>CM070629.1:18981341-21381341 GCA_036346255.1 Ampelocalamus luodianensis
CCACTATAAATACAATGTTGCTCGAGCGCCGGCAAGTCCACAACACTACACGCATAAGATGGACAAGGAGAAGGAATGGGAAAATCCGCAAACTCTTGAAGGGTGAGGTGTCTCCCACGAGACCGTTGCTCGCCATCATGCATTTAGTCGTGACCTTACACACACCAAACTTTTCCTGATCTTGTGGATCTAAGGAGGCTTCCTCGTAATACTCCCAACGATGCAGGTCGAGCCACGTCCCCTCTCTATGCCGGTGAGCGCCCTCGGAAGGGCCCCCAATGGGGGTGGCGCCACCCCTTTCTTTGGTGTAGGGGCGCTGCAAGTGCGTCAAGTCAACTAACGAGTGGACCATTGGCGGCGCTATTGGTGTGCGCGTAGAACTTCTGACGCCGGACTACCCCAACCGCAAATTTGACACGAAAGCTACGAGTGACCGAGAATGAAATCGTATTTCGGTGCATACTACTATTTTTCTTCCCATTACGCGTACCCATCGCCTCTTCTCACCATGATCTCGCCGCGCTTATGCGACTTGGCTAGTGGATCCAACGACAAGATTCACCCATCGACATGTGGATGCTTCGACATGGAAGAGTGGGCGAGGAAGGACTACGAGAACCATGGGCGTCTCGCAGACTGCGGTGAGAAAGCGAGAGGACAGGCGGGGCAGAGTTGCGAGAGGAGCGAGGAGCTTGAGCATGCCGAGCGGCGAGAGGCAGAGGGAGCGGAAGAGGACATCGCGGTGAGAGCTAAGGCACAAGGCGATGAGTACAACGCCGAACTAGGCCGCAGGGCAAATGGCCACGTTCCACGCGATGGTTCGACTCTCTTCGTCCACATGTCCCATGTATTTCTATTTCCCTAAAGGCATGCGTGTACCGTCCTTGCCGTTAGCTTTGCGTACCATATAACCCTCTGTTGGATCAACTTTCATGTTGTTATCATTGTGTCATTTCCCCAAAATCTCTCCCACGTGTATGAATTTCCTAGCACATAGCAATACCACTTACCTTCGTATTGGCGACTCAATACTATCTCAATTTGTCCTCATAAAATTAAATGAGAAAATTAGCGCACTACAATGATATCGACAATCATATAATGTTGTTCGAGGTGACAAATTTGGTATCCTTCATATTCTACGAAAATAACAAGTGATCAAACAACCTTAACACTACATTTTCTTTCCTAAAAAAGCACTAATATACCACAAGATTTGTTAAATGTAATATATGCGAAATGTAATACGTATTTATACCACAAGATTTGTTAAATGTAATATATGTGAAATGTGATACGTATTACAACACAATTGTTCCAATCGGATCTGGTGAAACTACACTCCAAATCGCCCTCAGATTGGGCGACTTACCATTACATCGCTCGGTGGTTGGGCGACAGGATAAAATCGCCCAACCAATGGCGACTTACCATTGTCGCCATGATGTTAGGCGATTAATACTGTCACGCACTCGGGTTGGCGACTATACTAGGTCGCCCAACCGTCTGACGACTTGTGGCCATTTTGTAAAAAATTCGGATTTGTATACTAATTCCAACAAAAAATTGAAATTTAGAATGAAAAATAATATAAAATTAGCAATTTGATTTCGATCAATTCGAAAGTAAAATCGATGAATAGTTGTATTCGAATAAAAATTAAAGAAAAATTAGCAATTAGATTTGTATACAAATTCCAACCAAAAATAGTTTGAAATTCAAAATAAACAAAAGAAAGTTTGCAATTTGAGTTCCACAAGAATTCCTAAGGAAAACCCCTAAATAACTAAAATTTAGAATAAATAAATAAGATTAGCAATCTAATTTGCGTATGAACTCCAATAAATAATAACTAAATTTTCAAGTAAAATAAATAAATAATAACTAAAAATTTGAATAACAACAAAAGTTATAACGAAGATAGCTTGAATGACATCGGAGGAGACCACGAAAGAGTGTAATTGCAAGAAGACATTAATCCCATGTGGAAATGAAGAGCCAAGGTGGTGGCGGTGGAGATGAGGACAATGTCGTGCTGCTCACATTAGCCGTTCGACGAGGACAATGTCATACTGCTCATGGAGCCGTTGAGGAGAAGGTCAAAGTTGGAGGAGCCAAGAGCGTGACGACGAATTGTGAGTGTCGGCGTTGTTGCGAATCGATGAGGCAAAGAAGTTTGATGATAGGGAAGCCTAGGCGTAGAGGAGATGAAGATTTGCATTGACAATGAGCTATATGCGATATGGGGTCATCGGGTAGCTAGGAGTGTGCCATTCTTGGTGAGAGCCACGCGTCATTGGCAATGGCGAGAAGATTATCTATATTGTTGACAATAACTAAAGCGGACATGTTGATAACGGTGAAGATGGGAGGTGCTTCGGTTAGTGAAAAGCCACAGCGTTGAGTTGTGCCAACGTCGAAGAAGAGGAGGACATCGAGAACACATAACATCATGCATTTGTACAAATAGAAACAACGAACTCTACGTACAAAGCAAAGGAGCAAAGAACTCAGAGTAGGGATGACGACTAGCGGCCGTAGAGAATAGACTCAGGGCTACCGGAGAGAGTGACAAGTGTCCCTGGCAGGGATCGGCGATGGTTGCACATGTATGTGTGTTGATGTTGCAATGAACAACATTAAGCAATAATTGGAGAGAAGTAGAAGATAACTATACGGTAGAGTATTGCATTGGAAGGGAGTAACAACTGAGGGGTCAATAAAAAATTAGGCTTGCTATTTGAAGTTGAAGCAGAAAAGCTATGGCGGCGAAAAAGATAAAAGACACATGGTTTGGTTAGGCAACTGACATGGGATGGAAGATAAGTTCAAGGAAAGTCGTCCATGGTGAATCAGTATATGGGTGAGCAAAGTACTCTAATATCATATAAACTAATAAGATAATTTCTTACACACATAATCAATATATTGCTTGAGATTAAATAAATGTACATATGTGTGAATACATTTTGAAAAAATAGTAACTAATGGAAGAATAATAGGAACATGCGGCTACATGATCTGGACACGATAGAGAGTGGTTACGTTTCTAAGAATCTCAACAACTTATTATTTTTCTTTCATCAAAGCTAATATCAACTAAGTTTCTCAAATTGTATTTTCCTTCGAACTTTTTTTTTTTTGTCATTTCCAATGTTTTGATACATTTTTCATGTTTACTATGTCTTAAGAACCAAAATAATATATATGATACGTAAATATATAATTTAATATTATAAATTTTAAAATAAATTTAGTCGCCCAAAAACACAGACATCTGCTAGTTCTCCTAAAGTTTGGCCGATGTCAAGATCCATTCACAATCACAAACTCAATCGTCAAAACATGTGAAGCCTCCTCCAGCACACTTCGTCAGCTATTATTACACGTGGTACGGGTGTGGAACAGAGAGGCGTCCTGCCACGTCAGGCTCCACTTCCCAAGGCGGCACTCCCCAAGCGAAGCGGCATCTCCCATAGTCCCATTCCTCCCCTCGCAATCTCCGCCCGCAAAATAAAAACCCCACAAAAATCTCCATCTCCGCCACCGCCGCCACCGCCGCGTCGCCATGGCAGCCGCCCACTCCTCCTCCACCTCGCGGCCCCCAAGCCCATCGCCGCCTCCACCCTCCCCTCTCGCCTCACCGCCGCCGCCCACCTCCGCCTCTCCGCCGCCGCCCGCACCGCCTCGCGGCTTCCTGCAGCTCCGGCAACGCCGACCTCACCGCCTTCCCCAACCCCAACGGCCTCCTGGTCGCCGAGCCCACGCCCATCGACGTCGACGTCTCTACGGAGGCCGACCTGCGGGAGAACGGCTTCCGGAGCACGCGCCGCACCAAGCTCGTCTGCACCGTGGGGCCGCCACCTGCGGTGCCGCGGAGCTCGAGGCGCTGGCTGTCGGCGGCATGAACGTGGCCCGCTTCAACATGTGCCACGGCGACCGCGAGTGGCACCGGGGCGTCATCCGCGCCGTGCGGAGGCTCAACGAGGAGAAAGGGTTCGCTGTCGCCGTCATGATGGACACCGAGGGCCGAGATCCACATGGGAGACCTCGGCGGCGCGTCCTCGGCCAAGGCGGAGGTGAGCTGGCGCTGGATTTGGCTTGGCATTGCGCTTTCCTCTAATGTGTTCGATGAAATGCGCGTCTGGATTAGGGGATGAGGCATTGAGGCCTGAGGGCGTGTTGCTAGTACCGTGTGCTCATTCTAGTAATGCATTCTTTATCAGGTCCTCCAATTCGTAAAAGAATTGCCTTGAACACTGTGACTCGGTAGATCTGGATTTGAGTGCTTGCTCTCTTTTTTTAGATATAACAGAGAGAAGAATCTCCCCGATTTCTTTTATTAGAAACCAGATAGTTCGCTACAAAGTTAAGAAAATAAAAGAGACATAAGCTCCATCTACCTTGTTCCTCTACTCAGAGAAAGAACAAAAGATGGACCAACAGCAACCACCCAGTTAACACTACAGCAGAGTGAGCAGACACACTCCATCATCCTCAGAACTAAAGATGACTACTACTAAAGCAAAGCCTTAAACTAGCAACCAAGGTTGTCAGAATCGTGATCCTGAATCGGATCGGATGTTGTTCAGCAGGATCGCGAATCGTGGGATCAACGTAGAATCTGGTAGGATCGTATGACTAGAATCAAGATTCAACAACCTTGCTAGCAACTATCACCAGAAACTAATGAACTTTGTTACTTGCTCCAAAACTACATAGCGACATCAACCTCCAACGATTCTTGCCACCCCAGGTCTCCATCCTTTCTTGGCGTTGAAAATCTCGATTGCGACTTGTTCAAGTAGCCTTGCCCCTGCCTGATTGCTTCTTGGTTTTCCTCCTTTTTCTGCAGTTTTGCCCAAGAGTTCATCCAATGACACATTAGAAACACAAAGGATGTGGGGTCAGTAGGCATCTTGTTTCTGAAACAAGCTGCATTACGACTCATCCATATGGACCACAACACAGCTGCAACACCAATTTTGAGCTCTTGCTCATATTTAGAGAAATAGGGGGAAAACATGATACACTAACATGGAGTAGTCCATTATGAAATTGCCACTAGCATTTAAGATCTCCAGAAGTGAGTTACCTGGGAAATAGCTGAAATGAAGAACTTGGTAAAAAAAGTAAAAAAAAAACTACCTCATTTTGGATTATTTGCATTTCTTTATCATATACTGGGTATTGGGTAGTAACATGAAAAATGTCCAGATCCTAGAAAAGTGGTAGGCAGCGAGCTTCAGGAGGTAGTTGTAAGATCTTAGGTCCAAGCCCCGAATAGTATGTTGTTCTTACAAAGCATCCTGTATGTTTTGCTTGTAGCAGCTGACAAGAATGATAAACACGCCATCTGAATCTTCAGTATTATATTTGAGCAGCATAAGCAGTCATATATAATCTGAGTTGAGTAACTTAATGTGTTGGTTGTCCCATTTATTGGTAACTGATGGAAGTTAGCATGAGTCTACTAATCTAATCCCCAGTCATGTTTTGGGTGTTTAGGTTCAACTTCCATTCAACAAACAAGACTGGTATTTAATATAGTTGGAAATGTTATATCTGGTTAACTCATCAATAATGTTTGGGTTCTGACTTGTGAGGTTAAAGTCAAGAGTGCTGTTTTGCTTTGATAAAGACTTGAAGTTAATGATACTTGAAGCCCACAAATCTATTGAGTTCCTTTTACCTCTGTAATTACTAATGAGTCATGACAAAAGCTTTGAGATCAGTGAATTTTCTAGTGTGCACTTTGCAGATACTCTCTTTTACATGTAATAGGTTGCAACTACTGTATTCCTAACAGCAAAGTTGAAGCTATGGGCATGGTTGAACCAATACAATCTTTAGAAAAGCCGGATTGATTCTTGTGCTGAGTTAATCTTGATTTCCATATAAAAGTTGAAAGATGGTAGTATTGAGAACATGATATGATTTTCTTTTACATAATACTTGCTATGAAATTATCCAAAAGAATCTGAGGCAGGAGTTCTCATTGATTATATAATTACAATAAGTGATTGAGCCACCGCTCTGAAAAATGGGATTCTCATCTCCTCTTCTGTTCATTTAAATCATATATCAAAAAGCTAGACTGTCAAGAGTAACATGCTCAGCTGTCCTCCTATTCAATGAGAATTCCTGATTGCTTCAGCCACATCATGTACTGCGCAATTTGGGTTTTCTTGGAGGCAAAGTATTCCTATAATAACTAATAGAAAATCCATTTGCTGTCTCTTTTGTTGGATTTCATAGGATGGTGAAATCTGGACATTTAGCGTTAGATCTTTTGAGGCACCTCTCCCAGAACGAACTATTCATGTGAACTACGAAGGCTTTGCTGAAGGTTATTTTCTAAGAGCAGACCTCTTTGTTGACCTTGTTTATAGTTTCATGCCCTGCTGTAATGTTTTTTTTTTCCTGAATCCTACACAGATGTGAGAGTTGGTGATGAGCTTCTTGTGGATGGTGGAATGGCTCGGTTTGAGGTGCTTGAGAAATTAGGGCCAGATGTTAAATGTCGTTGCACAGATCCTGGTTTATTGCTGCCACGTGCCAATCTTACATTTTGGCGGGATGGGAGTATTGTCCGAGAGAGGAATGCTATGCTTCCTACAATTTCATCCAAGGTAAATTCACTAGTATGATAAGTTTGTTGCTTTTTTTATATGAAAAGGCTGCAGAACCTTACTAATCTGTGGTATTTGTTGTTAATACCTTGTTTTACCAGCTTTTGTTTTTTCCTCTGAACACTTAGATCGGTTCAAATGAAGAGCTTCTGTCATTAGTGTATCATCCATTTCTTCAAAACACTGCTACCAATAAGAGTTATTTTTGTTGAGAAATGGTATTAAGTATTTTATGTTAATTTTATAATAATGGTGCTCCTTTTTTGGTGACAACTTCTACAGGATTGGCTTGACATTGACTTCGGAATTGCGGAAGGTGTAGATTTTATTGCAGTATCATTTGTCAAGTCTGCAGAAGTAATTAACCATCTGAAAAGCTATATAGCTGCAAGGAGTCGTGGCAGGTACCTGGAGTATATTTTTCTGTTCTCCACTGAGTTCATACTTTATGTTAGAGAGTTTGCTCTTATTTAACATGGTTAAACCAGTGATACCCATATGCATGACCAGTATTCCTAGAAGGCTAGAACGGTCCTAGATCCTGAGTATACGCTAATCCCGGTACTTGGCCATTTCTGGTGGGTTGCCCCTTGCCAGAAGGTGGTCGGCCAATTAACTGTGAACCTACCTCCGAAGATCAACTTAGTCAGGAACATACTGGTTTTAGCTAGTTATTAGAGAAGATAGATTGAATCAGTAACCTGTGACCCCCTCGCTCTCTTTTTCCAAATGATCTTTTGCAATGATGTATTTATTCCACAGAGGAATAATGTGAGCTGCTGAGAATGGTGTGTCAACCATAACACGCTGCAGTTTCACTCCCTATTTACCAAATCTCGGTTCTTGTCAAGAAATATGGGAATTAACTGGTTATTGCTAGTTTCTCCAATCCTTTATTTTGGATTCTGGAGTACAACCAAGTGGACCATGCCTATGGGCTATGGCAATTCTTAACATTTGAAATGTTAAGATAAGCTTGGTTAATCCCTTATATGCCATACCAATGCTGCTGCATGCAAATAAGAGCTGTATCAGTACATCCATCCCAGTTTAAATTTTAAGCATTGCAGTTAGTCACTTTTAGGACACCCCATGAGTACTGTTTTGTGGCTAGAAGAGTGGGCATGGTAAAGAAACTGCATGAAGTTAAATGGCTTCAGAAAATAGCTGTCATTTGGTTTGTACATAGTTTCTGAGGTTGAATTGTATGTCTTGTTCTAAAATGTCCCAGAAGACCAACAAAGATTACATATACTTTTTTGAAAAGAATGAGCTAGATGCTATATTCCTGAAATATTAGTTTCATTTCGCTAAAATTGATTCCATGCTGACCATTATGATGTATTGTGTATGATCAGTGATATTGCAGTCATTGCAAAGATCGAGAGTATCGGCGCTTTAAAGAACTTGGAGGAGATCATCCGTGCTTCAGATGGGGCCATGGTAGCCAGAGGGGACATGGGGCACAAATTCCTTGGAGCAGGTCCTCAATACAACAAAAGATAGTTAAATTGTGCAGGCAGCTCAACAAGCCAGTCATTGTTGCTTCTCAGCTACTTGAATCGATGATTGAGTATCCTACACCGACTAGGGCAAGTTGCTGATGTTTCTGAAGCAGTCCGCCAGCGCATGGATGCTCTTATGCTTTCTGGTGAGTCAGCAATGGGGAGATATCCAGAGAAGGCTCTTAGTGTCCTCAGGAGTGTAAGCCTAAGGATTGAAAAGTGGTGGAGGAGAAGCGCCATGAAGCACTGGAACTTCAGGATGTTTCGTCTTCCTTCGCTGACAAAATATCAGAAGAAATCTGCATTTCGGCAGCTAAAATGGGTAAATATTGCAATCACTTATTCAATGACTGCTATATTGTTATTGTCATAGTTAGTGATTTCTATATTCGAATCCTGTGCTGTTTTGGCGTCGTATTATTATGCATTGTCATGGTTACTAACATAACATTTCAATTTGCCCTTGCACTTAGTTGAGCTGTGTCTAATCACAACTAATTCTATTTGCAGCTAACAAATTGGAGGTAGATGCCGTATTTGTCTACACCAAGAGTGGCCACATGGCCTCCCTGCTCTCACGGTGCCGTCCCGACTGCCCGATTTTCGCATTCACGACTTCGACATCCGTGAGGAGACGGCTGAACCTCCAATGGGGCCTCATCCCTTCCGCCTCAGCTTCTCCGATGACATGGAGAGCAACTTGAACCGCACCTTCTCGCTGCTCAAGGCCAGGGGCATGATCCAGTCCGGCGACCTGGTGATCGCGCTCTCCGACATGCTGCAGTCCATCCAGGTGATGAACGTACCTTGAGAACCATCATCTCCTTGTGCTGTTCTGTCCAAAATGAAACACGGCTTTAGTTGATGACACCTTGAAGGGCAGTCTCTGTTTGGAATCTATCCGTCTGTTACTCTTGTGTCAGACAGAACCAGAGAGATGTGAGTTTGTGAGTTTGTGACAACAATAATTTGCGGCGATTTCCAGCCTGTTGTAAAACTCTGCTATTTAGGCTTATTAGTTTGGCGTCGAAGTATAAGTGAATTGTCTGTCTTTTCTCGGTTTTTGGATAAATTAGTTGGTGCATACAACTCAATAGTATTAGAAAATTCGAACCACGCTAGCTAACTAGTAGCATACAACTCATGCTACTGGTCAATGAACCCTCCACTTTCATATTCGGTTTTACTATTCTGTACGTAAACATTTTACTTCACACGGTTTACACACACGCCGCTGCGAAAAAAATAGATCAGTTCTGTGAACAAAAGTAAAAATCGGGAGTGGTAAAAGCTACGAGTCTACTGTACATGTGGTCGTGGCAACCTACGCATACGTCTACGTCGGTTCGTATTCGGAAGCGTAGCCATCGCATTCATGTCGACCGCGACGAGCTTTTCCAGCTTAGCTTCCAGGAGCTTCCTGCGAGAGTGGTCGGGTCGTCTCCAGCGGCTGCTAAACATGTGTTACTGCACACTCTTGACGTTCGAGCAGAGAGATTCATCACTTTTTTTTTTTTCTCAAACGCGATACACATTTTTCTTTTTTAGAATTGGAGTGTTTTGACTCTACTCTACTCACTCTGTGCTCGCAACTGAATGTCATATTCTATACAAAAGTATTCGTATTTGGCACGTAGAAATGAAGTCAGTAGATGGGGAGATATCAAGTGCAAACATACTACAACCTGGTACGATTGTGAAAGCACTTTTGGTTTGAACACCAAATCAAAATGATGAATTCCAAAAAAGAAAAGTTCTAGCATCCAGGTCCCATCATGACACGCATCTACTCAAAATTTTGGTCCTAACCTTATGTTCCTTTAGTTCTATCTTCTAAATGGTAGGTGTAAGATCGAGGTAGGAGCTTGGGTACGATCGATGATCCAGTAATCAATCGGTTTGCCACTAAATAATCGTTTTCGTACGCGTGCAAGTGATGAAACACGTACCTAGCTAGCAAGAGTTGATTTCCTGGTAGTGCGTACTCGGCACGTAATGACGTGGTTATCCGTGCAACGAGTGTCTGAGATGTGTTACGCGTGCGCTAATTAGTACGTAATCTTACTTTGTGGTTAACCTTGTTGTAAGTGGTTTAATATTGATCTTATGAATAAGTATTTATGATTTCTCTGGAGCCAAATCACACAGAAAAGGATACGAAAATTTTATACAGGTTCAGGTCTTCTTCCGATAGAATAATAACCATACTACTGTGCTGTTGTATTGATTGCGTTTACAATAGAGAAATTACTGAAGACTAAGACTAATGACTCCTATCTGTTTTGTTGTTTGATCGCTTGATCCTTTGTCCTTTCTCTGCCCACTGACTTTACTTCTTGTATAGCGCATGAAGGGGTGGTAGTTGTCCACGACGAGAGGTGTTTTGTCGTTTGATGCAATGCGCATGTTTAAAATTAGTTATTGTCAGAGACATATCCACCCATCGCCTTACAGTTATATCAACGTAGATATTTAATACGTGCAATTATCTCCAAAAATAACGACGTAGATTAACTGTTGCGTGTATTAAACACATCGTACAAATATCTCTAGTCAATTAGGCCCACATGCTTATAAGTTTTATCGACCACAGGGTGATCGTAGATGACCTAGTCGTAGTACGATAAATAAGTGGTCATATAAGAACTTACGACCATATATGGTGGTCGTGAAAAAACTTACGATCACTAGGTGAGTATGATCTCCCTCATTGTTATTTTTGAGGGGTACATTTAGAGGTTGTATAAGAGACATTATTATCTATAATACTAAGGATAAATAACTTAATTAATTGATGATTATTACATCCTCGCCGCTGTGACTTGTGAGTGAAATATCGAGCAGTGTAGTGTTACTTGTTAGGGATGAGCTAGCTAGTAGTGGTTACCACATGGGAGTAGTGTTTTTTCCTTTAAAATAGAGTTTTTGTACGGTACACTCAATTTAATACGGTCCATCTATTTTTTTATCCAATGTTAGGATTTAGTTATACTATACCTGGTAATACGAGTTGTAGAATCCCGAGGGGGTAGAATTCTAATTGCCTATGTGGGGGATCACATACACAAGAGTAATATTTTCAATCCTAGTTGGAATAGTCCATAATATCCTCACGAAAACAATTATAAAAATAAAGAAAAGTCTATCATATCCTTGACAAATCAATAGTCATATTTGATTTATACTACCACAAAGGTTGTCAGAATCGTGATTCTGAATCGGATCGGAGACACTCCGGTAGGATCGTTGTAGAATGAAGGATAACAGACAAGATGGGGGGGGTGAATAGACGGTTTTTAAATCTTTAGGCCAAAAATAGAATTTAGCAAGTGAAGTAATGAAATATAATTTCACAATTCAAGGTATAAATAATATAAGTTTTTCTAAGTGCACTTCACTCTAGACTAAGCCAAACAACCTAATCAAGAGACAAAGTTGTTATAAAATTAAATGCACAAAGAAAAAAGTAAAAGAGATAAACACAATATGGAGACAAACGATATTTTCCTGTGGTCTCAGGGACTTGCCGGTTTTCCCTAATCTATATTGAGGAAGTTTAAATGAATCAAGTCAGCTCCACACGAGCACACCCCTCGATCACTAGAGGTAACTCTTCTCCACTCCGGAAAGGTGAGCTCCAACCTTCACAATCAACCGGGTCTTCTCATAAGCTTCTTGAGAAGATTGCCGATTCACCTTCTTCAAGCCGTCTAGGAGACGACAACCTCCAAGAGTAATAAACCAACAATGTTTCACTTGAAGATGCTCAAGTGCCACAAGAATCAAACTCAACTCAAAACACTTGGAGAAACCCCTACAACCTTTGCAAGATGGAACTTTAGCTCTCAAAGAGTAGAAGAAGAAGCAAAGGGCTCAAGAGTCCCCTGCTGCAAGGGGAGAGGTATTTATAGCCTCAACCCCCTCCACTAGCCGTTAGCACACGAGACTATGCAAAAACGGCATGATCGGTCAGACCAGACTACAATATAACGGTAAACTCTGCAATAATTATTACAACATAATATATCCGTTATGCGAGGTCCGGTCAGTCCGCCCATATATGGTCTGGTCAGACCGGGTTCAAAAATTTCCCAAAAGAAAAAAAGACTTGCTACTGGAAAAAGCTGACCGCGTTGGTCAATCCGAGGTCTTGGTCTGACCAGTGAAAGCACTGCGGTTAGTTCAGCATGGAAAAGTTAGTAGCAAGACGCAACAACACCCTTCTCTAGAAAAAACTGACCGCACAAAGGAACTGGAGGTCCGGTTAGTCTAGCTCTCCAACTACGGTCAGTCTGAATAACAAAATAGAGAAGAGTTAAAGCCAAAAAAGAGTATCTATGTAGAAAGCTGACTGCCCTACTTAGACCGGGGGTCCGATCAGTCTGAGCTTACACTTGCGGTTAGTCCGGCCAGCAACATAGCGAGAAAAGAGCTCTTCTAGAAAAAGCCGAACACATCGATGAACCGGAGATCCAGTCAGTCCGGACCTCCTACTACGGTCAGTCCGGCCAAGAAAATAAAGCATAGAGATTTTTTGTGTCTGTGAGATCGCTAAGAACTCCAAGATTCAACTAAGTGAGTTTGAGCATTGTGGTACACTTTGCTCAAAAGCTACTAGCTATTGATCCCTCTTCATAGTACAGCTACCTACACTAGCAATCTGGTCTTTTATCCTTCACACTCTTATACTAGTAAAACTATAAAAAGATCATATTCGACTAGATACCTTTGCCTTAAGCTAGATGATGTAGATATACAATGCTTGAGTACTTTTAGTGCTCTTTATCTTTATCCGAAGCTAACCCTTTCAATCACTTGAACAAATATGTTAGTTCACAACTGACGATTGTCGTTAATTATCAAAACACTAAAATGGGGTATAGATTCTTCATTCTCCCCCTTTTTGGTAATTGATGACAACCTCAAATAAGGAGATAGAAGAAATATGTTTAGATAGCATAAGTCTTGAATAGAATAGAAAAAGAGAAATATGTCAAGATGCTAACTAAACTACAAAAGAGGAGAAACTCCCTCTGAAGTTATGCACACTATTAAGATGTGAAAATCATGCGCATATGTGAGAAAAAAAACTAACAGAGTTTTCTCTAAATTTTGGAATCGTGAAACAACAACAATATGATCAGCAAGATATATCAATTCACACAATCTCATAAACACAATCACAAGATATATAAACAATAAATCAGTTCAAACATCCATAATCATCCAGACAATAAAGATAAAGAGGATCAATAAGCTTACAAAGCTAAAACAAAAGGTAATAAGCTTATCCTCTATCCTATTACAACCCAGAAAGTCCAACAATAATAAACAAGTAGATAGTAGTTCTTCTCCCCCTTTAGCATCAAGGACCAAAAACTGAAATGAAGCCTAAGAGGAAGGAGGAGGAGCGCCGACCGAGGTAGATGGATCTGAAGGAGAAGGATTGATGCGGCGGCGATGAGAGTAAGTGACTGTCTACTCAAGTAAAGATACCCTTGTGTTGACATAAGAAATGTTGGTCAAAATATGCCCCTGAACCAACTGCATATCATAAACCCATCCATAGAGTTGATCAAGACATTGATTGACTTCAATGTTGTCATGATCAATGGTGTCAAAACGACGATCCATGGCTTCCATGCGATGATCAATGACCTCAAGTCATCGATCCACTGCGTCAATGCGGGAAACAATAGTCTTGACATAGTCTCTCTGGGGCAAGTTTAGGGCCTCCTCAAAGTGGCACTTGGTGGCCGAGTAGTGTACTAACCCAGTCATCCAAGAAACTATGGAAAGATTGGAGGCAATGTGGATGGTTGCATAGAATTGCCTGATGACATCTTCATGAAAATTGCACTTGAGACCGACAATACCATCCAAGCTGGCTGCACGAAACCAAGAATACAGACCCTCATAGCAAGTTTGCTCATTCAGATAATTCCAGTTAACATACTTGTGAATGGCAAGCTGCTTGTGAATAAAAACATGATGATAGGCATCCTCTTGGAAGAGAGTACGAAAACGCTCATCTGTGGAATTTCTGGGTATCTCATATTGATTCTTGTGCCTAAGCATCATGAAATCCTCATTTTTTATGGATCTGAGGTCAAGTAACCTACCAACGTTCTGTTACCAATTTAAATTAATAAAATTATTATTTTATTGGATTTTCTGAGTTTTAAAAGAGCTTCCTTGTTTTTCTTGTTTTTCCTAGTTTTTAAAAAAGTAAAAAATAATATTTATTAAGTTTTCTTGGATTTTAGTGGATTCAAAGTTAAAAGAAAAACTTAATTAATTTCTTGAATTTTCTGGAATTTAAAAAGGTTTTCCTATTTTCAGAATTAAAAATAATTGATGTGCAAAAGTAAAAGCCAACTTTAAGTTGGAAATGATTTTTATTAAGTTAAAAAATAACCTCCCAATTTCTAAAACTTTTTGAAAGTTCAAAATAAAATAAACCATTTGAATTTTATTTAAAGCTTAATTTGAAAATTTAGAAAATGAAAACATTTTAAATGATTAAAATAAACTTCAATTAAATTAAAAATTATTTTATTTAATATATTTAGGTTCCAAAGATTTTTATGAAGTTTTCTTGAATTTCCTGAATATATTTTTTTCTTTTCTCTTTTTCTTTTCTCTATCTTGTCTTCCTTTGTCCTTGCCCTTGCCACCCGCATGCCACGTTGTCTTCTCCCGAGCGCCACGTTGCGCCCGCCCTCTGCTACCGCACCAACTCCCTGCCCACCCGCTTGCCACACCGCCCGTGCCCAGTGTCGCTGCCCCTGCATCCCGCGCGAGCCCCATGCTGCGCCAAGCGCATCACCGGCGAGCCCCATGCCACTCTGCCTCCTTTCCCCTCTATAAAAGGTGGCCAACCCCTTCTCCTCCCTGGACCTTCCTGTCCTCTCCTTCCTCCCTCTACCCCCGGAGCTCACAGCCACCGCCCCCAATTCTTCTTCTTCCCCGACGCCGGTCGCGACACCACCACCCTCTGTCTTCCTCTTGGGCCAACCATTTTCCTCACCACCCACGTCACGAGATGCCCCTCGATCTCCTCCTCCCATCCCCCAATTCTTAGCCTCTCTACCCCTTTATCCTCACTGGATTCTGAGTTCTCTTGCCGTCGACCGAACGACCTCTTGCCATCGATTGCACTGCCGCCGACGATGCTCTGCCGCCTTCGACCCCATCCCCGGCTTCGCCTCTCCACGGTGCTCGCTCTCTCTTTGTCAGAATCCCGCCGGAGTATTGCCGCCACCGTGAGCTGCCGTCGTCGTTGCCTCGCTCCTCTGTCAGCGACGCCACCACCACCCTCGGGTTCCCCATCCCCGTGGGATTCCATTTTTGTGCTCCCCGACCGCCGCCGCCCTCTCCCTCGCCGGCAACGCCACCTTGCCCGAGCCACCTGGAGCTCAGCTCCCTGCTCTGCCTTCTTCATTCTTTCTTTCTTTCTTTCCATTATCTCACTTCCATTTGGGGCCCACCTTGCCATTCACTCCTTCCTCTCTCCTTCCATATCTCTCTCACCTCCATATGGGCCCCACAAAATCAGCATTTCTTTTAATTCTAAATCCTGAAATGGAATATTCCAGCATATTTCCTTTTCTGATTTGCTATCATTTCATGTGATTAGCAAACTTTCAGATATTCATTCTCCCTCATACGAACTCTGATTCTATCGATTCTGGTTCCTAAATTCATCTAAATTCAGTACCTTTCTTTTGGTTCTAATTTTATAATTTTTTGGATTTTATTAGAATTTAGTTTGTTTTCATGTGTAGATTGCGATGACTTTGGAAAGCCATATTTCGACGCCGTTTTAGAATAACAACAATTTAAGCAAGGCAAGTTACATCTTTGATCATGTTTGATCCCAATATTTTAAATTATCTAAATTCTATTTAATTTATTATTACATGCATATTTATATTCAAGTAATTTAAATTCCTATTTTAACTTTATAGTTATTCCTAATCCCATTGTATATCCAAATTTGTCATTGAAATAACCACTCCTTGATACCATAGATAAAATGTAGTTGGTACATTAGTATGAACTAGAATATGTTGAAAAACTTTATGCTTAGACAAAGCTTAGATCAAAAATACTGAATTTGGGGAGTGTAGCCAAATGTTCAATTGTGATTTAAAATGAGGCTTGGTATTGTGTTTACCATAGAAATTTTTAGCAAATGATTTAACTTGTAAAATAAATAAAAGTTGATTTAGACTTGGGCTAAATGGATAGTTGGTGTGTGCAGGTTTATGCACAAGCTCAATTCGAGAATGGTTGAAGCCTAAGGTTTTATTGGAAGTCGCCTAAATCGGTTAAGGACTGGTCTTTGAGCTACATCTTTCTAAGCTCCACCGTACTACCACAACTTTGGAATGAGACAGGGTAAGCTAAATAATTTACAATGTTCTAGCATTATGCTCACAGGCTGTTTTTCGGTTTATGCAAACGATGGTAAAAGACGTCCATGTCTGTAGCTTCGGGCGATGGTAACAAACGTCCATGTCCGGGCAACCTTCCCCCACAATAGTGAGCTCTGGGTCAATGGTAAATGACGTCCATGACTTGGGGTTAAGCTCATCGGGTGGGTTGACGTTAGAGCGTGGTATTGTAAAGGTCTTATGATAATCACTTAGTCGCACACCTACGGAAGTATGTCAGACAAACATTATAAGATAATTACCTCTTGTGGATAAAGTTGTACAACCTCTGCAGAGTGTAAAACTATTCGAATAGTCGTGTCCACGGTCATGGACATGCTAAGCAAAGCCACTCAAAGTTAGACTTTGGTTTTGATTTCAAAAGATTTTACAAAATGATTCTGGATAGTTTATCCAATTGGGAAATTAGGCGGTTTGCTATGTGATAGGAGGGTATCCTTCACCACTCTTGTATGAAGGTTATCTTACTATAAAATTTGAGAATTTGGAAAATAAATTTTAGTTATGGAATAACTACTTTGGAACTTAGTACAGATATTTAAAAAGAAAACATTGTTTTATGCAAATTTAACCACATAAGCCTTCATTTGATATATTCATGCATGCATTATAATTCTGTTATTGGGTGTAACTTGTGGAGTACATTTATTTGTACTCACCTTTACTTAATAAAATATTGTTAAGAGAAGGACTTTGCAGCTGCTTAAGATATCGATGACTAAGCTACTACCCCAGTCGATTGCCTATGACAAATTAGCTGGGCTCTACTACTTTTTCTTCGACTTTCGTTGTGTTCTTTATTGTTGGCTCGTAAGCTTTTCTTGTAATAAACTCTGATATTTATTGATAAAGTTGTGCGAATTATGGATGTTACTATATTTGTTTACTGTGTGACTAGCCACTGATCATAGAACTAGTTCAGAATACACAAAGGATTTAAGAGTGTTACTCTCGGGTCCTTACAGGTCAACTCTAAAGGCTTCCTGAAAGGGCTGAGCGGGTCATCTTCTTCATAATCTTGATCAAAGTCTTCATCATCACTGACAACTGGAGATAAAGACACTGACGACGGTCCTCTGCACTGTCGGAGTCGTTGTGATCGACAGGAGGACGACTGAGGCTTGCCGAGGCGAAAGAGACTGGGACAAAGAAGCGTAGAGATGACCGACCATATTTGTCCTTGGCATGATGAATGGAGAGAAACGATATGAAGAATTAACAAAAGAGAGTGTAAGAGAATCGAGGTCGCAAAGTTCTAGCAAGGGCGGTCAGTCTACGCAACACATGCCGGTTAGACCACAGGGCGGACGCGCATGAAAGCATCGGTCGATCACAGGCGGACTAACCGCATGAAACGCATCGGTCAGACCGCGTCTGGTAGAACTACAACCCTATATTCAACCAAACAAGAGATTTCCAATGATACAACACAGGTAATAGATGTACAATGATACAAGGGAACAATATAGCAACTCGCGGGAATGAAGGTAAAAATTGGGGGGGGGGTGTGTAAAAGGATGAAACAGTTGGGAAATAGAGGCAAGAGGAAATAACTGCATGGGAGCAGTTAGACCGACTATGAACGAACGGTTTGACCAAATGAGGTGTAGTTGAGAAGAGGACAGTGGTTAGACCACGATTCAGAAAAAATGGTGGTCTTGCTCCAAGTACTTGAAACACATCACAAAGCCTGCTTAGAGCAATTTCAACTAGATTAGATCATCAATAACGATTTTGACATAGTTTTGTAAGAAAACGGGACAATTTTGGTGAAAACAACGTTGAAGGGACAAAATGGTCAAAAATAGGAATTTTTCACTTATTTTGAGATGTGTGAGTATGACATACTATTTTGAGCCAATATACATGAAGAATTTTGGCCCAAATAGCAATACTCAATATCTGTGAGTATGAAATACTATTTTGAGCCAATATACGTGAAGAATATGACTTTTCGGGTCAAAGGATGTTTTTCGGCGAAGCACAAAGCCAAATAACTTTCACTAGGTTGGTGTTTTGAAAAACTTATGAATACAAAAAAGGTTTAGAATAGATAATTCTAAGATTTTCCTTTTGGGGCCAATATCTAGTTTGTACAAAAATCTAGTTTTAGTCTAGAACAAGATACTATAAGTCGATTTTTGTTCCAAAACTGAATTTTCTTTCTAAGATAGTTATTTTCGAGTTCTAACCAACCAAAAACCTTTGAAATATATATTTGAGTAGATATAACTAGTTTTTCATATTGTTGGTTTTTAATACACAAATTTTGACTCTTGACCAAAATAGGCTTATTTTGTAAAGTATTCTAGCAAGTATTTCAATATGTTCACAAAATCGAGATGTGGCATACATGAAGATTATATAAAACTCCCCCTAAATGTGTTTCCCTCTTACAACTTTCCAATACAACAAACGACAATGAAATCCAAATGATATGCAAATAAGAACCAAGCAAGGTGCATGAGATCAAGCAACATTTGAAAGATCTATAACATTTAACTCATTCATCAATTTGCTAAAGTGGCTCTCATCTAGTGGCTTGGGGAAGATGTCTGCTAATTGATCATTGGTTCTTATGTGGCTAATCACAATATCCCCTTGGCTTACATGATCTCAAATAAAATGATGGCGAATATCTATGTATTTAGTTCTAAAGTGTTGAGCCGAATTATTTGCTATCTCCACGGTACCATCATTGTCACACAAAAGAGGTATTTTAGAGAAGTTAATTCCATAATCCATCAAAATTTGTCTCATCCATAGCAATTGAGTACAATAACTTCCTGTGGAGGCATACTCCGCTTCGGTGGTGGAAAAGGCTACAGAATTTTGTTTCTTTAAGGACCAAGAGACCAAAGATCTTCCTAGAAATCGACGACCGGAACACCAGAAGATCTAAAACGAGAGAGAGAGAAGGTAAGGAAGATCCAAGGTATGTATAAATACGACATCTTCATTTTATATATATACCTTGTTGTTTTTCTGAATTTACCCTTATAGCGCATCGAACTAAAGTTCGTTGCGCTAGCCTTCCTCTTCTTGTCAACTGATCTCACCGGTTTTAAACCGGTAGGGTTGACTAGGTATTGCACATCCACTGATCGGAAATCAGAAGCGATATCCACGACCATTTGGTCGAGGTCCCTGATTGCCGGGTCAGTAGATGTAGATTCGTCGACCTCCACAACAGTGGCCTCAGTAGGCGCTGGAGGGTTCTCAGTGACCTTGCTGGAAGGTACGACGACAGCCTAAATTCATCATCAAAGATAGTTAGGCGATAAACATAATTTATCCAAAATATTATTTGTGTTCGGTTACCTACCTCTGGAAGGCTTACATCCTGTGTGGTCGAAGCTGACGAGGATTAAAACCTCTATATATTATCTTTAATATATAAAAGACCATACGTCTTCATGGTCGTAACCTTTGAGGTGCACGACCTCCGGTCGTAGAGATTCGGAGGTTACATAATGGGTACCGTGGGACGAAGGCCCAAGCCAAGCTTAGGCCGGAGAGAATCTACTCGTAGAAGGTAAGAACTGATTCCAAGGTATATTCTCTACCGTATGATGAATGGAACACGTGCATATTCCATACGACGTATCTTATCCAAGACACACCAGTGAACAACCTCCGTGCGGTTATATGTTTCATATAACCGCCAAACGGTTGATTCTGTATCAACCGTCACTTGACTCACGACGCAACGCCGCGCGCGTCAGTGCCTTCTCGAATGCGCGCCACCTCTTCGAGGGCTATTTGAAGATGGAACCTGGGCGGATCAAGGGAGGAGAGGAAAAAAGGCAACAGAAGAAGGAACACAAAAAGCACAAGCCATAGATTCGTGTAATAGTTCTGAGTTAGCAAGAGGGCAAGCAGAGTCCTTAGGATATACCTTGTAAATTCCAGTTCATATTAATAAAAGAGCGATCCCATTATTCCCCGAGATTTCCCGTCATTTTCTCCTTTCTATTTTCGTAAGATCGATGTCTTGATAAATCGACCGGTGGCGCCGTTCGTGGGAACGCGGTGTGGAATCTCAGAAGATTTTTCTCTGCTCATCAAATCTTTGTCCATTCCCCATCTGTGATCGCTGATGCGGTTATGGCGGGAAGTTGGGATGAAGAAAATTGGTTCGACTTGGAGGACTATGCCGACCTCGACATGGATGCATGTATGCGCGCCATGGAGGAAAACGGAATCTCTTCATCATCCTCCTCTGTAGGCTGCCGCCAGTAAATCGCGAACAACCGGATGGATGAAGACACACCGCTACGATCGATGGCGATCTCGGAGGAAGTGTTTCCGACCAGTTGAACACCCCAAATCTCGACAAGCCCGCCCTTTGGACCGGCAAGAAAGGTGACGAAAATTCAACACCGCAACCCAAGTTCAACATACCTTTGATGCGATCATGGTTGATAGGTACTCACCAGGCTTCTAGTAATTCCGAGCCAACCGACACTTAGTGGCGGTGTCAATGAAACCTCCATTGGTCGTAAACCAAGTGGGGATGATAAAGCTAAGCATTCGATCGATTCGCCGAATCAGCCGAGGTCCTTCCAAAACCTCGGAGGTGCGATCACCGAAGCGCTCTCGTCGTGGAAGCTTCGCGAAGCTGCGAGAGGCTCTCTGTTGATTACGATGGAAGCTCATCGGAGGACCGCTGCTTTGAAGCACGAGGTCAATGCGATCGGAGATACGGATCACAATACCGTATGCGGTCCTCCACACATTGCCTCGCCACCACGTCCTAATGGAGATGGTACGGTGGTCAAGCACCAAATGCCGGAGGTGACAGAATCGGTAGATGTTCACCGATTAATACGCTGATCCTTCCCAAACCAATGTGAGGGACCGGGCAAGATCTACCGAAGGTCGGAGGATGTAAGCCATCAAACACCTTCTTCGCGAAATCCTCGAGACCTTCGGTAACTATACAAAACTGCGCGAGTCGGGATATTTTAAATACCCGACCTCGCCTGGCGAAGACTCGGTTTTGCCCAACTCGCAGTCAAGTATCGGAGATTATCCAACGAACAATGCAACGCCTGTAAGCTTATCGGGAGCGAAGGCACCCGCAAGTCGAACCATGACTTCATCACAACGTTCTTCCCAAGCGAAAGCCTGCGGTCGCGTTGGGGATCAATTGACATCTGCGACCACCTCGGCGATTCCAACCAACCGATCCACGAGGAGGAGATTATTTCAAGAATCATCGCCATCACTCGTCGAGACGAACCATCGCTTGGACATGGTGATCTCCGGCATCATCTGAGCCAACAAGCGGTCGAAGGCGTTTTACTAACGTCCACGATCGGATCGGGACATTGGAGCATCGACAATCTGTTCCTAGAAATCGATCTCCAACCGATTACAATCCACTTCCTTTTCAAAGAAGGCGCCACGAAACTATCACAGTCGTCGAGCTTTCGCGTGAGCTCGGTGTCAGCGTTAACCAAATAGGTTCTCGATCGGCCAATATGGATAAATTCAATGGGACCCAAAATCCCTTAGAATTTCTCAGTTACACCACCGCTATCAGAGCTGCAAGTGGTGATGAAAATGTAATGGCGAATTATCTTCCTACAGTATTAGAAGGATCAGCCCGATCTTGGTTGCTTAACCTTCCGATCGGATCCGTGTATACTTGGGAGCAACTCTGCGACCTTTTAATTGCAAATTTTTAGGTGCGTATGATGATCGCTCGAAAGGAAGACGATCTCCATAGGATACGGCAAAAATCAAGCGAGACTCTCCGCAGATATTAAAAGATTTAGCCAAGTCCGTAACTCAATACGAGAGTCGTCGAATCTTCATTATCCAAGCCTTCAAAGCGGAATTAAGAAATCGAAGGTTTACAGAGGATTTAGCTATACATCCTCCACGAACAACCATCGAGCTCTTCGACATGGCTGACAAGTACGCTACGGCCAGTGAAGCGGTCGAGTGGAACGAAGCTGTTGATCGAAAGGATAAGATCCCCCAACCTGGCTTAGATAGGGTGGAAAAGAAACTAAAGAAGACTCTCAAGAAAAAGAAACATGGCAGAGCCAACGACAAAGAGGTTCTGACTGTTCCTGAAAATTCTACAAAAGAAAGAAAAGATTATACTGGTCGTGGCAAGGCCAAAGCTCCGACTAATGGTTACAAGAAAAATAAAAAATGGTGTCCTCTTCATCAGCCAGCGGGACACGATTTGCGCAATTGTCGCGCTTGGCAAAAGAAGCCGGAAGATTATTATGCGGTAAGGACCACTCCGTCGATTCAAGAGCTCGGAAACAAGCTCCAAGAAGGACAAAGATGGTGACGAGATGGAGTACCAAGAACCTCAGCACACCGTTGATGTGATCTTCGGTGGGTCTTCTTCGTACGAGTCCAGACGTCACCTGAAAGCCATGGAGCGAGAGGTCAACCTTACCGAACCTTCGATCGCCGTTAAACCTTCAAGGTGGTCGGAGACAATAATCTCCTTCAGCAAAGAAGACTGCCCTATTCCTTCAACTTGACTAGGTAGGTTTCCAATTGTCGTTGAGCCTACTATTAATAACTGCAAGGTTAATCGGGTTTTGATAGATGGGGGTAGTTCTTTGAATATTCTATTTGCAAGTGCTTTAGAAGATATGCAGATTCCCAAATCCAAGGTAAAACTAGTGAAATATGCCTTTCATGGCATAGTGCCTGGGTCTACTGCTAAACCAATAGGGCACTTGTCCCTACTAGTTACGTTCGGAAAACCCGACAACTTCCGAACAGAAAAAGTTTCATTCGATGTAGTGAACTTGAGACGCATACAATGCAATTCTCGGTCGTCTGGCTTTAGCAAAGTTCCTGATAGCCACGCATTACGGTTATCAGAGTTTGAAAATGCCGGGACCGAAAGGTGTAATCACGGTCCGAGGTGATCAGAAGATAGCCTACGCATGCGATCGGAAGTGTTTAGAGCTGGTCGATGAACTTCCGACCAGGGGAACTAACACCGTTAACATGCAGGTCAAAAGTTCAAGGCCGAAGATGACACCAAAACCTTCCGACCAGTTGAAAGAGGTACAACTCGATGGAAGCGCTTCTCCAGAGGGTACCAAGATACTGGTCGGGACAGGACTCGACCCTAAATAGGAAGAGTCGCTCGTCTCCTTCCTCCGAGCTAATCAGGACGTATTCGCATGGCAGGCGTCCGACATGCCCGGAGTCCCCAGGGAGGTGATCGAGCATAGGCTAGCTCTGACACCAACAAAAAACGGTCAGCGGTTACTACGGCGTTTATTACTGATCGAAAAGAAGCAATCCAGTCGGAGATCAACAAGTTTCTCAAAGCTGCGTTCATTCGTGAGGTCGACCACCCAGAGTGGCTCGCCAATCCTGTAATGGTTAGAAAAGCCAATGGGAAATGGCGAATGTGTATTGACTTTACAGATCTTAATAAAGCTTGTCCGAAGGATGACTTTCCCCTTCCTCGCATTGATCAACTTGTAGACTCTACTTATGGGTGTGAGTTGTTAAGTTTTTTGGATGCTTATTCAGGGTACCACGGATCAATATGAGTAAACAAGATGAAGAGAAACTTCCTTTATCACCCATATGGTACTTATCATTATGTAAAAATGTCATTTGGTCTCAAGAATGCCGGTGCAACATTCCAAAGGTTGATGCAAAAGGCCTTTAGCCCTCGGTGGGTCGAATCTTGAAGCCTACGTTGATGATCCGTCGTTAAAAGCGCCAACGCTGGGGATCATATTCTAGACCGCAAGAGACTTTCAATAACTTAAGACGTCATAACCTTAAGTTAAATCCAGAAATGTGTGTTCGGAGTTTCGTGGAAAGCTTCTTGGGTTCCTAGTTTCACTAGAGGCATTGAAGCAAATCCAACGAAAATCGCCGCCATCGATCGATCGCGCCCAACCACAAGAAGGAAGTCCGTGGTTAACCGGTTGTATGGCGGCGTTAAGTCGTTTCATAGCACTAGTTAGGCGAAAAGGACTACCTTTCTTTAAGCTTCTCGGAAATATGGGAGTTTCGAATGGACTAAAGAAGCAAGCGGCGCTTTGAAGAATTAAAGCGGTACCTTCACGAGTCCCCAATCTTAGTTTCTCCAAGATTGGGAGAAACATTACTAATTTACGTGGCTGCAACGCCACAAACGGTTAGTGGTGTGCTGGTCGTAGAACGAGACAATGTTCAACGACCAATATATTACGTAAGTGAAGTCTTATATGGACCAAAAGAAAGGTATCCGCAGGTACAAAAATTGCTCTATAGTCTCCTTATGGCTTCAAGGAAACTAAGGCATTATTTTCAGGCCCACAAAGTGGTCGTACCTACTTTGGATATCCCCTTGGTCAAGTCCTCGGAAAGGAGTCATCGAACGAATATCAAAATGGGCGGTTGAGCTTGGGGCGTTCGATCTCCATTTTGTCCCACGAACAAAGAATCAAGTCCCGTGCAATAGCGAATTCATTGCGAATGGACAAACCCCGAACCCACCCAAGGGCGAGCACGAGCACCATGACGAGTGGACAATGTACTTGATGGTTCCTTGATGTTGCATGGCTCGAAGCTGGTCGTCTTGATTTCCCCTCTTGGTGAACAAATAAAGTCGCCATTCGGTTTAACTTTCCTCTACTAACAATGTGGCGAATATGAAGGTTTCTTGGCGGACTTGGCGCTCGTTCGCTCGGGATTCGCAGATTGCTAGTGAAAGCGATTCTCAACTAGTAGCGAATCAAGTAGGAAAGAGTATCAATGCTCTAGTACCAAGATGTCATCATATCTCGGCGAATACGGAAACTCGAAAAGCATTTCTTGGTTTCCGGATCCAACACATTCCTAGAAAGGAAAACTTTCGCGGACGATTGGCGAATGGCTTCCACACGGACATCCGTCCCGCCGGAGTTTTCTCGAGAAACTCGATTCACCCTCGGTAGTCGAGCCTTCCGAGGACATAGATGTTAGCAAGGAGGTTGCACACCTCGATTCTGCGAACATGGATGCTCCACAGGTCGATGATGGTTGGCGCCATCACGACCACGGTAGAGATTGAATGACATCGATCTACAATTATCTTCACATGACCTAATTCCGTAAGATGATGTAGAGGCTGATCGCATTGCACGAAAAGCCAAATCATACACTCTCATTGAACGATTACTTGTATAAGCGAGGATCTCACGGAGTGTTGATGAGATGCATATCTCACTCGGATGGCATTAAATTGCTAGCCAAATTCATGGAGGAGTCGTGGAGCACATCATTCCTCTGAACTTTGGTTGGTAAAGCCTTTAGGCAAGGATACTCTGCCAATCGCCTTCATGATGCAAAAGAGCTCGTGACGGTGCGTACAATGTCGATTTCATAGTCGACAAGTACATCACCGTCTCAAGCTTTGCAAACAATTCCTCTTTCTTGGCCTTTTGCAACTGGGATTTGGACATTCGGGCCTTTCCCAAGAGCACCGGGGCTTTGAGTTCTGTTCGTTATGATTGACACGTTCACTAAATGGATCGGCCGAGCCGGTTGTAAAACTACAAGCCAAGCCGCCAAGAGGTTCCTAACAAAAGCGTGATTACGGTTTGGTGTACCGATCGTATAATCATCGATAACGGTGCCCGCCAAGCGGCAATTTCGAATTCGCGAAGAACTAGGTATCAAGATACATTTCGCCACATTGCTCATCCACGAGCAATGGAGCGATTAAGCGAGCCAATGGTATCATAATGCAAGGGATCAAACGACGAGTATTCGATCAGTTAATTCAGCGGTCAGGAGCTTGGGTTCAAGAACTTCCTTCTGTATTATGGGCCGTTCGTACCACGACTAGTCGTGCGACCGGTGAAACACCATTCTTTATGGTTTACGGAGCCGAAGCCATGCTTCCTCCAGAGCTTAAAATTGGTTATGCTCGAACTGATTCCTTTTCCGAAAGTGATCAGTGTGAACGACGACTTGACGACATCAATTTCCTTGAAGAACGACGAAACCAAGCTTTGCTACGATCAGCGATCTACCAGCAAGCCATGCGTCGGTACTACAGTCGTAAGGTGCAACCTCGCAGCCTAACTGTAGGTGATTTGGTTCTTAGAAAAATTCAGAACCAAGCAGGTCGCAACAAACTTTCACCTAAGTGGGAAGGTCCATACACTGTGGTCGAAGTTACCCGGCCAGGATCGGTACGATTAGCTATGACCGATGGGCAAGTTTTGTCTAATTCTTGGAATATTGATCAATTGCGTAAGTTCTATGTTTAATTTCATGTATTTCATTTACATTCTTTTTTCAATAAAGATGCTTTTCCTTTAAAACGATAAGTATAGTTGTTTATGCTTATTATTTGTCGCATCTGGTCGTATGCCATTCCCGTTGCTGGTTGGTCGGAGAAGACTCTCATTCTCTCCGATATTCCTTTCAGTAGGATCTCCACTACTCATGGTTGCTGACTTGAATGTCACCGACCACACTGGTTTTAGACGTGATCATTGCTTCAATGATACACACTCACGACCAGACATTCTTTTCTTAAAGAATCATACGAGTATAAAGAGTACCAACTCAGACAATTTACTTGGTTTTCGTTTCTTTCTTGAATTTGAAGATTGTTATTTTATTTCAACATTCTGTTCTACTCAAGTTTGGCTACTGGTCGGGACACAGAAAACCTCCTGGTCGAAGTCTCTCCTCTCTGCACGTGGTCCTGCCCACTGGAAGGAGCTTCCTAGTGACGGTCCTTTTCCTACGATCCTCGCTGCCAGTCGGATTTGAGTATGAGCACGTTTCGCGAAATATTTTACACATCTTCAGTTCTTAAGATTCGGTACGACCAGATCCGAATATTTCCTAAACAACGGTACTTTTCTCTTCATTTCATTTCTTGCATACATTCTTAATGCATATCTTCTTATCAGCAAAACCCGGTCTTTGTTATGTCTATCGACTACAAGTGGTATTTCATAGTACTTCGATAATGGACAAGATCTAGACTAGTCGAAATCGTCAGCTGGTTCCGACCACATGATTTCCTAGTATTTCCTAGATCGTTGTCATAGACATTATCAGCATTCTTACCATGGTCATCGTTATTACTCAATTTCCTGGTCTACTGCTTTCTTTTAGTAACGTTCATCTACTAACATAAGCAGTCGGGGGCTAGGAGATATATGAGTATTTAACAACATTGACAAAGCAGGATCTTCTTTGATAAAAGGTAAGTTTTTCATTTTACATAGTCTAATGTTACATCTGTTTACATATTAGGACCTCCAGACTGGTCGCTATGAGATGGAGATCCGACTTCCATTTCCCCTGCAACTTTCTCTCCGAGAGGTTTTACTTCCTCGAAAAGTTTTGTTGCTTCACTCTCGCAGCAGTCAAGTCCTCTTCCACGACTTTAAGGTTAACAGAGGATCGAAAGCCTTTAGTTTTGCTAAAGCAACACTAACTCCAGTTACAATAGCTTCCTTCATTGTCCGATATGGTTTTCCTCATAGTTTTGAGCGGACCTTTGAGATCTTCCAAAAGTTGACCAAAGTAGTCCATTTTTTCCATTGGATCTCCTAAAGAAGGCAATCTTGATCCGATCCCATATCGAAGATCATCTTGTTAAGAGCCTTAATCTTCTCATCAAGGCCAAATACAAAAGCTTCCTTTGGCCACGCTCAAAATCGAGGGTCTTCTCCGCTCGTTCAAGTGCTACGATTTTTCTCGCACGAGTAGATAAACAAAATTAATGTACTCTTTACAATTGGAGTTATGGAATCTCGGTTAGGTCTACGACCGATTACCTTTGATTTTCTTCTCACAAGAGTCGAAAACCTCTTTTGCTGGTCATCGCATGCTCGATCGACCGGTCTTTACTCGATTTTCTTCCATCGACTTTATTATTAGGGCTTCCTTGGCCTTGATCCCTTCTTTAATTTTCTCTAAATCTATCAAATATGATAGAAAGAGAAGGATAATCTATAAGGAGAATCAAGATAATAAACCTTAGGAGATCAAAAAGAGAAATGTACTTACTTCTCAGATCGGAGTGTTTTTGCTCCAAAGTTTTTATTCGCTGGGTCAGTCCTCCGATCACAGCATAGTTTTCGACCAAATGCTACAAAAACAAAAATTCCTTTCTTTAACAAGCTTTCAAAGAAACTGCAAAAGAAAGAGTTGTAAGGATGGTCGTAGAATACTTACCCGAATTGCTATATCATTATATTCGGAAAAGATGGTATCTGGACCAATCTTGGCTTGATGGTCCGATATCTTTCCCCAGACTTCATCAAGTTCCTTACCCTCGATAAATCGGGGAGAAAAAGGGAATTTGTTAACCTGAGAAGTATTTCTGGAGGAGGTGGAACTTGTTGAGGGTCTCTGGGATGACTACCTCAGGAGAAGGAGTAAGGATTACTAGAGGATCTGACGGATCTTTGAAACACGCTCGGGGCTTCTTTGCTACTTCATCCTCGGTAGTTTTGCTTTAGGAGTATCTGGTCGAGAGCCTCCACGACCACCTCTACCTCGGAACTTCTTCTGAGGGTGCTCTGATCGGACACGACCGAACACCGAAGATCTAAAACGAGAGAGAGAAGGTAAGGAAGATCCAAGGTATGTATAAATCGACCTCTTCATTTTATATATATACCTTGTTGTTTTTCTGAATTTACCCTTATAGCGCATCGAACTAAAGTTCGTTATGCTAGCCTTCCTCTTCTTGTCAATCGATCTCACCGGTTTTAAACCGGTAGGGTTGACTAGGTCTTGCACATCCACCGATCGGAAATCGGCGATATCCACGACCATTTGGTCGAGGTCCCGATTGCGGGTCGGTAGATGTAGATCGTCGACCTCCACAACGATGGCCTCGGTGAGGCGCTGGAGGGTTCTCGATGACCTTCTTTGGAAGATGCGACGACAGCCTAAATTCATCATCAAAGATAGTTAGGCGATAAACATAATTTATTCAAAATATTATTTGTGTTCTGATTACCTACCTCGGAAGGCTTACATCTGTGTGGTGGGTCGCGAGGATTAAAACCTCTATATATTATTTTTAATATATAAAAGACCATACGTCTTCATGGTCATAACCTTTGAGGTGCACGACCTCACGGTCGTAGATTCGAGAGGTTACATAATGGGTACCTGGTGGACGAAGGCCCAAGCCAAGCTTCCGACCAGGAGAACTACTCGTAGAAGGTAAGAACTAATTCCAAGGTATATTCTCTACCGTATGATGAATGGAACACGTGCATATTCCATACGACGTATCTTATCCAAGACACACCAGTGAACAACCTCCGTGCGGTTATATGTTTCATATAACCGCCAAACGGTTGATTCTGTATCAACCGTCACTTGACTCCGACCAGACGCAACGCTTCGCATCAGGTGCCTTCTCCGGAAGTAACTGCCACCTCTTCGAGGGCTATTTAAAGATGGAACCTGGGCGGATCAAGGGAGGAGAGGAAGAAAGGCAACAGAAGAAGGAAGACAAAAAGCACAAGCCATAGATTCGTGTAATAGTTCTGAGTTAGCAAGAGGGCAAGCAGAGTCCTTAGGATATACCTTGTAAATTTCAGTTCATATTAATAAAAGAGCAGTCCCATTATTCCCTGAGATTTCCCACGTCATTTTCTCCTTTCTATTTTCGTAAGATCGACGTCTTGGTCGTCGACATGAGTCTTGATGGGTTTTGAATCCTCTATACCAAATCTCTTGAGTAAGTCCGTCACATACTTGGTTTGGCTCACGAATGTCCCATCCTTAAGTGGCTTGATTTGAAGTTCAAAGAAGAAGCTAAGCTCTCCAATCATAGAAATCTCGAATTCTCTAGACATCATATCACCAAATTTCATTCAAAATTCTTGATTAGTAGAGCCAAATATAATATCATCAATATAAATTTGACAAACAAAAAAATCACCATCAATAATTTTTATGAAAAGTGTGGTGTCAACCTTCCCAATTTTGAAGCCATTTGAAATAAGGAAATCTCTCTAAATCACACATACCATGCTCTAGGAGCTTGTTTAAGACCATAGAACGCTTTAGAGAGTTTGTAAACATGGTTAGGATTTTCAGGATCCTCAAAACCAGGAGGTTGCTCAATAAAGACAAATTCAGAAATTTTGCCATTAAGAAAAAAAATACTCTTCGCATCCATTTGAAAAAGCTTTATTTGAGAGCATGATGCAAATGCAAGCAAAATACGAATAGCTTCTAGTCTAGCTACGAGAGCGAAAGTTTTACCAAAATCCAAGCCCTCAACTTGGGTGTAGCCTTGAGCCACAAATCTTGCTTTGTTTCTCACCACAATGCTATTCTCATCTTGTTTGTTTCTAAAGATCCATTTTGTGCCAATGACATTGTAATCCTTGGGCCTCTCAACTAGTGTTCAAATGTTGTTTCGGACAAAGTTTTTAATTCTTCATGCATAGCATTTGTCCAATCCGGATCATCTAGCGTTTCATCTACATATTTTGGCTCAATAAAAGAAACAAACGAGTAGTGTTCACAATAAGAAGCAACACAGGATCGAGTTATAACATCCTTACTAACATCACCCAAAATGTGATCAATTGGGTGATCTTTGGCAATAGCATTATGAATCTTTGGATGAATAACTAGAGCATGTCCATCTTCCACATTATGAAATTGAACTTGGCTTGGTGTAGTAGAAGTAGAATGTTCAACTTAAATAGAAAAGATGAATAATCATAATCTTCCTTTGGCTTGATGTCACCAAGTGTTATATTCTTCATAGCTTGTCTCTAGCCTTTATCACTAACATCATCCGAATTTTCTTGCTCTTTTTGAGAGCTATTAGTTTCATCAAATTGGACATCACACGTCTCCTTAACTAAACCAGTAGTTTGGTTGACTTTACTATTTGAAGAATATCTAAGAAGAAATCCAACATTGCAACGACTTTGGAATTTTGAAAGATAAACACATTTTCTTAAAATAAAACACTTGCAACCAAAAACACAAAAATAAGATATATTCGGTTTTCTTCCAATATGAAGCTCATAGAAAGTCTTTTTGAGAAGGCAGTGCAAATAAAAGCGATTTATGGTATGACAAGTAGTATTAATGGCTTTCGCCCAAAAATCATTGGAAGTATTATACTCATCAAGTATTGTCCTAGCCATTTCAATCAATGTTCAATTTTTCTTTCTACAACTCCATTTTGCTCCACAGTGTAAGTAGCAAAAAATTCATACTTTATTCCAAGATCATCATAAAAGTCTTCAATTCCAATGTTTTTGAACTTGGAACCGTTGTCACTTTGGATTTTCTTCAACTTAAACTCAAATTCATTTTGGGCTCTTTTACAAAGATTTTGAAAATACCGAAGGTTTCGTTTTATCATGTAAAAAAACTCAAGTGTACCTTGAGTAATCATCCACAATCACAAGACAATAACTATTTTCTCCTATACTCTTATAGGTTGTTAGCCCAAACAAATCTATATGCAAGGGCTCCTATGGTCTAGAAGTGGATAAGATACTTTTGGATATATAGAAACTTACTACTTGCTTGCTGGCATAACAAGCACTACGTAGTTTATTTTAATCAAATTTCACATCTTTCAAGCACACAACTAAATCATGTTTAATTTTTTTGAGTTGAATCATTCCCACATAAGCAAGCCTTCTATACCAAAACCAACCCAAGGATGTTTTTGCAATCAAACATATTTCGAGGCAATAATCTTTTGAGGAAAAATCTACCAAATAAAGATTATCAAAACAAAAACCTTTGAAAACCAAATAGTTATTTGTCTCGTTTGAAATAGAGACACCTTCTTGAGAGAAAATACAAGAAATAGAGACACCTTCTTGGGAGAAAATACAAGACCAAGATCACAAATTTGAGCCAACGAGAGTAGGTTGAAATTAAGAGATGCAACTAGAGATACATTAGAAATTGAAAGATAATTGGAAATAGCGATTTTACCCACCTTCCCTTTGCTATTATCACCAAATATAATCTTATCATTGTTTCCATTTCCATTTTCAAATGTTGTGAGCATTTTTTGATCTCCGGTCAAGTGTTGGGCGCAACCACTATCAAGAACCCAATGTCTTCTACCGGTCTTATAGTCTACCTACAAAACAAAATTATACTCTTTTAGGTACCCAAATTTGTTTGGATTCTTGGAGGTTAGTTACCAAGGTTTTGAGCACCCAAATGATATTTTTTTTACCACCAAGTATAGGAGTGCCAATAAACCAATAAACTTGGCTACAATTCTATCATCCTTAGATTTCTTAAGCATATAGCAAGAATCAAATACAAAAGACATGAAAGAACTAACAGTTAGGCAATCTTTTGCTAGATGCCCTATATCATGATATTTATAACAAAAGTTACTATTTTTCTTCACAAACCTCGTAGCATTGTAGATTGATATTTTTCTTTTCTTGGGAATAAAACCAAGACATTCTTTGTTATATGAGCACCTTTGCTCACTTAATATTTTGTTAAGAGTGGCTTTTCCTCAAAACACCTATCCAAGCTCTTACTTAGCTTGATTACTTGTTCCTTGGGTTCATTGCTTTCAATAACAAGAAGTGGATCACTTGGTAAATTTCATGCAAGCCCAAATGACATTTTTTTACCACCAAGTATAGGAGTGCCAATAAACTTAGCTACAATTATATCATCCTTAGATTTCTTAAGCATATAGCAAGAATAAAATACAAAAGGCATGGAAGAACTAACAGTTAGGCAATCTTTTGCTAGATGCCCTATATCATGATATTTGTAACAAAAGTTACCATTTTTCTTCACAAACCTCGTAGCATTGTAGATTGACCTTTTTTTCCTTTCTTGGGAATAAAACCAAGACATTCTTTGTTATATGAGCACCTTTACTCACTTAATATTTTGCTAAGGGTGGCTTTTCCCTCAAAACACCTATCCAAACTCTTACTTAGCTTGATTACTTGTTCCTTGGGTTCATTATTTTCAATAACAAGAAGTAGATCACTTGGTAAATTCATGTAAGCAATATCATCAATTTTAGAGCTACATGGCATAACAATCAAGTCATCACATGAGGTGGATATAGTAGTCTTAGATGAAATACAAAATGCAACATTCAAGCTTGATAAGTCGTCAATAATATCACAAGTAATGCCTACATCCACCCTGGACTTTGATTGATCCTTAACAAAGAGAGTTTCATGAGCTTCCTTTAGCTCCTCATAAGAGCCTTTGAGAGAAAAAAAAATTCTTTCTTCAAAACCTTAAATTTTGACTTTTTCTTGCCAAGATATGCATTCAAGTCCTCTAACATATCCATAAACTCATCATAACTAGGTTCATCATCATTATCATTAGAAAATAGGGTGTAAAAATAGTGATGGAGCCTTTTTGATAGCAACTCTGGCAAGTTCCCTCTTCCTTAGGGACCCATCATCCTTGGAGTCAGAGTCGAAAATTCCCCATCGAAATTTCATTCTCCAATGCGAGCTTCACCTTTGTCATTCTTGTGAAGCTTCTTCAAAAACTTCTTCTTGCCATTATAGCCCGTCATCTTGAATGATTTGGACTTCTCATCCTTCTTGTCAGGGCAATGAGAGGCAATGTGACCCTTCTCATCACACTCATAACACCTAATGTTGGTGTAGCGCTTTTTGTTTGAGGATTGATCTTTTTGCCTTTGTCAAAGTTGGCGCTTCGGCTTGAGTGTATTTTCATGAATCTACTCGTTCTCCTTACAAGGAGAGCCATCTCTTCATCGGAGTATCATCTTCATTTTCAACAATTTCATCACATGACTCCGTCTTTGCCTTGAAAGTAATATTCTTCTTTTTAGAGTAACTTACTCCAAGATATATTTCTTATCTTTCTTGTATAGCTCATTTGTAATAAGATTATCCAAGAGACCGATAGGCATCATTCTTGGAAATTCGAAGGAGTTTAGGAACAATATCTCATACTTGTCCAGTAGAGCCATAAGCACTTTTCTAACAATATCAAGATCGATTAGTGTTGAACCAAGGCCTTTGAGTTCATTTACCAAGTTGTTCAACTTTGAGTACATCTCATTAATGTTCTCATAGGGTAACATGATGAATGTCCCATATTTGATCTTAATCATATGCAATTTGGCCTCCTTGACCGCGGATGTTTAATCATGAATTTCAGAGAGTTTTCCAAATATCATGAGCCGTCTCAAGAGAACTCACTCTATTGAATTCATATGTGTTCAAGGTTTCATAAAGTGCATTCATTGCTTGAGCATTTAGGAGAGTATTCTGTTATCTAAATTGGTAAAATGATTGGGATCAATGGGCATAACAAACCCTCTCCAACAATTCTCTATATACTTGAGCTCATGGCCTTAAGATAAACGGTCATACTGACCTTCCAATAAGCATAATTTGTGCCATCAAATTGTGGTGCCTTACAATTGAAAAATCCCTCACTAGCCATCCTTTTCTCTCTAGACGGTAAAGCCCAAAAATGAGAGATCAAGCTCTGATACTACTTGTAGGATCAAGGATAACTAACTAGAGGGGATGAATAGGTGATTTTTAAATCTGTAGGCTGAAAACAGATTTTAGCAAGTGAAGCAATGAAATAAAATTTTACAATTCAAGGTCTAAATAATCTAAGTCTTTCTAAGTGCACTAACCACTCTAGACTAAGCCAATCAACCTAATCAAGAGATAAAGTTGCTATAAAATTAAATGCATAAAAAAGTAAAAGAGATAAACCACAATATGTAGATAAATGATGTTTTCCCGTGGTCTCATGGACTTGCTGGTCTTCCCTAATCCACATTGAGGAAACTTGAACGAATCAAGCCGGCTCCACATGAGCACACCCCTCGATCACTAGAGGTAGCTCTTCTTCACTCCAGAAAGGTGAGCTCCAACCTTCACAATCAACCGAGTAGCACTTGGAGAAACCCCTACAACCTTTGCAAGATGGAACTTTAGCTCTCAAGGAGTAGAAGAAGAAGCAAAGGTCTCAAGAGTGTTCAAATGAGGTTCTCAAGAGTCCCTTGCTGCAGGGGGGAGGTATTTATAGCCTCAACCCCCTCCACTAGCCGTTGGCACATGAGACTGTGCAAAAACAGCATGGCCAATCAGACCGTAGGCATAGGGCCGGTCAGAAAGGACTACAATATAATGGTAAACTCTACAGTAATCATTACAACAAAATATATCCGTTATGCCAGGTCTGGTCAGTTCGCCCACATATGGTCTGCTCAGGCTGGGTTCAAAAGTTTCCCAAAATGGAAAAGACTTGCTACTAGAAAAAGCTAATCGTGCCGGTCAATTCGGGGTTCCAGTCTAGCCAGTGAAAGCATTGCGGTTAGTTCAGCATGGAAAAGTTAGTAGCAAGACACAACAACACCCTTCTCTCGAAAAAAACCGACCACACCAAGGAACTGGAGGTCCGGTCAGTCCGGCCCTCCAACTGTGGTCAGTTCGAATAACAAAATAGAGAAAAGTTGAAGCCAAAAAGAGTCTCTCTGGAGAAAGCTGACCACCCTACTCAAATCGGGTCCGGTCAGTCCAGGCTTACACTTGTGGTCAGTCCGGCCAGCAACATAGCGAGAAAAGAGCTCTTCTAGAAAAGCTAGCAGCATCGATGAACCAGAGGTTCAGTCAGTCCGCCAAGAAAATAAAGAACAGAGAATTTTTTTGTGGCCGTGTGATCACTAAGAACTCCAAGATTCAACTAAGTGGGTTTGAGCATTGTGGCATACTTTGTTATCAAGCTACTAGCTATTGATCTCTCTTCATAGTACGTCGACCTACACTAGCAATCCAGTCTTTTATCCTTCACACTCATAGATCAGTAAATTTATGAAAAGATCCTATTCGACTAGATACCTTTGCCTTGAGCTAGATGATGTTGATATACAATGCTTGAGTACGTTTAGTGCTCTTTATCTTTATCCAGAACTAACTCTTTCAATCACTTAAACAAACATGTTAGTTCATAAATGACGATTGTTGTTAATTACCAAAACACTAAAATGAGACCTAGATTCTTCAATTGTATTTTAGGATCGAATCATAGAATCTAAGATTCTACCTGATTCTACCAAAAAATATTTTTTTTCAATGTGTTGTGTATTCCAAGAGTGATATGAGTGTTTATTTGGTCATTTAACATCTAATTTGATTGATAAATGTCTAAATCATAGTTTAGATTCCATGACATTCAAAGCTACATCTAAAATATTGATTTTAACAACCTTGCCATTACCAGAATATTTTACATAAAAAGTAAAATAAATAAATAAATAAAATAATTTTTATTATTCCAAATCTCCAAATCTTAATGTCTAACTTGCTAATTACTTAGTACTTATCATACAACTTGAATTGAGGGATAACACACAACCAAACACCTAAATCTTTTATAATTTGAGGTGATGCGTGATTCTACACGATTCTACCACGATTCTACTGTGATTCTACCCGATTCTACGACTAGGAGCGCGATTCTACTACGATTCTACTAGATGTGACTCAAGGTGTGATTTGAATCGTATTGGTGTTGTAGGATCGTCTAGAGTCACGATTTTAACAACCTTAACTTCCACCATATACTATTAGTAAAATGTACTATAAAATTTCGCTTAAAAAAAGCAGTGAAGATCCCTATTGTGGTAACAATTTACAACGCTTTTTTTTAATAAAAAAACTGTGGAATCAGATCATGCATCCGGCTTCCATCTAGAAAAAGTTCATTCATGCAAATATGCGACGCTTGATGCAAAAGGACAGAAAAATAGAAGAAGAAAACGCATATTAATTCCAGATAACTTTTCCATTGCGACCATGTATGGTTAATTTGCTAAGTTACACGTGAGACCATTTCACATCATATTTATTTTTGAAAATGCTTCGCATACGACGAAAACGTGCGTACGACGAAACGGCCGTCCGCCCGTGCCGCCGCTGGGCGCCCCCTCCTCCTACCGCGCCGGCAACGCCTTCGGCCCACACCGGCCACCCCCTCCTCCTACCACGCCAACCGCGCCTCCGCCCGTGCTTCCTCCAAGTACCCGCCACATACATCTTACGTCCAACGTTTAAAAATGCCGTATGTATAGCGTTGCTCATTTTTTTTTCGTGTGTGAATATAATCGTGCTCCGTAGCTTATTCTTTCAACAATGGTACGGTTCTCACCATGTACACATGCATTGTACTGTCACTGGCAAGTAAATACGCCTTGCGGTTGCGGATGATGTGGGCTGCAGATATGTAGTGATTGCAGATGGTACATGTTGTTGGATAGTAAATCGACGCCTCAAATTGCAAAAAAAAAAAAATAGCACCGTGCTATAGTTTTCTCTCTCTCTCTCTCTCTCTCTCTCTCTGTGATGAACCTTAAATTGAGCCGTCAATTCTCCGATCGAAAGCTCCTCACGCATGGAGTCGTCTCACTATAGTCACAACTTACAACATCCACTGCAACAAATCCATCATACCAACTTATTACTCTCCGATCACATAGGTTGTGTTACTACCATAGATAACTCACATGGGTCTCATACCCATCTCCTTGATGCACTATCTATCACATTTCGTGATAGTCCCTTTGTGAAGGGATCGCGGGTTTCTATTTGTTTGGATGTAATCCAAGGTTATAACTCGAGTTTCTCAATTTCTGACAGACTTCAATCGTCTCTTGACATGCCTAGACGATTTCATATTATCCTTAGAACTGTTCACTTTAGCGATAACGGTTTGATTATCACGATTCATGAGGATAGCGCGCGGCTTTTCTCAGTAGGTAGATCCATCAATAGATCCGTAGCCATTACGCCTCAACAATAGCGATGTCTAGTGCCGCAAGTTACGCTTCCATGGTTGACCTCGTCAAAATGGTGCATTTGCAAGACCTCCATGAAAGCAGCACCACCAATCGTGAAAACATATCCACTAGTGGCTTTGATCTCATCGACATCGAGATCCAGTTGGAATCACTATAACCCTCGGCCGTGCGGGTACCCGGTGTAGTGAAGTCCAAAGTTCGAGGTACATTTCGAGATAGCGCAACACTCGCTCAAGTGCCTTCGGTGATCATCTCACGGGTTAGATGTAAACCGGCTCAACTTGCTCACAGACAAAGAGATGTCGGCCTTGTTGCACTAGCTAGGTACATAAGAGAGCCAATTATCGAGAGTATTCGGTGATTCCTAGCAATTTTCTTATTCTTACGAAGTAACACGCTAGGATCATAAGGTGTTGGAGAAGGTTTGCTATCGGAGAAAAACCAAAGCGGCTCAAGACCTTTTCCACATAATAAGATTGCACAAGTGTAATCCCATCCTCACCTCTAACCAATTTAATGTTTAGAATAACATCAGCCACTCCCAGATCTTTCATATCAAAATTTTGAAACAAGAATAATTTGACTTCATTTATCACATTGATGTTTGTCCCAAAAATCGGGATATCATCCACATACAAGCAGAATAACTCCCTCACCCCACCATAGCGATAGTATACACATTTATCTGCCTCATTGGCATGAAACTGCGAGATATCAATGTTCTATCGAACTTTTCATGCCACTGCTTAGGAGCTTGTTTTAGACCATACAAAGATTTCAACAGTTTTAACACCTTGCCTTCTTGACCTTCTACTACAAATCCATCAGGCTGTTCCATGTAAATTTCCTCATCCAGCTCTCCGTTAAAAAGGCATCTTAACGTCCATTTGATGAACAAGAAGACCATGTGAGGCAGCCAAAGCAAGTAGTACTCGTATTGTGGTCAGTCTAGCAACAGGTGAGTAAGTGTCAAAGAAATCTTCGCCTTCTTTCTGAGTGTAGCCCTTGGCAACAAGCCGAGCCTTGTACTTTTCAATAGTACCATCGGGCCTAAGCTTCTTTTGAACACCCACTTGCATCCTCTGGGTTTGCACCCATAAGGTCTATCTGTCGGCTCAGGTTACATTAGTGATAATGGAATCCATTTCACTACGGACGACCTCCTTCCGTGAGTGCTGCATCGGAAGATGCATATGCTTCTAAAATAGACTTGGGAGTGTCGTCCACAAGGTACACAGTGAAATCATCACCAAAGGATTTGGTTATCCTTTGTCTCTTGCTCCTTCTAGGAGCTCCACTTTGCATCATCCTCCTCATTGACAAGTTCATGTGTATGTTCAAAAGGTTCGGTGGTGTGATTGAGCTGGGAATTATTTGAAGGTTGGCTAGTAGTGTTATGTGTATCCTTCATTGGAAAGATATTCTCAAAGAACGTTGCATCTCGAGACTCCATAATTGTACCAACATGCATGTCGGTACCTCGGTTTAACTATCAAAAATCTATAGGCAATACTATGATTAGCATATCCCGAAAGACACAATCCACGTCTTAGGTCCAAGCTTGCGTTTCTTAGTTATTGGCACATTGACTTTCTTAAGCACCCCATATACGCAAATAAGAAAGTGATGGTTTTCTCCCAATCCATACCTCGTATGGTGTTTTGTCCTTATTTACATTAGGAACTCTATTCAATACATGATTAGGCGTTAGCAAAGCCTCCCCACCATGCCTTAGGTAAACCATGCGTGTCTAACATGGCATTCACCGTCGATCAAAGTGCGGTTTTCCTTTCGGCAACCCCATTTGACTTCGGGGAATAAGGAGGCGTCCTCATGTATAATGCCATGTTCCTCACAAAATAAGTCAAATTAAATCGAGAAATACTCTCCACCACGATCGACCTAAGTCTTTTATCTTTCTGTTTAACTGGTTTTCAACTTCTGCCTTATAGATTCTAAAATAGTCTAAAGCCTCGTCTTTCGTTTTCAATAAATACACATAACAGAACCTAATTGCATCATCAATCAATGTCATGAAATATCGTTTTCCACCCTTCGTTAACATGCCATTCATCTCAGAAAGATCTGAATGCAGGAGTTCTAGTGGTGCCAAATTTCTCTCCTCGCGACCTTGTGAGGCTTACGAGGTTGCTTTGATTGCACACGACTATGGCATTTAGAACCTTTGGTGATGGAAGCGTTTGGAATTAAATTCATGCGGAAAGCGAGACATTAAACCAAAATTAATATGACATAAGCGTGAGTGCCAAGCGTTAACCTCATCATCCACACTTGCCACAAATATGGTTCACGGTTTTATTGCGAAATCGAAGGGAAAAGCGGAACAAGCCTCCGCACTCATAGCCTTTACCAATAAAATGTCCATATTTAGACACGACTACTTTATTAGACTCAAATACCAACTTAAGCCCGTCTCTACATAAGCGGAGCCACTAACGAGATTCTTATCTATAGAAGGACATGTTGCACGTTCTTGGTGCCGCACGATCTTTCTCAGTAAACTTGAGATCTCGTGCCAACACCATGAGCGAAGCATGTGACCCATTCCCATTAGGGCGGAGGAATCGGGCGACGATAAGAGGAAAACAACGAAATATCGGCACACACATGTACATTAGCTCTGTATCAATCCACCAATTGGTAGATTGACTAAGCGAAAGAAACGATGGGTAAATTACCATACCAGTCCCATCTCGGTCTTGCCAATGGTCACGTTGGCAGGACTTAGAAGTCATCTGCGGTGCCTTCTTTCCTTTGCGTTGTGGGCGGTTCTTGGCCAAGTGACCGAGCTCACCGCACACAAAGCAAGTTCTATCATCACGATTGTTGTTGTTCTTCTTCTTCTTGAAGTTGGTTGTCTGTTGGACTTTGACAAATTTCCCTTTGTTCTTGCTTGAGGATTTACGTACCACATTGGCACTAGGCGCCTCCGTCACCCTTGAACACAGCGTCCTTTTCCAGCTTTCTCCTCAATTTCAAGAGATCAATCAGGACTCTCAGAGTGCTCTTGTCTCTTGTGTTTGAGTCTTTGTTCAAAATTCCTCCATGAAGAAGGTAATTTCGCAATAATACATCCACCACAAACTTGTCGGGTAAGGCACACTTGGAGTTCGAGTTCCTTGCCAATGGGTGTATCTCATGAGCACGATCTACCACGAGCGGTTATTAACCATCTTGTAGTCATGAAATTGCTCGATGACATACATGTCATTCTTGGCATCGATAGCACCGTATTTGGAATTCGATGCATCCCATAACTCCTTTGCGTCTGTCATGTGCATATACACCTCGCACAGACGATCAGCAAGAACACTAAGAATGCATCCAACAAAGAGAGTAGTGGCAGTCTCGAATTCTTTTGCTTTTCAGCATCAAGAATACCTTCAGGCTTGCCATTACTAACCCGAATACATTCATAGCGGTAAGCCCGCAGTGACCACGATCGCCATCTCTTAAAGTGCACAGGAGAACTTCTCCGGCCTCAGTGCATCGGCAAATCCACCATAGTAAGACCACAGTGCCTAAAATAAGGTTTTTGGATTGTTAAATATATAAGCACATGTAGGTCTAATTTAATCCATAAATTAATCATGACAACATGCACGCAACATACCGAGAACCATCACGGGCATAAGGATCTAGACATGTCAACGAGAAGCGAACATGAGCGGATCTAAAGCGGAGAACATTCATGCATTGCGTGCAGATGATTACGTTACGATCGGTTTGTCGATGTTGTACTGCGAACACGGTGTGGATGATCTGAAGTCGATGACGATTTGCGGCCGAGCGAGCGAGGAAGGCGAGCGAGCTACAGCAAGCGATCGCGCCAGCGCTTCCAAAAACCTTATTCGCCTCTCCGGTGCGAACTTGGCGGCGGTTCGGAGACTGCTCTCCCGAGCGTCGGTGCGCGGCGGGCGGGGCGGAGTAGACTACGTGGGGCGGCGCGATACAATGGAAGAGGCAAAACCCTAGATTGATTTTCCGTATATTGTATGGGCGGCGATTCAATATTTATGGAAGAATCGGGGCGTGTGATCAAGCGCGCTGCCGTTCTCCATAACTCATAACGAAAGCGGATTAGTCGCGTAACCGATCCGGACTCACCGCCACACAAAACAGCAAAAGATAAAAACACAAGGAAGCGCGTCTGTCTATATTATCACCACAGAGATTAAGCATGCTAGTACCAAAGTTAGTGATCCTTTCGTACTCTTGATAAAAGAAATTTTTAGTACACACGTAGTGATAGTAGACCTACAATGTTCAAGTTTTGTAGGGACACAATTTGGAGGCATATGGAAATTTGTAGAAGAAGCTGATGAGTCACCCACTTCGGCACTTAGCCACAAACCTAACCACATAAAACCGCTCTGTCAAGTCGCAACCAAGCTACCGACCTAGGAAACTAAGCCTACTTCTAATGGCCTGAAGAAAAGATTACAAAAACACACACATCAAACACACACTTGCAAAAGGACATGAATTGCACAAACACTTTAATTTTACACGACACAATGCTAGCTAATCCCCCCTCTCTCTCTAATTCTCTCTCTCTCTAGTTTTTCACAACGACACAATGCTAGCTAATCCTCTCTCTAATTTTAGGTCATGTACAATGGGTTTACATCAGCTGTCTATAGTCTCTGCCATGTAGGATTTAAATTGATATGGATGAAAGAGAATAAAGCGATAGAAATGTGGTGTCTACAATCCTGTAGCCGGCTGTATCACCAGAACCAAAGAAAACATTAAAAGATTGGGTGATCTATAAAGACAAGTAAAAAGACAACCCATTATATGAGCTGTCTTTAGTGTTATCTACATGTGATATGGAGAGTTGCTATAGACAATAGCTATCTGTACCATTATATATTCCCTTACACAGCGACACAATGCTAGCTAATCCTCTCTCTCTCTTCAACCAAAAACAAAACAAAAAACCTCTCATTATCCCCTATAGGATATCATGATCACCTCTATCCCTATCAAGCGCTTAGTATGGGGCAAATAGATGTAACACCTGCTTTGTGGCAAACAAAGGCTCCAAAAGTCATTGCTTTCATGGAGGGGGAGGAACAAGAAAAAAATCAACATTTTGTGAAGTGAAAGTGGTGAGGTTAGTGGAGCCGCTGTGCTCCACTCTATCTAGAAATGTGGAATGTCCCAGTATATTCCTAATACTGTGAAAATAGATCGGTCACAGTCGCTAACTACGTGTGTATGGGTAACTTTCTGATTGTAAATTTAGGTAAAATTGGCTACAAGACACGATAAAATTGTGATATTTGCCAACTTTGAAAAGAAAAGAATGGTCGACGGAGATCAACTAAAAAAAAGGAGAAATTGGGGTATAATTACTTGCATTCTTTTGTACTCTGTGTTAGGATCATTGATTTTTCAGTTTATAATTTGTCATTCGTGCCATCCCTCACCGCAATCACTTCACTAGATCAAGGATTGAGCACCATATGTTTGCACACTGTTATTGAGCCACTGAAATGTGCAATAATACATTTTCAGTTTTATGTATCCATAGCTACTCTAAACAAAAGTTACATGTGTATTCATACAAGAGATTGTTATTTGTACAACATTATAACTACAATAACAAAAGGAAAAGAGGACAAAAGACAGGTGATAAAGCCTAGAAGAAAGTAAGGAGCATTCTTTAGAGCTAAGGTTAGCAGTATCATCTGCCTGGTGGAGCTCAATCTATGATGCCTCAATTAGTCCTTTTCTGTTGTGCCCCTGCATGTGGGCCATGGCATTTCCTATAGTCAAAGTGAGCCCACTAGTGTGCACATGAAAGTGATTTGATGACTTCTGTAGTATTGTTCTAAACTTCAATTGAAAAGGCCTGGGAACAAATCATGCATGCATCCTCCATGATTTCCTGACCAAATCATCCTACATTTTTATTGTCACCTTTATATATAATACAAGGTTAGTGTAATCATTTCTCTGCCAATCATCACAATGCACTTACTTGTAGGGCTTGACCATAGGAAAGGCATTCCTCAACCACTGAGGTATTCATATACTCAAAATAATGGTAATTGCAGTAAACAACTGGAGTTGGATTCATAACCAAACTTAGCTCAATTACTAAGAACTCTGAAGGCAATATTAATTGCCTAAATCACTTAAACTACAGATTAATCAGAAAAAAAAATCAAGCTTCTCTTTTGTTGTTGCTCACTGTTACGAACCTTAGTTCATAACAGGGTAAACACCGTCAGGAAGAAGGCCGGGTGGCGTCGGCATGGTAGGATGAGAGATTAGACTATAGACTGGGATTATAGAACCTTGAGAGGGAGACTAGATTAATTCATCTTTCTTGCTTCTTTGATAATGGATACATGCTATCCTTTTTAGGAGATGACCCGACTTGACTCCTAAAAACAATCTCTATGTCTAAAGAAACTTATCTCTATTAGATGAAATATATCTCTAAGGAAGTAAACCCAACTAACAAGTCAACTAACAATTCTTATCTCTATTTCCAATTGCTAACGCACCCGCGGGCCTAGTGTGAACAGTTCATAGCGCTACAGTACCATACATACTGTTCATACATGTGAATAGTACCACCCGTGACATTACTCCCCTCCTTCCGCGACAGCTCGTCCTCGAGCTGTGATGGCGGCCATGGCTGAAGCTCTAGGAGACCCCATGTTGATGAGAAGCTGTGGCGCCAGTGGAACATTACATGGAAGAGGATCAACAACGCTCCAATGGACAGCAGTGAGGATTGTGGTCCCTTGGCGTGGCTCGACGATGCAGGAGACGTCGACAACATTGACAAGCAGCGCGGGGCAGCAACAACACTCATCTCGTTGAGGGTGGCCTTCATGGCCTTGAAATTTTCAGCAGCAGAAGCCATGATGTTGGCTCTGATACCAAATGTTATGAATTTTAGTTCATAACAGGGTAAACACCACCAGGAAAAAGGCCGGGTGGCGTCGCTTGGTGGGATGAGAGATTAGACTATAGATTGGGATGATAGAATCTTGAGAGAGAGACTAGATTAATTCACCTTTCTTGCTTTTTTGATAATAGATATATGTTATCCTTTTTATAGGGATGACCCAACTTGACCCCTAAGAAACAATCTCTATGCCTAAGCAAACTTATCTCTATTAGATGGAATATATCTCGAAGGAAGTAAACCCAACTAACAAGTCAACTAACAATTCTTATCTCTATTTCCAATTACTAACGCACCCACGGGCCCGGTGTGAACAGTACATGGTACTACAGTACCATATGTACTGTTTACACACGTGAACAGCACCACCCGTGACACTCACAAATTAAACCGACCTAAATATTGAGAATCTTGAAGACACCAACATTGCTGATGAGAGGATAGTAGTATAGCCATGTCTTCCTTTTCATTGAAGTAAGCAGTAGCTGATGTGAGCTTTCTCAAGGCTTTTTTGTTTATAGGGCCTGATCTATATATGTAGTTCCTTTGATTGCCATGCACATAGCCTGCTTGACAAGTTCTGCACAACATTATGTTTTGTGAATGCCTTTCTCATAGATCCTAAAACTGCTAGGCCTTAGAACACTTGAAGAACTGCATTCATGCTTGTCATTGTAGCAATCTTTATATTGGTTTTGCCTTTCTTGCTGGTGCAACCTATGATCCTATTCCTATAGATTCTTTAATTTCCATGCTTTTTTTTGTGACTAGACTCTGATTATTATGTATTGGCAACCAGCAACATATCATCAAATTGTAGAAATATGTCTCATCACAAACAAATACAAAGTTAGTATTGAGTCTAATGCACAAACGAGTTCACCCGAAAGCTTAAGGTGTTAAAGAAACTTTGATAACAGCTTCAAAAGTTAGAAAGCAAAATGTTTTTACCTTCTAAACCGATCCTTGTACCTTCAGTACTTTAATTAAACAAGCTGGAAGAGATCATTTCAGATAAGCCATTTTTTTACTACCATGACGCCGATGACGGCATGATCACAACAAAACCTCCCATTGTAAGGATAGATTAACAAATTAAACTGTTGACAAAGTCTTACTCAGAATCGGACAAGGCAATACATACAGAAAACACCTCTCTCGAACTAGAGTTTAATTATCATTAAAAAAAAACTATAATCACCGCCGCATCAGGCATCCTCAAACTAGCATAATTTAGAACTGCAGAAACAGGGCTATTATACGCATGGATGTGATGACACGTATAAATTATCACTGACAAGTGGGCCCAGCTATCAGGGAGTAATACGAGGTTGCCAATGACTTCAAACTTACATAAGCAAATTTGTTTGCACACAAAGCGTTTTTACTGGGACGAAGCACTTGTATAAGAGCTCTCCTTAATTATGTTTCGCCATTAATTAACAAGATGAGATCATGCATACAAAGTGCCAAACTTGTAGCGATCAAATTGCCTACCAATGGTGACTTATTGGTCCATTAGAATCCACCCCAATAGTCAAGTTACATGAGGTTTTTTTTGCATAATTATTTGCAAGACACGGAGGGAAAGTGACATGGAACATTTTTTTTGTTCTTTTTATTATTCACTGCCATTGCATATACTATGAAATGATCCTTTTGTGTAAGCTTGTAAACTTACTTTTAAAAGATGGGACTATATTTATATACATATATGACATTCTAACTATAACTAATAGTCCACAATAATGATTGAACTCAACCAGTGGCGGAGCTACAGGGTATGCCGCATACCGCAATCTTCGCGTGTATGTATAGACGACACGTCATGGTGCATTGTTGGCTCCAGCTTGTGATTTTCTCGGGCAGGTTTTGGGCTAGCGGTGGTTTGGCTTTACGGCAGAGAAAATTGCTAGCGCGGCGGTGCATTGCGGTGGTCGTTTGTTTGCGGCTGTTTGGCCGACGTGAGGTGCTAGGGGTTGCAGCGTATTGCATACGTGAGGTTTCGTTTTCAATGACATGTGCGTGTGTTCATCTCGGATCGGTGTCTAGCGTGCGCTCAAATGAGCACCTACTTGGGTTCTCCGATTGGTTTCCTGACGAGATTCTACTGAAGTGTTTTGCCAAGAAGTTCTCTCTAGAGCTTTCACCGGGAAGCGTTTTGTCGTGAGGGTGCAAACAATCTTTCATAATCATTCACCCGCTCTGATTGTTATTAACATCCTACAGTTTCTTGTAAGCGTCATGACATGCTTAGAAATGCTAGGCTTGAGAATGTCAAGAAAGCACTTGACTGTGGTGAAATTGAATCTGAAACCGGATTACATCAAGAGATGGGTTTGCCTAGGCACGGAGATACTCGATGGGGATCTCATTACAAAGCAGTATGCGAGATCATTACTATGTATGAAGCAATCCATGATGTCTTGATTGATCTTGGGATGATCCTTCATATAAGGATGATTGGACCAAAATACATTTTGTGACAGTGCTTTTGAGAACTTTGAGTTTGTTTTCTTTGCACACTTAATGAATATTATTCTTGGATATACAAATGAGTTATCCGAGTGTTTGCAAAGAAGGGACCAAGATATTCTTAATGCAATATCACTTGTTAATGTGGCAAAGCAAAGAATGCAAGAATTGAGGTCGATGGTTGGAATAATTTTCTTGAGAGGTCACATCATTTTGCGATAAAAATGGTGTTGAAGTTCTGCTATGGATGGCTATTATGTTCCTTATGGAAAATCAGCAAGGAAAGCTCGTGCAAAGCAAACCAATGATGACCACTTGTAAGAGAAGTATATATTGGTGTCATTGATCAAATAAGTCAAGAACTTGATAATCGGTTTGACGAGATTAATATGGAGTTGTTGTCTTGTATGTCGCCTTCATCCTTCCAATTCATTTGCTTCTTTTGATGCACGAAGCTACGTGAGACTAGCTGAGTTTTACCCAAAGAAGTTCTCAAATAATAGTTTGCTCAAACTTGAATTGCAACTCTGAATTATATTGATGACATTAGACGAATGATAGCTTCAAAGATCTAGACAATATTGTTGATCTCTCAGTTAAGCTTGTTGAAACGAAGAGGCACAAAGTGTATGATATGGTTTATGAGCTCCTCAAATTGGTATTGCTTCTACCCGTGGCAACGGCAAGTGTTGAAAGTGTATTTTCTGCAATGGTTCTAGTGAAAACAAAGTTAAGAAATAAGATGAGAGATAGTTTTTTGGATGATTGTCTAGTCACTTTCATTGAGCGGGATATTTTTTTTGAAGTTGATAAAGATGATATAATCAAGACATTTATGTCCCTTCGAAAGCGTCGAATAAAATAGTCAGAAAATAGCATTGTAAGTCTCCGGTTCTCTTTTATGCCTATATTTCAATTATCGGTATGACTTTTGAACTATTTGGACTATATTTAGTGGATGGTTTGAACTGAATTCATGAATTTAAGCCTTATTGTGTTATTTAGTGCATATATACCGAATCATGTTGTCAATTTTACAATTATTACCGAATTGGTAAAATGGATTTACCGAATTGTATATGAAAAAATTTTGTGGGCATACCCTTAGACAAAATCCTAGATTCGCCACTGAACTCAACATGAAAAATTGGATTTAGAAAAACTTTTAATGACAGCCATATTTATTCTTCTTCTTGCGAGGGGCCACGGGGCTAAATCTCGAAATTGTCACGACAAACCACTTAACATATACTAGTGGGCCTCAAGCCAAACAGCACAGGTGGCAAACCGTTTATACTAGCCACTAGTTGGCCGTATAATGTAGTTTTAACCATTGACTTATGTATCATATGACCTTTTAGCTCCATATAATTAACTTTTATGATTAATCAACTTTACCATTCTCTGATAAAAATAAATTAACAACGAGTAAGTCCAAAAATGTAAAAGTACATGTATGCCCCCCCCCCACACACACACACACAAAAAAAACTGCAATACTATTCCATCTTCTTTAATTATGTGGCAAAATTAGAGTTTTTGGCTCCTTTAACGTGATTTTGAACCGAATTAGCAAAAATAGCCTGCTGCGAAGGAATTAGCAAAAATGGCATTTGTGTCGCGCTCAAATACACGGCAGGGGGCCTACCGCACCCCACCGCGCGGTAAGCCACGTGGCGGGCTCCCATTCGACGGCAAGTTGGCTGTCGCACCCCCACCACACGGTAGCCTGCCTGCCGCGTATTTTGATCGCAACAGGGGTGCTATTTTTTCCATTTCGTTGAGGAAAGGGCTATTTTTGCTATTTCACTTCAAAAGAGGCTAAATGAGCCCAAAAACTCGCAAAATTAGACCGTGTGAATTTCGCTGTCGAATAATTTTGGGCTGTGATAACCTGATTAATGCAGCATATCCATCAAACAATAATTAAGCACGTCATCAAGCCAGCTGTTCACGTTAAATCATGATCTTAAATCATTGTACCTTTAGCTTACCCATTTGTGGTGAGAGGAAAACGAAATGGGGGCTAAGCGTTCTAGTCTTCCAGAGAGCAATAATTTGGTTCCCGGGACACCTTACCTACAATTACCTAAATATTCTTAAGAATCCATCACGTAATATGCCATTGTGGAATTAACTGGAAGAGTTGGATAGAGCACATGCATACATGCTACCAAAATATCACGGTATATCTCAGAACCACCCACGCCTTGTGTCACCGAAAGAAAATAAATCCTAGTCTTTGGAATCTGATTGTTCCCTTTTGGGTCTCCTTCAATCACAGTTTCAATACCGTGCTAAAACACATCTTCAGTGGTTATAGAACAAAAAGTCTAGACAAAGGGCCTAAAACTGCGAAACTATCGATCGAGATAAGGAACATACCCACATTATGTGTGATCTAAGAATCGCTCAAGAAAGAAAAGTTATGGGGATCTAGCTAGGTGGTTGGGTTAGTTCGGTGTACAACAACATCTTGTAGGTTGGTCCGAGGCTTAGAAATTTTACCGGTGTTAAAACCCATAAAAAATCTCTTTAAAAATCACCAACATTCGAGTTCGGCTGAAGAATCTAGATCCTATTTTAGTGTTTTAGTAACTAAAGACAACCATCTGTTGTGAACTAACTTGTTTTGTTAAGCGATTGAAAATGTTAGTCTCGAATAAAGATAAAAAGCACTAAAGGTTCTCAAGTTTTGGATATCAACATCATCTAGCTTAAGGCAAAGGTATCTAGTTGAATAGGATTTTTTTTATAGTTTTATCGATCTAGAACTAGAAGTATGAAGGATAAAATACCGGATTAATAGTGTAGGCAGTCATACTATAAAGAGGGATCAATAGCTAGTAGCTTGGTAGCAAAGCGTGCCACACTACTCAAACTCTCTTGGTTGAATCTTGGAATTCTTAGCGATCTTTCGGCCATTATTTTTATGTTCTTTATTTCTTGGCCAGTATGACCGCAAGTGTAAACCCGGACTGACCAAACCCCTAGTCAGTATAGGGCGATCAGCTTTTTCCTGAGAGTTCCTATTTTGCTTTTCTGCTGGCCGGACTGACCGAAAGTGTAAACCCGGACTAACTAGACCCCCGGTCAGTATAGGGCGGTCAGCTTTTTCCAGTGACTCTCTTTTAGCTTCAACTCTTCTCTATTCTGGTATCTGAACTGACCGCACTAGGAGGGCTAAACTGACAGGACCTCCGAGCCATTGATGCGGGCAGCTTTTTCCAGAGAATATGTTTTTACGTCTTGCTGCTAACTTTTCCATGCTGGACTGACCGCGGGTATAATCCCAGACTGATCGGACCCTCGGTCTAAGTAGCGTTGTAAACTTTTTCCAGTAACAAATCTTTTCCGTTTTAGAAATATTTTGAACCCGGTCTGGCTGGACCATTTTGTTGGAGATATGCCCTAGAGGCAATCATATTGATGATGATATTTCATTGTATCCATGATTTAATAAATGTTCCTTGAATATTGCCTTTGTGTTGATTAACAAGTATGTGACTTGTTTGTGAAACTCTTTACTTGTATGGCTATTCTAAAGTTGTCCCTAGTCGGAGTTCATGTGAGGACACACGTGAATGATGGATTAGCACATGTATCGGTTGATGACCATGTTTCACAGGTCATAGACATGGAGATGTCAAACCAATAATGTGGACACATGTTTAGAACATGGGGTTGGACCGACCCAACATGAGACATAGTAATTATTCTTATGGTTCTCTCTACACAATGTGTACGCCTTGTTCTTAGACCTGAGATTGTCGCATGTACTTGAGATGTGAATCGACCTACTTAGGGGCTATCAAACGCTACTCCGTGAATCGGTAGTTATAAAGGTAGCTTTGGGTTTGTCATGAAGCATGCTTGCGAGGCATGGTCGATCGAGATGGGATTTGCCCTCTCTACCGAGAGAGATATCTCTGGGCCTCGAGTGATCGGATCCGAAATGCATGGCCATGCTACTTAAGGTTAAGAGTTAACCTAGTAAGGGATTCCGGATCACAGGATCGAGAAAGAGTGGTCAGCTTGGAGCTCGACCGAATATCGTGAGGCAAAGGGATTGGCATGTACATAACGTTGTGATGGTTCATCCGATATGATCTTTACGTATGTTTAGGAGTTGGCACGTCTTGCTAGAGGCGCTACCAACTATTGACCAAGTATGTATACTCGCGTCATGTCTAAACATATGTGAACCATAGGTCACACACTTAAGGTTGAAGCCTAATTCGGATTGGATCCGAATTAGATCGGCATTGAGTCCTAATGGGCCTCATTCGTAGAAGCCCATTATAAGGACGCCTATAAAGGAGGGCAGGGCGCTACCGTTGAGGTTGAGTTTTTCGTGACATCCTCAAACCCCGCCGCCACCCTCCCACGCCCTAGTCGCCGCGCGGATCTAGTAGTCCGGCGTGCGTCGCTTCCTCCCGTCGTGTGGATACCTTTGGAGGCGCCGCATCGTGGCGTTGGGACGAACCGCAAGAAAGGAGTTGTACGTGGGGCGCCGCGACGAGGACGAGGAAGTAGTACGACTACTCGCCTGACGTCTTCGCATCAATCGAGTACGACTACACCGCCTCCGACGTCTTTGCATCAACTTCCGCACTGCGGCGTCTAGTGGTAAGACCGTGATCTATAATGCAGTGATCTTGGTTTACTGGTAGAATTTTTTTAATTTGCGCTAGTGTAGCCTACCGTTTCCCTACGGTGGTATCGAGCCAGTTCTTTGTCATGTTATAGGTTCGGTGATTTGCATATGGCGATATGTAATCGGTATGATCGATGTGATCGATTGTATAGTTACGTAATGGATTGGTGCGGTTTCGTGATCATGCTTGCTAAGGTCGTGAAACAACATACCCCTACCGGTCGGATTCGCCATCGGGGTAGACAGTGACACGTAAAACCAGTTGCGAATGCGAAGATCAATATGATTGATCGAATCGGAACCTAGATTAATAATCGATGTACCGTGATCATGCTGCTAAGGTCGTGAAACAACATACCCCTACCGGTCGGATTCGCCATCGGGGTAGACAGTGACACGTACAACCGGTTGCGCATGCGAAGATCGATACAAATTGGTCGAATCGGACGATGAGTCGGTTTGTGGTAAATATGATTTGCCGATCAAAATCCTATGTAAAAATTGCATAGATTGGATCTCTGTTTTTTTACGAATGTCCGGACGCCCGGAGATACCGCGGCGCGCGCGCCTTCGAACCCAGATGGGGAAACCCTCGACCCCTATCCGTGATTGCGATTCTATGCATAAACTTGTTTTTGCAGGATGTATGTGACCAGATGGCCTAATGTGTATGTGATGCATGTTTGTAATATTTGCATGACTCACGTGTCGTGGTACGGCAACACTACCGGAGCCATTGTGTTGTCAAAGTATTGTATTAACGGCTGCGTGCTGCGACTTGTGATGATTCCTAGTATCCATGTATTTTATTACTAGTTGTTATGAGTAATAGCTTATAGTAGTACTCGGAGGACACATCACTTGGAGGGATGGCACACATGAACCATGGAGATGGAGATCATCATGGTGGATGATTCTATGGCGATGGAGATCACCATGAGAAAATGGGCCATCTTGAGTCACAACCGTGTGAATGCTATTCCTATTGTTTTACTCCTATGCATGTTTGAATGGTAGAAGTATAGCGATCCTCACAAAATGTTAAGTTAAACATATGCCCTCCCAATTAAACTTTGCACCATCCCATGTCTTGTAAATTGATGGTGGGTCTATAAAATTAGGCACCATCAACTTTCCTTGACTAGATGGGTTTTGTATCGGATACTTACATGCATAAGGATTGGTGAACTTAACAAGGTTATCATAAAGGTTATGGGCCTTGGGGCATAAAGGTTGGGCGCAGGGCATAGAGATGTCACCCAACAACAAGAGTCATATAGAGATATGATTAGCAAGGTGTTGCTTATCAAGTACCTTGTCTCCTAGCGGTGATGCAAAAGCTCACTAGTAGACTCGTTAATTGCGGATCTTGAATCGCTAAGAATCAACAGAGGATGTTGATTTTAGTGGGAGTACATTCTATTAAATTTGTTTAATACAGATTTACTCTATCATGGTTTTATTTGTCTTAGTATTTTGCATTTCCTATTGTAGATCAATGGCATCTAGCAACCACGCACACCCTTTTGCTTTGCGATCGATTCTTGAGAAAGAGAAATTAAATGGAACAAACTATTCGATGGTCCGTAACTCGAGAATTGTTCTCGTGGCGGATAAAAGGAAAACGTTCGACACCCCAATCCCGAAAGAACACGCAAATAATGCGCTCTGCTGTTAAAAATGCCTACAAGAAAGCATGTGATGACTCTCTTGAGATTAGCCGTCTTATGCTTGCATGCATGGAACCCGACCTTCAAAAGCGGTTTGAGGATCGGAAGCGTATGATATGATCATAGCGCTTAAGGACATGTTCGCACACGTGCCAGGGCCGAATCTGCCAATGTCTCTAAGGCTTTTCGGAATGCAAGTTAATGAAGGTGCACCGTAGGCCCACATGTGATCAAAATGGTTGGTTACTGATCGGACTTTGGATAAACTTGGTTTTCCAATTGGCCAAGAGTTGGCAATCGATTTCATTTAGCGTCTCTTCCACCTAGCTATGGGCATTTCATTTGAACTACCATATGCATGGGGCGGATAAGGGCCTTAATGAGCTTTGTGGGATGCTCAAAACAGAGAGATGACATTAAGAAGTGTGCGGGGCCTAGCCATGTGATGGTATGCAGAACAAGTCTAGCTTCAAGAAAAGGGTAAGCCATGGCCAAAGAATAAGGGTAAGGTTAAAGATATGATCTCGAAGCCAACGCCTAAGCCTAATCTTTGGACTCGAGCCGAGACAAGATGCTTCTATTGTAAAGAAATCGCCACTGGAAGAGAAACCGCAAGAAGTACATGGATTCCGATGAATGCAAGAAGAAGGCTGAAGTAAGACTTCCACCCATGGTACACTTGTCATAAATGTTTTAGACATTTTTCTCATGATTCTCCTATTAACTCTTGGGTATTTGATACCGGATCGCTTGCTCACATTTGCAACTCGATCACGAGGGCTAATAAGAAGTAGAGGAGTCGCAAGAGGTGAAGTTGATTTTCGCGTGGGAATAAAGCAAGGGTTGCTGCGTTGACCGTCGGCACCATGCAACTTCAGCTTCCTTCAAGATTTATTATGGAATTGAATAATTGTTATTATGTTCCTAGTATGAGTCGAAACATTTTATCCCCTCATGTTTGATGAGAGATGGTTATTCATTTGCAAGTAAAGACAATGGTTGTTTGATCTCTAAAAATGGAATGTTTATGGCTTTTAGCCCATTGTGAATGGGTTATTTATTTTAAATCTTGATGATGCGCCTATCTTTAACATAAATGCTAAAGACTTCGACCTAATGTTTTGAATCCCACCTCGTTTGGCATTGTCGTTTGGGTCACATAAGTGAAAAGCGCATGAAGAAGCTCCATGTCGATGGTCTTCTAACTTCGTTTGATTTTGAATCATACGAGACATGTGAAGCTTGTTTGCTTGGTAAGATGACCAAATCACCTTTCAAAGGTTCTTTTGAGAGGCGTCGGACTTGTTGGAAATCATACATACCGATGTATGTGGACCAATGAGCACGATCGCTAGAGGTGGATTTCTTTACTTCATAACTTTCATCGATGATTTTAGTAGATATGGCTATGTCTACTTAATGAAGCATAAGTCTGAAACTTTTGAAAAGTTCAAAGTGTTCGAATGAGGTTGAAAATCAACGTGCCAAGAAAATTAAGGCTCTGCGATCCGATCGTGGTGGCGAGTATTTGAGTCATGAATTTAGCAATCATCGAAGAGTTGCGGAATTGTTCCACACTAACACCGCCCTAACGCCTCAAAGAAACGGGTATCCGAGCGCGTGTCGGACCTTGTTGGACATGGTTCGATCGATGATGAGCCATCGGTTACCATTATCCTTTTGGGGTTACGCTCTAGAAACGGCAGCTTTCACACTTAATAGGTACCGTCTAAATCCGTAGTTAAGACACCATATGAGATATGGACCGGAAGAGTCACGATTTGTCTTTTCTAAAGATTTGGGGATGTGAGGCGTTTGTCAGCGACTCTGATCGGACAAACTCACACCCAAGTCGGATAAATGCATTTTCGTGGATATCCGAAGGAAACCTTTGGATATTACTTCTACAACCGACTAGAGGGCAAAGTGTTTGTCGCTCAAGTGGTGTTTTCCTAGAGAAAGAGTTTCTCAACGAGGAGACAAGTGGAAGAACAGTGCGGCTTGAAGAAGTTCAAGATGAACCAATCGGGAAGACTCGACGAATGATGCCCATGTGGCGAAACAAGTTGAGGAACCTATGGCAAAGGAAGCACCACCACCACGAAGGTCGGAAGGCTCCGCAATGCGCGAGATATGTTATTGTTAGACAATGATGAGCCTACGACCTATGCGGAAGCAATGATGGACCAGACTCGAGAAATGGCATAGTGCCATGAGATCCGAGATAGCATCCATGGGAGACAATCAAGTTTGGAATTTGGTTGACCCGCCTGATGGTGTTAAAACCATAGAGTGCAAATGGATCTATAAAAGAAAGATTGATATGGATGGAAATGTTCATATCCATAAAGCTCGACTTGTCGCAAAAGGTTTTCGGCAAGTTCAAGGAGTTGACTACGATGAGACTTTCTACTTTGTAGCGATGCTTAAATCAATACGGATCATTCTAGCTATTGCTGCATATTTCGACTATGAGATATGGCAGATGGATGTCAAAACGGCTTTCCTTAATGGAAATTTAACCGAGGACGTGTATATGATACAGCCCGAGGGTTTTGTTGATCCAAACAATGCTGGAAAAGTATGCAAACTTCAAAAATCCATTTATGGATTGAAGCAAGCATCTCGGAGTTGGAACATTCGTTTTGATGAAGTAGTCAAAGGGTTTGACTTCATCAAAAACGAAGAAGAATCTTGTGTTTACAAGAAGACAAGTGGGAGCTCACTCGTATTTCTAATCTTATATGTAGATGACATATTACGATTGGAAATGATATTCCTATACTGAGTCCGTTAAGACCTCACCGAAAAATAGTTTCTCAATGAAGGACTTAGGGAAGCGGCATATATTTTGGGTATTAAGATCTATAGAGATAGATCAAAAGGCTAATAGGATTAAGCGCAGTACTTACATTGACAAAGTGTTGAAACGGTTCAACATGGAGGAGGCAAAGAAAGGGTTCTTGCCCATGTCTCATGGCATAAATCTTGGCAAGACTCGGTGTCCTTCGACAACCGATGAGCGAGATCGCATGAGTAAGATTCCATATGCTTCGCCATTGGATCTATCATGTATGCTATGATATGTACTCGCGAGATGTTTCCTATGCTCTAAGTGTTACGGCGAGATACCGGTGATCCAGTGAGAGTCATCGGGAATGGTTAAAAACATCCTCAAGTATTTGAGAAGAACTAAGGATGTGTTCTAGTCTACGGAGGTGAGGAAGAGCTCGTTGTAAATGGTTACACCGATGCAAGCTTCCAAACCGACAAAGATGATTACAAATCGCAATCGGGTTTTGTGTTCCTTTTGAACGGTGGTGCGGTAAGTTGGAAGAGTTCCAAGCGGAGAGACTGTGTGGCGACTCTACAACGGAGGTCGAGTACATTGCGCCTTCAGGCGGCAAAGAAGGTGTTTGGATAAGGAAGTTCATAATCGAACTAGGTGTGGTTCCTAGTGCGTGCGATCCTCCGGATCTTTATCGTGATAACAGTGGGGCCATTGCGCAAGCCAAGGAGCCGAGAATCACCAAAAGAACAAACACATCTGCGGCGGTTTCATCTCATTCGAGAGATCCTTAATCGAGGAGATTTAAAGATATGCAAAATACACACGGTTTGAATGTTTGAGATCCTTTGTGAAGCCTCTCCCACGCCTAAGCATGAGGCGCACACAAGAGCTATGGGTATTAGATATCTTCTAGATTGACTCTAGTGCAAGTGGGAGATGTTGGAGATATGCCCTAGAGGCAATCATATTGATGATGATATTTCATTGTATCCATGATTTAATAAATGTTCCTTGAATATTGCCTTTGTGTTGATTAACAAGTATGTGACTTGTTTGTGAAACTCTTTACTTGTATGGCTATTCTAAAGTTGTCCCTAGTCGGAGTTCATGTGAGGACACACGTGAATGATGGATTAGCACATGTATCGGTTGATGACCATGTTTCACGTGTCATAGACATGGAGATGTCAAACCAATAATGTGGACACATGTTTAGAACATGGGGTTGGACCGACCCAACATGAGACATAGTAATTATTCTTATGGTTCTCTCTACACAATGTATACGCCTTGTTCTTAGACCCGAGATTGTCGCATGTACTTGAGATGTGAATCGACCTACTTAGGGGCTATCAAACGCTACTCGTGAATCGGTAGTTATAAAGGTAGCTTTGGGTTTGTCATGAAGCATGCTGCGAGGCATGGTCGGTCGAGATGGGATTTGCCTCTCTACACGAGAGAGATATCTCTGGGCCTCGAGTGATCGGATCCGAAATGCATGGCCATGCTACTTAAGGTTAAGAGTTAACCTAGTAAGGGATTAGGATCACAGGATCGAGAAAGAGTGGTCACTTGGAGCTCGACCGAATATCGTGAGGCAAAGGGATTGGCATGTACATAACGTTGTGATGGTTCATCCGATATGATCTTTACGTATGTTTAGGAGTTGGCACGTCTTGCTAGAGGCGCTACCAACTATTGACCAAGTATGTATACTCGCGTCATGTCTAAACATATGTGAACCATAGGTCACACACTTGGAAGTGAAGCCTAATTCGGATTGGATCCGAATTAGATCGGGCATTGAGTCCTAATGGGCCTCTATTCGTAGAAGCCCATTATAAGGACGTCTATAAAAGGAGGGCAGGGCGCGCTGGTTGAGGTTGAGTTTTTCGTGACATCCTCAAACCCCGGCGCCACCCTCCCACGCCCTAGTCGCCGCGCGGATCTAGTAGTCCGGCGTCGCCGCTTCCTCCCGTGCGTGTGGATACCTTTGGGCGCCGCATGCGTGGCGTTGGGACGAACCGCAAGAAAGGAGTTGTACGTGGGGCGCCGCGACGAGGACGAGGAAGTAGTACGACTACTCGCTCGACGTCTTGCATCAATCGAGTACGACTACACTGCCCCGACGTGCTGCATCAACTTCCGCACCTGCGCGTCTAGTGGTAAGACCGTGATCTATAACTGCAGTGATCTTGGTTTACGGGTAGAATTTTTTTTAATTTGCGCTAGTGTAGCCTACCTGTTTCCCTACACATTTGTGGGTGGATTGACCGGACCTAGCATAACGGATATATTCGGTAGCATTAATTATTGCATAGTTTACCGTTATATTGTAGTCCGGTCTGACCGGCCATGTGCCTATAGACTGATCGGGCTTGCTGTTTTTTGCACAGTCACAAGTGTCAATGGCTAGTAAAGTGGGTGAAGACTACAGCAAGGGACTTTTTAGAACATCAATTGAACACTCTTGAGCCCTTTGCTTCTTCTACTACTCTTTGAGAGCTAGAGTTCCATCTTGCAAAGATTGTACAGGTTTCTCCAAGTACATTGAGTTAAGTTTGATTCTTGTGTCACTTAAGCATCTTCAAGCGAAGCGTTATTGGTTTATTACTCTTAGAGGTTGCCATCTCCTAGACGGCTTGAAGAAGGAGAATCGGTGATCTTCTCAATAAGCTTGTGAGAAAACCCGGTTGTTTGAAGATTTGAGCTCACCTTTCCGGAGTGGAGAAGAGCTACCTGTAGTGATCGAGGGGCGTGCTCGTGTGGAGCTGGCTTAATTCATGCAAGCTTTCTCAACGTGGATTAGGAGAGACCGACAAGTCTTCGAGACTACGGAAAACATCATTTGGCTTCATATTGTGGTTCATCTCTTTTACTCTTCTCTTTGTGCATTTATTTTATATAGCAAATTTGTCTCTTGATTAGATTGTTTAGCTTAGTCTAGAGTGATTAGTGCACTTAAGGACTTAGTTTACTTAGGCATGAAATTGTGACATTATCTTCATTGCTTTACTTGCTAAAAATCTGATTTTAGTCTAAAGTTTTAAAGACCGTCTATTCAATCTCTAGTCGGTTATTCTTAATCCTACATCGGTCCCAGAACAGCTGGCCCAACTTGAGATTTGGGCGTGGCTCCATCGGTTTTCAAAGGGGCAAAAGGAATAGTAGTTAAGGAACAATGCCAAAACACCATGAAGTCGTTACACCAATAGATAGGTACGAATAACCACCGTTAGGTAGGATCCTCCCAAACACAAAAGGATGAGCTTGCCCTTGTCAATGGTTAATAAGTGTCTCAGGGTTCAGGAATCAAATTAAACTAGCAAATACAAATTAGAGAAATACTATGTGTTTGAACAATTCCACAAATGAACGAACACAATTTAAGGGATTCAATGCTTATACATCATTGAACCAGTGATAGTTTGTACATGAGTTCTGTATAGGTGGTTATTCTGCACGCAAGTTTCAGTCGTTCTTATAGATGAAATGGTATAGTATGTTTGTGTCTTTTACGCCATTGGAGTCAGGAACCTTATACTTTGAATTTAATTTTTAAATATTTGTATCTATAACCAGGTAACTATTTGGATGCCAATTTGATCCTTTAAAAAAAAAAAAAAAAAAACAGAGTAAAAAAACTGTAAATAAAGTGATTATCAGCATTAACTAGTGAAGTGATCATGTTCTTGGTAGCAGGTACGCGTGATTGTTTGGTGTAATTTACCTTTCTTACATCCTTTTCTCGAAAGATGTACGTACTGTTGTGTACGCATCACAATCTCCCTCAAACAGACACCTAGAGAAAAACAATCAATTGGGAAACGACAAACAATATTAAATCGCAGGCCGACCAAAGCTGATGCGACCGTTTTCTCTTGTAATTTCATTTAAAGAAAATAGAAAAAGGAGATCACAGTGAAAAGATAGTACTAGCATCCAAAGCTAAGAAATAGCTAGTAAAGTAAACAAAACGCGTATTCCTCTGATACTGTAGAAAAATGAATTTTGACAAACACAGTAGAAAATAATCGCTACATGTTTCTTTTCTAAATTAATCAAGTGTTTGCCTATATAAATTTCGTAGATAACACTTAACCATTAAACCAAGTGATTTATCTGAAACAAATAAAAACTCGGAACTATAACACATCAGATTACTTACATCAGATTAGTAAAGAGTACGCACAAATACCTATGTTTATCACCTGAAACATACAAATACTCTACTTAATAATCATGCTTAACCTTATGTATTACGTATCAATTTGGTCTCTAGCACTAAAAATAAAAGAACAACATTTTTCATCTCATAGCATATTCAAAGGTTTTAGCTGCAAAATTGATTAATTCAAGCATAGATCACCTTGCAACGGAATAAGTCCATTTAACTCCCTCAATCTTTCCAAAAAATCTGTTTAACCTCTGAATTACAAAACCGGTTTTTTACCCACCCCTAATATTTTTAAAACCGGTTTAAAATACACCCTGAAGTGGTTTGGCATGGCGGTTTCACTGACGTGGACCCAAATCAGCGTGGTTTTACCATATATTCTCCTCCCGTCCACACACTCTCTCTCTCGTCACCTCTCCTCCTGTGGTCCGCCTCTTGGTGTCGCCCCCCTCTATGCCGCCTCCTTTTTCGTTGTCTTTTGCCTCTCCCTCACATCCTCGCCCTCCCTCGCCTCCCCTCCCACTCGTCTCTGCCCTCCTGTCGCCGTCTCTCTTCTTCACCTCGGATGTCGCTACATCTCTCCCTTCCCTTTGGGCATTGTCGGATCTGAGCTGTGGCCATGCGGCTCGGCGGATGGTGGATCTCGGAGGCGGGGCGGCACTCGTCGGCGATGGGAGGCGGCGCTGGGGAGATGGGAGAGGAGCAAGAGGCGATGGCGCGGGAAGACGGCGACGGGTACTAAGGAGAAGCAAGAGCCGCCTCCATATCACACTATCGTTGCCACCTCCATCCCCGTAGCACCCCTCAGCCTCCCCTGCGGCACCCACCTCCTCTATGAGGCGTTGCCGCCTCCACCCCCTCTAGACGTCGCCGCCTTCTTGTGCCGCCTCCACCTCCTACACGAGTTGCCTCGCTCACTCGCCTATCGCCGAAGGTCCGCTCGGGGCAAGCATTTGTTATCGGCTTCACCACCTCCTTCTCCTCCTCCTTGGATGGCCAGCGACGGCCTGGCTATTGTCCAGGACTATAGCTCCATAGCCAACATGAGTGTGGGAGATGGTGCCAATCGAGCCTAGCATGGGCCTGGGCTGTGGGGGACTACAGCAGCCATGACACGGTGGAGGCTGTATCGGCGTCGATTGCGGCGGCATGCAGTAGATGCCGGTGATGACCGCCGGCTTTGCCCACCTACTTGGCGTCCAGATCATGCAAGAGAAGGGAGATGAGTGAGAGAGCAGAGAGAAGAGAGATTTCCCTTATTTTTTATTATTTGCTGATTAGGATGGCACCTTGCAAAAATTTGGTGATATAAACGCTAACATGGCAGAACCACTACCATATCAGCGAAACAACCTAAAGGTGTAAATTAGTCTGGTTTTAAAAGATTAGAGGATTAAATAACCGGTTTTGTAGTTTATAGGTTAAATAAACTTTTTTAACAGTTCAAGTGGGTAAAATGAACTTATCCCCTTGCAACCAATCCAATCGCTTCCAAGCCAAACTAGGCAAAAGATACCAAGAAAAGAAAGATAAAAGGAGAAGAGCAGAAGCGACAATGGTGCACAGATACCCTGCCCACAGAGGATCTTGGGGGACACGTCGCGGCCGTCCTTTCCGTCCGCGGATCCCTTTTGCGGGGCGGATGCCTACAGTACACGGAAGGCATCATTCCTGCGCGACGCGCCTGTGGCCGTTGCTGTCCCCACCGCGCCCTGGGCTTCTGCCGCGCGCCACGTGTCCCCAAGAGTCGGATTCGACCCGGCCCGCTGCACAACGGCCCATGGGCCCGATGGGTCCTGAAGGAACTGTACCTTTTTTGAGACGGTATGGTATTTATCCCTCGTATGCCATCAATTTACGGTTCTGCCACTGGATTTGCCTGTTCGGGCAAGATGCCGAGATGATAGGGCACGGCTATGGAGCTTTTCTTTCTCCTTTTAAAAAGAATGAGAATTCCAACTAAAATCAACTAAGATTGTCAGTGGAGTGATAGCTCAAGAAATTATGCAACTAGGGTTATTTTAGAAATTTGATAGCTCAATCAAGTAAATTTTGAATTTTTAAAAGACTGGTAAAATGTGGAGTCATAGAAAATGAATTATGTATATAGTGTTTCAAGAAGAGACAAGTTTATGACTTCTTGTTGGTAGTTTGATTGTGTAAGCCTAATGCATTTGACAGAGGTCGACCTGGTTCACACCGATAGTGCTTTAATTTGACTGTCGAATTATACTTAACATAGTTAACCACTATGGCCCTAATAGGAATGTGAGAACTTTTGCCGATACCTACTAAAAATTGAATAATTTCCAGTAAAAATTTTACGGGCCAAATGGTTATGCATGTCTACATCACACTTGTTAATCGTATTTCCACTACTAACAGTAATAGATACATGCTTACAGGCTTAATGCAAATCATGGCCACGCAGGTAAAACCATGAAGATAAAAGCATAACAGCATATCCAATGCAGGTATTTAGAGAGATATTTAGCAAAGAAAAACTGATTTTTTCTTGCTACGTAAGGCAGATAATGTGCTTATTTTGTAGTATCGATACTTGATTAGACACCGGTGCTTAAAATATGCTTATATATAACTATATATAATTAATAGATAATACAATCATCTAAGCACTAAAAAAAGATGTTTGCATTAGAGAATAACTTATATATATATATATGCTTGATGATGTGATTATATTTTTTTCTTTAAACATTCATATTTAAGCGTACTGTACATGCCCCCGGAACCACGGAAAATTCCTTCCAAAAGACCGTGAGCCACGCCTCAGGCCCGCCTGTCAATGTCGTCGTCCCCCCGACCCCACGCCCCCGCAAACGCCTCCACCCACTACGCCACGTACTCTCCGGACCCACCCATCAGCCACGTCATCCACCTCCCTCTCCCTCTTTATAAAACTTCGCGAAACAACTACTCACTCCACTCCCCTAACCTCCTCTCGCCTCGCGAATCCTTCGTCTCCGTTCGTTGTGTGGAACCAAGAAGAAAGAACGAACGGCCGGAGATGGCCGCCGCCGGCGAACTTCCGTTGTTAGGACAGTAGGACGGTGTAGAGATTGTTTGGTCGTGTAGGAGGCGCGCGCCATTCTTGTTTCGGCAAATGAGGACGGTGGTTGGGTAATGGTGGAGTGGGTGCGGTGGTAGACTGGTTGGGGTGCGTCGTTGAGATCGATGCCGTTGCCGTTCCAGGTCAGGAACAATCACGGCGCGATGGAGCAGCCACGGCCGCCGCCGGCGAGGGTGTCGAGGTTCCGGAGGCTGCTGGTGCGGGTGTCCGCGGCGGAGCGGCTGGCCGGGGATGGGAAGGATAGGGACAGGGACGAGAGGCCGCCGTCTGGCGAGACGGAGGCGGGGTCGGTGGGGCTGGACCGCATGGTGCTCAGCTTCATGGAGGACGCGGCCGCCGTGGAGCGGCCGCCACGCGGGCGCTGCAACTGCTTTAACGGGAGCGGCCACCACGACGGCAGCGACGACGAGGAGTTCGACTTCCTCCCCTCCGACTACTTCGCCCCGGCCGCGTCGGCCGCGGCCGGCGACGCATTGGAGGTGCTAAAGGTACAAACTTGTCCGGACTCGCGGCGTGTCGCTTCCGGAATTGTTCGTCGGAGTGATCAAGGCGGCGTTTTGTTCTTTTGTCGCAGGGTTTGGTGCAGAGCGCGAGCGTGGCGGAGCGGAACCTCCTCGCCGACGCGTCCAGGATCGCCGAGAGGTGCCGCAAGGGCGACAAGAAGAAGACCGACGTCCGCCGCGCTGTCGCCGACGGCCTCAGAGTCCTCGGCTACGACGCTGCCATCTGCAAGTCGCGGTGGGAGAAGACCCCCTCCTACCCCGCGGGTAAATTAACCAACCACCTCTCGCAATTGGACACCGCTTAAGATTCGAGCGGGATCGCCGGCACTGACCGGCGGCGTCGATGGACGGGCACTGCTTGCAGGCGAGCACGAGTACATCGACGCGGTGGTGGAGGCGGGGGCGACGAGGCTGATCGTGGAGGTGGACTTCCGGTCGGAGTTCGAGGTGGCGCGGTCGACCAAGGCGTACCGCGCGGCGCTTCAGGCGCTGCCGCCGCTCTTCGTGGGGATCCCGGACCGGCTCGGGCAGATCGTCGCCGTCGTTGCCGAGGCCGCGCGGCAGAGCCTGAAGAAGAAGGGCCTCCACTTCCCGCCCTGGCGGAAGCCCGAGTACATGCGCGCCAAGTGGCTCTCCCATCACGTCCGCTGCTCCGACAAGCAGGCGCCGCCGCCGCCCTCGCCGCCCCCCACGCCGGTGTCGGCCGCGAGCTTCTCCGGCGAGTTCGAGCTGCTGTTCGACGGGAAGACGAAGGTGCACGATGCCGCCGCCGCCAGCATCGGCGAGGAGAAGATCACGGTGGTGGTGTCGCCGTCGCCGTCGCCGTCGCCGTGGCGGCCGGTGGAGCCAGAGGCGAGCAAGAAGAGGCCCGAGGGGAAGGTGGTCACCGGGCTCGCCTCCGTGCTCTGAGCGCGGCGTGGTGGTGGAATAACAACACTTACTTGTGCTCCACTCTACTAGCTAGATCAAACCAAGAACTCGTCCTCTCCATTCTCTCTCTTTTTTCCCTCTTATTTTCTGGCCTAGCTCCCGGTGTTCTCGAAGTTTTCCGGTTTTTTGGAAAAGAGAAAAACACTTCCTTCTTTTTTCGTTTTCGTTTTCGTTTTCGTTTTTGCAAATTTTCGGTTTCCACAATCGGGGAACGCAGGGAATCATCCGGCAGTTTTTAATTCCTGGCCTCCCCTTTTGTTGAGAAGAAGAGGAACATGAACAAGAAGAAGAAGAGGTAGACCTGTCACGGTGCCGCAAGCCTTTTTGAGCCTTATTATCATCATCTATTACTCTTTCCAGAACTACTTACTTACCTAGCAGAGTACTGAGTATGCAACTATGCATGGCTTCATGCCATATGAGAGAGGCTTGTATGTAACTTTTCACCTGAACAAGTGAGTGTACTTACTTACCATTGCAAATACTAGTACTTACTGTTACATGTCAATCATCTTGCCATCTTGGCACAATGTTCTTTGTATTGCTCATCATTTACTTGCCATTTGCTGCTTGTGAATTTGATCTTCTCTTGTGAATTTACGGAAGAAAGGAGGAGTAGATCATGGAAGGAGGCAGGAATCAAACTGAAGTGAGCACCTACCGAACAGGTGAGGTGAGCGCTGAGCAGAGCAGTCTGAGCAGGGGAGGGATTAGGGAGGGAGGGAGACAGTTACTATGGGGGTGGAGCCCAGTGTCATTGACGGAGGAGGTGAGCACTCGTGCCGCCTCGGAAGCCGTGCGTGCGTGGCTGGGAAAAAAATTCTATGGGGAGAGATCGTGGCTGGGAAAAAAATTTATGGGAACATCCTTTACAGCTGTTAGATAACGTAAGATATTATTATAATATGTATGTGAAAGAGTAGAGATATAATGACTGTAAAAAAATGACTTCACTGAGACCTTTCTGTAGAATTTTTTTCCACGTGGGTGTGCTCTCCCTACCACTTGCCTCACCTTCTTCCTTTTCCTACGTCGGACTTTTGCACACCGCAGTAGAAATCTCCACACACCAAGGCAATTAATTAGTGGCCTTCGAAGGAAACTTTGATATAAGCGCGGCCCGTGCACTCCGCTGTTCTCTGATCAGCCGATTTTGTTACGTAAAGCACGAGATGGCGTATGAGAGAGAGGAAAAATATAAAGAATTGGATTATCTTTCATGAAATAGTCGATTGTATCACAAAAAATAATAAACAATGTATATTATCTTTTAAGACATGTAAAAAAAGCCCATTGGAGGCATCTTCAATAGTTAGAGATAACATTGTCTCTAACATATACTATATCATCTTTAGAAACAATATCTTCAATAGATAGTCTCTAACACACTCTTTAATATATTTTTTAATTTTCCTTTAAACAGACTTACATGTCAACTAGAGTAGATTAATGTATCATGTCTTATTTCGCGTGAACGACGGTCTCTTTAGGAAGTGATAATCTGTGCTCTCTCTCCTCCTCTCTCCTCCACATAAGATTTTGTTGATGTGGCATAGCTAAGAGACGACAATAAATACACTATTAGATATGCTCTAGTAGAAGTTGTCTTTAGTGATGTCTGTAGATGATATGAAGGAATACAATAGACAACAGTTGTCTATATCATTATAAACGCCCTAAAACTTCAATCACATGTATACGTAAAAGTATTTAGATTTAGTTTATCATACTATACCAATGTTAGTTTATTTAAAAAAAGATTCGAAATGCCCTTTCGATTCAAACATACACCAAACTTGCTTGATTGACTACGAAATACTATTTAGTCAGGTTTCCGTAAGTGGTAGGTAATCTATCTCGCGTGATCGGACAGCTCCGACCAGAGGTCATTCTCTCTTGCTAGAAGTCAACATGCGCCATTTAACACGGCGGTAGCTGTTGTACGCGGGTGGCAACCTTACAACCGAAGTTATTTCATTTTGAACATTATTATCTGACGTATCATAGCGCATAAATCATATATGTGCAAAACAAAAAGTGAATATAACAAATAGCAATTCATACTTGTACAAAAAATTCACCATCTTCCATTCTAACTTATACATATTACTAAGTATAGTATAGCCAAAACAGTAAGGGTTCATACTATGAGTGTGTAAAATATGACAGAGCTCGCCTATTAAGAGGACCCCAGATAGCTAGTTTGATAAAATACTTTACATGAGTCCTGATCTGAAACTAAGAAACAACTAATAATTGAGGGGTTATTTCATGTCAAGAAAACTGAAATTAAATTAATAATCTGACTACGTTGCTTCTTGTGTATCTTTGTCATGTTCGTACATGGTGGTTTCATTTTAACACATCACTAAATCTGAGGTCATTCGTAGGCACAACAACAAAACACTGACAATATGATATTTTTCAATATTCAATACCTACCTACGAAAGCAAAAACCTTAAATCTAAGTAATCTTTGGATAAAAGGTGTTCAAATTAAAAGAGATAATTAGTGAACATTAGTTGAAAAAAATATCTCACTTCTAAGCATCTAATGTATGGTAGTAGGAAAGCACGTAGTCTAGCAATGCTTGAATTCGGAGAGGAATGATTAACACAACATGTAAGCATGTTGTCAAAAGATCATCTGCAGTACGAACAATTAGTATGTCTCATGCTAGCTGTTTCTTATTTGATCTCTGACTGCAATGAGAGGATATGTTTATTTTTTATGAAATAGGAATAAAGTACCATAAATGAATATGTGAAAGACACAATATTTACCAACAATACATTGGGAGCCTACCAACATTTTATTGATTATATATGGACTTATGAAGCAAAAGTTGGAGAATTCCATGAAACAACGGTCTGTAAATTAAGTGTATGTCTTGTCAATGTGACATATTCCACTAATAGTTGAATTGAGTGTGAAAAAACATATTCATATAGAAGAAAACCAATAGATGGCTACTTTCATGGATGATTATATTGAAGAAAATGCATGACCATTTTCCTTTTTAGATATGGATAGAAGCATAAGCTATCATTTGAAGTGGTACATTTTATTATTCAAAAGTTTTGTGTTCCAAATAGGGCTATAGTTTGAGAAGAATAGATATCAAAGTGATTCTACTAGGGAAAGAATTGGAGCCAGAAGAAAGCACAATCAGCGGTGCTTTATTTGGCGCCTATACGAAAAAACTAAGTAAACTCAAACCTATTGGTAATTTCACCCCAAACAATATGGCCTATTAACTTTTAGTCCCATACCTAAATATCAATATAAATGGAATTTGCTTATTTTAAGAAAAGCAATGATTCATGGGTTCTGAGCAAAACTAACAAAAGGGAAAAACGCTTTGGTACACAACAGAGCATAACTAATAGAGTAATTTTGGATGTAGTGTCATGCTGGAGTGACACATGCGCTTCTCATTTCAGGGACACAAAATTTATATTTCACAACAGAACATAACTAGCATACAATTTTAGACGTAGTACCATGTTAGAGCAGCATATGTGCTTCTCATTTTAGGAACAAAAAATCTAAATTTTAAAGAGAACTTGCAGGTACCGTAAATGAAGTAATAATAGAAACCCCATATTGGAACCATCATAGAAAAACTCGTTAAACCAATCAAGAAGCAAATGCAAAGCGAATGGAGAGAAGAACTAACTTGCCTGTGGGAGGACATGACAATTAACGAAAGCTCCCTCTCTACTGGCACATCAAACTTCTATTTTCTTTTAAATCTCCATCGTGCTAACAATATACAGCCCAAAATCCAGAAAAGGAGTTGAAGTGTAAAGTCAACTAAACGACTGTACGTGTCCACTGAAGTGCAAATAAATAGCATAACTACGAACCACTAGCTATTTTTATGAGAATTGAGTACATAAATGGATAAATTGAACGTGTTTTTTTATTATGAGAATTGAGTACATAAATCAGCAAACTACAAGAGCTTTTCATTTGAATTGAGTACATAAATGAGGAAATCAACAGAGTAATCTACGTGCACATGAAGCCCTTTGTTTTTCTAAAGAGTAATGTACCCACAAACCTTCGTAGGAAGTACTTCAGTGTCTTGCCATCTTTAAATCTATAACATCCCAATATTCTTAGTTTTAAAACCTTTTAAAGTAGTTTAGTACTGATACGGACCGACTAGATAAACTAGTCGATGTGTGTTTGTTCCATATATTTCACGGTACCACAAATAATAATAGCAAACTGTTCCATATATTTCCAGGTACCAAAAATAATAATAGCAAACACTCTCCTGAATTACTCAATTCGACAGCAGCAAACAACTTGTACAGCGATTCAACCCCTATCTATGTGCAACAGCGATTCAACCCCTATCTCCATGGTTAATCAAATAGCAGAAATATTTCTATTCTTTCAATCAACGTGAGTAGTAGCCAACACCAACTACTCCAAGCAATAACTCAGTAATCAGCAGTAAAACAAGATAGATCAACTCGGCTAGATCCAAAGGAACAACAGCAAACCGAATTGATATGAAGCAGATGATGATAACTTGACGTGGCTTTGAACAAGAGCAGTAGAGAACTCTCGATCCAATGCAATCCAGCGTCTTGATCTTCCAACCGGTGCACCCAAGGGAAATCACGAACTGGAGAAGGGAATCCTGCAGATTCAATGTGCACCCAAATCCCAAAGGCTTGATCACACACCACGAGTTTTTAGCCTAAATGGCATTGTTCTGGCCGATATTTGCAAATATAGCTCTCCTCATGTGTAATTGCCAAATATGGCAGTTTGGAGGTGCCTCACGCCACTAAGTGTGTCATTTTGATCGCCCCTAACCCGGAATCAATATCGTGCGCACACCTACCGTCCGGACATGCCGTGTGCCGACACATGTGTCGTCCGCACATCCACCGTCCGGACAAGCCATGTGTGTGGGTGGGGTGGGGTGGGGTGGGGGGGGGCACGGCTTGTCCGAACGGTGGACGTGCAGATGATACATGTGTCGATACACCGCTTATTCGGGCGGTGGGCGTACGTACATTGATTCCGGGCTAGAGACGACCGGAATTGCACACGTGGTGACGTGAGGCACGTTTGGATTGCCATTTTTGGCAATACGGCGCGACAGGCGCTACTTCCGTCAAAAATAGACGCAACAATGCCATTTAGTCCAAAAACTCTACACACCACAATCACAAAGCCTAGATCGGTTTGGAGAAGAACAGGCGACAAACAGCCAACTCGGCTTTAAGGCATCGCAGACTGGCCTTTTACATGGCCTCGACACACGCACGCATAGTTCCTAGCCAGCTAGCTAGAAAAAGACTCGTACTCAACCACAGCTCAGACTACAGAAAATAAAACAGACTTAATCACGTTACTAGTTGGATTGTAATTGAACCGATCTGAATAGAAAAAGAATTGAGAGGCACGTTATTTAGTTTTCCTGGCTTGAGCTTGTTTCCCACGTCCTCCTGGCTTCTTCCTGGCTCACCCGTGCAGCTTCCTTCCTGGCTCTCCTCTTTCTGGCTCAAGCTGATCGCATCACCTGCTGCATGCATGCCCACATAGTCCAGCCGTAGCACTCACAAGCTTCACCATCTTTCTTTCATGGTACGCAGCACTAGATGCTTTCCCATGCACAAACAAATCAGTGCTATGTACTGATATTCCTCCACAAATGAATAGTAGCTTCGTCCCTTTCTGAGCACCTAGGTCGAGGCTTGTTTTCCTATGCGCCGTCGGTACGGCACACAAGTTTTCACAACCATCTTTTTCCCATTGCCTTGATGGCCTTCCCTGCCGTCTTCCCTCACCGCCCCTATTGGCATTAACAAGCATTTGGCCTACTAGAAATGAATTATCAACCAAATCAGCTCTAACTGCTTTCTCTTATTTATTAGCACAAATTGATGCGGTTTTGATGGTTCGATCCGCATCAAGTCCCTTGGGACATTTCACCCAATTTTATTTGATTTAATCAAACTTAAATAAGATTTTTTAAAGTCAAAACAATTTAACGGGATTAATATGAACATCAATTAATTCTAAAGTTATTTTATTTGAGTTCTCTGTGCTTAAAAATATTTTTTAGATTTTTCTAGAATTTTTCGAAGTTCATTTGCTATTTGGATTTTTTGGTATTTCTAAAATAGAAAACATATTCAAAATCCAGGAAACTCAATTGGGCTGAATTCCTATTCCACAGCCCATCTCCTATTCATTTTGGCCCAAACCCGGACGCAGCCCATCTCCTCTCTCTCGCTCGCCCATGCCCGTGTTGGTCTCACCTGCCAGCTTCTCATGTGTCATGTGTGACACGGGTTCGCGCCGAGCAACCGTCACTGACGTGTGGGCCCCACCATGCCACTGTTCATTGTCTCCGTCCTAGGCACGAGTTGGACTCCGCCGCCGCTCTGATTTCTTGGTGTGCGCACCAGAGACACTCCCATCTACTGGGCTATAAAGGGGGACGTCGCCCTCAGCCTCCGCACCTCAACCGCAGCCGCTGCCGCTCGAATCCCTAACCCTAGCCACCGGAATCGCATCGAGAAGAAAAGCCGCCGTTGAAACCTTCGTCGCCAATTTCCGCCACGGTCGAAACCTTCGTCGCCAATTTCCGCCACCGTCGATAAGCCTGAGCTCTCATTGTCTCCACCGCCGGCATCGCAAGAGAATGTCGCCGTAATGCTGTCATGCCGTAGACCCATTCTACTCCGTCACTTCGACCTCGCTGCTATTCACCACCGTCCATCTCCGATCACCGCGTGTGCACCGTTGAGCTCACCAACGCCTTAGCTAACCAATGCGCACCTCCGCATCCGTAGCCGAAGCCTCTTTCGCCGGTGACTATCGGAACCAAAGCACTACCACCATCGCCGACGTCCACGTCACCCCGCAGCCCACATGTGCGCTACCTGGTTGTCGCGTCAGCGCCACGCCAGCCAAACCAGCGCCGCGTCAGCCTTGCCTCGTAGTCACAGCCACATCACTCTCTCCCTTCCACATGTCGCCTCACCACTGGTCTGCGTCGCCACGTGTGTGCCACCTCAGCGCCACCCGTACCCAAACCCTAAACCCAACTCTAGGAGAACCTAGTCTATGGTGAATTGTGTCAATGACACATGGACCCCACATGTCAATCCATTGTTCCTTGAACTTGTGAGCCATAGACCCGTGAATCAAACCCACAGACTCAGTCTATAGACCGAGGGTCCCACCTATCAGTCTCTATTCCCTATTTTTAGGATTTTCTTTTAATTCTGAAATTCGTTGCTGGCGTCATGCTGATGCAATATTTCAGAATTTCCTTTAGAAAGAAAACTCCAAAAATCCAAAATAGTGATTTCTTTTTATTTTTCTTAGATTTAAATCTTGCGAGAGCTCATTCTTCCTCATACGAACTCTGATTGAGCCCATTCAAGTTTCTAAATTCAAGCCCTATCTTCCTGTGATTTTTTTTAAAAAAAATTTAGAGTTTATTTGTTGCTCTGTTTTTATTTATTTGTGTTTTTGCTTTCGTTTGCGAGTAGACATTGATACTTGTGAGTTTTTTAGAAAGGAAGAGTTGTTCAAGCTCAAGACCAGTACCAAGACTCATTTCAAGGCAAGTTGTATCTTTGACCATGTTGAACCCATTTTTCAAAAATTATTTTGATTCAAACTATTGCATGTTATTTCAAGTATTTAATTATTTAAATGATTTAGGATTAGCTATACACCTACTTGTTTATATCCACCTTACTCATTGTATTACCATGATCTTTTATCAACCTAGCTTGGATAATTACTAGTTGGTATTATCATAGCAACAACATGGGTTGGTTAGACATGAATAGTCTGTTTAGCCATGCAACAAGTTATTGATATCATTTTGAGTTGCAAATCTAAACTTGACTAAGTGAATATGGAATACTTTATGGAAAGCTGTGTGCAGTATATTGTCACTCGTTGATGGCTTGTGTTACACTTAACCAATAGGGTGGGAAAAGATTTAGATCAAGGAAAATGGATGGAATTGTGATATGGTGGAGCTGTGTGCGTTTGAGAAAACTTGAATATTGGAGTTGAAAGTAGATTGACAGTCTTGCCTTGGTCAATTAAGGACTTAATTTTGTGCGTTGTTGAACTGAACCATAACTGTACGACCACATGCCTGGTATGGGACAGACCTAACTTAGTAAGTTAGGGAGTTTTGACAATTGATTACTTAAGCATGTAGGTTAGACTGTGTGCCACGGTGGAGATATGATTCTATCGGTGAGTCACATTTATGAGCGGTTCGTCATGTCCAAGTCCAATGGTGTGTGACGGTGAAGAATCTAGACCCGTCATTATGAGTTAATGGAGTATTTTAGTGATTAATAACAAATATATATATATATATATATATATATATGTATATATGTATATATGTGTGTGTGTGTGTGTGTGTGTGTGTGTGTGAGAGAGAGAGAGAGAGAGACTAACACTTTTAATATAGGTTGAACTCCACCAAAAGTCTAACTTGAATATGTGCATATGTTTTTATTACACATTCTTATATGCACACATTTAGGGGGAGTTCACTCTATATTTTGTGGTTTCATTAGTATTGGTACTTGTTCTTACATCTACTTATAATGGGGATCTGTACTTTGAAACATATCCTTTGATTATATAAAACTTGTGTAGTTCATATATACTCATATGACTTTATATCCTATTATTTGCAATTGTGTTATGTGACTAATGTGTGTGTTAAGATATTTTAAAGACTTAGTCCTGGTTTATGGATGACAACATGGAAATAGCAATACAGAGACAATAGAGGGATCATAACTAGTAGCTTGAGTCATGCATTGCATTTAAAATAGCTTCAGGAAGAATTTCAGTAGAAATCGGTATGACCGCATTTGGTAAGCGGTACTACCGTTGTGCGGTAATACCAGGTTTTACTTGGCGGTACGTTTATTCCAGAGAGCATGTTTTGGGGGTTTTCTTCTCCCCTAAGAAATGGTATGACAACATGTCTTGAGCGGTACTACCGCTGAGCGGTAGTACCGATATTTATATGACGGTACATAATTTTCAGAGAAGATGTTTTTCCTATTTCTTAAGTCTCTGGAATTCGGTAGTACCGCACATGAGAAATGGTACTATCGGAGAGCGGTAATACTGAAGTCTAGTTGGTGGCAGTACCGCACCTGACAGTAATGGCTGGTTCAGAAGCTTTAATGTAGATATATTTTGGTAATTAATGACTATCACATTATGGGACTAACATTTTCTATGAGTTAGATGAATAGGTTATGTTCCATGATGATGAAGACTTTGGATGTCATTATGAGTTGATCATCATCAAGTTAAGGTTCAAGAAGAGGATGCATCATGTGTTGATGCACATCAAGATTCCGAAGAGGAGATGATCATGAGTTGATCATCAAGTCAAGAGAAGACCCATCATTTATAGATGGAAGGCACGGAAAGGATGCATCATGGGTTGATACTGTAACAGCCCAAAATCCCTAAGTTGGATTAGTTAAGCATCTAATGTGCATTTGTTAAATTTTGGACTTTTTAAAACTTTTTGTTGCAGCAAATAGGTTTCAAGTGTGGGAATATTTTAGTTGGATTCTATATTCTCTTACATGCTTGTTGGATTTTCTGGAATTTTTGGAGCTTAATTGGTTCCCTGATTAATTTGCATGTTCAACTTTGAGTTTGAATTTAAAACACCAACCTAATAGATAAATAAAACAAATGGAAATGAAAGTGATAATTTAAAATCTAAACTCAGTATAATTATTCTAAATATAAATGGAGGAATTAATTAAAGCACGTTTTGCAATTTTCTCACATCAAGTAATAATAATCAATATTAAATCGAATGGTTTGAAAGACTGCATTTAAATTTAATTATTTTGATTTTATGTTTTCGCATGCATCACAAAAATTATATCGTCATGCATGCATTAGTATCGTTGTTCTCATTTTCCCGGTTCGACCGACCGCAGACAAAACATCTGCGTGGTCCATCCTTTCTCTTGCTAATTCTTTTCTCCCCACCTCATTGCCATTTATTTTTGCTCATTTCCTTGTCCCAGCTGAATCCCAATCCACCCTCTGGCCATTTATTTTATGACAGTCGAACAACCTTCAACCCATGCAATCTTTCTTTGTTTATGTGTTCACCTCACCATTTCACAATTCACTGCCATCCCCACTCCTCACCTCTAATAATAATAATAATTATTATTATTCTTTTTACCCAACAGTCAAAAGTTCCCACAGCCATTTCACGTCACTTATTTTATTTTCCTGCCATCTTCTATTCCCAACCCAAAGCAACTCATTGCACTGCCAACTTTCCTTGTCCATTTCTTTTCCCAACCAGATCACAGTCGAGCCGTCCTCTCACTGCCAACTCTCTCCAACCAACCAAAGCCCAACTCCACTGCCATTTGATTTGACCCAGCAGAAGCAGCACCGTAGCCTCCCCAGCTCCTTGCTGCCGTTCCTCCCCTTCCCCCATTCTCCCTTCAAGCACAACCACGTCGGCCGCCACACCGCAGCTCGCCCCGGCCCGGCTGTGCCGCCACCGCCTCCCCTCGCCCATCGCCACCGCCCTCCCACGCCGCCCATCGGCCCTCTCCTCTGCGCCAGCTGCCACGCCCGGGTGCCTCTCCTCTCTGGCGCCAGCTGCCCAGCTCCTTCCTTCGCCCGACCAGCGGTGCCGCACTCTTCCCGGCCACTGAGCGCTTTGAGCTATGTTTTGAATTTATTTGAATTTGCATTAAATTTGTCGTATTATAGACGTATCGACTTACGGCGACTCAGAGAGTTCGATCAAACTGAAGAGTTAGAGTTTCAAGACATCGACCAAGGCAAGTTACACCATTGACCATATTGCCCCTATTATTTTAAGTTATTTTCAGTTTTTAAATTCCTTATTGCATGCATATGTTGTTATAAATATTTTAATGTCCTGTTTACATTATAGTTAATTCCATATGTTATTGTATGGCCAAATTTGAATGTTGTATCTGACTACCTTGATACCATAGGCAAGATATTACCAAAATTCAAATATATGCTTAGCCAAGCTTAGTCCACATTTACAGAATTTGGGAGGGTTTACACCAGACTTCTACAAATTGTTTTCAAACTTGATATTGTGGTATTGTTTTACCACATGAGTTTATAAATAAAGTTTTTATTCAAAATAAAACCAAAATGGGTTTGGATTTGGGCGAAATGGTCGGAATGGTGGGTGCAGGTTTATGCACGGGTTTGATCTGGTTAAGATCAAGGCCCATGGGTTGTAGGAATGACGCCCAAGTCGATTGAGGACCGGTCTTTGAGCCGCTTATTGCTATGCCATAACGTACCACCACATGTCCTGTATGGGCAGGATTTGGCTAACTAATTTGTGATGTCCTAGTATATTTATGTCATGTGATTTTGTGGGTGTCGGCTAGACATTTTATTCCCACTTGGCGCAAGAGGGGGCTTCCAGAGAAGGGCTACCCAAAGAAGGTTGCGAAGCATGAATGTACTAGGATAAAACATTGTAAAGGCCTCATGGTAATTGCTCATCCACACGCCACTGCGTGAAGTGGCGCCATAACGAGCATGTCACCTGCGTGTGGGTAAAGTTGTACCAACTCTGCAGAGTAGAAACTATTCGAATAGCCGCGTCCGCGGTCATGGACATGCTAGCAGGGCCACTTAAAGTTAGTATTGTTTTTTTGGTTTTAAAATGCTTTATTAAATGTTGAGGATGGTTAATCCTTATGAAAATTTGGCGGAAGTGTTAGAAGGGGCTCCTTCACTTTCACAGGCTGTCCACGATATATCATTGCCATTTCAAAATATGATTTTATCCATAGTATAAAATTGCCTTAGAAACTACTATACTTATTCAAATCAAAAATCCGCATGACGGCCGCCGCCACGCACTTGTTTCCTTATGCATGCATTTAAATTCAATATTGGGTGTGACTTGCGAGCACGGGTAGTAGTGCTCACTCGTCTTGAATAAATCTTATTGGTGAGAAGACTGCTATCTTGACGGTGAGGACCTTGACGAGTAGGCCTTTCCACCTGACATTTATCGTCATGCATCGTGTGCTCCCACTATATTATTATTTCCACTGTGTTTATCATTTGACATTTGATGTTATTATTCAAGACTCATTTGTATTAAAGAGTTATTTATTTAATGTCATTTACGCTTTCGTGATATGAATGTGATATTCATTTTGTGTGGTATGTACACTGGAAATCCGGACGGTGTTTGAACACGAGAAGTCGGGATCCTTCGCTCCCGGGTTCGACAAAAGTAGTATCGAGCCATATCGATCGTAGGTCGTGGCCTACAATAGAATTGGTAAAACCATTAAGGACTATTTTTCAAAAATTTACAAACTATTTACGTGTCTTCCGTAGTCTTACTCTTCCTCTCTATTAAAAGATTTCTAAACTCTTGTCCTTTCTAAAATTGTAGATGGCCGAGGGATCGACCCGCATCTCCCATGGAGTCTCAGCAGCGAGAATGGGCGGATATCCTATGGAAGATGATGCAAGATTCGAGTTTCACGAAGAGACCCACATACCAAGGATACAAGTATATCGTGGGACAAAGAGGAGCTATTTGAAGTGGAGGTTATCCTCTACTCTAACTTAGCGCTGATACATCCTTCCACATCTTCGACGCCCAATGCGTCGGAGACTTTCGAGATCGGCATCTGCCCAACCCGTTCGCTGGCCCGGATCCACGCTCCCAAGGCTGGCTGTTACGCTGCCATCGGATCCCCCAGCCCGGCCGTCGCCCGGCCCGGCTCACAGCCGGATCCACTCGGCTCCTCCCGCACCCGGCCTCGGATCCCGCACCACCTGAGCTCCGGCGCTGCGGCGTGGATTCTTCCACATCGAGCCCGGTGCGAATCGGCGCCCCAACTCCAACTTCAGGCGCCAACGGAGGACAATTTCAGCAGAAGAGCTCCGCCACCTGGTGCGAGGTGACTGTTTCCACGCAACGAGACGAGCCATTATGCCAACAGATGCCCCAAGCGGCAAGCGCGGGCGTCTTTCAAGCCAGCACGAGAGCCACGTACCGCGGCGCTTTGCAAAGCCGTCGAGCGATTCATCAAGGGCGTGTGAACCACGTCACGGCGAGAAAGCCAGCGTACCGGATGTTGTGCTTGGTATGTTTCTTGTCAATTCAATACCAACTTGATACTATTTGATTCGGAGCCGCATTCTTTCGTGTCAAATAAATTTGTAGGCAAAAATGGGTTACCAATATCTTCCTTAGCAAATCCATGATAATCCATTCCCGGGTTCAAATGAGAACTAGTTCTCTATGCCCGAACCTCACCCTTGAAATATCCGGAGTATCCTTCCTAGCGACTTGATAGTCTTGCATTCCCAAGGTGCGGGCGTTATTCTTGGAATGGGCCCGTTAGCCAAGAATCATGGACAAATAGAGCGTGCAATAGGTCTATCACCCACAAATGGAAGGAATTTCAAAGGAGTTCAAACCCAAGACTGCACAATGGAAGTTCTATCCTCACCGGCATGAAGAAGTGAAACTTGAAGACACCGTAGTCAGAGAATATCTTATGTCTTCTGATGAATTACCGGGATCGGGGCGTCATGTTCTTAATTGACTTTAGCTCGAATATCGAGCGACCCTATAAGTGCCGCTAATGAGTTAGCGGAATTGAAGAAACAGATTGAAGTGAAGAGGTTACATCCGACCATTCATCACCTTGGGAGCACCGTGTTGTTCGTCAGAAAAAGGACAATAGCATGAGGATGTGTGTTGATTCTGATCACTCAATGAGGTGGCGATCAAGAACAAATATCCTTTGAGATAGATGATCTGTTCGATCGGTGAAAAGAGCAACCGACCGACCGGCCCGCTCTCCGCCGCCGCCGCCGTCTCCGTCGGCCCCAATCCGCGCCGGTCGCTTTGCCTCCTCGGCCAAGCCAGCACACCCGAGCGCCGTCGCCTTCCGGTCTTCCTCGCGCCCGGCACCGCCACTGCCGCCGCCGCCGCCTCGAGCCCCCCGGCCGTACCACCTCCACCCCGAGCCGCCGCGTGACTCCCGGGCGCCGTCGTCCCTCCTGTTGCCGGATCCGCCTTGGCCGCCCCTCAGCGTCGCCCGTCTCCCTGCGCCGCCACCCGTGCCGCTCCCCTTTGCTGCTGGTGCTACTTCAGCTCCTCCACGCCCTGGTTGCCGCACACACGGCCTCCCTGCCATCGCCAAGACCCAGAGCTCGAACCCCGTTGCCGTCTCAAGCTCTACCATCACCAGTGTGGCCGCCGCCGACCTTCCGACGACAAGCCATTGCTGAGCCGCCTTTGGTCCCCTTCTCCTTGCCCTCTATGTGTTTGTATAAATGCCTCAAGGGATGTTTTGTTTCTCTACAAGTGGAGCTCGCCTCGGCCACCCCTGTCCCTTTCACCTGTGCTCAACCATCGCCACCAGCCGCCCGAGCTGCGCCGTCTCCACCCTCAGGCCGCCTCGCTCGTGCCGGTCCTGATTTCGTCCTTATCGGCCACTGCGAGAGTTCCCCTCGCTGTCAACATTGAGCAGGGCCGAGCCACTGCGGCCTTTGGATTTCGATTCACCTCTGTTCATCATTCAGTTGCCAGCTCCAGAATTGTTTCTCTACACTTGGTGCTCTCTGCTGTGTGTATGGATTTGAGCCCTTTGATTAGCATGTCAGTTAGCATAAGTTAGCTTAGATGAAGGCTATGGTTTTTGATGAGTAAGAATGGTGTTGAATACTTTGCAGGGCTAGGCAGCACCAAAGTTTTTAGCTGGCTCATTTGAATGCTCCCTGTTAGTAAATAACTCATTAAAGTTAATTGGAAAATGCTAGTAGTATGTCATCACACATATGTGTAGCCTTGTATGCTATTTGGATGTTTAGTAGCTGACAGTGGAGTTTTTGTTTTCTAAGCCAAGTAGGTCATAACAGTACGCTACATAGAGTAGTTAGCTATTTAAAATGTGGTAGTATGCTACTTGGCTAGCAGATGTTCATCTAGCAAATGATAGGCCTAAATTAAGTGATAAGTGAGTAGATGACCCTTTGTCCAACTAGAAGCTCATGACCATTGGTGATTAACTGAAGCATATCACTGAATAATTGAAATGTGTCAATTGTAGGTAAGTTAAATGATATTTGCTTCCTAATTAAAGTAATTAATACCGAAGCCTTTAACTTGAAAGGTAAGTTTTGGTAGTAGGCCATTGGATCATGTTAAATAGCAATAGCAGATTGCAGGTTCTTTCCATTAAGTTGTTTAGTAGAAGCTTGATTAAATCACTTAACTAGTAAGTACAATTTCTTAGTAACTAGCTCTTGGCAATTCAGTCTAAAAGAGTAAAATTTATCTTAAGCCAAGAATTGAGTTTTTGGTTAATTAAGTAGCGATGGACCTTATGCTATAATCTCAATTTCAGTAATTCATAACCAATTCCATTCAACTCTGAATCAAATAATTTATGCCTCCAAATTCATCTAAAATAAATATCCTCCTTCTATATTAGTTTCTTAATTTTGGAGACTTTTTGAATTTCGGTGTTTATTCGGTGTTATTCGTTCTTATTGGTTCTTCTCGATTCTTTCGTTAGGTTCCAACGATTACTTTGAATACGAGAGTGACCCTCTGCAGCATAGCGAGCAACTTCAGCAAGGCAAGCAGTTTGATCATATCCACTTAATCCCATTATTTTTAAAATCTAATACTTTGTTTTACTCGTATGTATGCATGCTTTTGTGTCAATGATTAATTTTGCCGAATAGAGGTAGCTAATCCTATTGCATTGTTTCCCTTAAATTGCTCACCCCTGCCACAGCTATAAGTTATTATTCTCACTGGTGAATTAGAGCCCGGTGAATGATTTATGATCTTTTACTTGTCTTTACGATATGATGCTTAGCAATGCTTAGTTACCGGTAGAATTGGGCGGTTATCGATTTAGTCCATGACCTTGATCACAAAAAAAAACTTACTATTACTTTTAATCTGTACCTTGTGCTTTGTTTATTTGTGAAAACCAAAACTGAAAACAAAATGATTTAGACTTGGGCACAATGGTATGTTGGTGTGATCTGTTGGGTGTGATTGGAATGGTGTCTAAGTCCCCAAGGATCGAGTTACTTGTGTCACTAAGCCAAGTGATATTTGCGTGCTAACCACACTAGAGGGATATGGGATCTCTCTTGACTAAGTACTTTGGAGGGTGTTAATTAATGAGTCGCGTGGTGGGTTGCATATGGGATATATGCAACATGGACATGTTTGTGGAGAGGGGAGCACCCGTTGAGGCCGGTGTCTCCTACTCCACGTATGGGTCCTTGTGATCCATATTTCGTCGGCAGATCACTAAGGGTTAACCCCCATATGTGCGGCTCTTGATTAGCTCAATCTATTGGAAATGTCTCGTAGGACTTAGCCGTGCTAGCATACCAAAGGAAGTGTGCTTAATAGCTTGGCAAAAAGACGGTCTGAAGTGTGGGTACATTGGTACACCTCTGCAGGGTTAAATCTATTCGAATAGCCTCATCCTAGGTTATGGACATGCTTGGTAAGGTCGTGCAAAAACTAGACTACAACATTTAATTAAAACTTGATGGGTTGGTATGAATGGATGTTCATACTATTGTTGTGGTGACTATTGGGTTAGTCACTTCCAGGTTGTCTTTATTATTGTTATTATTATTGTATCGCTGTTATTTCAACAATTACAAACAGTTTGTCAAATTGCTTTGAATCTATTACATTATTGCAAATGAAAACTTGCTTTATGCTAAAAGTAAGTCCAGAGCCCCCTCCACTTAAATAAAGCTTACATATAGTTAATTATAGGTCTGTTATCCTTACACGTCAGTCTTGCGAGTACATCACTGTACTCAGTTGCTTTGCTTAATGTTTATGTTGCAGAGGAAGAAGGTGAGCCCCAAGGGCTTCCCTTTTGTGAGATGTGCTGCGGGTTTGACGACTAGCTTGGCGGCCCGGTTGGTTGCCTTGTGGGTAAAGGCACACTAATTGGCTTTTGTTTATCGCCATCTTATGGCACTTTTGCTTCCGTTGTTTACTTAGTTTTTTGTATGTTGTTTGGCCGGTCGGTCTCTCTTTTGTATTAACTCTCTTATATATGTCTTTTGTTCATTCTAGTTCGTGCTTCGTTCTATGTTTGTGTAACATCCCAATTTTCAGAGCTTAAAAAAAATCTTTTAATAGTTAGTAGGGAGAAAATTCACTATTTGGATTTTATTTGAATTTAATTTCAAAAACTTAATATTGGACTTTAGAATCAAAAACATTTAATGTGAATAATTCCAACATGAACATTAACCAAAACTATTTTATTTGGGTTCTATGTGCTCAGATATATTTTCTAGAATTTTTCTGAGTTCATTTGCTATTTTCTTTTGCCCATTTGAATTTCTGGTATTTTCTAAAATAGAAAACCTATTTAAAATCTCAGAAATCCGATCGGGCCGAATTCATAACTCGGCCCATTCCTTATTGTCGGCCCAGCTCGTGCGAGGCCTCGCTTGCGCGCTGCGCCTCTGTCTGCGTGGCGTGTGGGCCCATGACGTCAGTCGTCGTCTTCCTCGCGCCGTCGTCTTCCTCCCGAACGCCCGCGCCGTCCGCCATGTTTCCGAGCTCAAGCCCCGTGCGACAATGCATCTTTTCCAAGTGAACCCCTTCTAGAAAACGTGCCAAATCCTATCTCTAACCTCTCCGCGCCTGTTTCTGTTAGAATCCTATCCCGAATCTCACCTTATCCCCGGATTTCCAAATTCGGTCTCGTGTTCATCTCGGACTCGAATTGGGGATTCCCAATTCCGAGCCGCCCCGGCCCTATAAAAGCCACCCCGAGGTTCGCCAGAACTCCCTGAACCCTAAGCCACCACCCTCTTCCACCGTAGAGCCCTAGCGCCGCCGCGAGTCAAGATTTAGGGTTTTCGCCGCCGTTCTGTTCTTCGTCGTTTGCGCCGCCGCCCGTGTCGCCGCGTCGACTTTGAGCACACCAACGGGTTCAGCGTCACGAGGCCTACCTCAGGGACCCTTCGCCGTCGTCAAAGCCTCACCGGAGCCGTCGTCCGACAACAGCCGAGAAGCTCCGCCGCTCTGAGCTCGCCGCCGGCCACCTCCGTCGTTCCCGACCACCCAGCCCTACCTCATCAGGTTCGCAATAGCAAGGGCTACACGTTGGTACCACTCACCCTCGCCGGCGAGCCGCCGATCGCCGACGACCATCGGGTCCAGAGCCGCCGTTGTCGGCATGGACAACGTGGCCGTCCACGTCGGTGCCAGCGTCAGCCTCGTGCAAACGTGGAAGCCAGGTGTCGCCATGTCAGCATCCCCGTCAGCGCCGCGTGGCTGAGTCCACCGGGTCCAGATCTAGCAGGCTCGGTAGACCTAGTCTACCGTGAGCCGAGCCACTAACATGTGGGTCCCACCTGTCAGGCCAACTGTCACCCCGTCCGAACGTCCTCAGCTGACGTCAGCGTTGCGCAATATTCCGATTTTTCTTCAGAGAAATAATTCGAGAAATTCCAGAAAATCCAAATCAGGGTTTCTTTTTGGATTTAAACTTCCAGAGCTCATAACTTTTGCATCCTAACTCCGATTGAGCCCATTCAAATTTCTAAATTTGTCTAAATTCAAGATCTATTTATATGATATTTTTATTTATTTTTTTGAGCTTATTTTGCCTCTGTTATTTATTTGTTTTGTTTGTTTTTGTTTCGTTTGTGAGTAGACGTCGATTCGTCGGGAAATTTTGTGGAAGAAGGAGCACCCCAAGATCAAGACCAGTACATAGACCTTTTCCAAGGCAAGTCATACCTTTGATCATCTTGAACCCAGTTTTCAAATTACTTTGTGTTAAATTAATGCATTCTACTTTAATTATTTATTTAAATGCTCTGGGCATAGTTATTATCCAAATTGCTATCACACTTTGGTCTTGTATGTCATAATTCCTTGTCACCCTAGATTGGTTATTAGTTGGTAATATCATAGCACCAACGTGGGTTGGTTAGATGCGAGTACAGTTGCTTAGCCATGCTACGAGTCTCACATCATATGTAAGTCGCAAATATTAATTATGACTAAGTGACTATGGAACTTCGTGTAAAACTGTGTGCTATGTGTTATTACTTCGTTATGGCATGTGTTGCACTAAAACCAACTGGGTGGTAAAGGATTTGGACTGAGGCAAGTGGTGGAGACTGTGTGACATGGTGGTCTATGTGATGGGAATGATAATCTTTGTGACTTAGTTAGAACATGGAAGTCTTGCCTTGGTCAATTAAGGACTTAACTTTGTGCGCCATTGAACTGAGCCTTACTGTACGACCACATGTCTGGTATGGGGCGGGCCTAACTTAGTAAGTTATGGATTCTCGGCATTGATGTTCGGTGGATAGGTTAGGTCGTGTGACAGGTGGAGGTGTGACTACTTGGTGGTTGCATCGCGGGGCGATCGTCTTCCCCTGTCTGGTGTGTGTGTTATACCAACTCTATGTGAGCTGGTATAACGGTTTATACACACCGGGAATGTCAATGTTTGAGATGAAGTTTCAAACTGTTTTGTTACGATTGGTGCTTGCTACACTAGTTGTATCTTGTGGGTAAAGTGTACAACCTCTGCAGAGTGTTAATCAATCTATTCGAATAGCCGCGTCCGCGATCATGGACATGCTCGGGGATTTCACACGAGGGGTAGTTTTCATAAAATATTGGGATGGGAGCTGTGTGATCTAAATTATATGGCTATGTGAAATAAATTAATTAGGCTATGTGTCTTTGTGGAAACAACTGTTAAATTAATATTGTTTATTTGTTTTGAATTATGTTTTCAATCTATTATTCGTATTCAATTGCAAATGTTGCTTTCATGCAAAAGAACCACAGAAGCCTTTTCTTTGGAATAAGCCTGCATCTTTACATTGCATTCTATGGTATAATTTGCGAGTACGGTTGTGTACTCACGCTTGTTGTAAAACTTGCGCCCAAACCTACAGAAGAGGAGTCTTTGCTTTGAGGAGGAGTTCGCCAAGGCGATCGTTCGTTAAGGTCCGGATCCCGATCGGTTGCTGTGGTGAATTGGTGGGATCTACTGCCGAGATTTCCGTTCATTCTTTGCTTTATTTCCTGTTAGCCCTGCGTGGCTTAATAAGTGTAAACTCAACCATAAGGTCAAAACCCTTATTTGTTATTCAAACTAATCGTTTACTTTATTTATCATTTGTGTGGATCGATATTTACCTATGTTAACCCTGTGTGCACTAGCGTGATCCTGGACTAGTGCAGTATACACAGAGGGTTCCAGAATCGTAATTCTGGGTCCCGACAGTTTGTATGGAATTGATGCATGATTTTGTAAAGAGATGTGTATACTGCATTTCTGGGAAGTATACAAAGCTCGAGGCTTCGGCTTATTTGATTTGTGATGCTAGAACCAAAGGATGGTTAAGCATTACAAGCCGAATAAATTGGGGTCCTCACAGATGCATATCAAGACAATGACTCGGACTTGAAGTGAAGATATGCGTTATCAAACTTCAAGAGGATGCTCAAGGCAAATGTATAACTAGCTATGTTTGATTGGAAGACTGGATTGCTAGTATAGGATTGTCGTACTATTAAGAGGAGTCTTGTTTAGTAGCTTGAGTCTCATTATGTGTTGATAGCTCAATCCCATTTGCTCCAGCTCTCCGTGGCATGATGCTATTATTTGTGAATATGTTTTGCAAATAGTTGAGGCTCATGCGTCTAATCATTGTAGCATGTGACTATACTTTGCAAATGTGTTTTGCAAATAATTGAAGTCCATGTACCTACTCTTTGTGGCATGATCTAAGTTTGCAAATGTGTTTTACAAATTGTTAGGATTCATGCATTTTTCTTTGGCATAGTCTAAGATTGCTTGTTGCTATTTTTTTGGACTTATACCATGGTTGTGACTTTCTGGAGTTATTATGCTTTCTGCATTTATCTAATATGTTTGAGATCATGCAATTAGGTGGGTTGTGTAGCCCTCTGAATAAGCTTTCAATAGAGTCCAAGATCACTTAATTCCGACATCAAAGTCAAAAGTTATGACCTTTATTCTGAGTGTCATCTGTGTTGATATTAGCCTACGGTACTACCGTCGAGCAGTAATACCGGATTTGTACAGTGGTACTACCGAACTAAACTAAAAATGGCTAGTTTTTTAGCATTTAATGCACCCTTTTCAACCGTTGAACAGTAATCGCGGTAGTACCGGGTTTCTACAGCGGTATTACTACAAATACTGATTTTTGCTGAGTTTCATCTCTAACGGCTAGTTTTTGTGGTGTGGGCTATAAATATCCCCTTGGCCGATTGTGAGACCATCCTTTGGCACTCCACATCATTCTCTTGAGCTAGTGCAGGCTTCTTCTCTCAATTGTGCATGTATTGCACCTTGTGAGCAAGGAGAGAGGTCTCTAGTTGCATGTGTTGCATCTAGAGGCGGATTTCATATTCACTTGAGCTTGTGTATTCGTTGCACGTGGTGAGAGTCAAGAAAGGGGCTTGGCTTATTACTCTTGGTGTTTGTCGATACTTAGACGGTGTGGAGGCGTCCTGTCCAGTGATCTCTTCAATGAAGATTGTGAAGAGGCCCGGCGTGTTGTGAAGGTTAGAGGTCACCTACCCGAAGCGAAAAAGAGCTACCACTAGTGGAATTGAGGTGTTTGGCTTAATTCATGGAGCCGATCCAATTCGTTTGGGCTTACCTCAACGTGGATTAGGAGAGACTGGCAAGTCTCTAAACATCACGGTAAAATATCCTTGTATCATTGTGGTTTGTTCTCTTGTGTTTTACTTTGTGCAATTTATATTCCTATAATTAAATTGCTTTCATGTCTTTGTATGTTTGCTATCATTGTCAATAGTCTTAGCTTGTTGGTACACATAGTCAAAACTAGTTGATTTAGGTTTTAATTGAGCAAAACCGAAATGATTTACGCTTCCGCATTATAAACTCGGTTTTAGCCAAAGAAGATTTTTAAAACCGCCTATTCACCCCCTTCTAGTCGGCTTCCTCGATCTTATAGACGGGCCAAAAACCTGTGTGGGGGGTTTGGTGCTGGTAGTATGCACAACGGGAGGGTCAATTGTCGAGATGAAGTTTCAGAAAAGTTTTGTTATGATTGATGCTAGCTACACTGGTATATCTTATGGGTAAAGTGTACAAACCTCAGCAGAGTGTTAATCAATCTATTCGAATAGCCACGTCCATGATCATAGACATACTCGAGGATTTCAAACGAGTGGTAGATTTTTATAAAGACAATAGGAAGGGTAACGAGTGGTAGATTTTTTATAAAATCAATAGGAAGGGTACAACTAAGTGGTTTAACTCATGTGGCTGTGTGAAAGAACTTGATTAGACTTCATGAGTTTTGTAAAAAAATACTTGTTAAACTATTATTGTTTATTTTATTTAAATTGCACTTTCAACATATTATTTGTATTCAAATGCAAGTGATGCTTTTTGCAAAATAACCATAGAAGTCATTCCTTCGAAATAAACCATCATCTATAATTGTATTATATATACAATTTGTTGAGTACTCGGAATACTCATTCTTGTTGCTATCATTCAGCTAAAGTGGAGAAGTCTTTGCCTGCTTACGATGAGTTTTACGAAGAGGGTGATCGTTAGGTCTTGATCCTAGTCGGTTGCCTGTGGCAAGTCGATAGGTTTCTGCTGGAGTTGTTTTCGTTCCGCTGTTGTCTCTTTATTTAGTGCCAGCCCTGCGTGGCTTAATAAGTGTAAACTCGGCCTTAAGGTCACAACTATTATTTATTAATTAAATTAGTAGTTTATTCTTATATTCGTCTTGTGTGGAATGATATTCATTTATGTTGATACTGTGTGTACTAGCATGATCCTGGACTAGTATATTATACAAAAAAAGGTCCATATTTGCATATTTAGGTCATGACAAAATCTAAAAGAGCTTCGTGATGCTACTAATTCTAAGGACCCATTGCCAACTATTTCATCAGACTAAGAGCACTATATATAAAAAAGAATACTTTATTTTTTTTAAAAAAAGAATGGGTATTATATAATCAGGTAGGAGGCACACATAATCAAATGGTAAAGTCACACAGATACTTGGTATTTTCTGCAACATGCATGCATATTATATAAGGGAACTATACCTTGAGTAAGTAGGCAACAAACATGACATGCAATAGAGCAACAGACGCTACAATTTTTCCATATAAAAAAGATGGTATCTATAAGTATCAAACATGTAATTGGTAAGAAAGTCTGAATCTCCTCTCAGGTGGATTCATAGTTTCATTCAGCAAATGATCCGAGCAATAACCATCTGAAGCGATCACGATCCACCCGTTTGCTGTTGCCTCTTGCGAGCTATCTCCCGAGCCCTTTCACGAAGTTCTTGATGGGGCTAAACATTGCAATTAACAAAAGTTCGGCACCTCTACTTGTAGTGAACCAATGAGGATAGCTTCAACCAACAAATAAGCAGCGGAATTAACAACAAGAACATGCACAAAGTGACACAACGATTTACGTGGAAAACCTCCTCAATGTGAGGAGTAAAAACCACAGGGCTTGCACAGCCCACTCCCAAATCTTCCACTATAATCAACAATGGGTACAAGGAGTCTTCTCTAGAACATATAGAGGTACATCACAGAAGCAACAACATCATCAAGATATAATCTTGGTATCATCATCAACAACCATACACAACTAACAAGAGGTACACTAACAGCCAAGTAGAGAAGGCACAATTTCTATTCCCTTCGGTTATCAGCTCATATCTCACAAACCACACATCCAAACTGCATAACACTTGTCAGAAATGTAGATCCACGAGTCCCTAGCATACTGTCCAAATTTCAGCCAAATCGGACAAGGTTTCACCACTCAAACTGAACTTTTACCAAATCTGCTCAGTGCTGAATCTGCTGCTACCCGAACTGACAAAACCCCTCTCAAATCAGGTGCTTCTCTCAACCAATTAGCAATCCAACCGTACAAATCGAAGAGCATCAAGTCAAGAACATACTGACCAAGTTTGAGCCAGATCGGATGACGTTTGATACCCCGATCGACGTCTTGATGAAGATTGCACAGGATCACCCGAGATGGAACTGAGTTTCTCTTCTTCTTTTCCCTCTTGTCTCTTGTTTGTTGTGTGCATATGCTTCTCACTCTCTTTCTCTCCTTCCAGCAGTAGCTCAATAAAAGAGTTAGGGTTTTTCTTCCCCTCACCAAGGAGGAGGCATCTCAACCGTTGATCAATAGAGCAATCAACGGTTCACAAGCTTCCAAGCTTATGGGCTGATTTTGGGCTTCTTCTCCATGTGGAGGGACTCCAGCCCAACAGTTCTTCTGGTCGAGGTGGGCGTGGGCCTTCTGGAGGATAAACCACATAAGGACGCTGCAATGGGAGCACGCAAAGCATTAGTTCAAGCTTCTGTAAAGCTCCATCGAGAAGGAAAGGAAAGGAATGGAACCAAGGGATACATGAAAGAACATGGTTAATAAGTTTGTTTCTAATAAGTAATAACTTTGTGATGCAACGAAACAAGAAACAATTGTAGGAAGTATCATCAGCATAAAAAAATGCCATAAGATCATGTGTTAACCACGCATTAGCAGATGCAGATGCATGCCCACACGTGCAAATAAGATCAGCGATGTTGCCTACAAATTGAGCAAAGTGCCATTGGCGATAGATAAACAAGACTGTTGAATTCACATGCTTGACATCATAAATCTTTGCTTGCTAAATTCCTTGGCAGCACCAGGGTGAATTGATTACAAACAGATGAGACCCCACTTAATTTGTTCAAATTAGAAAGGAAGTGCCATTAAAGAAAGTGTCCAGTTTTTATCAGAAAGATTCTTGAATCTCGACCGAATAAAAAATGGGCTTCATTTTTAAGAGTTACGAAACATTATGTTAAGGATTAAGTACATTCTTCGTCCCTCAACTCTTGCCCTAGTTTAATTTTCGTCCCTGAATTGTAATACCGGGTATAACACGTCCTCGAACTATCAATACCACGCAAAAACCGCCCCTTCATCTGTTTTAGAGCGGTTTCGTGCCACGTGGAAAAAAAACGTTTCTCTGTGCCACCCGTGCGTCCACGCTGGCGAACCCTCCTCACACTTCCACTCTCCACATGATCTTCTCGTCGTGGCCACCGACGTTGACGCCTGCATTGTGGGTGTGAGCGTGCTCCACGGGCGGGACCTCGCCACGAGTCGGATCGATGTCGGCGGCGTGATGAAGCGATGCACGGACAGCCCGGGACGTTGAAGGCCACCTCTCGATGCTCCGGCCTCCTCCACGCGTCTTGGTGTGGCTCATGGCGCCTCGCCCGCCGGAATAGCGTCACGGTGGAGCGGCGGCGTGCACGATCATGATGCCCTACACAGCGGTGCGGCCGGCGGTGCGGCCGGTGAAGTAGTCGAACAAAGACGTGTCGGATGATCTCCGCCGCCCTCGTTGCGCAGCCCGTGTGTTCGGGTCGACCGGACGCCTTCAGATGAAGCGCCCTCGCCGTCGCCGCGTCCTCGCCCAGCCAGCCGCTCTATGTCGCCGATCATGGAGGCCACCACCTTGGGCACCATCGTCTTCACCTTGTCGAGGCTCCACTCCGCCTTCCACGTGAAGTCAGTAGTCGTTGCGCCCGAACTCGGCGAACATGAACGAAGACCTTGTCGGTGCCCTTGTTCGTCGACGACGACAGCAGCGGCAGGTCGAACGCGGGCGTGCACAAACCGAATAAAATCAAACGATCAATCATCCATTCAAGACGATGTGATTGTATTCAAGAATTCACATGCATATATTCGGCGGCCTAACGCTCGCACGTACCGAGGAAGTTGATGACGAGCGTGGAGATGGACAGGAGGTTGGACAGGATGTTGAGGTCCATGAAGAAGGCGATGACGGCAATGGCGAACAGCATGACAACGATGGAGGAAGTCGGGGAAGGAGGCGTCGGGGAGGAGGGAGGTGGAGGAGGCGGCGAGGCGGCGGTGGGAAGGAGGAGGACCGAGGCGGAGGAGTCGGGGGAGCTCAGCGGCGGTGGGGCACGCGCGCGGGAAGGCGGCGGCGTCGGGAGGAGGCGGCGCTCGGGGAGAGAAGGACCAACGCGCGGGAGGAGGAGGAGGCGAGCCGGAGGAGCCGAGGCGGAGGCACCCAGATATGGGCAGATCCAGATCTGGGCGGGGGAGAAGACGGCGGGCCTGCAGGAGGAGGAGGACCAGACGCGGGTGGGAGGAGGAGGGCGGCGACACGTTGGGGCCAGAGGAGGGGAGGAGGGGAGGAGGAGCCGAGGCGAGGCACCCAGATCCGGCGCATCCAGATCCGGGCGGGAGAAGACGGCCGCGCGGTGGAGAGAGAGGACCAACCACGGCAAGGGGAAGAGGGGGAGGCGGCGCGACGTCGGCGGGAGGGGGAGGAGGAGGACGGCGAGTTCAGCAATGGAGAAATGGGGAGGCGAAGAGGAGGACCAAAGCCAGCTCGGAAGCATGGGTGGCACGGGAAGCACGCGTGGAAGCACAGGTGGCAGCCTCGGGCGTTTTTTTATTCGACCTAAAAGCCATGTGGGTCAAACCCCGGTCAAAACCGCTCTAAAACGGATGAAGGAACGGTTTTTGCATGGTATTGATAGTTCAAGGACATGTTATACCCGGTATTACAATTTAGGGACGAAAATTAAACTAAAACAAGAGTTAAGGAACGAAGAATGTACTTAATCGTTATGTTAATTCCCAATGCCAAATTAGACATCGCCACTTTCGTCGACGCTGTCATCATTCACCACTATTGCTATAATTCAGCTCGCGATCCAAAGACACATCCATCCTTTACTCTTTCCGAATAAAGATCAACAAAAGTCCTCTCTCTCTCTCTCTCTCTCTCTCTCTCAGCAGCTAAAAACCGAGCACCCCCCAAATGCTTGACACAGCTGAGCCCCTGTGCCTCCTTGAATCTTAATCCACGAATTCCACAGCCTAATCTCTCCCTACTCGGTTATAAGCCCTAGTCCATGGTCAAGAACCACCACACAAGTAAGACTGTACCAAACTAACCATCTAATTTTAGCAGTAGGATGATTGAGGGCCAAACCTAGAATAAGCTAAAATCTCCATGCGAAGAAAGTAAGCAAGGCTCAACAAGTAACACCATCCATCAATCCATAATAAATCAGCTGCCATTTCTTGATCTAACAACCGAACCCATGAGCTTCTTGAGGGTCTTGGAGTCGGTGGCGACGAGGTAGGTGAGGGCGACGGGGACGGACACGTACACCCCGAACTCGGCGATCTCCAGGACCCCCTTGGACGTCCCCAGCGACGACATGGTCGAGATCCCCAACTTCCCCTCCTCCCTCCCTCCAAATCCCAAAACCTCTCGAGCAGTGGCGGCGGCGGGACTGGAACCGTGGATGGAGGATGGGGTTCACTTCGCCCTCTTCAGCGATTTCTTTGCCTTTTCTTTTTTTCCTTTTGAGATGATTTCTTTGCGTTTTGGTTGCTCTGGTCTGGGGAGTTTTCAGGTTCAAGCACGTACGGGCCCACGTGGCAGGGATCACTGCTGACCTCAGTGATCCCTCTCGAGGTTTGATTAGGGGGAAACTGATAATATACCTGTCGGTGATGGGGGTCTTGACGTCGGCGTCCGGCACGGGCGACGTCAGGATCACCTCAAGGACCACGACGCCGTTGGCCCCCATGCCGACCATGGTTAGGTAAGGGACATGCTCTGGCGCCACGGTGGTCAGGATCCTCACCGCTTTGACGCACGCGTCAGTGCCGACCTCGCCCTTGGCGAAGGAGAGGAGGGCCGAGAGCCCGAGACGGCAGAATCAAGATCAACGGCAGCGGCGGACACGACGGAAGCCTGCTCCCTTTTCTCCGGCACGATCTTGGCGGCCAATGAGCGCACGGCCTTCTCCGCCGCGGCGGCGAGCTACGAGAGCACCTCCTCCGGCGACGGCGGCAGTGTGGCGGCGCGCAGTTGGATGAGGCGGCGCAGGAGCAGGTTGGGGACCAGGTCAGTGGACGCCAATGGGGGCAGGGACATCGCGAGGATGTTGCGGTCGACGTCCCAGGTGCCTTCGTCGTAGGTGCGGAGCAGGCTGGGCAGGGAGAGCCCCCGAGATCGCTGGAGACGACATAGAGAGCGAGGGAGTAGCGAGGGGAAGACTGGGGAGAAGATGAGCGTGTTTGGTCTTGAGCTGGGGGATTGGTGCGACCCAGCCGCGTCAGGTTACATACAAGATGCTTATACATAAGTTTTTAAAGAGAGAAAATATAATTACGTTATTAAATACCTATGTAAAAGTTATTATCTCCAATACAAACATCTCATTTATAAGTGCTTAAATATTGTATTATCTATTAATTAAATATAGTTATATACATAAGCACCTGTTAAACACTGATACTTAATTAATCGATACTACAAAATAAGCACCTTATTTGTCCTATGTGGTAGAAAAAAATCGGTTTTTTCTTGCTAAACACATCTTTAAACACCTGCATTGTATATACTCTTAGAGAAGCAGGTACACGAGCGAGGGCAATTCGAACATTTCGCGTGGCCAAAATAAAAAAATATTAATATAATATTATAAACGGGGTATTTTATTAGGAATCTATCTAAGTGAAGGGTATATGAACAATTACATCGGAATAAGGGTATATTCTCGAAAATTATCTAAGTGCAGGGTAAATTATCAATTCTCCTTGTTATTAACGGAGCTACAAATAGTCAAAAAAAATTTATGAGAGGCTCTAAACCATACTTGCCAATACCATTCCGGTCAAGGATCAGGGGCGGAAGGAGAGGATGGTCTCTAAAGCTGGCAAGGGAATTCTGATCAAAGCCGTAGCACATGCTACTACGGCCTACGCTGTGTCGTGTTTTTACCACACAAAAGAATGGCGTGATGACATAACCAGCATGATTGTGGGGTTTTAGTGGGCACAGCAAAAGGATGAGCACAACATCTATGATTTTTTTATTTAATCCTTTTGAAAATAATATTTTAAAGTTAATCCCTCGCTAACTTTATTTTCAATTCTAACCATTTGATCAAGCCATGACGTGGTATGACCAAAACATACCGTCACGCCATTGTCCCGGCATGGCAAAACCTGCCACGTAAGCCCTCGCGCACACACTTTGCCAGCGTGGAGGGTTTGTGTGATCATTGTCACGTCCGCACTCATGGCGTGACACTGCCTTGTCATGCCACGAGAGTTGGCGTGATAGTGGTGACTTAGGTGCCGCCAGGGCACCCAGTTCTTCATTTCCCCCCAAATCCCTCTCTTCCTCTCGATTGTCCTCTCTCCTCCCCGCCGCAGCGCCTCCCGCAGGCCCCGTCATTGCCTTCCGCCACCCCCTACGATGGCCTCCTTCCCACGCCGGCCTCCTCCACATTGTCCTCCCTGCGCCGGCCTGCTCCCCGCGCCAGCCTACTCCCCACGCCGCCTCCTCCCCAGAGGGTTCTGTGCCCTCCCGAAGTCCACCCCTACCTCCCTCCGCTTCTCCGTCGGCCATCGGAGTGTCGCGTGCCCAGGTCTGGCTACTCCCCCAACACCTGTTGTTAAAATTGTTTCTTGCATGTCGCTATGTCTTCCCCGTTTATTGGAATTGGGATAAATATTGATTGCCTTTTGCTCCCCAAAAAAGACTATTCTTGTTTGTTCTTTAGAATGTAAAATTTCCCTGACGTGTGTTGATTAAAACTTCACAGAAATGGTAGATTTGATTAAACCGCACACATGGTTTTGTGTTGATTAAACTTCACAGAAAAGGCAGATTTGATTAAACCGCACACATGGCCATGGGATAGCATTGGACGCATCTTAGTTCTTTGATATTTTTGTTGGTTTTTTTCCATATATGTGTTGATGTCTGCAAAAGTGCAAATGAACTAGAAATCATAAGATTTTAATGTAAAATTTCCCTGACGTGTGTTGATTAAAACTTCACAGAAATGGTAGATTTGATTAAACCGCACACATGGTTTTGTGTTGATTAAACTTCACAGAAAAGGCAGATTTGATTAAACCGCACACATGGCCATGGGATAGCATTGGACGCATCTTAGTTCTTTGATATTTTTGTTGGTTTTTTTTCCATATATGTGTTGATGTCTGCAAAAGTGCAAATGAACTAGAAATCATAAGATTTTAGTCTGATTTTTGCTATACCTAGTGGTTTGTGAGGATGACGATTGTGGCCATTCAATGAGATGTTCTACATAGAAGAGATAGATGAAATTATTAGTTTTGAATCTAGTTGCTCTGTGAGACTGTAGCCTATATAGATTCTGCTTACCCACACGAGTGTGTGATGCACTAATCCATATAGCCTTTATGTAATTGCGGGATCTATAATATGTAGGGTGATAGTTGCTTTTATCTCATTTGTAAGACTGGCTTTTGAATGTTTGTGATTTGCAATACAGGCATATGTGCAATGTACTTTGTACTTCGAAACAAGTCGATGCAAAGACCTATGAAAAAATCCCAAGTATAGCATTACAACCATCGGATAAATAGTAGTACCATGACCATCCATCCTATGGATATGTGCTCATAGGGATACCAACTGCTAGCTATTATGATGCACCAAAGTCATTGCTTATTGCAATGGTGTTTCTGTGGCATTTTTGTCCTAGAAGTACCTTTGCTATGAAGATGTTCTGAATATAACAGTTAATTGCATTCTTGTATCGATGTGTAGAACCATTGGTTCAATCACCTTAGACGCCCCATTCTCCATTTAGCATTGTCTGTGTGTCTTTTGGACTTATAGAATTTGACCCTAAATTCTTCTCTGAAACCTTTCTTCCAGAAATGACTATTTAGTCATAGATGGAATGGTCAATACTACTTTTTAGCGTGGTTTGTACCTATGGCATGTAGTACTGACTTTTCAATGTATTTCTCTCATTGTTGGATGTAGATAGATGAAGTTGTACATGTTTGTACTGGTGGGCCAGTTAGCCAAACGGGGAATGTTGCTGACTTTGTTGGCATGGAAGTGGCTGTGCTTGTGTTTTGAGGATCATTAGACTTTCGAACTCTTCTGACGAGGATTAAGTCGACCTTTGGATGGGATGAGGCCGGGGTCGTTGTTGAAATGGAGGGGCAGTATGATGCTGGGCTGGGTTCAAAGGTGCATACTTTGTTGATGCCAATCTCGTGCGACAATAACCGGGACACGTACAAGGAGGTTGTATTAACATCTCAGGTCCGGTCGTTGAAGGTTGTGGTGGAGAGGACAATCGTTAGCGAGGATATGTGAACGAATGCAGATGTGATGAACGACAGCATGGAGGAACTAGAATTCGCTGTTGAACTTTCGCAAGGACCACCAATGGAGGAGCAACCGTCCCAAGAGGTCATTGGCGTCAGTCTTAATAGGGATGCCCTATAACATCCCAAATTTTGGTTTATTTTTGAAGCTTTTAAAAACAAAAATAACCATTTGAATTTTCATGTTTAAGTTAAAGTTTAATTTGAATTTAGGAATCAAAATAACTTAATGTGAATAATCTAAACTTCAATTAAATTAAAAGGTGTTTTATTTTGGGTTCCTCGAGTTCCAGAGAATTTTCTAGGAATTTTTGGAATTTATTTGCTATTTCTTTGAGCTTGATTCTCTTTAATCTAATTTCTAAAATTCAAAATTTTCTTTTTCCTGGTTTTTTCCCCTTCAGACCGATTCTCTTTTTCTCCTGGGCCTTTTCCCTTTTTTCTCGGTCGATTCTGTTTTCTTTCCCTGTCGGCCCGCTTTTCTTTTTTCCTTTTATTTTTGCTTCCTTTTTCCTTGGCCTATTTTCGCTTTGCCTCAACTTGACCCATTCTTCCTTTTTCTCCAGCACCGAGCTAGCCCTTGCCTTCTTTCTCTGCCGAGTGGCCCCCGGTTTGCCTGGTCTCCTTCTTCCTCATGAGTTATTCGTTCATGTAGCTGGACTTGTGCCGCCACCGTGCTCCACTACAATCCTCCCCCTTGGGCACTATTTAAGGTGACCTCTTACGTTAAAAATCTTGCCTGGTCTTTCTCTTCTGAAGCCCCAAGACGCCACTGCCTATTTCGTCCACGTTGCGCCAGATTTTCATCGACAAGCTCGCCGCATCGAAGCTCCTTCCTCACCAGTTTTCTTCGCCATCCAAGCCTCTCTGGTCGAGCCGTCTTCGCCACTGGATTCGCCTCGCGACGTTCTACGTCGTGCTCTCTCCCTCCTCAGCCGAAGATCATCGAACCACCATCACCATTGTCTTCCCAAAACCGACTGCCACCCATCGTCGCTGATATCATCGGCGAGTGCTCTTTCCCTCCCTTGTGCGTCATCCCATGTTCCCAGTCACCTCTTTTGTTTCCCTCTTTTCTTTTGTTCTCTTTGTCACCGGAGCGCCGCCACTCTCCTTTCCCTCCATCGCTGGTAATTTTCACTTCGCCGTCCTTCTTGTTGTTCTCTGGCCAATCCTTTTGTCCCGGTGTAATCATCGTCTTCTTGCCGACCGTGCTCACCTTTTCTCTCTTCGGGCGCCGCCGAATCGCCATAGCCACTGCAGGCCCGAAGGTCCTCGCTGCCAATGTCGCCGCCGCCATTGCTGCGCCGCCACTTCCTTCAGCATCACCAAGCCACTAGGGTTCCATTTTTGCCTTTGGTTGCCCTTGTCTCGCCGTCGTTTGCCCTCGCCACCAGCGCCTTGTCACCAACCAAAGCTCCTCTGCTCTCTGTTCTTTCTTTCTCTCTCTGTCACTTCATCTCCACCTCAGCCTCATGCCCATGTGTCACCATTGCCAACAGCCCACGTGGTAGTCCATGTGGCAAGCCTGAGCTAAAAACAAGTTGGCTTGTTCCACCATGAACAACACTCAATGCCATGTGGGACCCCCTATCATTCTCCTTCTTTCTTTCTCTCTCCGGCAACCTTGGCCCACATGTCATCCAATCTTTCTTCCTCTCTCTCACTTACAGGTGGACCCCACTTGTCAGCTCAATTCTTTTTATTTTCTTTTTCAGTCGAGAGAATATTCTCTGGAATATTCATTTTCCTTTCTGGCAAATCTTCCAAGAGTCTCTTCTCCTTTGTTCGAACTCCAATTCAGTCCATACAAATTTCTAAATCCATATAAAATCGAGCTCTTTATTTTAGAGTTGGTTTTACTTTTTTATTTTATTTGGATTTATTTGTGTTTCGCGTGTTGTTTTCTCTCTCGTTAGACGATCTGTTTTACAGAGTAGGAACAGTAGCAAAATTTGAAGATCCAAGTGTGGTAACTAAGCAGAGCCAAAGCCAAGTCAAGTCGTAGTCCTTTTATTATATTGAACCTATGATTTCAAAAGTATATTATTTTATATCAATTGTGTGCTATCTTTATATCAACTGTTTTGGGATTAGTTAATCACCTATTTATCATTTTGCCTGCATTGAACTTTGAATACCATTAATCACTTGTCATCATAGAATGGTCAATATTAGTTGTATATATTTGTATCACCAACATGGGTATCGTACAGATGCTTAGTCATGCTTAGTTATGATGGGCTCATGATCACATATACAATAATGTTAAATTTGACTTAATGAGATATGGAATTATGGTGGGTAGCCACTATTGTTAAAATTTGTGTACCGTGATAGAGTATGTCATTGGTCTTGGTTGAACAAAAATAATTTCTGTTCGGGCGAGCAGTTGTGAAGTGGGGGTGCGGGTTACCACATTGTGGGTTTGTGGTAGACTTGCCTGAGTAACTTGTCAAGAACTTAATTTTGTACGCCATTGAACTGGACCTTATCGTACAATCACATGCCTGGTATGGGATAGACCTAATTTAGTAAGTTGTGGAGTCTCGACATTGACTACTCAGGTAGGTTAGTAATGGGTGGAGGGGTGGACTAAGAAGTAGTCACATCTATGGGCGGGGTTTACCGTCTCCAGGTCCAATGGTGTGCGTCGGACCAACGGTGAGATTGGGGTCGGTAGTATGCACATCGGAAGAGTCAATTGTTGAGATGGAACATCCGAAAGGTTTTGTTATGATTGGAGCTAGCTACACTGGTTATATCTAGTGTACAATCTTTACATAGTGTTAATTTAATCTATTCGAATAGCCGCATCCGTAGTTATGGACATGTCCGGGGATTTCACACGAGAGGTAGAGTTTCTTTATAAAATATGTCAGAGTGTAAATGAGAAGTTCACTTGATGAATATAATGTTCGTTTGGTGAATAGAGAATTCACTTGGTGGTTTGGTTGGGAAGTGAATGGGGAGTTCACTGGTTGATTTCAAAGAAACTGTTTACTTTATTTACTTATTGTCTTTTAAATTACGCCATTCAATCTATTTATTGTATTTATCGTCAATACTGCTTTCTGCAAAAGAACCATACAACTAATCCTTTGTTCAAGCCTTGCATGAATATTAAATGTATATTATTTCCCTACGACTTGTTGAGTTCTTTATGCACTCACGACTTCAAATTTTGCTACTCAGTTGAAGAATATCAAGCTGCTCAAGAGTTCTTTGAGAAGGAGTACTATGAAGGATGTGTTCCCCCACTCGATTGCCTAAGGGCATGTTGATTAGTCTTTCTAAGTTTTTCCGTTCCGCTGCAAGAGTTTATTTGTTTCTTTTGCCCTACATGTCAAGTTAAGTAAACATTGACTATAAAGTCCACTTATTATTACTATTTGGTATCTTGAGATCTTTCTAGTTAAATCAACAAATGGATGGTATTTTATCGATGCTTCCTATGTGAACTAGCTACTAAGACTAGTTCAGAATATATAGAGGGTTTTAGATGTGTAAATCTGGGTCCAGACAGAGGTGGTATTAGAGCCATATCGACTGAAGAACGCAACCTCAGTTAGTATGGTCGTCTTAGCCAAAAGCTTCAAAACTTATTTTCTAAATCAAATCAACTTAATTTGACTTGAGTAGTTGTTCTTTTCTAATCTATTCTATTTCTTTTCTCATCTCGGTCTATTCTATTCTTATCCTATTCTACTATTTCCTCGTCTTGTTCCGGAGATCTTGTTCCTTATCCTTGTTGAATTTTTTCTTATAATCTTAAATTGACTTTCTCGCCTCGTAAATTTCTCTATTCCGAAAGAGAGAAGTTGAATCATCGACAATCGTCAAGAGTATCTTCATCACTTTGTTCCGGCTGTTCGTCCAGAGTCTCCACCAGCAGTTCAAAATTCGTGGGTTTTCTATAGCGATTCAGAGCAAGAGTTTGAAGAGTCTTCGTTCTCTAGTCCAAGATGGAACAATCCGTGATGTTGAGTCCAATGATGGTTGGAGCTCGACCAAAAATAAAGCGCCTGCTCCGTTTTTCTCCTCTGAGGAAGGTCGGGTTCTTCAAAGTGTAATGGGTGAGATCCCATCGGTGCATGCATTCGAGGATGTCAAAATGGTTGGTAACGTAGTCTGTGCAAATGGGTTGAAGAGTAAGGATGGCATTGCGGACCCGAAAAATGACCTCATATGCAAGGCCATGTTGTTTGCAAGTATGGATGATATAAAGCTTGCCTGCAAGAATACTCAGTGAGGCACCATCGCCCATTTGTAGTATAACACTTTGATGTGAACAAGAGGTATACCGTGAGGTGCGAAAGGGGGTACAGATGGAAGGTCTGGGGGCAGAAAACTAGGGACAAGCAATGTAAAATAATGAATGTGGAGCAGCCTTACTCTTGTGGGACTGCACGAGTTTTCGGGGAGCACCTATAGGTGACCGCTAATTTCATTGCAAGACGCATAACCGAGGTTGTGGCTGTCGACCCTGATGTGATCGTAGCCACCCTCATTGAGGCTATAGTTGGGTTCATTAAGTACCGTGTGAAGTACGGCAAAGCATGGAGGGAAAAGCAGAGAGCGATGCAGTTATTGTTGGGTGTTTGGAAGGATGCTTACGGGTTGCTTCCTCGAATCCTAACCGCAATGTAGGCCAAGAACCTGGTCATAGAGTTTTATCCTTGGCACGGGAACCGAACGGAACCCGATGAAGGAGTTATGAAATGGTTCTCGTGCGGGTGTACTGGTCTTTTGGGCAATGTAAAGATGCCTTCAAGCATTGCAGGTCTGTCTTATCAGTTGACACCATATTCCTAACCGGGATGTACTATGGTGCCTTAATGGTCGTCGTAGGTATTGATGCAGAGAACCAGCTGATTCCACTAGCATTCGCACTTACTAAGGGTGAGAACAATGCAAGCTGGCAATGGTTTAGGATATAGTTCAACTATGCCTTGTTGGGCCTAGATGGAAGGTTTGCATTGTCTCCAATAGGCACCGTGGCATTCTGAATGCTGTGAAGAGCAAACTAGATGGATACCAAGATATGCTGCATAGGTGGTGCATGCATCACTTAGCGCAATTTTTTAAGCAATGCAGTAGTAAAGATCTCACAAAAAGTTCAAGTTATTGTGCAGCTATTTGAAGAAGAGGGACTTCAAGGCCAAGCTGATGGAGCTTAGGGTACTGACCAACGAATGAGGGAATAAGTGGATGGACGAGGTCTTGCAGCACAAGACGAAATGGGCACAACCATATGACAAAGGTAGATGTAGGTATGGCATGATGACCACAAACATCTCGGAGGTGTTCAACAACGTTCTAAAGGGCATCTGTGCAATGCCAGTATCGACCATCGTGGAGTACCCATTTAGGAAGACCAACTCATACTTTGTTGATCGGTGGACCCGTGCAAGGGATGCATACATTGCTGGATAGCGTTGGGGTGCGGCTACTGCCAAACACCTTGCTCTGGTAGAGAAGGAGTCATGCAATCAGGAGTCGGAGGGTTACGATCCGACTTTGCATATCTACACCATCAGGGCAGCGGGGGGCACATCGATAGGGGGTGAGCATTATGGGGGCCGAAACCATAGAGTGAACCTGACTTTGGGAGATTGTACTTACATGGTCCTGACTTTGCTACATGTCCTATGCCCGCACATCATCATTGCATGTCGCGTGCACGGCGTAAGTCACCTTTTGAACACATTCATTGTTGAGGAATTATCTAAGCTAGCCACGATTAGGACTTGGGAGAAGAGGTTCGAACCTTACCTTAATCCCTCCTATTGGCCACTCTACGTTGGGGAAGAATACATTCCCAATAAAGAAATTGTGAACAAGTGACGCGGTAGGAGGAAGAGGAAAAGACTTCATAATAAAATAGATTGCTCGCAGCAGGCCGGTAAGGACATGTACAACCTAAGGGACTTCGATACTGGTCGCCGCCACTACGGGCGCAAGGAGACAAGAGGAAGGAAGCGATGGGCAACCAAAACTAATGATCTTTGTTCCAATAGGCTCTATTTTCATTCCAAAAAGGCACATATGTATCATAGGTGTATTTCGGTTTATTGCATCGTGCATGTTGTCGTTTCTTATGCACGTAACCAAACCCTGCGCGTGGTGTAATTTGCAACTCTATTATAAAGTCTATTTCAATTCGCAACTGCATTGTAAAGCTGACTTCAAATCTCATTCTCTTATTGCATTCAATTATTGGCGTAGCAAGGCAGGGAACAACATAAAAAATAAAGGTCCAAAAGGCGTGTTCTGGAAGTAGGCACTATATGGTCTTCGACACCTAAGTGATGACGAGCACCGCCTATCATTGCAATAGGATGGGATGTGCCTGCCTATTCATCCATGTGTTCATTCAAACTAACAACATCCTAGGTTCAAAATAAGATCTACTAATTAGGATTGTGCATTCAGTTAGCACCATTCGATTCTTGCTATCTCAAATTAGGTTTAAATTTTTTGGAACAGAAGTCTGTGCAAAATCAAATGCTAAGAGCGATGTACATGGCCACATGAAATAGTGAACTTGTGCATTAAAATATCATCTTTCCTGCCAAATGGTCCACGTATATTATGCAACAATCGTAAGATTTCTTCATCTGGAAACACCTTCAAAAAATAGTCGACACTATCATGCCAACTCTCGTGTTGTGACAAGGTAGGCTTGTCACGACATTCTTCAGGGCGTGACAACGACCATGTATGCCTTCTACACTGGCACGGTGCACGGACGAGGGGTTGCGTGACAGGTTTGGCCACACCAAGGACAATAGCGTGATAGCATAGTTTGGCTACGCCACGAGTCATGGCATGACCAAAGGGGTCAGAATTGAAAATACAGTTAGCGAGTGGTTAACTTTAAAATATTATTAAAAAAGGATTAAATAAAAAAATTCAAGATCCATTGGTTGAGTAAGGAAAATCTTATGAAACAAAAGAAAAATGGAGGACTGGGTTTCTGTGGTTTAAATGCCTTCAACATTTCAATGCTTGCTAGACAAGGATCAGAGTCTCATTCAGTATCCCGACTCACTTTGTGCTCAAATTCTGCGAGCAAAATATTATTCGGATGGAGATGTTTTTAATGCCAAGGGCAAGGATAACATGTCGTATGCTTGGAGAAGCATTCTTAAAGGTAGGTTTACATCTCTTGAAAGAAGGTATTGTGTGGAGAGTTGGAAATGGTGAAAGCATAAATATTTGGACCGATCCTAAGTTGGTTCATGACGAGTGATAACACGGCAATCTGGGCAACTAGTACCAAAGGTTTTAGAACTTGTTAATCCAGTTACTAGCAAGTGGGATGCCGAGTTGATTCGGGATATATTGTCTTGCAAAAGTCTGAAAATCAATCTTGAACTCGGAAACTGGGCATTCGACAACCTCAAACCCTTAAAACTGTGTAACCACCCTATGAATGGTTTCATTAGTGGTTTTTGCCACGTTAGCATCCATGTCACAATGTGTTGCCACTTCATTAGCCAAGTTACACCCTTTCTCTTTCTCTATCACCCCCTCTTCTCTCTCCCTCTATTTCCCATCTTCACTCGTCCAACTCTCCCACACCAAGGCACACTACTGATGCTACCCTAGCATGCACCATCATCACCATCGCCTGTAGTCTCTGTGGCCATTCCCCAGTGCGTTCTGTGCGCTTCCATACAACATGCTCTTCTCTGAACACCCGCGTCTTCAATGCAGCGTTCAACGTGCCGCAAGACATTGACGTCATCGTCAGGATCCTCTCAGTCGTCAACACCATCAGCCTCGCCCGGGATATGAGGCATGGGGGATCACCACCGAGGCCAAGGCCGACGCATCTGCGTACCTGCACCTCCCCAACTAGACCCCCACCGATCAAGAGATAACAAGGGTCGGAGCGACCATGTTATCGGTCGAGACATACCCGACATTAGAGGAGGGTAGATGAGTAGAACATATTGCTTGCTACAAGGAGAAGCCAATGGCTGTGGTGGTTTGAGGAGTGGGGCGCCGGAGACAATCCAGTGGCGAGTAGGCGACGGCTGTGGCACCGGGCGGTCGCGGGGACGGCAAAATAGTGGCTGGGAGCTTAAATCGACCGTGTCAAAAGAATAGAGGAACAAGGGGCTGCAAGGTGCAAAGGAATCAGATAGATTTAGGGGCGGAGCCAAACAAGCTTACAGAGGTGCGCAGGACACTAGGTCCAATTTAGTTTTTTTCACTAGTATAGCCCATGTAAATCTAGGTATGAACACCCCGGCCCAAATCAAAGGACAGCCAATTGCCCCAAAATGCAAGCCTCTATCCTCTCGCGGTTCCGCTACTCTCAGTCTCGCAGCTGGTCCTAGGATGACGCTTAGTTCTACCCTAAATGGTTAGGACATTCTATGTGAGCGTGGTCCAAGCACTCGACCAGCCAAGCTACGCCCACGAAAGCATGAAGCCAACGAACATCAGCCAACGCACATCGCAGTCGCATCGCCCCATCCCAGTTGCATATTGCCTCACATGTGTGCCCCTCCTGCTGTCCTGCCCTTGCTAGCTCGCCTGCTCTCGGCCACCGCTTGCTGCAGCCCACCGGAGCCCTAGAGGCCTCGGCTGTAGCCCACTGGCCGCTGCATCTCTTGGTCTTTGTTGCTGTTGATCGCCTCACCGAGAAAGGATCAAGTCATGAATCGTCATAAGGTATTGTTAATTTTCTCCCAATTCTTCTGGTTTCTTTTAAGCAAATAGGCTAAATTTTGTGAGTTAGGGTTTCAATATGACGACTGTTCTTAATTCTTGTCAACTTGTAGGTTTTAGAACTTAGGGTTTTAAATTAGGTTTTTAGAATACCGGCCTAGTTGGTTGCAAATCGTGAGGCAAATTGCAAGTGATCATGAAGAAAGTCACCAATGATGCTGTGACATGTTGCTTACAGAACTTAACATAACGTAGAAACATATTCTAAGAGGTAATGTATTTACTTTTATTTGACCATTCTACTTTTTTTTTAGTTGAAAATTTTAAGTCATTTTGTTCTTTTTTTATAGGCCATTAAGGTCAGATGATGTATTTTTAATGGGTTTCTTCATTTTGGTAAGCACTTTGATCGCTACTTCTTTATAATTATACTTTGTCATCGATTATGTTGAATTGTTAATGCTAAAAATTGCCGGACACATTACTATTTAGGACAATATTGCTCGAAAATTATACATATATTTTGATGTATGATAAAGTAATAAACCTTAGTCATTTTCATTCTAGTTCCACCCTGGATAGATTCTCATCGATGACGACGAACAACAATGGTGAATCCCGATCGGTGGTCGAGAGGAAAAAGAGTCAATTCGGTTCCCGCGAGCAAAACAAATCTAATTAATTTGGGGGATTGGATGATAATGAGGTTAAACACGTTTTGACGTGAACATAATTGCCAAAAAAATCACCAAAGAGGGAGATCAAACATGGAGAGCTTGGTGGATGGATCCCAATAGCGGTCGCTCGCATGGCTTTGGACGTCAGTCGAAGGCAGCAGAAGATAAAGAAGTGTAGCTCGAGATGGTAATTGAGATGTGAGTATTTCCTCTACTCTGACCATTCTTGTGGCCACGAATAGAGAGGTGAGGATAGACACAACCATGGCGTTGGTAAGAGAGAATAATGAAAGAAGATGAAGAGTAATGGGTGAGCCACAGGAGGGAAAAAAGGGAATGAGAGGATGCCATGTGGTCCCATAATTTTTTTGGGCTTTATTTGTTGATTGGTTGTCATGTCATCCAAAACAAGATTATGTGTCCAAAACCACTAACACATAGACATCACGTCATGGAAAAACTAGGGTGGAATGGTCTGAGGAGGTAATATGCATGGTACGAATACCTGAGGGGGGGTGTCAGATATCCGGTTTTATAGTTGAAGGTTGAAATTCAAACTTTGACAATAGTTTAGAAGGTCAAAAGGACTTTTTCCTATAAATTAATACAGACGGGTCATTTTGTCCGGTGAGTCATTATGGAGGATGGGGGGTAGTCATAACTCATAAGAGATGGAGTTTTTTTTTGCTCATTTGGCACTATTTGGAGACGAAATAACAAATTTAGCCCCCCTCTTCATTTTTTTTTTGCAAAAATGGCACCGCGAACGAAGTAATAGGCGACATGTGTCATCTGCCTCTCACCCGGAGCACGGCAGGCCATGTGTCATGTTCCGGATGCACTACACCAACCTACCACACCTCCGGTTGATTGCACTGGCCTGTCGCGCCCCTGTTCCCTACAACCGTCTGCCACACAAGACCAGGCCCGCACATTGCGTCGCTGCCCCCCTACGCCAGTCGCCGTGTCGTTCCCCCCTGCCGCTCCCTAGTGCACTACACTCTGTGGAATTAGGGTTTGCACCCATGCTGTTCTTATGAATGTAGTGTTTGCACAACTGATTTATTTTGAAAAGGAGAACAAAATATTAAATAGAGAATAATTTGGGAATTAAATTTAAAAGAAGATATTCCAACTCTGACACTAAGACTTCGTAATGTAGGTGTGAATTACATGGCATGAAGGGTTTGGTTACGTGCATTTGTTTGTCTCACTACTCGATCAACCCGATCTACATGGAGGATACAAGTGTGCCTTTTGAAATCGAAAAAAACTGGTGGATCAGAAAGAAGTCAGTCTTGAGGGACCATCAATGCCTTTCCCTTGTTTGCTGCAGACCTACAAGCGCGACTAGTCTCAAAGGCAGCCCTATACTAGGCTTCTGGACCTCCTCGGAAGTACCCACCCACTTAGCAGGAGCATTGGGGACCGTGGCTGCCTTTCCCTTGTCTGTCGTGCAGTCGGCCCGGGCGTCCTTAGCGAGCTGACTTTTGGTCTTCTACCACCACTCTGGTTCCTTAGGGACCATCGCTGCCTTTGATTTGTCTTCCCTGCTCTCGGACGAGTCAGGTTTCTAGCGGGTAGAGTTCTCGGGCGGCACCATGTAGTTCAGCATGTACTCTTGCTCGATGAATGCCCTATCATACTTGTTCGGGTTGTTTATCCATTCGAAGAAATAGCAACGTTCTGACATCTGCCATTATGCACGGATAAAGTTAGCGATATGTGAAATGGAACATGCAATGTGAAAAAAATCGATGTGTGTGTGAGATTCTCTTACGTGGATATCCAAGCACGTGTAGTACACCCGGGCAGAGGTCTCCGGGTGTGTCGACTGAATGATATGTGCCGAGTTAGCGCAATCGCACTACGGGCGTGGAAACTCCGGTGGTACAGGTGCATCTTTTATCGAACGATCCAAGTAGGTTCTCGCCTTCCCAACAAGCCACTCTGTTTGCGCATCATCTTCCCATAGCCTAACATCTCCAAGTCCGGCGTACTGATCTCCTCTAGCTCTCTTTTCCTTCCTTTGTCTTTGTTGTGCAAAATTAGTTCGAGTGGAGTGTTGGCTGTGGTGGTGGAGTGTACCCTACTTTTATAAGCGTCTAGGGTGTAGTGTTGAGAGGTAAATTATGGTGAATGACGAGCACTCACGCCTGTGATGGAATCTTCCTGCACAAGGAAGGTCTGGTGAGTGGTGTCTACTTACTGCAAAAAGCTGGTGCGGGCAGTCATTTCGGTCTGAATAGGTGGCATGACAGGGTGTGGTCAATTCGGTCTAAAAAAGTGGGATTGCTGGTGAGTGATGCCTACTCACAACAAAAACCTAGTGCAAGCTGTCATTTTGGTTTAAAAAGGTGGCATGATAGAGTGTGATCAGTTCAGTCTGAAAAGGTGGGATGGTTAGTGATTATATTTACTCACTGAGAAAAGCTGGTCTGGGTTGTCATTTCGGTCTAAAAAGGTGACATGGTAGGGTGTGGTCAATTTGGTTTGAAAAGGTGATATGGCAGAGTGTGGTCAATTCCCGTATATCGCTACCTCGGGATTTGTAGCAATCTGTATGCACTGGCCCCATACAACACTACCATTCACCTTGTGTAACTCCCATACGCTTTGCCCTCTCCTATTCGTGCAGGTTACCGCCTCGATGATAAGCTTTTCCTTGTTCTCTCCGTGTTGAACTCCCTCCGGATACAGCTCCTCAGCTCGTGAATACTGACATCTTGACATATCCAATCCAACCAATACACCATGTACGAGACTGTAACTAAAGAACACAAGCAAGTCTTGCATGTTAGACATTACCTACTACCACAATAACCCAATACACTTAATATCCATGTTTCCAGCAATTCACCCTTTTTTACTTCCTACGAATTAAACTAGCAACCCAACAATTCACATATTTTTTGTACATAGCCAACATTGGTGCTAACCCTACATCACCAAAGCATCTACACTTTGGTAATCCTTATCTAATAATGTAACCTATTCAGTGCAAATTAACAAACTACTAAATTTCTACAAAATATGCGCTAAACATTTTTTTAGTAGACAATCACCTGAATAGTTGCACTACTTAATCTACATTTTTGTATATCGCCAAAGCAACTAAACTTTGGTAATCCAGACCTAATTACATTAACTAATCAATGCATAATTATAATTAACATACTAGCAAATTTTTATCGACTATCTTCCAAATCACACGTGCCCAAAAATGCCATAACCATTAACAAACATGTTTAAATATTGTTCCTACATAGCAAACAATCGTGCTAAACACATTCACAACATTTACTAGAATTTGTACACAACCATCTAAACAGTCTGCACTATTTATTCTACATTTTTCTAAATAGTATTCTACATTTTTCTAACCAATCAGTACTATTTTGCAATATTACTCCAAATACATAATAGTAGGATAAAATATAACATATACTTCAATAGACGGTATTATCAATTCCACCGGTATAACCGGTATTGTCGGGTATCGAAGCGGGTACATAATGTAGGGTTGCTTTGTACCGATTTAGGTGGCGAAATGATACATACCAACCAGTATCGGAACAGTATTGATAAGTTTGGTTGAAAACATGTTACTGGTGTACCATCCATCTCAATGCTTTTGTGATGTTCTCCACTTTTTCTTCTAATGCAAGAATATATTGGCATGTCAGGAATCAAATGAGTTTCACGTGACTTTTGTAATTTAGAATGCCTACGAAAATTCCTTCATCCAATTGGAGCCTAAACCTTCCAACACTCGCCAAACTTATTATAAGTTTTTATTTTAAAATATTAAACTTTATGTTGTGAACGTGGTAGGGGTGGATATCGAGCCATGTCCCGGTTTATCAGGTTTTTTTCAAAATTGAAATAGTTTGATTTTATATCATCTTATTTATAGTTTAAAAGCAATTTTAGAATCAAGCCAAGCCTTTTAAAAGCAATTTTAGAATCAAGCCAAGCCGAGCGAAGCCAGAGCGCAATCAAAATTCATTTGAAATCTAGTAATTTCAATGTTGAATCAATCAAACAAGTGTAATTGAAGCCATTTTAAATAAAGCCCGATAACTAGCTTTTTTTTCTTCACCACGTGGCTAGCCAGGCTGACGTGCTCAGCAGCACCAAGGGTCACGGGCTCACGGCCGACCAACCAACCAGCTTGATGAGCACAACAGGGACCCAAGAGGAATAGAAAGAGGAGTTTGTAGCAGGGATTTTTTTCCGGCCGATTTTCGGCCGAAAATCGGTCAAACTAGTTCTACCGGCCTCCCCCGGTAGGTTTTTAAACCGGGCCCGAAAAATTCAGCCCAATCCATTTGGCCCGGTCCATTTCTCGTTCGCAGCCCCGCACCGGTCGCACGAAGCCCAGTCCATTTCTCGCTTGCACCGTCGCACTCGGTGACTCAGCCGAAACCCTCGATTCGTCAGGCGGCTCCCAGGCTCTTCTTCCTCCCCATTCCCCTGCAGCGGCTCCCAATCGATCCCCAATCCCCATTCTCCTCTTCCCCTGCGGCGGCTCCCGGGCTCTTCGTCCTCCCCAATCCTCCCCAATCTCTGCCACGGCGCGGGCGGACTGGCGGGCGGTACAAGTTCGGCAGGTGCAGCGGCGAGTGCGTGGCAGCGCTGGGTGGGATCGAGCTGGCGCTGGGCGGGTGCTCGGCGGCTCCATGCTGCGGGTGCTCGTCGGCTCCAGCGACGCGCTGGGGTTCCTCTGTCATGTCGTCCAAGGCAGAGGCGTGCTGCTTCTTCTTTACTTGTGGCGATAGATCCATGCATGGCTACCCCTAGAACAATTTATGTTATTTACTTCTCTCTACTTTGTCTCTGTTCTATCCAATTTTGGCCAATTTTCATCGATTTTCAGTCGAAATTTAGTTGAATTTTAAATTTTGGTTTGAAATTTTCGGCCAAAATATGCCAAAATTTTTCAAAAATCGCTAAAATCAGTTCTATCGGTGACCGCCGGTAAAATTTCACAACCGATTATCAAAACCCTGGTTTGTAGTCGATTAGCGAGTCCAGGAAGTAGAATAAATATGCATCCTCCAAATAAGGATGTTTCGTATCTCCGTTGAAGACAAGCAATGAATAAACAAGTCTTCTAGTGTCCGTACCATGTTCCTTGGCTAGCTACTCTAGATCCGTTTCTTCCCCCTAATTAGTGTTATCTTTCACTTAGCACCGTTCTACTTCTTTGTTGCCGTCCGGTCTCCCTTTAACGAATGTTTACCTATTGTGAATTAAGTTCACAAGAATCACAACTTATTATAAGTCTATAGCTGTCGTTGCCATCCGACCTCCTTGTAATGGATGTTTACCCGTTATGAATTAAGTTCACAGAAATCACAACAACTTATTATAAGTCTATAGCAAACCCCTGTTGGCCTCACGTGCACATGGATAATTATGTTACAGATCGATGTTCCTCTAAAGCATGCCACCCTTTCCCTTCGTACGCCACACGATCAGTTGCCAAAAACCCCTCGAAGTTTTTTCCCTCACAACCTTACACAAACACTTACCCTTTCCCCCCTCTTCAACGAAAATTTAAACTAATTGAACAAGTTTTTCATGGAGAAGTACAAAATCATGTACGAAAAAAAGTCAATATGTAAAATATTCAGAAACTGGGGCAACCAGAACACTAATATTCACCAATCACTTCTATATTAAGGGAGACTAGAATGTGCCTCAATCGTCATTCAGAAACAACACGAGCATATGTTCCCCCAGCAAGTCCAGAATGCATAAAAACCACAACTACAGACAACATCCCAACAAAACCGCATTTGCAGATTGCAATTTCCACCAAAATGTACATGTCCTTACTGCATTTCCATGTTGACAAGCTCATTCGGATCCAACAGAGCAGATCCAGAGGAAGTGGGCGCACCACAGACCCTCCTCTGGAGATGGCCCAAGTTCGTCACACCCTGCGAAGCTGTTTGATCCATTGATGGAGTTGGCACACCAGTAGTCAGGGCTCCATTGATCATATCCTCAATTCGGAATGTCGGGTCTATCTCGGGCATGTAACTGTTGTTAACTCTGGCATCGGTTGCGGCGGCAAAGTAGGTGATCGGGTTGTCCTGGATGGGCACTGAAGCATCAGAGGTGGCATCAGATGGGGAGCCACTGATGGGGATACTGAGGGATGACATGCCGGAAATGGCTTGGGGAAGTTGGCTCGTTCCTGCGACCCTCTTCACGGTTTCCTCTGCCATCTTCACCTGCAACCATCTTAACATGGTTAACTACCCACACAATCTGATTCATTGACCATTCAGAGGGGGGCAAGGAGCAACACAGCTACAAGATACAACACCACCATAGAGTAGCTCAGGTTACGTTTTCTTTAAAATTGAATATGACCCATTATGTTAATTGGTTATCACCAATCAGAAATCGATTAGCTACACCTGGTATGTTTCATGGAAAAAGTAGCTACACCTGGTGAGTTGCATGAGAGAAAGAGCTAGTTTAGTCTAGTTGTTGCCAGTTATAATAGATGGCAACAAACAAACTCATCCTTTGAATGATGTAAGAGGACAATATGTATCTCCTGAGTACCAGAATTACGGTACTAGGAAGAGATTGTAACAAGTTCATTGCAATGTTGATATATCACAAGCATCCTTTCCTTCGTCTTAACAGATAAACAGAAATCAGAAATCTATTCTCGCAGCAATTCATGAGGCTATTGAAACCCTTACGGATACAAAGCACATGGATGCCTTTTTGCAAGAGGGTAAGTCAGGATTCAATGCATACGGTGCATAAAAGGCACTTAGAACAGTGGCATACCTTTGTTTTTAGGGTTTCAACGTCTGCTTTTAGTACCCTATTGTCAAGGGCAGCATCATTGTACTTCTGACTCGCATCAGCAAGGCGCCTCAACAAAGAGGAATTTTCAACTCTTAATTGTGATACCTGTAATGATTTAGAACCAGTCGTAAACGTTACTCACATTTTCCATAACTTTCTTGATCTAGCAGCCAAATGAAACAATTTAAAATACCAGACCTGCTCCTCCAGGTCCTTCAGGTGAGCTGCCTTTCTGCTTCTTGAGCGTCTGGCAGACTCCCGATTGGATTCCTTTCTGAAATCGGACAAGAAAACAAGCTCAAAAGTCAACCCATGAATGCGAGACTGCTGCACCAAAAAAAAAAAACTCGCAGAAAAAAAATCAATATGTAGTACAAGCAACCAGACATGTCATGATATGACAAGTAGAAGTATTAAGTTTTGCAGCATTAGAAATCATACACATCTACTGTGAATTATACTCTTGCGGACTGCATCCCTCCCCGCGTATGAATCATGCATGGCTGGTTGCGTGGAAGTATTCTTAGATTTATACTGATGTAGGAGGTACTCATCAGGTTCATTACAAGCATAGAGGCCTTAAAATGTTCAGTAAAAAAAAGATGGCCTTAAAATTAGTTTCAGCAATTACAGCCAATCCTAGTGAGAATGTGAGATATAGCTCAAGTACATCCAATACAAAATTATAAACCACTAATAAGTATCCATTCATGTAGGTAAAACTAAAGCATAAAACTATAGAGCTATGTCCATAAAAAAGAAAAATATTGGATGTACAAGTCCTAATCTCTAATGCTGAAGTTCAGCATCTACTTTTGGTGCATATAAAATTGAAGAAAAGACAGGTAAAGAATGTGAAGCAAATGTTACCTCTTCTTCACTTTTTCTTCAGTAAGGTTCATATTTCCCATTCTATCTGTTTCTCCTTGCATATCATGATCATCTGATGGTGATGGCTCCCTTGAGGAAGAGCTAGTAGCTTGCTTCACACGAGCATTTGCATTTTGAACGAGATATGGACCTGCTCCTCCACTTGGGCCACCACCTAACTTGTTCTGCACTAGAATCCCATTACCTGGATATGAGCCCAAATAGGAGAATGGAACATCTAGGTGTAAGCCATAAGAAAACCACGTCTTATACATAATCAACTTTGCTTTCAACAACAATTATTCCTCATATTGCCTCATAAGCAGTGATAAGACGTAACCAGGCACAATCAAATACCTCCACTGTAATTTTGTGAGCCTAGGTTAGAACCACCTGAATTTGGCAGGGCTCTATTGCCTAGAGAACTTGCTGGATGCATTGTACCAGAGGCCTGTGGATGGACATGCCAAAAGCTGAAGTTAAAGCGCGGGAAGGCTTAACAACTGCAGAATGGAACAACACACAATTGCACAGGATCTATTTCTAATGGCATTATATATTCTTATATATTAAACTATTTAACATTGTAAATTAAGCCCTTAAAAAAAACACTGTAAACTAAAGTTAAACACAAGCTCAAAAACATTAACATAAAAGATGTTCTTCCCATTCTCCAAATTAACATGATGGTTTCTATCTTTCTATATTTAACATGAGAATTTCTAGAAACCTTGGTGTCCATGCTCTATTTGCGCTCTAATCAGGGATCCAAATATCGGCTGAAAATTGGTGAAACCGGATTTACCGATGAGGGCTGGTAGAAATACAAACCGGCAAAAAAAAAGGTTTTGATGAATTTTGTCAAAAAAATGATTTTGCTTGAATTTTGTTCGAATTTGATTTTTTTAAATAAAATCCAAAAACATGAAGCCAAAATATTTCGATTTTCGGCCTTACCGGTCACCCCGGTAAAAAAATTAAATCGGTAAAAAAAATCCCTGGCTCTAATCCCGTAACTGAGACCGTTAAATTCAATTTTACCACATTCCAATGTGATAACTTCTTTTTACTACCAAAATATCAGCTTTCAAGGTTCTAAGAATTCCTAGAGAAATACAAATCGAGATACAAACATGGCAAGGAACGAGATGTCGGAAAAATATTACATGCACCATGCCACCTAACCAGGGATTTTTTTGGATTTACCAGTGGGGGCTAGTAGGAATACAAGCCGGCTCCGAAAAAATCGGTTTGGATGAATTTTGTCTAAAAAAATCGAATTTGCTTGAATTTTGTCCGAATTTTTTTAAATTTTTTTTTTGAAAATTTTGGCCAAAATATCTGATTTTCGGCCAAACCCTTACCGGCCCGTTAAAAAAAATCCCTGCCCCTAACACCGTCAAAAACATGCACAATGCGATGACCCTATGAGCTACAAACTGCGCACCCAGCCACCGGCACAGCACCAACAAATCACACAGAAATACTCTAGATCAGGGTTCACAATTTCGGCAAAATTTTGTTCCTTTCGGTGGGTACCGAAAGAAATGCAATTCGTTCAAACTTTTTCGTTTTGTTTGAATTTCAATGGTTAAAGTTATTAAACACTAGCAACAAGACACCAAACCGTGGCTGGCCTGGTGGTAAGGACCTCTTGCTGTTTTCCTGGACACCAGGGATCGAATCCCACACAAAGCATTGATTTTTGCAATTATTTTAAATTTTAAATTCAAGTTTGATTCAAACCAGTTTGAAAACTTACCGAAATTTCGGCTCCCAACGAATTTTTCCAAAACCGAAATTTGTTTCCCTGCTCTAGATATCATGGTAGCATACTAACTTAGCAGCCATGTAATCACCCTACCAAGTTGCTTGTAATCACAGAAACGCGCAAAAATTCACACCAAACCACAGCACAACCGTCCAATCACTAACACACTACAAGTCTATGCAACCACTACAAGTCTGTGCAACCAGCGAGCGAAAGCTAAGCAATGGATGACAGTAGTACCCTCCACATGGCGACGGCGGCGAGGTCCGCGTCCAGCTTCCGCTTCAGCATCGCGCTGTACTCCACGGGGTCCACCACCGCGCTCGCTGCCGCCGCCGCCGCCGCCGGTGCTGGCGTGGGCGCGGGAACGGGAATCACATCCACCACCTCATCGCAGTAGCCCCTCCTCTCGCTCGCTTCCGCCATCGGGCTAGGGTAAAGGACCGAGGCGCTCGGGTTCGCCGCCGCCGGCGGGGCGGGGTCATCGAGCAGCGTCTCCTCCAGAAACTTCTGAAAGTACCACCCCGAGGGGCGCCGGTTCATCGCGCCAACGGTCGCGCCGCCGAGTCCCCCCACTCCACCGATGCCTCCGGCGATCATCTGAGGTTGCAGCGGTGGCGGCGGTGGGGCCCAGAAAGGGTCGGGGATCTCCTCCATGGAGAAGACGCGCTTCATTGCGCTCCAACGAATTCGAAACCCCGAGCGGTTTCGATTAGAATTCGCCAGATTTTCAAATAGAATTAGGGCAAAATGCTCGAATGTTTCGGAGAAATTTGATATAAAAAAACTTTCTAATTCCGCGGGAGCAAACGAAGAGGGAGGGATGGGGTTGGTTACCTTCGGAGGGAAGGAAATGGTGGCAAGGGTAACCCTAACCCGGGTTTGCCTACGGCTACACCCATGGGTTTTCTTTTGAATGAGTCCTACTTATTAATTTTTTCGGGTTTATTCATCAAAGGTTCGAGAGAGCGATGAAGTGTATAATCTGCGCTCAATGTGACAATGACGATGCGAACAACTAATTTTCTCCCGAAAGGAGCAAAAAAGGTCAACAGAAAGCGTCAATACGTGTTGTCAAGATATTGTTTCTATCGTGATGCCACTGTAGGGCTCTACTTCTTCTGTGCGTCTTAACACGTGTTCACAATAATCCAAACGGATTAGCAAATCAACCGGTCCACCATGCATTTCTGTTTCTAACTTTAAATAAATTAGAGTATACAGAGAAACATAACCCACACTAGGCTTTGCAGGTTATCAACATGTATATGCGCTTTCTGTTAACCTTTTTTTTTTCATCTTCTCTTTGTTTAGGTCTTTGAGATTTGTCTTAGAAATTATGAGGAATACAAAATGCCATAATGCGCACATTCAACGTGACACTGACAATGCGGACAAAGTAATCTTTTTAAAGGAAGAAAAAGGTTAACAGAAAGTGCAAATACGTGTCGTTAATCTACGGTGATTGCTCCGACGTTATTGAAAGCTTTTTGCATTTATGTGCTCTTTAACATGTTTTCATAGTAATCCAAATCATTACCAAACTAACCACACAATCTTCGTTTGTAACTATAAATCTTTCAAGTATATGGAAAGTTATCACTTACACTAACTTCACGCTAGACATTACAACTTATCAACACATATTTATACTTTCTGTTAACCTTTTACTTCTCTTATTCAAAGTTAGTTCAAGGGGACTAGTCTTTAGTAACTACAAGAAAGATAAAATGTATAATCCACAAGTTCAATGTGACAACGATGCAGATATGTAATGTTCTCGAAAGAAAAAAAAAGTTAACAAAAGTGCACATACGTACAGCTGAGCGATGGTGTGTACATATGACGTTGTTGTATGTTTTTTATGTGCTTCAACATGTGTTCTACGTACAATTTAAAGTGATTATTAAACCCACCACACAATTTCGTTTCCAACTTTAAATATTTAGAGTATGTAGAAAAATAAAACTTACATTAACTGCATGCTAGATTGCAGCTTATCAACACATATTTGCAGTTTTAGTTCACATATTTTTTTTCGTCTCCTCTTTATTTTGTCGTTTAGGAGTTTGTCTTTACATTTAACATACATTAAATGTAATAATGGTCAATTGAACATGTACTTTCTTGAAAGAAACAAGGGACTGTCTATTCATAAGTTGTCTGAAATTTTCTTAAATTTAAGTCACTTGTTGTGACCATTAGATCAATATCCAATCATATAATATCTATTGAATCAATATCCAATCATATGACAATCATATGACACACCAATCTCTGCACAAATTCAATAGTCACAATAAGTGATTTAAACTTAAGAAAATTTCAAACAATTTAAAACTAGCAAAACCGAAGAAACAAATAGGATAACCTTTGTGTTTGTCGTGGCATCACTGTATTTTTCCCGTGTGCGTTAACATATGTTCATGCATGGTACGTAATCCAAACACATTAGCAAACCAACCACGCATTTCATTTCTTACTCTAAATTGCTAAACTATACATAAAAAACATAACTACTCTTACTTCGTGCTGGACACTGCAACTTACAATCATACATTTACACTTTCTGTTAAATGTTTTTCCTAGCATCTAACTTAATTTCACATGTGTTACAACGAAGCCTGTATGTTTTATTCAAGCTTCTAACTTTCAAAGGAATAAATGCTTACATAAAGTGTAAAACTGTAAATACATGCTGATAAGCAGCTTTAATAGTATGGTGTTAGTGTTTATGTTCAGATTATAGGTTTAAAGTTAAAAACAGAATTGTGTGGCTAATTTTTAATGGGTCTAGATTGCTACAGATGAACATCATGTGAAAATGAGTTAGACAGTAACACAAGTACGGTATAAAAACATATCGTATTTTTTTTTATCCAAACATTAGGTAATTGAGCCTTACTAGCTTAAGCATGAGGCAAAGATTACTTTTCCTGTTGTAAATTGAGAGGTTCTCTTTCCTGTCGCTCGTGAATGTTGCACCGGACGTGTTCACCAGCGTTGTGTTGTTCACGGCCAGCGACGGACGACAGTGGGAGCGTGGGGCTATCTCAGTTGAGCGTTTTTCGTGTCCACGACGGTCGCCGGCGTGGTCATGCTCGTCGTAGTCTCCCATAACGAGGCTGTGGCGGAGCGGCGCAGGTTGGTGCGCGACCTCTGCTTTCTCCTCCTCGCAGTCACATGGGCGGCGCCGTGTGGCCGTGCCGTTCGTCTCGCTCTACAGTCTACACCACGTACGGCGTCCTCGTCTGGTCCTCCAACTAGAGCGCCGACTCGAGCAATCCGCCTCCTGTGACCTCGCCGCGCCATTCCTACTCGACGACATGGTCCGGTCGGGCCGTCCCACTCCACGATGCCTGGACCTCCCAATGCACGCTAGCTATACCTTCAGTCATGGCCGCGCACCGCTGGTCCCAGCCGTGGGCCGTCGCCTCTCCTGCATGCTCTGACAACCAATCATTGCTAGCTAAGCTAGCTGAGGCGGACAATTCCTTGCATTCACCATCGGCCGAGCCGAGTGGAATGGAGGGGGGAGGGGGACACGCGTGAAAGAAAATACGCACAATAGCTAGCTGAAGCGGACACGGGGTCACGGACCGAATACCATGCATGCATCAGATAAGGAAGCAACCGCACTATCTTTTCCTTGTCTAGTCTCACACAACGTCGCCACCTGGGATGATCGGAAACCCCTAGGATTCTCGATTCTCATCCATCGACTACCGACTTACAGGCAGGCGGGCAGACAGACATGAATCAAAGGAGGGAGGTATAAGGGAAAGAAGCAAGGTACCAGGGAAATTCATTCATCAGTCAGCTAGATCCCGCGAAATTCTTATGGGGTGTTTGGATCGAGGGATCAACACTCATCCAAGGATAAGTTGGTCCATCGTGGGATTGTCTCATAAAATTTTGTGGGATGACACCATTCTCATTTTATACTAAACTTACGAGGGTTGAGGTAATGATGGATCAATCTATTCCATTCTTCGAACCAAATAAATGAGTTAGGTTCAAAGCTAGGATCAGATGATCCATTCACCATCCGGTTCTCAAACCAAAGACGTACCCCTTAAGCTCCCTGCCAGTTTCTAGTTGTTGTTTCTTTTGCATGTCCAAATTGGGACAAAAGAAAGGGGTATTTCCATCACAATTCTTAAGCTTACACGCAGGGCAGAGCCAGGAATTAGACAAAGGGGGACCGTGTTGAAAAGTTTAAATTTTGCATAGCGAATGACACTTACTAATCAGATTAATGTGAGTGATTTCAAAGGCTTTTCTCATGGGTGGCATATCCGGTGAAAATGCATATCGATAAAACATCTAAGAACATCAAACATAGATAGAAGTTTTTAGACATTCTCGAAAAATTATGAGATGTAGGGGAGACTATGTTCTATATCTCTACAAAATTTCATTATCAAACTTTTGCTATATACAAAAAAGACAAATACAAATGCGATAGAGTTTGATCTTGAAATTTTGCAGCGATATAAAACGTAACCTCCCCTAGATTTCTATAATACCCCTTTTAATTACAAGAATTAGAAAGGAAATTGGAGAGGAAATTAAAGAGAAAAGGAAGGATTGGAGGAGGTGGTGGGCTGACGGCCCAAGGCCCAAACTAAGCCCACACAGTCACTGAGTGCTGCTGGCTGCGACAGCTTCTTCAGGAATTGTATATCCCAATTGCTTCCACGACCATTGTTTACTGCAACAATGTCAGTGCCATTTACATGTCCTCCAACCCAGTTCAGCATAAACGCACGAAGCATATTGAGATCAACATCCATTTTGTCCGCAAAAAGGTTTCCCTTGGGTATGTTCGAGTTCTTCATGTACCCTCCTCCCACCAATTCGCCGACATCATGACTAAAAGGCCCGCGTATACAATTGTTCAATGATTTTCGATCTAGTCTTTGCGTTTGGAATCCTCCCGATGCGACTGCAGGCGGGTATTAGAGAATATTGTATAATTGTAACCTGTCTAGATTAGCTCCTCTAATTCCTGCCTAGATTAATTCCTCTAATTGATGCCTAGATTACCTCCTCTCTAATTGAGGATCTTGTAAACTTCTTCATCTGAACTCTTGCCTGACTATATATGAAAAGCCACCCCATCCTATTCGCCTTGCACCATATTCTTTCCTTTCTACAGTGCTCGTGTTTACACCTGCAGTCGCCTTTTTCGGTCAAACAATAACTACTCGATGCCTTAAGCATGCTGTGTCGTTAAGAAAGGAAGTGCGACAAGTGAGAACTGTTGCAGAGAGCAAGTGGCATCCATTAGCTAGCTAATGAAGAATACTTCCAACCATTACCTCTCCAATCAATCCGGGCAGCAGCAAAGGGGCTGTGAACAGAGAGGGCAAATCGTTGGGCGTGATATAATCCCCTAGACGTTGGTTCTAACAGCAGCCTTCCTAGTTTTGTAAATTCTAGCCCATCTTTCCTATATATATTTTTAGATTTTCGTAAATATTAATAATAGAAAATTCGGATTCGGGAGAAAACATGTTCAAAACTTGAATGAAAAATTGAACCAAAAACATGTTCACAAAAATGCTCAAAATTTTGAACCAAAAACATGTTCACGGTTCACAAATTAACATGTTTAAAACCTGAACGAAAAATGGAACACAAATTTTTTCCTCCCTCCAAAACATTTAAAACTCACGTCTCCACCTCATCCTCCATCCAATTGTGCTCTTCACTCAAATACAAGAATTCTTTTTAAAAGTATATGGACATGTATTCCTCTTCCCCAGCCGCACGGATCACGCCGCACATTGAACGGCTGAGATAGCGCTTGTAGTATTGCATTTCCGTACCACCGGTGGTATCTAGTTTTTTTTTTAAAAAAAAAACTCACTTTTTAATTAATACGACAAAAAAATAGCTAACAAAAAATTACAAAAATAATACTCTGTCGGCATTTGGCGACAGGCTAATGTGCCAGATCCTGTCGCCAAATGAATTGGGACAGGAGCTTCCCCGTCAAATTGTCATCAATTCATTTAACGACAGAACTCTATCGCCAAATGAATTAGCGACATAGTATTGTTTGGCCGATAGTCTTGTCGCTGATTCATTTGGTTGACAAATTCATTTGGCTTATATGCCCCTGTCGCCAAATCATTTGACGATAGAATCCATGTCGCCAAATGAATTGGTGCCAAAGTATTATTTTATAGTGTTTTGTCGGCTATTTATTTTATCATTTTAATTAAAAAGTGAGTTATTGTTTTTTTTAAAAAAAAATCGTGGTATCTATTCCTACCAGGCTACCAGCACACTGTTCACAAGCAAGGAGCAATAAAAAGCGCTTCAATGTTGTTGGAACAAGGACGAAGTCCTCAACCGCTACGACTTGGGGTAACGATTTCAACGACCTTTGTGCTAATGCCGGCTTGACTTATTTTGCACACAGACCTGTAGATCTCTCACGCATGAATTCCAAGCATCGTTCCATGACACTATTAAGGATAGTGATCGTGAGAGGTCCGATACGGTAGAATTCCAACTTAACCGCTCTCTCACTTTAGCACGATTATGTGACATCTTTCAATTTGAGAACCACGGCATGTAGATTGAGAAATTTTACGGTATATTCTATCGATCGTATATAGTGGTATTATAAATCAAATCTGATCATTGATTTGTTAAGAATATAATAGACTTTTCTTTATATTTATAATTTAAAAAAATTAGCTCAATGACACCGCGTTAGGACGTAATTAGAGGAACGACACTCTGTTCATGATGCATCGGAAAATAACATCACGAACACTAAAAATTATGTCGAATGACATCGCCGTTAGTTACTTCCGTTTACAGAATTTTTTAAATATAGAAACTTAGCTCAAAAAATTATCAAATTTTTTCTGGAGCCTCCAAAAATAGTTTAATTGCTTATGTATTTTTTTTTTAAAAAAATTATGCATTCTGATTTTGTCTCTAAAATTTATTTAACTATACTGTTTTTAAGAATTTTCTAATATAGAAAATGAGGTCCAAACATTATGAAAAAATTCACACTCCCTACATAGTGCAATTGATTGTATAATTTTTTCAGAATTTTTACAAAATTAATTAATGTAATTTCATAATGTCTACTGTAAGGAGTCTAATATAGAAAATGAGGACCAAACATTATGAAATTATACTAATTAATTTTGAAAAAATTATGAAAAAATTATATAATCAAGTCCACTGTATAAGGAGTGTGAATTTTTTTTATAATGTTTGGACCTCATTTTCTATATTAGAAAATTCCTACAAATACTATACTTAAATAAATTTTAGAGACAAAATCAGAATGTATAAAATTTTGAAAAAAAATATACAAGCAATTAAACTGTCTCGAGAGGCTCCAAAAAAAATTTATAATTTTTTTAGCTAAGTTTCTATATCTAAAAATTCTGCAAACGGGAGTAACTGACGGCGATGTCATTCGGTATAATTTTTGGTGTTCGCGATGTTATTTTCCAGTGCCTCACGAATGGAGTGTCGTTCCTCCGATTACGTCTCAACACGATGTCACTGAGCTAATTTCCCCTAATAATTTTTATCATGAGGTTATTATGGACTTTTCTTACTAGGTTAAAAATATTACTCTTGTGCCATATGATTTCTACATGGGTAATTACAATTCTACATCCTTATGATTCTGCTATTCACACTAGCTAGTGTAGTATAACTAAATCTAAACTAATCTGAACCATTAGATAAAAAAGATTGGACGATCCGTGTTAAATTGAGTGTATCATAAAAAAGCTCTTTAGATTAGCTAGAAATCAGTTGGAAACGACCATAGGACACTACTACAGAAAACGTTATCACAGACGGTTCGGAACCGTCATCACGCACGTTCGAACCGCTCAGTGTTTTTCACGTCTGTGATAATCGGCGTTATCACGACGGTTAAAGAACCGCTCGAATTGTGATAAGTAACAACACGAGCGGTTCTAATGAACAACCGTCTGCGATATCCATATATCACGCGACGGCTATATTTACGATCCGCTCGTAATATCCAATATCACAAACGGTTCACAATTCTCACCGTCAGTGATATATGGATATCACGAGACGGTTCAAATATAGTCGTTTGCGATATATGGATATCACGCACGGGTCATAGTAGAACCGCTCGAATATTCACATATCACGACGGTGATAATTATGAACCGCTCGTGATATCCATATATCACGACGGCAATAGTTATGAACCGTGCGTGATAGCTCTTTCAAGATAACTAATTTAATTTTGATTTTCGCTAGCCTCAGAATTGCTAGTCATGCCCTCTCAAAACAAGCGATGCAAAATAGATACATTACGATGAATCAATCATTGACACTCAAAGTGATCATTTAACTCAAAATCAATTCGACACGAATATGTATCAAATATTGGCTAGCCTCGGAGTTACAATTGAATTACAACTATTCAAAGTGAATTACATTAATGAATAATTCAAGGTCGTTCAATGGTGTTGGAGTAGTGAAACTCTCCGTTGGCGCTAATGATATCTGTCATGATGAAGGTGCAGAGCTTCCCTCGAACATCCGAGATCTCTCTCTGAACAAGTGAATCTAAATCTATATTGAAGATCCAGTAGCTAACAACGATGAAGTAGTAAGCATATATATGTAAATTTATAATTAGGAAATAATTATTGCGAGATTGACCAACCTCGGATCCTCCAACTTAGCACTCATGAGAATCGCATATGATAGCAAACGAGAATGCACATTCTTCCGCTTTTGGCGATTTACACTGCAAAAATTGAATTACATATATAGGTATAGTCGGTTCGAGATGTATTATTACAGTATGATAGAATTATTGTGTTGTAGCACGCATCGGAAATCGCATTACGTGATTAAATGTGGCGTTGTTCCTTGTATAGCCCTCCTCGCAATATAGGAGATGAACGACCTACATGTTTCCAAAAGTTAACCTCGCCATTTCAAACGAAGGAAGACTACAAGAGAGTTATGTATGGAGGAAATAAGCACACTGCCGGTACTCCTCGCACAAGGGTGAAGTCGTGGCCTTTTTCATTAGGGAATCAAGGTATAGTACCCGGTTCCTCTTTGGTATAATGACTAAAAGGACCCAGTGGTGCCTACTCATGTATGTCGCTTGAGTCATTAAACCTAAGTTCGTGCTGCGTATAAAGAACAAATGAAATTTGTATAGCAAGTAGTGAAGCACTTACTTCTGGTTGTAGGGCACCATTATGTAGTCCTTGTCATTTTGAGCAAGCAATCCTGTCATTATGTATTTCTCGACGTAGGATGCGTCTGCCAAGATGGTTTGCTCAGAGACCACGTGTGGGTCGAGGAAACCCACCGGTTCTTTCAATCGTCGGGCATTTTTAATCATGTATCTATACATAAGCAATGAGTTATTATATTCGGTATTACATGAATGTAGAACTTGATTGTACACACTTACAGTGTCCAGCATCGTAGAAGTGAGGTATCGAGGGCTTTGAGGTTGAATAGGTCGAATAAGTCGTCGAAGCCCACGACGAAGGGGGCCGGCTCGTGGAGGAAATAGTCCTCCGTGTATCTGACAGTGATTCCATCAGCGCACCCTTTCTCTTTGGTCTTGTGCAAGTACCAGGTATGCAAACTCTGACAACCTAATCCAGCGTAGGCCAATACTGCGGTGGTCGCCAACGGACTTCCGAAAGAGTATTTCTTAGGGTTAGGAGGGGGAAGCGCCTTAATGTTCTTCGATTTCGATTTGTCCTGAACGACTTGCCCGCTACGCGTCCTCCTGTGAGACGACTCGGGAACCGAAATGGCGGCACGCTTTTTTTGTGTCTTTCGGTGTCTTCTCCACGGGAACCGATGAGGCGGGCTTCTCAAGCGAAGGTTGAGGTGTAGTCATGGAGGGTCCTGTTGGAGAGGCATGGTCGTGCCGAGATGGTTGGGGTAGAGTCATCAGAGGTTGAGGCGGCACTACAGGGTCCAGGGCGATGTTCTTCTTGGGTCCTGTTGGAGAGGCATGGTCGTGTTGAGATGGTTGGGGTGGAGTCATCAAAGGTTGAGGCGGCACTGCAGGGTCCAGGGCGATGTCCTTCTTGGGCCACTGGATAAAACTGTACACGGCATCCCCTAGTGTTCTGATGTCGTCGTTCGGGCGAATCTCCAGCGGGACGACCTTAAAATTGTTATGTCCCATGTCCACCTGGACCCTGGCGTAACCCTGCGCCACCTGGCCACCGTGCTGCACTATCCCTTCCATGCATGGATACGCCACGCCACGCCCAGCCTCAATAGACATCCCAACCATCCTCACTTGGAGCGTGCAGTGCGTCGGCTCCTACAAAACGATACGCAATTAGCTAAGGCGTCCTATAGGTCTATCTTTGGAGCATTCCAGAGATGTACATTACCTTGATGTCGTCGATAGGTAATTGGACGTCATCATGTTCATAATTTTACGTGGACGCAACGCTACTCCGATGTTGAGGAGGACTGGCTCCCAAAACAACGGGCGGCTTGCATCGTTGAGAGTAGAGTTGATTCACTTGGTCCCGCAATCTTGCTATCTTTTCTTCAAATTTTGCGAAGCACTGTTCTCTTCCTTCAAATTTTGTAGTAAGCACATGTTCCAACTCGTGTCGTACTCGCCTTGGATCTCTTCCCCGCTCCTATACGCGAGAGTCGCCCGGGAATCCATCCCTCCAAGATACGTTAACCCCTTTGTCTCATGTGTAATATACTAGTATCACAGACGGCTCTATTAAAGAACCGTCTATGATATTATGGTTACAGACGGTTCCACGATAGAACCGTTTGTGATATTATCATCACAGACGGTTCCAAAGGAGAACCGTCTGGAATATTTCCTACCTCTTCGTCTCCCGCGTGATATGTCTCTTCATCTCACCATCGCTACAGCTCCCGATGATTTGCGCCTCTTCGTCTCACGCTCAATTTATTCCTTGTTTTATATAAAAGGATCATCCGCCATTGAAGATGATCATCCCACACTTATAAGAAAACGAAATGGCCGCCTCTTCCTTGTCGCCAAGATTGATAGCCTTCCCGCCGCGACTGCATTTGAGCACCTCTCTCGTTGTGCGCTGAATCTGCTGCGAAGAACACTGCTTTCAACAGTGTCTTCACTCCTCCGCCGCCGAGAATTTGCCGGCGGTGGACGGCCACCTTCGTCGTCTTAACATCCTCCTCCACCGTGTCTTCCGGTGATCTCCCACTTCGGCGAGTTTATCGTGTCGTCGACGTGGTCCTCCAAAATGAGGTTGCACATCTCCAAGAGGCTTGCCGTGACTTGGATCTGCGTTATCGAGGCAAAGAAGCGATCGAATCCATCAGCCGAGACCCACGAAGCAAGGGAAGAGAGGCTATGGGCTCAATACTTCTTGATTCTGAACGATGGTCTTGAGGAGACATCGAATGAGCGCGTCGTGAGTGGACGATTTCGGGCTTCGTTCATTCGATCGAGAACCATCCGATGCCGACGCCGCCGCTTATGAAGTATTGAAGACGGAGATAGCAGCTTACCTCCGTCACTAGAAATACTTTATTTACAAATTTTTCGGTTTCTACCTTTTGAAGACTGTTATCTTTTCTTAATCTTTTTGTTTAATTATATCATAGACGGTTTAATTTTTTGTTTAATTATGTCAGCGACATGTGATCTTTTCTTAATCTTTTTGTTTAATTATATGACAGACGGTTTGTAAAAGAACCGTCTGTGATAAGTCAGTATCACAGACGGTTCTGATTACCAACCGTCTGTGATAATACACAGACGGTTAGTAGAATTAACCGTCTGTGATACCTGACGGTTCTTATTAGGAACCGTCGCGATATTCACTGACGGTTCCTAATAAGAACCGCTCGTGTTGAGTAGCTATCACAGACGGTTCCAAAAGGAACCGTATGTATAAGTTTAACACAGACGACTCCTTTGGAACCGTCTGTGATGAGGCGTCCAGTAGACCTGTTTTGTATAGTAGTGGGAGTAACTATAGGCATTGCCGGCAAAGAGCTATTTTGAGGCATTCTTGGCTAACAGTAGTTTTGGTCGTCGTGATTTTGGTGCTACGACTACGTATTGCACATACACGCCTTGGGGTTAATTGAAGTCCATACTGCATCATTAAATATGTAATGAGTAAATCGTAAAACAAAGCATTCAAACAACATGTATGATGGGCTATCGAGCTGATAGAAAACCATCAGAATACACGAGTCCCGTTCTTTATGTGCAGCTATTTCAGAAGTGTTTGTGAGATTTGTAGACTGTAGGACCAATCGTTTTGTAAATGATGCATGTAACATATATAGGGCTGGTAGGCTGGCAACAAAATCTAATAAAAATTAATTTTCCATCCTTTAAAGGGAATTGATACTAGTAAGGCTTTTGGGTTGAAATGCAGTGTGGTTGCCGCAATGGGAAAGAGAGCTAAGTAAAAAAAAAAAAACCCTTATGAATCCCATGGCAACAACCTAGTGTCTCAATAGTAAGACCATTTCCAACATTGCCACAGTTGCATAATCTTTCTTTTTTTTTTAAGGAAAACTGTAGGGAAAGCCCCTACAACAAATATATTAAAAGAAAAAGAATATTTACAGAGCTTGAGGGAGAATTTACAGGCTCTTAAGAGAGCTAAATCAGCTTAGAGAATCTAGCCAGGGAACTAAATATATTTTATTTTTTTATTGACTAAAAAAAGTCTCCTCATGAGGCCTCGTCATCAACAAAATAATACACATTTGATCATTGTTATCGTACAAAGAGCAATTAGACCAACTCTAATCTGTTGGGAAACCATGGGCCTGACCCTGCAGTCGGCCCATTAGTGGGCGCCCCATCCCAAACCCTAACAGGGTCGTAGCCTATAAATAGGGGGTGCTATTCATTGTAAAGGATTGATCGATTGTTGAAGGAATAAAGAGAAGCATGAAGTCTCCTACATCTCTGTGTTCTATCTCTTATTCTGTTCTTGTGTTCATGCATTGTTCTTATGATTCTGAGTTTATCTACGAGGTAATCGCTCGGACTGGACTCGCCAGCGACGGTTCCTCAACACGTTATCAGCACGATCGACTCTCCTCGCATCGAAAAGGTAACCGTCGATGAACGACACTCGTAGATTGAATCGTTTTTCTAGATCGCTTTCAATTCTGCAATTGTTGCTTTCTAGATTGGTTTCCTACGGTGCAAATCCGCTCTAATCTACCGCGAGCCGACTTGAAGTCGTCGGCCAAGCCGATCGGTGGGTTGCATGAAAGAGTAGATGATGATTGTACCGTAGGTTGTAGATGCAATACCATGAAAGGCACCATGTGCACGGCACCGCCTGCAAGCGGCTGTCACTACCTCCGCGATACGTTACCGGTCGGCATAGTCCGCCATCACACATCGCCACGGAGGCAACTATAGAGCCACGCTGCTAGCACGCATGCTCATGTCGGCATGAAGCCGCGCCTCCGTTGCAATCCCGTACTTCATTAGATTACACCGTATACATCTGCATGAATGAACAGTAATCAGAAAAAAAAAAACAACGACCGACGGCCCTGTAGAGCCACGCCGCCGCCGACTTGGAGTCGCGTCCGGCCACCTGAAGATGGCGCCGCCGCCGCCCGCTTGCCGACATCGACGCACCCCGCCGGCCGCGGGAGCCGCCGACCGCCACGGCGCCGCTCGAGCCCGCGCCGCATGTGCACGCGCCGCTTGGAGCCCGCGCCGCACGCACCGCCTGGCAAAGATCGCCACCGGCTGGACCAGCTCGCACCACGCCTCGCACGGGCTCGCTTCGCACGGCCTCTCGCACAGCGCGCCACCGCTTGAAGCCGGCCACCCGCACGCGCAGCCACGCGACCAACCCCGCACGACGTCGCCCGCAGTGTTGCGCCACCGACTGGCCGCCGCCGCGTTTGAAGGGGCTTACAACCGCCATGAGCCATCACGATGACTAGAAGATGCATTGCATGCACTCATTCTCACGTGATGACTAGAAGTTGCATGCGTGAGATGACTAGAAGATGCATTGCATGCACATTCTCACGTGATGACTAGAAGTTGCATGTTGTAAGATGACTAGAAGATGCATTGCATGCACTTAAAATTCTCACGTGATGACTAAAAGTTGCATGCCTGAGATGACTAGAAGATGCATTGTATACACTCAAAACTCTTACGTGATGACTAGAAATTGCCAGCTATAGCATGCAGCCACCGCTTCGCCTGTACCTCCCGCGCGTGCGCCAGCTGCTGCGCTTGCCCAGCCTGGAGCCGCCGCCGCCGCCACTGAAGGCACAGAGCAAAAAGTGAAACCCTGCCTGCCCCTGCCTGATTGAAGCCACGGGCTGTAGTGGTTTTTTTTTTCTTACGTGATCGGCCTTAATAGGCATGGGGCGCTAAGGGGCCCAATTAGGCCAAGTTAATGAAGGTCTAAATGAAAAAAGGGGTGGTCGGCCCATTTTTGGGAGAAAAGAAAGAAAAAAAATTGGGAAAAGAAAAGGAAAATCCCGATTTTGCAAGGAGGCCCTTAGAAATTTTGAAATTACACGTAAATTTTTCTCTGTATTAAAATTTTACGTGTTAACTTCTGAAAGTTGCAGAATTTGCTGAAAGTCATTTTTCTAGCAGAAAATGGCCTCGGAAATCCAAATTTTTGCATATTTTGAACTTCCGAAGCATGTTTAACTTTGTTATTGTCATTTCTATGCAATTTATGTATCACATTTACTGTTTTGATTATCTGTGATTGTTTATATTGCTTTTAATCACTGAAAATAGCAGTAAATCAAGAAAAATGCATAGAAAAGTACGGGAATACGAACCTGGAGTTCGATGAGCATTATGAGAATTTTGCAACCATTTTATGCAGATTACTAGCAGTAATCCTTTGAACTTTTTGCATGAATATAAATATGACTGGCATCACGAACCAGTAGTTCGAAGAACTGACCCAGTATGGCCAGATTTTGTATAAAATTTGTATCAGTCTTTGATTATGTGATAATGTAATCACAGGTGAGTAGAACATTGAGAAGACTCTTTACCTTTCACCCGAACGCAGTGCAATCCGCAAGCAACTATCGTCAAGACGGCTACATGAAGTGTGCCGAATTAATTGACATCATGCAAGTTGCGAAAACTCAAGATGATGTTCTAAGAAAGAACTACATCTCGCAGCCACCTAATAGCAATGTTGGCCATGAAGCCACTGCTAGCAGCTACAAGGTGATGAAGCCTCTCACGAATGAGAGGAGCAAGAAGGGTAAGGTAGTGCATCGCACGTTATTGATGCTTTCCAGTCTAAGAAAAAGGGCAAATGATAGTATGAGGCACACCTCGCCATTGCAGGCACAGAGGATTCACATCCATTAGTTGCACTTATGAATGTGAACAGCCCTGTAACAGCCCCATTATCCTCCTTTGGATATCGCAGCGGCCGCAACCGTAGCTACCCAAGAGGAGAAGATCGTGCATGGAGCCGATTGAGGCAGAAGTTCCTGAATACTTCGCCGATTCGATCTAGTGCACGCATTGCACTTGGATCTTTTATAGTAACCTGCAGTTTGTAATTGAAGCAGAATTTTGAATTATTGAATAATGGTTGCAAGCTCTGGGAGAGCAAAGCATTAAATTCTTATTATGAGTCTTGGAAGACTTATTTTCCCGTCTTTATAATAGCAAGTTACGTTCTGATATCTGAAGTATTTTATTTATGTGTTGTTTGCTTTCTGTTTCATATTAATAAAGTACATTATATTAGAACGTGTGTGGCGCCCTTTGGAGGAAGTGTGCTTAGCATGTAGCGGCACAACGAATACCATCCTGAGAGAAACGGAATTTTTCCAGTCGACCAGCAAGAATGCTGGTAGTCTTACGACAATCGCAGGCAGCGATACTTGTATAATAGGCTCAGGAAGGGCCATAATTATACTTTCAATGGGCACAACTTTGGTCATTGAAAAAGACTTGTTGTACTCAGAATCGACTAGAACTCTCAAGGACATTTGCGCTAACAGTTTTCACGTAGAGACTGAAGAAGAGTATGGTACAGAATACTTGCTCATTACAAAGCGTGAAGAAAGTAGAATAATAGCATCAGAATATCTTCCTCCGTATGAAACTGGGCTATACTACACTAATATTAAGGCATTTGCACTGCATCGCCTCGAAACTGTATTTAGAAGCTCGAACTTTTCTATCTCGCATGATAGCTTATGCCGCTAGGTCTTAGGATAATGAGAGATATAATTAACAATTCACAGGACATAATATGAATATAAAGAATTTCCGAACGGAAGATTTTGTGTGCCCCGCATGTGCCACCGGGAAATTAATTATTAGACCTTTTTGCTCTGAAAGCGAAGGATGAAGTCCCTGCATTCCTGGACCGTATCCAGGGAGACTTTTGCGGTCCTATACAGCCGTTGTAAGGGTCAATTAGGTATTTTATGGTGCTCATCGATGCTTCCTCAGAATGGTCGCACGTATGTTTATTATCTACGAGAAATCACGCTTTTGCATAGCTAAATCTCGCAGATAATTAAGTTAGAAATATTTTCCCTGATCATCATGAGAAGTCCACCTGAATGGATAACGCCGGAGAACTTACTCCGAAAGCACTTGATGATTATTGCATGAAAATGGGAATTAAAAGTTGAGCATTCTGTAACTCATGTTCGCACCCAGAATGAACTAGCAGAACTTTGAAGAATTGTAATTTACCAACTACAGGTTGGGGACACGCAGTCCTGCTCGCAGCAACTCTCATCAATTTTAGACCATTGGCCTATAACATCCATCCACCTATGCAACTAGCGCAAGGGTCAGCAGCGAAAACTACTCATCTTCGCAGGTTTGATCGTAAGGTTTATGTACCTATACCATCACCGCAGCGAACTGCAATATGGGTCTTCTTCGAAAGTCTGGGATATACGTTGGTTATGAGACAGCATCCATAATCAAGTATTTGGACCCTATGATTGTAGATTTGCATAATGCCCGATTCGCTGATAGTATATCAGATGAGATTAGTTTCCCGTCATTAGGGGGAGGAAATCAACCCTTGAAAATAATGTCGGAAAATAACTGAAGTCTAGAAGACAATTGAAGTCCAACAGATAATTGAAATTTATGCATATGACCCGCGAACTAGTGAAGCAAATAGAGAAGTCCAGAAGATAATTACAGTCCAGAAGATAATTGAATTGAAGTCCAGAAGATAATTGATTTGCATGTATTAGCGAATCAACTGCCTAACCACTTTAGTGATTTGAAGAGCGTGACCAAGTAGCATGTGCCTGCACGTAATGCACCGGAGAGGGTTGAAATACCAATGAAGGTATCCCTAATCCCGTCCTAAGGCCTCTGAAAGGACGAGAACTCCGGTCCCTCGAATCCGAAGTAACCGGGACGCTTTGGTGAAAAGGATAAGAAGGACTTGACACACCGATCACCAAGTGCCCCAACTGTAGGGGAGCCAGTTGAGACTGGCATCGGTATGGAACCATCAGGAAAGGCATACCAGAATTGAACATCCCCATGAAGGGAGACATCAGCATGGATATGTGCGCACACATCGAAGCTGAAAAACTAAAGGGACTTGCCTCGCAATTGGAAGCAGCGGTGAGCAAGTAGAAGCATTAAAAGAATCGCCCTTTGAAGAAATAGCTATAAACTTTATGACCTCGGGAGAACCTTTGAATATTACAACAGCCAATGTCGACACTTACTTTGCAAAGAAACTTGCCACAATCGTCAATCTTGATCCAGAGCCTGCATCGTTCGATAAATGAAAGAAAAGATCAGATTGAGAAGATTAGGAGAAGCCAATCGAAACTGAATTATTCTCTCCAAATAAAATAAAGGTGTTTGGGCCTGTAAGCCGCATGTCTCCCCTTGTACACCCTGTAGGGCATAAGTGGGTATTTGTTCGAAAGAGAAATGAAAAGAAGCAAGGCTCGTTACATAAGGTTTCACTGAACATTCAGGAGATAATTATGAAGAAACCTATTCCCCGGTCATGGGCGGAACTCCCTTTTAAATATTTATCTCAATGGCAGTGAACTTGACGTTAGAAGTGAAACTGACGGATGAGGTACCAGCATACCTTTATGAAATGTTGTATTCGGACATTTATATGAAGATACCTGAATGTATCCCTGTCCCAAACCAAAACAGAGCAAATAGAAATATGTACAGTGTGAAACTCAGAAAGTCACTGTACAAAATTAAGCAATCAGGCAGAATATGGTATAATCGCTTGAAGCGACTTTCTATGCAAGAAAGGCTACACGAACAATGAGAATAATCTCTGTGTATTTATACGACGATCCCAGAATGGATTTTGTATAATCTTAGAGTATGAAGATGATCTGAATATCATCGGAACCTTGAAGGATATTAGAAAAGCAAGCTCTTACCTAGAGTCGGAGTTCGAAATGAATGATTTGGGTAAAACCAAATATTGCCTAGGCTTGGAGCTTAAGTATGTCCCTAAAGGAATATTAGTACATCAGTCAACCTACACTCAGAATGTGTCAGAAAGGTTCGACTTTGCAAAGGCATACCCTTTGAAAGTGCCAATGGTCGGGAGATCTTTGCGAAGAAGACAAAGACCCGTCATGCACCTAAAGAAGAGGAGGAAGTCCTGGGACCGGAATTCCCACACTTAAGTGCAATAGAAGCACTAATGTATTTAGCAAACTGTACTAGAACGAACATTGTATTTGCCGAGAATCTACTAACAAGGTATAGTGCAGAACCTACCAAAGGCATTGACAGAGAATAAAGGACATCTTCCGATACCTCCAAAGAAGCAAAGAATTTAGTCTGTTCTACAGAAAGAACCAAGACTTCACTATGAATGGCAATGCAGATGACTGCATCGGTAGGACCCAGATACACCAAATCATAAATGCCTATGAACTCCTATGTGGTGGAACTGCAATTCCATGAAAACCGTCTAAGAAATATCTTGTATCGACTTCGACGAACCACTTGGAGATCATAACATTGTATAAGGCTTTACAAGAATGTGTTTGGCTTCAACGGATGATTCACCACATCCAGTAGTCATGTGGATTGAATACCGCGCAAACCCCTAGTTTTTGTATGAAGATAATGCAGCTTGTGTTGCACAAGAACAGATGAGTTATGTGAAGAGTCCTCTCACAAAGCATATTAACCTCAAGTTCTTCTATGCTCATGAATTGCAAAAGATGAACGTAATCAAAGTACTGCATACTGAGTCATGTGAGAATCTTGCAAATTTATTCACTAAGTCACTTCCAGCATCTAGCTTTGAAAGATGCATACGTGAATTGGAATGATGAGACTTAGAAGTGCAGAATTCAGGGGGAGAACCTTCACGAACTCATTATTAAAACTTGATCACGAAGATCGAATACCCAAAGAATAAATCCAAGAGATTAAATGAAATTAGGTGGATTGTACTCTTTTTCCCTTGACGAGTTTTCCTGAAGTTTCTCGACCAAGATTTTTAATGAGGCAATTCGTGCATCACAGCAGAACGTGTATCATGTACTCTTTCTCCAAATTTTTCCCACTGGGTTTTTATGGAGTTTTGACGAGACATGAATATGAAGGATGGGTGCCCAAGGGGGAGTGTTGGGAAACCATGGGCCTGACCCTGCAGTCGGCCCATTAGTGGGCGCCCCATCCCAAACCCTAACAGGATCGTAACCTATAAATAGGGGGTGCTATTCATTGTAAAAGATTGATCGATTGTTGAAGGAATAAAGAGAAGTATGAAGTCCCCTACATCTCTGTGTTCTATCTCTTATTCTGTTCTTGTGTTCATGCATTGTTCTTACGATTCTGAGTTTATCTACAAGATAATCGTTCGGACTGAACTCGCCAGCGACGATTCCTCAACATAATCTTCTACCACTCACACATACATAGGCTAAAGCTGTTAGCATCCGACAGATGCAGCAATTCAATTCTAGAGCTATTCGCGATCACCATTCTAAGCATTTATTATGTTGGTCGATTCGAACAAATGAAATACCAAGATCCATTAAATTCGCCACTCGAGCCCTGTCAGTTCATGTTCTACCCCCAAACCAACCCTAATTTGCCGCCTCCGCCACCGTCAAATCCCACACCGCCTCATGAGTCCAGTCCGTCGCCTTCTCGGTCCCCCGGGTGTGCTCTCTTGTCGCCTGGGAAGCGACAAGAAGAGACAGGTAGTCATTACCAAGGAAGAGATGACCGTTCTGAATCTTGTAGCGAGTAAAAGAGGCTCTGTGGTTAAGAAGGCGGCTGCGAATCATCGATCTGTTCTGGAGCGCGTGTATGCAGATAGCAGGAGGTGCCCTTGGCATGACATTCTTCTACCAGTACATGAAGAATTCGTCAGCGTCGGCCTCAAGGAAGACCTGGTGGAGCGATCTGTTCTTCAACTCCATTGCCACAAAGAACTTCACCGCATCGCCAGCGACGCCGTCAACCCCTCCCCTGATGCGGGCTCCTCCCCCGCGACGGCCTCTCCAGATAGCTGGTATGCTACCCACAGATATATCTGTTCGACGTGTAGAACTATAGGTCTTTATTTTCTATCAGCGTTTAGTGTTTGCTCTGTGCTTTGTCGTACTTACTGATACATGTGTTCTCTCTCGTTTATTAATTGCATGTGTTTGTTCTGCCTATGCTTTGTTTCTATGTGTTCAGGAGTAACTTATTATGGAATTAATGTCTTAATATGCTTTGGAGGGCGAATTATGTACAGTTTAATGTTGGCAATGATCCTTTTGTGTTGGCTGTTTTTATTTTATTTTTTGCTCTTTGCGCGTAGTTTAATATGTTTTTTTGTGTTGGCTGTTTTTTTTGGATAAAACAAGTGGTCCAGTGTGGAAGTGTGAGCATTAAGGTTAATGATGTGATAGGGCCTAGTTTTCTTACAAAGAGCTGGTCCTCTTTGATTTGGTAGCTGGTATCTTAACTCACTTGGTAAATAAAGCTAAATCTGCAGGGAAAATCACTGGAATTATTCCTCATTTGGTTGAGGGGGTTTGTCTATTTTACAGTATAAAGATGATACCATGTTATTCATGGGTCATGATCTTGAACTGACTAGAAATATGAAAAATCATTCTATGTGCTTTTGAGCACCTCTCTGGCTTAAAGATTAAAGATGTATTGAGTAAATTGTAAAACAAAGCATTCAAACAACATGTATGATGGGCTTTTGAGCTGATAGAAAACCATCAGAATACGCAAGTCCTAGTACTTTAGAGCATGTACAATGGGCCTATATTAGCTGTCTATAGTCTCTGCCACGTAGAATTTTTACTGACGTGGATGAAAGAGAATGAAGAGAGAGAAAGATGTTGTCTACAATCCTGTAGTAGACTGTAGTATCAGAAACAAAAAAAAAAGCATTAAAAGATTGTATGTTGTATACAATCTTGTAGCCGACTGTATCACCACAATCATTGTATAAGTTGTCTTTAGTACCGTCTACAAGTGATATAGAAAGTTGCTATAGACAGCAGTTATATGTACCATTGTACATGCCATTATGTGCAGCTATTTCAGAAGTGTTTGTGGGATTTGTACTATAGGACTAATTAATCGTGTTGTAAATCATGCATAGGCTAGTGGGCTGGCAACTGAATCTAATAAAAATTAATTTTTCATGAACCACTTGTTTTCGGGCATATGTTTTCGGTGCATGCTAGTAATAAGGCTTATTACTAGCATCCATCGAAAACATATGCATGATAAGCTACAGAGGTGCAATGATGACCACTTCATCCAAGCAGCTTCCATTGTTTGCATGCTCCATACTCCCTTCAGTTCACGAAAACATGCCATTTTGGAATGCATGCAGTCAAACTTTGAAAACTTTGACTATTGATATCTTTTTGAAAATTTAGATTAGATACATGAAAATCTTATGTGTAGATTCATCTCTAAAAGTATTATCATAATATTATAATTTTATTGGTTTTACTAATATTTTACAATAGTAATTAGTGATCAAGATTGTATTTTAAAGAACATATCGATGTCCAAAACGATTTTTTTTTTGTGAACTGAGGGAGTAGTTGATTCACACTTATATTATGTGTTACCTCATTGCCCCAACCAGGGTTTTTTATTTCGGCCGATAACCGGCCGATTATCGGCAATATCGGTTCTACCGGACCCCCCCCCCCCCAAGAACCACAAACTGGTTCTGAAATTTCTAGTTCGGATGAATTTTGTCCCCCAAAAAATTGAATTTGCTTGAATTTTGTTCAATTAATGAATGAGTAATACAAGCCCATTTGAATCAGTAGTTTATATGAACATCTTGCTAACTAGCTCAGTTGATGATTTTTGTTCGAATTTGATTTTTTTAATTTAAAATCTAAAAATTTCAAAAAATTAAAATTTTGGCTGAAAAATTCCGATTTTCGCCTTACCCCCCCCCCCCAAAAAAAAAAACTTTCCGATAAAAAAAACCCTGGCCTCAACTATAAGGTCATCAGATAAAGTCAGCATCATGATTCATTTTGATATATGATTTTCTCCCTTTTGATTATTAGTAGGGATTGCCATTAATACTTGATACACTTTGTAGGTACATGTTGCTAATTAATTTTTTGTATGGATATCTATTTATTAGACATGCTAGTTTTTCCATATAATAAAATGTAACCTCTTATTATACCGAAAGAACTAACTGATAATAAGTATTAGTATTGTCTTGTGTGGTAATCACACTAAAATGTCATCAAGTAAATCGACAGCAGTGCGCGGTAATCCGACTAATAAGCAAATATAAGGCTACTCCGATAGTTCCCTTCCCGCTAGCTAATCAATGATCTCCATCGATTAAGTATTGACCAAGATAAATAATTAAATTATCCGCGAGGAGTGCCCACCTCATGGCCGTATAAGGTGAGTTTTTTTTCTTTCTAAAAAAGATTAAGGCGAGGATTCAAGGAGGAGTTGAACCAAAATTTCCAAATGGATAGGATAGGGTATTTCTACAAGTGATAGATAATGTAGCTGCAAAATTTTGTCTTCTAAAAAGAGAAATATTGACTGCATAGATCATAAATTCTGAAACTTTGGTGTTCTTACTTTATTCTTATCAGAATGGATCGTTCTGGATATTTAAAGAATCACAGATCGAGATGAATTGTTTTCGCTTAACCAAAGAAGGACCCTTTCTACTAATAACATAATACAACAAAAATCTATCTCTATCATAAAGGGACATGTCTCATTTTTTATAAAAAAATTTGTTGGTGCCACTGGAAAAGTGTGCAATATCGATTCTGCCACCACAAATTGGTCCATGTCATTTTTACCACAGAAACTTTGGCTTCATTCTTTTTTTGCCACCACCATCAGTCAAAGCCACGTTGACTGAATGGGAACCTAATGGGCGTGGTAATTTGATGTATTTGCCCTTCATCATTTATTTCATTTTTGCCACCGATGGACGGTGGTTGAGGTCACATAACTTATGGAGGGAAACTTGGCTGTCTTTAGCACCATTTTTCTTCTGTTGCCATTGGCTATATAAGGGAGATTTTGGCTGCCATTCACCTCACTCTTAACTTCCTCTTCTCATTTCTTCCAATCTGAGAGGGGATGTCTTTGACCTCATCCAATTTTCGAGTGAGCAAATAATTAAAATCACGGCAGCATCAGCTGGTGTGCCCTCGTTGTAGGGATCCAGCGAATATGTTCACCTCGCATACGCTAACGAATCCATCCCAAGTGTTCATGGAGTGTTCAAATCTGACGGTAGCTTCATGAAATTCATCTCGAATCAATCCCATTCGAAATAGGATATTGTTTTATTTTCACTTTATGGTAAAATTCCTTTCCATAACACAACATGTCAGTTTTGACAGTGGGCTGATGAAGCTATCCCAGTTGTTCAAGATATTGCAATATAAATTGTTGTCTTGCAAGAAGACTCCCACAGTGTTGCTGCATTTCATCCAGTTGGAACCTGATGCGCTACACATTGGAATACAGTGACTCAACCCTCTGATCAACCAATGCAAAATGAAGAGACTTAAAAGATTGGATGAAAGGATGGGAAGAGTTGAGATAATGCTTCACAAATTAATTAAGATAATTACTTTTGCGGTCTTTCTCCTATTATATGTTGTTCTAGCCTAGTAGCATTTTAGTTGTAGTGAGATTGTAGTGTATCCTAGTCCTTCATGAATGAGAAGAAACAATATGCAAGTTTGGTAGATGCACATGACATGTAACAAAGCAGCATAGAGGCATGCATTACATAGCAGGTCCAATAACATAGTAAGTCCGGATACATAACAAGTCCGGATACATAGCAAAAGTCCGAATACATAGCAAGTCCGGATACATAACAAGTCCAACAACAGTTATAGATACAAAATGTAGTTATTGATTCTTGTTCCGAAGGCCTCAGGCAAGCCTTCTTTTGCTCCTTGTCCTGAAGGCTGGGCTTTCATGTGTGGCTGCATGAGCCCTAGTAGGTGGTGGTGGAGAGGAAGGTGTTGGTGTTGATGTTCGTGCTGCCACTGTTGATGGTATCTCAAGTTGGTTCGATCCTATAGTGGACCTTGACCTGGCAGCATAATGCAATTGCAAAAATAATCCAAAATCGAGTGAAGTTATTGAAAAAGATTAGAACCTTTTGTTTCTTGTAGAGGTTGACATTGATTTTGAAGATCCTGGTGCCATTTGGGTTCTAGCATTGCTTTTTAAGCTGTCATTGAAAAAACAATGTACCATTATTACTTTTGAACACTAGCCTACGATGGTTATTGAAAAGACCATGTACCAATGCTACCTTTCAGTACTTGGAACACTAGCTGCGGGTGAGATGTCTAGTTGGGTGGTTTGTGCTCATGTGGACTGGGATTGATCCCTTGATATAATACCAGTTCATCTATTAGAGTAATTAAAAGAAATAGAAATAGAAATTAATAGTGGAAAAAAATAGAATTTAGAAGGGGAAATAGAATTGGTCTTTCGGCCCATGGTTCCTTGGCCCAAGGAGGGCGGCCACCCACTAAAGAAGGAGCGGGGAGGCCGGCCAAACCCCAGCCGCCACCCCCAGCCCCCTGCCTGCCCTTGCGTCGCCTCTCAGTCCAGCTTGCTGCTCCTGCGCTTTGCCTTTGCGCCGCCCAAGCCAGCAGCTAGCTTCTGCTTCTCCCAGCCGCCAGCACCTAGCTGCCTCCCCTGCGCTTCTTGCTAGCGCTGCACATGCACCAGCTAGCTGCCTACGTTGCATGCTTGCAAGTGCTCTGCCTCGGCCCTATCCTCCCTGCATGCAGCGCTGCCAGCATGGCAGGGTGTGCCGCTGCATGTGCATACATGCTTCTGATTGCTACTAGCTAGCGTTGCATACTTGCATTGCATGGGTTGTGGTGTTGCTGTGATCTTCTGTGCTGCAAGGACAAGGGTGTGCTGCTGTGCTGTCAAGGAGGAAGGAAGGACAGCATGGGAGAGCCATGAAGGGAAGGATGGAGGAAGGGAGAAGAAGGAAAGGAGGAAGGAAGAGAAGGGTTTGCACGGGAGTTCGTGATCGGCGATGATTTTCGTGTGGGTAATATCTGATAATTCCTAGATTTATCATAGATTAGTCTTTGTTCGATTCGTAGATCGTTTGGTCCACGGGAAGGGTAGATTTCCGTAAGCCGTAGTTCGTCGAGTTTCGACGCAGAACCTTGCGGGGGCAATTAGAGGTATTTAAGTTCAAATTCAGAGTTTTATCCTATTAGAAAAGATGTAGATAATTTCATTATCATTCCAGGAAAATCTATAACCCTAGATTTGGAGTTGTGAGCTAAATGTTACGGCCTTAGGAATATTGCTGTCCAGAAAACGGACGTCGTTGGCAGCTGTCGTGTAGATAGACTGTTTTCACCTAGTAAGTGCATGAATTAAATTTTAGTGATAACTTTAATAAGCTAGGGAATTTTGAGTAGATTTCAGAATGGTGTCATTCATAACTATTCAAGTTTTAGAAAACAAAAAAGATACGAAATTGTGAAGTGGTCTGTCCTGACAGATTCTAGGACAGTCTTTGGGAAAGGAAATGAGGGAGTAAATGGTGGATTCAAAAGTTCATCATAACTAGAAAATTGTAGAAAATGTTGAGGGGATTCCAGAAAGTTCGTCATAACTAGGAAATTTGGGGTTCAAATCAGAGAATTAGAGTATTTTTACTACTGAGACAGCGGGTAGTATGTTCGGTAGAATTGAGTTAATTGTGCCGCTTTTACGTAGACATGCGAGGGCGATTAGCATAATGATTTGGTTATGTGGTAATGTGTGTTTGAATATGTTTTGAATTGTTTGTTCAGGGAATGTGGCCTCTAGTGCCTTATCGCCGCCTCGCTATCCGACTTCGAGGGGATAAAGAGGCAAGTGCATGGTAGAACGGTGATCGATGGTTTGATTATTGTTTTCTTTATTACTCATTGTCATTATGTTGTTTATTCTATTACATTGCTTATTTACAAATCTTGATAATGAATATGGATTGTTATTATTGATGATATGATGTGGTAACAACATGGAGGTAAAGATGATGAATTATGTTGATGAATAATTAAAGATGTTGCATCATTTATATTCATCATGAAAGAGTGCATGAGCCACATCGGTGAGAAAGTCATGGAACTAGTTTGGTGAGGTCGGTGAAAAAGATACATGATTAGTCTGGAGTGCTCTAGATAAAATACTTCGGTGGGGGCTCCACGGGAGTGGAGGAGGTCCTCGATCCTTTTGAGGATGAGCTTGAGAGTGAACACTGTCACGGGTGTTCACTCATGTTATACCGGTATAAGCGAAGAAAAGAGTATGTGGACATGTGGTATAAAGTTGCATCGCATTAAATAAAAAGTGGATATGTATTTGACTATGAGCAAAAAGAGAGAAAAAAGATAATGTTAATGATGATATTGATATGGTTGATAAATCATTGTTCATTGTTTTATTATTGCGCTTGTTGAGTCGTGGACTCACTCTTGATCTACTGTTGTTTTAGGTGACCTTTGATGATATTTCATTTGGGAAGGGATAGCGCACTTGGAACAACTACATACACCTCAAATACTTGATTCATTTGTCATGAGAAAACTTTATTATAGTGTGATGGTTTTTCCTTTAGGACATGATAAACATTGAATAACTCTAGATGATTGGTCAAAACTTGTTTATTCATTCAATAGACTCTATTTGATATTTTTTGCTTAATTCTTGGATTATTATTCTGCTTTGCTATCTAGATATTAAATAATTGTGTTAGTCGTGTCGTTATTTTTGTTTTATTGTGACCCATGAATGGGTTTTGTTTTTAAACTGCTTGCTGAAATTTATTGTAAATTGTTGTTAAAACTAATAATTAGTGTAGTTTAGTGGCATTCCGGACTGAGTGTTGGGCCGGAATGTTACACTTGGCATCAAAGAAGATATTTGCCAATTGACATTGAGCTACATGATTGAATTATATTACCTAGACTTGGGTCTACCTTGTGGAAACTTTAGAGGGCAGGTCTTCTCAATGTGTCCATAGCCACTGCAGAAACTGCACTTATACTGTTGTGCTCTAGATCCTCCTTCATGGGCTGGTCTAACCCTCCTAGTCCTTGGTTAGCCTGCTGGTCTTTTGTAAATAGTGGGGTACAATCTGAAGGCTAACTGGACCTTTGGCCATTGACCCTTGTCGGGCATGGTTGGAATGTTACCCCCATAAACAAGTCTAAACCTTTCAACTGAGTAGTAATCATGGACATAGGTTTGTACCTCTGTGCCTCTCATAGATGTGATGAAGGCTATGGCATGTGGGCATGGTATGCCAGTCACTTGCCACTGCCTACATATGCAGGATCTATCACCCAAATCTAATGCCTCCAACCATTAGTGTTAATCTTGACTTCTGCTCTATTGTCATCAACTCTCCAAACTACACAACCTTGTAATCCTCTTGACTTGTTATTCAGCAAGTTGATTACACTAGGTAGAATTATGTTCCCAACAAATTTTGCTGCAATCTAGTTCATTGATCAAATTTAATCATTATGAGACGCCTATCCATGATGTCTGCTACAGGATAACTTTTCAACTTGTGCTTGTTTATCCAGTTATTAAATGACTCAGCAATATTATTAGTCACATTTGCATTGTGTAGAAAACTTACTTCTCCTCCATAGATGTGGATGGTAATCTTTACGGTACTGCATGGCCTCAGGTTTCCAAGCCTCAATAGCCTACATGTGTTGCTCAGGGATATAGGAATAAGCTGTTGGCCATATAGTTTCTCAAAAAACATTCCCATGTAACTTCTTCCTAAAGTTGGCCATTAAATGTCTGAAACATTCCCTGTGTTCTGCACGAGGGAACACACTATGTACTGTTGTCTCTAAGCCTTTACATGCATCTGTGCAGATCACAAGGTCACTTGGTGTCGTAATAGCTAAATGTAGTTTCTGCCAAAAAAAAACCATTGCCAATTCTCTGTTGTCTCTAATTCAAAAACCCCATAAGCTATAGGATACATCCAATTGTGGTCATCAATGCCACATGCCACAACAAGCTGCCCTTTCCACCTTCCAGTAAGTGCAGTAGAATCAACACCTAAGTGTGGCCTACAGCCCACCAGGAATCCATCAACACAACCTCTCAGTGCAATAAAGCTTCTACTGAATCTTTGCTTTCCATCTATCTTCTGATTATTGATCTCTGCAATATTGTTGGGATATCTCCTTTGCAACTCTACGTTGAAGCTATATATCAATTCAAAATTGTCTTCCCACTTGACATGAAGCTTGTCAAGAGCAATTTGCTTCCCTACATGGACTCTCTGATAAAGCACTTTCACATGGTACTTCTCTATTATCTTCGTCTATAATGCCTTAACACAATGGCTAGCATCATCAGTGAGCCATTGCATGACCTTCTCAGCTACCCACTTTCTTTTTGCAGACCCCACCTTCTCATCTCTGGTTTTGCTCCGGCAACTATGAGCAAATGGATTTTTCTTCACCTGCAAGTCAAATAGTAGTCAAATATGTTGCATTCACACATGGGTAAATAGTCAATCATAACACACAAATAAGTATACTAGAAAACAAATCTGAACAGTTCTCCCATCTACCAACACAGAAGCATGGATCCTCCGGTTACAACCTTTAGCAGCACAAGAAACTCTCAGTCTTTCAAGATCACTCTTATCAGTGTTATAAGATAATTTATGCTTAATAGCATACATGGCAACAAGTCTAAATTCTTCAATAGAAGGAAACAATGATCCTTTGGCCATGGAAGGACCATCCTTGTCATAAGCAATGACAGACAAATCATCAACTAGCCCTACTTTATCTCCAATTTCCTCATCCATATCAACATCCTCATCCTCTGCATGCCCGTAGTCAGAGTCATCTTGAGTTGAATCCACTTGGGGATCCTCTTGTTCAATCGGCACAAAGTACATGTCCTCCTCATCCACACCCACATAATCCTCTTGTTCATACTCCTTCTCAGGGCCAGATTTGTTTCTAGGGTTTCTATCCTCTATGCCTTCATTACTGCTAAATGGCTGGCTACCATGCTTACTGCTTGATGGTTGGCTACTTGTGTGTCCAGAGAAGGTGGAGCTTCACTGTCAAGTTGGGATAAATCCTCAGCTGCTGGTGGCACACGTAGGATTGGTTGTGGACATGGGATTGGTTCTGAGCTTGTTGTGTGTGCATCTACATTTTTATGGACATGCACTAGCATACGCACTAGCCTTACACTCTCATACTCCGCAAACATGGCAACCAAATCATCGTCACTATTCAAATCGTGGAAAGTGTTTGTACGACTATTGTAATATGTGATAAGAACATATTCATCTACACCCTAAGGATATTTTCCATTCAGATTGGTAACAAAAGCTATTAAGCTATGCCTATTATCTACTTCCCAGTTGAATGTTCATGTGGGCACATCATGAGTTCTACTGTCTGCATATGTTATGCAACGCGCCGCATACCTCACCACTGGCCTATACCTTGAAGTAGCATCCATACTAACCAAAACCAAGCGCGAAAACCAGCGAAGATTCAACAAAAATCCAAAAACAAAACCGATCGAATGAACAACATTCACTTATCATTGGGGGAGACCTCCGAGCTCATGTTGCCCGCCTCTCAACTATGTCCAACACCTCCTCAATCCATGGTTTCAAGCATGATGGAGTCCGATTGGGGGTCTAATGGGTTGATCTATGGGGGATCTGGGGATTAGGTTTCATGAAGGGGATGGATAGCGCAGAGAGAGGGAAAGCAAGGGAAGATGAATCAAAGTGTCTTAGGCCGCTCGTCTCCACGACTTTGGACCCACTTCCATTAGGGTTATTTCGGTCTTTCTTTGAATCCTCTTGTCTTCTAGCCGGCCAAACAACCATAAGGTAACAGTCAACACGATTTTGACTAACGATGGTGGCAAAAGAAGAATGAAGCCAAAGTTTCTATGGTAAAAATGACATGGACCAATTTATGGTGGTAGAATTGATATTGCACACATTTCCAGTAGCACCAACAAAATTTTCCCTTTTATGCAATGTTCTATGTATAGATCAAATTTTTCATGAAAATAAAGATATTTAATTTGAGTGGACTTAGACACTTGATTATGTTTGCTGAGAAAGAAAATGAATGCTTGGAACAGGAATTCCGATCTTGTCATGTTAAGTAAAATTTGAATTTAGATCGTCTGTGGAACTAACAAAAACAAATGGAATGTATCTCAAAGCGTTTCGTGTATAATCGATCACAAATATATTTCTCATCCAGTTGACAATAAATAACTTCATAGAGCTTAAACTTTACATTAATTGCTACATAGGTTTCCCCTACTAGTAATTATAGGTTTTACTACATAGGTTTCGACAACAAGCAACTCTAGGTTCTGGTAACTATCAATTGTAGATGCTTGTAACCATCAAACTCTATATTAATTGCTAGCTTTACATACTACTTGTTACATTTATTGCTAGCCGCTCTACATGTTACCTACTACATTAGTTGCTAGCATCCAGCAACTATAATATGCTAGTAGATCTACATGTTACGTGCTACATTAGTTGCTAGCATCTAGAAACTATAACTGCTAACTACTATGAACTATAATCTACTCGTAGCTCTACATGTTACTTGCTACATTAGTCGCTACTCGCTAACATCTAGCTGTAACTACTGGCTACTTGCAACTATTAATTGTTAGTAATTACAATTGTCAATATCTAGGTGCTAGAAACTAGCATCTTTGGATTTTGGCAACTAGCAACTCTACTACGCAAAACATACATTCTCTTGAAAAGATATTTAAAGATTAAACGACAAACTAGTACAAAACTCCAACTCATGTCCTATGTCACCAAACTCTATTACACTCGACTCATCGTGTACCTGTGAAACAATATAATCACATCCATGGGCCATGCATGTGCTGAATTAGAAACTACATCACTTAAATCCTAGTAGAACAAACAAGGATCACTGAGGCAGACACATATACCCTTTCTAATAGCCGAAGGGATCGCCGGGCGCTCGGCAGTGCCACATTGGCTTCTTTGCGAAAAGACCCTTATACTTTTTGAAATCACGTCTAGGTCCTCGCGTTATGTTTTTTTGCGAACCTGCCCATGGGCTACATGCCCTACCTACCCTCCCTCAGCTGCATCGCTCGGCTTCCACCGCCTCCCCATGCCTAGGCCCCTGCCATTCCCCTCACAGAGGACTCCGCTCGCCTCATCGCCTCCGACCGTGCCCTCCACAACGAAGCCACGGACGCCTCCTCCTCCCTCCACGGCTCCCCCATCCTCGGCATCCATACTGAGTCTCGGTCGCTGGTTCCTCATCCCCTACCTTGGCCCTTCCTCCCGAGCCCCGGCTGGCACCACCTCATCCACTACGGTCACCCTCCATCTCAAGGCTCCCGCCGCCACCACCTCGGTCCACCCTCCTGCCTACCCACCTCCTCCTCAAATCCCCTCTTATTTCTTCCTCCACCATCTCTGGCCACTCCCACTGTGATGGCCACCACCGCCACCTACTCCACTCATTTGTTGAATTTGTAGCCACCCCGGCCATCCTCACCTCCTTCCCACCACCATTGTAACATCCCAAAGAGCTGTTACCAAAATAAAATAAATAAAATTAGTATTTTACTGGTTTTTTTGAGAATTTGCCAGAGTTTAATTGCTTTATTTGAATTTCTAAAGTTTTAAAAAAAACCAAAAGTTAAATTTATTTGAAGTTCTTGAAGTTTCAGTTGGCTTGATTTGAAAAATAAAAATTTAATTAATTTCTGGAATTTTCTGAGTTTTTAAAAGCTTTTTTCTAAATATTTCAAAGCCAAAATAATTTATGTGCAAAAACTATAGTCAACTTTAAGTTGGAACTATTTTAATTAAGTCCAAAATGCCTCTAGGAATTTCTGTGAATTTTTCTAGAATTTTTGATTTAATTTGCTATTTTCTAAAGCCCTTTCTAATTATCTAGAATTAATCAATTGGAAAATCAATTTAAATCCCTAATTTGGCTTTGGGCCGAAACCTCCCCAGCCCACCTCTCTCTCTCGCGCATCTGGCCCGATCGGCCCGTTTGGCCGCACTCACTCCAGCCATCGAATCTAAATCCGACGGTAGCCGCTCCCCTATCTCCTCTCTCTCGCCGACAGTGGGCCCCACCACCTTCTTCTTTCCCTGCCTTCTTCCCCAAACCACTGAGCCGGCCCGTCCGCCATTACCGCCCGCGTTGAGCTCCATCAACGCCGTGATCTCCGCCCTTTCCTCACTCGAATCACGCGCATTCAAGCCCTCGTATCTCACCGCCACTCTTCCCGGCCATCTCCCCCTCTCTCGCGGCCGTAATCACCGAGACCGCCGCGTCGCCGCCGTGATCCCCGCGCGTGATCTTCCGCCCCCGGCCTCCTCCGGCCCCTATAAAAGGCGCATCGGGTACGCCTCTTCCTCCTCAATCCACCTCCACCACGCACCCCTCCTCCCTCGCTCTCTTTTGGCCGGATTTCGCTTTTCTGAGCCGCCGGCCGCACGCCCTTTCTCCTCTGATTCTGGCACCGACACCGCCTCCTCGCCATCGCCACCTACTCCATCAGCTCCGCCGCCTCTCCGCCGACCTGGTGCTCACCTCCGCTACACCGGAGCACCACTCTAGCTCGTCGCCGCCGTCAACCCCGCTCGCGTCGCCGCTCTTTACGTCGCTGCTGGCGATTCCTTCGTCCCCAAGCGCCGCCAAGGTGAACATCGTGACCCCCACACTCTTCTCTCTCATTTGGCACCACCCGCACCCCTCGCCGGAGCTCCTATCGCCGGCGAGCCCGCAGCCGAGCCACCGTCGGTTTTGTGCAACGTGGCACCGCCACGTGGGTGCCACCCCACGACCACACGTGCGCCACGTCACCCATTTTGCTGATATGGCTGCCATGTCACAGCCCACGTGTCACTGACGTGGCGCAGCCGCGCAATCCCGCCCCGCATGCACTGTTCCGGTGGACCGTGTCCACCGTGGTCATTTGACCAAGCCGTGGACCTAGTCTTTGACTAGAGGGCCCACATGTCAGAGGAAGAAAATAATTTCCTTTAGGAAAATAATTCGGCCGGGAAAAGAAATTCCCTCGCAGACGTCAGCTTGCGCAATAAACCGAATTTCCTTTAGGAAAATAATTCAAGAAAATCAATAAAATCTGATTTTAGGGTTTATTCAGATTTAAAACTTCCCGGGGTTCGTTCTCCCTCATACGAAGTCCGATTTTGTCGATTCAAATTCCTAAATTCCTATAAAATCAAGATCTAGCCAACTACACCAAAATTATTTAATTTTAAGTTCATTTGATCAAAAAAATTCCTTAAACCCTAATTCATTATGTCATGTAATTCCAATCTTCTAAAATTCATATCTTTTGCATTTGAACTTCAAATTGGGTGGTTCAAGTTGCAAAATCTTTATAAAATTATTATCTAGCTAACTAAACTAAAATATTTCTATTTGGAGTTAATTTGATATGTATTTTTGAATTTATTTGAATTTGAGTTGAATTTGTCGTATTTTCACGATTAGATTCCGACGACTTCGGAGAGTCGATTTCGACGCCGATAGAAGAGCAACATAAGAGGATTGATTTTGACTATATGATCATCGTGATTGTACACCTGGAGGAAGTACTTGTGAGTACTAGGTGACCTGTTAAGAAAAACAACGTCACCTTAGTACCAGTTGATCTGTTAAGGAAAACAACATCACCGCAAGCAAGGCAAGTTATACCCTTGATCATATTGACCCCACTATTTTAAATTATTTATATTCTGTTTTAAATTATTACTGCATGCAGACGTTTATACAATTATTTTAATTCCCTGTTTTAATTACCTAGTTAATCCAATCTTCCTTGTATAGCCAATTTGAATATTGAACGTGAAGACCTTATCACCATTAGGCAAAGTGATACTAGAATTAACCATATACTTAGCCAATGCTTAGATCAAATCTTGTATTTGGGAAATTTTAGTCAAATCTTTCAAATCTTTAAATTGGTTCTATAGTATTGTTTTACCATAGAAGGTTTATAAATGCTTTTACCTAGAAAATAAAATAAAAATGGGTTTGGACTTGGGCATAATGGAAGTTTGGTGGGTGCATGTTCCTGCACGAGCTCAATTGGGTATGGATGAGGCCCATGGGTTTTGTTGGAGAGTTGCCCAAGTCAGTTAAGGACCGGTCTTCGAGCGCATGATGCTACGCCTTACCGTACCACCACATGTCTTGTATGGGCAGGACCTGGCTAATTAATCTGCAATGTTTCACCGTGGTCGTTCCCTACAGATGCAATGGGTAGTCATGTTACGACTTATGTTAGTCCCACCTAGCGCAAGAGGGGGCTCGAGCCCGGAGGTCTTTATTCCAAAGGGGGTGGTGAAACCTTAGCGAGGGGTAACTGCGGTGGAATGACGCATTGTAAAGGCCTCGTGATAATCACTTAGTCGCACACCTTCGGAAGTGTGTCAGACGGACATTAAAAGTTGATTATCTCTTGTGGGTAAAGCTGTACAACCTCTGCAGAGTGTAAAACTATTCGAATAGCCGTGTCCACGGTTACAGACATGCTAGCAGAACTACTCAAAGTTAGACTTTGGTTTTGTTTGAAAAATACTTCTTCAAAACTGGTTTATCCAAATGGGAATTTGGGCAAGAAGCCTTGTGATAGGAGGGTATCCTTCACCATTCATGTGTGAATGTTATCTGACTATAAAACTGAGAATTTATAAAATGATTTGTAGTTATAGAATAACTGCTTTGGAACTTAGTACAAGTATTTAAAGAAAGTGTTGCTTTATGCAAATCAACAAATAAGCCATCCTTTGTTACATCCATGTATGCATGTCATTCTGTTATTTGATGGGTGTAACTTGCGGGCACGGAAGTTGTGCTCATCCTTGCTTTTGCAAACAAAATTTCAGAGGAGAAGGACTTTGCTACCGATGTGGATCTCGACGACTAGGCCGCTACCGCAGTCGATTGCCTGTGGCAGATTGCTGGACTCTACTACATCTTCGTCTTCCGCTGTGTTCTTTATTGTTGGCTGTAAGCCTCTTTTGTAATAAACTCTGTTGATTATTAGTAAAGTTGTGATATGAATTTGTTACCATATTTGTTTACTGTGTGAACTAGCGACTGATCATGGGACTCGGGATGTAAGTGGGGCAGGTTGTGGACAGCCCACACCCACCCCGCACTGGCCGCTATGCATTTGCGGCTGCCTCCAGCCCGCAATGCGTTGCCTGCTAAGCATTTGGTGGCTGCCCGCAAGGCCCGCTAAGCGTTCGCGGAAGAGCTTATATCGATTTGTTGCAGCTTGCACTACGCGGAGGTGGCGGTGGGCACGCGGAACGCGACGTTCCTGGTGGCGCTCGACACCGGCAGCAACCTTTTCTAGGTGCCCTGCGACTGCAAGTGTTGCGCGCCCCATCAACAACGCCACGGTGCGGGGCGGGCCCGAGCTCCGGCCGTACAGCCCGAGGGAGTCGTCGATGAGCAAGACGGTGACCTGCGAGCTGCCCAACCATGGCCATCTCGACATGAGCTGCCAGGCCATGAGAGCGGGCATGCGAGGACGGAGAGGAGGACGACGGAGGGGCGGCCGCCGTCGCCTCCGCCGGAGAGGAAGCGGAAGGGGATGCGCACCCGGGTCCACTAGTGGAGCGCGGCGTGGAGGCCTGTCTTCCGCCGCGCCCGCGCCGCCTCCTCCTCGCCTTCGCCCGGCTCCTCCGCCAGCGTGGCCAGCAACGACGCCATGGACGCCCTCGCTGCTTTGCTTCTTGGATTCCTCTTCTTGCCAATGCGTTTGCTTTCCTACTGTCTTGGACTCTTAGTGGTCACTGGTCACACAGCTTGAGAGCTTGCTTGCTGCTCATGGGAGCTAGGTCGGAGACGATGCCGAGTTGGGTTTTCGTGCTATGCGGGTCTATGCGGCGACCTGGCGGCGTAGGCGGGCCGACCTGCTACACTCTGCTTTGTTTATGCGGTTTTTGGCGAAAATTTATATGGGCTTATTTTGCGGGGCGGGCTGGCGGCTTAGCGGGCCGGCCCGCCCCACTTGCACCCCTACATGGGACTAGTTCAGAAATACACAGAGGATCTGGGATGTTACTCCCGGGTCTGACAACCATCCTCTCCATATCTGGCCACCGCGGCAGCTATCCTCACTGTCTCAGCCAGATCCGTTGCATCTGTAGCTGCCCTAGCCATTCTCTCTCTCTCTCTCTAACTGATGAAACTGATTTCCTTCTATTATTTTCTCTAATGTTGTGTGTTCAACTAAGCATGAGATTGGTTGTTGGAACTGCGAGTGAAGGAATGACGAGGATTGCATACCATGTGTATGATGGAATGTCTAAGTGGAAGGTGATGGGTATTTACTAAATCCTCCTTATAGTGCTCTACTAATACTCATGTGATCTGAGATTGCGTGCTAAAATTTGTTAATTGCGACTAACTGATATGCGTACCTCCTATATTTACTAAATCATACGCGGAGCTTGGAACTTACATCCTATTCATCTGGATTTCAGGGCTTGTTTATTGACCTTCAATGCTGTTGTTGACATGTATTCAGGGTGACCTCAAGCAAACTATGGAATTTCCCTACATTTATTCCCCTGGGTTTGAGGTACACACCTCACAAATTTTGAAATTCATGCTAATCACAGAACTAATATGTGTGTTACTCTCCTTCTGTCTTTAATTATTTGAGGCATCTAAGATTGTAGTACTTGTGAATGCACATCACAAATTTCAGAAAAAAAACACACACACACGATCATGTTTTGTTGTTTACTAACTTCACTGGAGGTGATTGTATCACTGTCAGTGATCACCGTTACCCAGTTAGTCCTTGGGCTTGAGTTGTGCCTGCCATGCTAGCGAGGAATCAGTTCGTTCCTTCCTGTTGTCTTCGCTATCTTATCTAATTGGATATTGAATTAATCCCACAAATGAGCTTGTATTGCACATGTGTCTGTGACATCTGAGCACTATCTTAGATATTGACACACTTTTGAGCTAGGGACACACTAACAGTACCTTATGTGCTGTGACTGCTAAGTTCACATAATACCACCTTCTAAGTCTCTAATCTTATTTATTGCCAAATGTTTATGAGATTGTAACAGGCTTGTGCTTATTGCTCAACATTTTCAAAGTTTGTCGGTGTGTTGATAAATCTTAACCCTGACTTTTCTTTGTGATATGATTGGTTTATTACAATTAACATATTGAAGATAATTAATTTGTTGTCTCTTCAGATGAGCTTGCTCTGTTTGATATAAGGGGTCGTAGCGTTCACTGCATTCTTTGTTCGACTGCATCCTTCACCACTCAGCATTGCCACTAAAATTTGGTAAGGTGCCTAATTACCATGGTTCGCTATTAGAGGACGATTATTTCATTTCGCATCGCAAAACATTCCTCCACATCTCTTTACCACTTTCTCATTAGGAAAATTTGTTCACATGGATGATCCTTTTCAGCTTATGATTTACAAAAACAATATTTACGCTGTTATTTAGAAGGATTGTACTAGATTTGTAGACTTATTTGATTCTCAGCTTGAAATGTTTGATACTTTGATCCCTTGATGTGTGAACCACAACCTTGTTTGATTCACATGATCTGTGCATAGTTTTCCTTCATGTTGTTATTTCTATTGCTTCGAATCCTGACTGGAAAAGACTTACATGCTGACCAGAATCCCTACTGGAACTAGCTGTGGCTTCCACAGTCCCAGGTTATGTCTTCGCCATGAAAAAATGTTTCAAGAATTTCCAGACTATTGTTGCATACCATAGGTTTCACATTTTTATTATGTGTGATGCTCTTAGGTTGGTACTAATTTACTGTTATAATTGAGTTTTCTTATAGCCATCAAAATATTACATATATTAAGACCAACTCCTATTAGGTCGCAAACTAAACTAATATTGTCTGGAGTTCATTTTCCTAGCAAAGACAACAAATACTTATGAGAACATATAATTATATTCAGTTCTAAACTAATTGCTTAGCCATTTATTTGTTGTATTCAACCGGTTGCACGTTTCAAAAGAAGTTTTTCCGGTATGATTTGTAAAAATTTTTGACAAATTGTTGGTTTATTACGGTGAATATCTAGGAGCCTATAGGTGTTGCTGGTTGGGATACTTATTTGATCTATTTGGTGTGGGACATTTCACGTTTAATGCTAATTTCTTACGAGTTGATTTGTTTATGGAGCTGGAGAGACCTGTAGCATTGTTTTCGGGTTTTATATGGGAGATGTGGTTAATTACTGATTTGATATCCTCCTATAGCTGCAGGTCATTCAGTGTTAGAAAATTGCTATACCAGCATGATTATGAGGATATTTGGTTTCATGTGTGCTTTGACTTGGTTGTGGTGAATTTGGATAGGCTTAATGGTCCCGATGCTGAGGATGATGCAGTATGCTGAGCTTAACTGAAGCAAGTTGGAGAAACATGTCTCTTCAATCCAATTGTGTTCTTTCCCTAGCTTTTTGTCTTTCTAGGAGCATCCATTCAGAAGGTTTTTGGTATAAATTAGTGGTATGTCTACCCTGACCTGGTTTAGAAATTGGGCACGAGTATTATCATGTCACAGATGTACACATTGATCGTACATAGAATCTGGGTAGTTTGTTTGGAACAAGTTGTGTTGGTGCAGAATGTGGACGGTTAGCTTTCTATCATTCCATCGTTACCATGGATTTTTCTTTGGGCAAGTTTTTTGCTTGATTTGTTTGAAAGTCTGTATGTTTAGATTTTAGATGTGTTGTTGGTATGCAAGGCCAACCATTTGAACTTTGAAGTTACACAACATAGAGCCATAGGAGGCAATATATTGAAGTTGTCTACTCATGAGCATGCATATATTTTATTTTACTTCTTCTATAGTCGTTGATGGTAGGTAATGCACTAGGTGCATTCTGGGTCCATATTGGCTCAAATCTTGTCGAAGCTCCACAAATCTATTTGTTAGGTATCTGCAAAAGTTACTTGGAATAAAATAAATAAATAAAAATAGAGTATTCTATTTATCGTTCCAATTGAACTTACAAATGTTTATTCCAGTTCAACCTGTCAAACTTGCCTTAATATTCATCATCTAATGTGTGTGTGTTTTTGCTTCGTTCACGTGTTTTGTAGACCTATTCACGAGCGACCTGGCTTACCAGCCCAGCCCAAGCCCGACCCTATCTAGGACAGGCTTGGGACTGCAATTGTGTCCCGAAGCTCGAGCCCGAAGGCCCGGTGAAAACAATCAAAAAAATGAAAATATATGTTTTTAATTCTGGAAATGAATTGAATATTATTATTTTTATTCTGAAAAAGGGTTAAAATAATATATTTTAATTGAAAAATCAATTTTCGGGCCGGGCCGGGCTCAGGCCTGCCCCATTTGAGACCAGGCTTTTCAAGCCTGGCCCGACCCAGCATTTGAATAGGTCTAGTGTTTTGCAATCATGAAGTACATGTTTGTGAATATGTATTTCATTTAATCAGAGAAGTGAGTACTGCCTGGCATGTTACTATACGTGTGGATATAAATAGTAGTACAAGTCTTCGCCATTTTTTTATCGAATTATTGCATGATTTATGTTTTTTTGTGGGGGTACCAATGCCCTCGTTTCTAAGAACTTACTAATTATTTATTTTAAATCTTGCAAGACTATCCATCAGGTCTCAGGATTTATCTCCATTGTTTCTAGCTATTACACTATGTTGCAGTTTGGTCGTGGAGTATGACATCCATACTGTGTTGGACACCGCTACACTTGTAGCTACATGTTTTGTTATCTACGTGACTTGGTTCAAATTAAGGTCAGCTCACAAGGATGATTTTGCACTGTGCTATGTGGTAAGAACACATAACATTCTATCCCTAATATAGGGATTTAGGTTGGTAAGCATAAGCTGGGTATGGTAGTAGTGTTCACAATTTTGTTGTAGTTTGATTACAAACAGATCATGTCTTTAGATTATGCCTTCTTCATGTTTCCCAGCCTTTTTATATATAAATACTCATGTTTTGATACGAAATGTTGTTGCCATTTGTAGTATGGTAGGTTTGTGAAGCCAGCATTTGATGATTTTGTTTTGCTTTCAGAGAAAATATGCTGATGTGATCATACCATGAGGAGGTGATATCCATGTTGCAATTGATCTGATTGTTCACCATATTCGCAAAGCTTGGTTAGCATGGCTTCTGCAAGATATATCCAAACATCTATGTAGTTCATCAACTTTCTCGGTGAGCCTAATCAGTTTTATTGATCGGTAGGCTTTATACAGTTATTCACTGTATTTCAGAATCATTCATGCATTTTATGATGATATGTTCTACTTTTGGACCTGGTGGTTGCCACGTGTCAGTTTTGCCTACTCTTTCTACTTCATGTTTGTTTATTTGTTCGGACTAAAGTTAGTTCATTTAGGTTTCGATAGTAAACAAACAGTCCCTTGATGCCACTTGTGCTTATATTTCTTATGTTTATACAGATAACTTCATTGTTAGAGCCTTGTTATATATTAAAAAGAGGGAAGAATGAGTGTTTATTATTTAATATAGTTTCATATGTGATATGTTTGTCCAAAAACTTATCTGGATATCATTTGAGATATCTTGATACTAAATCTCACTCAAGGCGTCTGCCCTATTTCTACAAACGCAGTGTAGCACACTACTCTATCTAGTAACTCAATAACTACATATCTACTGCACGAAGAGCCTTAGACTGATGTCTTTTTTCGGTTATAGTGCCATGATTCCGACGCCGATCGTCGAGTTTGATGGGATCAACTACAAGGAGTGGGTCTCATTAACATGGATCACTATCAATGGTCGTCGCCTCTAGGAGCATGCCATGGGCGCGAGTCCTTGTCCTCTGGCTACCGTTCCCCCTGCTGCCTGCGACTCTCGTGGTTGATGAGGCGGCTAAGGATGCGATTAGGGCCACTCCCACTGCTGCTGACGAGGCTGTTAAGGCCTATCACTATGCTCTCAATGCCTGTGAACGTTGGCGTGGTGACGAGACTCGTCTTATGGCCTACCCATAGTGTGGACAGTGGTGGAGCCACATGAGGTGCATGGGGGTAGAGATGTACCTCCAAAAATTTTACATACAAGTCCACTATACAGTATATATACCCAGTATAATACACAAGTTATATAATGAATTACACTATGTGTTATTCTCAGCAATCAATAGTCAGCAACCCACCAACACAAGTTATATTTTATGATGTCAGTTGTACTAGAAATATGTAATTTGTTCTATTTGAACTTTTACTATGTCATTTAAAATTTTATATTGGAATGTGTCATTTAAGCTTGTACCTTTATGCACACGCGATTGCGCTTTCAGTAGAAATTTTATAAGGTCACAGATTTATTCCCGGTCTCTGTCTTTCTAGACGTGTGCTAAGGAGGCGCACTTGCGTGTGTGTGTGTGGTGGTGTGTGTACGCATGTGTGTCTCCCTTGTAATCGCAAAAAAAAGTTTCCACCCTATCGTCGAAATCCTCGCTCCGCCACTGAGTGTGGAGGTCTCCATCGATCCATGGACATCATCGATCTGTCGTCAACTCAGTAGATATAGGAGCACCTTCAACAGCGCTACCAGCTCAGTAGTGATTAGGGGTGTCAATCAGATACGAATTATCCGTTTTATCTCACTACCGTATTCGGTAGGATACGAATATGGTTTAAATTTTTTATCCGATTAACAATTTCTCCTCTATTCGTATGCACATAAAAAAATATGGATACGAATATGGTATGGACTTTTGTCATCCGAAATTTTATTTTATCCACACTATTCGTATTCGTATTCAAACTCAATAAAACAACATACATATTTTATTGCAGCATGGCTAATTATTTGGATGTGTATTTTTAGTTTAATGTGAATTCATATTTTGAGGTGAAATAGATAAACTACAATGATCAAGTTTGCTATGTACGAGAAAAAATTATCATAAATATATTGTCATTACGTAAGTTGTGAGGATATCCGAATCCGACCGAATTGAGTAGGTATTCGATTCATATCCGTATTCGTTACAACATTCGATTTGTATTCGTATTCGATAATATTCGAATTCGTATTTATTTAGAAAATTCAAATATAAACACAGAAAGACTACTATTCAATTCGTATTCGATCCGTTGACACACTCTCTACTAGAGTAGCATCAGGCACTTCAGCATAACGGGGCCTCTGTTGAGGTGTTCTATCGCTAGTTCACTGTCTCTGGCGCCAGCTTGACTCCATGGACCTTCCTGCTTGTAGACTATGTGCTTGTCATGTGACTCTGCGAGCACACAATGACAAGCGTAGTCTTTACGACTGTCATGCGCCTTGATGCGTCTCAAACGCATCACATATTTCCTGGGTTTTTAGCAATGTTCTTATCATAATTATGCCATTTTTCACAGTAATTATCATTGATTTATTATTATATTGTAAGAATGGTAGTTGTTGAGCATCTCGCATGTTACATATGGAAATACCGGGATTTAAGGCACCTGGCGTGTAGAAGATCTGGTTTGGAGCAGCTTCCTCTTTTCGAGCGTTGCCAGATTCGACTCAGCTTCCTGGCCATTTGGAAAGCTCGCGTGCTACTGAAATGCAAAATTTTCATATGGTTAGCGATTCGGCGGTGATGTTGGACAGCTGATCGTCTAAGACGTCATGGTTTGCAAAATAAAAAAATGTGTGTTTTTTTGCAGCCATCGGGAAGAGACTATTGATCATATTCTGCTAGGGTGCGCGGTAACGGCGCAATTTTGGGATCGCTTTGTAGCACTGATTGGCTCGTGATGTCCTGTGCCTAGTGGACAGCTCACTCTCCAAGATTTCTAGTTAGCCGCTAGGACTTCAACGCCAAAACATCTAAGAAAGGATACAGATTGCTGTATTATTCTCGTTTCTTGGTTCATATAGAAAGAGCACGATCAGAGGATTTTTAACATCGTCATAGCTGTCGATCAGCTCTCTCATCTTGCTCTCCAGGAGTACCGACAATGGCGCTTGGCGGCTGCGCATCGATTGGGGTCACCAACGCAGCAGTAGTTACCTTCTGTTTTGTCAGTCGTTGGAGCTGTTCATCGTATCTTGTTGTTTGATTTGTCTGTTTTGTTTGTACGGTTTTTGTTTTTCAGTTAGCGTCTGGTTGCTGAGCGGTTACGCTTTACCTTGTATCCTCTTGGATTTCAGTTTCTTTCTACCAATGATATGATGTGCAAAGTTGCACATCCTTAAAAAAAATTCGACTCCGGAACAGCAGAATACGGGTTAGGGTAGATGTTCACTTCGATCTTGATTCGGCTTCAGATATAGACACTTCACCTCTTGTCATGTTTTTTTTTTTTTTTGGGCGAGGTTCACTTCTGTCATGTTTACTCACGAAGTCACAGGAACATGATAAACACTATGGGATGCTATTTTAAAACAGAAAAGTTGAACATGATCTGGACCAGAGGGGCCTGGAATCCCAACAGATTAGAGGAAGAAGAATGTCCAAAATCAATGTCATTTTCAGAACCATAATCGACACAGGGGCTCATGTAGTTGAAATGCTGGGTTTCAGATGACAAATTTCAGTCAGTCACTGATCACAACATTACTAAATGTCAGTCAGCCACACCTGATCACAACCTTACTCATATCCACTCGCGATAATTTTGCGCCAATTATTTCATCTTTCATGCAAAAGAAAGGCATTATCTTTTGCATCATTTATAACCCTAACCTTGATTTATTCATTAAAGCATCCCATAACAATCAACAGCAACCTCGGAAATCTAAATAGGGAAAAGCCAAGCTTCCATCGCTACCCTTTAAAACAGAACAACAAAAAAAATGGTTTATATGTTCTTTCCCCCACGGAACCGCTTTTTTCATGGCAATGCAGCCTTTAGATTCTTGGCTAATTCTTCTAGCTTTTTCAATCCTTCTTCAGGAGAAGCAGCTTCACCCAATTGCCTCACCATTGCACTCCCAATGATCACACCGTCTGCGCCCCATTCTGCGATCTGCATTATAAACAATGAAGCAACAAGGTTGTCAAAGATCGTGCAAAGAAAGGGGAATAAAACCAGATTCTGTGCTTAGCAGAAAGTTGTTCGAGTATGATTTACCTGCTTCACATGCTCTGGAGTCGACACCCCAAAGCCAACAGCCACAGCCTTTTCTGTGACCTATAATAAGCACAAGATGTTCCATAAGCATCCTTGAACATTATGTCCGCTGCCCACTTAATTAGGATGTGCTAACACCAGTTCGCTAGGTAATAATAAAAAAAGGATGATACAAACCTGCTTAATATCCTGAAGAAGAGATTGCACCTTGGAACTGACATTTGTACGTGTGCCTGTAACTCCAACAGTGCTTACCTGAATATAAATACAAGTTAACAACCAGTCCATCATGCATCTAGCTATCATCAAACGAATTCAAGAAAGAGTGGTAATAAATCCGAACATTGAAGAGTGAAATCCAATTGGCTATCATAAAAAATCTAAATGGGTAGGTGACAGGCAACCAATTGAGGTACATCAATCTTTTCAAACTATAGTTTGTTTTTCCATGATATTTTTCAGTTCTAGCATGTCAGCACAACTGCACGAATATTTGAGTTTACGAAGTTAACTTGAGATGGCATAGGTTGTTCAGAATGTTACTAGTAGGGGTGCAAACGGAGCGGATAATTCCCGACCGACCGACCGAAAGTTTGTGGAGCGAATACGGAAGAGATAAATGATTATCCAGCAATATCCGTGTCCAACTCCGACTCCGAGGAAAATATGCGGAATAGGATAAGGATGAGCGATATCCGTCTGTACGTATCTGTATATTAGGTGGTATGAGGAAATCCTCTTGTGACTTCATTTAGGAACATGATAACAGATAGGTGAGTTGTTGTCCAAAGATCAAAATCCCGCCGGTTATCGGCGGTTACCGAAAATCCCGGTGGGAACCGCGATCCAAAAAACCGATCGAAAATTTTCAAATTTAAATTGAAATTCAAAATCCCAACGGTTACATCCCTAATTCAAATTTCAGCATTCAAATTTTGATCGATTTTTCCGTTTTTTCGGTAATCGTAGAATCAAAAAAAAAATGTCGAGCGATATTTTCTTGATGCATCGGATTTTGATCCTTGGCTGCATCTAATAGTCAGACAGGTACAAGTTCAAATTCTAATTTTTGAATTTTGGATGGTTTTTAATCAAATTCGAGCGAATTTCATCCGAAAAAAGAAAACCGTGAATCGCGATTCTGTTCTGACCAATGACGGATCCTTGCAGTACGGTTATGTGATCCCTGTACACAGCTACCATTCTTCTTAAATCTATATATATATATATATATATATACACACACACACACACACACACACTAGTCTGACTATTTTGTGGTGCAAAATTACTAACTGAGAATCAGGAGAAAATGACATATGAGAACAGATTTAAATAATAATAATTAGGAAGTTCTAGGAACTCACAAGATAAACAAATCCTTCCGAAGCCTCAGTAATTTTCTCCATTCTTTCTGTTGGTGTAGTTGGCGTTGTCAGTAGCACCTGTAGGCATTCATGCAAATAGATCCTATTAAATAACTTAAATGGCACAACAAAATAATGTGACCTCAAATTACATAGACCTAGACAAAAGAAGCGTCTTCATTATTCTTTCCTAATCAGCACCAAAGTCAAATAACAGAGATAGCATGAAGTTTGGCTACTACCATGTGAATCAGATCTTGTAGTTTTACTATGAGAGGAAAAGGAGACAAGGAGAGGAAAAGATATGGAAACTCCAGACTCAAGACACACGCACACAACAACCAGTTTCTCAATTATGCACAATTGCAGCAAAGCAATACTCATAACTTCATTTTTTAAGCATTTACAAAAGAAATATCTAATGGGATCTCTCTTCAAACAAATGGAAAGTTTACTAGGAATCCTTGATCCTATTTAGGCCCAAAACTTGACCCCACAAATAGAGATGTAAATTTTTTTACAGGTTCAGAGTACATATCATAGCATGAGAGAGGGCCTACCAGCTCTAGGTTATTCTTGGCAGCTTCACTCCTCAAAATATCTGTCTCTTCTAGAGGAACATCGGGTACCACAAGACCTGCAACATAAGTAACATGATTGTCACAATCAAAAAGGAAATTTAACAAACGTATCATATTGTGAAGATCAATCTACAAAGTGAAGTGCGTAAATATACACATAATATAACAACCTACAAGCTGGGAGCGTTGATGCAACTCTAGTACAAAATTCAGTTGTGAACTTTTGTCTATGTTGTTATACAACGTTTAATTTTTTATTTTTCTCAGTTGTATATCTGAATCAATGCTGTGCGTTAGTCAAACTAAGATACAAAAGAAGGAATATCGTACTTGAGCTGATTAATTAGGTGAGTGTACGAGTAGAATGGCATTTTAATGCAAAAGAAAGAACATCAGCAAATTCATGTTATTAACTACATAAGACATATTACCATGCACACCGGCTTCTTTTACAACAGTCATGAAGTTTGCGATACCACGCTTCAGAATCGGGTTGTAATATGTGAAAAGCGCTACTGGGCAGGACAGCTCAGGTATCACCTCCTTTACCATAGAGATGACATCCTCAAACGTGGTGCCTTTTGACAGCGCACGTGTAGCGGAAGCCTAAAATGATGCAACCAAAAAGCAAAAACTCATAAGCTGAAGCACACAAATACCGCAGAATATAGTAGGATAATAGCATATGTGTTATGTAATATACCTGAATAACAGGACCATCAGCCAATGGATCAGAGTAAGGCACGCCCAATTCAATCACATCTGAACCGCACGCATCAAGAATCTTCAGTGCTTTTGCGGTGGTTGCCATGTCGGGATCACCGGCGGTGATGAATGGAATGAACGCAGTCTGAAAGTTTGCAAATATTAGAGAACAAATAGTGCAAAAATGGAAAAAAAGTGTAGTATGAACTTAAATGCTGATCTGGTAAAACATCACATCTCAGAAACTTGATTATAAATATGACAGCACAAACATGTGAACAGATTTTGGCACTAAAAAATGCAGAAAAAAGGAACATGACAAAGCGGTGAAATCCATCCAACATTAATCTCTTCCAAGAATTGACTTTATCGGCAAAGTGCATCCTGGACATTAATACATTATTTCATCCTTTTTGCGAGGAAATAGCACAAGATTAGCATGGCCAAGGAAGAAATGGACATCCCTGGTTCTTTCACAGCTCACAGCGTCCACAATCAATGACCAATATAGATCATCGCAACACGAATTTAACCTCGAACGCAAACAAAGCTAGCACAAGGCAATCCATTGACCACAGCTCACACGGTTCGGTGCATCCTAAAGCCGGCCATCCACCCAATCCAATCTAACACGACGAAATGGAACAACAGAATGGCTCAACGGCCCCTGCGGGATTCGACCTCGCCCCAACCCCCCGTCAATCCAACAAAAGAAAAAATTCTCCACAAGCCTACCCAACATCATGTACGGGGCAATAAATAGAATCACGAATCAATGAGGACCTAAGAAGAGCTCTCACCTTGCCCTGCTCCTTGAGCTTGGCGAAGGTGCCCGATATGGTGCGCTGGTCGGAGCCCACGGCAGCCGCCGCCTCCGCCCTGATGGCGACCATGGGCGCCGCGGGCCCCCGGAAGGAAACCCTCCCCGCCGCGCCGCGCCCCCTCGGCGCCGCGGCGACGGCGAACGACGCCGACGATGCGGACGCCGCCGCGGAGGCGGCGAGCGAGGAGGAGGCGGCGGCGACCTTGAGCGCGAACGCCATGGTTGCGATGCGAGGAGGCGCGGGTGGTGGCTGACTGGGCTGTGCGCGTAGGGTGTTCTACTGGCTCTGACTCGGATAGGCAGTGACGTGCCCGTATATTAATAAGAGGCTAGTGGTACTGGTGTGGGGGTAGGTGGGCCGAGGTGGCTGCGTCGGACGGGCGCCTGCCGGTGGGGCGCGGCTGTCAGTGACTCAGTGCTGCACATAGGTTTTCGTTCTCGTGTTTTTTTATTACTTCGCGGCACGTGCGCACAGGTTTGTTCGTTGTTCCTCCATGACCCACGTCAGTATGTTTTTTATAAAATAAAATAAAACAAAACAAAAACCTTTGGAAGCATATATATCGTTTCATATCAGCCGGATCGTTTTGTTCATCCACATAATGTTTCCCATCCGATCGTGTGTACAAAAGATTTTCCCACTTAGACCCAGCAGTTGAGGGATATAATAAGTTACTCCAGTTCTGCAATATGTACATAGGAGTAACATATGTTTCCAATAGCAATATCAAGTTAAGATGTCTAGGTAGATTGAAGGATCTAGGAATGGACTGAACACCACATTCCTGGAATTTACTTTTGCACCACACAATTTATTTGTCAACTAAGAGGAAGGAACTTAATCAGCAACCTCCTCTTCTTATTCTTTTTTTTTTAGCAGCGATTGATTACTTTGTGTCAGCTCACCATTGAAAAGCGACCATAGATGCACGCACGCATGCCGGTTCTTCCCCGTCGTTGAGGAAGGAACAGAGAAAGCTAGGAGGATGGGCAGAGCCGTGCGGGTGTCTACCATGATTCATCTACCCGACTACTTGTCAAACGTGCATCAGTGTTGGAACGTTTTTGAGAGAACTGGTACATGCATGTACTGCGACGTCCAGTCCTCAACGACCACCAAGGGAAAATTGACTAGGAGTCTACTAGTACTTCGACTACGAGGAGATTTCCAGTTACTCTTCGGGAGGAGGGCATTCCTAGGATGAATGCTCGGAATTACAAACATATTATTCAATGTAAAATATAAATGTTCAACGTATAAAAAACATCAATGTATTTGTACATTTAAGAACGAATAATCTTCTCTTTTAGCTAACATCAAGGTGCCTTCGTATACATCAAGATTTTTGTACATCGATCAGGCACCTAATTCTTTTTGTTAGGGATAAGACACAATTTCGTTAACTAAAAACTAAAATACACATATCCAAGCATATCTAACGACCATAAAATTCAACTAACTTTTATAGAGCGGCTAATTATACATAGAGAGCATTTTATACCTTTTCAACTTAGTTACTTTTATTGTGAAAGGAAGTAGCATTACTAAATTGTCTACATCCATATAGTCCATTGACTCCATTCATCCCCAGTTCCTCACTCAATTTGGAAATATTTGTAAATCTCAATCAATATAATTCATTCATCCTCAATATAATCCATTCAAAATTCAACAAATGATCACCGGTCAATCTTCCTTACATTACATACAAACTAACTAGTACTATACATGGAGAGCTCAAGTATTCAAAATTCAACAAATGATCACCAGTCAAATTCAACTAATTATACATGGAGAGCTCGAGTATTTACATTAATTAACAAGTATCAGTGCCAATCTTTCATACATTACATACATACTATTATACTAACATACAAGCACCGGTTCTTGGTTCTTACTCTTCAATTGCCTCACCAGTCACCACATGGTTGAGATGCAGGAAGGAACCAAGAACAATTTGTTCCATGAGCGGTAAATCCAATCCTCAAATGATCGAATGCACACAAATCCCACACCAAGAAACCAAAAGGCACATATCCTTTCTAATCCATTAATTAGCAGAATGAATCAACGAAATCAACAAAGCTCGCCTTTACCTCGCCGCAGGGCTACGGTGCTCGGGCTCGGGCTCGGTGCTCACCCCTGCCCATGTCGCTCGCCGCGCATCGCAGGGCTGCCTTGCCCCTGCGGCTGGCGCTGCCGCTCGCCGCACCCTCCATCCCTGGCTCTGGCTCGATGCTCACCCCCTACGGCCCTACCCGCTGCTCGGCGCACGTCCTTGGCTCCTTGCGCCGCGGCCGCCGCCACAAAGCGAGAAAGGGGAGAGTGGAGAGCTGGCGATAAGGTTAGCGGTATCTCGGGCTCTCGGCGACTCGACGTGGGAACTAGGGAGTGGGCCAGTGGGGAGTGGGGATGGTCAAACGGGGTTTGGCTGCTGGCTGCCGCTTGGGCCGTGGTGCCTTGGGGCCTTAGGCCATGAATTTGGGCCGCGCAGATAGAGCAAGAGAGAGGGTGGTCGGGTGCGACGGGCTGGAATCGAGAGACAGGGGCTGAAATAAGTATTTAAGTACCTTACTAGTATATGTACTTAATATACTTGATAAATATTGGGTCTTTTGCCAAAAAAATTGGGTGTACATCTATACACACATGTCCCTATACTAGATCCGCCCCTACTCTACTAGAATTTTTTGCCGTATTGACACCTTTTTGCTCCGTATTTACAAGAATAACCGCCTTCAAAAAGATTTTATAGAAATGGCCCCCTGCAGCATGGCCACCGTGCGATAGGCCCTACCCTCCTGCCACCTATCCCGTGGTGGCCACCTTTCCCACCGCCCGTCCTTCCTCCTCCACACATCTGTCGCCTCATCCAAAATTCCTGGCACCAACGCTTCCAAAATTCCCGGCACCAATGCTTCCAAAATTCCCGGCACCAACGCTGCGGCTCCTCTTTCGTTCGGCTTTAAATACCAAATTCTCGTAGTCGCTCTTCGCTCATCCCAATTGTGTTTCGCTTCTCGTTCTAGCGCTCGTCACTGAGAACTCAGAGAACATAACATAATTAATTTATTTTGGAGATTAAGTATTTGCTTGCTGCTCGTCGCTCGACCTTTTTTTATAGCTTTCCCCCGAAGGGCTGGTAATTTGTCAGATGCTTTTGTCGTTATTACTGTAGTCGTAGTTAATCAGTCTTAGTCAGCTAGTCATAATTAGTTAATTTAGTGGTAATTAGTTAGTTTAGCGGTAATTAATTAGTCATAATTAATTAGCTTACTGGTAATTAATTAGTTTAGTGATAAGTAATTATTCATAATTAGTTTAGTAGTCATCAGTACGACATATTAAAGCAGTAGAAATGAACTACTCATAATTTATTTAGTGGTAATTAATCAGTTGTAATTAGTTAATTTAGTCGTAATTAATCAGTCATCATTAGTTAGTTTATTCATAATTAATTAGTTTAGCGGTAAATAATTAGTCATAATTAGTTTAGTAGTTATCAGTCCAACGTATTAAATTAGTGCAAATTAAACTCATAATTTATTTAGTGATAATTAATCAGTCATAATTAGTTAGTTTAGTGGCAATTAATCAGTTTAGTCATAAATAATTAGTCATTAATTAATTATTCATATTTAATTACACATATGTAATCCATCACTTGCATGCAATTTATCATATTTAATTACACATATGTACCTCGGATGGGGTTGTTGTGGCTTTATGTAATTTTTTTTGAACGAATAACAGTAGGAGAGGCTTTAGGTAATTTCAAATATGCAAGACTTGTTAGTGTTTTATGGCGATGGTCTCGTACGGGCCGGACCTGATGGGTTGGACCTATTGAGATGCTAGTATAAGGTGGTCCGGGAGGAGGGGCTCGACGCGATGAATATTCATGAGCTTCGAAGCTGCATTCGGAGGGAGTTCGTCATGGAGGCAACGACGAAGAAACTTGTGATCGAGGGGATCACCTGCACGAATGTCATGTGGGAGCTCGTCATGGTGGCTGGAAGCGTAGCATGGAGCCAATATATAGCTTGCCTCCCAGCGCGAGGTGGCCATTTACGGGAGGCTGATGGTGTACGTGAATTTCGTACGCAGGGCGCCGGGAAACCTTGATGATGTCGGGGCCTCTACAAGTGGGCATGTGTAGCCCGAGCCTGACGATGGCGGCACAAAATGTGTTGCCTTAGAGGGAAGACTTGGCATAATTTTGTGCGAAATGAGGGGTGGAATTGTGGTGGTCGGCCTGCATTGACTGCCACGAGTATCTACCGGACCAGCCTCTCCGATTGGAGTCTGACGAGGTACGCCGACCCAGGCTCGAATGGTAGTGACGAGGACGAGCAAAGATCCGGTGGTCCAACCTGGGGAATTGTGTCATCGGAGGTGCCTTACGTGGTATCGAGTCTTGATGATATCGCGGTGCATTCGCTCATACTATCGCAAGAAGAAGACTCCCACTGGGGATTTGATGCTAACACCCTCTTAGTTGGGCAGCGCTTCCCTAATAAGGTGGTTGTGCAACAAACTATATCATGGTACGCCTTGTCCATCAACCGTGTGTACCGAGTGCACCGGTCCAACCCAGGAAAGTACACAGTGAAGTGTGTAGTAGAAGGCTGTCCTGGCAAGGTCAACGCTCAATGAGCAAAGATCTTTGGCTTGGTCTTCGAGGTCAATGCGCTGATCGACCACACTTGCGAGCTTAGCGAGCCCCTGCGGCAACATCGGAACATGACTTCCGCATATGTTGCAAGCCTCATCAGGCACCTAGTTGCGGCGGATGTGTCCGTCTCCCCCCAAGATGCTGATGTAGAAAGTCGCCAATCTGGTTGGTTATACAGTCAACTACAACAAGGTCCGACAAGCCAAGCAGAAGGTCATTAAGTCCATGTACAGGACATACGAAGAGGTGTGCAATCTGGTATGAGATTGCTTGACCAGATTGCTGAATCAAATCCCGGTACATATATAAACAAGCTTGAGAGGGAAGATGCTGACGGAGGGCCCAACTACTTCATACTGGACCGGGTGTTCTGGGCTTTCGCCCAGGCCCTTCGAGGCTTCAAGTTCTATCGTCCTGTGCTCACAATGGATGGCACTTTCCTCACGGGGAAGTACAAGGGCACCACTCTCACCGCGGTGGCGGGCGATGCAAATGACTTGCTTCTCCTGGTGGCATTTGCCATTGTGGAGAGCGAGAACACGTCCAGTTGACTGTGGTTCTTGGCGAACATGAAGCGGACGGTCGTGGGAGACCGACACAATGTATGCCTTATCACAAACTGCAATGCTGGATTGTTGGCAGCCATCAACACCATGTAGCATGGGAGAAAACCCCCTCACCAGTGGAACAACGTGCAATCCAGGTGGTGCTTGAGGCATCTTGCATCTAACTTATTCACACGGTTCTAGAGTAAGGGAGTTATGAAGACGTTCAAGACATTGTGTCTGTAGAACCAGAGGCGGAAGTTTGAGTCCATCAGGAGAGACCTCGAACACCAGACTACGAGGCATACAAGGGAGTCCACTCCGGAGGTATTGGAAGGAGAGCAACCCCGCAATGCGATAGGTTTCTTGGAGTGGATTCATAACCATGATCCTTCTCTATGACACTAACGATGCGACGTATGGGATTATGACAACCAACATGTCCAAGGTGTACAACAATATCCTCAAAAGTGTGTGGTGCCCCCCTATCACCGCGATCGTTGAGGAGACATGGACTCACACTGTTGGTTATTTCGTCAATAGAGCCACCGCAGCCAAACGACAGATGGAGGAAGACAAGCAGTGGTTCGAGAACATGCAAAGGCACATGGACCAGAAGGTGGAGAAGGCCCAGATGCATGACATCCGGGTGATCGATGGCCTCAGGAGGAAGTACGAGATCAGGCTTCAACAAAAATATATCAACAGTCATGCCAAGGGAAAAGAAAACAGGCATGCACCTTGGATGATCTGGCGACATGCACCTGTAACAAGCCAAAGCACCTGCACAAGCCATGCTCACATATGTACAAGGCATGTGCGCATATGCGGTAGATGTCTACATCGTACATCTCTGAGTACTACAACATGTAGCACCTTTTCAGTACATGGAGTATAGAGTTTCACTCATACGGCCTGGACATGAACTACAAGGATCTTTGGCTTAACAGGGTGCAATAGGGCCTGAACAAGGCCTTGAAGATAATAGGGAAGGGACGACAACAGGCACGATGCTTCCAAAATGACATGGATGCCAACCAACGTATCAGTATTAGCCGCACAATCAAGTATAGGATATGCAAGACCCCCGGACACTCAATGAAGGATTGCCCCAACAGACCCAGCTCGTTCGGTCGTCATTCAGTGTCGTAATGTAATGTTTTCTCCACCTTGTTTTGTTATGTACAGTGAAACTTCTATGATAGCAGAATTTACTCTTTCTTGTTACGTTTTACATTGTACGTCCTTGTTACGTTTTTCACTGTATAGTGCACTTACATCATGGAATCGCAGGACATGAGCGACTTCTACTTATGACACCGATGTGGGGAGTCCCGCGACAAGGAGAAGGGGAAGGCTCCTCTGACCAAGACCAGCCGACGTCGTAGCGTATCTGGCCGCCTAGGGGCACTCTATATCAAAGACGTGAGTTATATACAATTTACATCCTTATTATGTTTGTTATTGTACGATCCACTTGCATCATGGAATCGTAGGATATGCATGACTTCGACACTCGCCGCCACCATGGGCAGCCCCGAGACATTGGCTAGTGGCTATGGCGCCGCGGAGACTAGTTGTAGACATCACTGCATAGATGATACATAGGATATTCCTTGTTAATTTGTCGGTTCAATGTGGATGATGTTCTTTAACACTGTATTATACCATATGCTAGATATGCTTGTACATGACCAACTGAGGGTAATGTGTGGCATGCAGATCATATAACAACATACCGTAGCCTTCTAAACGCACACGAGTCAGAGACTGCAGTACATTGTTATGTGATTTGCATGCCATGTATTTCCCTCAATTGGTTCATGTACAATCTTATCTAGCCTGTGGTACAATACAGTGTTAAAATGAATGATATTCTTTAATACTGTATTGTACCATAGGCTAGATAAACTTGTATGTGAACCAACGGAGGGAAATACGTGGTATGTAGATCATATAACAATATACCATAGCCTGCACATTGTTATATGATCTTCATGCCAAGTATTTCCTTTAGTTGGTTTATGCACAAGCTTATATAGCCTATGGTACAATACAATATTAAAGAATATCATTTACATTAAACTGATAAATTAACAAAGAGTGTCCTATTTGATCGGGGTACATATGATAATACCCCCCTCGTCCTTCATCCCAATTGCAAAGAAACCCGTGCGTGTATCATGTAATGCTTGTAACGCTTCAAATGTAGTCAATTTTATGTATAAAAATGTACATTGCAACTCCATTGCAAAGTAGCTTACTACGGTAGGTAAAGCTTAATGAAAATAATGTTTGCTTAATTTAACCTCTTAAATTGAAAAAAATTCCTAAGGGAGTCAACATCAGGACTCCCCACACCACCCTCTTTCTAGCCCTACTCCCCCACGCCACCTTTTCATACCAATATGACAACACACTGTGACGCTTACTTTTTAGACTGTCAAGACCATACTCAGCCCCGCGACCTTTCCAGACCGAAAAGAACGCACTATGTCACGCCACATGCTGCCACTTTTGTAGATTGATAAGACAACACACTGTGACGCTAACTTTTCATAATGATAAGACCACACGATTCCTCCTCAGGGCCGCTGCCTTGTGGATGCAAATTTTCTTCAACCGAATTATAATTCAGCCACGTATGTTGGGCCAGCTCAGCATATAAGTACTACCCCTTCCACGGTGGGTTCTCCTGCATCAAGACTTCAAAACAATCTTGCTTAGATGGTGAACCAATGGGACAAGATCTGCGAACTCGCAAGGGGTGCTGCGTTCTGGGATGAACAAAGGGAGTGTGCCAGAAGGGCACCTCCCCGCAATGACGACCCCCCGTAGCAGCAACCCCTACCGGAACATTCCAACCGAGTATTCTCTGCAACACCCCCCGACTGGGAGATGCCACCCCTCTGTTGGTTCAGGGACACATGCAAGTTCTTCAAGTCCAAGGAGTGGCTCAGCCTGGGCATGCGTTACTAGGGTTGCACGAACTACTCCTCGAACTATCCTGATCGGCGTTGGGACTTCGGACGCTATCGGCAGTCGATAAGGACCGATTACAATATGTTCCCCTACCATTTCTCTTTCAAAGTACGTACTAACAACCTCTCCTGTATACCCATAGTCCCCGGATCCGCTATGTCGCTACCGCAAGTGGATCGACCAAGGGATCCACCCACACAACTAGTAGCGTCTCGACTGTGAGGAGTGGGATGCCAAGAGGGACCGTGAGGAGAGGGAGGAGCACCACAACGAAGAGCACAATGAGCGTATTCGGAGGGAGACGCAAGCTCATCTCAAAGCATGCAGGCATAGGGAGCGCAAGGCTCGCGAGAGGGAGTGCGAGAAAAAAAGGGAAATGACGGTCGAGGCCAAGGCGACCGGTAAGGAGTACAACACCAAGCTCGCAAGGAAGGGCAAATAGCCCCGGTCCACGCAGTAGATCGGGCCATTCCGAAGTAGTCCCCCATCCTACCCGTCATGTTACTCCTATCTCCTAAAGGCATGTATACTTACATGTTCTGGATGCTTGTGTCGCAGTGTACCGTAGTAGTAGTGAGGATGACTAAAGCAATTAGTCGAACCATCATGCCATGTGACCACGTGTAATGTGCTTCTGTCTGGACTCTAATGTATTTCTTGTTTCGTGCCTCACTCTTTACCTTTGGTCCAAAGATTTCATCACACACGAGTACATTCATAATAAAAAAAAGGCTCGTACAAAAATTGGACTTCGTGACGATGTGAAAATGAATGATCCAAACATAACATGAAATTCCTGCACCATATTGTATATCGCCATCTCCAGTGGAGTCACAATGTAGCTTTTTTCCATACATTCCAAGTCACATGAAATCATAAAACCCTAATTTCCGAAACCTCAAATCCAAATTTTTGCAACCTAAATCCTTAATTTTGAGACAACTTTAGAGCACATATAAAATTGTCAAAACATTACACAATCAAGTCCACTGCGTCAAGAGACTTCAAAACAAAATTCATAATTTTTGGAGCTCATTTTTCTACATCTACAAATTCTTACAAAATAGTACACTTATATGAAATTGCGAGAAAAATTCATAACGAATAAAATTATGGAAAAATTACATAAGCAAGTGCACTGTGTTAGGAGGTTGCACATAAAATTTCACAATTTTTTGAACTCATTTGCAATATTCCAAAATTCCTACAAACAACGTTCAAACCACGCTGAAACCCTAATTTGCTGAAACACAAATTTTCGCCGGGAGGAGAGAGAAAAGAGGGGCCACCACACAGTGGTCGTGTGGCAGTAGGACAAGTGATGGGCAGGGAAGGCCTGCCACACGATGGCCATGCGATAGGGGGCCATTTCTGCACACAAAAAATTGAAGGCGGTTATTCTTGTAAATATAGGGCGAAAAGGTGCCAAAACGGCCAAAAATTCCCTCTAGTGGCAACTGATCCAGATACGGAGTAATACGATAGCACAATCTAAATAAAGATATTTTATTGCCATGGACACAATAAACATATGAGAATACAATAGGGATGTCACAGAATTGATTGATCTAATGATCGTAGTGTTATGATACTGTTGAATAAACATGTTATTACAGAATACGTGACCTACCCCTTTTTAGCTATTGAATGAGTGGTTGTTAATGCCGCTAAAGGCACTTCTTATCTTAACATACATTCCTCTGTTGAGTCTTGAACCATCACGTCTCTTAGTCAACTGTCGTAAGTTGTCAGATACGCCAATAACCACTCTTGTGTTAGTCGCGTAGGAAACTGACATGTCTCCCAACCAATTTGTTGGTCAGGGATGGTTGAAAAACCGTATGTGTCAGACCCCGGGCTTTGAATACCCGAAGCCCTCGTGTGTGTACTGTACCAATCCCATGATCAGTGGCTAGTACACACATCCACAACTTTGGCATACACATCAATACACAATATACATACAACATGAAACAAGTATGTTACTTAAACGATTACATTACAGAGTATGATACACGACCGACCAGCCAAAGAAAACAACGAGTATCAGAAGTAACGAATTAAACAACGGAAGCATCATATGTATAAAGTCCAAAAGTCCAATGGTATGCCCCCGTTAGCGAACCCTCCGGTACCCGGTGCAAAGAACGCGTCATCCTACATAGGCTCATCCTCTAACTCTGAACAACAATGTAAGCAAGATTGAGTACATTGCGTAATCAGCAAGACTTGTAGTGTGTTGTAAAGTTTATATATATGCATGGCTAACAAAGGATGAGGCTCCATGCTACAAGTTATTTTCAGCATTAAGCAAGTTTTATTTGCAATATCAATACAAAGTACTTTGCAATGAGAGTTTTAAAAATGGTTAAATAGATAAAGAACAACAAGCGAGTAATTGAATAAATAACAAATTGCAACCCTCCTCAGCTGCGATCAACATATTATTTCCAGTCATAGACATGGCACTCAACTCAAATATAAACCAACAACCATTCCCACATTTTTTCCACCAAGAGTTGTTTTCATAAAAACCAAGTCTATACCCATTAAGACTGCACTAAGCACGCTCATGACTACGAGCATGGCTATTTAAATAGATTTACACTCTATAGAGGTGTACAAATTTACCCACAACATACGAATTCTCTTATTTGTTTGGCATCCGTCGATACCACCGCTCACTATCCTTTGGTAAGTAGTCTAGAGAACGTATTGAAACCTTTACATCACCTAGTCCTAACCTTGCACTAGCAGTCTCACTACTAGGTACACCCTCACTTCACCTAGGTACACCCCCGTCTCGGTGAGGCATTCACCATTGTGTCAGCAAGCTTTGTTCCTGACACCGTGGTGAAGGGAGCCCCTTCGAACATGCCTACACTGGTCATGCTCGCACTACTACGACCTACCAACATGCAATGCTAGTTTTTGATGACTTAATTAGCTAAGATCGTCTCATACTAGCACATGTGGTTGTACGCTTAGGCTTAGATAGGACTTGCTGGCATTCGGTCCTTAATTGACCCAGGCGAGGATCTCTCCCTATCTACTTGTGAGATACACCTCTCACACTTCTCATATTATAATATGACTCGCCCGTGTCACAAACTAAGTTTTTTATTTTTATTTTTATACAAAATAACAGAGGTAAATCTCTCTGAACCATCATTTCAAAATCTCCCTAATCTAATACAAATTTCATCCATGATTTATTTTTTGTGAAACTAGAGCCTAGCTAAGCGTTTGTGCGGTATTCACACTCGAAATACCCAAATCGACATCCATTATTGTCTATACCATAACCTAATGGCTACAACAGTAGGGATACCAATATTTCAAGGAGAGTCATGCATTGAATAGGAATATAACTATCATTATCTTCTAATATAGTAATTTTAAGCAAACATACATACATGCATAATAGATTTTGCAAAAAGAAGTATAATAATTAAAATAATAGGATCAACATAGTCAAAAGAGGTGCTTGCCTTGCTCTGGTTGCTTAGAATAAGAGGATGGAGGATCGTTATAAATTTCGCTCGAATAATCGACGTCTACTCAAAAGAGCCGGAGGCAAATTAAATATAGAAAATTAATTAATTATATATATATATATGTATGTATGTATATGTATATGTATATACACACACATACATACATATATATGTATGTATGTATATACGAATGTACACATACACACACACACACACACACACATATATATATATATGTATGTATATGTGTATATATATGTGTATGTGTGTGTATCCTGGCAAGTAAACCATATATATATATATATATATATATATATATATATATATATATATATATATATATATATATATATATATATATATATATGCGCTAGCTCACGGTCCATCGCGCTATGCACAGCGCGCCAGCTCGCACGCTTCCCGTGTGGGATCAGCATTAAAACACGGGCGTGCGCGTTGCGATCGGCGGTAAAAGTCTTGGTATTGTCCAAAACAGCAGTAAAACCTCCATTCCACGTGATTCGCAGTAAAATTGACAGTAAAAAAAGACCGTGCATCGACAGTAAAAAGATCGATTACTCCCGGAATTGATGGTAAAACTCGCAAATCATTGGTGCACCGCAAAACAGACAGTGCTTGACGGTAAAATTAGTCCCAGAAAACACTGGTACGGTGATAAAAAACTACCAGGAGGCATATGTGGATGCATTTTCCCTCCCCCTCATGTACCCGACCTATTTTTACAGTTGGCTCCACCACTATTTACTGTCCTCTCGCCCGTTTACTACTGTGCGACACGGTTTACTGTTTGTTCCGAACTATATTATTGTAAGTGTCGTGAAGTGTTACTGCACATGTGTATGTTTGTAATTACTGCTCCTATTAATGTGTTTTAATTTACTCTGAAATGAGTTTTATTGTCTGATAAACTTCTCGATACGTTCGCACGATCCCAGCACGTTCTGACAAAGATCTCTCCCCATGTCCTCCTGCGCTGCCAACCAAAAAAAAGGTGGGTGATCACACGCATCCCACCAAACGCGCTTCCCACGTAACCGAACATAAAATCCCCCCTCCCACGTTCGCCCGATCATTATTACTTCTCCCCGTCCCCTTCCAACAACTCCCTTCCAATGAATCGCAGGGATAATGACTACCAGCTGTCACCCCCCACGAGCGTGGAGGAACCCCTCTCGGTGGTTCTCGTTCTTCATCGCCTGTGTCGATCAGATCTTCCTCCAACGCATGCAGATTCCTCCGTCATTTACTACCATGCCAGGTGAAACGGTGGGCACCCGAGTTCCTCTACGCAGACGGCTATGCCTTCGGTAAACGATGTAACCCTGGCTGTAAGCCCCCTCCCCCCGGCAATCGGGATCCTCTACTCCACGCCTCAGTCATCACGACACCTCCCGTTGTTTCTCCAAGCGAGATGTGGACACCCGACACCGACCGGACGTACACTCATGTATGTTTGTTTTACGGGTCTTTGCACGTGCTTTTACTATCAATATGTCATTCTATTACCGAGTTGACACTTCTCCCTATTTTATTGTCCTATCTACTATCCTTTACTTGCTTTTCTATTAGATATTACTGGGTTAACTAGTATTTGCTGATGTCAGGATGAGGACGTTCTCGACCTTATGGTGCCCCAGGTCTGCATGAGGTTCGATAATCTGGGTGTTGCTTACCAGTTCTACTATCAGTACGCGCGACATACTAGTTTTGGCATCAGAAAGAACAGGACCAGGAAGACGATCAAGGACTTTTGTTGTAATCTAGAGGGGAAACATGACTTCTACATGTCGGAGAAGGAGTGTGAACGTAGCAAGACTTACAATAGGATTGGGTGCAAAGCGTTTGTCAAGCGGCAGAAGAGCCCGAAAGATGGCTCTATGTGCATCAAGCGAGTTGTGTTGGAGCACAACCATCCCCTCACTAGGACACCATCCTTGGTCGCGTTCATGCAGTCACATAAGAACTTTGATCCCTCCTGGATGCAGCTCGTTGACACCAAGTAGGTCGGTAGGGTCCCTCACAATGCTATGATGAACATTTTGTCAGAGATGCACAGGGGGAAGCATAACAAATCGTTCACTGCGCATGACCTAGAAAACAAGTTTTTACTGTGTTCCATCATTGTCTTTACTGCTATAAACATGTTGATCTACAGTTCTATTCCTTATTCACGTATTTACTGCTACAACCATGTCGACTTAAAGTTCTCCTCTTATTCTCATTTTTACTACCATGATGGTGTCGACTTGCTATTTGTTACCATCCACTCTACTATCTAACCCAGGAAGGCTACGAATACGTGCGTTGATCATGCTGACAATGTGAACAAGCTAATGGCTTTCTTCAAGGAGTGTCGGCCGTAGAATGACAAGTTCTACTTTGACATACAAGTGGATAATGACGGTGTTGTGAAAAACGTCTTCTAGAGCCACATGAGCTGCCGCATGGAGTACACTAACTTCAGAGACGTCGTCACATTCGACACGACCTACAGAACAAACCGGTATGAGATGCCTCCGGCTATGTTTGTTGGCACCAACCACCATCTACAGAACACCATACTCGGTGTCGCGTTGCTCCGTGATGAGAAGGCAACATCCTTTGAGTGGCTGTTTAGGACGTTCCAGACTTGCATGGAGAGAAAGGACCCCATCTGCATGCTAACCGGTGATTTTCTTAATGTTCTCACCTAGTTACTTCATATGTTGCTCACATTTACTATCTATCGCACGTGTGTTTACTGTGTTTCCAAAGCTGGGCTGAATGTACAGTGAATGTTGGTATTTACTGCGTCTCTATATGAGTGTTACTACCTAATGTGTTTGATTGTAGTGTAGATTAGGACCTGGCCATCCCGCGCGTCTTACCTAACACGCAGCATTGGCCGTGTAGGTGGCACGTGCTGAGGAAGTACAGGAAGAACCTGAACAAGCTATACGCAGAGCACAATGGATTCCCTCAATCTGTTTCACTTTTGGTCGGAAATCATCGCTAGATTCATCATCTTCCTCGCCGCCAACTGAACCACCATAGTCATTGTTTTCTTCTTCTCCGATGAGCTTCTTCCCAATTAATCACACTTCTAGTTTCGCCTCTATCCCCTATACATTTTACCCATCTCCTTTCGGCCGATGAACCACCATAGACCGCCGCCACCATTGGCCTTTCTTCCCCATCGCTGGCCATCATCACCCCGCCACCACGATCCCTCCCCGGGCTCCCCAAGTGACCTAGCGGGCTCCCCACGCCAACGTCGTGCCCATACTCACGCCGCCTCCCTAAGACCACTATCGGAACACCGCCGTCGTTGTCCGTCCGTATGCCCAAGACGATGCCGCCGTCATGCCGCTCTGGCCGCACCACAGCCTCCCATGGCCTTCCCAACGCCGTGACGCCGTTCGTCACCAGTGCCATCAACCCAAGCCACTGCCCCCCCTTCTATCGTCGTTCCCCTCGGGTCCCACTGTTAGCCTCTCGATGCTTTTTTTTATTTAATCCAAAAGGAATATTCCTCTCTTATTTTCCAGCATTTTTTGTATCTAACAAACTTCTGGAAGCTCATTATCTTTCATACGTTCTTTGATTCAGTTGATTGTTCTTTCTAAATTCATAATCTATCTATTAATAATAATTTGATCATTTTTGGATTTTAGTTGTATTTATTGTTGTTTATTTGTCTCGTTTCACGCGTGTAGAGTGTGACGTTGCCAAAACAAGCTTGGATCAATCTGAAGGAGTGACTCCTACCTTCGACGAAGGCAAGTCTTCTTTGATCATGTTGTGCCTATATTTTCCAAACCCTGATTTAGATTGTTCAAAATTAATATGCATTGCTATTTACATAAAATGATGTATTCAATTCTTAAGGTGTTAGTTCAACCTAATTTGATTAAAACTTCATTTGATGTTGTTATCCATGGACTATTATCGCCCTAGTATAACAAATCCATGATAATGATTACAATATTGTTGGGTTAGTTAAAACAATAGATTTTCTTGTACATGCCATATCAGTCATGATCATCCTTTGGGTGAGAAATTATTAATACCATTTATGCAAATCAGTTTGAGGATTGTCTTTGGTAATAGGTATTGCCGTTGGTTTACAAAATAAAACAAAATAGTGAAAATATGTTTAGACTTGGGCGGATGGTAAGTTCAGGCGGGTGAAGCTAGAGCATAAGAACTTGTATTGTGTCAAGTGTCGCCCGAGTCATATTAAGGACCGATGCTTGTGTCTATCAAAACCGAGCATTATCATACAACCACATGTCCAAAATGGAGAGGATCTGGCCAACTAATTTACCAAGTCCAAGCATTAAGCCCGCATACTATAGATGGTCGGAGTTACCTAGGTTGTGCATATGATGGTAAATGACGTCTATGTCAGTCGGGGCTTGCGCCAGGCGATGGTAAAAGACATCTATGTCCGGGCAGGTTATCCCCCACAATGGTGAGCTCCAGGTCAGTGGTAAATGATGTCCATGAATTGGGATATAGCTCACTGGGCGGGCCAATGTAAGGATGAGGTATTATAAAGGCCTTGTGATAATCACTTAGTCGCATACCTATGGAAGTGTGTCAAACGAACATTATAAGTTGATTATTTCGTAAGTTGTACAAAACCTGCAGAGTGTAACATTGTTAGAATAGACATGCCCATGGTCAAGGAAAGTCAAGGTACGTTTTTACATAGTAGATTTTGGTTTTTGCTTTCAAAAGAATAAGCTATGGGAATCCGGGAGCAGTTGGAACTCTGAGATAAATTTCCTGCCAGCTAGACCCAGTTGGGCAGCTAGAGCTCTATCCTTTGAACCTTGACGGATAGAGCCTTGATACTAGTGGTTGGTAGCTAGAACCGTCACTAGTGAAATAATTAGTTTAATTATTGAAACTACTTTTGGTCAAATGTTGCTTTATGAAAACTGTTGAAACTTAAAATATTGCTTTGTGCAAAAGAACTATATAAGCCCTATTTGTTAAACTATGCATATTGCACTGTTCCCAAGACTTACGAAGTACTTTATGTACTCACATGCTACACTCAAAACAAATCTCAGTAGCCTTTAATGATGCCGAGGAGGATTATGACTTCTACGCTTGTGGCTACTATGAAGTTCATCCGGAGTACTACAGTGCACTCCCCAGTCGAATGCTGGTGGGCAATTGGATGGTTTATCACTCAGAGTTTATCCTTTGCGACTTTTGCTTCTTGTAAAACTTGAAGTCATGTGACATGTATTGTAATAAGTGTCCCAACATTGCACTAGCTACTGATCTGCGACTCATGTAGAAATAAACAGAGTGTTCATATTCAGAAATCTGATGCCGACAGCTAGTTCCCAAGGCTTAAGAAAATAGAAAATTATTTTGTAACACTCTGGCTATGCGGAAGCCAAGATATTACCTAAAATACTTACATACAACAACAATACGAAATAATTTCAACCATATTTCAACTAATGACATAAGAAGATCAACATCTCAAAAGATGAGTATAAGAATTGAATCAGAATTTAACAACATATCAAACTCTATCATCCAATCATATTGAGTCAAAGATGATAAGGCTATTATAGGTTTATACGAAGATCATTAAGCATTCACAGGTTCAACCAAGTCGTAATAAATGAAAGTCTAAATCATCAGAACTCTATTTATTACAATCCAACTTATTAAATAAAAGATAATAACCAGTTCAACTGTTTAAAAGGGTGACGAATGTGAAGTGAAAGAAGTGATTCATGTGACTAATCCCTCCCATGCATGCCGTCTTCAATGTTTACCTAAAACAAATAAACACGGAAAGAATGAGTCCACGACTCAGCAAGTACAACAGAACAATATGAACAATACTGAATAAGAATAACAATCACATAATTAAATACGAATGTAGCACGGCTGAATAAGAACATAGCATCATATAATAGAATTCGAATGTATAATGGATGATTAAGGACCTATCATCATAGAATAGAATACGAATGAATGAAATGCATTATCTACACTTCTGCTTATACCGGTATAGCCAGTGAACACCCGTCGGTGTTCACTCAGGCTCGCATTTCATAAAATATGGGGATCCAAGGCCCGTATGAAGAATGTTTTATAACGGGGATCCAATTTGCCCACATTGGAATGGTGGGGCTTACATGCCTATACTGGAATTGATGAGTCTTTATATCCCACTCCCGTGGGTGAATCATGAACAATGAATGAATGAATACATGGATATGGAAGATGAAATCTTAAGAAGCATGGATTCACATATATGAATCGAATCAGAAATCATCGAGAACTACACTTAAACCATAGTATTCAGTTATGGCATGAACATCAAGCACTATGAACTAACAACAGCAATACTTACACGATGTACTTGCCCATGTTAGAATGATGGGACTTCACTACCCACTCCCGTGGGTAAAGCATGAATGGAAGAACGAATGAATATGTTGGACGTAAACACATAATCGAAGAATCGTGGTATATCAATTTTGAAAGAAAACATGAAATACCCAAAATTACCCATTGCATATTCACCCATCAGGTGAAACAAACAATGATCAAAACAATTCAATTGTACTTGCCTTTCGAACTACGATGCGTTAGGAGGTAAGGATGAAGCCTCTAATCTCGAATTCCCTCCTCCTACATAATTTAATTGCTTGAATAGAAACCACATGAATAATATGCTACCCGCAATGCCTAATCTCATATTCCTAAACCCAAGGTTCACATAATTGTTCTATACAATAAAATCGACAGTCCAGTAGGACGATAATCTGGACAGCGGTACTAAAAACATCATAACTTTTGCTCTAAGACTTGAAACGGAGTGATCTCAGATCCTATGAAAAGGTATAAAAAAACCTCCACATTAGTCTAGTTGGCGAAAACTTCCAATTCGGCCAAAAACCTAGGCTAACATTCAGGTGAAAGTCTAATATACAATCTCTCTAGCAAAACTACATAGCAATAAAGAAATACTCATAACTTTTGATTGGATTAACCAAAATCCAAGATTATTATCATTCTGGGAAGTTACAAATACCACCTTCAAAATCCTAGTTGGTATGACACTCATATTTTGCCTTTAACAAAATATGGCACACGGGTCAAAATTACTGACAGAAACATATACTCTGGACAGTCAAATTGAAACGTACATAACTTTTATTCTACAAATCCAAAAAGGGTGTTCTTTAACAATCCTGAAAGATAATGAAATTACGTACAACAATTGTTTTGGATGACATTCCTGAATCGGCCTGTAACAAAATCTAAATTAATGAACAAGACGACCGCCCAAGTTCATCAGACTTTCTGGACAGCAGCAGTAAAATCAACGTAACTTTTAAACCACAACTCCGATTTTGGTGATCTTTGAACCTATTGAAAGCTGAGAACGAGACCTACAACACACTAGCAGACGAAATACCCCAATTCGGATTCAATCTACACGAAAACGGACGAGCAACAGAACACATATTTCTGATTCTAATCGCAGCATTACAACAATCTTCTAATAGATGACAATTACGAATCTAACTTGAATCCAAACAACGGGGATTGAACAAATACCCTCGAAGACATGTGAAATCGCTGGAATCCTTGCGAGGTTCTCCTCTCCCACACTTCTTCTTCCTCTTCCTTCTCTTCGTTTCCTCTTCTTCTTCCTTCCTCTTCTTCCTTTCTCCTCTTCTCTCATCTTGGCAAAGTAGCAGGGAAGGGGGCTGCTATAGTACCGTGTGCTACAGTGCGACAATAGTACTATAGCAGGTGCTAGGGTTTTGGGGGAAGGGGCACCCCCTCTTGACTCCACTAAATGGCCAGCCCACATGGCTAGGACTCTTTGGGCCGAAAGCCCAAGGTCCAATCCTCCTACAAATCCTGAATTTTCTTTTAATTTTCCTCTCTAAATAATATTGAATAATCGGGGTATTACATATTTACTTAAGGTTTTTTGTCTTCTAATGTGCTTCAAGAAAATTTGATCAACCACAATCATTCTAGACATTTAATGAAAATGTGGGGGAAATGAAAATATTCCTATTTTCTTAGAAACCGTATCTGAAGGTTGCGGTGAGTGGATGAACGGTTTGTGGTAACAAGGGATAAACAGACTTCCTTTTTACCTTTACTTTTACTTTGTTCTCATTGCAATCTCCGTCTCCCTCCTTTGAGTCTCTTCAACTCCAACTCTTCTTGTTTCCAACTCTCTTCATCCCCAAAAATCTATGTTTGATCTTTGATCATGGGGATTATGGGTACTTCGGCCTTGTTTGTTTGGGATTTTCTTCAGCTTAAAGCAAAAAAAAAAGGGCAAAGCTGATACGGGGTGCCCAATCTTCTCGACGTAGGATCGAAGATAACTTCCACGCTTGACTTGATAGATCATAGTTGCTCACCCGATGCCAATGCATGAACTTGCAATTCTTTAATTCGCCCAATCTCACGTGTACTCCACCTGACCACCAAGTGGAGTTTTACCGATCCCTCAATTCCCAGCGGAAAGACAAAACGGTCTTTGGAAGAAAATGTAATATTCCCCTTCAAGTTGTCGGCCTTCACCATACATCTTGATAGAATTAGGCGTTGAAGCAAAAAAGCAATCAAAATCTTTAATCGTGGTATGAGATTTACAATAGGGCTCTACCCCTCAATATATAGGGTTGCTTTCCACCCCTATGGCTTGCCAAGAGGCCCCACTCCTAGTCTAATTCAGAATTAGAGCTCCCACTCCAATTTGGACACAATCTAAAACAAAAAAGGGAAATCTAATTTTACAACTGTTACATTTTTTCGAACACATCTTCTGGCATAGGATGAATCTGAGGCTAAGAAAGGATCTGTTGCGTCGAGCTTGAAGTTATATTTCCAACAAGCATAAGAACATCCATATCGGACTCCGTTTGTGAAAGTTATAGCCTTTTTAATCCGGACTATGCTATTGATTCTGAATCCAAATTTGATGCTAATTCTGTATCTAAATTGAATCCAAAACTTCCTATCTTCAATTTCCTTAATTGAAACGACTTGAATCTGTGTGAAACTTGAGAAATAAACTCTTGTAAACCTTTGAATAGTCATGGCATAGATGGATATCCTCCCAAGATGTCGTACAAGCCACAAACTCATCAACTTTGTCAAGTTTCGCACATCGGTTGGTCTGAATGTGCAGCATGCACTCCAATATCCATAACTTTTGGTACAAAGCTCCAAATCATATGTCATTTTGATCCATTGGAAAGTAGACTTCATAAAATTTTCAAATATATATGTTGTGCATGCTAGATCCTTTCGAGTTGCTGTGAAGATCATCGTGGACTTCAATATCAGTACGGCGTCATCTATTGTTCGTCTCATACGCCCCTAACTGTAACACCCCAGCTCAACATTGAGCCTGGAATGCTACTAAAATTAAATTAAACTAAGCTAAACTAAGACCAATTACAAAATCTCGACAAAACCTCCTTTGTATAGTCGCCTATACCGATATAATCATAATCAGGTTCATTCAAGCGTGTAGAATAATATCATAAACATAACCAAAACTTTCTATTCTCATTATTACAGTTAACCTGAAACTCAAACTATCCATAGCTTCTAACAGGTAAACATAACATTTAACAATAATTTCATAATCCAATTCACTCATGCATAAGAGATAATCATAGGAATGTAATCAAATTAACACTATTCTCACAACCATAATCAGAATCATAAAACAACCATGGGTATTTCTCGTGATCTATTTATTCTTATATGAAGCTAAATGACAATTGCTTTAATGTTGTGAGGTAGTGCGTGCTTTCCAATTCATCTACTCCTCCCATGCATGCCAGTCTTGCGCTTGTACCTAAAACACATCAAAGCAAGAGTGAGCCCAAAGACTCAACAAGTACCAACAAGGCTAAGCAAGTTAACATTCATAGCATCAATAATCCAAGATAAACAATGCACCGAGTAAAGCCTTCATGCCCATGTGTATGCAACCAATGCAATGCACCTTTTAACTTTATCTCTTTTGCATTTTACCGTAATGCGGGTATACAACCGTCATTGTGTACCCTTGCCTGCGCCCTCCGCACAGGGACCAAAAGCCTATACACCACATGTATAGGGACCTTTGCCCATCATCCAATGATGGGGACCTCTTTGCTCATAGCCCACATTGCACCAATGTGGGGACCTCAAGCCCGTCAATACATGACGGGGATCTCAACGAATGCATGCTTGGTCACCACGTGACCAAGCTTCAAAGATGATCTCAATATGCACATGCACAACATCTATTCATCATCAATATACCAAGTACAATAACAACGGACATAAATAGAGCATAATCATACTTGGAGCATTCACCAATCTCAATATAAACATCATGCCAAGCAACCTTACTTCGCTATCATATATCAAAAATATGCATGTATGACCAAGTCTCCAACACGATTGGAACATGCAATTGCTCCATGCCCACGTCTTTCATATACACGAATTTAACATGTACATAACAACATGTATGATTTAGCAACGCTCAAGGAAACATTAACCATAGCTTGCATTCATCGAGATAAAAGGAAAACTCATTACGCTAACATTCGTGCAAGGCTACAACAAGCAATCACCACAATCATATCATACAACCGAAAATACGCTATAACCCGAATACTTGCCTCAACCGCGCGCGGCGGCGGACGCGAAGTGGGTGCTGCCCTTGGGATCTCGCTGCCACCTGGACAAGAAGATAACCCCAAACTAAGAATAACATACTGGACCAAAATCATACATCACATTACAATCGAAATCGCTAATCTTCTTATCACGTCTAACTTTTCTAATTTCTAGCGATCGGTCACTGCGGACAGCAGACTTCAAAAATTCATAACTTTCTGCTCAGGAGTCCAAATAGGATGATCTTGGACAATCTGAAAAGGTAATTGAAATTTCTAAATAAACTTAGTTGGGGAGACCCTCTGATTCGGCCATCTACCAGACCTACCAATCTACTTAATCAGAGCAAATATTTCACGTCGGGTTTCTAGACAGCGACAAAGAAACTATCATAACTTTCTCTACGTTCGTCCAAATTCAGTGATCTTTAGTTTTCCTGAAAGCTAAGAGGGTTAGCCTCATTTTTCGTTATGGTGAGACCCTCTGGAAACCCCTCTAAATACGCGCTTCTATCAGGTTAACTAACACTAGCAAATCTGCTTCTCTCCAGAAACACAGAAGTACTAATAAATTCATAACTTTGGCTACCGAAGTCCAAATGACTTGATTCTTGTCGGCAATGAAAGGTAACTACGATAGCTACAACTTTCTAGGAGACACCCAGACCCAAATCTGCCTCTAACTTAATCAAAACCGACAAACTTCCCTACTGCAGAATAACGACGAACTGGCATCCGAAAATTAGACAACTAGAAAACGACCCCAAAACAACAAATCGCGGGTTACCCTTGCCGAAACGAAAAGAGCACGCAGCGGGGATGATGACCAGCATGCTTCCGCTGCGGATCCCTTCTTCTCCCTCTTCTTCCCTTCTCTTCTTCCCCTTCTTTCTCTTCTTTTCTCCTTCTCCTTCTTCCTTGGCCGGCTGCAAGGGAGATCCTTCTCCTCCTTGGCCAGCAACAATGGGGGGTGGTGTGGGGATGGGGAGGGGCGCAAGAGAGGGTGGAGGGGAGGTGGAGAGGTGGGGAGGTGGGGGTGGCGGCCGAATGGGAGTGGGAGGGAAAGGGGAGGAGGGGAAGGGCTAGGGTTTTGGGAGGGAGCCCCTTGGCCGGCCACCCTCATGGGCCATGGCCCAGGCCCGAGTTGCCGCCCATTTGCTCTTTCCCCCCTCTAAAATTGCAGCACTGACAACAATCCAATTAGTCCCTCCGCTGTTCCGCTTGATTCTTCCCGAACCATCGATCTCTCCCGAAATAAAATTAATCTTCCTCGATTCAAACCTTAACTCTCTTTCGGATATTACATTCTACCCCTTAACAGATTCGACCCGAATCTAAACGCCAATCTTCCCAAAGAAAACCACGACTAGAACTTAACAATGATACCAATGCGATCAACTCTTACTAAACTCGCTCACGTGAGACTTCAACTCTCAAGTGACCTCTCTCAATGAAGAGACCACAACACCGGGGCGTAAATCGGCGTGCGTACTAACGCTCCACTCGACATTCCGGTACACTCACCGGACAAGACTCGAGGGTAAGACCTCACTCGATGGTTAACGCGCAATCGAAACCTCAAACTCGGATCTCCCAGTTACAAGACGTTACGTACTCGCGCATGGACTCGAGACAGTCCGGCGATACGCCAACTAGCGAAAACAACCCAATGTATCTTGGGTTAAACCTCCCAAAGATACCGAACCACACGACATGCACATAGAACACGAACTCGTGTTCCACGGCTCAATTATAGTCCGCACTAAAGCAAAAATCACCTCCTTTAACGAAAACACACAACAACAATACTCTTCCTAAACACACTCTTTTACCAAAGAAAGCTCAACGAAAATGAAGAACTCTCAACGCAACCAAACGTTACCAACTCGGTACTAAAAGGAGTCAAATTCAAAATCGATGATTTAACACGAAAATCTTTCCACCTTCAATTAGAAAATTTGCAAATAAACACCACGATCGCTAAAAGAGAAACCACTCAATTAACCAAATCCATCATTTCTTTTATTTTTTCTGAACCGATTAGGATCATATATACCAAAATCGAGTCAAACTCAACTTACGAAAGATATTGGTCAACAACACAAAACTCAAACAAGAATCGAGGAAACAATTCACTCCTTTGAGGAAGTATCAAATTCTCAGTATCTCTTTTAAGAATAAAATCTCTCTCAACTTTGGAGTTTCATTCATCACAAAACACACTAACTCATCTTTCTTAACTTTACATTCTCAATGTTACACTCAAGTTGAAATACATCATCCACAATTCCGTATAAAGGCTCTATCGATGCCGCCAAACTTTATCTCAACAACTCCTCTATCTACATGATTAATTTGACAGATGACTTCCAATGCATCTCAAAATAGATTACACACGCAATCACATCTCCTCAATGTTTTAGAAATAAACAACTTGGAATTCACAGCTCTCACAGTCATATACTTTCTCTAAAAGGGCTCTATCAATGATTATCTCATTGTTCGAAACCCACCCTTAATCTACCTCCTCTACACATAATCATTGGGTGCCCCAAGTCCTAGCATAAAATTGCAAAGCCCAAATTAAACTCCAAGATTCCTACAACGAACTTCTCATATAAAAGATAGGAAATCCTCAGTTAAATCAGTAAAATCCCATAATTCCAACATACTCTCTCATTAACATCATCATGAAAATATTTTCTTGACCAGTTTACCTTTACAAAGATTATAACCCTCAGAAGGTTACTCATTTAAAGCCAAATCACTCTTGACGTTACTCAATATTTTCCATTATCCCATTAATTAACATGGCGATTTGATTAATTTGTAACCCCACTCTCATTAAACCACATCATCAAGAATAACTTTCATAGCCTCGCAATACTACCAAATTGCGATACTCTAATAAATTGATCCAGATTTCCATACTTGCTAATTCTAATGCTCGGTCAAAAAGAACACCAAATCTTGGACTACAACTTGTTATAGGTCCTACTAGTTGCGACAACGAAATCTGTTAGCTCCAAAGACAAATATTCTTTTCAACTCAATTCCTCTCCAAGGATTATTCCAATAAATCGATTTATTACTCCAAGCCTCTCAGACGACTTGACACCTAAGGGTTCATCAAACCATCTACTAGGCCACCACTATCTAGATGCCAAGACATCACCTACGAGACTTTACAATACAGATCGGTTAACCCTTTCTTAGAAGAAGAGGCAAATAGAAATAAGTTTCAGCTCAAAAGAAAACGTTACCACTTACAGTAGTTACAAGGTCAAGAGAAACAATCAGATAAAACTATTCTCGAAAACCAAAAGATATGATCAAAGTTGAGGGCGCACGTCCCACAATCAGAGAATATCAAACCTCAGACGAGAATAAAACACTGCTTTTAGAATTCGGGAAAACCCTTATGGGCAAGAACAAAAGTTTTAGACAAACTTCAATATTCTGCAAGTTATGAAACTTTACTTAAATCTCAAATACTTCCACTTTACTCGATTTTCGTTGGTTATAGCATCACCATGGCATTTCCGACAAAGAGTAATTGAAGATCACAACACCTAATCCACTTAGGAACTAATAAAACCTCTCAACACGTCACTTTGCTCTAAACAAATTCAGCTATCACATCAACATGAGGTCTGAAAGATCACAAATGCGAACTAGAAACATATTCAATTAATTAACATCTGGCGAGCGATCCAGTCCCTTTATACAAAACATTCAATATTATCATCATAATCCCTTACCGACAATCACACTAGTAATGTAACAATACACTCTTAGCGAGACTCATCATAGCCTCTTATCCCATCATAAATTTCTCCAAAGGAAACACAAGCCACAAGGTTGAAACAAACTTATTTTAACTAGTTCATACTATCAAATGATACTTTCGCAAAGCACACTATCAGAGGTCACTTACTCAATCACCCACTCAACCATTAGTGTTACTCACACCCGCTCCAACTGTTATTAACAATTGTCAATTGTATGAATCATGTATACAAATAGGGTCCTACTTACTTTGTAGTCGCAGAACCATCTGTAAACACAAAGTCAACATTTAATAATCTCATCGTCAGCATAACAGGGTTTCACAACATGCTACCTCAACGTTCGTCTAATCTAATATACATGTTTTTAATCTAGCAATTTTGTATGATCATCAAGTAACTAGTTTACTAAAATTTCCAATCGATATCCTCTAAAGCATCGTTCAAACACATTCTTAACATAACCATCACTAATGGGTAAGCTAATCCATAGAGATACATTACTCCATGCTATCCAATAAATCTACCGATTCCACAATCCTAACAATCGGACCAATTCATCAAAATACCACACCTCTTAACAACTCCATTGATTCCAACTAAATATTGTCATACTCATAGTCATAACTCATCAAGAACCACTAAAGGACAACCTCCACTTATTCAACTTTCTTTGATAAGGACCTTAGTTAAGATCGATCATGCACAAACTGCGAACTTAACTTGAAACTCATAACACAACCATTAATATTCAACGCTCAAAATACCCAAAAGAGATACGTTGAGTCAAAGCCTTCATGAACTAAAGGACTTACAAAAGAAACTTTCATTAACCAAAACATCAAGCAAATAAAATAGGTCAAGCTTTCCAATAAGAAAAACAAAACTCCCTACAAAAGTCAATCTTGACAATTAGCAAAATTCACCAATCGCGAGAATAACTCAACGGTGGGAAAAACAATAATTGATTTACTGGCAAATTAAGCCAAAGGAAACACACCAAACATTTCAAAGAAACCCATCAATCGCAACCGGTTAAGAGTTGACCAAATTCAAATTCGGGAAGAGAGCAACTCTTCTAAAGATTCTCGCTATCGACACTGCACTAAGATATCCGGTAGCACTTCTCTATACCCACTCCACTAACGGTGGTGTAACTCGTAAAGCCTGGGTCACAACCACGACCTTAACCTCTCAACAACGACTAATCCCACGCATAATAATCATAATAATTAATTAATAAGCGGTCAAACTCAATTCATATCAGCAATAATCAAAACGATATAACGGAACGTAAATGCAAAGATTGACCCATCCCCATCCCATCGTGCTCGAGTGTGTCAAACTTTTAAGTTGATTAACATTAGCAAATTTTTTATATCTAGTCACCACGGACCTCTGACCAGCTCGATACCAATCAGAACACCTCACTCAACATTGAGCACGGAATGCTACTAAAATTAAATTAAACTAAGCTAAACTAAGACCAATTACAAAATCTCGACAAAACCTCCTTTGTATAGTCGCCTATACCGATATAATCATAATCAGGTTCATTCAAGCGTGTAGAATAATATCATAAACATAACCAAAACTTTCTATTCTCATTATTACAGTTAACTCAAACTCAAACTATCCATAGCTTCTAACAGTAAACATAACATTTAACAATAATTTCATAATCCAATTCACTCATGCATAAGAGATAATCATAGGAATGTAATCAAATTAACACTATTCTCACAACCATAATCGAATCATAAAACAACCATGGGTATTTCTCAATCTATTTATTCTTATATGAAGCTAAATGACAATTGCTTTAATGTTGTGAGGTAGTGCGTGCTTTCCAATTCATCTACTCCTCCCATGCATGCCGTCTTGCGCATTGTACCTAAAACACATCAAAGCAAGAGTGAGCCCAAAGACTCAGCAAGTACCAACAAGGCTAAGCAAGTTAACATTCATAGCATCAATAATCCAAGATAAACAATGCACCGAGTAAAGCCTTCATGCCCATGTGTATGCAACCAATGCAATGCACCTTTTAACTTTATCTCTTTCGCATTTTACCGGTAATGCGGGTATACAACCGTCATTGTGTACCCTTGCTCGTGCCCTCCGCACAGGGGACCAAAAGCCTATACACCACATGTATAGGGACCTTTGCCCATCATCCAATGATGGGGACCTCTTTGCTCATAGCCCACATTGCACCAATGTGGGGATTCAAGCCCGTCAATACATGACGGGGATCTCAACGAATGCATGCTTGGTCACCACGTGACCAAGCTTCAAATGATCTCAATATGCACATGCACAACATCTATTCATCATCAATATACCAAGTACAATAACAACGGACATAAATAGAGCATAATCATACTTGGAGCATTCACCAATCTCAATATAAACATCATGCCAAGAACCTTACTTCGCTATCATATATCAAAACATGCATGTATGACCAAGTCTCCAACACGATTGGAACATGCAATTGCTCCATGCCCACGTCTTTCATATACACGAATTTAACATGTACATAACAACATGTATGATTTAGCAACGCTCAAGGGAAACATTAACCATAGCTTGCATTCATCGAGATAAAAGGAAAACTCATTACGCTAACATTCGTGCAAGGCTACAACAAGCAATCACCACAATCATATCATACAACCGAAAATACGCTATAACCCGAATACTTGCCTCAACCGTGCGAAAACGGCGGACGCGGCGGTGCTGCCCTTGGGATCTCGCTGCCACCTGGACAAGAAGATAACCCCAAACTAAGAATAACATACTGGACCAAAATCATACATCACATTACAATCGAAATCGCTAATCTTCTTATCACGTCTAACTTTTCTAATTTCTAGCGATCGGTCACTGCGGACAGCAGACTTCAAAAATTCATAACTTTCTGCTCAGGAGTCCAAATAGGATGATCTTGGACAATCTGAAAAGGTAATTGAAATTTCTAAATAAACTTAGTTGGGGAGACCCTCTGATTCGGCCATCTACCAGACCTACCAATCTACTTAATCAGAGCAAATATTTCACGTCGGGTTTCTAGACAGCGACAAAGAAACTATCATAACTTTCTCTACGTTCGTCCAAATTCAGTGATCTTTAGTTTTCCTGAAAGCTAAGAGGGTTAGCCTCATTTTTCGTTATGGTGAGACCCTCTGGAAACCCCTCTAAATACGCGCTTCTATCAGGTTAACTAACACTAGCAAATCTGCTTCTCTCCAGAAACACAGAAGTACTAATAAATTCATAACTTTGGCTACCGAAGTCCAAATGACTTGATTCTTGTCGGCAATGAAAGGTAACTACGATAGCTACAACTTTCTAGGAGACACCCAGACCCAAATCTGCCTCTAACTTAATCAAAACCGACAAACTTCCCTACTGCAGAATAACGACGAACTGGCATCCGAAAATTAGACAACTAGAAAACGACCCCAAAACAACAAATCGCTGGTTACCCTTGCCGAAACGAAAAGAGCACGCAGCGGGATGATGACCAGCATGCTTCCGCTGCGGATCCCTTCTTCTCCTCTCTTCTTCCCTTCTCTTCTTCCCTTCTTTCTCTTCTTTTCTCCTTCTCCTTCTTCCTTGGCCGGTGCAAGGAGATCCTTCTCCTCCTTGGCCAGCAACAATGGGGGTGGTGTGGGGATGGGGAGGCGCAAGAGAGGGTGGAGGGAGGTGGAGAGGTGGGGAGGTGGGGTGGCGGCCGAATGGGAGTGGGAGGAAAGGGGAGGAGGGAAGGGGCTAGGGTTTTGGGGGAGGGGAGCCCCCCCTTGGCCGGCCACCCTCATGGGCCATGGCCCAGGCCCGAGTTGCCGCCCATTTGCTCTTTCCCCCCTCTAAAATTGCAGCACTGACAACAATCCAATTAGTCCCTCCCGTCGTTCCGTTTGATTCTTCCCCGAACCATCGATCTCTCCCGAAATAAAATTAATCTTCCTCGATTCAAACCTTAACTCTCTTTCGGGATATTACACTAACTTCGAAGCCTCCCACGGGCCACATGCTATTTGTGCAAGCATCAAAACACCCCGAGAAGCATCGTGTTCTTGATATTCCCATAAACCATCTCCTTCAAACCTAACAACAAGCGATGAACCGCTATTAGGTAGTATAATATTCTCGACTAAATTAGAAGAAAATTCAGTAACAGATTCACATGTTGGTTAATCTTCTTTGCACAAGCTTCACCCACAAGCTTCTCTTGTTCTTCAACTCTTTTAGTAAGCTCATGTTGTTCTGAGGTACTTGATGAATTGAAAACACTATATAGAATAATATAGCTAAGGATATTCGCATCAAAAGCCCAAACAAAACGGGTGCCTTTTTCAACTAGCTCATGAAAAGCCTAAGTCACTTTATGTCTATAAGCCACAAGCCAGTTGATGGGTGCTTTTTTGGCATTTGCAGGTTGGAAATAGCCATTTGCCACTAAACCTCGTTGAAATTGCCCACCAATATCATCTTTATATAAAAGAAAAACCATTCAATTTTTCTCTCATTCCTCCTCCCTTCTCCAACCCGTTCGCCTGCCTCCTCTCTCGCAAGTCACGAGTAGGCTTTGCGCTGCCCCCGCCATGGTTGCCTCCTACCGTCACTGGGCGTCGGCGACCACATCTCCTAGCATCATCGTCCTCCTCACCCGCGCCTCCATCCTCCATGCCCCCAAGCCGCCATCCACATCCCACGTCGTCGACCTAGACTCCCCTACCACGATGCCTCTCTTCGCTGCCTCTCTCTGCGTTGTCTCTCTCCGCAGCCTCCTAGAGCAACGCTGCCCCTCTTCACACGTCACCAACCCAGCATCCTCCCTCCGCGACACCTCTCTCCACCTCCTCCCAGTCACTACACCGCCCCTCTCCAACGCCACCGACCCGGCCTCCTCTCTCTGTGATGCCTCTCTCCGCCGCCTCCCGGTTGCTACGCCGTCCCTCTTCCCGCGCCGTCGACCCAACCTCCCCCTCCGCGACGTCTCTCTCCTACACCTCTCGATCTCTATGTCGCCCCTCTTCCTACACATCCGACCTAACCACCTCCCTCCATTGTCGTCCTGCTCCCCCGGGACTCCGCCACCCCTAACCTCCTCCGCCCCTTCCTCAGCCGACAACCCCATTCGTGGGCCAGCGAATGTGCTGCCTCATGTCCAGATCTAGAGGACCGGAGGCTAGGCGACAGTGAGGTCGACAACAGCCCGACGGCAAGGGCAACCTGTCGACGAGGGTATTTCAAATAATTTAATGATAAGACATAGCTCAGAAGCCATAAAAAGGTATGTTATCAAACACTCTGGCTTGGCTTAAAAGTTAGGTGCTTAAAAGTTGCTTAAGCCAAAAAGTTAGCTTTAAGCTATAAGCCAAAAATCCTAAGCCTAAATAAACAGGGTTTCCATCTTCCTCTAAGAGCAAGATCGAAGAATTCGAGAACCAAGGGTATCTTCTGTCAAAGGCTTTAATCAAATGGAGTCCTTGTGGCAGTGAAGCGACTCCAATTCTGGAAGAATGTCGGATCATTCTCTTTGCTTCTTTCGTGAAATTAGGTTTTCGATTGCCAAAGAGTGAGTTCTTAGCGGATATCTTTGATTAGTTTGTGATAGAACTCTTCCATCTTGGACCAAACTCCATTCTAATTCTTAGTGTCCTTTTGCATCTTTGCGAAGCTTTCCTTGGCATTCCTCCCTCTATTTTTCTTTTTTTGTCATTTTTATCGATTTACCTGGTCTAGAATCCTCATCAAAAGTGGCAAAGCTAGTATGAAAATAGAGGGGGCCATAGGCCAAAGCTTCCCTAGTTGGTCGTGTCAACACCGTATAGATCGACACATACATGGTTGCCCCCCCCCTCATGGCCTGCGCTGGCACCACCAGCCTCGTGCACGAGCTCACGGTCCATACCTGCCGGTAGTGGCAGATACAAGACAAACATTTTTCCAAAACAAGCCTAAATATGGCTAAGTCGTCGCAAGCAAGTCGATTTATGCATCATGCATGTGAACTTCACAATCATGGTAGTTTTAAACTAAAATCAATCCTGAAATTAGATGGACAAAGAAAGAAAAATTATTCTCTCAATTTGACTCACTCTCAGTTTCTTAGTCAAATAGTCCACCCATTTAGACATTCGTCCTCAAATAATCAAATTTAGTATATAGAGAAGTCATTTCGCAATGAAAACATACAAAATTTCACAATGTCATTCTCTCTCTCTCTCCCTCTCTCCCTCTTATTCTCTCACAAAATGTGACCTCATACATGAGATTGAAATTAGAACTAAAAGGACTAACTTGAGGGTGGAGGGTTACCGGCGCCTGAGCGTGGGCTCAAGCCCACTCAAGCCCACCAGGTGGCTATGCCCCTGCTTGGTAGCTCAATAGTTAAGATTGTTTGTCACTATGTGATGTAAGAGGTCACTTGTAGGGGTGAAAACAGGTCAGATACGGGCGGATATTGCTCTTCTCGTATCCTAACCCGTATTTTTACCTCGAAGTCAGAGTCAAATATAGGTGTGGATGCATATTTTTCGGATACAATCATGGGCGGATGCGGATCGGATTCAAATCAATTGCAGATAACTTGATGGATAGTGTACACATAAAGAAAATATATAATTTCACCAACGAAAGTGTCAAATTATACTACCTATTAGAGAATTATTTATCCTATATAACAACATAAACATAATCAAATATAAATCCATATTATATATTAATTAGTCAATGACAAGAAAAGCAAAGAGGATATTAAAGGATATTGATGTTTATGGGATGCCTTTCGGATATCCTATAAAATATGGCTACAGATCGGATATTGCTCTTTCCATATTCTATGAGATTTTTCGGATGTGGATGCCTTTCGGGTATCCTATAAAATATAGCTATGGATCTCATTGCCATACATGGGTCGAGCTAGCTTAGCGGATTTTTTTTTGCAAAGAGCACAAATCTTTGTGTGAGGCTTTGGCTCTTCTGGCTAGCTGTTGACTGCCGATCCAGGGGAGTGAAGAAAAGAAAGGAAGCAAGCCTGGCCTTGTCTTTAAACTCGGTCGTCAAAGTACCCTGGCTTCAAGTAATAAGGAAAGAGAGAGAGAGAGAGGAGGAACACTTAACTTGGTTAGCCAGATGCAAATCCAACGACGCAGGACATCGCTGGATTCTAATCGGCAGTGGCAGGAAAACACGCCCATATAGCTTGATCATATCGGTGGTTGGTGAAGCGTACGACGATGCCCCGGCGGCGACCAGCCATGTACGGCTTTTCAGTGATGACGTCATAACCCTCGTTCGATTGGGCATTTTACATAGGGGCCCTCGAATCCCGATCCAATTAATACTTCCAGCAGACCAAGGCAATCTTCCTCTGCCCTAGAACGAGATTTTTTAAAAAAATAATATTATTTTTAAAAAAATTATAAAAATAAATAGTTGATTTTTTTTTTTACAAAACTACACTACTGTCACCATATGACAATATTGCCATTTTTAAATGACGATAGTAGCCCAGAATAGTGCAAAGAGGTCTATGTCAACAGTTGAAATGACGACATAGCCCTATCACCACACCAACTAGCGACAGAACCCTATTGCCATTTCAACCAGCAACAGGGACCTCTCCCTGTTTTTTTACTGTCTATTTCCAACACATATTTTATAGATAAATCACAATGATATTACAAAGCATTCAGCGCAACGTCATCAAATTTTTTGTCAATAAATCACAATGATATTACAGAACATTCAGCGTAGCGTTCTTACATATTTTGTTGATAAATACACTTATATTACAAAACATTCGGCACAACGTCATCACCTCATGTCACCATTTCAAATAGCAATAGTAGCCCAGAATAGTGCATAGAGGTCTATGTTGCCAGTTGAAATGGCGACATGGCTCTATCGCCACTCCAACTAGCGACAGGACCCTATTGCCATTTCAACTAGCGACAGAGACCTCTGCCTGTTTTTTTCTGTCTATTTCCAACACATATTTTGTGGACAAATCACAATGATATTAGAAAACATTCAGCACAACGTCATCACATTTTTTTCGATAAATCACAATGATATTACATAACATTCAGAGCAACATCCTCACATATTTTGTTGACAAATCACAATGATATTACAAAACATTCGGCACAACATCATCACCTAGTTTTTCGATAAATCAAAATGACATTACAAAGCATTGAGCATCACATACTCCAACAAAACGAACCTTTCCAGTGATCGTGATCTCAATGTCCGCCATGTCGACCGCCTCGAGTGGGGCAGTCGAATGAGGTCCCCGCGACGCTGTCCAGACTGCCGATGTCTCCTTCATCCTATGGATTTCTTGTAGGGTATTTCTTGAAGGTATGTCCAGGCTCCCTTGTAACATCCTAATTTTCTGGAGTTTTTGAAAATTTTAAAATAAAAATAACCATTTGGTTTTGTTGAATTTCTAAAGCTTAACTTGAGATTTTGGAAGTTAAAGCCAATTTAATATGAATTAATCAAACTTCAACTAATTCAAAACTTAGTTTGTCTTGAGTTGTTGGAGTTCTCTGGTTTTTGGACTTCCTTTTCTCTGTTCATCCCGATCTCCCGTCAGCCGTTCCTTTCCCTGTTCAACCACCCCCTTGTCACGACCACCCTTTGATTTCGACCACCTCTCGGTCACGACCACCCTCTTGGTCACGACCACCTCTCGGTCACGACCACCCCTTGGTCGCGGCCACACTCTTGGTTTCGACCAGCCCCACCTGTCAGCCCTGCTCACCTTTTTCCTCCTGCCGCATCACTGCTGCCGCGAAAGTCTTCACGCATTAAATGCCGATATGTCGCATTAAATGATGTTGCCTTCGCTGTGACTGTTCCCTCTTTGGTCTTCTCCCCTACCTGCCCCAATCCCTTCCCTCACCTACCGGTTGTGCACCCTGGTCATCTTCCACCTCCGCTCGGGTCAGCGCCATGCATACTTTCGCACCAGCTCACCTGCCCGCGTCGCGCGTATTGAATGTGCGTCCTCCGTCGCACCCATTGCCATCACCCACTCTCTTCTCTGGACCTCCCCATGCTGTATAAGGAACTAGGGAGCCCTCTTGCCCTCCTTTGTTTTCCCCTCCACTCCTCTCGGTTTAGGCCTACCTCTTAGTCGAACCTCCTTCTGAGGACTCGTTCTCCCTCGTTCGAGCTCCAATCAGAGTGATTCAAATTCCTAACCTCATCTAAATTTAGTACCCTTCTTTTAGCTCTAGTTTGGTAGGTTCTTTAGTCTTTATTTGGAGTTATTTTAGTTACTTATTTGGCTTTGTTCGCACGTGTAGATTCCGACGTTTCGGAAGACTTCGTGGATCTGACGACCTCGACAGAAGCATCCCAACTCTTCATCGAAGGCAAGTCGTGGACCTTTGATAATATTGAACCTATTTTATAAAAGTATATTATTTCATATCAATATACATGGCTAGTTGTATAAAACTGGTTTGGGAACTAGCTAAATATCTACTCGACAGTATGTCTCTTTGATAAATTACAAACGACATGTTGACATGTACCCTTGGACACCATAAGATGGGTAATCTTAGTTGGACATTGTTGTAATACCAACATGGGTGCGTATTATGCTTAGTCATGTCTTAGATAAGCGATGGACTCTCGATCTCATGATTCATTAATGATAAATTTGACTAAAGAAAATATGGAATTGTGGCGGAGCCACTGCTTTTAAAAGATATTGTGCCATGGCAAGGGTTGTCATTTGGCTGGGTTGAACCGAAAATGATTTCATACTCGGTCGAATGATCGTGCAGTAAAAGGGGTGCTTGAAGCACATTGGGATGTGGTTGCTTCGCCTGAGTAGTCTCTAAGGACTTAACCTTGTACGCCATTGATCTGGGCCTTACCGTACAACCACAAGTTCATTTATGGGGTGGACCTGACCAACTAATTAGCAATATTTTGATTCGGTTCTGTTTTGGTTGGGAACGGTGCAAGAGGGGGCCAGGAAGGCGAATCCTTAGCGAGCAGGACCGAGTCAAAACAGAACTTTGTAAAGCCCTTGTCGCGTACTTTAGACTGCTCACCTAAGGTAATGAGCGGTGGTATCGACGGATGTCAAACAAACTAGAGAAGTCGTGTCTTGTGGGTCAAGCTGTATAACCTCTGCAGAGTGTAAAACTATTCAAATAGTCGTGTCCCCGGTTATGGACAATGCCTGGTGATTTCACGCAAGGAGTAGATTTTTCTCAAAATGTGGTCGTGGTTGGTTACGAGTGGTTTGGGAAATGAACATTGACGAGGATTAAAACCTCTATATATTATCTTTAATATATAAAAGACCATACGTCTTCATGGTCGTAACCTTTGAGGTGCACGACCTCACTGGTCGTAGAGATTCCAGAGGTTACATAATGGGTACCCTGGTCGGACGAAGGCCCAAGCCAAGCCTCCGACCAGGAGAACTGCTCGTAAAAGGTAAGAACTGATTCCAAGGTATATTCCCTACCGTATGATGAATGGAACACGTGCATATTCCATACGACATATCTTATCCAAGACACACCAGTGAACAACCTCCGTGCGGTTATATGTTTCATAGACATATAACCATCAAACGGTTGATTCTGATCAACCGTCACTTGACTCGACTGACGCAACGCCGCATCGAGCGCCTTCTCGGAGAATCGCCACCTCTTCGAGGGCTATTTAAAGATGGAACCTGGGCGGATCAAAGGGTGGGAGAGATCATCGGGAGATCAGAGCATCAGAGATCGGGAGAAGATGATCAGAAGATAGAAAGAAAGAAGCATTGTCTTGTACTCTAGAAAGCAATCGTCATTCTCGGATACACCCTTGTAAAATCTCGTTCATACTAATAAAGAGCGGTCCATTGCAATCCCAAGATTTCCCACGCCATTCTCTCTTTTTCCATTTATTGTAAGATTGGCGACTTGATCGCCGATACCGGCGCCGTCCGTGGGGGCGCGGCGTGGAATCTTGAAGATCGGTGTTGCTCACCGATTCTTTGTCCATTTCCCACTCGTAATCGCTCATGCGGTTATGTCGGGAAGTTGGGACGAAGAGAATTGGTTCGACCGCGACTACGCTAACCTTGACATGGACGCATGCATGCGCGCCATGGAGGAAAATGGACCTCTTCATCATCCCCTCTTCCATCGGGTCGCTTTGCGTAAACAAGCGAAATCGATCGGATGGATGAGGATACACCACCGCGATCGGTGGTGTTTCGAGGAGACGCTCCCGACCGGTTCGAAAGCCCGGTTTCAAAGAAGCCGGACTCGCGACCGCAAGAAAGGTGAAGAAACCCAACTCATCAACTCAAGTCCAATATACTTTCGATGCGATCATGGTTGATAGATACTCACCGACGGCTTCTAGCAATTCCAGAGCCAACCGACACTTGGTGACAAGAGTCGATGAAACCCACGGTGATAAACGGATGGGGATAATAAGGCTCGAGATACGATCGGCGTCACGCATCAGCCGAGACCATTACAAGGACCTCAGGAGGTACTGATCACCGATTATTCCCCATCGTGGAAACTCTTGGTGAAAACTCTCAAAGGCTCTCCATTGATTACGATGGAAGCTCATGAGAGGATAACTGTTGGAAACACGAGGTCAATGCGATCGGAGATTCAAATCAAGATGTCGTGTACGGTCCTCCACACATTGTCTCGCCACCACATAATGATGGAGATGATACGAGCAGTCAGGCACCAAATGCCAGAGGTCACAGAACTGGTGGACGTCCATCACATTCACCGATCCCGCCTAGCCAATGCAGGAGATCGCAAGACCGATCGAGAACAGAGAATTCAGCTATCAAACACCTCTTTCTGGTAGAAACCCTGTAAGACCTTCGATAACAATACAGAACCTGCAGTGAGTTAGAAATATGTTAAATACTTCTGACCCTGTTTTGGCAGAAACTCCAGGTTTTGCACGACTTGTAGGTCAAGTATCGGAGATTATCCAACAGACCATGCAGCGCACGGAAGCATATCGGGAACGAAGGCAACCACGAGTCGGACCATGACTTCATCTCAAAGATTCTTCCTCGAGCGAAGCGGCGTGGTCGTGTTGAGGGTCAACTAACATAAGGACCACTTCGACGCTTCCGACCAGCAGGTCATGAGGGAAGAAGATTGTTTCAGGAATCTTCACCTCGCTAACAAGAGCAAACGCTTGGACCTGATGATCTTCGGTATAATCTTAACCGTGCAAGCGGTCAAAGGCGTTCTCGACGCGTACGGCCGGCCGGGATACCGAAAATCAGCGATGCGGTCCCGAAATCGGTCCCCGATCGATTATAATCGCACCTTTTCAAAGAAGGCGCCGTGAGACGATCACGAGTTGTCGAGCTTTCTCGCAGGCTCCAAGTCGTGCGTTGGCCAAACAGTTCGACCGCCAACCTCGATAAATTCAATGGGACCCAAAATCCTTTAGAATTTCTTGATTTATACCATCACCATCGAGCGTGGCGCGCGATTTAAAATGTAATGGCTAATTATCTTCCCACGGTACTAGATGGATCAGCCCGATCATGGTTGCTAAATTTACCTATCGGATCTGTGTATACTTGGGAGCAGCTTTGCGATCTTCTAATTGCAAACTTTCAGGGTACGTACGATCGCCCTGGAAAGGAGGATGATCTCCACAGGATACGGCAAAAACCTAATGAAACTCTTCGACAATACATCAAGAGATTTAGCCAAGTTCGCAACTCGATTCCAGAGGTTGCAGAGTCTTCCGTTATCCAGGCTTTTAAAGCGGGATTAAGAAATCGAAGGTTTACGGAGGATCTAGCAATTCATCCCCCACGAACAACCATCGAACTCTTCGACATGGCTGACAAGTACGCAACGGCTAGCGAAGCGGTCGAGTGGAACGAAGCCGTTGATCGAAAAGACAAGATCCCCCAGCCTGGTCTGGATAAATCGGAAAAGAAGCAGAAGAAAGCTCCCAAGAAGAAGAAACACGGCAGAACTAACGATAAGGAGGTTCTGGCTGTTCCTGAGAAATTTCCTAAAGGAAGAAAAGATTACTCTGGTCATAGCAAAGCAAAAACTCCGACCAATGAGTATAAGAAAAGCAAAAATGGTGTCCTCTCCATAAACAAGCAGACACGATTTACGAATAGCTGTCGCGCTTAGCGTAAGAAATTGAATGATTTTTATGCGTAAAGGTCCACTTCCTTCAATTCAAGAAATTGGGAAACAAGCTCGAGAAAGGACAAGGATGGTGACGAGGAGATGGAGTATCAAGAACCTCAAAGATCTTGTCGATGTAATTTTCGGGATCTTCTTCATACGAATCAGCACGCCACCAAGGCCATGGAGCGAGAAGTCAACCTTGTTTGAAACTCCGATCATTACCAAACCTTCAAGGTGGTCGAGACAATAATCTCCTTTAGCAAAGAAGATTGCCCAATTCCTTCAACTCGACTGGTAGGTTTCCAATTGTCGTTGAGCCTACTATTAATAATCGCAAGGTTAATCGGGTTTTGATAGATGGGGTAGTTCTTTAAATATTCTCTTTGCAAGCGCATTGGAAGATATGCGATTCCAAATTCTAAGGTAAAGCACTGAAATATGCCTTCCATGGTATAGTTCCCGGATCTACGCCAAGCCAATAGGGCAATTATCCCTATTGGTTACGTTCGAAAACCGATAATTTCCGAACGTAAAAGTTTCTTCGATGTAGTGAATTTTGAAACAACATATAATGCAATCCTTGGTCGTCCAAATTAGCAAAATTCTGGTAGCTACGCATTACGGTTACGAGTTTGAAAATGCCGACCAAAGGGTGTCATCACGGTCCGAGGTGATCGGAAAATCGCCACGCATGTGATCGAAATGTTTAGAACCGGTCGACGAGCTTCGACTGGAGGATCTAACACCGCTACCATGCGGTCAAACACTCAAGACCAAAGATAGCACCAAAGCCTTCCGACTGGATGAAAGAGGTACCACTCGAAAGCGCTTGAGAGTGCCAAGATTCAGTCGGGAAGGACTCAACCCCAAATAGGAAGAGTCGCTCGTCTCCTTCCTCCGAGCAAACCAGGATGTATTCGCCTGGCAGGCATCCGACATGCCCGGAGTCCCCAGGGAGGTGATCGAGCATAGGCTAGCATTGCAGCCTGATAAAAGACCGATCAAGCAGAAGCTAAGGCGTTTTGCACCTGATCGGAAAATAGCAATCCAATGGAGATTGACAAGCTACTCAAGCCGGATTCATCCGTGAGGTCGACCACCCCGACTGGCTTGCCAATCCTGTAATGGTTAAAAAGGCCAATGGAAAATGGCGTATGTGTATCGACTTTACAGATTTAAATAAAGCTTGTCCAAAGGATGATTTTCCCCTTCCTCGCATTGATCAACTTGTAGACTCTACCTCCGGGTGTGAGTTATTAAGTTTTTTAGATGCATATTCAGGATACCACCAGATTAATATGAGTAAAGAAGATGAAGAGAAAACTTCCTTCATCACTCCATTTGGTACCTACTGTTATGTAAAGATGTCATTTGGTCTTAAAATGTCAGCGACGCCCAAAGGTTGATGCAGAAACCTTTAGTACACGATAGGTCGGAATCTTGAAGCCTATGTTGATGACTTGGTCGTAAAAGTATCAACATTGGTGACCACATTCCGCACCTACAAGAGACTTTCAATAATTTAAGACGCCATAACCTTAAATTAAATCCGGAAAAGTGTGCGTTCGAGTTTCATCCGAAAACCGCCGGGTTTCTAGTTTCGCTAGAGGCATTGAAGCGAATCCAAAGAAAATAATCGCTATCGATCGATGCGTTCCCCGACCACGAAAAAGGAAGTCCAGAAGCTAACCGGCTGTATGGCGTTAAGTCGTTTCATAGCACGGTTAGGTGAAAAAGGACTCCCATTCTTCAAGCTTCTCCGGAAACATGGAAGTTTCAAATGGACTAAAGAGGCAAACGACGCTTTTGAGGAGCTTAAACGGTATCTTACGAATCCTCCAGTCTTAGTCTCTCCAAGATTGGAAGAGACATTGCTAATTTACGTCATTTATAACGCCACAAACAGTTAGCGGTGTATTGGTCGTAGAACGTGATCGTATCCAACGACCAATATATTACGTAAGTGAAGTCTTGCATGGACCAAAAGAACGATATCCACAGATACAGAAATTGCTCTATGGTCTCCTTATGACTTCAAGGAAACTTAGACATTATTTTCAGGCCCATAAAGTGGTCGTACCTACCGGATATCCGCTTGGTCAAGTCCTAGGTAACAGGAGTCATCGGGGCGAATAGCGAAATGGGCGGTTGAGCTTGGGGCGTTTGACCTCCATTTTGTCCCTAGAATAGCGATTAAGTCTCAGGCAATAGCAGAATTCATTGCCGAATGGACAAACCCTGAACCCTCCCAAGAACCCGAGTACGAGTTTCACGACCAGTGGACAATGTACTTTGATGGTTCCTTGATGCTTCAAGGCTCGGGGTCAGGGTCGTTTTGATTTCCCCTCGCGAACAACTTAAATACGTCATTCGCTTAAACTTTCTGCTACAAATAATGCGTGAGAATCGAAGGTTTGTTGGCGGACTTCGAGCACTCGTTCGCTCGGGATTCGCAGATTGCTAGTGAAAGGTGATTCTCAACTACTAGCGAATCAAGTAGGGAAAGAGTATCAATACTCTAGTACCAAGATGTCATCATATCTGGCGGAAGTACGAAAACTTGAAAAGCATTTTTTCGGTTTTCAGATCCAACACATTCCTAGAAAGGAAAACTTTCTCGCGCACTGATTGGCGGATGGCTTCCACACGGACATCCGTCCCGCCCGAGTTTTCTCGAGAAACTCGATTCACCCTCGGTAGTCGAGCCTTCCGAGGACATAGATGTTAGCAAGGAGGTTGCACACCTTGATTCTGCAAGCATGGATGCTCCACAAGTCGATGATGGTTGGCGCCATCACGATCACGGTAGAGATTGGATGACATCGATCTACAATTATCTTCAGCATGACATAATTCCAGAAGATGATGTAGAGGCTGATCGTATTGCACGAAAAGCCAAATCATACACTCTCATTGAACGTACCTTATATAAGCGAGGATCTCACGGAGTGTTGATGAGATGCATATCTCAATCGGATGGCATTAAATTGCTAACCGAAATTCATGAAGGAGTCTGTGGAGCTCACCATTCCTACAGAACGCTGGTCGGTAAAGCCTTTAGGCAAGGATACTCTCGCCAATCGCCTTAATGATGCAAAAGAGCTCGTGACGGCGCGCATAATGTCGGTTTCATAGCCGATAAGTACATCACCCGCCTCAAGCTTTGCAAACAATCCTCTTTCTTGGCCTTTTCAACCTGGGATCGGATATTCGGGACCTTTCCCAAAGGCACCGGGGCTTTGAGTTCTGTTCGTCATGATTGACACGTTCACTAAGTGGATCGGCCGAGCCGGTTGTAAAACTACAATCAAGCCGCCAAGAGGTTCCTAACAAAAGCGTGATTACACGTTTGGTGTACCCAATCGTATAATCATCGATAACGGTGCTCGCTTCTCAAGCGGCAATTTTCGTGAATTTCGTGAAGAACTAGGTGTCAAGATACATTTCGCTTTTGCTCATCCACGAGCAATGGAGCGCTTGAGCGAGCTAATGGTATCATAATGCAAGGGATCAAACGACGAGTGTTCGACCGCCACTTCAACGGTCGAGCTTGGGTTCGAGAACTTCCTCTCAGATTATGGGCTGTTCGTACCACAACTAGTCGTGCGGCCGGGAAATACCATTCTTTTAGTTTACTGGCCGAGGCTATGCTTCCTCCAGAACTAAAAATTGGTTCTGCTCGAACTGATTACTTTTCTGAAAGTGATCAGTCTGAACGACGACTTGACGACATCAATTTCCTTGAAGAAAGATGAAATCAAGCCTTGATACGATCAACAATCTACCAACAAGCCATGCGTCGGTATCACAGTCGTAAGGTACAACCTCGCAGCCTAGCTGTAGGTGATCTGGTTCTCAGAAAAATCCAAAACCAAGCAAATCGCAATAAACTTTCACCTAAATGGGAAGGTCCATACACTGTGGTCGAAGTAACCCGACCAGGATCGGTACGGTTAGCTATGTCGGATGGGCAGGTTTTATCTAATTCTTGGAATATTGATCAATTGCGTAAGTTCTATGTTTAATTTCATGTATTTCATTTTTATTCATTTTTCTTCAATAAAGATGCTTTTCCTTAAAAATGATAAGTATGGTTGTTTATACTTATTATTTGTTGCATCCGTCGTATGCCATTCCGTTCTCGGTTGGTCGGAGAAGACTCGCATTCTCTCCGATATTCCTTCTTTGGGATCTCCACTACTCATGGTTGTTGACTTAAATGTCACCAATCACATTGGTTTTAGCCGTGATCATTGCTTCAATGATACACATTCACGACCGGACATTCTTTTCTTAAAGAGTCATACGAGTATAAGGAGTACCAACTCGCACGATTTACTTGGCTTTCGTTTCTTGAAATTGAAGATTGTTATTTTATTTCAACATTCTGTTCTAATCAAGTTTGGCTCTTGGTTGGGACACGAAAGCCTCCCGTCGAAGTCTCTCCTCTCTGACGTGGTCCCGCTCTCGGAAGGAGCTTCCTAGTGACGGTCCTTTTCCTACGATCCTCGTTGCGGTCGGATTTGAGAATGAGCACGCCATGAAATATTTTACAAATCTTCGCCTTAAGATTCGATACGACCAGATCCGAATATTTCCTAAACAACGGTACTTATCTCTTCATTTCATTTCTTGCATACATTCTTAATGCATATCTTCTTATAAGCAAGATCTAGTCTTTGTTATGTCTTCTGACTACAAGTGGTATTCCATAGTACTTCGATAATGGGCAAAATCTAGACTAGCAGAAGTCGTCAGTTGGTTCCGACCACATGATTTCCTAGTATTTCCTAGATCATTGTCATACACATTATCAAGACTCTTACCATGGTCATCGTTATTACTCAATTACAGTCTCATCGCTTTCTTTTAGTAACGTTCATCTACTAACATAAGCAGTCGGGGGCTAGGAGATATATGAGTATTTAACAACATTAATAAGACAAAGTAGGATCTTCTTTGATAAAAGGTAAGTTTTCATTTTACATAGTCTAAAGTTACATCTGTTTACATATTAGGACCTCCAGACTGGTCGCTATGAGATGGAGATCTGACTTCCATTTCCCCTGCAACTTTCTCTCCGAGATGTTTTACTTCCTCGAGAAGTTTTGTTGCTTCACTTTCAGAGCAGTCGAAGTCCTCTTCCACAGCTTTAAGACTAAAAGAGGGGTCAGAAGCCTTTAGTTTTGCTAAAGCAACACTAACTCCAGTTACAATAGCTTCCTGCATTGTCTGGGTATGGTTTTCCTTCATAGTTTTGAGCAGGCTTTTCAGATCTTCCAGAAGTTGACCAAAGTAGATCATCTTTTCCGTTGGATCTCCTAATGAAGGCAAGCTTGATCCTGATCCCATATCAAAGATCATTTTGTTAAGGGTCGTGATCTTCTCATCAAGGCCAAATACAAAGGCTTCCTTTTGGCCACGCTCAAAATCGAGGGTCTTCTCCGCTGCTCAAGTGCTACGCTTTTTCTCGCACGAGTAGATAAACAAAATTAATGTACTCTTTATAATTGGAGTTATGGAATATCGTTAGGTCTCGACCGATTACCTTTGATTTTCTTCTCACAAGAGTCGAAAACCTCTTTTTGTCTGGTCATCGCATGCTCGATCGACCGGTTTTTACTCTGATTTTCTTCCCTCGGCTTTATTATTATGGCTTCCTTGGCCTTGATCTCTTCTTTAATTTTCTCTAAATCTATCAAATATGATAGAAAGAGAAGGGTAACCTATAAGGAGAATCAAGATAATAAACCTTAGGAGATCAAAAAGAGAAATGTACTTACTTCTCGGATCGGAGTGTTTTTGCTCCAAAGTTCTTATTCACTGGTCACCCTCCGATCACAAAGATAGTTTTCACCAAATGCTACAAAAACAAAATTCCTTTCTTTAGCAAATTTTCAAAGAAACTGCAAAAGAAAGAGTTGTAAGGATGGTCGTAGAACGCTTACCCGAATTGCTATATCATTATATTCGGAAAAGATGGTATCTGGACCAATCTTGGCTTGATGGTCCGATATCTTTCCCCAGGCTTCATCAAGTTCCTTATCCTCGATAAATCGGGGAGAAAAAGGGAATTTGTTAACCTGAGAAGTATTTCCTGGAGGAGGTGGAACCTGTTGAGGGTCTCTGGGGATGACTACCTCCGGAGAAGGAGTAAGGATTACTAGAGGATCCCGAGCAGATGTGAAACACGCTCGGGGCTTCTTTTGCTACTTCATCCTCGGTAGTTTTTGCTTTAGGAGTATCCTGGTCAGGAGCCTCCACGACCACCTCTACCTCAGGAACTTTTTCCTGAGGGGTGCTCTGGTCGGACACGACCGGAACACCAGAAGATCTAAAACAAGAGAGAGAGAAGGTAAGGAAGATCCAAGGTATGTATAAATACGACCTCTTCATTTTATATATATACCTTGTTGTTTTTCTGAATTTACCCTTATAGCGCATCGAACTAAAGTTCGTTGCGCTAGCCTTCCTCTTCCTGTCAACTGATCTCACCGGTTCTAAACCGGTAGGGTTGACTAGATCTTGCACATCTACTGATCGGAAATCGGAAGCGATATCCGCGACCATTTGGTCGAGGTCCCTGATCGCCGGGTCAGTAGATGTAGATTCGTCTACCTCCAAAACAGTGGCCTCAGTAGGCACTGGAGGATTCTCAGTGACCTTGCTGGAAGGTACGACAACCGCCTAAATTCATCATCAAAGATAGTTAGGCGATAAACATAATTTATCCAAAATATTATTTGTGTTCAGTTACCTACCTCTGGAGGGCTTACATCCTGTGTGGTCGAAAGGGAGATCGGATCATCAATTGGCTCACATCTTTCAGTGACCTTGTTGACTCTCAACCCAACCGACTACACATCAAAGAGGATTTATGGTATACCGATCAAAAATAATATGTACGTCAATAAGACAGCAGTTGATATTTTTTACCTTAAGTCTTTCAATCCTTTCTTCAACGGAAACAGCCGCTAAGATCCGAGGAAAACTAGCCTTATCGCGAGCTCTCCCAAGACAAATCATCTTGATCCGCTTCTAATCTCATCGTAAGATAGAGTCAAAGGTAAAATGAAAGAGTTAAGAAATAATCAACTTAAATATGTAAACTGGTCGGAATCATTAAAATGGCTTACCATCTTTAGAGTCTCTGGTCGTATCATCACGACCAATGTACCAGAGCATCTTATGTGCTCGGGCCTTCAAGGGGCTAACCCGGCGCGTGGAAAAATCTTTCACCACATGCCAAGATGTTAGACCTTTGACGCTAAGAAGCTTGATTGCTTCAGCCCATTTTCCTACGTTTTCCTCTTTCTCCATAGAGGAGCGCCATCTCGAATTCTCGACCGCCTTCTTGCCAGAATAATAAAGGTTGTCTTTCTTCGTGATCTTCATATAGAACCAGTTCTTCTTCCACGACTACCACGAAGATTTTGAGTACATAAAAATGTACTCATCAGCTTTTCCATCATGGAGACGCAAGGTGCACTCTCCAGGCGTCCCAATCGCCTTTCCGGACTTTGTCATCCTGTAGTAGTACCTGAATAAATCCAGATCTGCTGGAATCCCTAAGTACGCTTCGCAGAGATAGATGAAAATACTGAGATTGGCGATGGCATTGGGAGCCAGATTCACCAATTCAACTCCATAATACTCCAAAACTTGAGGAAGGAAGGAGTGAGTTGGTAGCCGAAATCCGCATTCGATATATGCGAGAAAAACAGGAATTTCTCCATCTTCACTGCTCGGGGAATGTTCTCCGGCGGCGGATCTCCAAGAAATCACATCTTTGCTGGGGAGCATCCCGATCTTCTCCAGATTCTCCAACTTCTTCTCACTCGTGCCTGAACCACCGGTTGGTGATTTGGTCCGACATGGTTAGTTTCTTTTTGGGTGTGGAAAGCAAAGGAAGTCGGAAGAAGTTTTCACTCGAAGATGAAGAAGGAAAGGAGGAAGTGAAAAAAAAACCCTAGGTTTACAAAGGGGTTTTATAAGCTTCAGAAATCCTAAACCGTAATAAGGAGTTACCCAAAAAAGTCCAACGGACACAGAAACTCTTCAAATCCCAAGGCAAAGTTCTCAACTTTAAAGTGAATACACACCGCTTCAAATGCCTTTGTATTTAATAAGCATCATCCCGATATGATTTCATTGGAAGAAAGGTGTTCACACGACCTATTCATTTAAAGTTCGGGGGCTAGCTGACGAGGATTAAAACCTCTATATATTATCTTTAATATATAAAAGACCATACGTCTTCATGGTCGTAACCTTTGAGGTGCACGACCTCACCGGTCGTAGAGATTCCAGAGGTTACATAATGGGTACCACAGGCCTGACGAAGGCCCAAGCCAAGCCTCCGACCAGGAGAACTGCTCGTAGAAGGTAAGAACTGATTCCAAGGTATATTCCCTACCGTATGATGAATGGAACACGTGCATATTCCATACGACATATCTTATCCAAGACACACCAGTGAACAACCTCCGTGCGGTTATATGTTTCATAGACATATAACCACCAAACAGTTGATTCTGTATCAACCGCCACTTGACTCCGACCAGACGCAACGCTTCGCATCAGGCGCCTTCTCCGGAAGTAACTGCCACCTCTTCGAGGGCTATTTAAAGATGGAACCTGGGCGGATCAAAGGGTGGGAGAGATCATCGGGAGATCAGAGCATCAGAGATCGGGAGAAGATGATCAGAAGATAGAAAGAAAGAAGCATTGTCTTGTACTCTAGAAAGCAGTCCGTCATTCTGTCAGGATACACCCCTTGTAAAATCTCAGTTCATACTAATAAAGAGCAGTCCCATTGCAATCCCAAGATTTCCCACGTCATTCTCTCTTTTTCCATTTATTGTAAGATCGGCGACTTGATCGTCGACAAACATGGTGCTCACGAGTCATCTGGGAAGTGAATAGGGTGTTCACGAGTTGTTTTCAAAGAACTTGATTACTTATGTATTAATCTTTCAACCTGTGCTTTGCAATCTACTTATTGTATTTCCAATCAATACTGCTTTATGCAAACTAACCATAAAGCCATTCTTGTCAAGCCCTACATGAATATTAATTGCATACATCTCCTCACAGCTTGCTGAGTACATTCAAAGTACTCACGGCTTTACGCCCTCTGTTTGATCAGCAAAGGAGGAAGAACCAGAGATCTCAGAGTGCTATGAAGAGGAGTACGGCGAAGACCATGCGATCTAGGCTGTGTCCTCCACTCGATTGCCTGTGGGCATGTCGGATGGCCTCCACGAGTTGATTCGCTTCTCCGCAGCAAGTTGTACTCTATTGTCTTTAGCCCTGGATAGCAAACTCTGTAAACCTTGACTGTAAGGTCCTTTTGCTGTTAAGTAATATTATTCGACTTCTTCATCGTTAATCTTGTTGTATGGATATGATTTCACCTATGTTGCTACTATGCGAGCTAGCTACTGATCATGGGACTAGTTCAGTGTGCACAGAGGGTCTCGGGGTTCCATACCCGGGGTCCCGACATCCCTACAAATGGAGCACTTCTTCGTACGACTCCTAGCTTCTACATCGTCCATTTCGTTCCTCATACTCCGCACCTGTCACCGGCCAACATTTTCCTTCAGCCTATCAATATCTGCGGCCTAGATAAGTTGCTCCCAGGTCGAATGGCTAGTGAAATAGCCAACCACGTCGTAACCATACAGCTGTGCACACTGAGTTTGCATCACCTCCTCCTTGTTGAAATAATCAGAGAGGTATTGGTCGGGATGTTGTGCCAGCGTCGAACATACGGTCATGACATGTGAGTAGGGCCTATGCAAAAGAAGAGGCTTGTTGCAAGTGCATACATAACTAGTGCGGCGTAGCATGCACTCGTGGGTGATCCTCTCGTGGTTCGTCCCGCGGTGTCCTTTTTCCCTACACAATATCTCAAAACGAAACTCCCTTGCACCCATCTTGAATGCCCAATGCATCTCACCCTTCTTGCTCTTCTCCTCCATGTACTTGCTGATCATGGCAGAGTACAATACTCTGTCATTTGCCATAGCGAGCGACGCGTTGTTGCTTTTGTCAACAAACTAATTTGTGGTACCGCAGAGAATTGCCTCCACAATACCAACCAAAGTGAGGCACCTGATGCCGCTCATGACCTAATTGTACACCTCGGCTAGATTGGTTGTCATGACACCATATCGAGCACCACCCCTATCATGTAGTAGTGACCACTTATCTTTAGAATAGTGCTCAATCCAGTCCGAGAAGCATTTCACCTGCGCCCTTCTCTTCCTCGCCACACTAGGACTATTTGTGGGTAGTTGTGGAAATACTTCGGGGGCCTGATCAGTGCTTGTAACAGCCTTTCTCGTTGTCTCCCTTCTGTGCATCTGGGTCCGCTCATCCAGAATCTTTTATAGTGCGTCAAACTTTCACTGTTGGTTCTGGTTACACAGCCACTTGAACAGGTTCATCAAGTCTTTTGTTGCGGAACTGCTTGTAGAAGTTTGTACCCAAGTACCTCATGCTCCACCTGCTCTGTAGATCCACCTATGGAAGTGGTTTTCTCTCTCCTAGTTGTAGCTGAGTTATTGTACTTAGTAGGCCCGTATGTCAATCATGTATGACGCATATGTTAAGACGGCTCTGTACAACATAAATTCTCAAATTCCTCAGGAACCACAATCAGTTGTCCGTGTTCTCACTTTCAACGAATGCGAATGCCACGAGAATAATTTGATTGTTCCCGTCCGTCGCTATTGCAGTCAGTATCTGACACTTGTACTTTCTAGTAAGGATTGTGTCATCTACGCACAAGATTGGATGACAGTGCCAGAATGCATTGATGCATGGACCAAAGATGAAGAATGCTCGTTTCAGTACCCTCTTATTGCCCCACCTCGGATGCATGCAATCTTCAATGGCAACATGAGTGTAACATCCCAAAAATTTGGTATGTTTTAAAAGTTTTAAAAGAAAAATAACCATTTGGATTTTTCTGCTAAAGTTAAAAGCTTAATATGAATTTTCAGAGTTCAAAAACAATTTAATATGGGTAATGTCAACATCAACTATTATCAAAAAAAATTTATTTGGGTTCTATGTGCTTGGATATATTTTCTAGATTTTTCTAGAATTTTTCCGAGTGCATTTGCTATTTTCTAATTGCCATTTGCCTGTTCTGCTATTTTCTAAAAAGAAAAACCTATTAATAAATCTCAGATTTCTTCGGGCCGAATCTCCCGCGCCGGCCCATCTTTCCTTCTCCCTCCGGCCCAGCCCACTCGGCCTTTGCCCTTTCCGCAGCCCAGCCCGAGCGGCAGCTCTCCTCCTTCCTTTGTCTCCCTGCCTGGTGGGCCCGCTCTCGTTGCCACCTCACCTCGTCTTCAACCTGGACTCCTGCCGTGTCCGTGTCCGGCACGAGCAGCGGCGCCGGCCTCCGGTCGGACTCCTCCTCTCGGCGCCTATTTAAGGAGCCCGCCGCGTCAAAAGCTTCGCCCCAAATCCCTCTTCCAAAACCCTAACACCTTGTCCCAGGTCTTGTTCTCTTGGCGCCGCAATCGCCGAAGAACCGAAGCTGGCCACCGAAGTCTTCGCCGCCGGAATTCACCGCCGTTGGACCACCTCCGCCCGTGATTCTTCCTCCGTTGTGATCGCAATAGCGTGGGCTTCATCGTGCTCCCTCCATCTTCTTCGGAGAGTCATCACATCGCCGTTGTCGCCTTCGTCATCAAAACCGGCCGCCGCCTCTCTTGTCGATCTACACCTCCGGTGAGCCTCCTTGCTATCCTAGCGTGTCAAAACGTGTGTCTTGTCACCCGCATCCTATCCCCCACCTCCTCTTGGTTTCCTTGTCGCTGAAGTGCTGCCGCCGCTTCTTCTACCTTGTCTCCGGTCATCCTTGGATTGCCGCCGACGTGGTTCACCTCCGGACTTTCCGAGCCTTTCCTTGTGTTCCTGGTATCGTCGCCGACCCCATGCTCCTCTTAGTTTTCTTCGGGCGCCACTCCTTCGCCAAGACCGCCGCACCGTGGAGTTCACCGCCGCCAAAGTCGCGCGCGCCGGCGAGCCCTTGCCGCCTTGCCGCTACTGTCACCTCCCGAAGCCGCTTTGCTCACGGATCCCGCTTTGGTACTTCTCGAGCTCCTCGCGCTGCTCGCCGTCGCGCGCAAATCTCATCGCCGGCCGTCTTCTCGCCTCTTCGGTTTCTCCCTTGCTGACGTGGCATGCCACCTCCTTTTCCACATCAGCGCCACCTCAGCTCCGCAGTCCTTGTGGCATCCAGTCAAGCGCCCGCGTGTCACGGCCATGTGGCACATCTACTTCCCACCCGAGCCCAAGGTCCATGAACCAAGTCCATGGTACACCAAGTCTATGCCAAGTGGGACCCAGTCGTCAGATGGTTTTCATCCAGTCCGATCGTCTCTGCTGACGTCATGCTGGCATCATAATCTCCTTTTCCTTTAGGAAAATAATTCCAGTAAATCCATAAATTCTGATTTTCAACATTTTATGTGATTTCAATCTTCCAGAGCTCATATCTTTTGCATCCGAACTCCGATTGAGTCCATTCAAATTCCTAAATTTATCTAAATTCAAGATCTATTTATCTGAGATTTTTATTTAATTTTTGGAGTTTGTTTTCTCTCTGTTATTTATTTATTTGTGTTATTTGCTTGTTTTGCGAATAGACGTCGATACTTCGGGAAGCTTCGAGCAAGGAGTAGCATACCAAGATCAAGATCAATCACTGGATTTATTCCAAGGCAAGTCGTGGTCCTTTGATCATATTGAACCCATGATTTTAAAAGTATATTGTTTTATACAAATTGCATGCTATCTTTATATAAATTGCTCTGGGAATAGTTATTACCTATTGTCATTATGCCTCCATTGGTTATTTGAATGCCATGAATCCTTTGTCACCTTAGCATGAGTAATTTTAGTTGGACATATTTGTATTGCCAACATGGGTATCGTACATATGCTTAGTCTTGCTTAGTTACGATGGGTTTGTCATCACATGTGTCTTAATAATTAGTTTTGACTTAATGATTTATGGAATCGTGGTGGTGAGCCACTCTTGTTAAAACTTGTGTACCATGATGGGGTTAGTCATGGGTGTTGGTTAAACAAAATGGTTTTTGCTCGGGCGAGTGGTTGGTGGATAGGGAGGATGTGGATGGAACATGTTGTGGGTTTGTGGTAGTCTCGCCTGAGTAACTTGTCAAGGACTTAATCTTGTGCGCCATTGAACTGGGCCTTAACCGCACAACCACATGTCCGTATGGGACGGACTGGCCGATTAATTAGCAATGTCTTAATTTCGGTTACGTGCTGTAAAGCGTGGTTACGGAAACGTATTCTCACGGTGGCGCAAGAGGGGGCCCCGTCTGTCGGAAAGACATTCGTGTTGAATCCTTAGCGCGCGGCGGGTTAAGAAGGAGCTTTGTAAAAGCCTTGTGATGATCACTTAGTCGCACGCCTACGGAAGCGTGAAATGCCTGACATTATAAGTTGATCTATCTCTTGTGGGTCAAGCTGTACAACCTCTGCAGAGTGTAAAACTATTCGAATAGCCGTGTCCGCGGTTATGGACGTGCCTGGGGATTTCACACAGGAGATAGAGTTTCTTTAAAAATGTGTCGGAGTGTGAATGGGAAGTTCACTTGATGAATATAATGTTCGTTTGGTGAATAGGTCATTCACTTGGTGGTTTGTGTCGATTGGTGAATGGGGAATTCACTTATCGTTGGTTTGGTTGGTAGTGAATGGGAAGTTCACTGGTTGTTTCAAAGAAAGTGTTTAATTACTTATTATTATTTTCAATTACGCATTTCAATCTAATTATTGTATTTATTGTAAATGCTGTTTTATGCAAAAGAACTATACAGCTAATCTTTGTTCAAGCCTTGCATGAATATTATTTGCATACTTTTTCCCACGGCTTGCTGAGTACATTCAAAGTACTCATGGCTTTGCGCCCTCTGTTTGATCAGCAGTAGAGGAAGAATACCAAGCTGCCAAAGAGTTCTTCGCTCAGGAAGACCGTGAAGGTTTTGCGGATTAGGATGCGTTTCTCCACTCGATTGCCTGTGGGCATGTTGATTGGCCTTTTGAAGAGTTTCGTTCCGCTGCAAGAGTTCATTTGTTTCTTTAGCCTGCGTGGTGTTAAGTAAACGTTGACCATAAGGTCCAGCTTATTATTATTATTTGATACTCTGAGATCTTTTAGTTAAATTAAATAAATGGATGGTATTTCATCATTTGTTTTCTGTGTGAGCTAGCTACGATCCGGGACTAGCTCGTAATACACGAGGGTTCCTGAGATGTATTTTCGGGTCCCGACAGAGGTGGTATCAGAGCCATATCGACTGTAGGACGCAACCTTAGTTAGCATGGTCGTTTTAGCTAAAAGCTTCAAAACTTATTTTCTAAATCAAATCAACTTAATTTGACTTGAGTTGGTGTTCTCTTCTCATCTCTTCTGGTGCTATTCTCATCTCAGTCTATTCTATTCTTACCCTATTCTATTCTACTCATCCTGTGCCAGAGATCTTATCTCTTGCCTTTGCTGTATGTGGTTTTATAATCTTAAAGTGACTTTCTCGCCTCATTAATTTCTCTTGTCTAGAAGAAAAGATTTTGTCAAGAGTATCTTCGTGGCCTCGTTCCAGTTGCTCTTGAAGAAGTCTTCGTTGTCCATTTCAGATTAGGAGCCATCCTATTAGAGTTTAGTAGCGCTTTTAGATCGTTTTTGTATTAGGTCTTTATTTGGGTTGTGTGCAAGTGGGAGCTGCAGTTTTGCTGTCAAGCATTATGTTGCAGTCACACTGAGGCTTTAATTTGAAAAGTTTAATTGTGCTTTCATAGCGTTTCAGCTATGTCTTCTTGTCTTTGCCTTTGGGTATAATCTGTTTCCCCTAATTAGGTTGTTTCCATCTACCCTATCTTGTCTATCTCATCTATTGTGCTATTCCCTCTCATCTACATTGCTTTTCTATCTTACCTATTAAACCTGTGGAGGATTATCGCAGATGGTTGATACTCGCAATACTTCGAGCCGTACTCAGTCAGAGGATGCCAATGCCAATGCTAATGCCAATGCCAATGCAAGTGACCAGTCACCAGCCCCTGGAGCCGCAGAGCCCAACATGGCACAACTTCTAGCAGCTCAGACCCAATTCATGAGTGCAATGATGCAGAACATGAACGCTATGATGACACAGCAAAGTCAGACCGCCGCTGCAATAGTCAACTTGTTGAACCAAAACAATCGTAATGGTCGAATAATCAAGCGGCGGTATTCGCCGTCGATTCATCATCATTCTAAGCTATCAGAGTTTATGAGGACTCGTCCACCTACGTTTTCTCTTTCGTCAGAACCTTTGGACGCAGAAGATTGGCTTCGTTCAGTGGAGAAAAAGCTCGCCATTGCTCAATGCAATGATCGTGAGAAAGTTCTTTATGCTTCACATCAATTGGAAGGTACAAACAGAATGGTGGGAGAACTACACCGCACTCATGGTGATCCTCACACTATCACTTGGGAGGAATTTTCAACGACTTTCGTCAAGCTCATGTCCCAGATGGTATAGTAGAAATGAAGAAGGATGAATTTCGTGAACTACAGCAAGGAAACATGTCTTTGGGTGAATATCTCAACAAGTTCACTCAACTTTCTCGCTATGCTCCAGAAGATGTTGCTACAGATAATGCACGTCAGAAGCGATTCAAGCGTGGACTCAATCCCAGTTTGAAAGTGCAAGTGGTTGGAAATGATTATGTGGATTTTCAGCATATGGTTGATAAGGCCGTACTCATAGAAGATTCTCGTCGTGAGTTAGACGAATCTCGTAAGAGGAAGATGATACAACACGGAGTTCATCAAAATCAGCTCCAGAGAGCCAGAACCAATGCACAGTAGCCTTTTCGTCCCAATAATTCATCTGTTGGATTCAGGACCCCAGTACCAGTGTCTCATGCAGGAAACATAGGGATTCCAAATGTCAACAACAGCAACAATAATCAACCTCAGGGGAACCCCAACTATGCTGCAGGAGTTCAATGTTTCAATTGCCACCAGACAGGTCACTATGCTAACAAGTGTCCTAAATTTTAATATTAAAAAAATTTAAACAGGGGATCCCTATCGCCGGTTGAAATGATGACAGGGTCCTGTCGCCAGTTAGAGTAGCGATAGGGCCATGTCGTTATTTCAATTGACGACGGGGACTTCTCTGCACTATTCTGGGCTACTGTCGCCATTTAGAATGGCGACAAGACAATTTTGTCATTTCAGATGGCGACAGTAACCTAGTTTTGTAAAAAAAAAATCGACTATTTATTTTTATAAATTTCTTTTAAAATAATATTATTTCAAAAATTCCCCAGGACGATACCATTACCAGCCTTTTTCCGCACGTCTAATTACTAGGAGAGAGCGCTCGTCTAGGATCTCAAGTCGAAATTGTGCGGTTTGGGACCTTCGGTATATGTGATCTATCCTACTGAGACCCAGTCAACTAACCTAGTGTTATCGTGCATGCTTGTTTGATGTTTCCCTACGCTATTCTAACATCTTCTTAGGGCATATACAATGGTACAAACAGCTACTGTTTATAGTAACTTCCTATGTCACATGTAGATAGCACTATAGACAGCTCATACAATGGGTTGTCTTTTCACTTGTCTTTATAGATGACACAATCTTTTTAATACTTTTATGGACCTAAGATATTTCCTCCTTGGTTCTGCTGATACAGTCGGCTACAGGATTATAGATAACACGTTTATCTCTTTATTCTCTTTCATTCACACTTAAATTCTACGTGACAGAGACTGTAGACAGTTGATGTAAATCATTGTACATGACCTTATAAACTCCCTGATCCACGTGCTTGGTCAGAATGCATTTTTATGAAGATAAAGAGGATGTGCATTATTAAGTGGCGTTTATCGGGATTTGATCTTACGCGAGCATTCCTTTGTATGGGTGGATCTAGGACTAGGACCAAAAGCCTATAGAAGGCGAAATTGTTTCTAAGACACTGGTGCTACGTGGCACCAGATCTGAATACACGACACGCAGCAGATATTATATAGCATCGGTGCCACATATTGTGCATTTAGACCCAATGCCATGTAATATCAATACCATAGAAAAAAAATCCCTACAAAAGCTCCCATGAGAAATTAGCAAGCTTATCAACTCCATTTTGGTACCGGCCAAAATGACTAGAACATGCCATACCGGCACACAGTAGTCTTGATCCTGTACCGCCCTCAATATTGATCATTCCGGTCTATTCTGGCCCATTCCAGTAATTCCGGTACTAGGTATAATTGATGTGACCACTCATTTGAATTAGCTCGAAAGCCCAGTCCAATACTACTTTACCAGTGAGTGAAATTATGTTATACTAGTATGCAAAACTATGGCAAAATATATAAAGTTATGAACTCGTGTTGTATTATTTAACTACGTACGATATTTGTATTTATGAAGTCATTGAATTATGTGTCATTTTTATTCTATGATTATGTATTTAAAATCAGATTCCAAGCGAAATTATATGTGCATATAATTACATATATATTTATAAATATATATATATACATATATATTATTAAAATCTGTAAATAGTACGCTGGAATATACCGGTACCGACATTTCATACCAGAGGAAACCGGAATGATCGACAACTATGGAAATTAGTCGAGGGACAGTGTTCTCTACCGACAGGCTGGGCCCTATCCCCTTCTTCTTCTCCCCTTCAAAAGGCCCACAGCCCAGAAGCTCCAGCACCCTCCCTTTCTCTCTCTACTGCATCTCCTTCTCTCTCCTCCCCCTCCCCTCCGTCCTCTACTAAAGAAACGCCAAACCGCACTCACCCCTTCCTACGACACCCACCCCTCTTCACACCTCCCGAGTAGACAAACCCCCACTCCCCTCTCGCGGGTGACACTCGAAGCTTCCGCCGCTCACAGGTGGGCCCCCGCCGGTGTCTCCATGGCGGGGCAGCCGCCGCCGCCTGGCGCCGAGGACGACTTCCTCGACCACTTCTTCGGCATCCCCTCCTCCTTCCCCTCCGCCGCCGCCGCCGGGGCAGGCTCCGGCCACCCCTTCCCGCTCGCCCTCAGCCTCGACGCCGCCGCCCAGGCCTCCGGCAGCGCCAAGCGCCTCCACGACGACCCCGACGGCGACAAGACGGTGAGCCCAGCTCCGTACCCATAATCTTCGTTCGAACTGCCCGTGGTTGTCAGTGAGAGCAGGGGCCTCCGACTGACTGAGGTGTGTTGTTGTCTTCTCGCCGTGGTTCTTGCAGGACCGGGATCACGTGCAGCTTGCCGGCCTTTTCGCACCGGTGTTCGCCGGCGCCGGCGGTGTGCAGCCGCCGCACCTCCGCCCCGCGCCGCCTCCCCAGGTTGCTGCTGCTGCAGGAGGAATCCTGCGCCTGAATTAAGTGAAAGTTGTGTTCTTTACTTGAGGGAATTTTAAGTCTGGTGCTAATACGCGCGTGCTCATGTGCAGGTGTTCCACGCGCAGCCGAAGCCGGGCGAGGGTGCCATGGCGCAGCAGCCGCCGGCGCCCCGGCCAAAGGTGCGGGCGCGGCGGGGGCAGGCGACTGATCCCCACAGTATCGCTGAGAGGGTAATGACTAATGAACTCAACCTTGCAAGGGAAATTGCGCAACTTAGGCAACTTCATGTTTGGTGCATATTTTTATGGAGTTTGGAATTGTGGTAGTGATCAAGTGATTGTTGGCGCCATAATTTCTGTTAGCAACAAGATAGCTTGCTTCCGAGTTTTTTGCGGTTTCAAGTTAGATTAGCAGGTGTTGTCGTGCAAGTAACTGGAAGTTGTAAGGAAAAGGTTGTTTTCTTAGTTAGGTGTTGGGCAGCTATTGTGGTGGAGGCGTATGGTGTAGTGTTGTTTAAGCATCATGAGCTACTATAACCATGATGTTGCATTGTGTTGGAAGTCACCAACTTTTGGCAATTCTTATATCAAATTTGAACCTTGTTTTGTAGTGAATGTGCTATGATTACCTTCAAGGTATCAAATAAATGTGGTTTGAGGGTGTACTTGTTTCTTGTAGCTTCAGTAATATATTCCTAGTAGTTATTAAAATGGAAGGGCTAGCCTCTTATTGTCCCTTTATAAGTGTTAACCTCCACGTTATTTTTAGCTGCATTTTCAGTTTTTTTATCTGTTCTTTTTTTCTCAATTCTTGAAAGTATTTTTAGCAGTGTTTTGAACTTTTGTCTGTTCCAATGCAGCTAAGAAGAGAGAGAATAGCAGAAAGGATGAGGGCCTTGCAGGAATTGGTCCCCAACACAAACAAGGTAATAATGCATGCCATATTTCTAAATATCATTATAAGCAAAAGACTTCCGTGCTTCGCATACTTGCTATCGATGGAATTTTCAGCAAGTGGTCCAGGGTTATGATGTCCTGACAGTAGAGTTTTCTTTTCATTGGGCTTCATATTCTCTTGGCTAATGAACATGACTCTCTTCAGAGCTGATTAATATCTTTTACCCACATAAGTACATAACTATGTTCGCTAATTGTATTATGTACACCACTTGAACTAACACAAATACTTACCTTTTGGGTTACTTCTGTGCACCCTGATTATTATCTAGTTATTTGAAACAATATATGATCCCCTAATTACTGGATGTATAGTTTCCTTCTGTGAATCCAAAAGAAGTCAAATAGCAAAATTGATGTATTACTTTAAACCATACAGACAGATAGGGCAGCTATGCTAGATGAGATCCTTGATTATGTGAAGTTTCTTAGGCTTCAAGTAAAGGTATGCTTTTTACTGCACTATTGTCTATAACAGTACAAACTAATAACTAACAGCTAATGTTTTTAGCTATTTGATGTGGACCATTGTTTTATAATGTCAGGTTCTGAGTATGAGCAGACTGGGTGGTGCTGGTGCAGTTGCGCAGCTGGTTGCTGATATTCCAATCTCAGTTAAGGTCACCCTCTGACGAATATAGTATTTTTCACTCGTAGCTTATGTTGAATTCATTTCAATTAAGATGGATGGGTTAGTTACCACAAATTGTTTGCAATTGTTGCTTGTATAAAACATACCAAGATATAATTACTAGGTTTTAGATATCCTTTCCTGATCTCTTTATTTCTGTGTTTGTAGTTTATTTAATCTTCTTCCCTAGGCAAATGGTGTAGAAAGTTTGTTGCATACAGTCTTATTTTCTTCCTGCCAGTTTAATCTTCTTTTGTTGCCCTTTGCTTTGTTTGGTTATCCGTTTATACATGTCAGCGTACACTGTTGGGGTTTCTTGCTTTCGGCAACAAGCATACCTTTTTCGTTTGGCACTAATGAATATTTAATACTTGCTAATGAGTTGACTAGTTGAAATATTTTAGCTATATTTTCTAGATCTATCAAGGAAATGTTCGTTTCATTTTGATTGGTAGAACATAAGGCTGCTTTCATTGTAGACCCACCTTTTTTTTCAGCAACCAATCTTGAAACCATCCGTTTGGCAATTTTGTACCTTCACAGCATGGATTACCTGTTAGTGGTAAATGATAATATAACGTGGCAGTAATTCTTTCTTGAATGATCATGTCTTAACTTGTGGTACTTTTTATGTGTCTTCATCCATCAGTCACACCATATCTTTTGGCCTTTAAACTAAATCTTGCTGGAATGGCATTAGGGGGAGGCAAGTGACAGTGGGAGCAAACAACAGATTTGGGAAAAGTGGTCAACCGATGGCACAGAAAAGCAGGTAGCGAAGCTGATGGAAGAAGATATCGGGGCAGCGATGCAATTCCTCCAATCCAAAGCACTATGCATGATGCCAGTCTCGCTTGCAATGGCGATCTATGACACGCAATATCCACAGGACGGCCACTCAGTGAAGCCTGAACCCAACAATCATTCGTAGTATAGTAACAGTAACACTAGCATGCACCCCCTACTACCATTAGGCGTCGACCTATCCAAAGTGTAGGATATACTGGACATTTTGATTTGCTAACAATGAACCAGGAAAGGACCTAAAGATCCTCTCCTCTCGAAGTAGTACCCATGGTATATGATGTCGCCTCCCCTTTTCTTCGTTTGTTCAAAGGTGCTTTGATTGCAAGGATATGGTCAGCAATGCTCTGCTCATGTTCCTACATCTTTCAATGCCCCTATGAATGCGAGTCATGGGTAGAGTTACCAAAGAGTCTGGCCTGCTCTCATGTTGTTTCCTTTTGGGTCTGTAGTGCACTAGCCATACACTTTGTGGTGGGGTCATTCGCTCTTCTAGTAGTGGACGTTTGGACTAACGAAAAGAGGCTGATGTATGTGTGTAAGTCTGAACAAATGGTTGACAAAATTTGAAAGAATGTAGAGATGGAAGATGATGTTGATGGTGAATGGTGGTGCTGTTTCTTGTCTATTTTTCAAAGTGGAAATGGAGGTTTTGGTCAATGGAGGCCAAGCGTGCGTTAATCTGCTTGCTAGTGGGAGCGTGCTCCTTATGTGCTTTACTTTTCTGTCTGCAAGTCGTAGTCTTGATAAGAACTGCCATCTGAAGTTTGAGCCTCTCTTGTATTATTTGTTCACTCATGAAGCTATATATATCATCTGTGCTGACTTAACATGTGTTCAGAATTTATACTGCCATCTTAGTTGTGGGTAACAGCTGTTCTTGCATTTTTCATTGCCGGCGGTCACACGGCTTTTCCGAGTTTGATGATGTGTGTTTGATGATATGATTGTTACCAATCATGGAAATTTGAACACTTGTGTGATGTTTACTTGTTATTGACTTACTGTTACCTCTTATTGTTTACTTGTTATTGACTGGCTTTGTTAATAGGGAAAAGAATCCATTTTACACCTTTGAACTCATACGAAAGTCTGAAAACCACATATGAACTATAAAACCGGACATCCAAACGCCTCAACTATTAACACCGCTCGTTTTACCCTCTCAACCCAAACTAGGGTGGTTTTGTTTAACTTGACATCGGGATTGGCAGTTTTGGGCTAACTTGACGTCATGCTAGCAAGGGATTACCGATGTATTGTCCACGTAGATCCTAACAGGAATCAAGTGTGGAATTTTTTTTCCTCTTTTTCTCCTCTTTCTTTTCCTTCTTCCTCATTTCTTTTCTTGTTCCTCCCAGAGCTCCTCCCTCCTCCTGAGCACCGGCAGTGAGCTCTTCATGGCACTCTCCTCTCCGTGGTCAGCCAGTGAGGAAAGAAGAGAAAGCCGAAGACGACACCAAAGAGCCGCGCCATTGCCTCCCCCGACCGTGAGCCGCACCACCTGCCTCCCTCGATCTTGTGCCGCCTACGACTGGGATCTATGTTGCTGCCTCCCCCAGCAGCGAGCAGTCTCCGGTGGGGAGCCGCACATCCACCTCCCATAGCTGTGAGCGACCCCTCCCGCCTCCCCCTCCAGTTGCCGCTTGGCCCCGGACGGTCGCCTCCACTGCTCCTCCCATCCTCCATATTTTCCTCTCATCTTCTCCGCCGCATTGCCATGTCTAGCCACCCCACCAAGCTCGACTTCGGCCACCACGTCCCTCTTCTCTATATACTTCTCACCAACACGCTTGGGGGAGAAAGCAGTGGATGGGCGAGCGTTGCGGCGGTAGCAAGAGGCACAGGGATAGGCTCCCCAAAGTGTCGTCATAGAAGCACAGGGAGGTGTCGGAGGTGGTGGAGATGGAGGAGGAGGGTGGGTAGGCGCAAGCAGAAGAGCAAGATGGGAGGCTCTTGCCGAAGACGAGGTGCACCTAGGCGTCGGTGCGGTCGGAGAGGTGGGGTGGGATGCCGCAGAGGCGAACGGGGACGGCACAACGCTCGAGGATGCGGCTGCGAGGCAGAGCTCGTCGACTCGACGTCGCCTTCTCATCCTGGAGGAGGAGGAAGAAGGGGGTAAGGTGGCTACTAGGGTCACCGACCCGTCGTGGAGAGATGATGAAGGGAGATGGGGATATAGAGAGAGAAGAATAGGAGAGGGAGGTAGAAGAAGAAGTATCGGAGGCTTACTTGTGGGCCCCCTTTTTATTTTTATGTTTTGCGGATTCAGCTTATCAGTTTGTCACGTTAGCAACTTTTTTATTTGTATGTGCCACATCAGCCAAAAACCATTGTGATTTCCTGACAACGGGGTGTTTTTGCACGGCTTAGATAGTTAGAGGGGTGAATAATGTTTGGTTTTAGACTTGAGGGGTGATTTTCAGATGTTTGCAAGAGTTCAGGGGTATAAAATGGATTTTTTTTTTCCTTGTTAATAACTAGTACATTCTTGAAGTATCTTGCCAGGATTGCACTATTGGATGGATCATTGGTCGGTGATAAAGGGTTTTTAATATGTTGCACCTTTTTTCTCAGTACCTTGACACATGCTTTACCGAAGGTCTGGATTGTTGGGCACAATTATTTGTACTAGTTGGATTACCATTGGGGAAAAAATAGTGGCACTTTGTAGTTAAATATCTACACTGCTAGTATGAGATAATGTAGCCCATGAAATGAAAATACTGGTACTTTCTGTGCCTTGCTAGAGTATTATTCCATTTGCCCTTGCAAACTTCTTTTGAATTCTGTTGGAGAAAGATAACACTAACTTGGTTCTAGTGCCGTTGGTGGTTCAATGCTCCAAATGTTTAATTCATCATTGTTCTATGTGCTGCTACGGTCTTATCTTGCTAGCAATATCATGTGTCCTTCACACTGATATTTTGGTTATCATACTAAACCTTCCCCCCTTTGTTGTAAAAAGCAAAGTGCTTTAATTTGTTGAACAAGTGGTTGGTGCCTTGGTGGTGGTGGTGTTATGTTATAATAGTGATTTGGTCATGGAAAGGTGGCTGATCATTTTGCATTGCTTTGGACTTGAGTTTCCTATCAGTCGCTTAATTAGGAACGTTGTTAATTATACTAGAAGTGAATCCGCGCCAATTGGCACGGCCGGCAGGCCGGAAATAAGTGTGCTGGGAACACAAATTGTATTTGCACCAAGCAAACAGACAAATCTATAGGCAAAAATTTAACCAAATAAGCATTTTCTTTTCTTTCTTTTTTTAACAGAACATAAGCATATGTAGATCATGGTATAGCTATGTGTTTCAGTTGTTTGTAAACGGAAGTTAGTGGAAAATAACACAATATGTTGTTGTAATCAAACAGAAGGTTAGGTAGCAATCAAACAAAATCAATCATGTAGGGTAGGAATAGAATTGAATATCTGAGTGAAACTGTAGGCAAAATAGGCTACCACATCGCTAAGGGTGGCGTTGTTTGAGGATAAGCATCTTGTAACTAATATAACAAGAAATAACATGATAAGTGCATAGGACCAGCGACAGCAAACACAGAAATTCTAGGAGCGAAGATCACAGCCTACAGCAAGATCATCAGGAAACCGCACGATTAAAATGAAGGCACACCACTATGGATAGCGGGTGTATGATGATATAGTAACTGTTAACTTGAACAAACTGTAGGCCATAGTTATACAGGGCATGGAAAGGGAAATCTATAGATGACGCTAAATAAGAAAAGCAGAGAAAATGAACCGTTGATGGAATGCAAACAAAACCAAAAGGAACTGTAGTTTGATCGCATTAGTCAATCAGTATAATAGAAGAGAAAAATACATCCCACTGATAGGAAATATACAAAAGACCTATGAGGTGAAAAAAAAAGAAATGAATCAAAGAATACATGAAGGATTCATAGGCAATAGATCAACACATCTGGGAAAAATAAGCAATGTCTTCCTGGAGTGTTGATCCAACCAGTTTTTGCTGAAGCTCAAACTAAGTTCATTTTGAAGCTCCTCTTTAATAAACATATGATTTATGTATAAGGACATGGACACTAGAGGTAGCAATATTGGCACCTAATAATATCTATATGTATGGCTCGCTTATAAACAAATATAGAACTATAAAGTATAATAGATGCTGAGAACAATAAGCCTACCCTTTTCAGGGCAAACTAAGTGGAAAAAAATCTAGTTCATTTGTTTATCCGAACTTAGAAATAGTGAAAATGTTGTCTTCACAACTTGGCTAATCATATCCTTGGTTGATGACATTTTGAGACCAAATCCTCATTCAAAGATCAATTGTGCCATAGGCGGTGCATAAATCTTGAAAACCAATTTAAATAAACACATAGCTAGTGAAGGATACCCCCTCTTTAGAGCAAATTAGTAAGTGGGGTATAAGCCTTTTTAGAGCAAATTGGTATTACAAAAAATGTGCTCGACCTTTTGCACTAACTGTTATCTGGGAATAGAAGAGGTACATCTACAGCTCCATGCAACATATAATAGTTTCCTTGTTTTCCTAATTCTCAATACAATTATTATGGTCACAGCTGTATAGAGGTTCACAAAAAGAATAAAATTGCTTGGAGATTAGAGTAATAAAAAAGCAAGGTAAGGAAATAACAATACTTACCGTTCAAAAAAAGAAGAGGAAACAACAATACTTTTTAAAAGAGGAAAGCAGGGTGAGGAAATAATAATGCACCTGGCTATCACACGTCGGGTAGCAGCTACCTCTTCTGGCATCATCAACCACCATTACCATAGCATAAATTTTGTTTTTTTCACCATGATAAGAATTTTAGTAAAGCACGAAAAAAAATTGTACAACAAAAGAAAACAAAAGGCCTATGCACATGAAACGGAATTAATTCAGCAGCAATAGTAATTCTGATTGAATCTTACATGCATAGCTTATCTGTACTAATATATGGTTGTTGTACAACAACGTCAAGCTTGTATCATAGGAGATCTCACAGTGAAAAATAATAATGCATCCCAAACACAAAAACATGGCGCTAAATTTCAATTCGCAACAAATAAGTGGACAGCTCTATAGGACTTGTAGAGATAATATATAAATGGCTTGGCAAAGGTTAGGGAAGGAGTATTTATCCCAGATTTTATCATGACGGTGGAAGGACCACCCAGGCAACATTTTGTCTATGTTTTCAAACTACTACGACACATTGTACTGCCAACTTACACATCTTTTTTAGATAGGGTATTGATGTCAGGTAGGGTAATTCTATACAAAAAAAAACATTTTAGGACGACAAATAAAAAAGAAATCGAGGGAGCCTAAGCACTATGCAAAAGCAGAGAAGCAAAACGGGGAAAGAGGTACGCACTCACTAATAAATTGAAGAAAACTTAACTTGTGCATTGTGTCTGTTGTAAATTATGGGCCCATGATTGGTTAAAGAAATGTCTTTGAGATTACAAAATCTTAATCTTTGGGATAGGGAGACACAAAGAATAGAGTATTACTGAAAGCAAGTTGCATGATAGAGTAGACCTCCTTTCCATGGAATAAGCTATTTGGAAAGTGAAAAACAGTGCCAATGCTCTTTGGCCATCAAAAGTGATAGCCGTTGTCGGACCCGGGAGTAACACCCCCAAATCCTCTGTGCATTTCTGAACTAGTCCCCTAATCAGTAGCTAGTCCACACAGTAAACAGATATGGTAACATCCATAATTCGCACAACTTTATTAATAATCAGAGTTTAATACAAGAAAGGCTTACAAGCCAACAATAAACAAACACAGCAAAAGACGAAGAAGTAGTAGAGTCCAGCTGATCTTCCACAGGCAATCGACTGGGGTAGCGGCCTAGTCATCGAGATCCACACTAGTAACAAAGTCCTTCTCCTCTGAAATTTATTTGCATTAAGCAAGGATGAGCACAACTTCCGTACTCGCAAGATACACCCAATAACAGAGTTAATGCATGCATGGATATTATCAAAGGCAGGCTTATAAGGTTATTTGTGCAAAAGCAATATTTGACATTTTAAATACAATACTAAGTTCAAAAGCTCAACTTTTATAATATCTAAAATTGAGTTTTAACTAAAATAATAAAGCTAGTGTAGGCACCAACCTAACACTAACTTAAACACGGGCACCAACTAAGGCATTCAACCCATAAGTTTTTCTCATGGACACCCATCCATGTCATAAACTGTTTTACAAAATATTTTGAAAACAAAACCATAGTCTAATCCGCGAAAGGCTTTGCTCAGCATGTCCATGACCGTGGACACGTATTCGAATAGATTGATACTCTACAGAGGTTGTACAACTTTACCCACAAGAGATAATCAACTTGTACTGTCTGCTCACACACTTCTGTAGGTGCGCGACTAAGTGATTATCATAAGGCCTTTACAGTGCACCATTTCAACGCAGTCCCGCCCGCTAAGGTTTCGCTTCCTTTGAATTAAACCATTCGTCGAACTTAAGCCCCCTCTTACGCCATGTGGGATTACATAAAAAGTAGGTCATTCTGACACCCCACACAACCGGATGGCATGACCACATTAGAACGTTGTAAATTAGTTAGCCAAATCTATCACATACTAGACTTATGGTGGTACGGAAGGGCTTTGCAATCCACAGCTCGTAGACCGGTCCTTAATTGACTGGGCGACTCCCAAAACAATCCTTGGGCCTCAAAACATTCGCTGAATTGAGCCCACACATAAACCTGCACCCACCGACTATCCAGTTCGTCTAAGTCCAAACCAGTTTTTAAATTTTATTTTATTTTCTAAAATCATTTGCAAACTTCCATGGCACACCAATGCTATGGATACAATTTAAACCACATTTTATTTTTGGCTAAAAATTCCCAAATCAAATATTTTTTTGTCTAAGCATGGCTAAGCATAATTTGTCCCAAAATGTTCTAGTTCATACTATTGTATAAACTAGATTTTCATCTAAGGTGTCAAGGTAGGTTTAAGTCAATGTCAAGATTGGCAATACAATGGATTGAGGCATAACTATAATTTAAGAACAGGTATTTAAATTACATTGAATAGAAATAAGCATGCAATAATAATTTAAAATAGAATTTAAATACTTTGAAATAATAGGAACAAATATGATCAAAGATGTAACTTGTCTTGCTTAATTAGTTGTTCTCAAACGGCGTTAAAATCTCACTCTTCGAAGTCGTCGAAATCTATATGCGAAAATAAGCCAAATTCAAATAAAATTCAAATAAACTAAAAATTAAATAATTTTGGTTTAGATATCTAAATCTTGAATTTAGATAATGTAACACCCTGGCTATTCGAAGCCAAGATGCCACCTATTTATTCTAACATTCTACACAATGCGGAAGAATATGAAATAAGTATATCAACTACTGACAACATTAAAACAAACAGGACATGGTGAAGGTATCCTTCCTTCACCTTCTAAGTTATCTATTACAGATCATCAATAAAGTAGGTTCACATGCAGTAATAAATCAACTTAATGTGGAGAAGGTATCCTTCCTTCACCATTTAGAATTAATTATTACAGTTCATCAATAACGAAAGTAAGATAGAACTAAATTTAATCTTGAACTTGAATAGGATGATGTGAATGAGTAATGCGAGTCTACTCCCTCCCAAGTGAGCCAACATCAGGGGTTACCTAAAATAAACAAACAACGCAAGAATGAGTCCATGACTCAGCAAGTACAGTGAAAAGGACAGAACACACATACGAACAAGACAACATCATTAAAGGATGCGAACATACATCGAATGAAAACTTAGGAATGCATGAAATGAATGAATGTATTCAAGGATGGACTGCACACATGCTTATACCGGTATAGCTAGTGACACACCCGTCGGTGTTCACTTAAGCCAGCACCTTAACAAAAGTGCGGGGATCCAAGTCCCGTATGAAGAACGTTTCATACAGGTGTCCAAATCTGCCCATACTGGAATTGATGGGTCTTACGTGCCCATACTGGAATTGATGGATCTGTCTATCCACTCCCGTGGACGGGACATGACAATATCCAAATCTGCCCACATTGGAATGGTGGGACTTACAATCCATTCCCGTGGATAAAACATGAATTATATATGCATGATATGGATTTGAACAATGGGAAGCATTAACTCCTAGTATAGATTCAACATATCTGAAAGAACATCGACAGTTCATCATCTCTTGTAACACAAGATGTCACATCATACTCATGTAAACATTCACAATCACAACACTTAAAATCAACAAGGTACTTGCCTTCCGCGTTGCAACGTGTTAGCAGGCAACGATGGTGCTCCCAAACCCATAGCCTCGCTGCCTAAACAATTCAATAAATGAAATAAGAACCACATGGAACGCGACATGAATTAATATTCTACACTACCCTCTTGATCACCCAAGTGATAGCCATATACCCAAATCTGAAAAAAAAAAAGCAGCACCACGGAATCGCAACTGGGCAGCCGCACGAAAAAGACCATAGCTACTGACCTGGGACTCGAAACGAGGTGAGTCCAGATCCTACATAAACTCAACGAATAAACCTACAACATTCTAGTTGACGAGATAACCCAATTCGGCCAAATTAAAATACTAACGGGTAATTGAAACAGCAGAACAGAATCTGTCCAAACAGTTAAGACAGCCATATTAAAACGTCCATAACTTTTAATCCACAACTCTGAATTGAGTGTTCTTTAACAATCTGAAAAGCTTATGAAATTCTCTACAATAACCTAGTTAAGTGAAAACCCTGAATCGTCCCCTAACATAAACATATTTTAGGAGACAACTAGAAAGGCAGTTCTCGTCAGAATTCTGGACAGCAGATACTAAATCTGTCATAACTTTTGACTCAAAAGTTGGAATCAGGTGATCTTGGCGGCCACTGAAAGCTAAGAACAAGACCTACATATCTCCAGGAGATGAACATCTCAAATTCGGCCTCTAAAATCACGAAACAGACCGTGCAACATACTAGACAGATCCAAACTAACAGCAGAAATAATTCGATCCAATCAATCTATTCGAATTCGCATCTAATAAGAACATACCAGCGAAGAACGCTCTTTGTTACCCTTGAAGACTCATATGAGACCGCTGAATCCTTGCGAGGTTCTCCTCTTCCCCACTTCCCCTTTTCTTCTTCCTTAGCCGACGGTAAAACTCGGGGCTCTCCCTTCTTCTTTGCTTCGGCCAACGCTTGGGCAGCACCAATGGGGAGGAGGAGGTGGAGAAGATGGGAGGGAGAGGAGGGGTGGCGCATGGGGAAGAGAGAGTGGCGGATCTAGGGGGAGGAGGCACAAGGAGGGAGGGGTTCTAGGGTTTTCAGCCGCACCCCACATGGGCCTCCAAGGTTAAAGGCCCGAGGCCCAAGTTCGGAACCTTTCTTTCTGTGCAGCGAATACCTCGGAGGTCATAACTTTCTCTCGAAAACTCGAAATGGAGTGATTCTTGTCTTCAAATTTAGCTAACTTATAGTACTTCAAATTTCTAGTTGTGGAGTTGTTCTAAAAATTTAGTATTCATTTTGAAATTTGCCTTGGAAGTTGACTCAGTTGCGGACCTTGATTCTCTGTACAGCCTGCCTTGCGGGCCCCATATCTCAAACTTCAGAACTCCAAATTAGGTCAATAAGGACTCTAAATTGTACTATGAAAAACAATCTACAACTTTGTAGTTATAAGGTTTTCCAATTGAAGCCATTCCAGTCGTGAAAATCACGTTGCAAGATGATTACCGATTCTGTCCCGTTTCTTTGCGAGGCAAATAAGGAATTACTCAATCTCCTTATTTTCTCTGTAACTAAACGGGATATTACAGATAAATTTAGAAATTTGAATGGACTCAATCGGAGTTCAGATGCAAAAGATATGGGCTTTGGAAGTTTGAATCTAAAGGAAACCCTAAAAAGGATTTTCTAGAATTGTCCGAATTATTTTTTCCATTGAAAAATTTGGATTACGACACACGCTGACGTCAGCGAAGGATTTTCGGAATTAAAAGAAAACCGAAGAAAAGCTGTTGAGGCTGACATGTGGGACGCACGTGTCATAGACACGATCCACATGAACTAGGTTCATCGGGTTTTGGCTCTGGAGGGTTGGCTTGGGTGGCATGAACGCGCTGATGTGGAAGCCACGCATGCGACACACAGGCAACGGAGCTGACACAGACGCAGACGTGGGCGCCCACGTGGCTCAACAGCGATGGGTGTTTCGGGCTCGATCGACAACGGCGAACGACGGCTCCTCGCCGGAGGTAGGTGGTACCAAAGTGATGTGCGTGATGTACTGAACATGATGCTCACCTATGTTACAGGAAGGCGCGGCGGAAAGGTCGTCAGCGACGAGTTTTAGGGGCGGTGATTCAAGGTCGTCGGTGAAGAAGAAGCTCCGGTGGTCCCCTGACGGAGTGAGTGCGCCCACGGTGTAGAAGACGACGTGGCGATGCCGAAGATGGGGTCGGGGTCGTTGGAGAATGCTTGACGTCGTCAGAGGAGATGAGAAATCGAGCTTCGGTGGCCGCCAAAAAAACTCGGATTACGGGCGCTAGAGGAGAGGGGGTGCTACGAGAGGGGCAGGGACGGGATGAGGAGAATGGTGCGCACCCGGTGCTCCCTTTTATAGGCCAAGGGGAGGCTAGGTGGAGGAGATCAAGTGCGCAATGAACGCGGCGAGAATGGGTGCCAAAAAGAGGGGATAAGGCCGGGGTGGTTGTGGCGGGATAAGGGGATGACGATGCACACGTGTGCGCGGGAAAAGAGGTACAAAAATGGTGGCGGTGGGAGCTTCAGTTGGGTGGCAATGGCGGCTGTGCGCGCGGAGAAGAAAGCGAGAGGTAGACGACGGCAGCGGCGAGCCTGACGTGTCAGTGACAGCAAAGAAAGGAAAAGGGTGAGTGGTGTCTGGGCCGTTCGATTTAGATCGGACGGTCCACACCGATTAGGAATGTTCAGACCACCTGAACATGATAACAAGATCGGACCATCCAATCTAGATCGGATGGTCCAAACTGCTTGGGAACGTTCGGACCGTCAGAACGTGCAAACTTGATCGGACCATCCATCCTTGATCCAATGGCCAAAATGGCTTGGAGTGAAAACACGCGAGAGAAGCGGGAGGGTGGGCTGACACGCGGGCCCCACGTGTCAGTGAGGGTGTGAGAGAGGGAGCACACGGGAGAAGCGGGCTGAGTGGGCCGTGTGCACGTGGGAAGCAAAATGGGCCGGGTGAGATTCAGCCTGAAATGGTTTTGGAATTTCTAATGATTTAGCAATTTATTTAATTCTGTTAAATCAAAATAGCTTTAGAAAATAGCAAATTAAATCCAAAAATTATGAGAAAATTCAAATAAATCCTCTAAGGCATTTTGGATTTAACTAAAATATTTTCAACTTATATTTGGATATAGTTTTTGCAGATAATTTATTTTGGCCTTTAAAATAATTAGGGAAAGCTTTTAAAATTTCCAGAAAGATCCAGAAACTACTTAAATTTCCCTTTACAACTTTAAATCCAATAAAATCCCAAAAAATAATAAATTTTATTTTTGACTTCTAAAATTTAGGAAATTCAAGAAAAGCAATAAAACTCTTTTAAATTTTAGAAAATTCAATAAATAATAACTTTATTAAACTTATTTTAGTAACAGAACTTTGGGATGTTACAAACTACCCCCTTAAAAGGAATCTCGTCCTCAATATTCGGAGAGGCTAGAAAGAAAGAAGATGGATATCGGATACATGAATTGAGAGATAGAGAGAGTCTATCTTCAAGTTGGCTTCATGTCTAGGGTCTTGAGTTGTTCGAAGTTTTGAAGTATCGATTCGTCCTTCAAGTCCTTTGCGCATTGAAAGGTTAGGTTGTCCAATGGATTGTTAGAGAAGAGGGAAAAAGCAAAGGATGAGAGAAAAGCTATGAGGAGAGAAGTCTACCCACTTAAGAAAACGTTGCACACAAGATCAAAAAGATCTATGTACGACATACCAAAAGAAAACATACGATTCAAGTTAATAATCAATACAACTTTCTACTCGATCGATACTCTTAATTTGGTGATATGACTTTATTAACTTTATTTTAGTAACAGAACTTTGGGATGTTACAACTGTCCGTGGAGAAAAGAAAAGGAAGATAAAAGAAGTGAGCTTCAAAAGACAAACAAAAAAAATAGATCAAGAGGATAGGATTTATTAACGTTCAATCTTTGTCTAGGGTAACAAAACTTGCTAGTTTTAGGCTCCAATTTCATGTCCTAGTCATTGTTGATATCTTTTTTTATGTTGACACATATAAAAACATCCCTAATAAGAACAATTCAAAACATAGGATGAAGTTGACAAAAATCAGATGCACTTGTAGCTTAATCTAACTGATTAGTGCAAATTTGAAGAACATGTAGTGTCATTGCAAATTTGAGGAACTGGTCTTTCAAGAAAAAAAAATGAGGAACTAAAAAATACATTCCTCCTGTTAATCAAACAACCCTAAAAATAACCAGTCAGAATCAACCAACCTTTAAAAAGTTTGTTAAAGGTACAATCTTTTCATTCCATCCAACAACATGAGAGAGGGAAAGGCAATGAAAATAAAAAAGATTAATGTATGGTTATGAATGATAGCTTGCTAGAAATTCAAGGAATTCTAAAAAAAAAAGAAACATTCGTCCCTTGATTAGGTGGTCCTTAATTATTATCTTTTCATGATTCTGAATATTTGTGTCCCCGAGTCCTGCATAATTTAAATATGTCATTAGAAAATTAGAGAAATGTTCGCATATTAGATTAAAATACCGCTAACATAATTTGCTTGCCATATTAGATTAGAATACTACTGACCTGATTTGCTTGACTTTGACCTTACTTGCTGACCTGATTTGGTTGACCATGACCTTGATCTTAAAAGAAGTAGCGTTACTCCTTTTCAAAAAAACGAAGAAGCGGCATTACTATTTGAATTCCTAAAGGTTGGTTAATGGGAGATTAGTATAGTAAATTGAAAATTAACCTTTCTATCTGTCTTCATCCGCAAAGAAGAAGAAATACTTCTATCTGTCTTGCGGAATTTCATTGGACAAAGTATTATGGGTTACCCTGTACAAACAAAATACCAAATCAGAATTCACAAAAAAAAAATACATATTATGCAGTAGAATGATGTCGGTGCTCATAAATTGATTGGAGCTCATAAAAAATACATATTATGCATTATCCGAAAATGTAACAACCTAGGGAATACATGTGGGCTTCTTTGATGTAAACTATGTGGTAAGACACATGAAGCTGCAAGAAAAACTCATAAGACATGATGATAGCTTATAAGGGATCTCGGGTACACAACATTGTCACTGAGGCATAGAGTTGCTAACTTCCTATTCTTCAAGCTAATAGCCAAAGAAGAGTACAATCGTATTTTTCAAAATTTATGGACTGAGATGATCATAAAGGGAGACGTGTAACAGCCCTAAGTTAGGGTTTGTGTTTCAAATGTAAAATTATGAGGAGAAATAAAAACTTTTGATGCCTCATGAAATCATTTGGAAGTTTTCTAAATTTTCCCCTAGCAATTTCCATTTTCTAGAATTTACTCTTGAGAATGGAAGTTGCTGTCAACAAAATCCTTGGCCTTAAACTTGTGATCATCCTCTAGGAATATTTTTCCTATCATCTTGATCATCCTAGTTACCTCTCTGAAAAAGTTCACAATTTTTAGATTTTGTTTGCTTATTCAAAAGGCCAAGTCAAACTAGTTCTAAAGTCTGGTCAAACCTTAGGACAGCCGCTTGTGAATTTTCTTGGGAGAAATCTAGTGCATGAAAATTCCTGGAAAAATTACACAAGGTTGTCCTCTGTCCCAGTAAGCTTCCATAAAAATTTCAGAATTTTTGGAGCTCTGGAACTATCTCTAAAAATTCCCCAAACCTGCTCAGCCTTTTTGAATTCAAAACTGGAATCACTGTTTGTCGGGCTCGAACCCAACTCGAGCTCGAGTCCGACCGTGCGTCTCGGCCCGATCGCACCACCTAGCTGCACCGCCCGAATCCAATCGACCGTGACCGTCCGATGCAGATCGCACGCCCGCGTCTTGCGATGCATTTGACCAGTCCGATTGTCTCGCCTAATCCCGACCGTCCATCTTAGATCCAACGGTCGACTTGTTTTGATCGAGTCAGACCAGCTCGTCGCGCCGCACCAGACTCTGTCTCTCGCCGCTTTGTCGCTGTCGCTGACGAGTGGGCCCTCCTTGTCAGTATCGTCCTCGTCTTCTCCGCGCCTCACCGGAGCTCGCGGTCGCTCGCGCATGCGTGCCACGCAGCTCGTCTCTGCCACGTCGTGGACGCGTGTTCGCCTCTGGAGAATCACCAGGAGTCCATCTACCCCCTGAGGTCATCCATTCTCCTTCGCGTCCATTCTCGTGCTTCCTCCGCCCAAATTTCCTTCTCGACCGGAGAAGAACCCGAGCGTAGCGCCACCGTGTCAAAGCCGCTCTCGAGCCCGCGACCCCGCCGTTGTGTTCCACTCTCCACGCCGCCTCCATTTTGCCCAACCCGGATCCTCGGCGTCCAGTATATCGCCTGGGGTGGTGTCGTCGTCTCCGCCTCCGGTGCTCTCGGCTCCGTGAGCTCGTTTGCGATCTGGTGAGTCTCTAGCCTCATCACCTGGTCCCTCGTGATCGCAATTCTCCACTGAGTCTAACGGTGGGCTCGTTTCTGTCTTTGGTGCATCGTTGAGGGCGTGCGGCCGTTTCTTCCCCGAGCACGGTGTTCCGCCGCCGCAGCGATTTCGGCCACCTCGGACCTCCTTCGTCAACTTTATCTGGGGCTTATCCTTCCGGAGTCGGCGGCCGCTGTTGCGCACCTTTCGAAGCTTCGGGCGTGGCGTCGTCTCCGCGGGAGCCGTGCTTTCTTCTCCGCCTCCGGCCGTCGCGAGCCCACTTCCGGTGACCATCGGACTCCGCGTCACCGCCATCGAGTTCGCGAGGTCTTTGCGAACCTGAAGGTATAACTCACTCGCCCTGAGACCTCCTGGTTCGCGAGATCAGTTGTGCGGCCGCGTCGCCGTCCCCGTGCGCGCCGGTGAGCCGCTGGTAGCGTTTAGATTAGCGCTAATCTCTCTTTAGTTGTGTCGCTGCCATGTGGGCCCCTCTCTGGTTAATCGCGTTTAGAGATCTTTAATCCAGCCCATTATTTATTCTCTGAGTCGCTGTCAGGTGGGCCCATGCTGTCAGTTAAGGTTTGCGTAAACTTTGATAATACGTTTTCTCTGTTAGGAAGCGTATTTCTCTGTGAGTATATGTTAGGATTACACTTTGATAAGCCGAAGACGTATTCTTAGAATACGCCTTCGACGTCGTAGTTGGCGCGGCTGGGTCAAGTTTGACACAGTCGCGTTTCTCATGCCCCGCATGTATGCGTGGTCTGTGGCTAGCTGCGCGCCGGTAGAAAAAGTATTAAATGCTTTAGTAATTCTGAAATGTATTTTCTGTTGCACTGTTAATTCTTTTAAACTTAGAAAATTCATAATTAATTCAATTTTTCTCCAAATCACATGAAACCAGTTCTGTTAATTTTCATTTTAAATGTACTATTTACTAAAATTGGTTTCACCCATGTCTCTATTAGCAAAAATCTGTTAATTGATTAAGTAGTGTTATTATGTGTTTTCCAAATTAGAAAATTCATATCTTTTTCAATTTTTATCCAAATCCAGTGAATCCAATTTTGTAAATTTTCATTTTTAGTGTACTAATTATCAGGATAGGTTTTAGATATGTTTCTGTTCATAAATTTTTGTTAAGCAGTTAAATGGTGCTTTCATGTGTATTTTAACTTAGAAAATTCCTAGAAAATTCATCACAACTTAAAATGAATTGTTCTCTATTTCTAAAATTCTGTTAAATCGTGCTTTAGCTGCTGTGTAACTTTTGGTATGTTTTTGGTGTTGTTGAATGTTTGAGTTGTGTCGGTGTTAGTTGTTCTTATTCGTTGTTTTTGCTCGATCGATAGATTGCGACGATTCTGGTATTCTCGAGAGTGATCCTCAGCAGCATTTTGAGCAACAGCCGCCAGGCAAGCAGTTTGATCATGTTTATCCCAGTATTGTAAAGTCTAATATTTTGTTTCAGCTGTATGTATGCATTGCTTAATTTGTGTTATATGGATTAGTTAAATCCGTAGCTGCATATCCTGTAGGTGAAATATTGATCTCTACTACCTGAGCCTAGGTTATTTCTTTGTGATTAGAGTTATTGGATGAACTCTCGTCATTAGTAGTTTACTGAGTTTAGTTGCTTAGCCATGCTTAGCTTCCGGTAGAATTGGGCGATCATCGACTTAGTCGATGATCTTGATCACATAAAATTATTAATTGTTCTTACGTTTCAGCTTGTGCTATGTTAATTACAAAACTAAAAAAATGAAAACAAAAACGATTTAGACGCGAGCACAATGGTAAGGCAGTGTGAATTTCGGGTGTGACTGGAAAGGTGCCCGGGTCAATTAAGGACCGAACATCTTGTGAGTGAATTTTTATCCAGGTATTTTAGCGTGCTAACCACACTAGAGGGTATGGGACCTCTCTTGACCTAGTACTTTGGCGTGTATTGGCTCCGGGTCGCAGGAGGGATGGTGTTGGTTGCATGGTAGTTGTCCGAAAAGCTTTACCCCGCAAAGGTAGTTGTCTTTTCGGCTTTACCATGTAAGCGTATGGATTTCTATCCATACGAGCGGCTCGTAGTTAATACACAATATTGGAAAAAGTCTCGTAGGACTTAGTCAGTCTTGGCATACCTTGGTAGTGTGCTTTGGCTTAAAGCGATGCGAAGTGTGGAGTGCAGTGGTACACCCTGCGAGGTTAAAACTATTTGAATAGCCTCGTCCTAGGTTATGGACACGCTTGGGTAAGCTTTTCAAGAGTTAGACTACAACCTTTTAAATTAAAACTTGCAGGGTGGTACGAATCTGGGGATTCGTGCTATGTTGTGGTGGCTATTGGGATAGTCACTTCCAGGTGGTTGCTTGTATCTATCTTTATTTAGCTGTTATTTCAACACTAAAAATGAATTGCAAATTTGCCTTCAAACGGTATTACTTTGTTACAAACAAACTTGGCTTTGTGCAAATGAAACATATGGCCTCCACCAAATAAGCCTGCATGTAGCATATGAACAGGTCTGCTAGTTCACACGTCAGTCTTGCGAGTACAAAAATAATTTTTGTACTCAGCTGCTTTGCTTAATGTTTTTGTTGCAGAGGAAGAAGGTGAGCCCCAAGGGCCTCACTTCTGTGAGTTGTGCTACCGCTTCGTGTGTGACGACTAGGCTTGGCGGTCCGGTCAGATGCCTTGTGGGTTGAAGGCACGCTGATTGGCTTTGTTCATAGCCATCTTATGGCACTTTTGCTTCCGCTGTCTTTCTTCTGTTATTAGTGTATCTTTTGGCCGGTCGGCCCTGGTCTGTAATAATCTACTGTTGTTACTTTTTGCTTAGTAGTGATGTTTGGACTCTATGTTTGGAATGGAGTTGATACATAATTTTGTGGCGGGGTGTGTGTACTGCTTTCTGGGAAGTATACATATCTCGAGGCTCGGTTTATTTGATTTGTGATGCTAGGGCCAGGTGGTTGGTCAAACATTACAAGCCAAATAAATTGGGGTCCTCACAAGACGTGACGGAGAATAGAAGCATTTCCTTTACAATGAATCAAAGAAGTTTTTTATCGACTACTGCAGTCCACCATCAATTAACTTATGTGACGCAACGGAAGCTATTTCGCTTGGAGCATTAGGATTTGATGTAGCATAGCGCACAATCTATATCTATGCAAAACTAAAGGTGAATATAACAATCAACAATCCATATTTTTGGGGAAAAAATCATCGCCTTATGCTTGTCAAAAAGCTCTATGTTAATAAAATCATATACCATTTAAGGGAATATCACTTTGCTTATGCTTGTGCATGTACCTATTAAGTTATTATTGGTGATGTTCTATGGTTTACGGACAGAAGTAATCACTTGGGATGCACTGTGGTTAATGGTTATAATTGCAACCAAGATATGCACCAGACTGTTTCATTTGAAGTGTTGCTTACTAGCTGGCACACAGGGCACAATTTTTTTGTTTTGGGGCAGTAATGCTGGCATGCTAGCCAGTATATGACCATGGATTATGACCAGCACCAGTAAAGGAAATCATGATCCACCTTTTCAAATGAACTATAAATAGAAACATAATTTAATAATGAATTGTGCATAAATATCTGAAGGTGTTGATCAAACTTGCTGTCGAAAATGGAACGAAACAATGGTCGCAAACTTGAGAAGGTGCCATGTGTGAACCATTTAACATGTCATCGTATCACTGCTCAGGACTAACATCATCATAAATCAACGAACCTCATTCCTAATAGTTTTGGAGACCTCCACTTGTTCATCCATTTTTCCATCCAAATTGTGAAGGCGCTGAGCTTGATGTCTTTTTGTTGCCTAACAGTAATCAAATTCAAAAGTCAGTATATGAAGGAAAGGTACCTTGAATAAGGAAGGATATAGCATAGAGGAAAGCAACATGCCTGGCCTGGAATATGGGAGGGATCGTCACCGGGCGGGTGAGACTATGCTATTGTCTTACCACTAGGCGTCGAGGACGCTACCGCTGAGAGGGGAAGGTTGAGGACGATCGACGACTGCACAGGGGCGATAGCTCTGGAGAGGGATAGGGAGGGGAATGGTGGCTCACGAGGGGGCCGCAAACGCGCGACAGAGAGGAGTCAGAGAGGACACCGGAGGGTAGGCGGTGCGACGCAAGGCGGCCGATGGCACCAGAGGTGGTGGCCTAAGCGGGCGCAAGGTGAGGGATGGAAGGAAGGGGAAGCACCGAGGCGGTTGGGGAGGGAGACCAAAGGGGCGAGAGGGAGGAAGGGGGAGGGAGACCGAGGGGGCGGGGAGCGAGGGACGGCGTTGATGCAGCGGCTTGGGAGGGAGACCGAGGGGGCTAAAGGGAGGAAGAAGGCTGGGGAGGGAGACTAAGGGGCGGGAGGGAGCGGTGGCGACTAGAGTGGGGAAGGAAGGACGAGGAGGCGACGCGGGAAGAAGTGGGAAGGACCAACTGCGCTGGTGGAGAGGGGCGGTGGAGGAGGGAGGGGGACAGGAGGCAAAGTGGAAAGCAGCAAGGGGAGGAGCAATGGCTTGGGATCAAGCGGTAGAGGAGACAGGAGGAGAGAGAAGCGCGGGATTAGGGGTTGCGCTCGGAGGCTGCTGGCCATCTGATGACGATCAGCGCATGTTCGGAGAGGCCCTCCCTCCATGCAATCTCAGCCACCCAACAATGATCCAACGGCCTAGAGTTTTTCGGTGACGTGTCCAGCGTGGCTAGGAGCCCTTTCCTTCAACCTTTAAGGTTAGTAATACTCATGAGTCCTTAGACTGTGTTCCAAAATTGTAATACAGTATGATGCAATGGAAAATGCTCATCTCTAGTGTTGTAAGCGTTAGAGGTAAAAATATTACACCTAGCCATGACACCTATAATTAGGACATGCCAATATGTTGGAAATGCATCATACATTGGCATGGGCCAACATAGAGAAGCACAGTGTTATGTATTAGGGATGTATCTTAATCATCCGATCAAGAGCCAACAGCCCATATTAATAGCTACAATGCCATCGCCAAAGTAAAAAATCACCACAATAATTTCTGAAATAGTAAAATCGGTCATGTAGTGTAGATATGATCCCTTCTATTACTCCACATTATTATTGACACACTATATGGATCGAATCGCATATATCCTTGCACGATCCGAATCTAAGCCTCCATGACCGTCCGATCAAACTGAATGGTCCAGATTGAGCTTACTTTCGAATAAACCCTCTAGTTACTTTATATTCTTATTTATGGCTCTAAACTAGATTGCAGAGAAAATTCACAATCATGAGAGCCATTTGATCGAGGGAAAATTCTTTATATGCCATTGCAAATGTTTTGGATCCCTGATCTGCCATTACAAGGTCAAAACATTTCCCTTTTATATCATTACCATCAACTCCGTTAGATTGTTTCCATCAACTTTGTCCAAAATGTTCGTATTACCCTCATCTTCCTCCTCCACTCTTCTTCCTCTCTCTGCCTCGATGTAGCCAACCAGAGCCCCTTCAATTCCCTTCCACTCGACTCCCACCTCCTCCTCCCGCAAGTCTGCCTCAACCGTCCCCATGACCCCACCTGCCACAGCTACCGTCGTCGGCCTTCCTCATCGCATCTTAGAGCAAGCTGTGGAGGACGACGAAGCCAGCGAAGACAAGGTCGTGGTGAAGATGGGAGCCAAAGAGGGTGTCGACGGCCTTTGCCTTAGTGGCAGCAGAGGAGCCAAGCGGGAGACCCTTGGTGAGGTGGCGGTAGTGACGCTTGCGGCAAGGAGGGAGAGAAGGGGAGAGAGAGAGCGGGAAGCCAAGGACGCTTACGGTGAGGACAGAGAGCCTTCTCCTCAGGCGAGCTCGCCACCAGTGACCCCTTTCTCCTTCCTTCTTGTATTTGTCGGGGCAGGTGGTGGCCTGAGTTACCGATCTGGTGGTGACGGCAAACAAAAGAAGGAAGGAGAAAGGGGTCGCTAGTGGTGAGCTCACCTGAGGAGTAGGCTCTCCCTCCTTACTGCAAGCACACCCCCCCCCCCAACCAGCTTCCCGCCCTCTCTGTCTTTCCCCTTCCATCCCTTCTTACCGCAACCGTCGCCATCACCGCCTCACCAAGGGCCTCCCCCTCGACTCCTCTGTTGTTGCTATGGCAAAGGCCGCTGACGCCCTCTTTAGCACCCACCTTCACGACCTCATCTTTGCTGGCTTCATCCTCCTCCATAGCTTGGTCTGAGATGCGACAATCAAGGCCGACAGCGGCGGCCATGGAGTTAAGGAGGAGCTCGGTAACAGTGCATCTTGGGCAGCGGCGGCGCATCTCCCAGATTCCACTGGATGCCACCGATTTCAAGGAAAGCCAACAGTGGCGGCCATGGAGGAAGGTTGACAGCGGCACCCTCCCGCGTGTGCGTGTGTGTGCTGTGTGAGAAAAAAAAAGAAGGAAGAAGAAGACAAGGGCAAAATGTTATTTCCACAATCATTTCACGGTTTGACTGGTCAACGATAGCATAAAAGGGTGTGGTTTGGACTTTGGAGTTTGCAGTGCCATGGAAGACAGATGTCACTTTGCAATGGCAGATCAGGGATCCAGAATATTTGTAGTGGCATATAAAAAATTCCCTTTGATCAACGTCGTGTGGTCCGGATCATCCAAGACATTTTGCAAAAAGAACCATGACATTTCATTGTATTGCAAATCTATCACTGCAGCATCCCGAAGGATGCGCACAACGCCACAGGTATGCAGAGAGGAATATTTCGGCAACGGTGGAGCTCCAGCGACAGGTGGTGGTGGCGTGAGGGGCAGGAGGTTCATCACGCAGTGAGGGTGAATGTGCGTGGGGGCTATAGTAAATGACCTCTACTCACCGGCACGGCATGCTGAAGACCGGCCGCTGGCGGCAAAACCAGGAATGGCGAGTAAAAAACAAAGGATGAGTTCTTGGGAGCTCAGCATTGACGATGACGGTGACTGTGAGGCCTGCATTGAGGGGGACAACCTGCTATAAATAATCTGCATGTGTTTTGATGGGCCACCTAAATCTATGTAGCATAATTGAGGTGGTCTGAATTCTAAAGCTTCTTGTTGAATTCTGAATTTAGCAAGCTCAACATGTGGAGACATGCCAATGTGCAGCATCAACGGCAAGCAATTGTTCTGGTGCTCAACTTCTAGTTCCATGAGGGCTCTCTACCTTCACTGGGTTCTTGCAATGAACTCCTCCTACTGCCTTTTGTATTTATGGATTTGCTAATGGATGGTACGCCACCTATTTTGTTTTGCTGCCAGAAGCCAGGAGCACTATTAAAAGATATTTTGCTTACAGAACTACAAATACATTCTGATGCTGCCAGGATTACTAACCATGTTTCTGAATTTAATTCTTGTGTTCAAATTGCTTCACATGAATTAATTTCAGAATTTTCTAAGAAGAAAGAAGAGAAGGATGTGACACATCAAGCTGGCATGTGTGTGGGTGTGGCGCATGCGAGCCAAAAAGGATGGCACGAAGCACAGGCAAATAGTGCATAAGGCATGTGCGCGAGGGGCAAAGCTAGTGTAGGCGTACATGCATGGGACTTATGACCGATCGTAACCAGGAGATCGAGTCTCTAACCAAATTGGTTCTGATTTTGGATGGTTTGGCATGCATGCAGGAGTCCGTGTTGAACATGTTTCCAACCAGGAAGCTAAATTGCAATTAAGGGAAGTTGCCACGTAGGAACAAAACAAGATCAAGTTGGGTTTCTTGGAAAATGAATATGATTTCTTATTTGGTATGGTAACAAGAGATAAGGAAGGATCACGTATTAGAAGGCAAGAAATCAAGATTTGTTGCCACGCGTGGGATTACAAGATCGGTGCATGCTTTCTATTTTCTCTACGTGGCATCCTTTCTTTATGTGATCTTGGATGGGATCCACTGTCGAACCGACATGACAACCAAGTATTGTTGAGACGGTTTGCATTAGTTAATTCCATATTTAATTGATTCCAAGATGTAAAAGGAACTAAAACACTAGTTTAAGTTAGAAACATTGATTTGTATAGTTTAGGAAGTTTATATTAGAGTCTAGGCCGAACACGTTAATTATGTACGTGCGTGAGAGTCCTATTCGGCCTTAAGGCCTTAGTGCATGTGTTGATTATATAAGCCTGTGGGTGCACCCAATGTAAAAGGCGGATTTGAATTATGAATTGTAAACACATGCATTCCAAGGACTGAAAGCACTTCTCCCCCCACGATGGTATTTCCTCAAATGTTTGTCGTGCCTCATTGATTTCCCAATCTAGAGTCAACCACCCATTATCGTCGATGCAGCGAGTGTCTTGGTCGCCCCCCTCCCCCAGCTTGGGAGTTTGCCTGACGTCGGCTGTGGCTACAGCATGCACGCCGCACGACCACACAATCCATGGTAGTATGTGCATGCACCACCGGTTGGTGATATGCCCTAGAGGCAATCGTAGAGATGATTATATCACGTCTATGTTTATGAGTTATTAAATAAATGTTATTCAGTTCCTTGAATGAATCATCAGTTATAGATCAACAGGTATGTGACTCGTTGGTGAAACTCTTTTAACTTATGATGATGTCGTTCTAAATGTATCCTTAATCGGATATCACTGGTCGGAACACTAGTGACTTATCCACCAGCACATGTATTGATTGATGACCATGTTTCACCCGTCATGGATATAGGGATATCAAATCAATAATGTGAACACATGTTAGAGAACATGGGGTTGGATAAACCCACCTTGAGATACTATTGAGATTGTTATGATTCTATGTGTCATTAGTTGGTATCAAGCAATGATGACGTATAATCCTTAGACCTGAGATCAGCATGGTTCTCTACATATGTAATAGCACTCTTAGGGGTTGCTAAACGCTACCTGTAACTGGGTAGTTATAAAGGTAGCTTTCGGGTATGCTATGAAACATACGGAGGGATGTAACTGATCGGATATGGGATTTGCCCCTCCTAACATAACAGGATAGATATCTCTGGGCCCCTCGAAGTGGTCGGATAAAGAAAGTGCATGGTCATGCCACTGGTGGTCGAAGAGTTCGACCACATAAGTTTATCCGACACTCGATCGAGAAAGTATTGAACATTCCATGGATGACATAAATCTCACTTGGAGTTCAACCAGATATCGTGAGACAAAAGGAGGATACACGAGCGGGTTGTTCAGTTCGATCAGATACGGACTAGTTGCATGGAGATACGAGCTGATAGTAGATTGGTCAAACATAATCACTAAGTGGTCGAAACCAGGTCGTAAGGAGTTACGAACTGGTCAAGACTAAATATGAACTAGTCATATAGAGATACGAGTTAGTCAATAGTGATAAGAACCTAGTCATAGATCATATTGCATTAAGATTCGTCCGATATAATTTGTGTGTATTTGGGAATCGTTATGTCCTGCTAGGAACAGCTAACGACTCGTGGTCAGAAAAGTTTCCTAGTCACAACCAAACTACACATGAACCTACAGGGTCACACACTTAACGAGTTGGAACAAAACGTGTTCGGATAGGATCCATCATGGGCACTATATATGGAGATGCTTGAGGCTGTTGGGTGAGAGAGACGGCATGCGAGACACGTGAGTTGCTCCATCAAAATCCTAGCCGCCATCTTCTCGAGAGAGCCCTGTCGTGCGACTTGGTGCTAGCACACCGGCATTCGTTGTTCCTTTCCTGGATGTGTGGATACCGTAGATGCGCTACTGCGGTTACTGTTGCGCTTGAGGATGATCCACAACCTTGGCGAGGAATGCGATTGGTTGCTGGAGGAGACCATCAACTACGTTGGACGATCGACTATGACCACTTCATCGACGCGCTCGACATTGGATCAAGCAACTCCAACTCTTCTTCCGCTGCACTGCGCATCTGGTGGTAACAATCTGTGATCATCTTCTTGCTTGGCTTCCTAATTTACATGGTAGATTTTTTTAATTGCCTTCTTGCGTAACCTACCCGTATCCCTTCAGTGGTATCAGAGCCATCCTGCATAGTTTTTGATCTGGATCGGTCACATATACTTGATATGTGGCAGTAATAGATTGGATCTATTACTGGTTAGATCTGCTAACCTAGATCAGTTCATATGGATGGAGCGGTCTAGGCACTGGTCGATATGATCGATTGGTTTTCGGTGGTAGTAGATGGGTTTATGAGGAGGTATGAGCTAAAAGGACCAGATAGTTTATTGCGCTTGTTCACAACCGCAATGCATAATACTCCTACTGGTCAGAATTTCGCCATCGGAGCATGCCGCAGTGCGTGGTTGTATCAAGGTAGTGATCAAATTGGTTCAGAATAGGGTTAATATGATTAATCAGATGATTTCCATGGCTCGGTTACGCGAATAAGATTCATGTCCCAGAAAATATTTCCGAGCGCGCTGCCCTCGACCAGCGAGGGGTGCTGCCCCTTTGAACCCCTCCCGTTAACCGGCTAGCGGGACCGCCGTGGTCGTAGCCGCGCGTTATAGGTAGCAGGGACTGATGTGATGCATGAATGGATTTATATCGCCCGATAGAATTGGGTTCTATGCATAACTCGTTTTTGCAGGGACTGATGTGAATAGTATGGCCTATTGTGTATGTGATGCATGAATGGATTTTCATGGCTTGCATGCCATGCTATGAAATAGCCATCGAGCTACATATTATTGTATAACGGTATGTGTGCCGATATGTGATGCTTGAAATTATCCTTTGTAATTCATTACTAGCTTTTAGAAGTAATTGCTAAGTAGATGAATGTGGTTGGAGATTTTGAGCATGGTGGTCGGAGAACAGGAAGCATGCTGATGGAGATCGACATGTTAAGGGCCATATTATTTCACAGTTTAATTTGATTATCTGTGAATGTTTGTGTTTATTCCTGTTATGCTATTTGATCGTGTTTTATCATAGGATGTTTTAACATGATATAGTAGTATCCCTCAAGAAAAATTAAGTAAAATTGATGCCTTTCCAATTGTTGTGCCTATCACGATTTTGATCGTTAATTAGTGGGTCTACCAAAGTAGGGTGCCATTAACTATCTTAATAAGGTGGGGTGGGTGTCGGACACCCACATGCATAGTGTTGGTTTGACTTGACAAGGCTATCAAAACAGTTTTAGGCCTTAGGGCATGGTGTTGGTAGCCAGGGCATAGAGATGTCGTCCAACTAACAAGTCATATGTGATATGATTGGCAAGAGGTTGCCTACCTTAAATCACTGAGTTTCTAGCAGTGATGCCAAAGCTCACTATGACTTAATGACTTTTGGATCTTGAACTCACTATATGATGTTAGAGGGAAACATGGTTTAGAACATATAGTGGGAATATCTTTTATTGACTGTTGATGATTAAGTTTGACCAAATATGGACTGGTCGTATGGTGATACAACCAGATTTAGACTAGTCGTATGGTGATATGAGCTGGTCATAGACTGGTCGAACATAACCACTGACATGTGTGTCTAATAGAAGATCTTACATAAACATAGTGCTTATTATTTGCATATTCTGTTGTAGATCATGGCACCTACTACTTCTTCTGTACCTACCTTTAATTTGCGATCTATTCTTGAAAAGGAAAAGTTTAATGGTTCATATTTCATTGACTGGTTTCGTAATCTGAGAATTATTCTCAAACAAGAAAAGAAGGAATATATTCTAGAGGGTCCCTAGCCCGAGGAACCAAGTGTCGTTGCTCCTCGTGCTGAAAAGAATACTTATGAGAAGCATTGCAATGACACAGTCAATGTGCACTGCCTAAAGCTTGCTACCATCAACTCTAAGCTTCAGAAGCAATATGAGACCACGGATGCTTACAATATGATTGTGAGTCTGAAGGGTATGTTTCAGAATCAAGCAAGGGCAGAGAGGTTTAATACCTCTAAGGCATTGTTTTCTTGTAGGTTGTCAGTAGGTAACCCGATCAGTCCTCATGTGATCAAAATAATTGATCTCATTGAGAGCTTGGAAAAGCTTGGTTTTCCCTTTAGCCAAGAGTTGACTACTAATGTGATTCTCCAATCGCTCCCTACGAGCTTTGAGCCTGTCATATTGAATTTTCATATGAATGGAATGGAGAAGTCAATGACCAAGTTGCATGCCATGCTTAAAGGTGCTGAGGAGAGCATCAAGAAAAGTTCTAATCATGTGATGATGGTTCAAAAGACTACTAGCTTCAAGAAGAAGGGTAAATCGAGAAAGAGAAAGGGCAAAGGAAAGACTCAAGATGAGATTGAGAGTCTCAAGGCTAAGCTTAAGAAGCTCAAGCTGGGTCCTAAGCCTGACACAAAATGTTACCATTATCATGAGACTAGGCATTGGAAGAGAAACTGTAAGAAGTACTTGGCAGAAATGAAAAAGAACATAGGAAGTACAACTTCTAGTTTAGGTATAAATGTTATACAAATTAATCTTGCCACTTCTTCGACCAGTTCTTGGGTATTTGATACTGAACCGGTTGCTCATATTTGCAATTCGATGCAGGGACTGATAAGGAGTAGAAGTTTGGCAACAGGAGATGTTGATCTTCGTGCGGGCAACGGAGCAAGAGTTGCTGCATTAGCTATTAGCACTTTACCATTATCTTTACCCTCAGGATTAGTTATGGAACTAAATAATTGTTATTATGTTCCTACCTTAAGCAAAAATATTATTTATGCTTCTTATTTAGGAGCAGAAGGTGGTGAGTTCAGAATAAAGAACAATTGTTGTTCAATTTATTTTAAAGATATGTTTTATGGTCATGCTCCATTGGTGAATGGATTGTATGTTTTGAATCTTGAGGATGAGCTCATCTATAACATTAATGCTAATAGACTTCCACCTAATGATTTGAATCCTACTTTTATTTGGCATTATCGTCTAAGTCATATAAATGAGAAGCACATGACGAAGCTCTATAAAGATGGTCTTCTAAACTCATTTAATTTTGAATCATTTGAAACGTGTGAATCTTGTTTACTTGGTAAGATGACAAAAGCACCTTTCACGACCAGAGGTGAGAGTGCAAGTGACCTATTGGCCCTTGTACATATGGATGTATGTGGACCAATGAGCACTTCGGTCAGAGGTGATTTTCAGTACTTCATAACTTTTACTGATGATTTTAGTAAATATGGCTATATCTATTTGATAAGATATAAGTCAGAATCCTTTGAAAAGTTCAAAGAATATCTTGTTCCATAACTTGCTCCACCGGAAACGTCTCAATGGAATGGGGTGTCTGAACGACGGAACCGAACATTGTTGGACATGGTTCGGTCAATAATGAGCCAATCTAATCTTCCATTACAATTTGGGGGACATGCTCTAGAAACAGCGTTTTCACTTTAAATAGGGTTCCATCAAAAACAGTAGAGAAGACACCATATGAGATATGGACCGGGAAGTGTCCTAGATTATCTTTTCTAAAGATATGGGATTGTGAGGCGTATGTTAAACATTTGACGTCTGATAAACTCATACACAAGTCTGATAAGTGTTTCTTTGTGGGGTATCCTAAGGAAACTAAAGGATATTACTTTTATAAGCGGGATGATAACAAAGTGTTTGTTGCCCAAAATGGTGTCTTCTTGGAGAAAGATTTTCTTTCCAAAGGAGTCAGTGGGAGCAAGGTGCAACTCTAAGAAATTCGGGAACCATCTGAAAATGTTTCAACTCCTACTGAACCTCTACAGGATGAACAAAATATTGTTGAACCTATAGATGAGGCATCAGCTCCACGTAGATCAAAAGGGCCATATCAATTGCCTATAAGGTATGGACATGATATTTTATTATTAAATAATGATGAGCCTAAGACTTATTTGGAAGCGATTGTGGACCTAGACTTTGAGTTATGGCTTGAAGCCATGAGATCTGAGATAAAGTCCATGTATGATAATCAAGTTTGGAACTTGGTTGATTCACCTGATGATGTTAAAACCATTGAGTGCAAATAGATTTTTAAGAAAAAGATAGATATAGATGGAAATATTCACATTCATAAGGCACGACTAGTTACAAAGGGTTTCAAACAAATTCAAGGTGTTGATTATGATGAAACCTTCTCACCTATAGCTATGCTTAAGTCTATCCGGATCATTCTAGCTATTGCTGCATATTTCGACTATGAGATATGGCAAATGGATGTCAAAACGGCTTTCCTAAATGGAATCTTAAGTGAGGATGTGTACATGACACGTCCTGAGGGTTTTGTCGATCCAAAGGAAGCTAGAAGAAATCCATCTATGGATTAAAGCAAGCATCTCGGAGTTGAAACATTCGTTTTGATGAAGTGGTCAAAGGGTTTGACTTTATCAAGAATGAAGAACAACCTTGTGTTTACAAGAAGGTTAGTGGGAGTAAACTTATGTTTCTGATATTATATATGGATGACATACTACTGGTCAGAAACGATATTCCTATGCTTGAATTGTTAAAACTTCATTGAGAAATAGGTTCTCTATGAAAGATTTAGGAGATGCATCATATATTCTTGGTATAAGGATCTATAGATATAGATCTAAGAGGCTAATTGGATTAAGTCAAGATGTATACATTGACAAGGTATTAAAAAGGTTCAACTTGCAAGGTTCAACTTGCCTATGTCACATGGTATTAGTCTTAACAAGACTTAGTATTCTACGACCACTGATGAGCGAGACAAAATAAGTAGAATTCTATATGCTTCGGCTGTCTGATCTATCATGTATGTCATGCTGTGTACACGACCAAATGTGTTATATGCTCTAAGCGTTACAAGCAGATATCAGTCGAATTTAGGTGAAGGTCATTTGATAGCAGTCAAGAATATCCTTAAATACTTAAGAAGGACTAAAGATGCATTCCTTGTGTATGTTGGTGAGGAAGAACTGGTCGTAAAGCGTTACACCGATGCTAGCTTCCAAACCAACAAGGATGATTTCAGATCGCAATCAGGGTTTGTATTTTATTTGAAAGCAGGACGAGTAAGCTAAAAAAGTTACAAGCAAGGAACGGTAACTCATTGCGAACAGCACTGTCATAGAACTCTTCCTCGAATACAGGCGATGATTTCTCCACTTCAGTTGAATGATTATGGTAAGATTGACTACACAACCATACTCAATAAGTTGTACCACAAGATGCAAATATAGATGATGGCTTTTTATAAGTAAAACGGCTTTTTGTGGTTATTTTGCAACAAAGCAATATTTGTAATTGAATACAAATAATAGATTGAAAACATAATTAAAAACAATTAAATAATAATAATTTAACAGATATTTTCACAAAGGACACAAAGCCTAATCAAGTTCTTTCACATAGCTTCATGAATAAATTCACACAGTTGTCCCTTCCCAAATATTTTATAAAAATCTACCCCTCGTGTGAAATCCTCGAGCATGTCCATGACCGCGGATGCGGCTATTCAAATAGATTGTTTAACACTCTACAGAGGTTGTACACTTTACCCACATGATATAATCAATGTAGCTAGTACCAACCATAACAAAACTTTTCTAAAACTTCATCTCAACCATTGATACTCCTGATGTGTTTTATTGTCACACCAACCCAAACACAGTGCTTTGGTATGAAACACACCGTTAGACCTGAAGACGACGAACCGCTCATAAATGTGACCTACCTGGTAGTCCACAACTCCGCCCAGCACTCCTAACCTACAACCTGAGTAGTCAATGTCGAGAATTCATAACTTACTAAGTTAGACTCGTTCCATACCAAGCATGTGGTCGTACAGTAAGGCTCGGTTTCAATGGCGCACAAAGTTAAATCCTTAATTGACAAAGGCAAGACTTTCAATTTTTTACTATACCACAAAGATTATCATTTCCAAGCACAAAGCTCCACCATATCACACAGTTTTCACCACTTGCCTCAGTCTAAATCTTTTTTCACCCTTTGGATAAGTTCAACACATGCCATCAACGAGTAATGACACACAGCACACAATTTTATCACAAAGTTTCATAATCACTTAGTCAAATTTATAATTGCAACTCAATGATAGTGGTGACTCGTCGCATGACTAAGCAAAACTACTCGTATCTAACCAACCCACGTTGGTACTATAATAATACTAACTAAATAATTAACCAATCTAGGGTGATAAAAGATCATGGCATAATGATAGACAAGGCGGATATAAACAATTTGGATAATTAACTAATCCCAAAGTATTTAAATAAATATTTAAAGTAAATACAATAATTGAATCAAAGTAATTTTGAAAAACTAGGTTCAATATGATCAAAGGTACAACTTGCCTTGGAATAGATCTTGGTACTGGTCTTGGTCTTGGTGAACTCTTTCTTCTTCAAAATCCCCCGAAGTATCAACGTCTCCTCGCAAACGAAGCAAATAAAAAAGAAAGAAAACAAACTCCAAAAATTAAATAAAAAAACTCAGTAAAATAGAGCTCAAATTTATATGAATTTAGCAATTTAAATGGGCTCAATCGGAGTTCGAATGAGGAAGATATGGCTTCTAGATGATCTAACCCTAAAGAAAAGGCAAAATTGGAATTTTTGGAATATTCCGAATTAATTTTCTATTGAAAAATCGGAATATGATGTCAGCCCTGGTATTTTTGGAATTAAAATAAATACAAAGAAAAGGCTCTCAGACTGACATGTGGGACCCACTGGACAGAGACACGACTTTTGGTGGACTAAGTCTACTGAAGATTGGATCTGGGGTTAGGATGGTCAGCCACGTAGGATCTGACATGGTCGCCACATGGCATGACGCAAGAGCAGGGATGCTGACTCGGTGACACGTGGATACCACGTCAGCGGATGATGTCATGGCACGGCGAGGTTTACGATCTCCGGCGACAACGGTGAGCAGCGGTGCGGCACCGGTGGCGAAGGCACGCAATAGGTAGAGCAGGTTATTGCGAACCTATTAGTACTAGAATTGGCACTGATGGTCATCGGAGTTGGTCAGAATTGGCGTCAGAGCAGAGAATGAAGTACGGACTTTGTCGAGGATGAACATCAATGACGCTCCACGTAGTGGAGGGGTGCACAAGGTTGTCCGGGCGACGTGGATGACAACGACATAGTCCACGGAGGCGGAGAACAATCAACGACGGTGAAATTCAGAGTTTTTGTCTCACGGCTTCACAACCCTAAATTGCCAACCACACCAACTCTAGGACTTTAGGAGGGGAACAAAGGTGGGATTAGGGATGAGGGAAAATCGCGCACCCAAGGGTACTATTTATACCGTGTAAGCGTGCCTGGATAAGGAATCCCCAAATCGTGTTGTTTTCGAACTCCTCAGTTCTTAGAGATAGAGGTCGATTCGGGATAAGTTTGTTGCAAAAACGGGTGTGGGAGAGATAGCGATTGAGTTCTACGTGTTTTCCTGAGATATTTTAGTTGGAGAAACAAGCTTGCAATGTGGGTTCCGAGCCTCGGCCATGGCGGACGCGGGTGCGAAACTGTGTGGAGACGAAGACGGAGGTTGACGAAGGGGTGCAGGCCCACTTGCCAACGGGTGAACGCACGCTCGCACGGGGATGGGCTGAGATGAAAGTTGGGCCAGAGAATTGGACTAGAAAATGGGAACAGTTGTGGGCTTTGGCTAAAGATTCGGACCATATTGTTATCCAAGATTTTAAATAGATTTTCCTTTTTAGAAATTACAGGAAATACAAATAGCAATTAGAAAATAGCAAATGAACTCGAAAAAAATTCTAGAAAAATCTAAAAAATATTTCCAAGCATCTAGAACCCAAATAAAATAGTTTTAATAATTGTTGATGTTGACATTAATGATATTAAATGGTTTTGATACTGAAAGTCCATATTAAGCTTGATTGAAATTCAAATAAAATCTTGGTGAATTTTTCCAAGTACTAAACTACTTAAAAGTTTTTTTAAAGCTCAAAAAAATTGGGATGTTACAGTCGTGTAGATATGTCATCCTTCCTTCCACCACGATGGTTCATCGATCTTGCTCTCCACTACTCCAGTCTTGAGGGTCATTTCGTCGAACACCTTGGCAGGTAGCCTGTTGTCGAGGACATCCGCATATTCAGCCTTATCTTCCTTGATGTCAGAGACCTCGACCTCACAACCAAAGCTGCAATGCTTGCTCCTCATGGCCCAACACACTGGGCGATGATTGATGCGCACCCCCGACACCTACTTCATGACACGGTGATGCTTCGCCTCACTCACCATCTTCTTAGGCATTTTGTCGAACACATTGCATGCACTCGATTGCTCAGCCTTGACTTGCACAAACGGAGTGGTGCCAGCAAGTAAAGAGGTGGCCACGACCATTGAGGTGGTCGAGGGCATGACCGAAGCCACCACTAGGGTAGTTACGGCTATTGGCACGTCAGTGTCGTGGTCGGGGCACGGTGTCGAGCACTTAGTTTTGCCAGTAGGGAATGGATTCCAATACTAGATCTCTAGCCAACAACAACCATCGTAGATGATGGCCATGATAGGCATCTCGATCTCGCGTTGCGTCGTGACCGGACTGGAACAGGACAAGCGTCTCAACATAGTCTATGTAACATCCCAAGGTTATGTTACCAAAAATAAAATAAAATAAAATAATTATTTTGTTGGATTTTCTAAAAATTTGGAAAGAGTTCTATTGCTTTAATTGAATCTTTGAAATTTTGAAAGTCAAAATTTAAAGTTTATTTGAAGTTCTTGAAGTTTTATTGGATTTAAATTGAAAAATAAAAATTTAATTAATTTCTGGAATTTTCTGAGTTTTTAAAAGCTTTTTCTTAAATAGTTTAAAGCCAAAACAAATTAATTTGCAAAATTAAAAGCCAACTTTGAGTTGGAAATAATTTTATTAAGTCCAAAAATAAATAAGGGAATTTCTGTGAATTTTCCATAATTTTTGGATTTTATTTGCTATTTCTAAAAAGCCAAAAGTAATTAACTGATTATTTAAATTGCTAAATCATTTAAAATCTGGAAAATCTTTTGGGCCGAAACCTCTACCGGCCCATCTCCTCTCCGCGCCTTCGGCCCGAGTCAGCCCGCCGCTCTCTCTCTTCCCCCGCACCCGACCCCACCCGTCAGCCCCCACCTTCCCGCTGCCGTGTGGCCCCGCTACACCTCCTTCTTCCTCCTTCCTCTTCTTCCCCACGACGCCGCGCGCTCCACCATTTCCGTGCGCATGAAGCTCCGTCAAACGCCACGATTTCCGCCCCCTCTCTTCACGCGACCGCATGCACACGACTCGGTGGTTCCAACCACCCTCGCCCCCACCTCTTTCCCCTCCTCTCACGACGGTTTCACCCGAAACGACCGCGCGCCGAAACCGCCATCGCCGCCACGGCCGCGCACGATCTCGCCATCCCGGCCCCCTCATGGTCTATAAAAGGGAGCCTCGCGTGCCCCCTTCCACCCCGACCCCAACCCCACCACCCATTCCCCCTCCCTCGCTCTCGTTCGGCCGGAGTTTACATTTCCTCGCCGCCGGCCGCGAGTGCTTGCTCCTCCGATTCCGGCGACATCAAGCCCCCTCCGGTCCCCTCGTCCCCACCTCCGGCATCGCCACGATCTCGCCGTCCCCGTGCGCCCTCTCTCTCAGCCCGAAGACCCCCGGAGCCCCTACCTCATCGGAGCCCGAGCAACGCCGCCGCCAAAACTCGTCGTCGGTGGCCAAAACGTCGCAACCGGTAGCTTCTAAGGTAAGCACTAGAATCAGTGAGCCAACCTCTTGCGATTGACACCCTTCACACCCCTCGCCGGAGCCTCTCTCGCCGGCGAGCCCGGCACCGAGCACCTCCCCTCGTCGGTCCTACGTGGCAGGGCCACGTGTGTACCACGGTGGCGCCACCTAATCCCCGTAACGGCCGGGTCAGCGCCACATGCGCACGGACCACCACCTCAGCCCAGCCCTAGTCCACAGCCACACGTGGACTTGGTCCACATGAGCAGTGAGACCGACACGTGGGACCCACGTGTCGGAATTTCTTTTTAATTCTTTTAATTTCGAAAATCTGTGCGCTGATGTCATGCTGGCGCAATAAAAGATATTTCCTTTAGAAAAATAAATCCAGAAAATCTGAAAATTCAGGATTTAGGGTTTTAATAGTTTCAAACTTCAAAAATCCATATCTTTTGAATCCCAACTCCAAATTGGGTGTTTCAAATTGCAAAATTTGTATAAAATTATTATCTAACCAACCACATCAAAATTATTTAATTTTGAGCTCATTTGACCACTAATTCCTTTAAACCCTAATTCATCATTTCATGTGATTTCAAACTTCAAAAGCTCATATCTTTTGCATCCAAACTCCGATTGAGCCCATTCAAATTTCTAAATTTATCTAAATTCAAGATCTAGCTATCTAAACCAAATTTATTCAATTTGGAGTTAATTTGAATATTATTTGGATTTGGTTTGAATTTGGCTTATTTTCGCGTATAGATTTCGACGACTTCGGAAAGTCAGATTTCGACGCCGTTGAAGAGCACATAAGAGGATTGATTTTGACTGTGTGATCATCATGCTTGTACACTTGAACTACCTGGAGAAAGTGCTTGTGAGTACTAGGTGACCTGTTGAGGAAAACAACATCACCTCAGTATCAGTTGATCTGTTCACCTCAAGCGAGGCAAGTTACATTCTTGATCATACTTGCACCTATTATTTAAAATTATTTAAATTCTGTTTCAAATTATTACTGCATGCTTATTTATATTCAATAATTTAAATACCTGTTTTTGAATTTATAGTTATGCCTAAAATCCTTTGTATGGCCAATTTTGATATCGAATCAAACATATTGTCACCCTAGATAAAACCTAGTTGATACAATAGTATGGACTAGGATCATTTGGAAAATATTGTGCTTAGCAATGCTTATAGATCACATATGTTTCATTTGGGGAATTTCAGCCAAAAGTCAAATGTTGTTTAAATTGTACCCTTGGCATTGGTGTGTCATGGGAGTTTTACAAATGCTTGACAAATAAAATAAAATGATGGTTTGGACTTGGGCGAAATGGTTGTCCAGTGGAGTGCGAGTTTATGCACGGACTCAATTGGTTAGGTTGAGGCCCAGGGTTTTGTTGGTTGTCGCCCAGGTCAATTAAGGACCGGTCTTCGAGCCGCATCTTGCTAAGCCACATCGTACTACCACATGTCTTGTATGGGCAGGACCTGGCTGATTAATTTGCAAAGTTCCATCATGGTCGTTCCTGTGATGCGGTGGGTGGTCTTTCATGACCTTTGTTAGTCCCACTTGGCGCAAGAGGGGGCCTGAACCCTGCGGACGGGTAGACCAAAGGGGGTGAAACCTTAGCGAGGGAGGACTATGGTGGGATAGCGTATTGTAAAGGCCTTGACACGTACTCTAGACTGCTTACCTAAGGTAGTGAGCGGTGGTATCGACGGATGCCAAACAACTAGAGAATTCATGTCTTGTGGGTAAAGTTGTACAACCTCTACAGAGTGTAAAACTATTCGAATAGCCGTGTCCACGGTCATGGACATGCTGGCAAAGCCACTCAAAGTTAGACTTCGATTTCAAAATATTTTTGTAAAACAGTTTTGACATGGATGGGTGTCCATGAGAAAAGTATGGGTTGAAGCCCCGGGTTGGTGCCCGTGTTTATATTGGTGTTAGGTTGGTGCCTACACTATCTTTATCAATGCAAAATCAATTTTAGATTTTATAACACTTGAGCTTTTGAACTTATTATGGTATTTAATGTCAAATGCTGATTTATGCAAATTAACCCTGTAAGCCATCCTTTGTTACATCCATGTATGCATGTCATTTTGTTACCTGACGGGTGTAACTTGCGAGCACGGAAGTTGTGCTCATTCTTGCTTCATACAAACAAATTTCAAAGAAGAAGGGCTTCGTTTCAGGTGTGGATCATGACGACTAGGCCGCTACCCCAGTCGATTGCCTGTGGCAGATTGCTGGACCCTACTACTTCTTCATCGTCTTCCGCTGTGTTTATTTAATGTTGCCCCGTAAGGCTATCTTGTAATCAACTCTATTGTTTATTAATAAATTTTAGCGTTTATGGTTGTGTTATCACACTTGTTTACTGTGTGAGCTAGCCACTGATCATGGGACTAGTTCAGTTATGCACAGAAGATCTGGGGTGTTAATCCCGGGTCGTTACAGTCTACCCTCTTGAGCCCGTACACCTCCTCAGAACCATGTGCATCAAAGACATGGTGACACACCTTCTCGGTCATAGGATAGAGCACATGGCTCAACATGACACGAGATGCTTCCGCTAATCACCTCCTGGTGGCCAGGCATTTCGTCGAACACCCGGCAAGCACCGAGCTGCACCTCCTTGACTTGCAAAATCTGAGTGGTGCATTGTAACATCCCAAGGTTAAGTTACCAATTTTAAATTTTAATAAAGATTTTTGTTTTGAATTTTCTAAGTTTCAAAAGGGCTTTCATGCTTTTCTTGAATTTCCTGAATTCTAAAAGTCAAAAAGATAATTTCTGGAGTTTTCTCGAGTTTTATTGGATTTAAAGTTAAAAAGAATTTTTTTTATTAATTTCTTGAATTTTCTAGTATTTAAAAAGATTTTTTCTATTTTCCAAAAAATAAAAATAATCTATGTGCAACAATGAAAGCCAACTATAAGTTAGAAATAATTTATTAAGTTCCAAACTAAGCCAGGGAATTTATGTGAACTTTCCATAATTTTTGAACTCTATTTGCTATTTTCTAAAATCCTAAATGGATTAACACAATTTCTGTAATTGTTAAAGCAACAAAAATCTGGAAAATCGTTTTGGGCCGAAAGCCTTTGTTGTCGGCCCATTTACTTTTCTCCCTCTAGCCCATCTACCCCAGCCCAGCCCGCTGGCCTCCCTTCTCTCTCACCACTCTCTCTCTCTCTCACGCAGGACCCACGCACCAGTCCCTTCTTTCCCACCCCTTTCTTCCCGTGCGCTGAGTCGCACCTGTCCGCCAATTCTGCTCGCCAAGCTCCGTCAAATCCCATGAATCCTTCATCGAATCTCCAAGGAATCACGAGCATTGATTTTCGGATTCCCACCGACCCCATTCCGCCCATTTTCCTCCTCCAAACCCGCGCAGTTTCTCCGAAACACGCAAAGGCCGACATGACCTCCGCCACGTGATCTCTTCCCTCCGCCCATCTCCACCCCTATAAATGTGAGCCTCGGTCCCCCATTCTCCACCTTTCCTCTCTCCCGAACCTCCCCTCCCCCCCCCCCCGGTGTTTTCACCAGATTTTGGATTTGAAGCCCGCCGCTAGAAGCTCTCTCTGCCACCTCTAGGTTTGCCGTCGACGACGCCCCAGCGACTTCATCCTCACCCATAGCACCGTGTAACCATGTTCTACATGAGGCTCCCTTCGCCTTCGTCGGAACCCTACCGGAGAGCCTGTGCCGCCTTCAACCACCACCGCCACCGCCGCCACTTTTTCTCCTGGTCGTTGGCCATCTCCTTGTGCTTCGTCGCCGAAACCGCGAGCACTAAGTTCGCCTCGCTCGTGCCCTTCTTTTGGTACCTCAATCGGCCCTTGTCATGGCGTGTAGCACCAGCGAGCTGTAATACTCCATTTTCGTTTAGAAAGAATTCAGTTCAAATTCAAATTTTTTTAATAGAGATTATTTCAGCGTTTCGACTGCTCTTCCTGTTTTGGGCTCAGGCCTTTGGCCAGCAAGCCAAGAGGGGGCCCTATGGGCCAAGGGGGGCAGCCATGAAGCCCCAAAGGGAGGGGCAGCCGTGGGGCCCATGGCCCATTAGTGGCCGGCCATTAGGGGGAAACCCTAGCACCCCTCCCCCCACTTTTCCCTCTCCCTCCCCACCTTGGCCGCCCCCTCTCCCCTCCCCTTCTCCATCTTGCGCCACCACCAGCAGGGAGCCGCCCCCTCTCCCACCCCTTTGGTGCCGCCCCACCCCATTGGTGCTGCGCCTCCATCTTCGAGAGCTACCCCTTGGTGCCGATCTCCTCGTTGTCGGCCTCTCGCGAAGGAATGATTGGACCTTCGCGGCGTCGCGGATCAAGAAGGTGGGGATCGTCGTCGAGGAGCAACCATTATCTTCCTGGGTGACCCAAGGGTAATGTTTATCGAATGTCGTTGTTTGATTAGCCGTAGAAGGGAAACCAATTAGTTTTGGTTGGATCGAAGTCTGCCTGCTATAGATTCAATTCTGTCCAGATTATTGCGCGGTCAGTTTCGTATGCTTAGAGGCCGAATTAGGAGTTTTGATCTCCTAGAGTTATTTAGAGTATGTTCTTAGCTTTCGGTAGCCTCTGAGTTCACCTGATTCCGACGTATGGATCAAAAGTTATGATTTGTTTAGTGTCGATGTCCTGCTAATCTGTCAGCATCCAGACAGTTTGTAGAAAACTGGGTTAAGCTGTTAGTTAAATAGGAAATCAGAGGATCTCGATATAACGAAAAATGTAGGTAATTTCCATACCTTTTCAGAGAGCTAAATAACGTAAGATTTGGAATTTAGTAGCAAAAGTTATGGTTGTTTTAGTGTACTGTCCAGAGAACCCAACGTGAATATTGATATCTTTTAATTTGGCTTGGTAGGGGTATTAGATGGCCGATTTAGAAGGGCCCCTCAACTAAGTTTAGTTGGGGAATTTAATTACCTTTCCAGAAAGTCCAAGAACACCTCATTTGGACTCCTGTGCCAATAGATATGGATTTTTGTATATAACTATCCACCAAGGAGATAGATTGACGTTTAGGATTTGGGGTTGGGATCGGGTTAGACACTTTTGCGAGTTAGTGATTGTTTTTATATAGTTTGTTTGGTCTATTAATGTTATCTTAGCGTGCGTTATAATTATATTCAGGTGGTGGTTTGATCCCAGGGGCAGCACCTTCTGCACGTCCCTCGCTCTCTCGCGGTTAAGGCAAATATAATGATGGATATTATAGATATCATTGAATGGCAATATTTGATAAATACTAGGAGTATTTGTGTTATCCATCATTGTTATGGTGGTATGTTTGGTAATGTTCATGGTTTCCAGTGATATGAGTAAAGTGTTATTCTTGGATGTTTGATGGTTATGAAGTCTTGATTATGAGCATTTGTAGTATGAATAGATTATTCATAAGCAATGTTGCTGCGGATGCATATTTAAATTAATTTGAGATTTCATACATATGCATCATGATGGCTTATTGAAGTCTTGGTCATGTAATGACTAAGCAATTGTTGAGGTCCCCGGCATGTTTATGACGGGCTAAAGATCCCCATGCTTGTAGAGCATGGGCTTAGGTCCCCATACTTGCGGAGTATGGGTAATGGTCTCTGTGCCAGATGACACAGGCATGGGTGTGCATCGACGGATGTGTAATTTGCATTACCGGTAAAATACAAAAGATAAAGATAAAGATAAAGATAAAGAGCATGTGTATGCAAAGTAATTGGTGTGTGGTTTGTGTAATAGAGTTGATGAGATTACATGCATGTATGCTGTTTATGCCATTTATTATATTTGTTGAGTCTTTGGACTCACCTCTTGTTGTTTGTTGTGTTTTAGGTACCCTTACGAGATCAGCATGCATAGGGGAAAAGAAGGATTAGCCTTGTTGCACTATCGCACGATCTACCCACAATGGAATGCAAAAGAAAATTAATTAGTAGTTGAATGAATTACTTAAAGTACACTTTATGATTATTGCTTTGCTTGGAGTAAACTGTAATAAACGGATAGATGTTTTTGGATGCTCTTGATCTATATCCTAGATGTTTAGTTGCTATGGATGTTATAGTAACGAATAGCCAGTTTTAATTTTGTGTTAATCAAATTGAAAGATGGAATACTTATATATGCTATATCTGTTAGTTGGAACCTCCGGTATAGATAACTATACAAAGGAGGTTCTGCCGAAATTTTGTAAGGTATTTTAGTTTAACTTGTCTAAATTATTTAATTCAGTGGCATTCTAGGCCTTTGTCGGGCTGGGATGTTACACGAGCTCTGCACCCAAGCCACCGTCATCCTCTGTGCTGATGTGGCAAGCCACATCACGGCCACCTCAGCCCTTCTGCCTACGTGGCTGCCTAGACAACCCACGTGGTTTTTTGCTCTTTTCCCTTTGAAAAACAATTCGGTCGAAACCTTTTATCACATGCTGACATCATCATGACATTATAATTATTTTCCTTCAGAGAAATAATTCCTTTAATTCTGGAAATTCCCAATTTCATCATTTCAAACTTCCGAGAGTCTATTCTCCTTCGTTCAAGCTTCGATTCAAGTGATTCAAATTTCTAAATTCATCTAAAATCAAGATCTAGCTATATATACTAAAATTATTTAATTTAGAGTTCATTTGAATTCTATTTAAATTTGGCTCATTTTCTCGTGTAGATTTCGATGACTCCAGAGAAACCGAATTATTTGAAGAGTTATACCCTTAAGCTTTTGAGCTAGGCAAGTTACATATTTGATCATATTTGAATCCAAGTATTCCAAATTATTTAAATTTTGTTTTAAATTATTATTGCATGTGTATTTATATTCAAGTTATTTAAATCCCTATTTTAAATTATAGTTATTCCCAATTCCTTTATACGGCCAAATGTTGCTATTGAAATAGTCATGCCTTGATACCATAGTTAAAATCTAGTTGGTACATTATTATAAACTAGAACATGTTGAAAAACTTTATGCTTAGTCAAGGCTTAAACCAAAAATGTTGAATTCGATGAGTTTTAGCCAAATGATCAATTATGATTTAAAATGAGGCTATGGTATTGTTTTTACCATAGAAATTTTAGTAAATGATTTAAATTAGAAAATAAATAAATAAAATTGGTTTAGACTTGGGCGAAATAGATGTTTGGATGGTGCAAGTTGTTGCACGGGCTCAATTCGGGAATGGTTGAGGCCTAGGGGTTATTTTGGAAAGTCGTCCAAGTCAGTTAAGTACCGATTTTCGAGCCGCATCTTGCAAAGCTCCACCGTACTACCACAAGTCTAGAGTGGGACAGACTAAGCTAAATAATTTGCAATATTTCACTGTGGTTGTGCCATTTGGTTGTGTGGGTGTCAGAATGAACTACTTTTTATATATTCCCACATGGCACAAGAGGCGGCTTCTGGTGGATGGTTCAATCCAAATAAGCAAAACCTTAGCGGGCATAACTACATTGGGATGACGCATTGTAAAGGTCTTATGATATTTGCTTAGTCGTATGCCTTCGGAAGCCTGTCTTGGCCGACATGTTAAGCAAAATTATCTCTTGTGGGTAAAGTTGTATAACCTCTGTAGAGTGTAAAACTATTCGAATAGTCGTGTCCATGGTCATGGATATGCTGAGCAAAACCACTCAAAGTTAGAATTTGGTTTTGATTTCAAAATATTTTGACAAATGTTCTTGGATAGTTTATCCAATTGGGAAATTAGATGGTTTGCCATGCGATAGAAAGGTATCCTACACCAATTCTTGTATGGAGGTTATCTACTATAAAACTGTCATTTAAAACTTGATTTTAGCTTAGAATAAACTGTTTTGGAACTTAGTATGAATATTTAAATGAAAAATATCACTTTATGCAAATTGAGCTATATAAGCCTTCATTTGACAATATCTTGCATGCATTATCTCTATTATTGGGTGTAACTTGCGGAGTACATTTATTTGTACTCACCCTTGCTTAATACATTATTGTTCAGAGAATGAGTACTACGTGGAAAATGAGACCTTGAACGACTAGGCTATGCCCCCAGACGATTGCCTGTGGCGAATCGTGTGATCTACCTTATTATTTTGTTTCCGTTGTATTTTGCTTATTGGCTGGATGCCCATTTTGTAACAAACTTGAATTATTATTAATGAATCGCGTATTATGGTTGTGTTCTCAACTTTTATTTGACTGTGTGCACTAGCTATTTCTGGACTAGTGTATGAGACACAGAGAATCTGAGATTCTTCACTCCTGGGGTTCGACATGCATGCCATCTCCGAAACCCCCCGATAGTGGCAATGCCACCATGGAGTGCTTGTTGGCAACATCGTGGCTGGGGCTCACGTGGTGGATATCATGGTAGAGGTTGGAGAATATGACGACAACCTGAGCATACAATCTAGTGAAGCATTTAACTTCACCAACAGCTCTAGGATAGTCTCCTTTGAGGTCGCCATGGGAGTTGGCTCCTTGAGGTCATCACCCATGGCTTCCCGAGCACTGGCGGAGAGCGAGATGGGTGGCTCTATAACAAATGTTACGAACCTAGCCGATAATTGTTAGTTGGGAGAGGATGGATGGAATCTAGACTGGGGAGAGCAAGGAATTTGGGGTAGAAACAGCAAGGGATTTAGGGATTGAGGAAGAACAAAGAACTAGAGAGGAAGCACAAAGAGTTGAGGAAGACAAGAGTTCAATTCATTTTCTTAGTCGATTACTTCATGACTGTTACATGGTTCTCCCTGGTGGCGGAGCCTTGTTGAGGCCAAACAGGGCTCCGGCCTCCCCTTCCAAAAAAATTTATTTAGGACCCAGGTATACACATGGCCCATCTAGGTACTTGATCCAATATTTGGCCCACTCTAACCATTGAGTAGAGAAATTAGTCATGACCACTACACCACTTCATGGCTTCTTCTCCATCAATCCCTCTCAAACTCACTCTCCAGAACTCTTCTTCTTCCCTTGTTCCCCAATGTGCATCTTCTCTCCATAGCAAGCTGGACACCAAAATTCTCCCACGCTCTCTCAACTTGGATCCACGACTCTCCGGGCCTCCGGCGGTCCTGCCGATGGTTGTGGCCAGCAGACAGCAGCTTCCTGTCGTCTCGCCATCTCAAAGCTTCCAACAAGGTAACAAGAAAGGGACTCTGCAGAGTTTTCTAATCTTGTTTGATTGCTTCATCTCTTACTGCCATAGTATCATCTAAGCCAAGAAACTCATTTAAATTTCTTATAAATTGAAGAGCTATGCTAATTAGGTCTGAATTTGGGTAGGCATATTCAATTGGCGTGCGGAGTGCCTGATCTTTCACGATACAGTAAAAGTGCAGTAGCACTCCTGCGATAATGTAGTAACAATATGTCTTTTATGCAGTAACACTTCGGCGGTAGTGTAGTAACGAGTTTGATAATGTGGTTGAATCACACTAGATCAGCAACAACAGAAGTAGAAGCCATCAGCCGCGACCTCCCAAACCATGAACAATGGATTGATCACAAATTAGAATATTGAATCTTATAGATTCCGTGGATAATCTCAGGAACAAAATGTCCTTGATCTGCACCAAATCTCACAAACCTTAGATGGGAAGACCGCAAGAACACATGCACGACATGGCTGCCAAGAACCATCTATTTTTTTGATATTTTTCTCAATGCAAAAATGTCCCTCCCATGCACTCGTGCTTTCCACACAGTTGGAATCGGCTTCTTCCCGTGCACCACTCGGTTGGATTACACACGCTTGCCTCCTTGTGCACACGGCCAGGACTCCACGCACTCGCCTCCTTGCGCACGGGGCCGGCTCCCTCTGGACCTCCTCCTATTGCACGCCGCATGCCCTGCACTCAGCCTACTCCCACGTGCCACATGCACCGGTTTTTCTTCCCCTCGACCTACCTCCATCTCGGCCAATACATGTTCTTTCTCTTTTCCAACCATTGAAACAGCACCAATACGAGATACAACCTTAGGTTGTGAGTTAGAAACATAATCCAAAGTTGGAGTAGCACTTGGGGGGCATATCATAAATTCCTCCATGACTTCTTTGTTGATTTAGCACTTGTATAAATTCCTCCATGTCGTTGGGCAATTGGCCTCCTCTAGTTTTTAGTTTTTTGCTTCACGCTCCGCCCCTGGTTCTCCCTTATAGTCATCTCTACTCTCTCATAACTCTCACAGACATATGGACCCAACAGCTCATACACCGAATCCATATACTCACAAGATTGTCATCCCATTTACAGCACACACACACTTACATCCTGACCCCACAACTCATCTAGACGAGTCTCCCCTACTGCTCTACTACGTCTGCAAGGGTCGTGACATTTACAGCGCACGCACACACTCTTACATCCTGACAACTCATCTAGACGAGTCTCCCCTACTGCTGTACTACATCTGAACTTTTTTGTATGCAATTCTAACTTTGCATCGAAACGTGTGCAATCATATCGGCTACATATCTATAGGTTTGGAAAATTTGAAATGATCATACCTTGGCTTGGATGTGAGTGGTGACGACTTCTGTATGTTTGGAAGTTTGACTGATGAAGAGGCTGATGATGCGTGGACTGACAAGTGTGTGAGTGTTTTGACCGTTACGCTTGAACATTGCAGATCTTCTTCAAGGTCATCCAATGCATTAAAATTATCCTACATTTAGGTGTCGACCCAGGCAATTCTCTTAAACAAAATATTAAGGATTAAAGTCTTGATGTTACGTCAAAACTCTGCAGAACTGTAGTTTGTCATGATAGTAAGGTTGCTGTGCCTTATAATCGATGTAGTATCTCCATGGTGGTGAGTTCTGTATTAATCATACCATTAGCTGATCAATTCTGGAATCTGCAGACTGCAGTTTATCAACACATGGGAAGTAAAAATAAAGAATAACATATTAGGTCATTACTCATTAGAGAACTGAAGAAATTGCTGCTGAACTTTGTGTTCTCTTGCAATTTATCGTGGAAGTTGAACAACTACCTGTCCTAAACTGAGAAGGCTAATATATTTACTCATCCATGTCAAACGATGGTTAAAACTAGTTTACTTTCAAAAGGTATTTGAAGTCATTTCTGATTAAAAAATATTACCGATTTGCTATTTTTAAGTCGTTTGAAATTTTCTCAAGTCAATTGTTGTGTCCATTGGATTTGTGTAGATATTGATGTGTCATATGATTAGATATTGATCTAATGGATAAAATAAGTGACTTATTTTTAATAAAATTTCAGTCACCTTACGAATAGACAATCCCAAAATATTACTACAACTTTTGTTTTCTCATCTTTAATTTTGCCCATTGTGTCTGCAGCAGCAAAATTCTCAAGTTCTCATGCCACCACGTCACTCATTGTATCATGCGAAATTAGAAGTGCAGAATGCCAAAAGTCTAGCCTAGATGGGATCGATGTGCAGAGGAACACGACGCACAAACGCTGCCGTGAGTCTTCCCTTATATTCTCAATTGTCGGATACAGAATAATATCAACGACATAGCTGTACAAGCCGAGATTACAGGAGGGTGTTTTGTAAAGTTAGGACTCTGGGAGATCCTGATGCGTGGCTATCTATACAGCCTACTTGACGTACAAGTTATTTCTACACAGAAAACCACATATTGTACAGCTCTTGCAATACTTCAGATAACAAAACTGACGACTCCAAAAATACGAGAACCCCAGATCTGCCTGTAGATATCTTAACAGCTACTCCTATTTGAGTTCAAATTCTGATATCGATAAACCACAGTGCTAAAGGAGGCATAGGAGCTATAACTTGATTGCAAGCAGTAATGGAGCTCTTAAGGGGTTAAGGAGGGTTGTGGCTTTACCCTTACATGCAAAATTCATTACTACTACCTTGTTAGATTGTCTTGAAGAATCTGGTAAAACTAATAACTTGAAATTGACTTTCTCTTCTCAGGACTAAAATTTCTTTCTTGTCAACGCCTTAAAGGCGGACCTCGCCATTTTATTGCTGAAGCTCTGCCACTGATTGCATGACTTGAACTGGTAGAAAGATGGAACTGTTGCTTCCATAATCAGCTTATCAGATACTCCATATTTCCTTGATTGCAAGAAATATTCATATGTACAGTAGTAACAAAAATATATAGTAAGGCATATTTTTTCTGGATGGCCCATTGGATAAAAAGATCTGAGTTAGGTTTTTTTGTACCATTTGTATACCGATATTTATATGCTATTAATCTGCATGTGAAGTCCGATTATATCACTTGTCTGTCTCAACAGGCATAAATGTTCTGCAGTGGGAGGCAGAAACTGAGGCTGTTGTCCAGGAGTGCAATTAAAGGCTGGCAAATTTTAAAGGAAATAAGTTCTAAAAAAAATAAAAAGTAAGAACTTCTCATCTGTTCCCAACGAAAGTGTAGTTTCGAATGAATTTCAGAGTTTAGGCTTCAGTTTCTGTGCATTAGTTCATTTTGTTACAAATATTGTGTGTATTAAAGAGATCCAATGGACAATATATAGAGAGTACAAAGGGTATATATACAATATACAAATAAGACAATACAAAAGGCAGATAAGGAATACAAAAGAGTAGTTCCTATTCTAACACCTTATTCTAACACCCCCCACCCCGGCCGCTCAAATGCAAGGTGTATACAATAGCATTATATTTGAAAAAGGTTGACATTAAAATATAGAAAATTCAAAATCCGAGTTTTGATAATGTCGTTGTAGCATGCAGCTCTTGGAAAATATGCTGATAAAATATCTCCTCCCATCCGATGTCATGCGACAGCCCATAAAGCACAAAGTGCGAGAGCAAAGTCGATCGCGGCAACACGACGAAGAAGATGATGAAACCAACACAAATAAACAAAAGCTGTCAAATCAAGCTGAAGAGGAATAGATAGAAGCATGACGGCACAGATCGAAGCCCAAGACGGCGGCAGCGCAGTGCACAAGAAGTGCAACAAAGGCATAGTGCGAAAGAAGCGCAGCGGCATTAAAAGCTCAAGGCGGTGGCATCATAAAGATTTCTACGATCTGCAGTGGCTGGAAGAAAAGAGCGACGGCTACTGGCATGCAAAAGAATTCCTATGCTTCTATAACTAACTATAAATTTGTGGACTCGCGTGGCTTAGATGAAACTCAAAAATAAAGTTTTACGGATTTGGATGGACGCAATATATATATAGGATACAAAGGAATATAAAAAAAGAGTTCCTATTCTATACATTTTACAGAAGCAGTTACTGGTCGAAACACCTTGACTAAACTCATGGTTAACCATTATCATTTGGCTCTGTTGTCATTTACCATCAACTGACGTCACCACAAACATGGGCATTCTGCTTACACTGAACTCAATCTATGGACTTGTGTGAAGGCATCATTGTTACCTTTGCTAAGCTGTGAACTGGCTGTCACTATCGGCTCCCTACTCCATACTTTCATGACCTGTCAACCTGATGTGAATATTGTGCTGTCTCCTAGATGTCTGATTCACATCTATTATCTCGGTCTAATAACTCAAAAAGAACATGTCCTACTGGTGACATGGGAACATTTCACCTCCACATTACCATCATCTGTACATTCCTTGTTTTCAGAGCTTAATAACTTAATATTGTAGTCATTGTATCCCCAGACTGATCAGTAATCACATGTTCTTAGCTTCTGAATTCTGGTGATATGATGGCAGATGGTCGGCTGTCGTTACTTCGGAATATTTCCTCCGTGCTGCTGTAGGATGTGGCTCGGGCAGCGTGATATTCTGGTTGCAGGAAAAATCCTGGAAGGTGGGCACCAATAATATCATCATGCGTGTCCTCTGAATCATCAACTATGTCCTCTTCCTTTTTTTCCTGCTACACTGCATATGATATGCAATGAAATGCACGCTCCCCTGAAACAACATGCGTGGCTTTCTGTGCGTTTGGATTCTTCTAAGGGGTTTTGTTGATTGATGCCCCTGCTTTGTTTGGCAGCAGACAGGCAGGCACCTTATCTTCTTTATAGCTTGAACCAATGGCCTGGAGGTTGCATGCATCCTTAATTGTTTTTGTTGTTGTTGTTTTTAATGATAAGAGTTTTATGGAAATATGCTTCTTTTGATTGATCTCCAGTAAATGGATTTGGGAAATGAAATCCTATTTTGAGTTTGCACAGATATACTGTCTTCAGATGTCTTTTGTCTTTTGATTCTCAGATCTGACTATTGAATAAAACCGGGCTTGTACTGAAAATCTAAAGGAACCAACAGAGAAAAAAACTACCCAAAAAACTACTGATCTGACAAAATACTGCTTGGCCCAGTTTTTATTATATGAGCACACAGGAAAAGGGGGGATCTTTGGGGAGACAAATGACCAAACTAAAGTCAAAATTCTCTTCGTTTTTCTTGTTTTTCTTCAGCCTTCTCTCATACAAAAACGCAAATTGAAAAAAAAGGTGGCTAATTAAAAGATTATATACACAGTTCATAGATCTTTCTCCCTCCTGGATGCAGAAACAGGCACTCTCAATCTCTCCTCTGTACAGTAATGGAGAGCCCAAACCACACCACACTGCTCTCTTTGCCCTTGCTTGACCCCATGCATCTCATGCCGATGCCGTGATACCTGATCGTTGATCCAATTCCATGTGTTTTAGCCTCTGGCCCTCTGCTTGTCCCCTTAATCATCACCTGGCTTCAGAGCCTTTCATTATCCTCAGCTTCTTGCATGAAGAGATGAACATACTGCAAAACACACACACGTCAACTCATAATTAGACACCTGTTCATGTACAAACCCACAGATCTGACCAACTAACATGTGTGATCTGACGATGATACTTACTCCCAGGGCACATCTCCCACAAGCATGAGGTCGCCGTCCTTGTCCTCGTAGGCGATGGCGAACTGGTCGCCGCAGCCGTCTGCGGCGTGGGCCCCGATGGCAGAGGCAGAGGCAGAGAAGCACTTGATGAAGAGCACATCCAGTGCCTCCCTTAGCTCCCTGTACCCCTTGTACATCCTGAGGTCAACCTTCCTGAGGTATGGTGCTCCATCCATGCTCACCTTCACATACAGGCCTCCCTGCTGCTGCTCAGCCTTCTTGGCTGCTGCTTGGAAGGTGTTCCTCCTGTATGCCCTCACTGGTGGCCACCCTACCACTTGTGCCCTGAACCAAAATTAGCCATGGTTAGTTAGCTCGTGTACTCTCTTTTTTTACGGAATAGCTCATGTACTCTGACTCTGTCATGTCACAATTCTCACAAATGTACGCAGATTTTGAGGCGCGCGCGTGTGCTTACTTGGCCGCGGTGGTGATGTCCTGGTCGTCTCCGGCGGCCGGCCCGATCCCCGAGGCCTCGCTCTTCGTGTCGTCCAGCGCGCGCTTCGCCCCGACGGACGACGGCTTCTTCGTCGTCGGCTGGTCACCGCCGCCGCTGCTGCCAGGCGGGCCGAGGCGTAGCTCGGTCGCGCAGAGGTTCTCGGCGTCGTTCTCCATGGAAGAGAGAAGACCGGTAGTGCTCTTGAGACAAGGTACGGCTATAGCTCTAGAGAGAGAAAGCAGTAGGAAGATGAGGGGAAATTTTCGTGTGAGATGGAGCGGAGAAAGGATGCCCGGCGGTGAGACAACAGGGCTGTGCTTTGTGCGCGCTTATAAAGGCTGGTTAATTGTATGCCTAGGGAGGCTTTCAGGATGGGAGGATTTTCAAATGGTGGCGCGTAGGCACATGTCCAGCGGCCGGGGCGGCAGTGGGGCCCACGGACAGGTGGGCTGCGGTGGGCCCAGGCCGACAGGTGGGCCCGGAGGGTTTGGACGAGGTCTGGGGGTCGAGATGGGTAGATTGATTCCTTGCCGGGTCAGGGACGGTAGGGTGGTGGGCTCGGGAGGCAACCCATGTGAGGCGCGGGGCCCGCCTGCCCGTGGGCCAGGCAGGGGCGTGCGATTGGTGGCGGCAGGCCAATCGGCGGGGGACACGTGGCGCCGGTGGGTGCGGGTTCCGTGGGCTTTCGCGTGCGCGCAGCGGGTTCGTGAAAAGAAATGGGAAAGGATTTTTTTATTAGTTTATTTTTCTTTTCTTTTATGTGGTGCAGTAGCATAGCGACTTATATATATCCTTTGGTCAAACGTTGTGGACAAGGAATTGACGTGAGACTATAGTTGGATGCTTCAAGCTTCCTCACATGCCGACATGCGCCCCTAGTTTTACTATTCGGTTTTTGGTTGGGCGTACGGTGTTCACAGTGGAAGAGCGAAACAGGTTTGACATTACTAGTCTTTCCTGTATTTTTTTTTCCTTTGAATTTTATGCTACTAATGACTTTATCTCTCTCCTGGTAACTTCGTTTGTAGAGTGAGAACAAGGACAGTAGACTAGTAATGTCAATTAACTGATTATACTAGCTGGCTGTTACAGAATAGTAGTATGTTTTTATCGGAATTGCTAAAAAACAGTTAAATGTTTTTTTTAGGGGTAAAACAGTCGAATTTCTGACCTTTAATGCCTTGCGTGGAGATTTATGCTCGGTGGCAACATCGTCTTCTCCGGTGGCGGCGGCAAGTTAGGGCGGAGCTTCGCTGGATTAGGGTTAGGGTTCACCAGGGCCTAGCTATAGAGGGAGGGAGGGGCGGTGGAGGCACAGCAGTGGACGGCGGTGGCGGAGGGGCGGCGAGGCGGCGGCAGTGCAGCTGGCCACAGGTCGGAGGAGGGCGGTGGGTGGTGGAGGCCGGTGAGGGAGCACGGGAATCAACTAGAAATAGGAGGCGGTGGTGGCGATGGCGGATCCGACGGCGGTAGCCGCCGGAGATGGAGAAGAAGGTGGCGGCTAGGGAGCACGGGAGGAGCAAGGGCAGCAGGAATCGACTAGAAATTAGGAGACGGGGGTGGCGATGGCGGATTCAGCGGCGGTAGCCGCCGGGGACGGGGAAGAAGGCGGTTGTGGGGGAGGCAGGCAGCGCCGGCGGAGGAAGATGAAGTAGTTGCAGGAGGCATCGGCGGAGGAAGATAACGCAGGAGGCGGGCGGTTCCGATGGAGGAAGAGGAGGCGGTAGTAGTGGGTCGGAGGAGTGCGGTGGGGCTAGAGGGCCTCGCCGGCGCCGACGAGGCTACATGAGGCGGGGCATAGAGGGGATGGGGCGGCGGCGGCGCGCAGAGGGGATGGGGAATGAGAGGGTCGGGTTGGGGATGGGGTTAGTCTAGGATTTTGGGGCATGATCTAAGACGTTGGATCTCTATCAAATGGCTCAAATATCTTACTGATTTGCAAAAGAAAAACTATCAAATGTTGTGTAGACACTCCCAAGTTTTGTTGTCAACACACACCTTACGCACAGGCACACCGACACAAGACGGGATCGAACTCACGACCTTTACATGTGTGTGCATGCACGCTCTAACCGTTCTAATACAAATGTGAGCGCACGATCAAGTTTCAGTTTTTCTAGGAGGAATAATCAGTTCTCCTTAAACTTGTAGAGATCACCTTATTTTGCACTCCATACTACATCACTTTGCGTAAATAGATAGCGCAAATGACCTTTTCTCTTGGGAGGAAAAGAAAACGCAATGACATGAAAGAGCTTGAGGCTAAAAAAAATACAGGTGAGAAGTGAACGAAGCTCATCTGGCTTGTGGCGACGACTTTTGCCTAGCCCACGCAAGGGCTGTGCTGGGGCACAGTGGCTAGAGGAGCTTTAGGCTCTCAGCCCGTCACGATTTGAGCGCTGCTCCCGTGGTTACCTTGCAGAGTAGGGTGCTTCTTCTTCTTTAAGTCAGTCCGGATGGGGTAAATCCTGGACCTCTAAAAAAAAATACAGGTAGTTGCACAAATAACATGAGTACAAATGCTCAATACATATCTTATAGTTACAAACACATCCAAAATATATATTCAGAGGTGCACACATACGGCCACAAGCACATATATAGTCTACCAGAAGGGAACCCGCGCCAATGGCGCGGAGGAGCCCAGAGGTGCAATCGAAGTACCGCGAATCTGAAGTAAAATTGTAGCATTCTATCCTGCTAGATACTTACGTAAGGAAAGATGAAACTACAGACAGCATAGCTAAAAACACGACCTGAAGACGTCGGCTTGAATTAAAATCACGGAATTGTAAGGATATTCTTTTTTTTTCGAAAGCAAATAAGCATATATAGAGTACAATCTAATTATGTGTTTGCAGTGTTTTTTTGAACAGAAAGCAGTGAAGAACAATACTACTGTAGTACGTAGACTCGCTAAGAAGCTCCACCAACTATTGGAGCAAACCATTGGGTTCCAATAGAAAAAGATGTGTCGAGAAGGAAATGAACTTACTCTCTCAATAGGCACCGTTAACTAAAATCCTATTAGTGATGCTATGTGTACGAACGTTAACATCTTTGCGCACATTTCCTAGTAATATAAAACCCATGCACAATTTCACTTTAAACAATATATGGTATGGAAATGTAAAAATGGCAACGCTGCAATTTTTTTGAAAACTCAAAAATCTATGGATCCAGATGTTCTGTAGAAAGGATTTACATTTAGAACTCTGGAGCCATAACAATATAAATAGGGATGGTAAGCTTCTGGAGTCTTTTTACCATAACACATAATAAAATCTGTCACAATGGAAGGCGCGGATGCTAATGTTTTGTGTGTGTGTGGGTGTGGGAAGTTCACATCTTGATAAGTTTTTGTTTATTTTTCGGCAAGCAACATCGCAGACCACTGGCAGGCGCAATGGCGTAAATAAGTTAGTACTTAGATACTTGTCTCTTCTCGCATGAGTTTAACACAAGCAATAGGTAACATAGCAGTATATAAGTATGTAAATATGAATGTAAAATATGTATGACTCAGCAGTATATAAGTATAATAAATAGAAAACAAACAAAATGAATGATAAAAAAATTATAGAAATGGGCACTTAAGTTGGTACATGCATCATCGTGGAAGACTTGTTTTCTTGTGCTAAGGTAAGTCTCGACATATCCAATAAAAAAAAAAGTCGCCCTATAATAGGGAAAACAGGTAGTTAGGTAACATACATTTTACAACAGGAGGAGGACGATTAGAGATGGTGACAGTGAACAATCCCATGTGGACGAAATGCGTTGAATTTAAGTATATTAAGAAGCACGTATGTTAATCTGCACTAAGTTTCGTGCAAGTGGTAAATTACACAAACTTAAATTACATGTGGCAAAGGCAGAACCAATAATAGAAGTGATAGTTTGCATGAAGATAGAAGTGTAGGCCATATATTCGCAAAACATAAAATATAACTGGGATTTTGCCGTTTTCAGGGATGTGCGGGTAGGATGTATTTGTTTTCAATGAAACAGATGCAAAACGTGCGATAAAGGAGGAGTGGCACAGAAAATAGTATTGTCGTATAAAGAAAAAGGTAAGGGGTAAAGAAATTTCTAATGTAATAACAGGAAATGTACTTAATTAAGCTCTGCATATGTGGATGAACATGCTGAAATCCTTCTTCTTTGGCTCCTCATGTATGCAACTCTGTGTATAAATAAAATGGTGCATCAACGGACTAAAGGAATGAGGTGGAAACTAACACAAATTGGAATCATTCTGACAGAAGAACAAACATCGTTAGCGAAAACAAATCTTCATAAACATAATGAAAGAAGTTTCAAGCGATCAGTTTTCCATTATATATTGAGAACAAACTAATCATAATTGCCAAGAATGGTATCGTACTATTAAAGGTTGATTACACATCTACATGTACTCTATGGTCAGTACCTCATGAAGCAATTTAAAGGCACAGTCACAAACATGGCCAACACAGCGAGGAACATAATATATATATATATATATATATATATATATATATATATATATATATATATATATATATATATATACACATACATACATGTCTCGAGGGTAATCCAATATCTTGTAAGGTGGAGGAAGCAAAGAGCAAATACGATAAAATCACTATACGACAAAAACTATTTAGGTGCCTCTTTATCATCCAGTATTTGTCATCCACATATAATTAAGGAGAATTACCTGGTGCTTTTCCAATGACATATAATATAAAAGGGAGTGGGTTCAAGCAGTTTCTCTGCATGACATGCGTCTTCTGATTCACTGTCAAGAAGGTACTCTTTTTTTTTTCTTGCTGATTCACGATATACGATGCTACTTATCAATCTGTATCATTCTGAAAGGAAAACAATCATCAGTATGGACAGAAAAGCTGCATAAAAATAATGCAAGAAAAGTTTCATGCGTGCTGCTTTCCATTATATATGACAACGAAAGAACATGAAGAAAATACTACCACGCATTTTGGAATCTTGTGGTATGAAACTTACTGCTGAAAGATATGTTACTTCATTTACTGGCAAACGATATTATTACTAACAGGCATAAAAAAACATGATTTAGCTCTATGAAAGAGTCCATTAACATGTTTATACCAAAAGCCGTGCAATTTTCAACCAAACTAAACATAATAGATGTTGTTCACATTTTTGTTATCTGCTCACCGTAACCTACTATACTATACAGACCTGGCATGCTATCCTGAAATCTAAATCTCGATACTACCTCTGTAAATCCCAAATCTCTTTATGGCATTGTATTCAAACACAATAACATTAGGAGCGATAAAGATAAACACGAAGCTTCCAATCCCCATACCATTTCCTGGCGACCTGAACCGACGACCCAACGTCTCCACTCGCCGCTGTCGACTACGCCTCCACCTCAGGCTTGTCCTTAGCCACTTTCTGCGCGACCACAGCGCGCTGCATGAACCGCAGCATCACACACACAAACAAAAAGAACAATAAACAGTGTATCCACAAGAATTGTATTTTACCTTTAACATACAACGGAAAATCCGTATATCCGCGCGAGCGAACCAAAACCGGGATAGAGGAAGCCTAATCCAGGTGCGCGCCAATGTAGGAGCAAAGGCGATGGCTCGAGGCGAGCGGCGCGGCGGCGTCCGCCGGGAGCGGCGGCGAGGCAGGATGGCGGCAGAGGCGGTCGAGCTCCTCCCTCAGCCGCTGACACCCGTATCTATCTCCCGACGACCCTAGGGGCAGGGGCAGAGCCGGGCGGCCGGTCGAAGGAGGCGACGGCGAGAAGCCGAGACAGAGGCGATGGCGGTAGCCCGGAGCAGAGGAACGGAGCAAGCCAGCCGGACGGAGCAGAGGAGGCGGAGCTCGGGCAGCCGGGCGGAGGATCTCGGGCCTATGGGCGCCATGAGCTGGTGGGAGCTTGGGGAGCAGAGGGGTGACGGCCGTATGTTTTTTTAGGCAAACAGGGGTCTATCATGCTGTAGCAAATATTACAGCAACAGTGAACTATGTTTCGCAATATAGTCCCTCGGTTTCGATTGGATAGTGCGAATCGCTCGTAATATCATACCGCTGTAAATCCTTTACACTGATATCTCCAATGCCGAGGTTCCCAATCCCTAAACAACACGCTCCATGCGTGCACACAGCGCACACATGGGTGCACGGAATGGTAGCTGTCACTGACACATAAGATGAATCAACGTGCATCTATTGGCGATCAAGTTAGGTCCGGGCTTTTGCCAGCCGTCTCGCTGTCACGGGCGTAATCAGGACGTCCTCCTTTCCCAAAAGACGAGACACGATCATGCTGGGGAAGAAAGGCGGATCGATCCACTGCTACTTAGCTAGCGATCAATCATGGAAACGGGTTTTTTTTTCTTGGGTTGGTTGGTTCAAGTAAAGCGCGGCTCGTCTGCTCCCTTTTGTGTCCGTGTTCATATTTAGCCTCGTTTAGAATACTGGGATTCTCTTAAATTCGTAAAGATGTTGATCAGTTTCTCGTGAAATTTTAGCTTTCCAAACGGTAGACGTAGAGTAATAATTATCAAACGTGTGCATTCAAAACCTTGATTATATCTAACACGATCATCGAAAAAAAGCTATACGAGCTACTCCTTCAGTTTCAAAATACAAACCATATAATGTTGTTTCAGAGTACAAGACGATACGTGAAGCCCTCCTTACTCTTCACTGGTATTTTACGAGCAAAACTTCATGCAAACTATTGTCGCTCTTGTTTGGAAGACATTAACGCAACTCGCAAGCATACATGAATGTACGCCTTATAATAAAATAAAATAAAACAGAGTGAGTACGTAGTCCGTAGAACTGCCCATTTCCATCGCTTAACACTGCAGCGGTAATAGGCTGCAAATCGACCAGCTACAATGCACGCATAGCATGAGACACGTGTACGTACGTGAGGCCATTGATGGCGCGCACGTACGAACGTGATCTGGCCTGCAGGCCATTACCCCCATGCCGATCCATCCATCGATCTCATCGGCATCGCCCGTTCGCCCGACACAGGACGAGCACTCGCACGCGCGCGCGGTGGCACGCGTTGCCCGGGCCATGGGCGCACACTTGTACAGATCAGAGCGAAGCTGCCTTAATGGACGCTTCGCAGTCGAGCACAGCTCATGCGCTCGATCGTGTACCTCGTGCCCGCGTTTCATTGCCTTGCCGTCCCATTGCCAGACACGGTCACGTGCGCAAACGTACGCAACGAACGCGCGGCCTGACCGCGTGCGCACGTACGTTGCGTACACGAACGCGTGGCCGGGCCCGGCCGCGCGCCGGAGCAGCCCCCCGCCAGAGGCATAGCGTGCGGTTTCTACGCAACATAGAAAAATAGCAGTTGGTGTGTTGTAATATCAAAAATAGCACTATAGATGTGTCAGCGGTTGACACATATCTAAAACCATGCCTCCTCCCGTCACGTGGCCTAAACCGTGCGTCGGTGCCGACTCCGCCGACCCCCTACCACAGACGAGCGCCATGTGGGCGTGTCCACTGCCTCGTAGCCCGGACAAGTCATGTTCGAGCGGCTTCACGAATTAGCTAGCTTGCCTCTTCTGTTTCAGTTAATTAATATAATATTACACATCGATCGATTGCATCATGAAATGCATGAATCATTTTGTAAGGCAGCTAGCCGACCTAGCCTAGGAAGGACCTAACATAGCTACTCCATCTTGTTGCATTGCATGCATGGTATTGCCCCTACCTGACCTAAGGCAGCTATATTTCTATCGCTCTATCCATCTACTCCAGACTCCGGTACTAAGGACTATATTCTTGTGATTAATTAGTGTGACATTAATGGCCGTGGCCATCTTCAGCGCCACAAATCTCGGCATCCCCACAAATCTTCGGTTATCCACGCAACGCCTACAACAGCGTTACTCACATGATTACATGAACTAATTCCAGCCATTTGCCATCGATTGGATATGGCGTGTCTGAGCTAGAGGGCAGTGGATGCGTTGTTCGGGCTAGGGGGCAACGGACGCGCCCATGTGGCGCTTGTCTGTGACAGGGGGTCCGCCGACGTCATGCGCTGGTCGTACGGACAAGGCTTGTCCAGGCGCCAGACGCACGGTATAGGCCACGTGGCGGGAGCCAGCACATCCGTGGTGTCATTTTTGGCATTACGGCGCCCCGATGACCATTTTTGCTATTAACATAATATCGCCAACAATGCCATTTAGACCAAAAACTTCACTAATGATGTGTCCAGTTGATACAAAGTATATGGGTTTTTTTACGAGAACTCTGTAAGATCGAGGAGGCCGACTAGAGGGGGGTGAATAGGCGTTTTAAAACTTCTATGCGTTAAAACCGAATTCTAATGCGGAAGCAAAATAACAATTCGGTTTAGCACAATTAAAGCCTAAAGCAACTAGGTTCAACTAAGTGCACCAACACTACAAGTCAATAATAAATAGAGTAATTTAGCACAGACTTGTAAACTATCAAGTAATGATATGATCAATAAAATACATACAAGATAGCAAACATACAAATGAATAAGCAATTATACAATGAATGTAAATTGCACAAACTAAAGCATATGAAAGCTAATCACAAGAAGACACGGGACACAATGATGTTTTACCGTGGTGGTCGGAGACTTGCCGGTCTCCCATAATCCACGTTGAGGGAAACCCAAACCTATTGGGCCGGCTCCACCAATTAAGCCTTCCTCCGAGGTATCAACCACCTCGCTCCACTAGGGTTGCTCTTACTCCACTCCGGAGATGGCGAGCACCAAGCCACTCACAAACACCGGGCCTTCTCACAAGCTTCACTTGAGAAGATCACCGGACCACGACGCCTCCACGCCGTCTAGGTGTCGGCAAACACCAAGAGTAACAAGTCTCCAACTTTCACTTGAACCAATCAAGTGTCAAAGCTCTCGTGGATACTAAATCCACCACCTAATGCAACACATGCAATAGGATTTGCTCTCAAACCTCACTAAGTGCAACACATGCACAAATGGGAGTAGAGGGCTTGCTCTTAGCTCAAAGGAACTCAATGGGATGCCAAAAGATTGCCTCTCAACCGGCCAAGGGGGTATTTATAGCCTTCAAACCAAAAACTAGCCGTTTGGAGGCAAACAACCAAAACTAGCGTTCTGACCTTTTCCGGTCGTACCGCACTCACAAGGGCGGTACTACCGTTCTGTGACTACTACTCTGCGATTATACTGGCAGTACTACCGCAGCCCGATTTTCAGCACAGACGATACTCGGTAAAAAAGTCATAACTTTTGACTCCGGTGTCGGAATTGAGTGATCTTGGACTCTATTGAAAGCTTATTCAGAGGGCTACACAACCCACCTATTTGATTTGATCTCAAACACATTTGATCAAATCAAAAAACACAACTTCAAATAGCCACTACCATGGTCTAAGTCCAAAGTGATAGCAACAAGCAATCTTAGACCATGCCAAGGGAATACACATGAATCTTAACCATTTGCAAAACACATTTGCAAACATAGATCATGCCACAAGGAGTAGGTACATGGACTTCAACCGTTTGCAAAACACATTTGCAAAGTATAGTCACATGCTACAAGGATTAGACGCATGAGCCTCGACTATTTGCAAAACACATTCGCAAATAATAGCATCATGCCACGGTGAGCTAGAGCAAGCAAGATTGAGCTATCAACACATGATGAGACTCAAGCTACTAGACAAGACCCCTCTTAATAGTACGGCAACCTATACTAGCAATCCGGTCTTCCAACCAAACACCAAGACCGGTAAAAGACTAGGAACACATCCTTAGCCCTAGCTAGTCATACCTTTGCCTTGAGCATCTTCTTGAAGGTTGATGACGCACATCTTCACTTCAAGTCCGGGTCATCGTCTTGATATGCATCAACCCGTGATGCATCCTTTGCTTGACCTCAATCAATATATGATGAGTCTTCTCTTGACTTGATGATCAACTCATGATCATCTCTTCTTCGAGATCTTGATATGCATCAACACATGATGCATCATCTCCTTGAACCTTGACTTGATGACGATCAACTCATGATGTCATCCAAAGTCTTCATCACCCTGGAACATAACCTATTCATCCAACTCATGGAAAATGTTAGTCCCACAATGTCATTAACATTAATTATCAAGATATACCTGCATAAATGCTTTTGAACAAGTCATTACTAACAGGTGCGGTATTACCGCAAACTAGCATCCGGTAATACCGCTCTCCGGTAGTACCGTTTCTCAGATGCGGTACTACCGATTTCCAGAGGCTCGAGAAATACAGAAAAATACCTTCTCTGAAATTTACATACCGCCAACATATTTGCGGTCATACCGCTACGCGGTAGTTCCGCCGCATGAACTCCGGTACTACCGCTCCACTTGAGCAAACCAAGTCCAAAAGCAATGCTCTTTGGAATTTTCATACCGCATGCAATCGGTACATCATGGTGCGGTACTACACAGCATACAACGCCGGTACTACCGATTTCGAAGCTTTTGAAATGCAATGCATGACTCCTTTGTCTTGAGCCATGTTGATCTCTTATCACCTTTGCATTTCCTTTTCATGTCACCATTCAAACTCCGGACTAAGCCTTGAAAACATCTTAGCACACATTAGTCCCACAACACAATTGCAAATAATTGAATATAAAGTGACATGAGTATATATGAACTACATAAGTTATATATACCAAGAGTATATCTGAACTACAAGTTGTATATACTAAATATGAGTGTATCTGAACTACACAAGTTGTATATACTCATATGAATATATTAACTACACAAGTTAAAATATATTCAAGGATATATGAGCATCAATGAACTACACAAGTCTCATATGCTCTCATATACTCATATGAATATATTAACTACACAAGTTAAATATATTCAAGGATATGTTTCAAAGTAAAGATCCTTAATATATGTGGAAAGAGAATATGGATCAATACTAATGAAACCACAAAATATAGAATGAACTCCCCCTAAATGTGTGCATACACAAATGTGTAATGGAAACATATGCACATATCCAAGTTAACCTTTTTGGTGGAGTTTAACCTATATTTTGGATCCGAGGAATGCAACAAGATATAATAATAAGAAGTAGAATGCATACCTCTTGTATTTTCATCTTTATATCCAAATGAGACTAAGCAATAGATAATCAATAGAATTGTTAGTCTCACAAATAGATTTGTCATTAATAAATACATACCTGTTTGGATTTTTGCTTTTATATCCAAGCTGAGACTAAACTTGATATAACAATAGGAGTGTTAGTCTCACAAGTGCATTTGTCATTAATCACTTAATCACTTTGCATGCCTTCATGATTTTCACCTTTATATCCAAATAAGACTACACAATATGTATATCAATAAAGGTGTTAGTCTCCCAATTAGATTTATCATTAATCACCAAAACTCCATTACCACATAATGGCGGGTCTAGATCTTTCAAACTAGAGAGCTTTATTATATGGCTAAGCCTTAGGGCGTGTAGAATGATAAGATAATCGTTGTCTATAGTACTCCTTCATATTATTTATAGACAGTGCATGATAAAGTCAGCTCCTACAATATGTTATCTTTTTATATGTCTCTATAGATAGTTTCTTCATGTATAATGTGTCTTGTTTCTCGTGTTATAGTCGACTACTATATGAGGGACGGCTCAATTCTCTATACTCTCCATCTCTTATCCACATCCTCTCGTGTCCTACGTGACAAAATTTACAGACAGCTCACGTCACACCATTGTATACGCTCTTACGGTAAAATACCGCGACAATGAAAATCTCACCCACTCACCCACATTGATCTCAAGCACATGACGCGGTATCCAACTGCCCGGCCTTTTGAGCGGTAGAGGTCCTGATTAGGGATGTCAATGGGGCCCCATTCCCCATTCCCCGATGGGGAATTCACCTATTAGGGGGCGGGTTTGGGACTACTTCATTCCCCACGGGGATATTAATATGGAAAAAACATTGCCCATCGAGTTTGGCGGGGACGACGCTATTCCCCTACTCCCCATCTCCCCATCCCCGTTACCCGATGGCCCCCTGATAATACAGTACATACTTCATAGCCCAACCCAACCATTGTGTTCCCTAACCCTAAGTTGTGCCTGTGCTGCACGCCTGCACGCTGCATAAGCATAACCCTAGTCCTATTTCCCATCCATTCCCGTCCCGATCGCGCCCCATCGGTCCCCAGCCGAGCCGACGCCTCCGCTGTCGCCTTCGCCTCGCATGACGCCTCGCCGACCACCTCCTCTCGGCTGACGCCGACCCGGTCTCCTCCGCCGACCCGGCCTCCGCCTACCCTGCCTCCTCCGCCGACCCGGCCTCCGCCTCCCGACTCCTCCTCCTCCCCAACAGCCCGACATGGCGACGCCGACGCCGCCTCCTCCGACGCCGACACCTCCTCCAACAGCCCGAGTGCCCGACGCCAATCTCTGGTATACGAGGTTTTATACTTCTGTCATGGATGTGTATTAACATGAGCTTTGTTAGATTCATATCCAGATTTGTGTATATGTCTATGAGCTTGTGTATATGAGCATCTGTTATATTCATATGATCATATCCAGATTTTTGTATATGAGCTTGTGGTACTTGTGTTAGATTCATATCCAGATTTGTGTATACGAGCTTCACTAATGCTTAATATCTTAACATATACAGATTTGCAATGTTGACCCCTCCTACTGAAACTAGTAGTCAATGCCTAGCTCTAGCGCTATCATCCTCGAGAGCCACACCCTCTTCACAGCGAGAGTCTGCTCCTGAGTCTGTTAATGACTCAAAAGCACCCGTGGATGTGGATACGAATGAGGAGGAGATTGAAATTTCAGATGATGAAAACTAAGATGGCACTGTTGGCTCGAAGAAAAAGTTGACTTCGATTGTTTGGAAGGAGTTCAAGAGAGTGAAAGTCTTGGGTCGAATCAAGGAAAAATGTAATCATTGTTTCAAGAAGCTTGGAGGAGAACCGAAAAACGGAACTAAACATCTTCACGGCCATTTGAAGGTATGCCCATATAGGAAGAGCAAAATGGCAGCAAACAAGAAGTCATTTTCTCAATCTTCTTTGAGGTTTAATTCTAAAGAGCAAGGGAAAGTGTCAGTGGAGAACTACACATTTGATCAAGAGGTTGCTAGAAAGGAGCTTGCGGCCATGATGGTGTTGCATGAGTACCCCTTATGTATGGTTGACCATGCTGGTTTTCGAAGATTTGTTACCGCTCTTCAGCCCCTATTCAAGATGGTGTCAAGGAACACTATTAGGTATGAAATGTTTAAATTATTATTTGTCAATTGCTATGTATTCCAATTCCTGATTGTCATTTACCAATTGCTATATATTCCAATTCCTGATTGTCATTTACCAATTGCTAGGAAGGACATTGTGGACCAATACAAAGAAGAAAGGAAGAAGGCTATTGAGTACATGGCGGGAAATAGATCAAGAGTTGCTATCACTAGTGATATGTGGACATCTGACAACCAAAAGAAAGGATACATGGCTATCACTGCCCATTTTATCGACGACTTATGGACGCTTAGAAGTATTGTCATGAGGTAATTTCTTGTTGTAGTGTTGTCCAACATTTGTTCCAGTTGCTCATGATCTTTCATTATTATTGTTCTAACTTTGACACTTTCTGTAGATTCATTTATGTCCCAGCTCCACATACTGCAGAAGTTATTGCTGATGAACTTTGTGAATCCTTGCTTGCTTGGAATCTTGATGAGAAACTATCTACTGTTACTCTTGACAATTGCTCCACAAATGACAAGACAATTGATTTGTTAGTAAAGAAGATTGGGCCAAGTAAGCTTATGGTGGAAGGTACGATGCTTCACATGCATTGTTGTGCACACATTCTCGACTTGATTGTGAAGGATGGCTTGGAAATGATGCATCCTGCAATTGAATATATTCGTGATAGTGTAGCTTTTTGGACTGCCACACCAAAGAGAGTGGAGAAATTTGAGGAAATTGCTAAGTTTGTAAAAGTTAAAATAACAAAAAAGTTAGCTCTTGACTGCAAAACTAGATGGAACTCAACCTTCACTATGCTTAGTGTTGCTTTACCCTATAAGGCTGTTTTTGATCGTGCGAAGCGTGTTGAGAAACAATATACTTGTGCTCCTAGTGATGCAGAATGGTCATTTGCTGCTGATGTTGTTGAGAGGCTACGGTTGTTCTTTGATATCACTGAAATATTTTCTGGGACTCAATATGTTACTGCTAACATTTACTTCCCCAAAATTTGTGAAATCAAAATGCAAATGAGGCAGTGGTCAACTTGTGGCAACCTAACTATAGAAAATATGACAGTTAGCATGAATCAAAAGTTTGATAAATCTTGATGCGACATTCAAGGATTAATGGGCATAGCTACACTTCTTGATCTTCGATTTAAGTCTGAAATGTTGCTGGTTTGCTATGAAATGCTACTTGGTATTAGTACCGAAGAGTGTGAGAACAATGTTCAACAAGTCACTACCTCATTATGTGATTTGATGGATGAATACCGAGTAGCTAATGAAGAAGATAATACAGAATCATCAGTCCCACTATCTGCAATGGAAGCTCCAGCTGTTATGTCAATCTTTAATGCACGTGTTGCTAAGAAAAGACCAGAATCTTTTAGGCGTAAATCCGAGTTAGATCGTTACTTGGAGGATGATTATGTTCCAAATACAACGGACAATTTTGATGTATTGGATTGGTGGAAGGTTGCTGGGACACGCTATCCTACTTTGAGGATGATAGCAAGGGACATCTTTGCTATTCCAGTAAGCACAGTTGCTTCAGAGTCTGCTTTTAGCACAAGTGGGAGAATTCTTAGCGAGCATCGTAGCCGCCTCACTTCTGACATGTTGGAGGCATTAATGTGCTCGTAAGATTGGCTTTGAAACAAATATAAAGGTATGTATATAGCAGAGTTCATACTTATATTCTCAGTTGTCAACAAAAGAAAATAATGGTTACATTTTGTATCTTACAGATGATGAAAAGGGAGCGCCTTCTAGCTTCTGGACTTGCCTTCAAGACATTGAAGAAGGGCTACAGGTGGAGTACTTAGAAAATAAATAATAATTTCAAGGAACGTGCTTACATTTCATATGCCTAACTATTTTATGTCTTGTGTTATGTGTAGGAGATGGCACTGTGAGTTGTTCCTTCTACAATGGTCAAGTGCTCAAGTGGAAATATGGAATTCCTTCTACAATGGTCAAGTGCTCAAGTTGTTCTATTCTTAATATATTTGCTTATATGAACTGTTATTGTAATAATCTGTGGTGCTATGGGAGGCTAAAGTATTATCTATGTGTGAGTGTGAGTTTCAGTTTGGTGTGTGGCAGACTGACCGTGTGGGTATGTGATGTCTATTTGCTCATATGAATTTATCAACTGAGTGTGTATTAGACTATCAGACTATTAGTGTGTCTCATTGTCTTTGTTTGGGAGGCTTGAGAAATTTATATGTACGAGTGTATCCATGAATGATGAATTCATGATTTAGTTGTATGTGTATGATAGTCTGGATGAGTGTATCCATGAATTCATAGTTTGAGAAATTTCTCTTTGCTGCAGCCATAATCTAGAAATAGCAGTCGATGACGGGGATGGGGACGGGGATGGGCCCCGATAACCCGACGGGGACGGGGAACGGGGAAGAATAGTACCCGACGACGGGGATATGGATTTTTTTTGTCGTAAGGATAGGGATGGTCCGCTACTCTCCGACGGGAAATGGCCTCGTTGCCATCCCTAGTCCTGATTCCTGACCTGTGACCTCTCTCCCCCTCGGTGCGGGCCGCTACTGTATCCGGAGACGACGGTGGACCGAGTTGACACGCACACACTGTACAAGAACAGGGGCGCGGCGGTGCACGGCGAGCAGATTTGGCCCCGATCCGTCGACCGCGTAGCTTTCAGGGGACGGAACGGTACGTGCGCGATCGACGTGCTGTCTCGGCTGGTGGGCGCACCGAACGGACGCGAATGGAACGTCCGTCCGTCTACAGGGCTCAAGTGTGGAACCTTTAATTTTTGGCCGTGTTTGCCGACTCGCTAGTGGTTACATCGCGCGTACTGCACAGGTGCACGGCTATGCGTGCGTGCACAATGGCACCAGCTGTGCATGCTACCGGTGCTCTGTTGGCTTGCTACCAACCGTACGTATATTCGTTTCATCGATCGTGCCCTTCTTAGAGGTTGCACAGCCATGTGCCATGCAAATATAGCCATTCATTCTGCGTGTTGTTGTACTGCACGCTACAGTGAACTGGATGGCTGGGATAAAATCCACGAGGTAGGATTAATCCAGAAATGCGTGAACGTCTCGTAAAAATCAACGCAGGAAATGAGCCGCGTGTGTGTATATATATATATATAGGGACGTATCTAGTGCTAATGGGTAATTCAGTGCTAAGGTGCTAATAGCGATCTTGACTGTTGAATCTACATCTTGACCGTTGGATGTGGAAGCATGCAGGATGTTTAATGAAGGTGTATTAATGAAGGCGCATCAGAGGTGGGAGCATGCAAGGTGATTAAATGGTTTGGAGGTGGAAGCATGCATTAATCTTGGTTATTCAATCCAGATCCAACGGTCAAGATTGACATTAGCACCTTAATCTTGAATTATCTATTAGCACTAGATATGTCCCTATATATATATATATATATATATATATATATATATATATATATATATATATATATATATATATAATATCTATTTACTACTCTCAAGTGTAGTTATTCTCATTGTATCTACCGTCCATCTTTCTTGGATACTAAATATTTGATTGGATTATTGGGTCGGATATCACTCCATAAGAGTAACTAGCAACCCGTTAATATGCCACGTAATTTTTAGATACCACTCCATAATAGTCAATAGCAACCCTGTAACATGCAATGTAATTTATTGCCTTGCATGAGATAATCACAATTAATATGTAACTCCCGTATATCTCTCCTATCACTCCATAATTTTTGGATACCACTCCATAAGTCACTAGCCCACATGGTAATTAACATGAAACATAATTTATGGCCTTGCATAAGACAATCAAAATCCCATACATCACGTGATTTGAGTTTTGATTTTGGAAACCGCTGCCATATACGTCGGCATTTGTAAGTGATTAACGTTTTCTCCGTCACGTGAGAATTGATTTTAGTACATGTACTTAATTAGGTAGTATGTATACCTAAGGGAGTATTTTAGTACATATACTTAGGTAGTATGTATACCTCGGGAGTATTTTAGTATATGTACTTAATTAGGTAGTATGTATACCTAAAGTAGTATGTTAGTACATGTAATTGTGGAGTATATACACCTATGATAGTATATTAGTACATCTGTACATGGATTTGGGAAGGGTGTATACATACTCCTTTGAAGATACTACCTATCAATTTTACCAAAAGGAAAGACGCTTGCGTATACATACTACTACCTATCCATGTACATGTACTCCCATTTTTAAAGTGCAGATACTACCATTCTACACGTACATTGATCCCATTAATAAAGTTGCTTTTTCCCCTAGTGTTTGCCACGTATACTTTTTTTAGAGGACGAATACATACGCCTTTTCTGGAAGTGTATACATACTCCATTGAAGATACTACCTATCAATTTTACCAAAAGGAAAGACGCTTGCGTATACATACTCCTTTGAAGTGTATGGCAAGACGCTTGCCTGGAACGGAGCCGGCGAAAAGGAAAGCATCAATTACCAAAATCCTAGAAATATCTAGCCAGGATTAAACGACATATAGGAATTGGATCGGGTCTCTCTCCTACCTGTGATTTTTAGGCCCGTTAGGCTTGGAAAGACACACGGATCTCATCGAGGATTAAAGGGTGGATGGAGAGGGATATATATATATATATATATATATATATATGAAAAATACTATCTACTCCCAGATGTAGTTACTCGTATACCATCTATATAGTCTTATATATTCTATATACTCGTATACTACACATATATATTAATTACTATGCTACTAGCAGAGCATGAAACTATGCTACTAGCAGAGCAGACCGAGTAAGAAAAAATATTATATAACACCGGTGCTAGGTGGTATGGAGCTGGAGGCACAACATAGCAATTTCCGACCAAGTCCATCGAGTATAGAGCACAGCCCCCTCAATTTTCGAATTAATTACTTAGTCAGTTTTCGTATTTTCATTAGAGAGTAATCATTGTGGTATAGTTGGGTCCGTCTACCAATCGATCATCACTCGCGACCTCGCGTGACCAGGTATCCGGAGAGCGAGCGAGTGGCATTTTGGCAGCAGCACAGCCTGTCTGTGTACGGACGCCCCCCACGGCCATGACCACGCACAGCCTGTCATGTCGTACGGCACGAGTATCCACCACCCATGTACAGTTCCTTGCAACATGCTTCCTTTGCTGGTTGCTAACTTGCTATGCTTCCTACACAAGCTAAAAATACTCCATCCGGTCCGCGAAATAAGTCCCTCCTCTTAGAAAGCGGTGTCCTATAATGTATGTTCATTGCGGGAATTTTAACGTAGTTATTGTAATATTTTTACCCTATATCTCTGCTTTAATGCAGCAAAAAATAGTTGAGTAGTTAGAGTGTGTCATTGTATATACTCCATCTGCTTAAGAATGTATGACGTTTTGGGTATTGACCCGGTCTTCAATATCCAACTTTGGCCATTACTTTTTATATAATTATGTTAGTAAAAGTCGACAAAAATATTATATTATGAAAATATTTATCATGACAAATCTAATGATACTATTCTCTCATGACCAATCTAAATGGTGTTTCATATATTATTAATCAAAGTTAGAGAAATTTATTACATGCTTTCTAAAACGTCGTATATTTCTGGACGGATGAAGCAGTCATGTATAGTCTAATAGCATTAACTATTTTTTAGATTTATTGTTTTTGGGTTGTGCGTGCGGTGGACTTGGATTTATATTGTGAGATGGAGGGAGTATATATTAGTGATAATTAACCTGTTGTGTAAGTAGGAGAATTAACTTGAAGCTACCTTAGCCAAGATCTAACGTTTTAACCAGGTATTCTGCCACTAAGGTGCACAGGACATCCCTAGCTACTACTGATCAGAGATCACCGTCGATCATGAGAAGCTTCTCTCCAACTTGATTAGCTCAGCCAGCTATAGGGTTTTCTCAGCACTGGCGTGCATACGTATGCTACTGTAGTTCGGTAGACGGCAAAATTAAGAACGAAAATAGTACCAGGAAGCTTCCCCATTTGAAATTAAAAGGGGTAGGACGGTCTCAGAACATGTTTAATTAGCACCTTAAAAAAACACCACTAGATATCTCTCCTGACAAAAAGTTTCCAATTGAATTTGGTCCACATACTAAGCTTAATTTCATCTAGTACATGATATCTTTTCCTCTTTTTACTTTTTGCATTGAAGATGACGCACCGCCAACACTGTAGCCGGTGTGGCAAACCACACGGATAGGACTTAGAGCAAATTATTTATTTGCCACAGGAAGTGGCCGGATCTCTGAAATGGCATTGTGAAACTGTTTCTCCTTTTATTGCTATCGAATCTCAACTTTCATCCTTTTTTTTCACTTCCGTCGGTCCACCATGAATTGACTGACAAATTGTGCATGAAAAGATTTATTTGACCTTCTTGCTCTTCTGTCTTCTTCTTCATCCTCTTCTCTTCCCCGTCTCTCTCCTCTCTCTCCCCACCAACAAGCAGCAGAGGTGACGGTGGCGTAACGAGGCCAGCGAGCTCAGTTATGTCGGCGCCGCCGCGGTGCACCTCCACCGCCATCTACCCGTGTGCGTACACGGCCTCCAGCTCATCTCCTCTACACAGCGGCACAGCTACAACGGGGACACCCAGATCGGATGGTCGTAGGGTTGTGGATGGGCAGATCCGATGGCGGTGAGATTGTAGATGGCAGGATCCGACGGCTACGAGGAAGTGGATGGCGGCGTTGAGGCAACCGGGTGGCAAGTAGAGAGGGAGGCCACGGTGGAGGCGGAGGGTGAATGCAGATAGTTGGGGCATGAAGAAGAAGAGGAAGAAGAAGGATATGATGGGCATTTTGACAACTTTTCAACAGTTAACAATGGCTGAACCTAACGAGGCCAACGACTGTGACAAACAAGGAATGAAAGTTGAGATCGAGTGACAACGAAGGGAGAAAAAGGTTTTCGATGATATATCAGGGATATGATCAACTTCCAATGGCAAATAATAAATTTTCTCTATTTGATTCGCACGTGTGGATGCGTCTCCGAACCATTCGTCATGCTACAGTACTCAATCGGACGTCTCCGGGATGCGTCCCCACGTGAGCACAGCCCACACAGAAAAGCGCTCCAAACGCCAGACATTGCTTACATACGTACGTGCACGCCCATTCGTAAAGGGGAAAGCGAGCATTTGGGCCCTTGGGCAGTCAGTTGGGCCCTTGGGCCTCCAGGTGTGGCCTATTAGGCCCTAACACAGAATCTGCAGTGGCCCATCTGCAGAACAACGTACTTCCGTGTGGGCTTTGATTTCTTGCCTAGCGACATCCCCTTTCCAAACAGGCCCCCAAACGGGTGGTGCAGTATTTGCTTGCATCTCAACATGGTAAGCTTCTTATCTAAAACCCTGGACACGCCAAATATTTACCGGACCAACATTTCATGAGGAACTCTACCTTTCGGTTGGCCTTAAGGCCGGCTTTCGCACGGGCGCCCGCAACTCCCGCGACGGCGCCCCGTGTCACCCCGCCATCCTTTCTCCTTTCCCCTCCGTTTCCCAATGACAGCAAGTTCATAGCGCCACATGCTTTCTAAGGGTGAAAATGGGTTGGATATAAGGAGATATAGCTCTCGGACGGATATTGCTTTTCCCGTATCTCAACCTATTTTTTTCCAAATACGGATACAAATTCGGGTTATTCGGGATACGGGCATGGGACGGATATATGACGGATTCGGGTCGAAAACTTTAAAAATAGACAAATAGTGCACGTATACATCGAGTAATATATGTTGTATCAAACCACATGAGTACATGACCATAATACCAAGTTATCAACCAAATCACTATCCAGTGTGACAGGATTTGATATGAAATTATCTCTTGCCGTTTTATCTACTGACCTTATCTCGGATTAATTCCCACCCAACAGTCGCCCTTCTTATCTCTTCGCCTTTGTCTTCCTTCTCTTTCCCCTTTCACTCTTAGTCTCACATCTCTCTCTCCTTCCTCTATCGACCCGACGACGATGCCATCAAGACCTTCGCCTCTGTCGCCTTACCCTGCCATCCCATTCTCATGTCATATATCTCCCACCAATCACACTCCCTCTCCCTCCCCACCTGACGCTCTTTGCCCCCACCGTCGCCGGTCGGCATCCTCTGTCCCACCGTCGCCCTCTCCGGTGCTCTCTCCCACACACGGTGGTGGGAGCCGAGGTAGCGACGGGAAGGGGAGAAGCGAGAGGGTCTCAGTGAGGAGCTGCCGGGGGAGTGGGGAGCGGAGCGAGGATGTCGGATGAGAGGGCTTCCCAACGAGATGTACTTGGGGGGACAACGCCGGGGTAGAGGACAGAGGAGGATGAAACACAGGCAATCGGACGTTGGAGGGAGCAGCGATGGTGCGGCGGGGGCGGAGGAATGGAGGAGGATGGGTGTGGCGTCGGGCGTCAGTGGCTGAGTGCCTGAGTTAGTGGAAGCGTTGAACGCTGGTTAGGGTTAAGGGAAAGAAATCGATGGGCTGGGCTGGGCCAAGTGGCCAAAATCTAGATTTCAATAGTTCACTTATTTCCCATATATCCAAATAAGAAACCTCTCAATATCTAGGTCCGCCCCGAATTTCCCGGATATTGGTTGCTCCGAATCCGATCCGGATCCCGTCCTGGATCCGACCGAATATTAAATTGTCTTCCCGAATCTAGTCTCGCCCAGATCTGGCTTCAGATCATGCAGGGAATACTTGTCTCATTTTCACCCCTACTTCCCTTCATGTTCCCTTCTCGTAAACCTAAAATAAAGAAAATGACAAATCAAAAAAAAGTTTCTGTTTCAAAACATTTGACTCGATTTTGAAAAAAAATCAACTCGTGGGATTTCAACTCCATCCTGGTAAAAAAATCAACTCGATTCCAGAGAATTTCAAATCTAATCCGAGAAATTTCAACTCGATCGACAGGGAAATCAACTCGATTTGGAAAATTTACAAATTAGGGTTAGGGGATCTACCTCACCTCGAGGGCATGTTGGCCCTTTGTCGAGACCCAAATATGCAAATCTGGACTCTCTGTGTATAATGCACTAGTCCAAGATCACGCTAGTGCACACAGTGTCAATATAGATGAATATCATTCACACAAGACGAATATAAGAATAAACTACTAATTCGATTAATAAATAACGGTTGATGACCTTATGGTCGAGTTTACACTTATTAAGCCACGCAGGGCCAAAGCACTAAGTAAAGAGATGACAGCGAAACGAAAATAACTCCAACATGAACCCATCGACTTGCCATAGGCAACCGACTAGGATCAAGACCTAGCGATCAACCTCCTCGATAAACTTCTCCTCAAACGCAGGTGAAGATTCCTCCACTTCAGCTGAATGATTGCAGCAAGAATAAGTACTCTGAGTACTCAGTAAGTTGTACCACAGAATGCAAGTATATTTAAAAACAAATAAATAATAATAGTTTAACAAGTATTTTCACAAAAACCATGCAACCTAAACAATTTCTTTCACCTAGCCACATGAATTAAACCACACAGTTGTCCCCTTTCCCACTTGTTTTTTTATGAAAATATAACCCTCATGTGAAATTCCTGAGCATATTCATGACCGTGGACGCAGCTATTCGAATAGATTGTTAACACGTTACAGAGATTGTACACTTTACCTACAAGATATAACCAATGTAGCTAGCACCAATCATAACAAAATCTTTTGAAAACTTTATCTCAACAATTGACCCTCCCATTGTGCATACTAAAGGCACCCCCCCAGATGGTTGGCCCATCGCACATCGTTGGATCTGGACACGGCGAACAACTCATAAATGTGACTCACCACATAGACAGAACCACACCTCCACCCTGACACACAGTTTAACCTATCTGACTCAGTAATCAATGTCAAAAATCTGTAACTTATGTAACATCCCAAAATGTCATTTTTGTTAATAATAATAATAATAATTAATTTCCTTGATTTTTTTGGGTTTTTTAAAAAGTTTTCCCTATTTATTTTAAAGTCAAAATAAATTATTTGCAAATCTAAATACCAATTTGAGTTGAAAATAATTTTATTAAGTTCAAAATAATTCAGGGGATTTCTGTGAATTTTTCCAGAACTTTTGAACTTTATTTGCTATTTTCTAAAAGCCTATTTGAATTCTTTCAATTTCTATAATTCGCAAAGCATTAAAAATCCGAAAAACCCTTACGGGCCGAATTTCCTTTCTGAGGCCCATTTTCCTTCTCTCTCCCCCTCAGCCCATCCCTTATGCGCTGCCCCCAACCCTCCTCCCTCACCCTCTTTCTATGTCTCCGCTAGGTGGGGCCTGCCTATCAAGGTCGCCCCCTACCTCCAGCCCTCGCTGTCGTTGCCGAGCGTCGTGGAGCTCTTAAACTCAACTGTTTCTTTCTCTTTTCTTGTGCATTAAAGTCCCATAACACCTGTAACAGCCCTAATTTCATGAACAGTAATAAAATGTTTATGAACAGTAATGATGTACTGTTCATAACAGTAATGCGGTGCTGTTCATAGCATCACTGTTCATTTTCACAGATTGGGCATTATGTTGAAAATGAAAACTTTCCTTTTCTAGCCAAAATCTAAAACCCATTTGAAGTTTCAAAGGGAATACAAGCCAATGCTTGTATTATGACTGGGAGGTATTTTTTATCAAAGCCTAGATAATTTATTTTGCCCACAAATAAATTTTGTTGAATTTTCAGAAATTATTTTACCTTGAAGAAAAATATTTGTCTTTAAATCAACCTATTCGGGTTAAGGTAATTATTTATAAATTTTAAAAATGAAACTGTAGTTTTCGAAATTTATTGGGGAAATATATCATCCCAGTAGCCTTCCTGCAAAATTTCATGAATTTACAAATTTATTTACTAATTCTAAAGCCCGGTCAAACTTTTAAACATTGAATTTAGGGTTGGTCAACTCTTCTGGTCTAAACCCAAACCTTAGCACTGTAGTGACTCGAATCCAACGAGTTGAGTCCAACCGGTGCGTTTGGTCCGGCTCAGTCACGCTCGGGCGCGAGCCCAACTCTTTCCGTGCCGCGAGCTGTTGATCTCCAATCGAACGGACGGGATTTACGACGCCGCGTGGTCTATCCACGTATGCGAAGCAATCTCCACCATTGGATCTCCATCCCACCGCATCCGGCTTAGGTTGAAGTCTTAGTGCACCTCAATCTCGTGGCCGTTGATGTCCAATTAAACGGATCAGATTCATGGGGTTGTTTGGATCGCCGAATGCCACAGTGAATCTGAGCCCTTGGATCTAGATCGGGCGATCGACAGGGGCGATAACAATCGGACCTCTGGATCCTCTCTTGATCTCCACCGTTGATCTTAGATCCAACCGCGCCGCCCTTTTTGTTTTTGAACTAAAAGCGCGCGATCATCTTTAATGTCGAATTCAAATCCTCGGTGCCCCTTTTTGACCGTGTGCATTTAGGGCCCAATTTTATTGGACCGTTGGATTTTAATCGTAGGATCCGCAATGAGATGACATTCGGACCTCCGGATCTTCCCTCAATCTTGACCGTAGAAAACCAATCTGACAGTGCCACGCCATCTCATTTAAAGCGACGTGTATCCTTTTTAGATCGATCGTTGGATTCTAATCCAACACCCCTCTTTGAATATAACCCCCGGACTTCCGTAGAGCTCCATTAAATCTCAATCGTCCATGTGAGATCGCACGACCCATATTAAACGATCTCGATTAAATCTTTTTAACACCTAATTTCATCGCAGCTGCCCATCTCTAATCGGCGGTCGATGTTCTTTTGGGTTTTAGGAGGCGCGCGCGACTACGGCTGCCAGCGGGGTCCGCATGTCAGGGAGTCGTCTCTCTTCCTCCTTGCCTCATGTCGTGTGTCGCCGCTTTGTGGCCGGAGTAGGCGTTATCCAGGATCATGCAACTATTGTCCGGATATTTAGCACTAATTGGACACCTCATCAACTCTAGACACTTCTCCTTTGCCCTGTAGTTCAACCTTTATATATATATACCCTAGCTTTTTGCTGCTGCCATTGTTGACCAAGGGAGCTCTTCATCTTCTATTGTCGTTCCAGTGGAGTTTCTTGCTCCTACATTTTGCTTATCCATCATAAACGCTGGTTTCACCTTGTAATAAGGATTTAGCATCTTTTGTAGGATTAAACCAGAGTTTATTTCCGTGTTGGTCAAAGTCGGTTTTAGGAACCTTCGGTGTTTCTCATACTCTGGTAAGCTAAGGTCTTATTTCTTGTCATCTCAAGTACACTAAGAACCTCCGTAGCTCACATGAATCATTCACTTGTACATAAGTAGCTCCAACCTTCTTTAAACTGAAAAGTTGTTTTCATAACTTTTCGGTTTTTCATATCGTTTTCCTGTTCTAGGGCTTCCCTGGCTATCCTTTTAGCCTAGTTAGCTCTTAGTTGAACCCTAGTAGCATAATCATTTATTCTTTTGATTCTTGTTGCCATCCATTTAACTTTGTAGCAAAGGTCTACCTCTGTCATTTGTTGTCGGCCTAACCGACAACTTCTGTATTTTGTTAGTTTCTGTAACTTGACCGATTAGGGTTAGCCTGGGGTATTATTTATCCTAAAGATCATACTAAGCTTCAATTTAGGATCTTTTACTTGGTCTATTTTCCATTAACCCGAAATCTGTAGTCTGCCCTGTTTTCAATTCTTTTCAAAAACTGAGAACTGTAATTTTGACCGAAACTCTAGTTTCTATCATTTAAAGGCAGTAAATGATAAAATGGGTTATTATCTTTATTAGGGTAAGCATGACTTAAGCATATTGTTAATTATGCATTACTATCCTGATCATACCTTTTCTTTTCATTTTTATGCGTTGTCAGTTTTTGTATTCATTGGATCTTATTGTTTCTTTTTAGAATCTGGTTCTTCTGAAGCATTTGATTCTATTTCTGAACAACCCGAGCCTGCACAAGAAGTATATTATTATCAAGGTGTAACATCCCAAAGTGCTATTACCAAAATAAAATAAATAAAGTTATTGTTTTATTGGATTTTCTGAAAATTTAAAAGAGTTTTATTGCTTTATTTGAATTTCTGAAGTTTTAAAAGTCAAAAGTAAAATTTATTTGAGGTTATTGAAGTTTTATTTGATCTTAAATTGAAAAAATAAAATTCAATTAATTTCTAGAATTTTCTGGGAGTTTTAAAAGCTTTTTCGTAAATATTTTAAATCCAAAATAATTTATTTACAAAATTAAAAGCCAATTATAAGTTGAAACTATTTTATTTAAGTTTAAAATAATTCAAGGAATTTATGCGAATTTGTCTAGAATTTTTGGACTATATTTGCTATTTTCTAAAAACCTATTTGATTTGTTGTTTAATATGAATTTCGAAAATAAAAATAATCATAATAATTATTAAAAATCCCCTTCCCGTTTGGTCACCCATCCCAAACCTTCTCTCTAATCAGCTCACTTAACATTCCAAAGCTTTGCATGAGTTGCGAGCCATCCTTTTTCTTTCAACTAAGTGTAACTTCTCTTTTATTGTTTTGTTTATTTGTGTCTCTCTCCTAGTCATCATCTTCCACCTCTGCACGCTGGTTTCAGTCTTCAGCCGAAAACAACAAACATCAATAGTCTTTACAATTCTTCCCCGTTCTCCTTGCTCGGTTCATCAAATTCAAAACCGTTTGAAACATTACGACCCCGTAATCACTGTGCCATTACCTCGGTGCATTCAAAGCCCCTGAAGCCGCAGCTCATCAATCAATTTGTCGTTTTCTTTGTCATTAACCTCAAAACCGAAACTGTCGCCCGTAATTCTTTGCATTCCCGGTGATTCGACTCAAGGTTAAGGCTATAAATTGGTGTACCGACACCTCTTCTACCCCTGGACATCCCCTCCAAGTCTCATAACCACCGGAGCACCAACGACATCGCATTTCTGTTTTTCCCAAATGACGGTCGCTTCACCCAAATCGTTGATTCGTCGCCTCCGGTAAGCCAAAGTTCAATTCTTCGCTACTGCACGATCTCCATCACCTACTCTACCTAGTGCTTACCTTCGTTTATTGAATTTCTCGTCGTGCGACGCCGCCACTGTGCCGCCCTTATTCCGGTTGCTGGCCTTCGTCGCGCCACCATCTGGGACCGTCTCCGGCCTCCCCGAGCTACGCCACACCATCACTGTGCCGACGCGCAGCTAGTGCGCACACTCCCCGCCCCTCGCATCATTGGGCCGCGCGCTGCGTGCGCAACCACATCTTGCCGCCGCTGCCCGTGATGCGCTGCGTCGTTGCCTCATTGGTGCACTGTCGGCGCCGCCGCCGCCGCTGGTCATGGGATCACCAACCCCGTGGGGTTTCATCTTCACCGTTGGCCGGCCACCACACCTGCGCCGTCGCCATGGCCAGAGTTTCCCTGGACGTTGGCTTCTCTGGGTGAAGTACTCTCTGTTCATTTTCTCCAATTATTTTGGCTGAGTGTATTTGTCACATAAGCATGTTGTCTCGGTTGGCTAGCTGAGGCAAGTCAGTCCTCAAGTTGCCTTAGATATCTTGGGTTCAAGTCATGAGAATTCTATTATTTTATAGTCTCCAATTATTTTCCTTGAGTCACTTACAGGGGGACCCACTTGGCATTGACTCTCTTCCTATCCTTCTCTCACTAGCATGTGGGCCATTGATGTCATACACACATACACATTCTTTTGATCTTCACTATAAGCAACCGAATAAGCCATTTCCAGTGAATAGTTTATTTTCGGAATTCTATATTTCATGTGATTTCCATCCTTCCGGAAATTCGTTCTCCTTCATACGAACTCCGATTGAGCCCATTTAAATTTCTAAATTTGTCTAAATTCAAGATCTAGCCAACCAAACCAAAATTATTTCATTTGAAGTTCATTTGAGTTGGTATTTGAATTTTATTTGAATTCGGCTTATTTCGCGATTAGATTTCGACGACTTCGGAGAGTCAGATTTCGACGCCGTTTGAAGAGCACATAAGCGGATTGATTTTGACTATATGATCATCGTGATCATACACTTGGACTACCTGGAGAAAGTACTTGTGAGTACTAGGTGACCTGTTAAGGAAAACAACATCACCCCAGTACCAGGTGATCTGTTGAGGAAAACAACATCACCTCATCAAGCAATGCAAGTTATACCCTTGATCATATCGATCCCATTATTTCAAATTATTTAAATTCTATTTTAAATTATTACTGCATGCTTATTTATATTCAGTAATTTAAATCCCTGTTTTAAATTTATAGTTATGCCTAAAATCCTTTGTATGGCCAATTTTGGTAATTGAAGTGAGCATATTGTCACCCTAGATAAAACCTTGTTGATACAATAGTATGGACTAGGATCATTTGGAAAATGTTGTGTTTAGCCATGCTTATAGACCAAACATGTTTCATTTGGGGAATTTCAGCCAAAAATCAACTATTGTTTAAAGTGTACCCTTGGCATTGGTGTGTCATGGGAGTTTTATAAATGACTTTAGAAAATGAAATAAAATGATGGTTTGGGCTTGGGCGAAGTGGTTGTTTGGTGGGTGCAGGTTTATGCACGGGCTCAACTGGGTAGGTTGAGGCCCAGGGTTTTGTTGGTTGTCGCCCAGGTCAGTTAAGGACCGGTCTTCGAGTGCATGATGCTACGCCTTACCGTACTTCCACATGTCTTGTATGGGCAGGACTGGGTCGATTAATTTGCAAAGTTCCATCATGGTCGTCCCTATTGTTGCGGTGGGTAGTCTTTCATGACCTTTGTTAGTCCCACCTGGCGTAAGAGGGGGTCTGAACCCTGCGGACAGGTAGTCCAAAGGGGGTGAAACCTTAGCGAGGAGGGCGTGGTGGAATTGCGCGTTGTAAAAACCTTGTGATAATCACTTAGTCGCACACCTACGGAAGTGTGTGAGCGGACAATACAAGTTGATTATCTCTTGTGGGTAAAGTTGTACCACCTCTGCAGAGCGTAAAACTATTCGAATAGACGTGTCCACGGTTACGGACATGCTAGCATAACTACTCAAAGTTAGACTCTGGTTTTGTTTGAAAAAGACTTCTTTCAAACTGGTTTACCCAAATGGGGTTTGGGCAGGAAGCCATGTGATAGGAGGGTATCATTCACCATTCATGTGTGAATGTTATCTGACTATAAAACTGAGAATTTATAAAACGATTTGTAGTTATAAAATAACTGATTTGGAACTTAGTACAAGTATTTAAAGAAAATACTGCTTTATGCAAATAAACCAATAAGCCATCCTTGTTACATCTATATATGCATGTCATTCTGTTATTTGACGGGTGTAACTTGCGAGCACGGAAGTTGTGCTCATACTTGCTTTATGCAAACAAAATTTCAGAGGAGAAGGACTTCACTGCAAGTTTGGATCGTGACGACTAGGCCGCTACCCCAGTCGATTGCCTGTGGCAGATCAACTGGACTCCACTACTTCATCTGCGTCTTCCGCTGTGTTTATTTTATTGTTGGCCAGTAAGCCTCCTTTGTAATCAACTCTGTTGGTATTTATTAATAAAGTTGTGATATGATTTTGTTACCACATTTGTTCACTGTGTGAACTAGCTACTGATCATGGGACTAGTTCAGAAATGCACAGAGGATCTGGGATATTAATCCCGGGTTCTGACACAAGGCAAGCATCCTCTTTGCACCATGTTCATCCCAAAGTTTTATACAATAGATTTTCCAAATATAGTGACACCTGTTGCATGCTAATTTTCTGAAAATACAATTGTGATCTGTTAGTAGATAGTTATGACCTAACATTGTGGCTTACCTTAAATTGAGTATAGACTCAAAACTTAGAGTAGGGTTGTATACTACGATATTTAATTTCAGAATTTTGCTTAGCCATGCAGTCCATAGAACTTTAGAGTTTGGCAAGATTCTCTTGTCAAACATGGGAACAACAAATAAATTTCAGTCATTTTAACTCTTTGTCCAGTTTCTTTAAATCAGATTTGAATTTTAAATTTCAATTGATCTGGACAAGAGGAAGCTAGTGGTGGTGCCTTTGTGCACGAGATTGGAAAATGTGGTGGACTTGTCTGGACCGAATAAGGACTGAACTCTGACTATTCAATTCAAGTCCCAACGTGCTTCCACACGCGGTGTATGGGCGTTGTTTGGTTAAGTAAAGGGTTAATGCTATTGAGTTGGAGACAGGGGAGTAAGGATATGTGTATTGATCTTGTATGACATAGATGCTTAGGTCTTTGGGCTGTGTCTTATGCCATGTGAGTTTTATATCAATATCAGATGTTCTTAGAAGAGTGAGGGCGTATTTGTGTTCCATCGCATGTACGTACCTTAAAGATGTCGATTGCAATCTATTATGTGTAGCGAACACAACCTGTATTTCTTTTGTTTGGGTCGGCATTCCTGACGCAACATGTGTGCCCCGGTTAAGTAGATGCTATCAGTCGTTGTTTAAGCGAGATCAGTTCACACATGGGTATCCAACTCAATAGACCTTTGCATGGCTAAGCAGACTATTCGTGTCTAACCAACCCACATTAGTGCTATAATAATACCGACTAATAATTAACCAAGCTAGGATGACAAAAGATCAGGATAATATAATGTAACACCCTGGCTATTCGAAAGCCAAAATGCTACCTAAAGACCTAACATAATATCATACAGTGGGTTAACTTCGACAATAATTCATCAACTAAGCTAAACAGATCAACATCAGTTGGAACTTAACCAGGAATGTAAAAATGGATCCACTAAGATAAACCTATCAACGAATGATCAATGAACAACGAAGGATCAATGGGCATAAACAGTTATTTAAACAAACTCTTCGAAAGGAAGTTACCATCTATGTCTAAGTTTAGTTATTACAATCCAACAATTAACGAATGAAAGACAATAACAATTCTGTTATTGAATCTAGTGTAGAGTGAATTATATTTGAGTAGTGCGTGTCTACTCCCTCCCAAGAGAAACTTCATCAACGGTCACCTAAAAACAAATAAACAAAGCAAGAGTGAGTCCAAGACTCAGCAAGTACATTGAATATAAGAACAGACCTCCAATATGAACAAGACCACCTCTTCACAGTTTCTGAACATACATCACATGAATGTTTATGAATGCATGAGATGAATGGAAATAATCGAAGGAATGATCGCTGCGTGTTTATACTGGTATAGCTAGTGACACACCCGTCGATGTTCACTTAAGCCCGCACCTTAACAAAAGTGCGAGGATCCAAGTCCCGTATGAAGAACGTTTCATACAGGTGTCCAAATCTACCCATACTGGAATTGATGGGTCTTTCTATCCACTCCCGTGGACAGGACATGACAATGTCCAAATCTGCCCACATTGGAATGGTGGGACTTACAATCCACTCCCGTGGAGGAAACATGAGTTATGGATGCATGGAATGAAATATGAACAATGAAAGACATCATCTCTAAACATGGAATCAACACACATGAACGAACATAGACTTTTCACCTTCTCATGTATCATAAGATATCACAACATGAACATTTAAGCATTCATCAATCACAATCATTAATATTAGCAAAGTACTTGCCTTCCGCGATGCGACGCGTTAGCAGGCAACGATGATGCTCCCAAACCCGTAGCTTCGCTGCCTAAACAATTAAGTAATTGAAATAAGAACATATTGCACACGATACTTCTCGACATCATTCTACAACGCTTCCCCGGTGACTCAAGATTCAACTAGAAACTCTAATCTGAAAATTGACTTCTCAGGCACAAACCGAAAGTGGACAACGGTACGGTAAAAATCATATCTATTGATCTGGAACTCGGAATGAGGTGAGACCAGTTTCTATGGATTCTTAACTGACATATCTACAATACTCTAGTTGACAAGATAACCCAATTCAGCCAATTTAATTTGCTAATTGTTAGATGAAATTACAGAACAGAAACTGCCTAGATGAAAAAGACAGCAGCACTAAAAAGATCATAACTTTTATTCTACAACTCCGATTAGAGTGTTCTTTAACAATTTTTAAAAGATATAAAATTACCTACAATAACCTAGTTGGCATGACATTCATATTTTGCCTTTAACAAAAAGTGGCACACGGGTCAAAACTAATGATAGAAACTGACATACAATCTAGACAGTCACATTGAAATGTCAATAACTTTTGTTCTACAAATCCAAATAGGGTGTTCTTTATCAATCCTGAAAGCTAATGAGATCACTTACAAAAGTCGTTATGGGCAAGACTTCTGAATCATCTTCTATCTAAGTCATAATTTAACAATTACAGTGACTGCTAATTCTCGTCAGAATTCTGGACAGCAGAAACTAAAATGATCATAACTTTTGAACCGTAACTCGGAATTAAGCGATCCTTACGCCCACTGAAAGCTAAGAACGAACCCCACATAACTCTAGGAGATGGTATCCTCTGATTCGGCCTCTAAGATGACGAAAACAGCCGCGCAAGATACTGGACAGAATTGAACCTACCGCAGACAGACTTTGATCCAATCAAATTTAATCGGGTTCACTTCTACGACTGATCAAACAACAACAACCGGCAATCGTTACCCTTGGAGACACGCGTACCCACTGAATTCCCCCGCTAGATGTTCATCTCCTCTTCTTCTCCTCTCTCCCTCCACCTTTCTCCTTGGCCGACAGCAATGGGAGAGCACCACCAAGAGGGAGCAACGGAGTGCAAGGAGGAGGGCGTATACTGTAGCGGCACTGTAGCAATACGTGCTACAGTGGTGCGCTAGGGTTTCCCCCTCCTTTTGTTAGTGGCCGGCCCCTCATGGGCCTCCTAGGCCAAAGCCCGAAGCCCAGGTTGCCAAGGAATTGCTGATTTCCCCTCCTCTAAAGTCTAATTTCTCTTTTCACTGCTTCCTTCATTACATTAAGTTGGAGTATTACAGAAAAACCCTTTTTTTGTTTACTCTCCTTCCTTAGAAACATTCGGGGTATTACATTCTACCCCCCTTAACAGGATTCGACCCCGAATCTACTCACCGATCTACCCGAAAGAAAACGGCGTCAGGAAATTAACAATGATTAACACGTACCAGACATGAACAAATCCGGGTATTGCTCGCGCATGCGAGACTCTAGCTTCCAAGTGACCTCTCTCTCGGACTGATGAGACCACAACACAAAGACGTAGAACAACGTCTGCCCTAACACTCGTCCCCACATTTCCAGGTACACTCATCGGAAGAGAATCGAAGGTAAGATCCTACTCGATGGTCCACGACGTTAATGAATATTCAAACTCCAGTTCTCACAGGTACTCACTCGGCACCAAACATGTCAAATGTTGTGTACACCGCGTATAGACCCGAGACGGTCCTTACGATACGCCAACTTTTGAATTCCCATAGTTAACGAAAACAACCCAATGTACCTTGCCTAACCTTCTGATTGATACCGAACCACACAACATGCACATAGAACACGAAACTCTTGTTCCACCTCTCAATTGAACTCTTTACTGAAACAAGGATCACCTCCTTTAACTAGAAACACATAACAGAGCTCTCTTTAAGCAAACTCTTTTACCTACAAAACCCATTTGAAAATGAAAGATTCACATCGTAACTATGCGTTTCCAGCTCAGTACTAAAGAGTCAAACCCAGAAATCGGAATTTCATCACGAAAAACCTTTCCACCTTCCAAGTGGCAGTTTGCGAATAAACTTCACGAAATCCAAAGGATAAATCACTTCAATGCCCAAATAAAAAAAAATCATTTATTCCGTCTGAACTGGAAAGAATCACGCATGCCAACATAAATGTCGAGCTCAACTTGCGAAAGACATCTGTCAAAACACATAGCTCAAACAAGAATCAAGAAAACGGGTCACTACTTGAGGAAGCCTCAATTTCTCAGTTTCTCTTTTAGAAAAAAAATTTCTCTCAAACTTCGGAATTCCATTTCATCGCATAACACACTAACTTATCTCTCTTATCTTGCCATTCTCAACGCGATTCTCAAGTCGGAATACATCATCCACACCTCTGTATAGAGGCTCTATCGACTCCACATAAACATTCTCTCAACCACTCCTCTACCGATAGAATTAATTTGACAGATGACTTCCAATGCATCTCAAATTAGATCTCACGCAATCACATCACCTCAATCTTTTATTAATAAACAACACGGAATCCTCAGCATACATAATCATATAGTTCATCAAGGGTTCTATCAATGAACATCCTACTATTCGGAATCCCCCTTTATTCTACTTCCACTATACACAAATCATTAGGCGACCAAAGTTCTAGCATAAAGATGCAAAGCCCAGATTTTTAACCTCTAAGACCCCTACAACAAACTTATCATATAGAAGATAGGAAAAACCTCAGTTTAAATCCCTAAAATTATCACAATCCAAACATACTCGCGCACTAACATCAACACGAAAACATTTCCTTGACCCTATTATCTTTATAAAGATTCAAGCTCTTAGAGAGTTACTACGCCCAAGTCATTTCTGACAATAATCCAACAATCTCGGCTATCTCATTAGTCGCTTTATCGATCAGATTACTTCGCTAATATTACTCTCATTACATCGCCATCATATTTCATCTACACAACTGTGCAATGTACTCAATCACGATACTCTAATACGTTGATCAAGATTCTCATCCTTTCAAAAATTCTAATGTTCCACCGAATTGGACAAAGGATCTTGGATCACAAATCTCCTTAGGTTCTAATGGTTGCAACAATGCAATCAGTTTAGCCTCAAAGGCAAACATTATGTATAAATAAAATTCTTTCCAAGAACTACACACGAAATTAGTTCATCCTTCAATGCTCCTTGATTAACTTACAATCCAAGGTCTCACAACCACATTGAATAAACACCTCGAAAAACCACTATGAAATGAATCGGTGGATCCTTCCTCAAAAGAAAAAGCAAATGAAGACATTTACTGCTCGAAGTAAACACAGGACCAAGGGAAATAGTCACTTAGGCAAAGAACTCGGAAAACATAGAGGACGTCAACAGCTGAGGGCTCAAATCCTGCTATAAGTGAATACCAAACCACAAATGAGAAGAAGGTATTGCCCTTTGAAAATTGGTAAACCCTTATGGAACAAGTGTATAAGGTTTAAGCACACTCAAATAAACTGCAAGTTGCGAAACGCGACTTAAATCTCAAATACTTTTACTTCACTCTTTCCTTTAACCACGAAAGTTATTTTCTGTGATTACTACATCACTTTGCCAACTTAAACGAGATAAGCTCTTAAGACTAAATCATAGGAACCACTTAAGAATAAATAAAATCTTTCAACCCGTCTCTTTGCTCGAAACAGACTCAATTACCACATAACTCATGAGGTCCAAAGATAACGAACGCAAAACTCAAAACACTTTCACTAAAACAGTATCATGCAACTGATCAATTTCTTTTTTTTTCTTTCTTATAATTCGTTCAACATTATCATCACAACTACAGTCTGACAATCACATTAATCAACGAAATAATATGCTATTAGCAAGAATCATCATAATCTCTTATCACTTCATGAACTTTAAAAAAATACAATGAATTACTTCATCATGTCTCTAAAATCTAAATAAGATTGTATATACTTGATCTAGGGAAAGACTAGTGCAAAAACCTCATAATTGAAACAAACTCTTTCAACAAGATGATATTAGAACATGACAATCTCACCAATGTACACCAACAAAAATTTCTTATTAGCTTTTATCCATTTAACTCTTACTGACACTCGACGCCAAGATAGTACACACGAAATGCTCTCATCCACACATGGCACAATCATGATCCTACCTCTGTTTGCAACCTTAACAACAGTTAAGAGAATATAATCAACATTCTAACTTATGTTCAGCAATTAGAATGAAAGGTCCTTAACTTTAATAATATAGGATACATAAGATAAGGTTTCACAAGGCGATACATCATCGTTCATCTAGTCATTTAAACATGTTTCAATAATTTTTAGCATGACAAGAATCAAGTAAAGCTATCATTCAAATAAGATCATTAAGATCCAAATAGAAGGCAGATTCAAAATTAATATTTATCAAGGCAACATTCGAACACATCCATAACTTAACCATCACTAGAGTTAGAATAACCGAAAGAGGACCTAGATTCCAATCCATCTAACAAATTTAACAGATTACTCGATCATAAGGATCAAACCGGTTCATCAACATTTTCACACTTCTTAATAACAATAGGTCCTTGAACAGTATGAACAAACTCTTATCTAAAATTCATCATGTACCAAATACAACGACATTTCGCATTAGTCAATTCAATTCCATGGATACTAGTTAAGAATAAACTGCTTGCACAAAGCCAATAACCCAAATCTGATAACTTATCTCATAACGGTTAATTCATTTAATTAACACCTCTTACTTAAGCATGACAAGACATCACTTAAATGTTTTAACACAATCTTTCAGAAAAAGAGGTATTAAATTTCACAATTGAAAGAATTCAAAAGAAATATATAAAGCCAAAGCTTTCACATGATAAAGAACTTGCAACAAAAAAAACTTTCAGTATCCAGAATACCAAGCGAATAAATGGTTCGCATTCTCCAACAAGAAGAGCAGAACTCCCAAGAAAAGATAAATTTCGCAGATAACTAACGTTTCCAAGAAACAACGTTAGACCAGCAGTCAGGAGAACAAGTAGTCGACATAATGAATCAAGAAAGATCAATGGAAACTCATCAGAAGAAATGTAAAACACTAACTCCAGAAAACTTCATCAACCGCAACTAAAACCAGAACTGGCCACATTCAGAATCAAGTAAGAGAATAATATTTTCTAAAGAAACTCACCCTCAACACTCAACTATGGTATTCAGGGTAGATACTACTTTATTCTGTTACCACGAATGGTGGTGTAATCTGACAAACCCAGGGCCACCACCAGGACCTCAACCTCTTAACGTCACCCATAGCCAATAATCAATATGAATATAGAATATCATATCACAGCAATCACACAATAAATTCATAGGTATAGAGGATCATATCATATCATAGATTAACAACAAGAAAGATAGTACAGAAGCAATTCAACAATTGTTCAACAACTGAAACATAACAATAGAAATACGGAAATAATGGATTTTCCAACCCCACCTACTGTGCACAGTGTGTTATTTTAATTATTTAATTACCACGGACCTAAAGCCCGCTCTGATACCAACTGTAACACCCTGGCTATTCGAAAGCCAAAACGCTACCTAAAGACCTAACATAATATCATACAGTGGGTTAACTTCGACAATAATTCATCAACTAAGCTAGACAGATCAACATCAGTTGGAACTTAACCAGGAATGTAAAAATGGATCCACTAAGATAAACCTATCAACGAATGATCAATGAACAACGAAGGATCAATGGACATAAACAGTTATTTAAACAAACTCTTCGAAAGGAAGTTACCATCTATGTCTAAGTTTAGTTATTACAATCCAACAATTAACGAATGAAAGACAATAACAATTCTGTTATTGAATCTAGTGTAGAGTGAATTATATTTGAGTAGTGCGTGTCTACTCCCTCCCAAGAGAAACTTCATCAACGGTCACCTAAAAACAAATAAACAAAGCAAGAGTGAGTCCAAGACTCAGCAAGTACATTGAATATAAGAACAGACCTCCAATATGAACAAGACCACCTCTTCACAGTTTCTGAACATACATCACATGAATGTTTATGAATGCATGAGATGAATGGAAATAATCGAAGGAATGACTGCACACGTGCTTATACCGGTATAGCTAGTGACACACCCGTCGATGTTCACTTAAGCCCGCACCTTAACAAAAGTGCGAGGATCCAAGTCCCGTATGAAGAACGTTTCATACAGGTGTCCAAATCTACCCATACTGGAATTGATGGGTCTTTCTATCCACTCCGTGGGCGGGACATGACAATGTCCAAATCGCCCACATTGGAATGGTGGGACTTACAATCCACTCCGTGGAGGAAACATGAGTTATGGATGCATGGAATGAAATATGAACAATGAAAGACATCATCTCTAAACATGGAATCAACACACATGAACGAACATAGACTTTTCACCTTCTCATGTATCATAAGATACCACAACATGAACATTTAAGCATTCATCAATCACAATCATTAATATTAGCAAAGTACTTGCCTTCGCGATGCGACGCGTTAGCGAACAACGATGATGCTCCCAAACCCGTAACCCGCTGCCTAAACAATTAAGTAATTGAAATAAGAACATATTGCACACGATACTTCTCGACATCATTCTACAACGCTTCCCGGTGACTCAAGATTCAACTAGAAACTCTAATCTGAAAATTGACTTCTCGAGCACAAACGGAACGGACAACGATGCGGTAAAAATCATATCTATTGATCTGGAACTCGGAATGAGGTGAGACCAGTTTCTATGGATTCTTAACTGACATATCTACAATACTCTAGTTGACAAGATAACCCAATTCAGCCAATTTAATTTGCTAATTGTTAGATGAAATTACAGAACAGAAACTGCCTAGATGAAAAAGACAGCAGCACTAAAAAGATCATAACTTTTATTCTACAACTCCGATTAGAGTGTTCTTTAACAATTTTTAAAAGATATAAAATTACCTACAATAACCTAGTTGGCATGACATTCATATTTTGCCTTTAACAAAAAGTGGCACACGGGTCAAAACTAATGATAGAAACCGACATACAATCTAGACAGTCACATTGAAATGTCAATAACTTTTGTTCTACAAATCCAAATAGGGTGTTCTTTATCAATCCTGAAAGCTAATGAGATCACTTACAAAAGTCGTTATGGGCAAGACTTCTGAATCATCTTCTATCTAAGTCATAATTTAACAATTACAGTGACTGCTAATTCTCGTCAGAATTCTGGACAGCAGAAACTAAAATGATCATAACTTTTGAACCGTAACTCGGAATTAAGCGATCCTTACGCCCACTGAAAGCTAAGAACGAACCCCACATAACTCTAGGAGATGGTATCCTCTGATTCGGCCTCTAAGATGATGAAAACAGCCGCGCAAGATACTGGACAGAATTGAACCTACCGCAGATGGACTTTGATCCAATCAAATTTAATCGGGTTCACTTCTACGATCGATCAAACAACAACAACCGCAATCGTTACCCTTGGAGACACGCGTACCACTGAATTCCCCGCTAGATGTTCATCTCCTCTTCTTCTCCTCTCTCCTCCACCTTTCTCCTTGGCCGACAAAGAATGGGAGAGCACCACCAGAGAACAACGGAGTGCAAGGAGGAGGCGTATCTTTGAGCGCACCAGAGCAATCGTGCTACAATGGTGCGCTAGGGTTTCCCCTCCTTTTGTTAGTGGTCGGCCCTCATGGGCCTCCTAGGCCAAAGCCCAAGCCAGGTTGCCAAGGAATTGCCGATTTCCCTCTAAAGTCTAATTTCTCTTTTCACTGCTTCCTTCATTACATTAAGTTGGAGTATTACAGAAAAACCCTTTTTTTGTTTACTCTCCTTCCTTAGAAACATTCGGGGTATTACATATAATGAGCAAGGTGGATATAATCAAGTACGTGTATAGCTAATTCCAAAGCATTTAAATAATTAAATAATTAAAATAACATACAATAGTTTGAATCAAAGTAATCTTGAAAAACTGGGTTTAATATGATCAAAGATACAACTTGTCTTGAAACAAGTCTTGACACTGATCTTGAGCTTGATCAACTCATCTTTCCTTGAAAACTCCTGAAGTATCAACGTCCACTCACCACTTATAAACGAAAGCGAAAATCCAAATAAATATAAAATAGAGTAACAAATAAACTTTAAAAATTAAAGAAAAATCGCAAGAAGGTAGAGCTTGAATTTAGATAAATTTAAAATTTTGAATGGGTTTAATCGGAGTTCGTGTGAGGAAGAACGAGCTCTCGAAATATTTAAATCTAAGAAAAAGAGAGAGAAAATACTATTTCAGATTTTTGGATTTTTCTTTTTTAAAAAAATTCCAAAATATTGCAATTTCAGAATTAAAAGAAAATACCAAATATAGGAAATAGAGACTGACATCCTAGACCCACGGTATATAGGTCTATAGCTCCAAGTCTATGGCATAGCATACTAGCATGTGGGTCCACACGTTAGTAACTTGGTTCACCGCGAATCAAGTCCACGTGAGATTGGATCTGGTGCGGGCGCGGCTGGACCAAGTTCACCGTGGTACTGTCACTCGCTACGAGTACACAGCACAAGGCAGACCAAAACCAAGAGAACATCGCCGCCGGCCGGCGACGGCGAGCCCGCGCTCCCCACCACCCCATGCAGCGCAAGCAGCTCGCGCGAGGTGGTGGCGGCTACGAGGGCGAGGTGGTGATGGCGCGCCGCTCGAGCGCCGCGCCGCGCGTCACCTGCGGGCTCTGCGGCGGCCTCCTCCGCGATGCCACCACCGTCCCCGAGTGCCTCCATTCCTGTAAGCTCCCCACGCACGCACCCTTCCGTTTACTTGCCACCGCCATGTTACCACTGCGCCTGCGAGCCCGCGGGGGGATCGTAGTTAGTGTGAGTAGTTAGCATCGTGCCTGCGGCGCGCTTCTCGGTGGGATTGCGAGCCGGGTCGGGGCTCGGGAGCCCGGCGATGGAGGGGCTAGGTTCTTGGATGCGTGAAAGGTGGCGCCTTTGGGGGGTTTGAGAGGTGATTGCAGCGTGTCCGAGGGTTTCTTGATGTGTGAAATGCGCGTAAAATCATCTTTTATGCTTGCTCTGCATTGGGTCTGAGGGGTGTTGAATTGCGATCCCACCCGGGTCATTTGGATCACCAACTCACCGATGTGCTCATGAATAAATGGAATTCAATTGACGCAAAGGGATTTTCGTTTGCATTGCAGGGAGGAGATCAGGAGGAGGCTTGGTGATTTGAGGACTAGTTTGTAGTACTTTGCACGTGTAGTTCAGTACTCTGTCCGTGCGCTTGCGCGTGTACGTGTTTTAGTCTAGTTGAAGCTTCTTGAGCATGTAGAGTAGGTTATCTTGCGTGCTAACTGTCTCTCTTGATTACGCGCAATGTGTTCTTTGCTTCCTAATAAAGCAAGGCCAAGTGGCCAAGTGCCTTTTGGTCTAAAACTGTGTGCTCTGTGCAGTTTGTTGTGTCCTAGCAGGCCAGCCATTGAATCCATGGAAAACCTTTATCCACCATGGGTTTGTTCACTTTGACACGATTCCGGAATATGGTAATTGTGATCTAAAGTAGTAATAAGCAAATTTGCAATGCCTTGCTCAATGTCCTCTTTTCACTTGTCTCTGTTCATCCAAGGGTGTTTGATAACTTAAATGCTTACTTTTATCCACCATGAGTTTGTTCACTTTGACATGATTCCGGAATATGCTAATAGTGATCTGAAGTGTTAAACAAATGTGTCGTGCCTTGCTCGCTCTTCACTTTCACCTGTCTTTGATCATCAAAGGATGTTTGATAACTTAAATACTTACCTTTTTTTTTTTCCTTTTATGTCTCACATTTGTCAATTACAGCCTCTGTCTGATTTCATGTTAATTACTTTCCTTCTTTACAGTTGCAAGTATTATCTGAGTTTGTTGCCTCTAGTTATAAAACCTGAAACATCCTGATGTTATCATGCTTCAGTTGTTAACTCACTATTGATATTTTGGTATGTTTGGTCAGTTTGTAGAAGTTGCATATATGAGAAGTTCGCGGATGAGGAGAATAGCTGCTGCCCTACCTGTAACATTGATTTGGGGCGCACTCCATTGGATAAGTCAGGTCTTTTCTGTTTCCTTAAACTATTTAATATCATAATGCTGCTCAATCCGATGGTTGGCCAATTATTGTTGATATATTGATGTGTTTCATTATGCCTCCACCATTCTTTTTCTTTAAGTGATGGCCTCAAGTTTTGTGTATATAAGAAGTGCTACCATAGTGGAAATTATTGGAATGAAACTCCATAAGTAAGCCTGATCCGCAATCTTGTTCCTTTGTTGACAATGAAATTGATGAGCTTTTTGCAAGGTACCATTACCCTCCACAATTCATGTGGCGTGTCTGCTGCACTGTTCTTTTTGACCTTCAGATGCCCGTGGTAGGCTTGTAGCGTGTAACATTCCAATTTTATTCAGGTCCCGACATAGCGTGTTTGTACTGGTACAATTTTTGTTACATAGATAACTCATTTTTGCAAGACAAGACATCATGTTTTACCAATACTGCGTTTCCTTTGTTTGGAGTCAAGGCTTCTGTAAATTTCTGTTTTCTGACTGCCCAAATTCTAGTAGTTTGCTTCTTTACAATCTTGGCAACTACTAGATACTTTAGAAATCGTATCTATGTATGCAGCTTGGTCTCAGCTTGGACTTTAGTTCCTTAATTCCTTTTTGGTTGTAACACTTTATTTATGGCATCAGTGGTTTCATCATTGGTACTCAGTTATTAGAGCTTCTGGAAAGCCGATATTGGCTCATCTTTTATTATATTTATATAAAGACCTCCTACGGGAGCACATTCACCTCTTACACCTAAGGGTGCAAACATCGAGTTTTTGGCTAAAATAACATGTTTTTAAACGAAGTAGCAAAAATAACCCCCTTCGCGATCGAAATAGTAAAAATGGCACCCTTACCGTACGAAAATGCCACGATAGACCACGTGCCGCTGAACCAGACCGCGGCAGGACGCGTGGCGAGCTCCCAGCAGGCGGCATGCCTCGCGCCCAGACCGTAGCAGGTCGTGCACACGCTCTGGCGTTAGTGATATACCCTAAGAGGCAATTATGGAGATAATTGTATCATGCCTATGCTTATGAATTACATAGTAAATGTTATTATGTTCATTGAATGAATTATTATTTATAAAGATTAGCAAGTACGGTGACCACGTTTAATACTTGTTGGTGAAGCTCTTTAATAGTTGTATGATATCATTCTAAAAGGTCTCCGGTCGGATGTCACTAGTCAGTACACTAGTGACTTATAGACTGACACATGTGTTGATTGATGATCACGTTTCATCGGTCATAGATATGGGAATATTGAATCAATAGTGTGAGCACATGTTAGAGAACATGATATTGGATTGACCCACTTTGAGATACTATTGAAATTGTTATGTTTATATGTATCATCAGTTGGTCTCAAGCAATGATGATGCATAATCCTTAAACCTGATATTAACATGGTTTTCTACATGTGTAACAGTACACTTATGGGTTACTAAAGGCTACTACATAACTGAATAGTTATAAAAGTAGCTTTCGGGTATACTATAAAACATGCGGAGGGATGCGACTTGTCGGATATGCAATTTGCCCCTCCTAGCATAGCAGGAGAGAGATCTCTGGCCTCTCGATGCGATTGGATAAATAAAGTGCATGGTCGTACCACTTGCCACAAGTGGTCGAAGAGTCAACCACGCGAAGTTATCCATCACTAGATCGAGAAAAGATTGAACCATCCATGGATGACATATATCTCACTTGGAGTTCGATCAGATATCGTGAGGCAAAAGAAGAATACGCAAGCAGGTCGCTTAGTTTGACCTGATACAAATTAGTCGTGAGCTAGTCGCACATGATCACTGTAGATTTGTTTGGTAATAATTGTATGTATCCCGTAGGATCCCACACCCTTTATTTATAGTCTTGAAGTAGAGTCCATCTCTAATACAACTCCTTATTTGGATCTAACACGAACTCTCCAACACTCCCCCTCAAGATGGGTTGAAGATATCAATCATACCCATCTTGTTACATATTGTAGCACCCTCACTAGGACCTAACCATTTAGTAAAACAGTCAGCCAACTGTTCACCCGACTTGACATACTCTAACTTCAATATTTTGCCATTGAGCTTTTCCTTGATGAAAAACCTGTCAATCTCAATGTGCTTGGTACGATCATGCTAAACTGGGTTGTTAGCAATGTTGATTGCAGATTTATTGTCACAATACAACACCAAGATATTATCCCTCCATATTTGAAGCTCAGACAATAACCCCTTCATTCATATCATTTCACTCACACTCAACGCCATTGCTTTGTACTCCGCCTCTGCAGTAGACCGAGCTACAACCTTCTGCTTCTTGCTTCTCCATGACACAAGGTTACCTCCCACAAAAATGCAATATCCAGAGGTAGACCTCCTGTCATCCACACTGCTCGCCCAATCGGCATCGCAATACCCTTCCACATTCAGATGTTGATTCTTCCTGAACCAAAGGTCTTTCCCATGGCTACTCTTCAAATACCGCAGGATTCGATAGACAACATCCATGTGCCCTGTTCTGGGATCATGCATATATCGACTAACCACACTCACTGCATATGAAATATCAGGTCTTGTATGACACAAATAGATGAGACGCCCAACAAGCCTTTGATAAGCTTCCTTGTCAACTGGATCTCCCGACTCAGCATATATCTTGTGATTCCTATCAATAGGAGAAGCAATAGGGCGACACCCAAGCATACCTGTTTCTGCCAGCAGATCAAGGACATACTTCCTCTGGGAGAGAACTATACCATTCGAAGAACGGGCAATCTCAATCCCAAGAAAGTATCGAAGAGGTCCAAGATCTTTCACCTCAAATGCCTCTCCTAGTTTCTTCTTCAAGGACTTGATTTCCTCGGCATTATCTCCAGTAATCACAATATCATCAACATAGACTGTCAATATGGTGATATGTGATCCTTTATGTCTATAAAACACAGTATGATCCCCATTGCACTGAGAATAGCCCATACTACAGACTGCACGCCTGAATCTATCAAACCACGCCCTTGGAGACTGCTTCAGGCCGTATAAATACTTCTTGAGTTTACACACCTTCCTCTCAGTCTGCTTATTCTCAAAGCCTGGAGGAATCTCTATGTATACCTCCTCTTGTAAATCACCATGTAGAAAAGTATTCTTCACATCCAACTGATGTAGAGGCCATCCAAAGTTAGCTGCACAGGAGATCAACGTCCTTACCGTGCTCATCTTCGCCACTGGTGCAAAGGTCTCATCATAGTCTATCCCATATATTTGACTATAACCTTTTGCAACCAACCGTGTCTTGTATCTCTCTATTTTGCCTTCAGGAGTTTGCTTAATTGTGAACACTCATTTGCATCCTACTGTCATTTTTCCTACTGGAAGTGGAACAAGATCCCATGTCTTGTTCTTCTGAAGTGCACTAAGTTCCTCCTTCATGGCATCCTTCCATTTAGGATCCTGCTTAGCAACTCGTCAATCCTTTGGAACATGCACTGTCTGAAGGGATGCAATGAATGCTTTGTATGCAGGTGAGATATGGGAATATGAGATGAAATTTGTAATGTCATGCTCAAAGCCATACCGGATTGGAGGCTTTCCTGCATTAGCTCTAGTTTCCCTACGTTGTGCAAGTGGTAACTCTAGATGGGAGTGATTAGAATGAACATTACCACTCGCCCCAAGACGAGGCAAGGAACTTGATGGAGAGAGACCCGAGGAGGAATTTGGGACTAGATCAACTGGCAAGGCTGGCTGTTCAGAAGGTTGTTCAGGCTGTGGCAATGCCGGCTGTTCAGAAAGCTCCACCGTTGGCGACTTAGGTGTTGACTGCTTGTCTCTCTGCTTCTCCCCCTGTTTCCCAAAGTGTCTTCGCTGATAAACCTTCAATTCTTTTGGGGCTATCACATCTCTCGCATATTCCGTTAGGTTTGGGAACGGAATTGTTCCCACGATAACTTCTTCTCGTTGACTCTCCTTGTTCTCCCCCTCTCGACTGTCACCCTCAGTGATAGGAGAGATCTCCAAATACCGATCAAGAGTACCTCCACTCGTGTAGTAAGGCTCAAACTCCCGGAATGTCACATCCATACTCACGAACAACCTTCGTTCAACTGGGTTCCAGCATCTATAGCCCTTCTGACTTGACGAATAGCCTATAAAGATACACTTCAATGCCTGTGGATCCAACTTGCCGACCGTTGGTCTGTGATCTCGTACAAAACACACACAATCAAACACCTTGGGAGGCACCTTGAACTCCCGCTGACCCAAAAGAAGTTCAGTTGGAGACCTCATCCCAAGTATTCGAGACGGCATGCGATTGATGAGATACGCTACCGTCATCACTGCCTCGCTCCATAATCCCTTTGGCACATTCATCTGAAACATGAGTGAACGTGCTACCTCCAACAAATGTCTATTCTTCCTTTCAGCCACTCCATTCTGAGGTGGGGTTCCTGGACAAGTAGTCTGATGAAGTATCCCCTCTTCTGAGTGATACGTTGCAAACTCCTTGTTAACATACTCAGTTCCATTATCTGTTCGGAGAATCCGAACCTTTGCGTCAAACTGGGTAGCAATCATCCTATGGAAGTCCTGAAAACACCGAAGGACCTCGTTCTTGTGCTTCATCATATAAATCCAAGTCATACGAGTATAACAATCAATAAATGTAACAAACCACTTAAAGCCACTCACAGAAGTAACTGAGCACGGATCCCAAACATCCGAATGTATTAATATAAAAGGTTCATAACTCTGAAAACCAATACTATTATACGTAGACCATGTATGCTTTCCAAACTCACAAGCATCACACACAAGTTTACTCTTGTCTACCCTTTTGAACAAATTAGGGTATAACTGACTCAAACTCTCAAATGATAAATGTCCTAAGCGACGATGATATAACAAAACTTCTCTCTCGATTCCTCCGACAGCCACAGCCAATGCCGCATCAACCTGATCAATGTACCATAGCCCATTACGCCTTATTCCAGTCCCAATCCTCTTCCCAGTTCTCTTCTCCTGGAACAAGCATGAATCCTCATCAAATGTGACAGTGCATTTGAATTGGTCAATGATAGAGCTAACTGAAAGAAGGTTGACTGGAAAAGAGGGCACATGCAAGACGGAGGATAAAGCAATGGATAGTGTGCACTCTACAGATCCTACACCTTGAATAAGCTGAGAGGTTCCATCAGCTGTTTGGACAGTTTCAGAATGAGTATATGGGGTGTAAGATGCAAATGCACTAAGTGAACCCGTGACATGTTTGGATGCTCCTGAATCTATGATCCAATCAATATGAGAGTGCTTATATGTGGATGAAAGTGCATGTGCCTGAGTACCTTCACCCACGTGAGCGTAGTTTGCAAAGTTACCAAAGGAGGTGGAATCATGAGATGTCTCCAATGCCTTTCCCTGCTGCCACTTCTCCCATTGCATGACTTGCTCGCCTGTCAGAGTAACAGACGTGATCTCCTCTTTTAGGGCCATATTAGCCCTGGGGCCAGCTCGACCCCTTCCTCGACCTCTATCTCCACGACCACCACGATCTCCACCTCGGCCTCCTCGACCTCGACCTCCATACTGTGGAGAAGGACAAGCACGGCTCAGATGTCCTCTTATCCCACAGTTGTAGCACTCCCTATCATCTGGTAGGGCGTATGCGGATCGGACCGGGTTGTTGTCCTCCATTACTCGTAGTCGAACCTCCTCCTGCACTATAGCCGAAATAGCCTCCTCCATAGTAGGCAAGTTTACCAAGTGAAACATGACAGCCCTTTTACTCTCAAACTTTGGGTTCAGTCCCTTTAGAAAGTGTGTAACCCGTCTGCGTTGCAGCCACACTCTACCAGCCTCAATATCACCAGCACATATTAACTGCATTGGATCATAGTGATCTAAATCTCTCCACAGTTGCTGCAGTTCACTAGCATATTCCTGGACGGTCTTCTCCTCCTGTTTCAGGGCCTCCACTTTGCCCTGGACCTCCACCATCATCATCACATTTCTTGCCCCAGAGTACATGTTGCTCAACGTCTTCCACATCGCCGGCGCACTCTGCATCATCTCCACCATCCGAGCGATGGATGGAGACATCGGAGTTAGTAACCAAGCTACCACCACAGAATTGGTGGTGTTCCATATCCTCCAATCAATGCTCGCCTTATCTGTAGGCTCAACACAAGTCTCTCGCAGGTAGTGCTCCACCCCCTTCGTCCTCAGAATTAGCTGAGCCCTTCTAGACCAACTCAGATAATTCTTACTTCCAATTTTACATCGTTCGACATCAGCTCCAGCTTTAAGTCAGATGACCCTGCACCAACCCTCGGACCTATCATACCCGTCGCAAAGAGGTCCTGTAACATGCTTCTCATGTCACCCTGAGTTACTAGCGGGGAAGTATTCTCAACTACTGTCTTCTTTTTCTCTTCTACCATCCTCATTGCGGCTTCTTCCTCCTCCTTCCTCGCAGCCTCAATTTCCTCGGGATTCATCTTCTCAAACAACCAGAGCAATGCCAATAGCTGCAAAGATATGCCGCGCGTATCTCCTACGATCACGGCATTTCTTCACGCATCAATGTTCTGACCAACCTGGATGACTGCTATTACAATTGCCCAAATCATGCGGAACCGTAGCATAAAAGAAACAATAATATTAAACAATATTATTTCTTCGGATCGGACATTTGGTTCTCCCGAACAGAAAAGCAACCTCTCCCTCGGTTTCTTCTCCCGAGCGCTCCTTCTCCGGGCTTTCTTCTCCAAATCGACAGCTCTCTCCACTCTTCCTCCTCGGCGAGTCCCTGGCTCGCGCTTGCGAGGAGCGGCGGTGGCTTCCGTCAGCCGCACTCGCGGCGGCGCGCGCGACACGACCCGAGCGGCGGCGGCGCCCGCACGCCCGCGAGGCGCAGCAGCGGCACGGCCCGAGCGGCGGTAGTTCGAAATCGTCCGCGAGGCGACGGTGCGAAGGGGGAGGGGGAACGACGACGGCGGCGGCTGAGGTACGTGGGGGCTAGGGTTAGGGTTCGGTGGTGGATGGGCACGGGGGCTCTGATACCATGTAGATTTGTTTGGTAATAATTGTATGTATCCCGTAGGATCCCACACCCTTTATTTATAGTCTTGAAGTAGAGTCCATCTCTAATACAACTCCTTATTTGGATCTAACACGAACTCTCCAACAATCACAAATTGGTCGATGAACTTGTCGTACAATATTACGAACTGGTCGTGAGTGATAAGGGTCTGATCGCAGATCATATTGCATAAGGTTTTGTCCGATGTAATCTTTATGTGTATTTGGGAGTCGCTATGTCCTGCTAGGAACCGCTGCAGCCTTGTGGATCGGAAAAGACTTTCTGAATCACGGCCGATTACGCATAAACCTACAGGGTTACACACTTAATGGTTGGAGCAAACTAGTTCGGATTGGATCCGTTATAAGCTCTTTATAAAGGGAGGTGTGGGGCTTTTGGAAAAGATTGCACCACCTACCGAAACCCTAGCTGGCACCCCCACCTCCCCGAAGGCCCTGCCGTACGCGCTAGTTATTTGCTATGGAGCCCACCACCATGTAAGGCATGCCCACTTTGCACCATGTAACATGTGTCCCGTACTCCCGTTTGCCACTTTGGCACCCGGTGATTTTCTATTAAAATTCTAAATCAGTCTGCTCCCTTTTAATATGAACCGATTTCTTGTATGGAAGTGCTGATTTCCTTTTAGGTTTTAACGTATTTAATCTTTTATTAAAGTGCAACCTGATGTACTTGATACTGACGAATCACTTCTTCACATGTTTTATACCTTTTCATCTTACATATTGTTTTGAATAATTTACAGAGCTGATTATAGCCTTCAGTCCGTAAAGGAAAATTTCCTTCTAAAAGACAGAAGATTGAGGAGGTCCCACCCCTGCATCCAGCTTAAGTGTTCCTTCTTCCAGTCGGAGTGCATGGGGGAAACCATCCAGCCAAGAACGCTCCTGCGGATCTGTTGGGTGAGCCCATGAACAATGATAAGCAAGGGAAGAACAAGGACTTCCAAGCAAGCTGTCTGCTTCTGGTTTCAAATGTGGCACCTTAGGCTGAAATCGTGCAGCTCCAAGAAGATATTGAACCGCTGTGGTCCTCTCTGGAGAATGCCAGGCGCCAAGCTGAAGATGCTGGTCTGGTGTGTGGTGAACAAATGAGGCTGAAACTGCACGAGGCAGTCGCAGAGGCCCGCAAGGAAAGAGATGCAGCCAGAAAGAAGGCCGAAGAGGCAGAAGCAGCCCGTGCTTTGTTGAGGACCCAAGCGAACAAGATGCTTGAAGCCGCATGGAAGCAGGCTGCCAATGCAGTGAACTCCTCCAAGGAGGCTGAGAAGAGGGTCGCTCATGCTGAGCAATGCCAACCTGAGGCCGAAACTAAAATCGTGCAGCTCTGGCAAAAGGTTGAACGGCTACTGTCCTCTTTGGAGATTGCCAAGCACCGGGCCGAGGATGCTGGTCTGGCACGCGGTGAACAAATGAGGCTGCAGCTGCAGGAGGCACTCGCAGAGGCAACAAAGAAAAAGATTCAGCCACGAAGAAGATGGCAGTGGCCAAAGCAACCTGCACTTTGTTGAGGGTCCAAGAGAACCAGGTGCTTGAAGCCACACAAAAGTGGACCGCCGATGCTGAGCAACGCCAAGCTGAGGCAGAGGCAAAGCTTGAGGAAGCTGAATGTTACCGCTGCGCCTATAAAAATCTAAGGAAATGGGTTGTCCAGTAAGTAGCACAAAGCACTTGACTTTGCATCATTGCATGCCGTGCATGTTTATTTCTTCCTAACTTGGAGTGACTGCATGTGCAGTGAGCTGTGGCTGCAGGAGCTACTGACCAACCGGAAGATTTATCCACAAGCTAGGGAAGATATCTGCGACAGAGGAAGACGAGGATGCGTTTGCCCAGGACTAAGCTTGGGAAGGGCGCTCAAGGTGCTCGACATTATCATTGACACCTTCCCATCCGGTATGCACACTGGCCCCGCTTCCATGACTGTGACAGCCCCAGCGCCACCGGCACAGGAGGCCGTGAAAGAGGCTTAGTTCTGTTCTCGTCTCCCATCTTAGGTGCCCCTTGCTGTATTTACCCTGCATGACTCAGATAATATTTTCCCTGCATTGCTCATAGATAACTTATCCTGCAATCCACTCATCCACCACACACCATCATGGTAGTATATTGGTTATTGGTACTTCATTTAGACAAACAACGGCTTTTCTTTCTTTTTTGATCAAAAACAGTGCCATTTTCACCGTGAAAACTCTGCTGATGTGCTTCCTGGCTGACCGACCAATTTGGCAACTGGGTGAGGATAGATGCTTCTGAAAACTGATATGTATCGCGGATTCACGGCTTATGAATCACTTCTTCATGTGTGTGTATGTGTGTGTCTGTGAAACATACTTGTTATGTTGTTCATGTGGTAGTGTAAGAGCGCTGCTCTCCCTACAGGCAGGCTTCGGATCATGTGTTTTGTAGTTATGTGGTGTTCTGGATAACATACAGAGATTGCCATAGCCTTAGCTGCAATAATTGTTAACAAGTCATAGTGTCATATGTGATGAATAAGTCTCTGTACTGTGGTCTTTGTGGGGTGGGCACATGGTTCTTGTACAGCATCTTGGACTAGCTTTAGGAGTGGTTGTACAGCATCTTGGACTAGCTTTAGGAGTGGTTGTACAGCATCTTGGACTAGCTTTAGGACAGCATCTAGGACAAACATCTTAGCATCTTAGAGAACAAGCACCTAAGACAAGATCTTAGCATCTTAGAGGAAAGATCTAGGACAAAGATCTTAGCATCTTAGACTAGCATCTTGGCATATGTTTGGTGTTTAGTCGGCCTATAAATATGTATCCCCAACCCTCAGTGGGTATGGTATTGTGTGAGAAATAAACCAAGAAAAATTTGCCCCACCTCCAAGTGTCATCCTCTCCATGAGAGTAAGGATCTTGCTATCACCAAGAGCAAGAGTCCAGTGTAACAAGTGGTATCGAGCTATACTATCCTCAGTGCTCGAGCATCTCCTACTCATCTCTTCACCGGCCTCGCAGGCGACCCTGGTAAGATAGCGCAGCGGCCCGATCAGACTCGCCACTCCTCTCCGAGACGGCAAGCGGCTCGTCGAGCGACCTCTCCACGCAACCCCGATAGCGCGCCATGTCCGCGAGGCGCTCGGCCTCGGTCGCCTCGAGCACGCGGCGTCGGCGAGCAGCCGAGCTTCGCCGCGATAAGCAAAGACGAATGGCGAAGCGGCGGCAGAGACCGCCGCAGCCGCGAAAGGGCGTCGGCTGGCGGCGGCGAGCGGGCAAAGCGCAGGCATGAGAGTGGAAGCGGCGGCGGGCGGCAGATGCAACAAGGTCGGCGGCAGTCAAGCCAGTCGAGGCTCTGCGGCGGCGTCGGAGCTCCATTTCGCTAACGATAAGCGTCGTCACGAACCTCGACCCGCTGGCGAGGGAGCCACAGCGAGAGCGGGCGGCGCGCATGGCAGCCACAGACGCCACGCCAGCGCGCGGCGGCGATCGACAGACGCGGTCACGCTGACGGCGCCCCTGGAGGAGGCGCGCTCGGCGGTGGCGCTCCTGGAAGAGGCGCGCACGACAACGGCGGCAGACGGGTCGATAGAGAGCGCGGCCTTCACAAGCAGCGTGACTCTCTCCCGGACCGTGCATCGTGGTTACCACGGGTTCCGTGTGTTGTCGGGGCGCCGCCCGCGCGGTGGCCTACCTCACCAAGACCAACTACGCCGAGCGGGCGCGGTGATGAAGGTGAGGCTCGGTCACGCGCACATGTGGGAGGCGGTCCGGTGCGGACGCGTCACGCGACGGGATTGACGACGCCGGATGCCCTCATCGCCGCAGATCCGCCCGAGATGCGGTTCGCTCTCCAACAAGCGGTCGCCAAGGAGGCTTGGGACGCCATCGCATTGCGGCGCGCATCGGCAGCCGATCGCGCCGCAAGTCCACACCGCAAGCGCTTCGCGCGGAGGGGAGAACACGGCCTTCAAGCGGCGAGGACGTTGATGACTTTGCTCTCGCCTCAACACCTCGTTGCGTAAGATGGTGCGCCGGCGACGACACTGCAGCGAGAGAGCGCCGAGAAGCTCTTTCGCTGCGTCCCGAGAAGTACAGCGATGGCTCGCCGATCCGGTCTGTTGGACCTCTCACGATGACGATCGAGGCGTTGCGGTCGCCTCAAGGTCGCTGGATGCCGATGAGCCACAGCGTCTCGGGACCCGTCACCATTGGCGGAAGCTCCTCTCGCTCGGAGCGGTGGGGCACGGCCAAGGTGACAGGAAGAAGGGGAGCCTTCTTCCACGACGACGACGCATGCGTGGTAAGCGCGCAAGCGCGCAAAGACGCCGAGCATGGGCGCGAGGACGTCGCCAGAGTCATGACCGTGGGCGCCGGTATGCGCGCGCGGCAAGCCAAAGCCGCGCGACGAGACGACTCTTCCCACAATGCGGCAAGCTTGGTCATTGGGCCAAGGATTGTCGGCGGCCACGACGCGGCCAGCCCACGCGCGCGAGCGAGGAGGAGGAGCGGCCGGCTCGCTCATTGCTCATGCGAGCATCGAACTACCTTTCACCGGCATCGCCGCAACGGCCTCCACCTTGACGAGCCAAAGCACACGCCTCCTCGGCGGCGGTTCGAATAAAGAAGACCGACGGGTGGTGCCTCGACACGCCGCCACCCACCACATGACCGGGCGGCGGAGTTCTTCTCGAGCTTGACTCAGCGTTCGAGGCTCCGTCAAGTTTGGGGGCGCCCGGCGTGGAAATCAAGGGCGTCGGCCGCCATCTTCTCCACGCGTCCGGTGAGCACAGTACGCCACCGCGGCGTCTACATCCCGGATCTGCGAAACTCCATCATCGCCTTGGGATACTGGATGAGAACGGCTCACGTGTCGAGATCAAGCGCGGTGTTTGCGGATTTGGGATCTTCGCCACCGCCTTCTTGCCAAGGTAACCAGAGGCGCAAATCAACTCTACATCTTTCACGTGCGGTGGCACAACCCCTGTTTACCGCCGTCGGACGACGAGGCGTGGCGATGGCACGAGCGCTTTGGGCACCTTCACCGAGGCCACAGGCGGCTCGGTGCCACGAGATGGTGCGAGGTCGCCGTGCCTTGACCATGTAGAGCGATTCTGCGGCGGCGCGCGTGTTGACGGCGCCACGACTCACTCCCGGTGCGAAGTTTCGAGCTAAGGAGAGGCTCGAGCTCGTGCGGGACTTGTGTGGCCGGTGACACGGTCACACGGAGACGGCGCCACTTCTGCTGCCGTCGGCGACCTCTCCGCTACATATGGGTGATGGTTCTCGGCAGCGGAGAGGTCTGCGGGCGCCATCGCGCCGCGCGCAGCTGCGAGGCGAGGCGAGCGCGCAGCGCGCGCGTCTTGCGCGCATGAACAACGGCGAATTCACGGCGGCGGGTCGCGTCGTCTTTGATGAGGGCATTCAGCGTCACTACTCACGCCGTCGCACCGCAGCAGTAAGCAGCGTCGTCGCCGAGCGCGCAACTGGCGGTTGCGGGGATGGCTCGCCCCCTCCTCCAGCAGAGGATGCCGTGTCTTACGGGAGAGGGTGGTGACGGCCGTCTACATCCTCAACCGCCGCCTACCAAGGCGCCGACGGCGGGGCCGCGTGAGAGGCTTGGCATGGCGCAAGCGACGGTCTCCACTTGCGGGTTTTCGGCTCCTCGCGTTCGCCAAGGAGCTTGGCCACATCGGCAAGCTCGACGGCGAGCACTCGAGTGTTCATTGGCTACGCGGAGGGCTCGAAGGCCTACCGCATCCTCGACTCTGTCACACAACGCGTCCGCATCTCGCGTGACGTTGTGTTCGACGGCGGCGGGCCGTGGGACAAGGCGGTGGACGACGGTTCGACTCGACTCTCGGACTTCATTGTCGACTACGTCCTCTTGAGAGAGCTGCGAGCTAGCAACTTCGTCTTCACCGAGCTCGTCCACCTCGACACCTTGCTCGCTACCGGCTCGGCGAGTGCTCCACCACTTCGGCCGCGGCTCGCCCCACTCTTCACCACCGGCCACTCCACGCTCTTCGCACGGCCACCACTCTCCGCACCGGCCACACCACTAGGATCGGCCTAACGCCCGGTCCACGATGAGCGCCAGACGGTGGAGTTCGCGACTCACATGTCCCACGACGAGATCGCGTCGGCGCCTACGGCGACGGCGCGAGCCTCTTGCCGCCGCACCATGGACAACATCCTCGAATCGCCGCGTCCTCGGCCCAGCGCAAAGACGACTTCGAGCGGAGCCGCACTTGGCGTGCGCGACGGCGGCGAGCCCCTCCTTCCGCCGAGGCGGAGGAGACGCGGCGTGGCGTGTTGCGATGAAGCGAGAGATGGACGCCGCCGAGCGAACCGACGTGGAGCTGGCGGATCTTCTGCCGGCCATCGCGCGATCACCCTTAAGTGGGTGTTCGGCGGCGGGATGGCCGGCGCCATCGTCAAGCACAAGCTCGCGGTGGCACGAGGTTTCGTGGCGGCGAGGGGTCGATTTCGGCGACGCCGCTCGGCGTCGCGCGCATGGAGTCCGTTCGTCTTCTCCTCGCACTTGCGGCCCGGAGGGTTGGCGCGTCCATCACATGGACGTCAAGTCCGCCTTCTCAACGACGACTTGAAGGAGGAGGTCTACGTCCGTCGGCCGCGGGATTCGTCATCCCGGCAAGGAGGGCAGGTTCTCACGCTCGCGCAAGGCCCTCTACGGCTGCAGCACCACGAGCACCAAACGCTAAGCCGACTCCACCTCACGCAAATGGGGTTCCAGCAGAGCGCACACGAGGTCGCATCTACGGCGGGGCAAGGGCGCAACGCCTGGCGGTGGCGTCGTCGACGACTTGGTGATCACCGGCTCCAAGGAGGCCGAGGTCGAGCGTTCAGCGCGTAGATGAAGACCGCCTTCGGATGAGCGACTTGGGGCTTCTCTCTCTACCGGGGATCGAGGTCCACCAGACGGCTCTGTATCTCCTTCGCTTTGACCGCCACGCTAAGCGCATCGTCGAGCCGGGCGGCTCACCGACCGCAACCCAACCCACACCCTATGGAGGAAAGGCGGTTAAGCGCGGCGCAAGACGCGCATCGTGGGGCTTCGCTACCTCGCCCACACGCAGCGTCCGGTTGGCGTTCGCCGTCGGCTACGTCGGTCGGTTCATGCAATGATCGACGACGAGCATCGGCGCCGTGAAGAGGATTCTCCGCTACGTTGCGGGCACCTCCGACTCACGCTTGCACTACCCGAGGTGTCTCGTGTGGCGCGCTTCATCGAATGCAATGACGGCACCACGCGGCGACATCGACACCGGCAAAGAGCACAAGCGGGATTCTCTTCTTCCTCGGCAAGTGCCTCGTTAGTGGCGATCGATCAAGCGGCCGGTGGTGGCCTGTCGGTGTGAGGCCGAGTACATAGCGGCTTCCACCGCTTCGACCAGCGCTCGGCTCGTTCGATCGCTTGGTGATCTCCTCGGAGACAACGGGCGATGGCGCTCGGTGGGCAAACAAGTCCGCTCTGGCTTTGGCAAAGAACCCCGTTTTCCATGAGCGGAGCAAGCACATCTGGGTGAAGTACCGCTTCATCCGAGGTCGTTGGATGAAGGCGACATCAAGGCGAGCTACATCAACACCACGGATCGCCTTGCGGACTGCCACCAAGCCTCTTGGGAGGTCAAGTTCTCGAGCTCGCTCCAGGATCGGGATGGTTCAACTCTCCCACAAGACGACGCACAAGACTTAGGGGAGAATGATGAATAAGTCTCATCTTGTGGTCTTTGTGGGGTGGGCACATGGTTCTTATGCATATCTTGGACTAGCTTTAGGAGTGGTTGTCGAAATCTTGGACTAGCTTTAGGAGTGGTTGTATAGCATCTTGGACTAGCTTTAGGGCAAAGATCTAGGACATCATCTTAGAGGGCGGCACCTAGGACAAAGATCTAGACAACATCTTAGCATCTTAGAGGACAGCATCTAGGACAACATCGTAGCATCTTAGACTAGCATCTTGGCATATGCTTGACTGTTTAGCCAGCCTATAAATATGTATTCCCAACCCCTCAGGTGGGTATAGCATTATGTGAGAAATAAACCAAAAAAAAAAATTACCCCATCTCCAAGTGTCATCCTCTCCATGAGAGTAGGATCTTGCTATCACGAGTCCGTCCGCTTTTTTATTTTGGCTCCCTCGTAGCAATCAATTGCAAATGTAGCCTCTCCACGATTTTTGCGAATCGAAAATCTCCCTCTCCTTCGCGCACGGGGCGCGAAAGGTCTAAGCCCGGCGGGCCATTTGCAAATTCCACGCACTTTCCGCGCTCCCCGAGCGCGGAATGAGAGGAAGGGGGCTAGATTTGCAAAAAAAACAGGAAAGAGGCTAGATTTGCATTTGATTGATGTGAGGGAGCCAAAATAAAAAAGAGTTCGAGTCCAGCGTGTAACAATATGAAGGCATCAAGCTCTGCACTTGTACTCTAACTGAAGTACCATCTGGTCATTTCACTACCGTTTTGATCTCTGTGAAGATACTGTTTGACTCTGAGATGTTTCATGTTTGTGCAAGGCTGGTTTGGTGGTGTCTTCTGCCTGACTCCATGGTGATCTTCGCAAAGAATCCCCTGCTTCGCCATGTACGGCATTCAACCGGGGACCCCATCGCTGGTCCCGGCAAACGGGAAAGAGCGGGAGATGAATTTATTCGTTCTTTCTTTCTGTTCGAGACTTGAGTTCTGCCTTTTGACCCTTGGCGCCGCGCGATGCCAAGTTTTACAGTGTTTGCTCTGTGCGTTGATGTGGATTTAGTTCGTGCTGGTTATATACACGCCAAAATGTTGGTACGCGTAGCAGTGCTCCTAATTATTATTACCTATATTAATAGCGCGTGGGATTGCCCCCAGCCGGCCTGGCCACGTCGCCTGTGGCTCGCCCGCCGTCTGATCGCGCCAGGCGACACTCACGGCCGTCCAATTTACCCGGTGCGCTTCGTGCGAGCGGGCTTCTCTCGCGCGGCCGCTGGTAGGCTTGTTGCTGCGCGTGCCTCCACACCCTTGCGCCTTCGCATCTGTGCCCGCGCCTCACACGCCCAGCAGGGCCAATAGATCAGTCTTGTGCCGAAATATGGGGCCTCGCTAACTAGCTAATCACACGCGAGCCCATTTCTTCTCATTAGCTTTGACTCTTCGGCACTACGAGTGTGCGTCTTCGCGCCAGGGCCAGGGGCGCGGGTGATCTTCTAGTATGATGATGTTCCTACGGAAGCTGCCACTGTTTTTGTTTCGAGAGGGTAGGAGAAGAAGATGGCGATGAACCGGACGGGGTTGCCAGCCAAAGCGATACTACAAACTGACCGTCAGTTTCAAAGGAAAAAAAAAGTGAAACGGAGAGTGTCACAAAAGCTCTTGCAAAAAAATATATATAGAGATTGAAAGAAAAAGGCTTTCTTTTCCCAGATGGAAATGTTACTCACGGACATTTCTAGAGGCTCGTATGGCCCATGTGCTAATGGATCTGGATCTTCTGCAATACTACAAGGATCGTTGTGCAATGTTTTCAAAGTAGTACCGTAGCAATCGATGCACAAAAACATTGTACGTGGAATACTGTGACAAAGGAACTGTTTAGATTACATTGTCGTGATCGCTCTGTCCATCCGCATTCCATCTAATGGCTGAAGAGTGTTAATGCAGAAAACACTTTGTGTCTCTGCCGTCATTGTTAAGGAAAAGCACAATCATTTCTTCTCTTTGTTCTTTTGTTAGTTTTGGGCTCTTGTTTCCTAAGACCAAAATTATCGTCAGGGATGGATCTCAGGTGAAGGGTCGTCGGGTGGGCCCACCGCCCTGTGACGGAGGCCCGCACGCATGACATGTGGGGCCCACAGTTCCAACGTCATCTACTAGCACATCATAATAGGAGCATGCGCATTGTGCTAGTTTTGATTCGATCATCCTGCGTCATCCACAAAAGGAGAGCAAGCGTGCGAAAGGGCCAGAAAATCTCTTCTTTTTTTACAGACTGTCCACGTATTTTTCTCCAGCTCTATAACGTTCAAATCTTGTATTTAATGACTACATATGGAACGAATAAAAATCTACAAAAATGGTAAGAATTCACGCATACGATGAACCAGAGCTACCTCCCATTTCAGATTTCTCTACCAGAGATTCGGCGACAAAAATGGTGTTGCACTTAAAGGGATTCTCGTAGATACATATGACAACCCATGAAATGTGAGGTAGCTATTAATTAGAAAATTTATTTCCTAGGTGTTCCTTTGCATTTCAATGAACGACTCAAGCAATTCATGAATCTGCATTGTTTTATTTGTGATTTTAAATTTGCAAAATCTACCACAAGCTCCAGAATCTTGTATTTAACAATCATTCAGCAACATCTTGGAATGCATATGCATTAATCAGGAACAACACTCACAACAAAAGTGAAAAGAATCGTATTTGATAATCATCCAGCGACATTTTGAATGCATATGCAACAATCAGGAATAACACTCACAGTAAAAGTGAAAAGAACTCCGCAAAGTTCCTATCCACAATCACGAGCCTTAGTTCATCTTTAGTGTATTGAATCAACATCGATTCAAAGTTATGCCACGTAAGCATTCAAGAAACAAACATTTTTTTATCTCCAATGTATTGATTCGATTCTTACTCTGAAGTGGGACCCACATCTTATTAAAAAAATCTGAAAAGGAATAAAATTTACCCCTCCGAACCGCTCTCTCTCTATCTCTCTCCATCCCCTCCCCTCACCTCCGATCTCCTGCTCCCCACAACCGCCCCTTCCACCCTTCTCCCTCTGCGCTACCACCGGTCAACGCCCCACCCCCCTCCGCTCCACCGGCAGTTGACACCGCCCCTCCACCCTTGTCCCTTCGCACCATGGAGGAGACCAGATTTGGCTAGCTATCGAGCAACAACGCCGACGGGTTGCAGTCGACGACATCGAGGACAAGGCCGAGGCGATGGTGGCAAGGCGAGCAGAGATGGTATCCTCTCCCTCCCTCGTCCTTGATTCAAGATTGGTAGGTGGCCACGAGATTTTTAAAGGGTTGGAATTGAATCATGTTTAGAGATCGGTTCTAGGATTTTTTTTTCATTCGAATCGACACGTCCAACGTGTTGAATCGGTTCAATGCCTTCTTTTTCCTCCTCAAAACCGACTATGATACAACGTTGGAGATGGCCTTAGCCTGGTGTCGATCTCCTGATTAATTGGCAGAGGCACGGCGTGTTCTACATATTGATGATTAACAGACGTACTTAGTACCCCTTCCTTTCACAAAGACAAGTCGTTTTGAAATACATGCAACCAAACCTTACAAACTTTAGATGTTGATATATTTTAAAATATTTAGATTAGATACATTAATTAGATTCATCTCAAAAAGTTCTTTCATAATAATATAATTTTGTTGGTTTTTACAAATAATTACAATAGTATGTAGTGGTCAAAATTCTATTTTGAAGACCGTGTCAATATCCAAAATGGCTTGTTTTGTGAATTAGAGGGAGTATATCAACATTACCATGCAATAAAGACCGTCCCTGGATGCACCTAGGATATGCATAGTTGACAAATGCGAGAACCAAATGCCATCAATGAACCCAGAGATAAAGGAATTATGGATGCAAGGAGATATACATATCTGCATGGCTATCTCACCTCATTTAACAGGCAACGAAGGCCCAGGTCATCCCAAATGGAAGAGAAGACGAGTCAGCAAGACCCAAACAAAGCAAACAATAAAACACTCGAGATCGAAGCGAGCATGCAGCCAGCACACGCAACGCGCCGTTGAAAATTCAAAACACATCCAAAATAGGAGACGCCGAAACCAACAATAAACCCACGGCTGATATGTCTTAACTAACAAAAGAAGAAGTTCATCTCTGCAGCGGGATAATCGTCCCACCCTAAAAGAAACTCGTGTCGATTCCTCTCGTGCGCGCCCCACACCCTCTTAGCCTAAAAAACCGGCTAAGTAAAAACAGGATAAACTGCTGAACAAAATGACGTCGACCAGGTGCGCCACCGAGAGCACCTCGCCAACTTCGCGGTATCTGTGCTGCTTGCGCCTGGGGAGATCCACGAAGGCCAGCTCCGCCGCGCGCAGAAGGCGCAATCGGACCTCTTGGTCCTCCTCATCAACGACAACGCGGCTACCGGGGGAGGAGGCGGCGTCGCCTCCCACTGCAACTACTCCTTTGGCCCATGCGCGTGTGTCTCCCTGTTGTGTCGCGGTTCTCAGCTATTTATCCTCCTCCCACTTCTGCTCGCTCTCGTGGAGCATGTCCCGTCCCATGTACGATCCTTTTTATCCATTGTAACGCACGAGTATCTAGCTAGGACGCGATGATACAGGGAATCAATTCATTCATGGACATGTTATGGTTGATTTATCTAACAAATATCATTGGTTTTGAGTTCTGATTGTAAATGTGTGCATGACTTAAGCTATTAAAACTGTTTTGGTTTAACTTCAAATGCGTGCCAACAATTTTTCAATATAAATATATGTTTTTGGTTGCTTTGAACAACAGTTTGAGATTTTGTTCGGCCATAGAATGCAGTACGGAATTGTTTTGTGTTTCTGACTACTGGAAATTTTCAGTGGGAACTGATTCAGAAAACTTCATCTTTGTTCATAGACTTCACACAATATAGAAACTATTTCGTTCAAAATATAGATTTCGTCGCAACGCACGGAACCCTATAAAAAAAACGAAGTCACGAGGAGAGGCCTTCCGGCCAGTGTGACCACGACGCAAAACGAGATGGAAGCCAACGTTAAGAATTCGAACCAAGACCAAATCCGGAAGCAATCGGATTTAGCGCAGTTGAGACTAGAACAGAAGGGAGCAGAATTAGTAGTAAAAGCAAAACAGGGGATTCATTAATTGGTTCCTAGTATATCTTTCCGTCTGATCTGGCCATGGCAGGCCGTGCGTGTGAGATGCGAAACGGGGGAAATTTTTTTGGGTTTCGTCGGGCGGCGTCTCCCTCCCGCCAAAAGAACCCGCCCAGCCCCGCCTCTCCACGTGCTCCCCTCAATTCTCAAACCCGCCCCTCGCTTCCCCCTTCACGCTCGCCGTCCGCTATAACCCCCCCACCCCAACCCCCCCGCCTCGACCAACCTCCGCCTTTCCGCTCTCGCTCGTCGCGTCGCTCCACCCGCGCTTCTCTTCTGCCCCCCTTCCTGACTCGTCTCCCCTCGCCGGCGGCGGCGGAGGCGCCTCCGCTCCGCGGCCCGTCCACGCGCAGGTAACCCCGCGCTTCCACCTCGATTTCTCGCCTGTTTCGCTCGGCGGGAGTGGTTGGTTTGGTCTGGGGCTTAGCCGCGTGCGTTGTGTTGCGTTGCGGGTGCTATTCGGCTGGTGATTCGCGCGGTTTTGGGTGGTTTTGTCGGCGAATCGTGCTGCTGCTGCTCGGGTTGTTCGTCCAGGTGGGTGGGTGGGTGGGGTTTATTCGGGTTGCGGCGCGATTCAGGAGGGGATTTTAGAGGATGAACCGTTTCGAGGTTTTTCGCTGCTGCTGCTGTATCCAGGTGGGGATTTACTTCGGGTTGTGGCGCGACTCGGGAGGGGTATTTCGGAGGAATCGTCTCGAGATTTTGGTGTGTTGCTGCGACGGATTGTTGCTTCGAATTGGGGGATGGATTAGCCGGTACTCTTCAGGGTTCTGAGGGGCGGTTAAGTCTAGGAGAAATTTTTATGCTGTCGTGCTGTGATTCAGGAGGAATTTTACGAGCGGCAGGTTTTGGGGCTGGATTCGCGAGCGGAATCGCATCGATTGTTCCGCTTTCCCCCAAACTTTTCCCCCCTTCTCGAATGGTGAATTCTGGCGGAGTTGGGATTAATGCGTCCGTTGCATCGGGAATCGTGCCTGGTCCTATTTCGGCCATTTTGCACGGATTTGGTCCTGCGTCTCACTCTGATGTGCCTTGTGGAGGTTTATGTTGATGGGTCTATGCTGCCGGAGTAGCCGATTTGGGGTTGCTTCGGTGTGCTTTACCCGGCGAAGTACGCCGCCGCCGCCGCATATCTGTATAGTCTCTCTCTCTCTCTCTCTCTCTCTTTCTCTCTCTCTCTTGGCAGTTGATATGGTTTGTGTATGGTTGTAGGAGATAATTTTGAGAGATCTTTTGCTGTGGTTGAGTGGTGGTGATTTGAGACTGGATTATTGAGCTTTTAGCTAAGAACCTGTTCATCGCAGTTTTCCTCTGTAATAGTGTCGCCTCGCTTTGCACAAATTGGTCGACTTCTATTGGCTAGTCAAGTAGATATTTTCCCCATGTACTGGAGATAATTTTCCTGAAACTTTCTGATGTTATTGCGATGCAAGGGCAGCGGATCTGTTCGTGGGATCTTTGATCTTCACCGCCAATCGTCTGTGGCCCCCCAATACCCCGCCGACACTGATTGCCTGCAGCCGGTGATTTTGTTCTTGAATCTACTAGGTAATAGTCGATTTTGCTGAATGAGCTATTTCATTGATTTACGCTGTTATATCATGCGGAGGTGGTGAATTTGGGTCTGTGATTGGTGAGTCATTAAGTTGATGACTGCTTTATTGGATTTGGTTGTATCAATAGTAGCACCAAATGCTCCATCTGCAACATTTTGTTTTAGAATTCCTATCAAGTAGTAGAAGTGGATGGAATGTGGATTAGTGGTTTTATGCATGGTTTGTAATTGTGCATGCTTGTTGCTCCCTTGCTGTGAGTGTTGTTATGATGGACTAGTGTTGTTAATCAAGCTTTGTTGTTGTCTTATGGTCAGTGATGAAGTTTCATATTTTTTTTTACTATACTGTTGAGTTGCTTAATGTGCTTTATGTATCCTTGCTAGTAAGCTCTCTTAATTAGATATAGACAGATTTTAGCATGCCTTCTGGATTTTCTTGCCGTCTTTGTGAAGACGATCTGGGTATTTGTATGGATTAGTGCACAATCTTCAAGTGGTGCTTGGTGCTGCACTGCTGCTGCTGCCTTGTTTGGTGGCTTGGTGCACCCATCTGTGCTGTTAGTTTTGTGCACTTTCTTTGTCTGCCTATTGTTAGCTGTTCATTACTGGTGTAACATTTGATTGATCTTTTATTCTGATTACCTTCTGTTTAGTGGTACTTTCCCAGTTCTTGTGGTTACGCCGATTTCGTTCTAGTTTTATAATTTGTTGGTCCTCCACGTTTGTGAACTATAGTGGATAGGGATATATTAGTGAGATGTTACTTCCGTGATTGTGAAATTTGGATCTGGGGAAGAAGTCAATTGTTGGGGCATTTAAGATAGCTGCGCCGCTTCTAGTTCTAGATGAGGTCTACACGTAAGTGATTATTCATGCATTTCTGTACAGTTTATTTATTGAACCAGTTTTTGATTTTCTTATTTCAAGATCTTTTGTTGGTTTTGACTTTAGTCTTGTTCTACAGGTCTTCAGGAAAAATAGGTTGAATTTATAACACTACACCACTAGTCATCAACTTGTGCATCCACGCGGGCTACATATTTCAAGTTATATTGTTAGGTTTAAATAACATGAATGACTATTAGCATGACAACTTCCAACAACACTGTATGCAATACACAAAGTCTGAATTTAACGGTTCATAATTTTAAATATTGAGTTTACTTTGTATATAATTATATGGCAATTTTTCAATAATGCAACGACGGGAGAGACAATTAGATTAGCAATGGAAAACTTTAGTCCGGATGAGTTCAACTTGAATTCGGAATCAAGGACCTTTTTTAGTGAAGGAATCAATAACCTAATTGATGGTGATACGTGACTCCATATTTTGCCATATATATGTGCATGCATGGTGCGATTTTTTAGTTCCATATACAGATTTGTACTCACCACGGGAATTTGAATGGAACTCTCTTTTATGTTCCGTGACATTGAGTAGAGAAAGAATCTAGGCCATAGTTTACACTAGTTACATAGATTGGATGATCGAGATCTTTTCTTTTTAATTTCTAGCATTTTTATTTTCCTCTAATTAATGTGGTAATTTTTAGCCTTTTTACCTCCTAGGATTAATATGGTGGCTTCGGGAGGAGCCTTCAATTAGTATAGATATAGATAGATGTTGTTCTATGATATGTTATTGTTTTCTATGGCCTTTCTCTATTTTCTTGAAACGCTAGTTCCATTAGAAGCAATGTGTACCTAGTAAGTATTAATTAGAGCAACATATGTACTAACAGACTGTGCTTTTTCTGTGCATTCTTTCACAAATGGAAGTATTCTGACCTGTTTATTGCTCAATTGCCATATAGCTTCTCTTTTTGTGGAATCTGTTAGTCCAGTATGCTTCTTGTGTCAATGAAAAACTGCAAATTGCATTAAAGATGCATATATGTTGCTTCCATGCTATTCCACTATTCCAAATATAATTGAATACACATGATTTTAATATATGTTGGAATCAAAATCTCAACCCCTTGTCTAATCATATTTGATTCATTTGACAATTCACCCCAATTTTGTTCTTGTATATTTCTGATTTTGATAATTTGTGTTACTCATTTGATCTTTACACATAGTTAATTTTGGTCTGCCAGTAAGTTTACTGCACTGCATTTATTTGCTAATTATTGACATGGCTGACTAATTCTAAATTTCACAGGGAGATATGGTGAAAACTCCACGTTCTCCTGTTACAACAGGTCTTGTTCTTAATTAACTTTTTTACTTGTTCTGTATGACAATTAATTGTTGCTCTTTCAATTTATGGCAAGATTATATCTTCTCTGACTATTGCCAGGAATACATTGTAATATTAATATAAACTATCATTTCTACCAGGGTATTTTCTTTACACATCTGATTTCAGAGTGTAAATTTGAGATGGCATTTGATCTTTGTTTGATATTTGATATGTGTTACATGTCATGTATTCTATTGGGTCTCACCAAGAGTGTTATAACGGTTTCTATAGAAACTGGGGGTTTCCCTTTGATTAAAAAAATTGTATTCTACCGGGTCTTCATAACTATCAGATGAAAAGGAGTAACTTATATGCTGAAATAGACAGGGAGTACAGGCTAAAGCTCCTGCTATGCTCCCTAGCTAAAACATTCTCCCTATCTGCTATTGATTATTGAATTCTACAAATGCAAACATTATGGTTTCGCAATAGTAAAAATAGTAATGTGCATTTTTACAAAGTAATGCACATTTTTATCACGTCGTTGACTAGTAGTCCAGTCAGTCGGAGGTGGACGACTTGGAGCCTCGACTCCATTGGAGGGACAGACAGATCGAGAGGGATATGGCAAACCCTAGCCGCTGTTGTCACCGCTCTTTATTGCCGCTGGTCTCATTTCTCACCATCGTTGACGCCATCTCCTCCCTCAGTTGACTATGTCGGCGACGTGAGTGGCAACAGTGAATATGGACGATGGGCATTGAGGTGGCATGGATGCAGCACAGGGCTAGGGAGGGAGATGGGAGAGGGAGAGGGAGATTTAGTGGGAGAGGAGGAAAATACGGGAGGGGTGACGACTAGTGGGAGAGGTGTGAGGAGGAGAGGGGGAGTCACTAGTGGTTGGGGGAGTCATGTGAGGGCCTGGTTGTCCAACTCTTCCATTCCCTCTTTTCCATCCCTTCCCATCTTTGGTCAAACTAGTTGCGACTAGTTATCCGGTCGTAAGACAATGTTACTCGGACACCCCAAAATTCTCTCTCTAATCGAACACCTGAATCCAAGTCAGATTCTGACACTCATGTCCATGTCTGTTGCCTATATCCAATTTGTTTTTGCTGAATCGGATGCCCGAATCCAAGTTGGATTCCAACACTTGTGTCCATGTCTGAGTAACATTGCCTATGCCCAAATTTCTTTTGCCGGATTGGACACCCGAATCCGAGTCAAATTCCAAAACCCGTGTCCGTATCCGAGTAACACTTAACAGGTTATGGACATGGTGCTACAACATTTTCCAAAAATGTTGACAAATTGATGTAACTTTGCACACGTAAAAAAAATGAAAACCGTGTTTTCCATCTTCACATATCATTGATGTGCGAAATTACAAAAAGTCAAAATACTAAAGTTTGACCCATATGTTACACCAATTTTTCATTTAAATCATAAGAAGGGTTCAAAAAACCGTTCCCGGGCATTTTCTTGGCCAGGCGGTGGTACCGGTAACCGGCCAAACCGGTTTTTTTCCGGACGAAATTCGATCAAATTCGCTTAAAATTCGTCCAAAAATCAAAATTTGAATTGGCTAAACCGGACGTTGTAGTTCCGGTATTTAATTTCCCGGATGCCCTCCGGTAGCCGGTTACCGGCCGGGTTTTTCTTCCATGAGCTCGACTATGTCGAATTATATGAGGATTAAAAAAATAAATTTGTTACTTAGCAACATTTAGCATTTTTTTCATATCAACGAGTCAAATCTTCTAATGAGTAATCTTTTTTAATGACGGAGTAATATAAAATTTCTCTTTGGACAACACACTTAAATAGGGATGTACAAGGCTTCACTGTTTTGATGGAACCAAGACAGCTCCAATGCATGCCAAAAAGTGTTTATAATGCATTGGTGTTTGGTTCATGTCAAACATGCAAGGCACTGCCTAGTAGATGTGTTGATGAAAACATGGATCACTTGTCATGCTTACAGTTGCTTCTTAGTGATAGCAATATTGCCCATTTACCTATTCACCCAGTGGCTAACTAAGATAGTAGAGTGGGTATGTTCTAAGATTAGGCCCAAGGGTGTGTTCATGGCAAAATTTTTAACCCAAGTGAAGTAAGCACGGGTGTACTCCATCGCCCCCTTGACTATTATCCGTCGGGTACTGGTCAAAATAAAAAATGTATAACATAATTTGAATGGCATACAATGTAAAATAGTATGTAATGTTTATTGCATAGGGGTATAATGCTTTGGAATACTAGATCATTAATAGGTCATGTTTGGGTGGGCCATGAATTGGCAGGATCCTAGTCCACAATTCTTTTGGGCTGGGATCCCCGCTCGTTCCTGGCCCACCCATGTACTTTATCAATGGCATGTAACAGGCGGTCTGCGGAAGTACCTAGTAGGTAGTGGGCATGTTTGTCCACCCTCTGTGATGGCCGCACTAAATTGCTATTTTTAGAGCTCTAGATGGTCAAATAAAAATAAATCCCTTTTAATTATTAATCTCCTATTCTATACATATTATCGTTAGAGCCATAAGAGCATTTCAACCCAGGATTTGCTTGGGGAGAAGAATTAACACTTGGAGCATTGCTTCTTGGTACCACCCAAATACAGTCGTGTTCGACTCATATATCTAGTTCCAGCCCTTTTTGATGTGTCATTGCTTCCTTTGAGTTAGCGCCTTACCTATGCAACTAAAATAGTAGGATATAGAGGTGACTTATCTTGTGTCCACACTATTGAATCTTCTTTTGAAGATTAAACAAAATCATTTGTAAAAGCAATGGCTAGGTCAAAACAAACGCCCTTCTAGTTGAGAAAGATGATGGCTAGAAGCCTAGAACATCTTATCTCCAACTGCCAATTACCTTTTATTGCTCATGGCAAGGGATCAAAGCAGACATATATATCTACGCTGCTTCACTTAAAGTTTGATCGTGGCATGTTAACTTGACACTTTGCATGCATGTAGGTCAGTTAAACATTTATGTGAAGTTCTTCTATATGCTACTAGATTCAGGACAATGAGCTTTTTAATGTTATAGATCATCAATGCATTTCTACCTATTCTCTTTCTGTTAATTACTTATGCCGTGTTTGATATTGATTTCTTTATAATTAATTCTATGTGCTGGATTCTGTAGTTTTGTAAAAAATTGATTGCTGTAGCTGTTATCCTTAGCATGAGTACTGAAGTCCCCTGGAAAAAGAAAAAGAGTGCCAATGGTATACTTTTTTTGAGATGGCCTCCTGACAACACCTTGTGACTCATGTAGTTCTGCATTTGCAATTGCAACCTCATTTTCACCATGGGATTTACATCAGAAGACAATACAATAGTTACCATAGATATCTCTGCTATGTCATAGTTACTGATAGCACCTTTCACTTTCCACATGCTTATATATTTCAAGTTACTAATAGCACCTTTTACTTTCCCCATGCCTATATTTTTCAAGTTACTGATAGCAGGCATTAGTTATTTGATTGGAGCTTATTTGGTGAATTTATTTTGTTCCTTTATTCCAGTTGGTGACCTAATTCTTTCCTTTTTGTTGAGCTTTAGTTTATGTCTGTGTTTCATCTCTCTGTTCTGTCTTGAGTGTTCAGCATCTTGTATCTCCCTTTTGTTTCCGATTTAATTGTTGACTGACAAGCTGAATGATGGGTTTTCAGGAACGAAAAGGTGCAGAGCAAAGCCACAAAAGAAGGAAGAGGAATTCACCCAAAAAGGCAAATTGGGGAATGGACCTCAGAATGCAATGGAAGAAAAGAACGATGGAGTTGAAAAGGGTGATGGCCCTGCTGCGCAGAAGAGACCAAGGAGAGCAGCAGCATGTTCTGATTTCAAAGAGAAGTCTGTACGCTTATCTGAAAAAACCTGTGTTGTCATGATCAAGAAAAATCGGATGGAAGAGGAGGAAATAGATGCTGTCAAGCTGACAAAACTAGGACCAGAAGATCCACCACCGTGCCGGAAATTGATTGATTTCATCTTGCATGATGCAGACGGGAATCTGCAGCCTTTTGAAATGTCTGAAATTGATGATTTTTTCATAACAGCTCTTATCATGCCCATGGATGATGATATAGAAAAAGAGCGTGAAAGAGGAGTTCGCTGTGAAGGATTTGGGCGAATAGAGGACTGGTCATTATCCGGTTATGATGAAGGTATGGCAGTGGTCTGGCTGTCAACAGAAGTTGCTGACTATGAATGTGTGAAACCAGCAAGCAATTACAAGTCTTACTATGACCACTTTTATGAGAAGGCACAGGTGTGTGTTGAAGTTTACAGAAAGCTCGCAAGATCAGTAGGTGGGAATCCTAACCTGGGTCTGGAAGAATTGCTTGCTAGCGTTGTTCGTTCTATTAATGCTATCAAAGGTTACAGTGGAACGATGAGCAAAGACCTTGTGATATCCATTGGTGAGTTTGTATACAAGCAGCTTGTTGGATTGGATCAGACAGCAGGCAATGATGATGAGAAGCTTGCTACACTGCCAGTTCTTCTTGCTCTTAAAGATGAGTGCAAATCTAGAGTGGAATTAAGCAAGCTGCCACCTAACATCTCAAATGGAAGCCTGAAGATTAAGGATGTGGAGTGTAAAGAGGTAACTGAGGATGACGATGAGAAATTAGCAAGGTTATTACAGCAAGAAGAAGAGTGGAAGATGATGAAGAAACAGAGAGGTAAACGTGGAACACCATCCCAGAAAAATGTCTACATCAAAATCAGTGAAGCTGAGATTGCCAACGACTATCCTATGCCTGCATACTATAAACCCTCTAGTCAAGAAATGGATGAGTATATATTTGACAGTGATGATGGCATGTTTTCTGATGATGTGCCAGTAAGAATCCTCAACAACTGGTCTCTATACAATGCAGATTCTAGGCTTATTTCTTTGGAGTTAGTCCCTATGAAATCAGGCGCAGAAAACGATATAGTGGTCTTTGGGTCTGGTTTTATGAGAGAGGATGACGGCAGTTGCTGTTCCACAGCTGAGTCTGCAAAGTCGTCTTCTTCCTCAAGTAAAGGTGATCACCAGGATGCAGGAGTTCCAATATATCTGAGCCCAATCAAGGAATGGGTAATCGAATTTGGTGGCTCAATGATCTGCATAACCATTCGAACTGATGTGGCCTGGTAAGTACTCCAGCCAGTTCCTTTCAGCACGTTATTTAATTATGCAATTTTATGCCACTGCCTGCTAAGTGGTTGTGACTTGTGTCAGTAAATCCTCTTACTCCTTTGTTAGGCAACAATTTTAATTTCTTTCTGCTTGCACTCGGTTGAAACTTACATTTGGCTTGTGATTTCAGGTACAAGCTACGACAGCCAACAAAGCAATATGCTCCGTGGTACGAGCCTGTATTGGAAACAGCAAGGCTCGCTGTTAGCATCATCACCCTGCTAAAAGAGCAAAGTCGTGCTTCAAAGCTTTCTTTTGCTGATGTCATCAAGAAAGTAGCAGAATTTGACAAAGGGAACCCTGCATTTATATCGTCAAACATTGCACTGGTTGAGAGATATATTGTGGTACATGGACAGATCATACTGCAGCAGTTTGCAGATTTTCCAGATGAGACTATCCGACGGAGTGCATTTGCCACTGGCCTTTTAATGAAGATGGAGCAGAGAAGGCATACAAAGTTGGTTATGAAGAAAAAAGCTCAATTAATGAGGGGAGAGAATCTGAACCCAAGTGCAACAATGGGGCCAGCATCAAGAAGAAAAGTGATGCGCGCAACGACAACCAGGTTGATCAACAGAATATGGAGTGATTATTATGCGCACCATTTCCCTGAAGATTCCAAGGAGGGGGATGATAATGAAGCAAAAGAAATTGATGATGAGCAACAAGAAAATGAAGATGACGATGCTGAAGAGGAGGTACAGATTGAGGAGGAAAAGGTTTCAAAGACTCCACCATCAACACGGTCTCGAAAGTTGGTGTCACAAACTAGCGAAGCAATTAGATGGGAGGGTGAAATAACTGGGAATACAGCTTCTGGAGAAGCTCTATACAGATGTGCTTACATTCGAGAACTCAGAATAGCTGTGGGAGGGGCAGTCACAGTAGAAGATGATTCAGGCGAAATAGTCATGTGCTTTGTTGAGTACATGTTTCAGACACCTGATGGTGCAAAAATGGTTCATGGAAGGGTGCTGCAAAAAGGTTCACAGACTGTTCTTGGTAATGCTGCAAATGAAAGGGAGCTTTTCTTAACCAATGATTGTTTAGAATTTGAATTAGATGACATCAAAGAATTGGTAGCTGTCAATCTCCAATCAATGCCTTGGGGTCACAAGTATAGAAAAGAGAACTCTGAAGCTGATAAGATTGAGCGGGCCAAAGCGGAAGAGAGGAAGAAGAAAGGTCTGCCAATGGAATATTTATGTAAAAGCTTGTACTGGCCTGAGAAGGGTGCCTTCTTCTCCTTGCCTCGTGAAAAACTGGGTCTTGGTAGTGGTGTCTGTAGCTCTTGTGAGCATAGAGAGCCAGACTGTGATGAATTGAAAATAATCTCCAAGACCAGCTTCATCTACAGAAGGGTTACCTATAATGTCCATGACTTTTTATACATTAGGCCTGAGTTTTTCTCCCAAGAGGAGGATCGTGCAACCTTCAAGGCAGGAAGAAATGTGGGCCTAAAGCCCTATGCAGTTTGCCATCTACTGGATGTCCATGAACCATCTGGATCTAAAAAACTTCATCCGGTGTCAACGAAAGTCAGTGTTAGAAGATTTTACAGGCCAGATGACATTTCATCAGTCAAAGCTTATACATCGGACATCAGAGAGGTTATATTCTTCAACTTTTTCTATATGTTTCTCAACAGAAGTCAGTGTTAGAAGATTTTACAGGCCAGATGTCATCGTTAGTTTGTTACTTTATATCCTCAAACCTGTGTCATCAAAGTCCTCTTTCTCAGCAAGATCATTCTCCTTCCATTGGCTTCAGTATATTTTGTTAACCTTTGTTTGCTTGATTCAGGTATACTATAGTGAAGATGTAATTAATGTGCCTATGGATATGATAGAAGGAAAATGCGAGGTCAGAAAGAAGAGCGATGTCTCAAATTCAGACCTTCCAGTGATGGTTGAACATGTATTTTTCTGTGAACATTTCTATGATCGTGCCACTGGAGCTCTCAAGCAGGTTAGTTATAGCTAATATACCATTTTGATTCAGTAAGTGCTAGTTTTGATAATTAACGGATGTATGTTGCATATGTGGAGCAGTTGCCTGCAAATGTTAAGCTCATGCCCGTGGTGCAAAAGGCAAATGGTGCTTTGAAAAAGAACAAAGGAAAGCAGATCTGTGAGAGTGATCAAGTCGATTCAGGTAAATGTATGGAGGTGCCCAAAGAGAACTGTCTTGCAACTCTTGACATTTTTGCTGGCTGTGGAGGTTTATCGGAAGGGTTGCAGCAAGCTGGTATGCACTTGTCTTCAATGATGTTGTTTAGCATGAATATGTTGGCCTTCAAACAGATATTTATTTTGTCATTGTTAAATTCCGTAGGTGTATCCTTTACAAAATGGGCAATTGAATATGAGGAGCCAGCTGGTGAAGCATTTAGCAAAAATCATCCAGAAGCTGCGGTGTTTGTGGATAACTGCAATGTGATTTTGAAGTAGGTGCAATTGCTTGATTTTTTTTGTGTGATTTTTTTTACTACTGCAGCTCAATCAGGACTACTTTGTGACCATGCAGGGCAATTATGGACAAATGTGGGGATGCTGGTGATTGCATTTCAACTACAGAAGCTGCTGAACAAGCAGCTAAACTTGCCGAAGAGAATGTTAAGAACCTTCCTGTCCCCGGTGAAGTAGAATTCATAAATGGTGGTCCTCCATGTCAGGTCTGTTATTTTGCTATGCCTAGGCGAGCAAACCATTGTTACTTAATCTTTTCAACCTATCGCTTGACTTCTGTATATCCTTTTCTCTTGTCAGGGTTTTTCTGGGATGAACAGATTCAACCAAAGCCCATGGAGTAAAGTTCAGTGCGAGATGATTTTAGCATTCCTCTCTTTTGCGGAATATTTCCGTCCCAGGTTTTTTCTTTTAGAAAATGTTAGGAACTTCGTTTCGTTCAACAAAGGGCAGACCTTCCGCCTGGCAATTGCATCACTTCTGGAGATGGGATACCAGGTGCTATTTCTTCTCACTATCTACTTCAAATACATATGTTAGCTCTTGCTTTGAATTTGTATATTCAGAAGTTGTTTACCTGTTGGTTAGGTTCGGTTTGGAATTTTAGAAGCAGGGGCTTTCGGTGTTGCACAGTCCAGGAAAAGGGCATTCATTTGGGCTGCTGCTCCTGGAGAGACTCTTCCTGACTGGCCAGAACCGATGCATGTGTTTGCTAGCCCTGAACTAAAAATAACACTGCCTGATGGAAAATACTATGCAGCTGCCAAAAGCACTGCTGGTGGGGCACCTTTCCGCGCAATTACTGTTAGAGATACAATTGGGGATTTGCCAAAAGTGGAAAATGGTGCCAGTAAGCTCATACTTGAGGTAATTGTTACTCCAGCTTGTCCCATTTTCTTTCGTTTCTGCTCTTGATTTATGTGTTAAGTGAATTCCTTTTCTTTAATGCAGTATGGAGGTGAACCTATCTCTTGGTACCAGAAGAAGATTAGGGGTAGCATGATCACACTGAATGATCACATATCTAAGGAGATGAATGAACTAAATCTCATAAGATGCCAACGCATTCCAAAGCGGCCAGGTTGTGATTGGCATGACCTACCAGATGAGAAGGTAATGTTATTGTCCTCTACCCTGTAGTTGCATTCACTGTGTTTCTGTTGGTCTACAGTAGACCTTCCTGGTGCCCATGGAATGTTAATCCTCAGAATATGCGCGCAGGTGAAGCTATCATCAGGGCAAATGGTGGACCTGATACCTTGGTGCTTGCCTAACACAGCTAAAAGGCACAATCAGTGGAAAGGGCTGTTTGGGAGGCTGGATTGGGAGGGCAATTTCCCCACATCTGTAACAGATCCCCAGCCAATGGGCAAGGTCGGCATGTGCTTCCACCCTGACCAGGACAGGATCATCACAGTCCGCGAATGTGCGCGATCTCAGGTAAGCTGATCTACATCCATCCCCATCTGCAAAGAAACAAACCTTTTCCCATATTGAAGATATTGCAATGGCTTCACTTGGGAGTTAGGGCTGCGACAATTTAACTCAAACCTATCCTCGTCTGCAGGGCTTTCCTGACAGGTACCAGTTCGCGGGCAACATCCAGAGCAAGCACAGGCAGATCGGCAACGCTGTGCCGCCACCTCTCGCCTTTGCGCTCGGCAGGAAGCTGAAGGAAGCTGCTGATGCAAAGCGTCAATAGGCGTGACTGCATCCACTCCATGAGAGATGCATCTTTAGATGATCGGCACAAAAGTCGTTCTTTCTTATAGAAAAACAAACGGACGGGTTTACCCTGCTTGATTGCGCGCAGCTAGCATTGGAGCTGCATGTCGATGTGAACTAATAACTCTGGGTTGATTGCGATTTTAGTCATATGGACTCCTGGCTGTATATCTTAGATTAGCGATGATTGGCACCCTGCTTCAGGGTTGTGGTTGTATTCAAATATTGTAGAAATTTAGTGGCTAGTGGTTGCCTTGTGTTCATGTGCATTCCCATGTCAGTTCTTATGGAGCTAGGCGGCTAGTTTTTCCAACAAAGAAATATCCTCATAGGCCCAAGATTCTGGCAAAGTTTCCGAGCCATGATGAATGTAAAATGAAATGGCTCAAATAGTCAAATTCTTGCGGCAGCAAGGCACATTAATTTACAAGGTCCAAGGCAGATACTAGGTAGTAGTAACCGGTTCTCTGTTGACTTTGGCAAAATGAGAGAACAGGTTAGTGCTAGAGCTTGGAGAATGATTTTTGTCCGGTTAATGCCCAACAAAATAAATCGAGGGATCCGGTTGTTTAAAATGTGCAAACTTTTTGCATGAATAAGCTGCTCGGTGTGTGCCTTTCTAGATAACATAAAAATTAACATATTTTAGTTTGATGCGCATGCACATAGATTGAAGAAAGATGTATACATCTTTCAATGATTACATATTATAGTCGCAAATTTTCGGTCGTATGAAATTCTCTTATCCTCCAGACACCTAAAATGGCATGACCCAGACAGGCGGGCACAGCGCTACCTTGGGCCCAGCGTCAGCGACCGAGTATACCTCCCCTCCCGGCTCTGCATCTCGTAGCACTGCACGGCCACGCTCTCGCCAGGGCACACCCGCTCGTCGTCGGTGAAGTAGACGCGGTCGCCACGGCAGGTTCCCGCGTTGGCGAAGAACGCCGTGCCGCGGCCGACGAACAGCGCACGGTCGCCGAAGCTCCTGATCCGGCGCCACACACCCAGCTCCTCGTACCACCGGTACACATAGAAGTTCGCCCCGCCCGTCCACCAGCAGTGCTGCACCGCGGCGAACGCCAGCCGGCCGGCGTCCTCGACGAGCCACCACCGCGGGAAGAACCACTCCATCGGCGGCCTCTGTCCGCGAACTTCTCCACCCACGGCGGCGACGCACACCCGGCAAATGCGGTCACTTATCCTACCTTCCCGCGCGAGAGTGGGGTGCTCCCAGTAGCCCACTGCTCCGAAACAAATGCAAAGTATAAGCCATCTGAAATAGTAACCTCGTCTCGAGAGGAAAAGATAATGGTGGCTGAAATTAGTAAAGATACATCGAGACGTCAATGCCGGCAGACATCTTCTTGTAGTGGTCTGAGCCACCAATAGCGAGTAGGAACTCCGTCGAGTAAGTCATCCTCATGCGCTACTCCTTCCTTCAGAGGTAGAAGAAGAAGATTACAATGGCGGAGCTAGGATTTCGACGATAGAGATGTAATTTTTTTCGATTACAAGGAAGATAATATGCACACACATCACTACACACGTGAGCGAGTGCGCCTCCTTAGCACATATCTAGAAAGACAGAGGCTGAGAATAAATATGCGATTTTACAAAATTTCTATTGAAAGCGCACTCGCGTGTGCATAAATGTGCGAACTTAAATAACGCATTCTAACAAGAAAGTTTAAATGGCATGGCAAAGGTTCAAATGGAAAAAATTATATATTTCTAGGACAGTCGATATCACAAAATATAGCTTGTGTTGGTGGGCTGCTGATTATTGATTGTTGAAAATAACACAATGTAATTCATTGTGTAGTGTGTGTATTATATATATATATATATATATATATATATATATATTAATACACTGTTTGGTACAGCTCCTACTCCTAACTTCTCGTTCGGATTTAGTGAAGCTGTACCAAACACCCAGCTTCCCAAAACAACCTGATTCTGCTTCTCACGAGAAGCTGTCCCGAAAATGAACTAGCAACGAGAAGCGACCTTCCTGTAGATTCTCGTGGGAAGCCAACCGCATGAAACATGTTTGTCCTTAGAAGTTACACTTATTTACCCGCAATTTGCCACTCATATACCCCTCAACATTCGGTCCCATCCCAGTCCCGAGAGGCCTCATTCGCGTGTACACCTTTGTTCCCCTCTGGCTCTCGAGTCTCAATTCCCATCTCTGGCGGTGGCGCATGCTGGGGCAACACCGAGTTCAGCGGCGACGAAGGCAGCTGAGGTCGACGACGGCGACCGGAGATAAGAAGAGGAGGCCATACGTCCCGTGCTCCCTTCGTACAGTGCTCGGTTAAAGGTACGACGTTGCTCCCGTAAACCTTAATTCCTCCGTCGCTCCTCTTCGCCGCTTGCTCTGCACGCTCCCTTTCTTCTTCGTTTCCACTCCATCCTCCCACGCGCTGTCGGGACCCAGAATTACGATTCTGGAACCCTCTGCGTATACTGCACTAGTCCAGGATCACGCTAGTGCACACAGGGTTAACATAGGTAAATATCGATCCACACAAACGATAAATAAAGTAAACGATTAATTTGAATAACAAATAAGGGTTTTGACCTTATGGTCGAGTTTACACTTAATAAGCACGCAGGCTAACAGAAATAAACAAAGAATGAACGGAAATAACTCCAGTAGATCCCACCAATTCACCACAGCAACCGATCGATCCGCACCTTAACGATCAACCACCTTCGCGAACTCCTCCTCGAAAGCGGCGTAGACTCCTCCTCTTCTCAGAGGTTTGGGCGCAAGTTTTACAACAAGCATGAGTACACAACCGCATTCGCAAATCATACCACGAATGCAATGTATAGATGCGGGCTTATTCCAAAGAAAATGCTTCTGTGGTTCTTTTGCATAAAAGCGACATTTGCAATTGAATACGAATAATAGATTAAAAGCATAATTCAAAACAAATAGATAATACTAATTTAACAATGGTTTTCACAAAGACACACAGCTAAACAGATTATTTCACATAGCCATATGATTGAGGTCACACAGCTCCTATCTCAACATTTTATGAAAACTACCCCTCGTGTGAAATCCCCGAGCATGTCCATGACCACGGACGCGGCTATTCGAATATATTGTTTAACACTCTGCAGAGGTTGTACACTTTACCCACAAGATACAACTAGTGTAGCAAGCACCAATCGTAACAAAACAGTCGAAACTTCATCTCAAACATTGACGTTCCTGTGTGCTTACAAACCGCTATACCACTCACATAGAATTGGTATAACACACACCGCCGGGACGGGGAAGACGAATCGTCCCGCGATGCAACCACCAAGTAGTCACACCTCCACCTGTCACACACCCTAACCTATCCACCGAACATCAATGCCGAGAATCCATAACTTACTAAGTTAGGCCGCTCCATACGGGCATGTGGTCGCATAGAAGGCTCGCTTCAATGGCGCACAAAGTTAAGTCCTTAATTGACCAAGGCAAGACTTCCATGTTCTAACTAAGTCACAAAGATTATCATTCCCATCACATAGTCCACCATATCACACAACTTCCACCACTTGCCTCGCTTTAAATCTTTTACCACCCGCTTGGTTTTAGTGCAACACATGCCATCACGAAGTAATAACACATAGCACACAGCTTTACACTAAGTTCCATAGTCACTTAGTCATAGTTCATATTTGCAACTTTCCCGAGATGTGAGACTCTGAGCATGGCTAAGCAATTGTACTCGCATCTAACCAACCCACGTTGGTGCTATAATATTACCAACTAATAACCAATCTAGGGTGACAAGGAATTATGACATACAAGGCCATGGTGTGATAACAATTTGATAATAACTATGCCCAAAGCATTTAAATAAATAATTAAAGTAGAATGCAATAATTTAACACAAAGTAATTTGAAAACTGGGTTCAAGATGATCAAAGGTATGAATTGCCTTGGAAAAGTCTATGTACTGGTCTTGATCTTGGGGTGCTCCTTCTTCCACAAAATTCCCGACGAATCGACGCTACTCTAAAAACTAAACAAAAACAAACAAAACAAATAAATAACAGAGGCAAAACAAGCTCCAAAAAATTAAATACAAATCTCAGATAAATAGAGCTTGAATTTAGACAAATTTAGAAATTTGAATGGGCTCAATCGGAGTTAGGATGCAAAAGTTATGAGCTTTGGAAGTTTAAATCTAAAAAGAAACCCTAATTTGGATTTTCTGGAATTTCCGAATTATTTCTTATCAGAAAAATCGGATTATTGCGCAATGTCGACGCCACCCTCGAATTTCGGAAAAGATAAATAAAGAAAACCTCGACATGTGGGACCCACATGTCGCTGAGATGGCTCACAGTGACCAAGTCTCACCGAGCCTCGGATCGGGACCGGGATCGCCACGCACGCGCGCGTGCGTGGACGCCGATCGGGCGCCACGCACGCCGGCTACGAGGCACGGCGCTGACACGGCGCCGAGGTGGCGGTGACGTGGACGACAACAGGAGCGGCGGCGCTCGGATCCCGACGGCAACGGCGAACGACGGAGCTTCGCCGGCGGTGAGTGGTACCGGTGTGTAGAGGGCGCTATTGCGAACCTCTGGGTGCAACTCCGGGTGATCGGGAGGGACGGTGGCGACCGTGGCGAGTTGAGCGGCGAGTCTGTTCGGTATTGTCGGACGACGGCTCGGTGAGGCTTTAACGACGGCGAAGGGTCCCGAGGTAGACCTCGTGACGCCGGAACCCGATGGTGCACTCGATGACGATGCGGCGACATCGGCGTGGCGCAAATCGACGGCGATTAAACACGGCCGAAAACCCTAGATCTCCGACATGCGGCAAATGCAGAGCTCTCTGGTGCTATGGCTCAGGGTTTTGGGTTGCGGACGTCGATGCGATCCCAGGGGTCCTATTTATAGGGTCCGGGAGGCGTGCGGCGGCGGAAACCCTAAAAGCGTCCGAAACGAACACGAGAGAGAATCGGAGATAGAAACGAATCCGAGGTTCGATTTTGATTCGGGAAGATGCGGGGAGGTTGGGGATAAGATTCTACACGTTTTCTAGAAGGGGTTCAAAAGGAAAGGAGGCATTGTTGTTCGGGACTGGAGCTCGGTCATGGCGACGCGGCCGCGGCGCGAAGACGGCCGGAGCGGACGGAGACTGGCGTGTGGGGCCCACACGCCGCCGGGTGCGTGCGCGCGCGCGGAGGCGGGCCTCGCGCGAAACGGCCGAAGGAGGAAAACGGGCCTAAGAATGGAATTCAGCCCAGACTATTTCTGAGATTTTAAATAGTTTTTCTAATTTAGAAAATACCGTAAATTCAAATAAGCAATAGAAAATAGCAAATGAACTCGTAAAAATTCTAGAAAAATCTAGAAAATATATCTCGAGCACATAGAACCCAAATAAAATAGTTTTGGCTAATGTTCATGTTGGGATTATTCACATTAAATGTTTTGATTGTAAAGTTCAATATTAAGCTTTGAATTAAAATCAAATAAAATTCAAATGGTGAATTTTCTCCCTACTAACTATTTAAAAGATTTTTAAGCTCAAAATTGGGATGTTACAAACCTCCCCTTAAAGGAATCTCGACCCGAGATTCAAAGCTAGCTAGAAAAAGGCTAGGAAACTCGGCTTCGCTCTTCTTCACGCTCCCACGTTGCTTCTCCTTCCGAGTGGTTGCTCCATTGACCTTGCAAAACGAATGCCTTGCTTCGTGAGGCGCTCGCGACATCCAAAATCTTGACTGGCCGCTCCTTGTAGGTAAGATCCTTTTTCAAGTCAATTGATTCCAACGGGGCTTGCTCTTCTGGCACACGAAGACACTTCTTCAATTGCGAGACATGAAAGACATCATGCACTCCTGCTAACGACTGCGGTAGCTCCAACTGATAAGCAACTTCTCCACGACGTTCCAAAATCTTGAACGGACCAACATACCTAGGGGCAAGCTTCCCTTTGGCATGAAACCTTTTGACACCTCTGAGCGGGGTCACTCGAAGATAAACGAAATCCTCGGGTTCAAAACTGAGATCTCGACGACGATTATCAGCATAACTCTTCTGCCTGGACTGAGCTACCTTCAACCTTTCTCTTATCATGGCCACTTGCTCTTCTGCTTCCTGAATAATGTCTGGACCGAAAACTGATCGTTCAGCTGTTTCTGACCAATTCAACGGGGTTCTACAGGCACGACCATACAAAGCTTCAAACGGTGACATTTGCAGACTAGCCTGATAACTGTTGTTGTATGAGAATTCTGCATACGGTAAACTCTTATACCATCGGGCAGCATTAGCTAGAGTACAAGCTCTCAGCATATCCTCCAATATCGATTAACTCTTTCATCCGTCCATCCATGCAGGATGATACGCTGATCGAAATTCAGATGTGTACCCAATGCTTCATGCAAACTTTGCCAAAAACGAGAGGTGAACTGAGATCCTCGATCTGACACTATCTTCTTGGGCACACCATGCAACCGACAATCGGCCATGTACAACTCCAAGGCGATCTCCCGAGTATGTGGTTTTGATCGGCAGGAAATGGGCGACCTTGGTTGGACGATCGACTATTACCCGTGATCGAATCGTAACCCGATTGGGTCTTGGGTAAACCGGTGATGAAATCCATTCCGATTTCTTCCCACTTCCATTCTAGAATCTTCAGTGGTTGCAACAAACCTGTTGGTCTCTGGTGTTCTGCCTTTACCTTCTGACAGATGTCGCACAAGGCAACGAACTCTGCGACTTCTCGCTTCAAATTTGGCCACCAAAATTTAGTCTTAACATCCTGGTACATCTTGGTACTTCCAGGGTGGATCGAATACTTTGAGTCATGGGCTTCCTTTAAGATTAACTGTCTTAGACCATCGATATCTGGTACACAGATACGACCATTAATCCAGAGTATGTCTTGATCATCCTTGGTAAAATCTTTGAATTTCCCTTCTGCCATTTTGATCTTGATTTCTGACAACACGGGATCCTTTGGTTGTGCTTCACGAATCTGCTTCTCCAGGGTAGACTGTACCTCCAAATTGGCTACAAATCCTTCAGACACAACTTCTAGCTTTAGCTTCTGAAATTCTTCATAAAGTTCTTGGCAACTTTCCTTTACTTCCAAAGCATTGTAGTAACTCTTACGACTTAGAGCGTCTGCGACTACGTTGGCTTTTCCGGGATGGTAGTGGATTCCAAGATTATAATCATTGATCAATTCCAACCATCTTCTCGCCTCATGTTCAAATCGATCGGTGAAGATGTACTTGCACTCTTATGATCCGTATAGACTTCACAAATGATTCTGGCGAGGTAATGACGCTAAATTTTTAAAGCATGCACTACGACGGCTAATTCCAGATCATGAGTAGGGTAATTCTCCTCGTGAGGTCTCAATTGCCTTGACGCATAGGCGACGGCTCTTCCTTCTTGCATCAGGACGCATCCTAATCCTTAACGCGAAGCATCACAGTAGATATCGAAATCCTTTCGAATATCCGCGTAATCAACACCGGGTCAAGTCAAACGTTTCTTCAACTCTTGAAAACTTTCCTCACAGGTTGGAGTCCAAGTGAACTTTTTCTCCTTCTTCAACAATTGCGTAAGAGGCTTAGCAATCGATGAGAATCCTTCGATGAAACGGCGGTAATAACTTGCCATTCCCAAGAAATGAAACTCGAGTCACGGTCTTGGGTCGCTCCCAATATAGCATCGCTTTAACTTTACCGGTCAATCATACTCCTCATTTGTCATAACATGACCAAGAAAATCAACCTCTTTCTTCCAAAAATCACACTTACTGAACTTGACATACAGCTGATGCTCTCGGAGTTTTTCCAATATTATCCTTAAATGCTCGGCGTGTTCTTCCTCCGACTTGGAGTACACTAGAATATCATCAATGAACACAACTACGAACTTGTCCAAATATTCCATGAATACTTTATTCATCATGTTCATGAAATAGGCAGGGGCATTAGTCAGACCAAAGGACATGACTAAGAACTCATAATGTCCATACCGTGTTGAGAATGCGGTCTTCGGTATATCCTTAGGACAAATCTTTAGCTGGTGGTAACCTAATCGCAGGTCGATCTTCGAGAATAATCCAGCTCCTTTCATGTGATCAAACAGATCATCTATCCGGGGTAGTGGGTACTTGTTCTTGATGGTGACCTCGTTGAGAGAACGGTAATCAATACACATCCTCATACTTCCATCCTTCTTCTTGACAAACAACACTGGCGCTCCCCATGGCGACGAACTAGGTCTCACGAAACCTTTCTCAAGAAGTTCTTCTATCTGCTTCTTCATCTCTACCAATTCATCGGCTGGCATCCGATAAGGTCTCTTTGAAATTGGTGCTGTCCCTGGCACTAGGTCGATGACAAACTCGATGTCACGATCCGGTGGCATTCCTGGTAACTCCTCTGGAAACACATCCGGATAATCACTGACGACTGGCACTTCTTCTAAGGAAAGGGTCTTCAAGCTGCTTACTAGCAAATGTCCATCACGAACTGAGGTGGCTAGAAACTCTACCTTGTTTCCTTTGGCGTCCTCGACTGTTACGGCTCTTCGACCACAATCTAGCACGGCTTTGTGCTTGGATAACCAATCCATGCCAAGAATAACATCTAAGGTTTGGGTATCTAGGACAATTAGGTTGGCTAGAAACTCAACTCCAGCTATGAGTAACTTAGCTTCTAAACATCCCACTCTAGTACTTAGCTCTGCTCCAGGCGACTGGACTAACAGAGTATGCTTAAGTTGCATAACTTCCAATTTATTCTTGGTTGCAAACATCCCAGAAACAAACGAATGCAAAGCTCGAGATCAAACAAAGCGATGCAGTATCGAGTTAACCGTGAAACTTACCCAAGACGACGTCCGGTGATTCTGGGCTCCTTCCGCAGTGGCGTGGTTGACACGGCCTCGATCACGGATCGTGGTGCTCCTCCGCTTGACCGCAACTTGTGAAGCTCCTTGGTTGATGTCCGTGTTGGCGTCTTGGATGGAGTAGCTCCAAGGTTGAAGCGTCATCGAGTGATTGTTCCCTTTGCGACACCGTTGGCAAAATGTTCGCCGACGACAGCGAATGCACCTTTGCGCGTTCTGTTCCTTCCTTCTGGATTGGTGTTGACGGTGCAAGGTTGCGGAAGTTCTAAGCACCGGCGGGTGTCTTGAAGTTGGTGCGAGTGCTCAACGAAGTCAGGGTGGAAACCGTTGACCGCGGTGGCACCGTTCTTGCTCTCTCGTGATTGCCGATTCCCTGCTTTGAGCCATCCGCGTTTGCGGTTATCTTCCACTTCTTGCGTTTGTCCTCTAGAACAAAGGCTTTGTTGACCGCTCTTGGAAATCGAGAAAAGTATGGGCGATCAAACCGACTTGTAGTCTAGTGTTTAGTCCTTCAAAACGACTCGGCGAGCCTTGTCCGTGGCTACATCTTCCATTGCATAGCGAGCTAGTGAGAAAACTTGTTGAGGTAGTCGACACACGACATAGCTCCTTGCTTGAGAGCGCGAACTCATCCTTCTTGGATCGATAATGCCTTCGGTACATGATACTAGCGAAAAGTGCAGAAAATTCCTCCCGGTGATATCCTGTGGCGTCTCATGCGCGACACGAAGTTCTCCCACCATTCGTAGAATTGTGCCCTCCATCGGTGAGTGGCATACAAAACCTTTTCACGATCACGACTGGGTGATCGCAGCCTTCCTTCGATAACTCGAGCCAATCATCCGCTTCCACCGAGAGACGTGTCGGAAAATGTTGGTGGGCGAGTCCTCATAAATTCGCAAGTTTGGATGGTCCATGGTGACCATGAGCACCGGGCTCCATCTCGTTGATTGTTGTTGTTGTTGTTGGCACGGTTGTTCATAGCTTGCATCCGAGTCATCATGGTATTCATCACCGAATCTGTGTTTGCCATGAAAGCTCCAAAGTTTTGCAAGTCAATTGGAGGTGCTTGTGGCGGAACGCTCCTGCGGTGGTTGCTCATTGCTCCTCGGTCTTTGGGCCTGGAACCACTAGCGCTAGCCTCGACGAGTTTGAACCATCCGCAAGCTCCATGGGTTAGATAAGGTAGCAAGCACAAGATAAGTTGAGAACTAAGCGAGGGGCGAGTTAAACCCAACAAAACACAACTCAAGAAACTCCAATGAAATACATTTATTAATTAGGGTCTTAGCATGGTCGCAACAAATGCCTAAGGGCCTTTGCGTACTCATACTGCACACAAAAAGAAACAACGACCTAAGCACACAAAACTACCGCCTAAGGGCGACTCACTAAACCAAACTGCTAAGCTCAAATCAAACTAAGACCAACTACTCGAGAAAGCCTCCACAACCATGGCGACGCTCGACGCTGACGTGAGACTCGGAAGTGAGCCAGGCATCTTGGCAACCGATCCCGATGCCACGGAATCGTGCGAGGAACAGGCGCTCCGGTGCAACTAGCTCACCGCTCCTCCGCTCTGCATCCTCTTACGCTCGACCGGGCCTTCCTCTGGATCTTCTTGAGTCCTCTCGGTTCTTCCTCTTCTTCGGGACTTGGTCGTAGAGGATCTCTTGCAGAGTGGTGACCTTCTCTTCAGCTCTCTGCAAGGCTTCATAGACATGATCCAGCTCCGTGATGGTTCTCTCCAAGGCTTCCTCCTGAGCGGCCACAAACTGTGCGAGGTGCACAACTCTAGCGTTGCTCTCTCCTTCTGTGGACGGATAGCGTGCTGGCAAGTCCACAGCTGCAGCTCTGGGGTGGTAATAGAAGACGGTATCCTGAAGCTCCCGTGCGTAGATGTTGCAGATCGCGGCCGCCAAGCGGCGACTCTGAATACCTTCCAGCCAAGTGATCTTCCTCACCGAGACGTGCGAAGGTTGGCTTGCCTTGTCGTTCCTCCTGGCGTAGATCGTCAGGCGACAAATAACTCCACGGTTTTGTCCATTTACCGTCCAGTTGTTGCCGACGTACAGCGGATGATCAAAACCTCCAAGAACCTGGAGCAACTTCCAAAGCTCGGCAACAGTACTCCTCGTGCGCTCACCATAGCTCAAGAAGGCGAGGCATCTGTCAAGACAGCATTTAACAGGTAAGAGCAACCTTAAAACAGCGGGGAGAGAAAGGATTATAGCAATAGTTGAGGCGAGAGAGATATGAGGAGAGTTAAGCAATTAATTAACCTTGCAAGTTAATTTTTTTCCTTTAGAAAATAATTTGGACACTCTAAAGACGGTCAATCTAACTAGGTCAAGACCTACACATCGTATGCCTCGATACCACCTCTGCCGGGACCTGCACGATTACGGAACCCTCTGCGTATCTTGCACTAGTCCAGATCACGCTAGTGCACTGAGGTTAACATAGATAAATATCGATCCACACAAACGATAAATAAAGTAAACGAATAATTTGAATAACAAATAAGGGTTTTGACCTTATGGTCGAGTTTACACTTAATAAGCCACGCAGGCTAACGAGGAAATAAACAAAGAATGAACGGAAATAACTCCAGCGTAGATCCCACCAATTCACCACAGGCAACCGACTGGGATCCAGACCTTAACGATCAACCACCTTCGGCGAACTCCTCCTCGAATGCAGGCGTAGACTCCTCCTCTTCTGTAGGTTTGGGCGCAAGTTTTATAACAAGCGTGAGTACACAACCGTACTCGCAAATCATACCACAGAATGCAATGTATAGATGCAGGCTTATTCCAAAGAAAATGCTTATGTGGTTCTTTTGCATAAAAGCGACATTTGCAATTGAATACGAATAATAGATTAAAAGCATAATTCAAAACAAATAGACAATACTAATTTAACAATTGTTTTCACAAAGACACCAAACAAATGATTATTTCACATAGCCACATGATTGAGGTCACACACTCCCATCCCAACATTTTATGAAAACTACCCCTCGTGTGAAATCCCGAGCATGTCCATGACATGACGCGCTATTCGAATAGATTGTTTAACACTCTGCAGAGGTTGTACACTTTACCCACAAGATACAACTAGTGTAGCAAGCACCAATCGTAACAAAACAGTCGAAACTTCATCTCAAACATTGACGTTCCCGGTGTGCTTACAAACCGCTATACCACTCACATAGAATTGGTATAACACACACCGGGACGTGGAAGATGAATCGTCTCGCGATGCAACCACCAAGTAGTCACACCTCCACCGTCACACACCCTAACCTATCCACCGAACATCAATGCCGAGAATCCATAACTTACTAAGTTAGGCCGTCCCACACCGGGCATGTGGTCGTCTGATGAAGCTCTGGTTCAATGGTGCACAAAGTTAAGTCCTTAATTGACCAAGGCAAGACTTCCATGTTCTAACTAAGTCACAAAGATTATCATTCCCATCACATAGTCCACCATATCACACGACTTCCACCACTTGCCTCGCCTAAATCCTTTACCACCCGGTTGGTTTTAGTGCAACACATGCCATCACGAAGTAATAACACATAGCACACGTTTACACGAGTTCCATAGTCACTTAGTCATAGTTCATATTTGCAACTTTCTGAGATGTGAGACTCGTAGCATGGCTAAGCAATTGTACTCGTATCTAACCAACCCACGTTGGTGCTATAATATTACCAACTAATAACCAATCTAGGGTGACAAGGAATTATGACATACAAGGCCATGGTGTGATAACAATTTGGATAATAACTATGCCCAAAGCATTTAAATAAATAATTAAAGTAGAATGCAATAATTTAACACAAAGTAATTTGAAAACTGGGTTCAAGATGATCAAAGGTATGACTTGCCTTGGAAAAGGTCTATGTACTGGTCTTGATCTTGGGGTGCTCCTTCTTCCACAAAATTCCCCGACGAATCGACGTCTACTCGCAAACGAAATAAAAACAAACAAAACAAATAAATAACAAAGGCAAAACAAGCTCCAAAAAATTAAATAAAAATCTCAGATAAATAGAGCTTGAATTTAGACAAATTTAGAAATTTGAATGGGCTCAATCGAGTTAGGATGCAAAAGTTATGAGCTCGAAGTTTAAATCTAAAAGAAACCCTAATTTGGATTTTTCGAATTTCGAATTATTTCTTATGAAAAATCGGATTATTGCGCAATGCTGACGTCAGCCCTCAGAATTTCGGAAAAAGATAAATAAAAGAAAAACCTGACATGTGGGACCCACATGTCAGTGAGATGGCTCACGGTAGACCAAGTCTACCGAGCCTCGGGGATCAGGACCCGGTGGACTGCCACGCACGCGTGCACGTGGGACGCCGATCGGGCGCCACGCGCGCGCGACGCAGGCACGGCGCCGACACGATGCCGGTGGCGGTGACGTGGACGACAACAGGAGCGGCGGCGCTCGGATCCCGACGGCAACGGCGAACGACGGAGCTTCGCCGGCGGTGAGTGGTACCGGTGTGTAGAGGGCGCTATTGCGAACCTCTGGGTGCAACTCCGGGTGATCGGGAGGGACGGTGGCGGCCGTGGCGAGAGTTGGCGGCGGGCTGTTCGGTATTGTCGGACGACGGCTCCGGTGAGGCTTTGACGACGGCGAAGGGTCCCGAGTAGACCTCGTGGCCGCCGAACCAATGGTGCACTCGATGACGATGCGGCGACATCAAGGCGGCGCCGTCGACAGCGACGAAACATACCGAAAACCCTAGATCTCCGATTGCGGGCGTTAGAAACTCTCGGGTGTTATGGCACGGGTTTTGGGTTGCGGGCCGTCGCGATCCTGGGTCCTATTTATAGGTCCGGGAGGCTAGGGAGGCGTCGTGGCGAAACCCTAAAAGCGTCCAAACGAACACGAGAGAATCGGAGATAGAAACGAATCCGAGGTTCGATTTTGATTCGGAAGATGCGGGAGGTTGGGGATAAGATTCTACGTTTTCTAGAAGGGTTCAAAAGGAAAGAGGCGTTGTCGTTCGGGACTCGGAGCTCGGTCATGGTGGGCGCGCGCCGGCGTGCAAGACGGCCGAGAGGCGAGGACGGAGACTGGCGTGTGGGGCCCACACGTCGTCGAGTCTGAAGCGCGCAATACGGGGCGGGGCCTCGCGCGGAAACGGGCCGGGAAGGGGGAAAACGGGTCGGAAGAATGGAATTCGGCCGAAGACTATTTCTGAGATTTAAAATAGTTTTTCTAATTTAGAAAATACCAGAAATTCAAATAAACAATAGAAAATAGCAAATGAACTCAGAAAAATTCTAGAAAAATCTAGAAAATATATCTGAGCACATAGAACCCAAATAAAATAGTTTTGGCTAATGTTCATGTTGGGATTATTCACATTAAATATTTTTTATTGTAAAGTTCAATATTAAGCTTTGGAATTAAAATCAAATAAAATTCAAATGGTGAATTTTCTCCCTACTAACTATTTAAAAGATTTTTAAGCTCTGAAAATTGGGATGTTACACGCGCTCTCTCCGGACTCCACCGCCTTCTAGGCCACCGAGTGCCCTCCGGCTCCTTGTGCCGCGCCCGCATGCGCTGCTTTTGGATTCGGCCGAGCGCCCTTTGGTTGCCACCGCCGCGGACCCCCCCCCCCCCGAGTATTCGCCGCCTCCAGCAGACGCGCCTCCCTCCGGTCTCAGCATGCGCCGCTTGCCCTCCGGTCTCCGTTGCTCTTTTCGCCTCTCGCGTTTTCTACTGCTTCGTATATCCCCGGCGGGAGTGCTCTGGTGCCCCACTGCGCGCCGACTCGGGTTCCCACCGCCTCCGCGTACGGCCGACCAGCTCGGGGATCCCGCACTGCCTCGCCGAGCGCCCTCGAGGATCCCGCACCACGTCGCCGAGAGTCCTCCGGGATTTCACCGCCGCGCTGCATCGCTGCTGGGGTCGTCGCCGCCTCCCATGGGCCTTGTGCCAGCGCCGCCGCCGCGATTCACGGCCTCGTGTCTTTGCTGACTACGCCTCCGGGTCTCTTTTGGCTCCCACCGCCGTGCGCCTCTGGGTTTTCTCCCTGTGCGTCCCCTCCGGATTCTGCCACCTCCTTGCGTCGCCGATTTGACATCAAGAAAATCCTTGTGATTAGCTTTGTAGTTTCTGACTAATTGTGGCATATAGTTTCTGCATAAGGTTTCTTTGTGGATTGAGTTTCTAGCTTAAAATTTCTGAATTGATGATTGTTTGCGATTAAGTTTTTGCAATTCAGATTAGCAGATGCATCTTCAGATGGGTTAATTTGTATGTTTCGGGTATGCTGTCTATGGTACCAACTAGAGAAAATTTGTGAAATACTTCAGAATAGGCATTATGCTAGTTCTGGTATCATGATTTAAATGCAACATTGCTTATATTGCTTTTAGTTCTGTTATGTGTATTGAGCTCCAGCAATATTAAGGTTCTGTTATTAATCTGTCAATTGCAATATTGTGCAAATTGGATTTTGTGCAAACTAGTTATGTTATCTGATCAGTTAATATGCATCTTCAGATTATCAAGTTCTGGGTTAATTTGTTTCTTGATGTTTCTGTCATCTGGTCAATGAAGGATTAAGCTTTTGCATTGTTACTAATTATATTATACATCTTGAAGTTCATCATCTGTTCTGGATTGGAATGATACTTCTAATATTATCAATTAAGTCATCAAATTAGCCCATATGCTAGTTTTGGTATAATCTGTCAAGGGAAATATTGTGTTGATTGATTATAATCAGTCAAATGCAATTTTGTGCAAATTATTCATGTTCTCTGATGAGTTATTCATGCATCTTCAGTTTTTCAATAATTTCTGGTGTCAGTTTTTCAATAATTTCTGGTATCAGTAATGATTATGACATTTTGCATGACACATTTTACACCGGTAATGAGTTGCGTAATGTCTGCATCTTAATTGTAGATGATTCAAGATGAAATGGTCAGTGCCATGCGCGATGAAATGGTCACTTTGTCAAATGCAATTTTCATGCATACTGCAGTTTTGATGTCTGTTATGCTTCTTGGTCCGCTGGGATAGTCTGTTACTGTTGATAACCACTGTCACAAAGGGTGTTGGAAGTCTCAGCCATGAGCAATGGTGGTCATTCCACAACGATAAGAAGACAACGGAGGCCCGGAATTTCCTAGATGGTGGCCTGATTGAGTCATTCCTTGACCTTAACAGAAGCAAGATGGAGGAGGTCTCCAAGGCGATTGGAGTTTCAGTTGAGGAGCTGTCCAAGAGGGCATGGAAGAGTTGACGAGATTGCACTAGATCAATTAGTAGAAGTTTGCTATAACTTTATGGCATGTATATCCTTTTTAACCTTTCTATTGTTGCATGTAGTTCCATTGCAGTGACTTGTCTCTGTAATGTCGATGATGCGCCGCACAAGAATGATCTAGTAAAGTGCTCCCCATGGTTGTAATTTATTTTGTTGGATGGTCCAATAACATTTTAGCTGTTAGTTTGATGAGGTTTTTTGTTATAAATATATATTTGGTTGGCGAAAAATGGAATTTTGATGGTGAATATTGTGATTCTGTTATGTACAGGACGTGCTATCAAATAATGTATGTAGCCATGTAGGTCTTTCGTGTTGTTTCAAGTAAAGATTAGTAAACGAGGTGAATTCCAGCTAGGGCTCAAGCTTGTGCTGATTTAACCTTTGAAATGACTAGCAACGTCTGGTCGGCTGTCTTACAACACTATTGTTGTACATGTCCAAATACATAGGAGAGACACAAATACATTCATATGGAAATTTGGGGGGAAATTCTTTAATGTGTACAAATACATAGGAGAAAGACACAAATACAATTGACATATTACAACCAGGGGTAACATGGTCTATTAGCCTATAATCCTCCCTCATATGGTTTTGAAGCCAACCTACCAGCCAAACACTTTCAACAGACAGCTCCAGATTCTCAAAGAAGTGGATTATCAGAGAATCAGGAGCAGAATCTGAAAATTAAGAATCTAGAGCTCTACCAAACAGGGCCTATATAATGGGTTTGCATGCAAAAACTTTTGAGGGTGCAACTGTACCCCCATGCAGTAATGTGGCTTCGCCACTGGAAGACTAGGAGATTTGGGTTGTGTGGGGTCGCACCATAGCCAAACTATGTGTTGGTAGTTACATGTGTCCATGATGGACGTCTAGACCAATTGGCTAAGCCCACCAAAACCAATCATTCTCACTAGCTCTCCCTTTCCATCTATCAAACTTAATAGGCAAGCGACAAGTTAGTGATATAACTAAAGTTTGCCATTAATTACTATCATCTAGGTATGACATGTTGGCCACTTAAGTATATTCCCAATATAAGGATAATTCAAAATTCAGGAAAATAGCTAGCCCCACATTTTAGTTAGTAATTAAATTAATCATTTTTGGCTAGTAATTGAACCTCGAGTGATAATACAACATGGGGATCCTAGCGATGTAAAATCTAGAATCAACCTTCGGTTAGCTAAAATGATATCTATCGCATGTGGACCATCGCAACTATACATAGGTCTCACCTTACTTTTATAGAACTTTCTAACTTCCTTGATAAATAGAAAATAATAACAAAAATCATTACATAAAGTAGGCCTCGCATGTGAGTCATGGTGAGGTGTTCTCAACGAAATAATAGTAATTCAACAATAAATCAAAGCCAAGGTGACTCTATCTATCACCCACCTGTTATCCCCTTCCAGTAGAAGGACAAATCATACAATAAATAAAGATCCGTAGATTCTACCAACTAACATAATCTCCCCATTTAAATGATTTGAGATAGTATTCCTGATAATATTCACTCTCTCATTTTCCATAAGTTTTCCATCGCGAATATTATGAGAGCTCGTTCCCTCTCGTCCTGACTCGAATCAAATAATTCCAGTCCTAAATCCATCAAAAAACCAAATCTATACCCCTATACCAAATGTATGAAGTTTGGGATTTATTTGTGTTGGTTTGGATTTCCTTCCTTTTGTTTGGGTGCTTTCGGATTTATTTGGTGTTGGACTCCAAATTTGTAACTTATAATTCTCTATGTTCACAGCACTAGCCTCTAGATCGGTAGCTAATGCCCATAGTTACATCATTGGATATCAACACATACCATGAAAAAGGTAAAGTTATTGCATAATAATAAACAAAGTGTAAATATACCTAAGACGTTTGACTTGCAGAATGGCCGAACATGCCAAATACCTTTCAAAAATAGCAGTGAAAGCGGAATTAAAGTACAACATGTGGAACCATCATGATATACCCACAGGCAATCGACTAGGGCCCGCAACTTAATTCCCGAGACTTAGCATTTTAACTAACATAAGTTTTTATAAACTAGGTATTGTTGTAAAGTACCAGTGGAGGTTCCATCCTCATATACCATTGAGTGGCTCCGCCCACTCAATGCTCATATTGTTTTCTCGGGTCACATCTCGTACTTATCATTGGTCCTCGACCAGGCCATCTAAATTCTCGGGGCTCCACCCCATCTTTTCATTCAACCCATAAATTGTTTTATTAAAAAATTATTCAAGCAAGTTCTCGGCACCGCTTATGACCGTGAGCACGGCTATCTAGATAGTTTTCTTACTTTGCAGAATTCGCACATTTTACCCACAAGAGACAATTAACTTTTATTGTTCCTGACACACTTCCAGAGGTTTGCGACTAAGTTGATCATCACAAGGTCTTTACAATGCTCTACCCAACGCAACCCTATCCGCTAGGTTTCGCTATCGAAGGTGGTCTCCTAATGCAATACAGTCGCACCACCCTTTGGACTCCACTCCTCTGGGTGGTTGTCACCTAAGACCGTAGTGCATGTCACCCTCCGCAGCTCCCTTTTGCACTGTAATGGTTTCCTAATATTTTATAGCCGCGCCACCCTGGAGTGATTATCCACTAAGACTATAATATATGCCACATGAGCGGGATGATGAAAGCAATGCTGAGGCGAACAAATTAATCAGTCAGGTCATATCCATTTTAGACTTGTGCTTTCACTGTTTTTACACGAGAGGTCATCACAAGATTCGGATCCTTAATTGACTCAGGCAGTACTTCCCCATACCCTCTTTGTTGTGCCCCTGGCACCCACCACTCTTTCCAGCCACCCGAGTCAAAATCTATTTTTAGTTTTATTTTGTTTTAAAATATTTTTCTAGCTCAACATACCAACCAGGCTCCAGCCTCGACTGCCTAATCTTATTTTCAAAGGTTTTAATGATGTCGAGGCAAATCATTGCCCACATGTCAATGTACCTAAGCAAGGCTAAGCATGCCACTTAGGTACGGACTTAGTAACTAGTATATATATCATTAGTCTAGGGTGGTAAAGGATAGTGTCCAAGTTCAAAGATTGGAAGTTTATACACAATTATCATTAAGGTATTAACTATGAGCTAAATCAATATATTTGTATAAATCATAGCAATGCAATTTTATAATTTAAAATAATATAATTGCATTTCAAAAGTATGAGCAAAATGATCAGAGTGTTGACTCGCCTTGCTCAAGGTTTTGGTAATCTTGGTTTCGTTCCTGTTCTGTTAATTCTTGATCCCAGTCTCGTCCTTGTTGGGATTGCTGTCCCATCATAGTTTCAGATTCTAACTACGCAGAATACGACTGAGCCCAATAACGTCTGAAAGATAACCAAATGAAATCCAATAAATCCAAAAGCAAGTAACAAATGAGACACTTCAAATGAAATTCAATAAAACCAAGAGTGTTTGAAGTAGGATATGCTTTAAATGAAACTAAACATATCTAATGAGATTTTGAGAGAAGAGTGTACTCCAAATGAAACCAACATACTCATCTGGAGATGATGAAGGAAATACTTGACAAGTATATCCAAAGAGAGTTGATGAAGAAAATACTTCAGACAAAATATAACCAAATGAAGCTAATGAAGAAAATACTTCAGATAAAGTATAACCAAAGGAAGTTGATGAAGGAAATACTTCAAATGTCACAAAGTACATCCAATGATAGTTGGAGTGAAGGATACACTCCAGACCAAAGTAGATAAATCCAAACTCTATCATTTTGATATAGCGGTAGGGTTTTGGGTTGCTAGCTAGACTTAGGGTTAGGTAACCTGCTAGAGCGAGAGCGAGAGGGATCGAACTCTCGGGAAATCCACTAGTGCAAGGAGTTAGGAATCCAACAGAGAGGGAGAGAACGTCCGTAGGAACATTCCTTAATGGTTACCTAGATGGGAGAGATCACCCAGCTAGATGGGATCCTTTGATCCACCTTCGGATCATGAATTGTACTTCTCCCGGGAGCGGATAGCGACAGATGAAAATTAGGGCCTATGTGATGTTGTTTGGTGGATGAATTTCTATCACCGACTTGGGAATATACCACCGCTGCTTACGCGACGCCTAGCTGCTCTAATGATTCTTTTAGTTGTTACTTCCTATTTACCGAGGAAGTTACATGACAGTCTGTGAGACCTATGTATAAGTGTGGGGTTTGCTCGAGGTAGACATAAGTCTCACCGACACATGGGACTTCCAAGCATCAGCCTTACATCCTTAGTGGTGTCTATGGTTGTGGGTTTCACAATTGAGGTGGCCTTTACTCACCCTAACTTATGTGACCTAGTATATACTAAAGTGAACCTACTATACTAGGTTGGTCCTTAGTTGTAGCGTCTTGCTAATGACTACTTCTAGTTAAGTAGATAGCTACTATACACGGCCTATGAGCTCTTACCTACTAGCCCTTGTTTAGCGATCCATCCTATCGCCTTGATTACTATTGCTAGCATGAAGCTAGGTCATAGCTATAGCTAACCTTCATTAAGGTTTACCTAGTATAATGATTATGTCTAACTCACTGTCGAGTTGTTAAACTAAACGCTTAGTCTTACTACTTGTGGTATAGGTCCTACGTGTCCGTGACATGTCGCACTCCTAGTTGGATGTCAACTAAAGTGATCACTTTACCTATTCGACGGTTTGGTAAGAGCCCTCTTGCAAGTGTATGTTTAAGTGACGTACTGTTGTATTACTACCCTACTAGCGGACGTACCTGCCATGCATTGATGTATGGGCGTTACTATCATCTATGCTTGTACGATGATGGCCTAGGGCTTACTGGTCATTTGACATTTTATGTGCCTAACTTGGTATTAATAGGGACACAAGGTTTTGTGTTCTCGGACTCTCTGTATATACTAACGTGGTCATATCGGGGCATACTAATCTACTTTGATTTGAACATTGTATGTATATACTAGACATGACGGTATTATCTTAACTAATCACTTATTGACTTAATGCAATTCTTAGTTACAATGCGACTGACTGTTATTTTAATGGAACCTATGACTATTTTAAAATGGTCTATGGCTATACTGCTCTTTTGACCATTCACTAGATCATAACCTCGTATACATCTTTTCTTCTCACTAGAGCCACGAAGATACTATCTGGTCTATAACTTCTCAATTTGAATTAGCATCTAATTGCCTGCCTTTGTTACTTTAACTACACTAACTCACTAGTGATTCCTTGTTAAGCTCTAATTGCTTAATTCAATCACTAGTTACAGTTACTGCAGACGTATTTTGCTAGGGCATACTCATTCTACGAGGTTAACTAACTAATTAAACTAAGTAACTTAGATTAGTATCCTGGCTAGCTATTCACTGTGGGAGGGGGCCATCTATCAATTAGTACCACTGACAGTGCAAATGGCTAATTAAATTATACTAGTGATTTTGAGCAAATCTTTTGATTACTTGACTTAATCGATTCCCTTTGGTGGGGCCACTATCATAGAACCACCACACCCCACACAGAGAAGCACACAGAGGAGGAGGGAGCAGAGAACAGAGGAAAGTACTTTAATATACCAATCAGACTGTTCTCTAAGGTGGAAAAGGGAAGAGAGAGAGAGAGTACTAACACAGCAAAAAAAATACATGAAAAACCTACCCAGGGTCGGCGACTGACCCGCCATCGATGCCGAATGTTGAGTCAGAGGGCACCTCCTTAGCTACACCTTTGTTACGCACCCAATCAACAGAAACGACAGAGGTATACTAACTGCTGCCAAGCCAATATATATGTAGGAGCAGATAGCAAATTACTCCACATCCGACGTCCTACAACCTGAAACCATTTATCATCATGATGCATCTAATTGATGGATTTCTTAGAAATTAGATTCTGCTTTGCACGTGCTTTCGAAGAAGAGTCTGCTTCCCAAGTCCCCCTCAACTCTCCAGCAAATTAAGGCAGGTAAAAAACGAAAACTACTGCATGATCTCTAAATAAAATACGATTACTTACACCAAACAAACACTAGTGCATAATCTCTCATAAGGACATGTACAATGGGTTTACATCAACTGTCTATAGTCTCTGTCACATAGGATTTAAGATAATATGGATGAAAGAGAATAAAGAGGGAGAAATATGTTGTCTACAATCATGTAACCGATTGTATCATCAGAACCAAGGAGACCATCCAACTACATTTTTTAGTCTATGAAAGCATCAAAAGATTGTGTGATCTATAAAGATAGATAAAAGAAACAACTCATTGTATAAGCTGATTTTAGTACTATCTACAAGTGACATAAAGAGTTGTTATAGATAGCAACTGTCTATACCATTGTATATACCCTAGTCTATACCCTAGGAGACGGAAACCAGTCTTTCACTGCATGATGCTAAACCAAATTGAGCGAGAAGTAACTGACATGGCGACCTTGGTCAAGGAGGAAGCAGAGGATAGGCCAGAGATCCGAAGTTTCAAACCCGATGATTGACGGGCGGGGGCATCTCGCACTTCTCGCGCCCTACTCGCCTCCGATCTACATTGGTTTGTTTTGTAGTCAATAGTACAGGGGAGTAAGATTAGTACACAACCGAGTATCAACCCCTAGCACACAGATAGAGTTGGTGAGGATTAGAATAAATCCACGATCTTACTGCCAATGGTGGAGCTAGGATTTTGATAATGAGGATGCGAACTTAAGTGACACATCCATTCTAACACAAAAGTTCGAATGACATAGTAAGAAAGTTCAAATGAAATAAATTACATGTTTGCACTACGACCGACATCACAAAACATTTTCTTTAAAATACAACCCGATACGATGTTCCTTTTTTATTTGAAAGTGATTGATTACAACATCGTTACTAACTTGTAGGAAAAACTCAGGCCCAAGGAATGTAACTAAGCGATGGGGTTAGGTATGAGACGCCAGACAGCTAGGGCAAACATACGATACGATGGGAATTGGATTTGGAGATCGATCTTGAGACAGACTACTAGGCATGTGTCAACCTTGTGGCTTGGTGGGCTTTGGGCAGCTGAGCCATTACACTTGTTGGCTATTGGATTCGTGGGTTGTAGGCTGCCAAGAGAAATTGAGGAAGGAGTGTGTGTTAGTGTATACCTTGTGTATCAGAGGTGTATATACTTAGGTATTTTAGCAAAATTTTGTAGATACAGCTATACCCCTATGCACCTTCATCGGCTCCGCCACTGCTTACCGTGAATATTTATCCTAGACTATCAATGTATAACTCAACTGATTTTTATTGTCAATTTTTCCGTACCCGCCAGAGCTCACGTGAGGGAGAAGAGGGTAGAGGCCACACGAATATTCAAGCACATCAAAAGTTTAGAAATTCAACTGGCCTCTACGAGATTTTTACTCGAGTGGTATACGGCAAATCCATTTTGTTTTTGCATTTGAAGCCAATATATTATGGGCCTGGGGAGCTAGCTAATCTCAGGCAACAGTAATGGAACCATGTCTTCCAAGTCATCGTCTGCCTCGCCGGCCGGTGGCGCTTCTACTCCTCTACAGCTTGGGGGCGGCCGGCAACTCGCCAGAAGCTGCTTCGACGGTCGTCAGCGTAGAAGACGGCGCGTTGGAACCACGGTGCCGGAGGCTCATGGTCGAGGGCCTCGCCGCCGGTCGGGGCCGTGCCCCTCTCTGAATGAATGTGCTTTGCACGTAACGCGCGAGTAAAAGCTAATGCCGAACCAGAACAGGATTCATATTGGCATCAGAAAATGAACATGCTACCTCATTGAGCCCAGCCAAACCATTTGCCAATATCAATAACATTCAAAATTTCACACAAAGCTGTGGTAAATATGGTCAAACGATCTAGGAACCAAAGTAACCGGCTGTGTCAACAAAATTATCTTAAAACAATTTCGACTGGATAGCATCGTTGTGCACAGTGCTTAGCTAAGGTTCTAAAGGTGAAACAGAACAAAATGCCTTCAGGTAATATAGATTGTTCAAAACAAACGACACATCTGAAAGGACGTGCCACGGACGCTGAACACCCAAGTCTGGGAGATTACAAAGCTGCATAACTCATTTCAGAGGAATGAACCGCGAGGAGTGGGTGGCACCGATACCGGGCCTACCGTGCTTAACCGGCTTGTAGGAGATGGAGAACTCCGCAAGGTAGTGGCCAATCATCTCAGGCTTGATCTCAACCTGGTTGAAGGTCTTGCCATTGTAGACGCCGATGATGCTCCCAATCATCTCAGGTACAATGATCATGTTGCGGAGATGTGTCCTCACTGGCTCTGGCTTCTCACCGGCAGGAGCATCCTTTTTCTGTTCAAAATAGCAGTGAAAAATTGTGAGGCGAAGACAAATTGGCAAAATTTCAGTTGTCCGTAGGACTAAACAAATATCCCAGTATCAACAAATCAATACTCAATTTTAAACCAAGTCTAGTGTAATACAGCAAAATGAAATGGAGCTATATTATATGATTGGAGTTGCAATGTTATTGTGTTAATAACAATCAGCACCCGCTCTTTCTCCACGTAGAACTAATTATGCATAACAATCAGTATGACGAGGGTCAAGACAATTTCTCTAATGTCAAGTAAATTTCATTTCACACACAAATTCATACCAAGCACAGATGAAACAGTACATCATCAGATTACTTTGCTTAACACGCTCTTTGAAGATCTTGCTTTCATGTATACAAATTACTGACTATAAATGATGGGGTGCAGGGCATTAAGTTGCAGCGACACACGACAGATTTGTGCACTCAATGACATAGTATTGAGATGACTAGCAATTCAGAAACACATTAATTAGCTCTTGCTAGATATGGATGCTCTTAAATAGTGGAACAAGAGATGTCATCAGAAATTAGCCCTTTGGATGGGATGCAAAACAAATATGCTCTTTCGGAAAAAAAAAAAAAAAGAGATGCCTCACAGAGTTTAAAGTAAATTTCACCATAGAAATTTACATGACAACCTACAAAGATCAAATGCATCGCATAGTAGATAGTACAACCTTAAACACATATATCCAGGCAGTTAATGTTAACTCGCCAAGCACAGGGATAACTAGTTCACTATGTGACGACAAAGGACAGGAAGTTCCAACACCACGCTTACACATATACTACATTGACAAGAACACCGTAACTACGTACATGTGATCTGTTTAAAGTACAAAAGGGACCTAATCTCCCATCACAAAAAACAATATAAAGCACCATGTATCATCCTAGAGGGAAACGACGAAAGGCACTAAAGTTAGCAGCGCTAAATTTGCTCAGTTCCAATTAGCTTGCAGTGCTAACAACTTCAAAGGAGTGCAGATTGAAAAGGCATAAACATGACAAAATGCTAGAACCATAATACAAGTTAAAACTAAAATTCGCCACTCTACAATCGTGAGAATATAACAGATCCACACAAGCTTCCTACAGCTCAGGGTAGTAGTAACCCATCGGTCAGAATATACACATAAACTCCAAGACCAAAGGAAGGAAAGGGGGGAGAGGGTTGAACAGCTGGTTCCGAACTCACCGCCTTGCGCAGCTTCTTGACGAGCGCCATGGGCTTCCGCTTCAGGCCCCTCTGGAACCTGCCCAAACACACAGCCACGCATCGCATCAAAACCCAAGCAAAGCGTAGCGTGATTCGTCCCAGATGCGAGATGTCTATGTACATCATACCTTCTGCGGGCGCGCGCGGGGAAGAGCTGGACGAGGTCGTCGGTGGACATGTCGAGGAGCGCGTCGAGGTCCACGCCGCGGTAGCTGAACTTGCGGAACGTCCTCTTCTTCGGCTGCGCGCCGGCGGCCACCTCCGTCTCGACGTCGACGTCGGCCTGGGCGCACGAAACATGACGACGTCGTTACGAGAGTACCACGGATGGCGCTGCATCAAAGAGATAAGCTAGGATTCCGACGGAACTCACCATGGTCGGCTCGGAGCGGGTGGGGGGAGCACTAGGGCGCGGCGGCGGCGGATGGGGACGCGAGTAAGGGGTGGCGGCGGCGGGCAGGGTTTAGAGGGGAGGGGCGTGTGAGAGTGGGAGCTTATATAGGTGCATGTGAAGGACTGAAGGATGTTCCTGGAGTCGAGTTGGGCTGGGCTGGAGGAACATTGGACCGTGTAGGATTTAAAATTGGGCTGAATTAGCCAACCTGGAGGGCCCGTATGTTACAAAGTCTTACAAAGTTGGCCACGTAGGGCTTAAAGCAAAAGCTAACTTGCATCGGAATAAAACAAACTCGTGATAGCCATCCGACATGCCCATAGGCAATCGAGTGGATAATGAATCCTAGTTCGCATAATCTTCGAGGTACTCCTCTTCATAGAATTCGGTGTTCTCTGGTTCTTATTCGGTGACTGATCAACAAATAGCGCAAAGCCGTGAGTACTTTAAAGTACTCAGCAAGTTGTAGGGAAATGTATGCAAATAGTATTCATGCAAGGCTTGATAAGGATAGCTTTATGGTTATTTTGCAGAAAGTAGTATTGACAGTAAATACAGTAAGCATATTAAAGTGTACAATTTAAAAGATTAATACATAAGTAAACAAGTTCTTTGAGACAACTAGTGAATAACCATGTTCACTTCCCAACCATCAACTAGATCACTTCCTATCCTAACCATTCCAACATTTTTTTTAATGAAAATCTACCCGTCATGTGAAATCACCAGACATTGTTCATAACCGGAGACACGGCTATTCGAATAGCTTTACACTCTGCATAGGTTGTACAACTTGACTCACAAGAGATAACCGTCTTGATATGTACGCACACTTCCTTAGACATATGAATCAAGGAGAGACTATCATAAGGCTTTTACAAAGTTCTGTTTTGACACGGTTCTGCTCGCTAAGGATTCGCCACACCGGCCCCTCTTGCGCCACTCATCAACTCAAATAGAACCGAATCAAAATGTTGCTAATTAGTTGGCCAGGTCCACCCCATGAATAGACTTGTGGTTGTACGGTATGTCCTAGACCAATGGCACACAAAGTTAAGTCCTTAGTGACTACTCGAGCGAGGCAACTACATTCCAAAATCATCTCCTTTACTGCACGATCACTCGCCCGAGTATAAATCATTTTAGGTTCAACCCGACCACATAGCAACCCTTGCCATGTCACAACAAATTTTAATAATAGTGGTCGCGCCACAATTCCATATTTTATTAAGTCAAATTTAATCATTCTTTGAGCATGTGATCGTGAATCCCATCGCAACTAAAGCATGGCTAAGCATAATACACACCCTTATTGGTAATTAAATATATTCAACTAAGATTACTCCCATCCTATGGTGTCCAAGGGTACATGTCATTCATAATTATTCAAGGAGGCATATCGGCAATTGGGTAATTAACTATTCCTGAAAGCAGTTATTGCAAAACTAGCAATGCATGTTAATATAAATTAATATAATTTTATAAAATGGGTATGACATGATCAAAGGTCTACGACCTGCCTTCGTTGAAGGTTTGAAGTGCTTCGCCAGACGGTTCCGGGAATTATTCAGAAACACCGGAATCTACACGCGCGAAAAGAGAAAAATAAATACAACAATTCTAAATAAAATACAAAAATTATCAAATTAGTAGCGATAGAAAGAGGATGAATTTAGAAATAAGAATCGATGGAATCGGAGTTCGTCCGAGGGAGAACGAAAATCCAAAAGTTTGCGCTCACATGAAATGATAAAAATCAGAGGAGAGAGAGAAATCAATTTGAAGATGTCGTGCTGATTGTTTTGTTTTAAAGAGCAAGAAAACGAGAGGATGACCTCTTGGGTCCACTTGCAGGAGAGAGATGGAGAGAGAGATGAATGGGAGTATGACACAAAGGCCCACATGACAAAGAGGGAAAAGCAAAGAAATAAAATGAAGGAAGAAGATGACAGTGCACAGGCAGAGAGCAAGGAGATGCATGGCTTAGAGGCAACGCCTGCAAGGGAAGGTAAGGCAGCACTGGGGAACTAGCAAAATGGAACACCTCGAGCAAGACGGTTCTAACGGTGGTGGTGGCATCGCCGGCGGAGGTCCGGCGCGGCGGCGGTGCGCAAAACAGTGTCAAGGTGCAAGGAAATGATAGTACTCCAGCGATGCACCGGCGAAGGCGAGGGGAGCATGGCGTAGAATGTCATGAGGAGACTCCAACAATGGTGATGATGTCCATCAGGGGATGGTTGACGGCACCGGACGACGGTGGAAGGCAGTTCGGCCAGCAACGGGAATCGCGTTCCCGGCCAGGAGAAGGCGAGAGAGAGGGGCGAACTCGGGCGATAGAAGGAAGTGACCGAGGGGCATGTCATGACGTGGTCAGTGCAGCAAAGCGATCATCGAAGAGGGAGAACGGGGAAGGCGGTGCATGGTCGACGGCGGGGAGATGGTGGCGCCGGTGAGCCGGGGTGCTCGGAAAAGAAAGGGAACACCATGTAGAACATCGCGAGGCGAAGCCAACGTCATGAATGATGTCACCGGGGGATCAACGACAACGACGGAACATGAGGAAGAAGGTGGTTTGGCCTCTGGCGTAAAAACTTTGATTACAGAGAGAAAAAGGCGCGAGAGGGGGGCAAATTCAAGGAGGTGGAAAAGCATGCCAAGGGGCTCACCGTGATGCTTTTGGCACGGAGAATGGATGACCAGAGAGGGAGGTGGTGGAGCGGGCCAGCCGAACTAGAGGAAGACAGGAGCTTCAGGTGGGGGAGCTTCGGTGGGGGAAAAGAGTGGAGGAGGAGAGTGGAAGGAAAGGGAAGGAGCTTCGGCTTTTCAAGGGGGAGAAAGGAGGGGCAAGGCAACAAGGGGAATCAGCGGCCTGGCGCATGCACACGGTCGGGCTAGCAGGGGCAGCATGGGGCGACGACGTGGAGATGGCACGCGACAGGAGGGGAAGAAGACCGGGGCAGGCGGGGAAAGGACGGGGCAAGAGTGCCAGGGCGTGTGGGAAAAGGGAGGCGGCAGGTGGGCTACTAGGGGATGGGCAAGGTGCTCTTGAGAAGAAGACATAAGAAAAGAAAGAAGCGCTCGGGTAGAAGTACAGGAGAAAAGGGAAGAGTGAGAAAGAAAAACGAAAGGAAAAATTAAATCCAAAAAATAAATTAAATCCAAAAATTTCAAGAAAAATTATAAAACACTTTGGAACCCGAGTAGACCAAATAAATTACTTTTAGATTTATCTGAAGTTTATTTTAATTATTTAAAATGTTTTTCACTTGAAATTCAATTTATTCTTTAATAAATTCAATAAAATGCAAAGCTCCAAAAGAAACCCTCACTTTTAAAATAATTAATTTAAATTAAATTTTACTACTGAGAAAAGGATTTTTGGGAAAAACATAAAAGGAAATAATTTAAATGGAACTCCAAGGGAATAGTAAAATAATTTGGAGAAAATCCAATAAAGTACAGAAAAATCCAATAAACCATTTTTAATTTTAATTAAAGTTTGATTTATTCATATTAAATAGTTTCAATGTTTGAGAATCTCACATTAAGCTTTTAACAAATGAAGATAAATAAAATGGTTCCTTTTTAATTTTTAAAACTTCAAAAAGTCTTTGAAATTTGGGAAATCTAAACAAAATAAAAAGAATGCAAGGAGACAACAATAAGGTCTGGGAAAAAGAAAATCTAAGATAAAACTAGAAAATCAAATAAAAACAATTTTTATTGAGTTGGAGTTTGATTCACTCACATTAAATTATTTTTATTTCTAAAATTAAGCTTTAACAATCCAATACAAATCAAATGGTAATTTTTATTTTGAAAATTTTCAAAAAGGCTAAAAAATTGGGATGTTACACTTGTTATCTTTCTTTGTCCTTGCAAGGTTTGTGGTTGCTTTAGCTGTTACATGATTTTCTATCCTTGCATTGGCGTTTGCAATGCATAATGAAGTGTTAGCTGCTTGGTTTCAAAAAAAAATTGTTAGCTGGACACTTGATTCTGTATTGTGGAATAGATACTATTGAGTAATATTTTCCCATAATTCTGAGTTATGTACTTATGTTCAGATACAATGCTCTTGAAACTCCTATGGCTCAATGGTTCTACTTCTTGATTTTTGCATGTTGACACTAAGAAGATCTAGTTCCAATTTTTTTGAGATAATGCCTTACGGATTGGATGAAAGCACCGGCTTGATTGATTATGACCAGGTGGCTTTTCCTCCTTATTTGTTCCACTCTATGTCATTAACTTATTCAGCTGTGTTGATCATTCTTTTTATAGATATGCATTTTTCATCAAAGTGAACAAAATGTGTTCCTTTTGCATTTAGCAACACGCTGGGCTAAAAAATGGTTCCTTACCACATCATTTAGGATATTTTTATTGCTTCATATCTCTTTCAGTAGTCAAATATTTTCAAGATGAATTACCTTAACACCTTCGTTCATTCCTAAACTTCATTCGCTGCTTCTGTACAGTTGGAGAAAAGTGTTGCTCTTTTTAGGCCAAAGTTGATCGTTGCTGGTGCAAGTGCATATGCTTGCCTTTATGATTATACCCGCATGTGGAAGGCAAGCATTGTTCCTCGATAATGAACATTAATACTTTATCTTTTCTAATCAGTCAAAATAACTCAATTCATATTGTGCAATTGGCAGATATGTGACAAGCACAGACCTTAGTGCTTGTATATGATAGGCCCACAACATATTTTGTTTTCAGTTTTGTCACACATCAACAATTTTATTGCTTTTCGGTGACGGAGGTTTGTAATATCCAGCGTACAAAAAAAGAGAGATATACATGTAAAATCACCTTTCAGTATTGAATATGCCCCTCACTTTACGTTGTTGCAAAAAATAATGTTATTGCTTTTCATGTTTAATGCCTAGATTGGAAGCTGAAAAGATGACAAGAATAAAACATAGCCACCCCATCAGAATGGTTCTTTCACTATTTGATAAACCTTTATTTTCGTATTTTGATTGTTTTCCTCTAATGCCACATATATTTTATTAAATTGTTACTCTTTCATTCAACGCCAGTACCTATCATATGTTTTCAATATTTTCTGACTCTACACGCACCAAGGCGCGCAGGCCACTAGTATACTACAAGGAGAACATCTAGCCTTTTCTTTTAGGGAGGTCAGCTTGTATCTAGAATTCTACATAGCATTCACAAAACACACGCTATATATCTTCTCCTTGAGCAATAGTAGTAACCTTTTGATATAAACAAAGTAGCACATAAACTAGCCAAGGATGCAAGAGCAAGGCGTACCAGAACCTCGTCGAACACAAAGGCTATGCCTTTTTTAGTAACCACCTGTCAAACCCTAAATTTGAAATCCTCTGTGTTCACAGCACTAGTCCTTGTATCGGTAGCTAGTGCTCACAATTACATCATTGAATATTAGTCATGTATCACGAATATGTAAAGCTATTGTATAATAATAAACAAAATCATAAATATACCTGAAAGCATCTAGGCCCATAAAAATGATTTTGTTAATTAATCTCAATAATGTTTTAAAAGACTAACATGTGTGCTAAGATGTTTAAAGGGTTAGTCCCAGTGTGTGAATGATGATATGGATATGCCAATGCAAAGATGATAAAAGATTGACATGGCTCAAGACAAAGGTATCATGTAGCCTAAGGATCATTTTATAGTTTTTACCAATCTCAGTGTTTGGACAAAAGATCGATTTATAGGTTAGACACCGTACCATTAAGAGGGATCAAGGCTAGTAGCTTGAAGATCTATTTATGTGCCATCTTGATCAACTAGAAGTCATTCATTGCATTTTTTTTGCTTTTGGAAAACTGTTCAGCAAAATCGGTATGACCGCAAGTGATAAGCGGTATTATCGCAAGTCGGTAGTATTGAAATCTATATGATGATATGTATTTTCCAGGGAGCTTGATTTTAGAAGTTTTTCTTGAAATCCTAAAATCGGTACGACCGTATTTGATGAGCTGTATTACCGCAAGTCGGTAGTACCAAAATCTACATGGCGGTATGTATTTTACAAAGAACATGTTTTTGGGAGTTTTTCTTGAAATTCTAAAAATGGTACGACCACAATATAACAATGGTATTACCGCAGATTGGTAATAACGAAATATAGTTGGTGGTTTGTATTTTATAGAGATTATGTTTTTGGGAGTTTTGATCTCCCTTGAGAATCGGTATGACCACATTTCTCGAGTGGTATTACCACAAGTCGGTAATACCAGTTTTTACATGGCAATACGTTATTTCCAGATAAGGTGTTTTCTTGAGATTTTGATCCTCTGGAAATCAGTAGTACCGATCTAGCCGAGCGGTATTACCGCTGTGCGATAATACCAGTTTATAGTTGGCGGTAGTACCGCACCTTTTTTCGTAATGGCTAGTTCAGAGCATTAAATGCTACTATTCCGACCGCTGATCATGTCGAGTAATAATACCAGGTTTGAACGACGCTATTACTGTAAATCCTAAAATTTTTAGGAGATTGATTCAAATGACTAGTTTGGTTGGTAGGGGCTATAAATACACCCCACAACACCAAGCCAATAACTTTTGAGCATATTCACTCTCATTGAATACATTTGAGCTCTTAGACACTCTCTACTGCTCATTTGTTTTGAATTCCTATTTTGAGGTAGTTGAGAGCATTCAAGTGCATTGTATCATTAGTTGCTCTTGTTGGCAGTTGAATTTCCTCAAGGAAACATTTGGTTTATTATTCTTGGTGTTTGCCGACACCTAGACGGCTTTGGAGGAAGTTTGTGTGGTGAACTATTCGAAAAAGATTGTGAAGAGTCCTGGGAACCGATTGTGAGGTGGTGTTGTGCTCACCACCTCTGGAGAGAAACAACAACTCTAGTGATCAAGGGTTAAGGTTTAATTTGTGGAGCTAGTCCAATTCGTTTAGACTTTCCTCGACGTGGATTAGTGAATGCCGGCAAGTCTTCAATACCACGAGAAAAATATCATTGTCTCCATTGTGGTTTATTCTTTGTCTGTACTATTTTCGCATTTACACTTCTATCAATTTACTTGTGTAGAATTGTTTAGCTAGAATTGTATCTAGTATTGACATGAGCATACTACGCCGGTCTCCTCCCCCTACATCTCCCCCACAGTAGTAGCGAGACTAAGCTCGCGATGCCGCGCCTTCCAGCGTCGGTCGCTGCCTTCGCCTCACCTCGTCTGGATGATCCGGTGATCTTCTCCCCAAAATGCTCACGTCATATTGTGTTCCCAATTATTATAGTCGTTTCCCCTCGATCAATCTTGTGTTTCATCCTAAGAAGCACCGCACGCCGTCATCTTCCTCAATTCTGACCGAAATCCACCCTCCACAGCTGCCGTGTCTTTCCTGGCGAGCTTCAATTCGATTCCTCCCACCTGGAGCGTCCTTACACATCCCTGAAGCTCGTGCACACCCTATATTTATTCTTTCTTCTCTCCAGTGTCATTGCCTTATTTCTTCCTAGCGTCGGCCACCGCGAGCTCACACCAATGTGCCTCCGACCGTGCCACCACCTCCCTAGTTCCCTCTCCCTCCCATCAGCTCGTTTTAAGGTCTATGACCATGGCCAAGCACTTCCTGGTAGTGTGGAGGATGATGGAGGGGGAAGAAGGTGTCGGGACCCGAAAATGCATCTCAGGAACCCTCTGTGTATTCTGAACTAGTTCCAGATCAGTAGCTAGCTCACACAGAAAACAGTGATGAAATACCATCCATTTATTTGATTTAACTAAAAAGATCTCAAAATAACAAATAATAATAATAATTGGACCTAATGGACCTTATGCATCATTGCACTCATGAATTGGGTCTGAGCTGCTAGAAGTTGTGCCATGTTGGGCTCTGCAGCTCCAGGGGCTGGTGACTAGTCACTTGCATTTACATTGGCATTGGCATTGGCATTGGCATCCTCTGACTGAGTACGGCTCAAAGTATTGCGAGTATCAACCATCTGCGATAATCTCCTACAGGTTTAATAGGAAAGATAGAAAAGCAATGTAGGCAAGGGGGATTAGCACAATAGATGAGATAGACAAGATAGAGTAGATGGAAACAACCTAATTAGGGGAAACAGAATATACCCAGAGGCAAAGACAAGAAGACATAGCTGAAACGCTATGAACGCATAATAAAACTTTTCAAATTAAAGCCTCAGTGTGACTGCAACATAATGCTTGACAGCAAAACTGCAGCTCCCACTTACACACAACCCAAATAAAGACCTATGCAACAGCGATCTAAAACGTCACTAAACTCTAATGGGACGGCTCCTAATCTGAACTGGAGAACGAAGATTCTTAAAAAAACATCTTGAACGAAGCGACGAAGATAGTCCCGACGATTGCTGGTGATTTGATTTTTTTCTTTTGGACGAGAGAAATTAATGAGGTGAGAAAGTCAATTTAAAAATTGTAAAACAACATTAAGCAAAGGCAAGAGACAAGATTTCTGGCACAAGATGAGTAGAATAGAATATGATAAGAATAGAATAGACAAGATGAGAATAGAACCAGGAGAGATGAGAAAAGAACAACTACTCAAGTCAAGTTAAGTTGATTTGATTTAGAAAATAAATTTTGAAGCTTTTAGCTAAAACGATCAGGCTAACTAAGGTTGCGTTCTACAGTCGAAATGGCTCTGATACCACCTCTGTCGGGACCCGAAAATGCATCTCAGGAGCCCTCTGTGTATTCTGAACTAGTCCCAGATCAGTAGCTAGCTCACACAGAAAACAGTGATGAAATACCATCCATTTATTCGATTTAACTAAAAAGATATCAAAATAAAAAATAATAATAATAATCGGACCTTATGGTCAACGTTTACTTAACTTGCCACGCAGGGCTAAAGAAACAAATAAACTCTTGCAGCGGAACGAAACTCTTCAAATGGCCAATCAACATGCCCACAAGTAATCGAGTGGAGAAACGCATCCTAATCCGCAAAACCTTCATGGTCCTCCTGGGCGAAGTACTCTTGGGCAGCTTGATATTCTCCCTCTACTGCTGATCAAACAGAGGGCGCAAAGCCACGAGTACTTTGAATGTACTCAGCAAGCCGTGGGGAAATGTATGCAAATAATATTCATGAGGGCTTGAACAAAGATTAGTTGTATGGCTCTTTTGCATAAAACAGCATTTACGATAAATACAATAAATAGATTGAAATGCATAATTGAAATCAATAATAAGTAAATAAACAATTTCTTTGAAACAACCAGTGAACTTCTCATTCACTTCCCAACCGAACCAAAGATAAGTGAATTCTCCATTCACCAATCGACACAAACCACCAAGTGAATGACCTATTCACCAAACGAACATTATATTCATCCAGTGAACTTCCCATTCACACTCCGACACATTTCTGAAGAAACTCTATCTCCGTGTGAAATCCCGAGCACGCCCATAACAAATGGACACGGCTATTCGAATAGTTTTACACTCTGCAGAGGTTGTGCGGCTTGACCCACAAGAGATAGACCAACTTATAATGTCCGTTTAACACACTTCCCAGGTGTGCGACTAAGTGATCATCACAAGGCTTTTACAAAGCTCATTCTTAACCCAGTTCTGCCCGCTAAGGTTCCAACACTGAATGTCTTTCCGACCAGACAGGGCCCCCCTCTTGCGCCACCGTGAGAATACGTTTTCCACGACTCACACTTCACATGACAGAACCGAAATTAAGACATTGCTAATTAGTCAGCCAGGTCCGTCCCATACCAGACATGTGGTTGTACGGTTAAGGCCCAGTTCAATGGCGCACAAAATTAAGTCCTTGACAAATTACTCAGGCGAGACTACCACAAACCCACAACATGTTCAATCCACATCCCCACTATCCACTAACCACTCGCCCGAGCGAAAACCATTTTGTTTAACCAGGACCCATGACTAACCCCGTCATGGTACACAAATTTTAACAAGAATGACTCACCACCACGATTCCATAAATCATTAAGTCAAAATTAATTATTAAGACACATGTGATGACAAACCCATCGTAACTAAGCAAGGCTAAGCATATGTACGATACCCATGTTGGCAATATGAATATATCCAACTAAGATTACCCATACTATGGTGACAAAGGGTTCATGGCATTCAATTATTCAATGGAGGCATAAAGACAACATGTAATAACTAATCCCAAAGCAATTTATATAAAGATAGCATGCAATTGTATAAAACAATATACTTTTGAAATCATGGGTTCAATATGATCAAAGGACCACGACTTGCTTTGGAATAAATCCAGTGATTGATCTTGATCTTGGTATGTTACTCCTTGCTCGAAGCTTCCCGAAGTGTCGACGTCTACTCGTAAACAAGCAAATAAACCAAATAAATAAATAACAGAGAGAAAACAAACTCCAAAAATTAAATAAAAATCTCAGATAAATAGATCACGAATTTAGATAAATTTAGGAATTTGAATGGACTCAATCGGAGTTCGGATGCAAAAGATATGGGCTCTAGAAGATTGAAACCCTAAAGAAATACCCTAATAGGATTTTCTGGAATTTCGAGATTTACTTTTCTACTGGAAAATCGACTTATGACGCCAGCATGACGTCAGCAGAGATTTTCAGCCGAGAAAGAATTAAAAATAAATTGCCTGACAGGTGGGTCCCACTCGTCATTGAATCGGTGTACCATGGACCGGGTTCATGGACTATTGGCTCGGGTGGGATTTTGGATACGCGAGATGGCAGATGACCAGGAGCTGACAAGGCTGCCACATGGGCCAAGACGCTGAGGTGGCGCAAAGGTGGAAGATGAGGTGGCTTGCCACATCGGCAAAGGAGAAACCGAGGAGAGCTCGAGTAGAGCCGAGTCGCCGGGTCCTTCGGCGTTCGCCGAGGCCCGGCCGGCAAGACGGCCAAGCACGCCAGCACGCCACGTGGCGGACCGGCCGCACGACACGGACGGCGGCGGGCTGGCTCGCGAAGACGCAGACGACGGCAGCGCAAGCGCGGCCGGCCGAGCGTCTGCGTGCTCGGCCGGCCGGCACGCCAACCACGGCCAAGACGCGGCACGCGCGCAGACGCCGCAGGGAGAAGAGGAGAGGTAGGCGGCCGGCGGCGGCGGCGGCCGGTGCCGCGTAGGGCGTAGGAGCGGCCGCGGTCGTCCACCTCCTCGGGACCTCGGCGACGCTGCGCGGCGGCGGCCTGCGCCTCCCGCCCGCCCGCCTGGCCTCCTCTCCGCCGTCGCTCGCCTCGCCCCGCGGCCGGGCGATGGGGAGCACCGCCGCCTCCTCGTCGATGGGAGCACCGCCGCCTCGGCCCCGCCGCCGAGAGCACCGCCGGACCAGACCGCAGCCGCGAGTAGCACAAAGACGGAAGCGGCGCGGCGCGACCCGGGAGGCGGAGCGGCGGGAGGCGAGAGGGCCTCGGGAAGCGAGCGGGCGGGGGGCGAGAAGCGGAAGGCGGAGAGGCCTGGGGAGGCGGAGCGGCGGGAGCGGAGAGGGCCTCGGGAGGCGAGCGGCGCGGGGCGAGAGGCCCCGGGAGGTGGAGCGGCGAGAGGCGGGAGGCGCGGTGGGAGGCGAGAGGAGCGAGGCGCGTGGGAAGCGAGGCGCGGTGGGAAGCGGATTCGGAAGGTGGAGCGGCGGGAGCCGGGAGGCGGGAGGCGCGGTGGGGAGGCGGGACGGGAGGGCGGAGGCCGAGAGGAGGGAGCCGGGAGGCGCGGTGGGAGGAGGAGGACGTGCGTGGGTGTGGGTCCCGAGAGGAGGGAGGAGGAATAAAGGGGCTCTGGGCTAGCTAGTTGTAGGTCAGAGGTCGAGGTCGTGAGCCTTGGGGCACGGTGACCGAGATTTGACGCTGCGGGTGGCGTCAGTGACGTGGCAGACGGAGAATGCTTGGACGGTGGGAAAAAAATAATGGAGGAGGCGGGGACAGACAAAGAGCAAGATGATGTGAAAAAGTTGATTCTACACGAAGACTAACGTTCGCATGCAACATTTAAAAATAACGATCGTAAACGTTTAGAAAATAACGATCGTAAGAGTAACGCTCGTAAAGTAACGTTAGATTTTTCCTTATAAGTTCACTTCCTCCGCTCTGCATCTTCCCAAAGATAATCGCATTGCTTCATTCTTCACTCCTCCGCTCCGCAATTTCTTCCGAGCATCACAGTTCCCGGGATATTTATTGTTCCGAGCATCACAACAATTTCTTCACTCCCTTTATTTATTTATTTATTTATTACTTCTAATTTCACAAGCATATTTATTGCATTTATATTTCTTATTTATTAATTAATCACCATGTTACCAAGAAGCCGCAGTTCCAGGGAGCAATCAAGCAGTATGCAAAAAAATCGGAGCTCAAAAAGAACAGCGGGACGACTTAGTGTAAGCTCTCGCCGTCGCTCCCCTAGTCCTCCTCGGCTCGACTCGTTGATGCTCGCCAGCTGTCGCCAAGCATGGGAGACTACGGCATGGATGACCGTCATATGGACGGTACGGAGGGCTACGAGGAGTACCAGGGCGGTCCAGAGCCAATGGGGACTCCAGAGTTCTCCCCCGCGTCCACAGACGGCAACATTGGCGGGTCTGGACGAAGGGCGAATTGTTGGAAGCACATGACCTGGAGCCAGGAAATCCATGACGGCCAAACGGTAGATATCGCAACATGTAATTATTGTCAAGCTAAATTAAGTGCTCGTGATAGTGCGAGGGCGAGGCACTGAACCGGCACTACAAGGCATGCTTGCGCAAGATCGGCGCAGAGCCGAGGGGGAGGAGTACAAACGCAGCTAAACTTCGAGGCCGATGGCTCTGTAAGTACTTGGGTATACAACCCGCCTTCTGCCTGTGAGGAAATCGCTAGATATATTGTTGCGAAGATCAACCGATTAGGATGGGTGAAAGCCGCGTTCAAAAATGATCCAACGCGCTTTTGCCCACAGCCAACATGTTAGTAGGAGAACCACTACATCGATATTTTACGAATGTATCATAAGCAACTAGCAGAGCTAAAAGAACAATTCCTACAAGTTCAGTTCTCTTTTGCTATAACTTCAGACATTTGGACATCATCACACCAGAGAAGTGCCTACCTTAGTGTTGTAGCCCATTATTTAGACGATAATTACAAACTAAACAAGAGAGTCATAGGGTTTAAGCCAATTAACGAATCACACACGGGAGAGGCTATTGCTGAAATGTATACTACACGTGCTTGATGATTTTAAGATAGATAATAAGATTGTTTCTATCACTCTTGATAACGCATCGAACACTACCGCTATGAACACTCTCACCCCAAGATTGCAGACATATATTGGTGGTTATGTTCTCCACCAGAGATGCGTATGCCATATCTTGAACCTTGTTGTTCAAGACGGTATGGAAGCGATTGGCGGATATTTGAACAATGTCCGCGACGCCATTCGCTACCTCACAAATTCCCCACAAGTGATAGCCAGGTTCGCGGAGTACTGCGCAGCCAATGGGAAGGAGCCAAGAAAATTCGGTCTTGACATGAAGGTGAGGTGGAACTCGACCTACATCATGTTAAAGAAGGTACAAGGGTACGAACATATTATATCTGCTTTTGTCAATGCTAACTCGAAAAAATGAATTGGTAGTTACCAATTCGATTGGCGATGCTAGTCATTTTCGACGCTTTTACAACCTTTTATAAAGCAACAAAGATGTTATCCGTGTTTATTACCCTACCTCTTGCTTAGTTATAGAATTTATTTGGTTAATTGCAGACAAGATTGCCAAATCTAGGAAGGATCCTCTTTTAAATCATGCTGTCGCACTAATGGAGACAAAATTTACTAAATATTTTGAGTCTATTTCACATGTGTATTGCTTTGCTATCATTTTCGATCCTACGAAAAAGTTATCAGGTTTGCAGATCGGTATGGAGGGAATAGGTGAATGTCTTGATCTTGATTACTCGGAAGCTTTTGCACATGTCAAAGAGGAACTTTTTCGTGTTTTCCGTATGTATTATGACAAATTCGGCAGTAGCGCGGGATCGGAGGCCTCACAACAAACGCAACAAGGAAAGAAAAGCTTGACATCCCACTTGTGGAAGAAGCTAAAGGGCAAGTCCAGTTCTTCGTCCTCTCACCTCAAAGCGACCCCAACCGAATTGCCTCGAGCTAAACCACTACCTGGAGCATGATTTTGCAAACATCGATCCTGACCTTTCCGGTGGAAAGATAGACTTGCTCGAGTGGTGGAAGAACAACAAGCGGATATTTCCTGTACTATCACATTTCGCACGAGATGTTCTGTTGGTGCCGGTGTCCACTGTATCTTCAGAAGCAACGTTCAACATGGCAGGGAGAATAATTGAAGAAAGAAGATCATCCCTCACGCCTAGGATGGTGGAGGCAATCACATGCGCCAAGGATTGGGAATTGGCTAAGAGCGGCATGAAGATCAACCGGAGGATCTTGAGATTGCGCAGCGCGCACGACCTTGAACGCATGAACGATCTCGATATTGATGAGTAGTCAAGATGTACACATGTTGTTCTTGTACTCTTTTCCTTACTCGGGAACCCCACTCAGGGCGTAAGGTTTTTAACGAGGCGATAACATTGTATTTGTAAAATATTAAGAAAATTTCACATTTTCCCAAAATATTTTCGCGCCATGTTTTTACGCAATTAATTCAATTTTAACTAGGTTTTTAATGAGGCGAGCACGACCGCACGAGAAGAATGAAGATGGCGGTCGCCGCTGCCGCTTGCCGCCTCCGTAAAATAGTTACTTAGGGTGAGCTTGGTCGGCACGGCACGACCACCGCACGACGGGCTTTGGGCGTGCACGCTCGACCGAATGCGAGGTGGTGACGACGACACGATCGCGACGGCCACGGTGGGCGGCGCGTGCGGCGACGCGGCGCCAATTCCCGCTCTACTCGGAGCGGATGCCATGGCCGGCGGTCTTGAGCTCGTCGTCGGCGCGAACGACGCGAGATAGTTCCGGCAAAGTGGGAAAACGGGTTCTCCTGAGTGAGGCGAAGCTCGGGGAGGTGACAGCGCAGCAAAGGCGGCAAGGGCTCGCCGGCGGCGGTGACTTGAGCGGCGGTGAACTTCACGGGTGCGACAGCCTTAGCGACGAGATGATGCCCGAGGCAAACGAAGGCGAGCACCAGGGCGGCAAGGTGATAAGGAACACCAGGGACACCTCGGGATGACTAGAAGATGGTCAAAACGACGGCAATGCCGAGATGACCGGAGTTGGAAGAGGTGACCGGCGGCGACAACTCGATGGTCGAGAGAGAGAGGCAAGAGAGGGTTTCGGATGAGAATATTATTGCGCACACGATGACGCACTCAAAAGGGCATGATGCTCACCGGCGGTGTAGATCGGAGAAGAGAGGCGGCGGCCGGTTCAATGACGAAAACGAAAACGGCGCGGTGATGATCCTTCGAAGGAGATGATGGGAGCACGGCGTAGCCCTCGATGATGCGATCACGATGGCGGCGACGGCACAGGCTGAGGAGGTCCGACGGCGATGAAATCCCCCGACGAAGAAGCTTCGGTGGTCCTCGGTTCTTGATGAAATCCAGAGTGAAGACGACAAGGTCGGCGGCGGAACCCTAGGGTTTTGAGAGAGGAGATCAAGGCGAAGAGATTGATGCGGGTTAGGGTCCTTATATAGGCACAGAGAGGAGGATCCTAACTGGAGCCGGTGGCGCTGCGTTCGGGCAAGACACGGACTCACGAGTCCTGGAGGAAGACGACGGGGACGTGGCAAAGGAGGCGGCCCCACCTAGCAGAGGGAGAAGGGAGCGAGAGCGCGCGCGGCGGCCGCGGCCGAGCAAGCTGCGGCCGGCTTCTCGGCTTGGGCTTGCTGGGCTTCGGCCGCGCAAAGAAAAAGGCCGCACAGAACCGGGCCGGAAGGAAAAGGAGATGGGCCGGGATTTGGAGATTAGGTCCGAAAGCAAATCCGAGATTTTATATTAGTTTTTCTTTTTAGAAAATAACAGAAAAGGCAAATAAGACTTACAAAATAGCAAATGCACTCGAAAAAATTCTAGAAAATATATCCAAGCACATAGAACCCAAATAAAATAGTTTTGATAATACTTGATGTTGACATTATTCATATTAAATTATTTTTGAGCTCTGAAAATTCATATTAAGCTTTTTAACTTTACCAGAAAAATCCAAATGGTTCTTTTTCTTTTAAAACTTCAAAACAGACCAAATTTTGGGATGTTACAGAAGGTGTGGGCCAAGTTTGTTAGCGGCATCAAGACTTTGGAACTCCACGCGCTGGCCAGCTTTGTCATTGAGCAGAAGTGTAGAAGAGAGAGGAAATATAGGAGGGATTTGGGGTATAACTGGCATTTGGGAAAAAAACTGACAGGTTCCCATGACTTAACGACAACGGGAACTAATGGACCTAACGAGAGTGTCACAAAATGGATGAAAGTAGAAACTTGGTGGCACACAGGGAAACAAACTTTTTTTAGTGACATATCCTGAATTGGAGTACATTTCAGTGGCATGCAATGAATTTTATTTTCCTTTTCCTCTCCAAATCTTACTATTCGAATTTGGTGGTAGCTAGCTCTGTGATGGTATAGAAGAAAACACGTATATACAAAATAGTTAAGAACGCACTGAAGCATTCCATATAGGGATTGCGTATTTATCACTTGACTATTTTCTTAAGAGGAAAAAATAATCGAATCTTTAGACCGTTGGATCGAGATTAGATGATCCAGATATCTCTCCCCCTCTTATATATACCCCCATTCCCCTTGCCCTAATAGCCACCACGCCGAAATTCGTGCCATGCGTCGAAAGCGCGCCGCCGCCCACCTTGCGCCTCCCAGCCATCAGCCGGCAATCGCCACCACCATGCTCTCCCCTCCTCGGCTCGTCGGTCTTCGACGGACCTCCTCCCACAACCCCTCTTACATTGCTTGCACCTACTCCCACACTGCCATGACTATCCCCTCTGGTGCCGTTGACAACTCAAAAACCTTTGGAGGAAGAAAGGGCATTTGGCGGAGGAGGCACACGGCGTCGCCGAAGGACGAGGAGCAGGATCCACCGCCACAATCGATGGCTAGGAGCACGAATCTTTGCGCGATCAAAATGGTACGAAATTCAATTAATTCCCAGAAAACATTTACTCCATTTGATATTCCGCAATTCCATCCTATATGTGTTGTGGTCAGCTTCACATCACGCTGCCTAGTTTGCCCCATAAAAATGCCTTGTTCGAATCTTAGAACATTATGTTGAGAAAAGTGTAAGCATCAGAGTTCAGCTACTACTCCTCGTCAGTCGAAACAGTACATACCTGCATAACCTTCGCGATCATGATTCACGAGCACTAGACCAACCTCTCAATCTGTTTTATTTTGCGTGATTACTCGTGCTTGCACACCCGTTCTGAGCCGTTGGATCGGACGTGTGATCAACCCTAATACGGTACATCATTAGATGTGCAATACACAGTGTCGCATTGCACTCCACCAAGACCTCCCTACTTTGCACTACTAATCCTTCGGTTATGATGGCCACTCATCACGTTACCACGCCTTTACACAGGGCAAAGCAAAAGCTCACGATTGCACACTAGCTAGCTACCCATGCTGTAGATGCAACTAATCGACGGCGTCCGGAGCTCGCCGGAGTTGGCCAACAGCCGGCGCCGCCGCGGCGCGGAAGAACCGACGGTGACCGGAGTTTAGGGCTGTGCCGGGAGTAAGAGGACCACCAAACAGTCGCGCGAAAACACCGTCCGGACCAGTCATTACTAAACAGCCAATTACTCACAGAAATCTCAACCAAATCGAATGAGACCAGGCTTATTCTAAAGTTGATTTCTATCACTGCAAAGTGAACGAATTCGCAGTAAAAATGGTGGACTGGATCGAGAGATTTTCGGTCCCAAAGTCGGGAGAGAAGCACACTTGCACGCTGGTTCCCTGAGCCAGACCATTCACTACTCAACGACCAATTTCTCCTAGAATACTCGACCAAATCATACAAAACCACTCCCGTTAGAAAGCTGATTTCCTCCCCTACAAAGCGCAAGAAATCCCAGACAAAACGATCGATCGAGACGAGAGATACGAGCTCGCAAAGTTGGGGCAGAAGCACACACGGGAACAGCTGCACGGCCGCAGCCGCCGACGCGGGGGGCAGTATCCGAGTCACCGAGCGAGGATCGCCCCCCTCCGTCGGATCGAGGGAGATCCGACGGTCCACGTCAAACTCGAGCCGCATCGGAGTGGCGATCCGCGTGAGGGGCCGAGAGGCCAATCAGAGCGCACCGTTCGCGTCACCACGCCTCCCACCTCGCCCCCGCTATTTAAACCCCCTCGTCGTCCCCTCCGACCTCCTCACCCACCACCTCCGCCGCAGAAGCAGAAGCAACCGCCGTTCTTCGCATCGCATTTCCATAAGCGCGTCGAGAGAGTGAGAGGGAGATGGCGACGGAGGTGGCTGTGCCTGAGGTCCCGGTTCCCGAGGTGGAGGCGCTGGCCGCCGGAGCTGCGGAGGCGGCGGAGAAGAAGGCTGCCAAGCCGGCCAAGGAGGCGAAGGAGGCCAAGCCCAAGAAGGCCGCCGCACCGAGGAAGCCCCGCGCCGCCGCCGCCGCCCACCCGCCGTACGCTGAGGTAAGGAGTAGGGTTCGATCAAGATGGTTCCTTTCTTGGTGGTTCGATTTCCGATCGCGTCCGTGTGCTCGGTCGTTGGGTTGGATCTGAGATGGTTTTGGGTGGTGGTTGGTTACGCAGATGATCTCGGAGGCGATCGCGACGCTGAAGGAGAGGACGGGGTCGAGCGCGCACGCGATCGGGAAGCACATCGAGGCGAAGCACGGCGCTCAGCTGCCGGCCAACTTCCGGAAGCAGCTCGCAGTGCAGCTGAAGAAGTTCGCCGCCGCTGGCAAGCTCACCAGGGTCAAGAACTCCTTCAAGCTCTCCTCCGCCCGGCCGCCGCCGCCGCCAAGCCGAAGCAGAAGCCGAAGCCGAAGCCCGCCGCCAAGCCCAAGGCGGCCGCCGCCAAGACCAAGGCTGCCGCCGCCAAGCCCAAGGCTGCCGCCGCCAAGCCTAAGGCGGCGAAGCCCAAGGCGTCCCCCAAGGCAAAGGCCAAGACCGCGTCCAAGACCAGCAAGAAGAAGGCCTCCGCCGCGCCGGCCAAGCCCCGCCCGGCCAAGTCTGCCAAGACCTCCGCCAAGGACGCCCCCAGCAAGAAGGCCGCGACCCCCAAGAAGAAGGCGGCGGCGGCGCCCAAGAAGGCCGCGACCCCCAAGAAGAGGGCGCCCGGCCCGGCTCGGAAGGCGGCGGCGAGGAAGGCCAAAAAGTAGGCGGCGGCGACCACCCAGCCAAGCCGCTCGTCTCCTTTTTGATATTCTGTAGCGAAATCATGAGAAGTAGCAGTACCAGATTACCAGTAGTAGCATCGGTAGTAGTAGCGGTCGTCTTCTGTAAATTCGATCATGGGTTGAGTGCGCCTCAACCTCGTGCTAGTTGGGTCTCGATCGTGATCCTGTTCCAAATCCTGCCTGTACGATGAAACATGCTCCTGAAATTATAATATGTTCCTTGTTAAGAGTCCATACTCTTCTCCATCGTAATCTCCTTCCGTTGGGTGGTGAATTCATGCCCGTTGCTGGTTATTCCATCTTGATCTCCTTGCGTTGCTGCTGCTTGCCAATGCCAATAGGGCCTGATGTTGATCCCAGTGGTTCGTGTGCGCGTACGATCGAATGGACAGTGGCCTGTCTGATTCGATTAGGTTGGGGATTGCCACTGTAATTTTGACGAAATTTCTGGAATAGGCTTAAGCCGTGTCCTGAAATTTCTGCGATTGCTAAGGTTTGCGTGGGATGGGCCGGCCCCCTTTGGTTGTGACTTGTGAACGTGCACGCCGACTAGACGAGCACTACTGAACCACGGGGAGAAGCCGCTCGTACAGACGTCGGCTCGTCGCGGTGGCGTTTTGCTGCAGCTGTGTCGAGGGGAGGGGCGTGGAATGGAATCACTACCTCTGGACTCGTCAGAGCAGTTTGGATTTTGGATTCGTCGCGTCGAAGGCGGGAACATTTTGGTTTTGGACGGCAGCCGCGACCAAGTGAAGACGCCGCCGCATTCAAATTTGGAGAACTCCAGACGGTGGGGTCACATTTGGACAAAGGGCCCATGGATATGGCAGGCCCAGGCCCACGTAATACGTGCGCTGCTGCGTCCATCTGGGCGCGGAGAGATATAGTGGCACACGAAACGGAAGGACTCCTTCCTTCCCCGAGAAGAGAGACGAAGCGGCGCTCCGCTCCCCTCCCGCGCCCAAAACCCTAGCACGCTTCTAGAACCTACCGGAAGCTTCGGCAGCCGGCGCCATGGACCTGGACCCCGAGGGTATCTTCCGCGACGACAGTGACGACGAGGACGACAACCCCCAGGTTGCCCCCCTGCTCCGCGCGCTTTCCCTTTTTTGTTTTTTGGTTTTCCGGGCCCGATTCCTACGATGTGATACTGTCTGGTTTTGGTTTGTGAACGTTTTGGTTGCTGGGGAAGCAGGAGAGGGAGGCCAACAAGGAGATGGTCGTCTACCTCATCGACGCCTCGCCGAAGATGTTCACCCCTGCGACCACCGCCCAGGTGAAGCACTAGCAGTAGCACCTTATATGCGCCTAATTTGGCAATCTGAGCGTGTTGTTGTTTTCTGAAATCAGGGCGTAGTATATGGACCTGATCGCAAGTTTCTCTCAAGTGTCGCAACTTGCAAGTAGTATTTAATATGTTTTGCAGAGTTTGCTTCTGGATTATGGTATGGTTTAGTAGTAATAATTTAGGGGATGGACTGGTAAAGTAGGGCTTATTCTATTTGCTGATATTATTTTTGTAAACTTTGTTCGGTCAAAGTGCGTCGTCAAATTCTTTTATACTAGGTAATGAAGCATTCTTTCCTTGCCGTTTCTTGCAGGAAGGTGAAAAGCAGGAGACACATTTTCATACGATAGTTAACTGCATCACGCAGTCTCTCAAGACACAGATTATTGGGAGATCCTACGATGAAGTTGCCATATGTTTCTTTAACACCGTAAGCTGTTACCTGAATTCGTAAGCTTTATCATATTGTTTTTGACGACTCTGTTTCTAGTGATTCAATTAGTTAGCTACTTTGTTTTCTGTTTGAATCCTGTGATTTTTTCCCCACAAGTATTTGCTGGGTCTAGGGCAAAGCGAGGCATTTGGGTTTCAGGCTATTAGTCGAGTCTTTGATGCACACTGTGCTGGAACTCTCTGTGACACCATTGCTTCCTCGTTTTACTTAATATTCTTACTAAGCCCGATGAATGAACAATGAATTTAAAGATTTAGATGATATTGTTGAAGGGCGCTAACATTCAGCATATAGAAGGGAATGATCAGATTTGTCAATGCCAGGTCTTGAAAGAATGGCATGTTGCTCTAGTTTAGTTGTTTTCTTCTGTCATAATAGTTAATTTGGTGAAAAACTGAGCTAAAATGTTTTGCTTTGTACCATGGAGATTACCATTTTCTCAACTAATTAGTAATGATGTTTGCCTAGGATCCTTATGTCATTCATTATGAAGTAGAATTGGTACACTGATATTACAGTGTATAGTGTATACCCTTTTGATCTACCTTTCACATAACTCTTGCAGAAGGAAAAGAAAAATTTACAGGATTTGGCTGGTGTTTATGTTTACAATGTTTCAGAGAGAGAACCACTTGATAGACCCGATGCAAGATTGATTAAAGAATTTTCTTCTATAGAAGGTATTGTTACTATATGAATTGTTCCTTTTTCCACACATGGTCAGAGTTTGAGGGTTATGCATGCTAGATTACTTTCATATACTGGATCTTATATGGTGCATAGGCCATGAACTTTTGCTCGAAATATAAAATTGTCCAGTCGCATGCTTGCCTTATATTACTCGTATGAAGTTTCTTGGGCTTAAGCTGTTTTTGCAAAAATCTTCTGAGCAGTTGTGATTATGCCATCTTATCTTACAAGTGTCTGGCATTTGTTTGGGTTTTCCATTCCCCTCACCATAACTGTTCTGCCCACATTCTCAAGCATAGAAAGTCTGCTGCCTTCTATGCTTTGTTTTCAGTTCAAAACTTGCGTAGCAGACTAGACATGCATAAAAAGCATGCTAGAAGACTGAAACTGAATAGTAATTCAGAGAAAAGACAATATGCCATTTGAATCTGTACCTCAAGTTGGTTTCATGTTATCATTAGTCATTATAATTTAGAAACTTGAAGACCAATTGTGATGCTTCCGTAAAGTTGATTTCTGCATCCTAATCATGATGTTTTCTAGTTCATTTTATTTTGGCCTGAACAAAAAGGCCAGATGGATAAGAATGTAGTGATATACTTGTGGATAGGAAAACTCAGCAAATCCTGTTTTTACTACATGGTTCTAAAGATTGTTTCAACTTATGGTAGATTCTTTCATGAGCAATATTGGAAGTCGATATGGAATAACTTCTGGATCTCGAGAAAATACCTTGTACAATGCTCTTTGGGTTGCTCAGGCGCTGCTGCGCAAAGGGTAACAACACTTTTCTCCTCTGTCTTTTAGAAAATCTCATAATTTGTATCGAGTAACAAATTCCAGTAGGTCATTAACATGTTCTGTAGCGGTGTATCCTGTATTTGTACCTGTAATGGAGGGATACAGGCACACAGTGAAGCTAAAATTTGTGCATATTGTGCAAAATGATCTAGTTTGCATCAGTTACATTATGCTGGATGTTGATGTGGATATTTACAAAGTATAAGTGAAAATAGCATACTTTAGGTGTATTTAACTACCGTCTAATGCAATGTTCAATGATCAACACAAATATGGGCTCAGTGATTCCACTTTCTTCATATGAAATTCTTCAGATCTGTGAAGACTGTGAGTAAGCGAATTCTTATATTCACCAACAAAGATGATCCTTTTGGTGATATTACAGGAGCAGCAAAGACTGATATGATAAGGACAACAATCCAACGTGCAAAAGTATGTCTATGACACAGACATATATTCTATTGTCACACCGAGCCGCCCACATAAGCAAAACAAAACAGTGTGTTCTTAATGATCCTTTGTAACTTTGTTTACTGTATCATTACTTGTCTACCTCCAGGATGCACAAGACCTTGGCCTGTCTATCGAGCTTCTTCCATTGAGTAGGCCTAATGAGGAGTTCAACATGTCCCTGTTTTATGCAGTAAGTCTTTGTTATCGCTTCCCCCCTTTATCAGTGCCAACTGCTAAGCAACTTCTGTCCCCCAGGATTTGATTGGTCTGGAGGGAGATGAAATAACGCAGTATCTGCCATCTGCTGGTGAAAAGTATTGTTCTTTAAGCATCAGTTTTACTTGTTGATTGCATTTTTTTGTCTAGTTGATACAGATGTGAATACTATATAACACCTTATTCTTCTCATTACCTTGCACAAAGAAAAGTAGAAAACAAATGTTCATGCTTGAGTGGGAGCTTGCAAATTGTGGTGAATGGAGATAGCCTGTGTCACAGAATCAGATTTTCCAATTATCACACAATCGGTTGTGTCCTGTGATTTCATGTAGGCTTGTTCTTGTCCTCCATGAAATTTGTCTGTAGTGGGTGGAAATTCTGCCAGAGTTCTCCACATGTTTTGAGAGTATAGGACTAAAACATCCAAAGTTGAATGGCTAACCTGTTATCTTTGTTCCAGCTCACAGATTCTTTTATAAAGTATTTTGGGTATTTTTGTGCGGTATTTAGTATAAGTAACTTTAGGGGCACTTCTTGCACGAACTAATCCATCTGTAAGACTTGAACGGGGTTTTTTCTGCTTGGTACATCAATTAGAATGATTGGCTAAAACTATAGAGGTTTAGGAGACTCCAGCTACATCTTAGCCACGCTAAAACTATAGAGGTTTAGGAGACTCCAGCTACATCTTAGCCATCTCTTTGTATGCATGATCATTGTTATGCTACTGGTCTGTAGGCCTCTAATCATTTCGGAAAGGTCGTGCTTTGTTTTAAATGCATAATTTAGTTTAGAGACACGTACTATAGCATCATTTCTAGTATTTTCTTCTTTGAAGGCTGGAGGATATGACTGATCAACTGAGAAAACGAATGATGAAGAAACGCAAAGTCAAAACTCTTGCATTTGCAATTACCAATAATGTTTGCATAGAGGTGAATACATATGCGCTAATCCGTCCAACCACTCCAGGCATGCTCTGACTACTGTCTATTCTATCACTCTGCTTCTTCACAAAATGTTGTTGTGAGAACATTTAAGCATAAACTTGTTACTTCTATTTGTAGGGGCAATTACATGGCTTGACTCAGTCAGTAACCTTCCATTAAAGGTGAATTTATGCTTTATGAAAAAAATATTCAGTTATGTGTTGCTTTTTTTGAGAATTTTGACCCATGCACCATTGGTTTTTTATGCTATCATGACAAAAGTTGTGACGAACTCACCATAATCATAACTCACAACTGTACATAACTTCCTGGCTAGGCAGTACCATCTCTTGGATAATATGGATTTAACAACTAAGCATTTTACCTTAACACCTTCCTGTCCTAAGGATAAGGATGTTGGCTTGTTTCACTGGGAGGTGGGAATGCTGTCTGTCATGGTTGAGGATGCAACATTCTCTACAGTGACAGTATAGTATAGGGTTTCTACTTTCTTGTAGACACAGATTGTGAACTCGAACAATATTTATAATGGAAAGAAGTCCATATGACCCCCTAAAGTATGGCTGTACGGCCACTTAACCCATTGACCTAAAAACAGGCTTTAACCCCTTGACATTTCAAAACCAGGTTACTTAACCCCCCTGGCTGTTTTGGAGGGGGGGGGGGGGGTTTGCTTACGTGGCACTGGGTTTGGGCGGTTTCACCACATGCGCGGTTGAGTCAGCAAGGTGAGCTAGCGGCGGGGTTTTACAAATATAAGAAGCTCAAGGGTGTTTGGAACAAAGTTTAATCAAACGGGGGTTAATTGTAAAATGTACTGGTGTGAAGAGGAACCGCTTCGATATCAGCCGTTGGTCCAAGATCCGACGGTCGGCTCATCCCCAATTCCCCAAAAATTTCCCCAAATTCCCCGTCTCCCTCTGCACCAACCACCGCTTCCGACTAGTACGCCGACGCTGACTTCATGGATGTCCAGGTTCGAGCGCTGGAGGAGCTCTAGGAGGCGATCGTGAGGTTCCCTATGGCGGGGTTCCGTGTGGTGGTCTTCGGCGTCCGCCTCAGCCACGCGCAGATCCAGCCATCCCCAATGCCGTCGCCATCCTCCCCACCTTCCTCTCCTCTGGCACTGGATTTGGTCATCCCGACGTTGCGCCCGCCGGATCTGGTCGTCCCCGACGCCTCCGTCGTCCTCCCCGCCTTATTCCTCTCCTCCCGCACAGGATCCGGTCATCCCTATTGCCGGCCACCATTGCCCTGCTATCTCCGACCATCTCCGGCCGCGCCACCTGCACTGGAGAACTCCCCTTGCCGTCGTGTTTCCCATGCGCGCCGCCAAACCCCGAAAAACCCTGCCGGAGCACTGCCACCGCTGTCCGCCTACACTTGGCCACCACCCTATCGTTGCCAGCGCCCCGCCGTGCCTCTCCACCTGTGACACCGCCGCCCATCCCTTCCCCGGAGTCTGGCCGACCCATTTTCCCGTCGCCTATGCCTCCCGAGCCGCTGGTTGCCGTCGCCATCGCCGTCGGTTGCCAGAGTCACCGCTCCTATGCTCTCTCTCTGTTTTTCTCTCGATCTCTCTCTTTCTCCCTCCTCTCTCTCGCCAGAAATGCTGAGTCAGCGGTCACGTCATCTGCCATGGTGGCAAAACCGCCTTTGAAACCACCTCGGGGGTTAAGTAACTTGGTTTTGCAACGTCAAGGGGTTAAATAGCCGGTTTTTAGGTCAAGGGGTTAAGTGGCCGCACAATCATACTTCAGGGAGTCATATGGACTTCTTCCTTTATAATGAGAGGGACAAAGATGGAGGAGGCAAACTGGTGTATAGGATCATGTTAGGTATATACAATTTTTTTTTTTAAATAATAGTCAAACGGAAAAGTTAGACGGCCACATTGTTAGGATCTGGAGAAATTGATTTGATCTAATGGATGGGAGGAGGCAGCGAATTAGCGAGGAATAGTTAGATGCGTGGCTGGAGGAGCAGAGGGCTGCACGATATCATCTAATTTGATCATAGGGCTACCAATGTTATGGTCACACAAATCTTGACCTTCTTCAAGGAAATGGGGGTGCTTGACATGAGATGCTTGCCACACAAAAAGGGAAACAAATAGAACTCCTAATTTTGTAGTAGCATAGATGAAACATTCTCGTGCCTCTAGGAGACCTTTTGACATAGCAGAAACATATATCATCTTGACATGCATACATGATCATTTGGACATATACAATTGTTGCATTTAGTATTATATTTAAATTTAAACGTGTAAGCCAGAGTGACCCCTCGATCCCTCATAAAAAACTGACTGGGCATGATATATTGCTTCAATTCCTTAAAACTTCCTACTATATTGTCTATTACTTGGTACCCATGGTGAATTTGTGTTTGGATCTGTCCCTTAATGTACCAACAAACATAACTAAATTTTACATATCCAGTGGCAAGTGGGAGTTCTCATTATTTTTAAATTTTCTTTTACTGGGGAAGATTCACAATGCAACTCTTATTTTGCAGTTGCTCTGTGCTTACTTTTTTTTTAAAACACATAACAACAATGTCTATACAGGCTGAAAGGTCATTTATATGCAATGACACTGGGGCCCTTCTTCAGGATCCACAAAAGCGCTTCCAGCCATACAATGAGTAAGTTCACATGACACTGGTGGTGCCATGTATTTCTTATTTCTGTATTTACTTTAGATATTCTTCTATGATCTACTTCCTGATTGCTTCACCAACCACTACAGTAATGGCACTTATCATAGATTCCACATTTTTGTTGTTTCTGTACCACTTTGATGCTTATATTTGTGATCTTAAAAGTGCTTTATCATGTATTCATGCATTTTCTTTGTGCAGCAAAATTGTTAAATTTTCTGTCCGTGAACTGTCTGATGTGAAGAGGGTTTCAAGCCATCATCTTCGCCTTTTAGGGTTCAAGCCATTGGATTGCTTGAAAGATTATCATAACTTAAGACCGTCAACATTTATTTATCCCAATGATGAGGTAATAACACTACCTTTTATGCTTGTTTAGTTATACTAGTGCAGTTATCTCCTTCATCCTGAGAATACCCTTTTGCTGTTTATTGCAGATCATTTTGCTAGATCATTTTACTTGTCTAGCTTGAAGCAGATATATAATAGTTGTAAACTTTAAATATTTTTCCTTGATGAGGATATTTCCATCATATGTGAGGAAGAATGTTTGTGGTTTGACATAGTGCTTCTGGTGCATGTTTCTTCCTGTTCAGTTTCAATAATTTGTTCTCATAGTAAAAGTATAATGTTTCCTTCAGTAATGAGTTTGCTTTGTCTGTATTATCGGGATTACTTATTTAAATCAAATAAATCTCTCTGAACATATTTAGGGCTGTTATGTGGTGGGTGCTAATTTCTTTCAGTCTTGTCTCTTGTGTAGAGCTGTCAAATGTGTAAGTGTGTTAACCCTTTATCCTAGGGTGCATGTTACATTTACCTCCTTTGCTTTGATGCAGCAAATATTTGGAAGCACTCGTGTTTTCGTTGCTTTGCATAGCTCGATGTTGCGTCTTGGAAGGTTAGTCACCATCACCTATTCCTGCCACAACTTTTATGACCAGTTCAGAAAGAAAATTAATCTGAGACTGAAATAAATGGGCATAAATCTACCTTGAATCATAACAATGCACTGTGAAATAATTAATATTGGATTATTGGTTCTCACGTGCAATCTTCTCGTTGTTTTGGATATTTTTTTTTTGTGAGAAATACTTATGTACGATGTTGAAGTATTATTTACAGAGGACAAGCAAACAAATTTGAATATTTGTTATTGGAACATCTTTTGTTGAAATATCACTTCATGCAGCAGTGATATCAAAATTCACAATTCTGGTATACAAAGTGGTACTAAAAATGCTCAAATTCATATTTTGCCAAGCTTGTCACTATAATCCACTGAGCTGTCAAGGAAATGAGAGAAGGAAAACTGTGGTAGCTTATGTTGTGGAAAGCTATACTATGGTAGTATGGTAGACAACAGTGAAAATTATTTCTTTTAGGTCATAAATTATTTCATGTTAGTATTTTTACAGTTATGCGGCCCATGTTACAAACTTACAATTATGATGTGCATCATTTCAGGTTTGCACTTGCATTTTACGGGAATGCAACTCGCCCACAGCTTGTAGCCCTTGTTGCACAAGTGAGGGATGCTCTCCATGTATATATTTGTTTTACAATACTTGCTACAATCATAATTATATATTCAATATAATAGTGCATGTCATGCTAATTGCACTAAAAATATTTGCCTGTCCCCATATAAAAGTTTTACTTGGCAGTTCTGTTGATATATAAATTGATTTTTTGGGTCAGGCGGTCAGCTTTTAATAGCTAGGCACCACAGGCACAGCAATGTCATAAATATTTTGGTTTGAATGTCAGGAAAATGACCGTGTGATTTTATTGCTCCATTCAACTAAATACTTGGATGTATCTCAGTAGGTGAGGTACTGAGGCGATCGTATTAGACCCAAAATGAGTTAACTCTGTAGTTGCTTCAAACACCTTTTGGCTACAACAAGTTACTCAATTTTCCCTTTTCCCTATTTCCCAACTTCTCCCCACTTCCCACTTCTAGGGTGAGTAGCAGATGGTGTGAAAAGTGTTTGTAAAATGTTCAACATACAAACACATGCATCATAGTCTGTGTGTGTGTGTGTGATGACATTTTTTTGTCTTGAGTTTGTTGGATTTGTAATTATGTAGCTATATCTAATACACTTTCTAATTGAACTCTGGGAGAAATAAAAAACAGGAAGAAGTTATTTCTTCTGGTGGTCAAGTTGAGCCGCCTGGAATGCACATGATCTATCTTCCATACTCGGATGATGTTAGATATCCCGAAGAGGTAAGGACTGGCACTGCATTTATTTGTTACCTTTTTAGTAAGCCAATAATTTTACATTGGTCTGCAGGTTCATCTGACTTCTGGTGATGCACCTCGTGCTACAGATGAGCAAATTAAGAAAGCTTCAAATCTATTGAGACGTATTGATCTGAAGAATTTCTCGGTATGCCAATTTGCTAACCCAGGTAAGTCACTACCTTTATTGAATTGATTTCAGTTTTAGTTATTGATAATACTACTCTTAAGCTAAATGTTCCACTCAGGGATTTGCCCCTATCTTACATAAATGCAATACAGCCCAAGAGTGCTTGCTGATGTAAATGCTCTATAGGCCTATATCTTGTTGGGTCAGCATGTCATTGTCAACAAGCATTAAGAAATTACTGTTAAACATTCCATGCATTTGCAGATCACTTGTGTCTCTCAGTCGAAATTCATCGACTTTAAATATTCTGATCATGACTTTTGTTCTCCACCATGAAACAGCTTTGCAAAGACACTATGGGATCTTGGAGGCCTTAGCTTTAGGTGAAGATGAGATGCCGGATGTAAAGGATGAGACCCTTCCTGATGAAGAAGGCTTGGTTAGGTACTTGTTTTTGTTTGTCTATCTGTGTCTACTAAACCCCAGTACCCCTATTTGTTCCTTGCAAATGCATATTCTTGAATAACTATAGTTAAACATGTTGGTGTTATTCCAGTATTCCACCCAAACAGGGCACTGAAGATGAAAGCACAATCCACTGCATGCTCAAATAAGCTTAAGCTCTACTTCTTGTTTGTATAAGAAAGCACAATATACTGCATTCTCAAATAAGCTTAAGATCTACTTGTTGTTTGTATAAAAGCAACATACAATAGTCATATCTTTTGTTGTGCCTTATTATGTGTGGATGTTTCCTACCACTCTGATCTCAGGCCCGGAGTAGTTAAAGCTATTGAGGAATTTAAGGCTTCAGTCTATGGTGAAAATTATGACCAAGAGGTAGCTGAGGCAGCAGCAGCAAAAGCTGGGGCTTCAAAGAAGAGGAAAGCAATTAGTGATGCAGCTTCACATAAAAGTGCAGCTTATGACTGGGCAGAACTTGCAGATACTGGAAAGGTGAGTACTCAGGTTATAATAAAATTGTCTTCCGATAGCTTCCCACTCCTCTACGTGCAGTGTAATTCCAAAACCAGCTTGCAGTGATATGCCAATGTATTACAGACCTTCACATTTTATGCACCATAGTTCCGCCGATAATCATTGTCATGTTCTACAAAATTGAGGTGCATAAAAGTATAAAACGATAATCTTATGGAACTCGAGCAAACATGGCAACCAGGTTCTGTATGGCAGCCACTCACCCTTAAAACATGGATCACATTTGGCTATGTTGGATTTTCATTTCTCGCTCATCTGAAGCACACCATTCATCCAGTCTCCAAATTAACCATACTGATGGTTGTTTTGCAAATTCTGAATTTGTAATGTGCAGCTGAAGGACATGACGGTAGTGGATTTAAAATCCTACCTGACGGCACATGGTCTCCCAGTTTCTGGTAAGAAAGACGCCCTTATCAGTAGGATCTTGACTCATCTAGGCAAGTGAAACTAATTACTTCAACGGCCAACTCAGTTTACTGTAATCTGTAAGCTTGAAGCCTATGTACCACAGATCCTCTCTGTTTGGGCTGTGGCAATTTTGTATAGCTAATTAGCAATATTACAACATCAGCTGCCAATGTGACTTCTATGTTAGTTTATTTGGAGATCATGTGCTTTTGTGACATGTTCCTTGGGATTTCTTTTAAATGGTACCACTGAGATTTTTATTGGTAGATTAAAACGAAAGGACACAAGATTACAAGACATATATTTTATGTGAAACAGTTGCAACCATAATATTGATTTCCTAAGGAGCACTTGTGAGGAAAAAACATAGGAAACTAGAAAGGATAGGGAAAAAAAGAAGCAAAAGCAAGAAGATGATGTGTACATGCGGTACGCATAGACAGCCACATCAACTTGACGTTTATTTGTGAAAAGGTTGCTTACTGGAAACATGACATCCGGTATTCTTTCTAGATGGTAGCAAAAAAAAACCTCATCCGTACGCTGTACGTACCCTAGCAACGAAAATAAACAGAATAATTTACCAAACTAAATCAACAAAGTGGCCATCCAAGTTCCAACTTCAACACCGAAGCCTCAGTTTGTCAGGCACCACAGGACCGAATAATTAAAAAAAAGAGAGATTAAGATTACTATTGCAGACAAACACCACATGGTAATATTCGCATTCTTTCGGTCCTCTCGGTGACGCGACTCGAAATAGAACTCATCAAAATGTCCAATCCGGCGCAGTATTATTAGTTATAACACCGTGCTTCCAACGAGAAGAAATCTCGTCGAGGAAAAGTTAATTTAATCAGTGAAGATCTTGTGGTTTGGTCTCATTATTATTATTATTATTAAAAAATCAGTGGAGATCTTACTACGCATAGAGATATTTTCTTGTTCAATGTTGGCGGTTTTACTTTTTACCCAAGCAAAGGTTAGAGAGAGCTTCGATCCTAATGTTCCATGGCACGTGCATCGAATTCAGCAGCATCAATCTCACCTTCATCTATCCCCTAGCATTTGATCTGAACTTACTAGGTGAAGACCCAGCGGTTATCACTTATCAGCACTAAATCATAGTTTCTGTATTGCAAGAGCATAGTCACACGATACTATAGCAATTATCGACTCAGAAAGCTCTACCATTTTTTTTCATATCAGATGCGACTAAGATCTTTATCCCTTGAATATATTTCACTTGCATCGCGATTCAGACAAGTTCTAGATGAAAAACAAACGCTGGTGTAGAAGGATAAAACTTATTCCCAATATAACATATTTAATAAACGAGAATTCGAACCTAGGTTAATTAATCTACCAGCCGTGGTACTCTTCGAAGATACACATGCTTCAATATCTGTCCACGTGGGGGTTGAAAAACACGCTAAGAAAAGACGAACTACTTTGGCTGAGCATCGCGATGATCGAAGATCCGAAGAGGAACGCCGCACGAGTCCACGTCGTCCCTACTTCACCAGCTACGTGTTGAGCTTCCAGGGCAGCGTAACATGTCCAGCGAGCGAGACCCTTTGGATCTTCGCACATTTCTTTGACTTGTGTCTTCACCATCTTTGATCATGCACTCGCCCATTGCAAACTAATGGCCAGGCGTGCAAGTAAAAAAACGTTGGTGTAAAGGGATGAAATTTATTTCTCCACACAGCGTATTTAAGAAGAGAGGATTCGAATCTGAATTAACTAGCCCACCACCGTAATGCTAACCAAATACAGAGACATTCTAGGCACTAAGTTTTTCTTTCTTGTTAGGTTTGTTCTTCCCTCCAAAAAGGAGAAAAACCATGCGGGTATTTACCACCCACAAATTAGGCCAAGGCATGTGCTTCTAGCTCGTTACATGACCGGCTTATGGTTGCCGTGTTGCACTGTCGAAGCAAATAAGTTAAAACAAGATGCTTTGAAGTAAGTAGCACACTCAAACTAGTATTAAGATAAAAGTGTGTTTGGAAAAAATATCGTGATACCAAACAAAACCATATTCCCTATTCGCCTTGTGAGCTACACTTTCAATGGACATGCAGTTTCGAGGTAATTCGTCTGATCGACCGAGAACCGGACGACCCAGATTGGCAATCTCTAGAAATTTCTCACGAGAAATCCAATACCAAAAATATTGAACTTTTCAGATAAAACGATTCTCCACAACATGCATTTGTTGTACTTGTTAGCGACCAGAATCATTGAACTGCAGCAGAAAAATCTAGACCAACAAAAAGCTGTTAAATTAGGCACCACCACCATTGGCATTCTGTAATGTGATGTGCTGTAATGCCTCCAAGATGCCAACTTGACAAACAGAGAGAGAGGTGCGTCCTGTTCCCCCCAAAACAGTGACCTTCAGTACAGGACCGTGAGATTGAGATGAGCTCAATCATTCAATGGGAATGGCATGCATGCATGCATATGCCTATCTCCTACCTTGATGCTTATCTGAAAGCTATACAAGCCTACCACTGCACAAAGTTGCTCTCAATTGCCTAATCATTCAGACTAGTGGACTTCTCCTACTGTCACTAAGTCAGTTTCAACTCATTTGCAGTCACACATAATCACCTTTAAATCTTTAATGAACTCAAAATTATTGGTCTCTGATGTAGCCTAGCCTACTTAGATGTGCATGCAGGCAGTGCAAAATGCAAGTACTGCAGAACCTGCATGGTTCACACTTCACATGACTAAAGTGGGATAGTAGAAAACAGGAAAGATATAGAACATCTAAAGAAAGAAACAAAAGATATAGTACAAGTGGGGAGGACAAGTGAGTATATATTTCATTTATTTTTCTGCAAAAAATGCATGAAGCTTGTGTCTTCATGGGTTTTCAGGCATTGCATTTGACCATACAAGATCACCGACTTTTCATCATAAAGTACTCCTGGATGGAGACCCCTTTCTCCTGCTTCTAGAAGCCCCATGGATGATGGCAGGCCTGCAAATCACATGGTATGGGCCAATGCAATCATTTTTTAGAATCTAGTAAATGAATATTTTGAAGAAACTAGGAATGAATTTGGAGGGACAATTTATTGGTTCACAAACAAATGACAAGAATACAAGAAGTTTCTCTTTGTCCCTTCGTCAAATATCTGTCCTTTTGCTGTACACTACATACTACCAAAAAAGAGAGCAATCTTTTTTTAAGGGAAAAGGATAAATAAATTAGTATATCCCTTTGTGCATAATGGAGCTCCCAACTGAAAGGTTTGGAATGATGTGAGGAAAGCATCCATGGATGCCTCCCAGTAATGGCTGGCAATGTGCAAGTTTGCATGTTGATATCTTTGATATATTGCACAGCAACTTGGCATGGATGTCCTTATCATGTGTTCCCATCCAGTAGGCTGTTCAGGAATCCGGACAGATTTCAACTCCTAATTTAGACTTGTGATGCAGCTTTGGACACCACCGCTTTTGTGTTCACTGACTTTTCCTGCCTAATTAAATACTTAAGGATAGATACATAGAACAGTAGTTACCAACTTGCCATCTTTCAGATGTCAGGTGTCAGCTAAGAAAACTTTGCCATATGTTACTGCATAGTGCACCTTGCTTTGCTGCATCTAAGTTAAGCATGTCACTCTCCATGCTGAATCATGAAGATGAATGAAAATATGCAATTTTCTTTTCTTTTCTTTTTTCTGTTGCAAAACTGGTACAGAGTGAGAAGGCTAGATACAGGTTAGTGAAGAAAAGGATTCCATATTGTTGAAGTATAAGTGAAGTATAAGACCTGGTTGGTGCAATTAAAAATAATAATTGCAGTCCAACGTCTTAGGCCGAGGAGCCTACACGTGAGGGGAGTGTTGAAGTATAAGTGAATGCCGTCTTTCCTCATCACCTTAAGCTTTTGGCTGAATTGGTTGGTGCATGCAACTCAATATGTACAGAGTCTTGAGTTCAAGGCTTAAAAATTAATTGCATATTTCATTTCCACGGTTAGTGAAGAAAGTGAATTGTCCACCTTTACTTTTGAGTGAACTGGTTGGTACATGCAACTCAATACATATGCCTGCCTAAACTATACCAATCTTCAGATTCATAACAATAGATTCAGAAGGTTACATACAGCTCAACCTGCCATGATCAAATTTCAGTTTTTGCCTACCTAATTTGCCAGATCTTTATAACATAAGAATCAAACCAATCTAGACTGTGTAGATTTACGCATTCGGAAGGGGGTGTCAAACATCAAAATAGCATTTTTTCAGCAGTACAGACTTTGTTCTTGCAAGGTGTCGGCACGACAGCTCAGGCAAAGTAACTTCTGTATGTGTGCAACCGACCAAGGTTGCTCTTTGCTCAGACATCCAACTCGCAATGCAGCGCCCTTTGGGCTGTCCGATTGGGGTGGCGGCACCGACTTGCGCCATTTTCCATGCCAGAGAGCTGATCGGTGCTCCAATCGCATCTCGTTACGCGGAAATTGTGGTTCGTGTCGACGTGGAATGACTCAATCTTGCTATGATCATAGTGTTCAGGGCTTCAGGTAAACATGATTGAGCATGTCAAATCAAGGTTGTTCTGAACCTTCTCTTGTGTCATTATGTGCCAAGGAGATCCTTGTCCTTGATACACTGCTCAACTTGGCTGCCTCCATCATCAGAGCTGCACCCTGAATCCTGAAAATGCACCTGCTCTTCATCGGCTTGGAGCGTGATCTCCTCGAACCGGCCGTGCAGCTCTGCACACCGGCAGCCACGGCGCGCCGCCGAGGACATGAAGTCGAGAAGTGAGCCGCAGGACGACGAGCTGGACGGCCGGCAATTCTGGCAACAGGCAGTGCTTGACGCGTCTGGAGCATCATCATCATCATCTCCATCGTCCATGCCTGGACCCGGCCTCCAGTCTGGCACCAGTGCACCGACCTCACCGTCGATCATCTCGGCGATGCGAGTCACCTCGTGGTCAGTGATGTCCAGCTCCGCAACCATCTCCGTCGCGACGCTCAGCGCAGTATCGGCCTCGGTGTCAAAGGGGAAGTAGACGTTCCGAACGAGACCTGTGACACGACAAATTAGTATTCAGACAGAACTCATAATTTGACCAAATTACGTCAAACCTGAATCAAATTCAACCCAAAGAATTTCAGTGGTCAGAATCATGCGTCATCACCTGTGCCGTCTTTATCGGCGATGCGCAGCCTGAGGAAGATGCCTCCATCCTCCATTCTCATCCCCTTGATTGTGATGTCCACACCAGCAACAGTCTCATCATCTTCATGCTCATTGAACAAGAGGTCAATGCCATGGAACCTACTGTCGTCATCATCGTCACAATCCGATCTTTCTTCTGATGGCGTATCCTCGCCTTCGATGCTATTCGACAACCCATTGCTCGCCATGGATCCGCCGTTGCTGTAGGCATGGTGGTCTAGGCAAGAAGGCTGGTGCAGATAGTTGTACATCACACCATAATCTCCACCTCCATGTCCATCCACCGAACAAAAGCCACTGTCTCCAATCCGCAGGAAGGGATCATGGAGCAGCTCCCTCGCGGCGGGCCTCCGCAACGCCGGAGCCAGGCACTTGTCGATGAACCGCCTCACCGCAGGGTCCCTCACCTTGTACAACGCTGCAGGCTTTATCCCCTGATCAGAGACAGCATTTCATTTCAGCTCAGCTCAGCCATGATCAATCGATCATGATTCATGCATCCAAGAATTGATCAGAAATACAGCAAGAAATGCAGGGGCTGGGCTAGTGATCCGTACGGAGACGACTTTCTTGTAGATTTGGACGGGGTTGGTGCACTCGCTGTAGGGGTACTCGAGGGTGGCCATCTCGAGGACGCACATGCCGAAGGAGTAGACGTCGGCGAGCTCGTCGTAGGACTCCTCGTACACCTCCGGCGCCATGAACTCCGGCGTGCCCACGCAGTGGCCAGCGTGCGGCGAATTGCGGTGGACGGCTGCGAGGCCGAGGTCGCCGATCTTGACCTCGCCCTGGTTGCCGTTGATGAAGATGTTGTCGCACTTGAGGTCCCTGTGGATGATGGGAGGGTCATGGCCGTGCAGGTACACGAGGCCATCCAGGATTTGGCGGCACCAGTGCTTCACCGCCGCCATGCTCACCCTCCTGTGCTTCTCCCTGTACCTGCCACACACAGCACCACCAAGACGCCATTGCCATCATCAAGAACTGATCAGATGATGGAACCAAGAAGGCCGAGTTCATGAGGTGGCATAATTACCGGCGGAGGGTGCCGGAGGTGAAGAGCTCGGTGAGGAAGTTGACGGTGCGGCGGGGGGCGTCGACCCAGGAGGCGTGGAGGCGCATGATGGCGCGGTGGCGGAGGGCCTTGAGGAGGTGGATCTCGCAGTAGAGGCGCTCCAGGTCGCCGGGGCTCTGCAGGAAGTCGCGCAGCTGCACCTGGTTCCACGCCACCTCGATGCCCTGCCACTCGTCGAAGCCCTTGTACCTGCATCATGCTCACCACCACCACCAACAACAATTAGCACACAAAATCAAGAAGAGAGAAGCAAATTAGCAGCACACATGCAAAGATGTTAGCTAGTAAGATTCTAGGATCATGTTATCTTACACAGTCTTTGAGGATCCCTTGCCAAGAATCTCATTGAACTGCAAACATGGAAGGAAGAAAGAAGGAACAGTGTCAGAGTTTGATGAGGAAGATGATCAAGAAGAAGGATGATGAGGAGAAGATGGTTGAACTGAGAGTTGGAAAGTTCGGAAGAATAGTTACCCTGCCATATCTTCCAGTGGGATCAACCTCTGCATACCCTGGTTCAGGGAAGCCATGATCAGCAGCATCATTGGCCTGCAGCTGCGGGACTCCCATCATTCTACGGCTCTGCCTTCTGTTGCACAACCTGATCAGCAAGAAACCACACACACACACAGCTACATACGCTCACAGCTCACACTTGCTCAGGCATTTGCAGCTGATCGAGCAGCTGCAATCAGCACGGCTCTGGTTCTTGCTGCTCTTCCTCCTCCTCTTCTTCTTCTGCAGCGGAGAAGAGAGGAGATCAAGGACGAAGAAGAGCTTGCGTGGCACGCAGTGTGGGATCTCGAGGGCAGGATAGGAGGAAACACCTCTCTCTGTTCCTGCTGGGCTTAAAATATAGAGTTCTCGGCAAGAGAGCTCTGCGTGCGTGCAGCTGCAGAAATTTGATGATGGCTACCACTGGTGGTGCTTCGTGGAGGCAGCAGAGGCGCCGCGCGCGGCGGTTCCTAAGCAGAAAATGGTGACCGGATTTGGAACTTCTGAAGCCGATAAGATGGTCGGCTCTGCCTCCGGGCGTAGAATCCTGGAACTGGAATTGCAAGAAGAACAAAATTCAGACTTTTCATAGGCTCGTACCCAGTAATATATATTCGCTTGGGAGTAAATTTCTATGGTCAACTACTCAGCTACACGGAAGTTGAATGGATCTTTTTTTTCATTTATTTACTTACAAAGGTAGAATCTTTGTTACATCCGTACATCGATTTGGGTGTATCGAGGCCCTCATGTATAGAGTTATTATTACTATAGGCCAAAGAAGAAAAAAAAATACTGGTTGTCTGTCTGGGACGGTTCACGTTCACGGTTCTGCAACCAAAGTCCAGCTGCTGCAAACCATACGGGAAAAATACCCAGAAAAAAAATGACATTAACCTGATGGTTGATACAAGTCTTATAGGAAAGCCCTACTATACATCCTCGCTAGCTGAGTACAAGCACATATTTTTCACTAAACACGCAAACATACATACCTACACATATCTGGGCGTGGGCTCTCAAATTCATATCAACCTAACATAAATTCCACTTATCAAATTTTTTCCCCGCTAAAAATAACTCAACAGCATCTACCAAGTACTGACCCAGCACAGCCCACGGATTCCCCTGGAGCAAGGAAAAAGAGGCACGAACTGGATGAGAGGGATTTCTTTGGCAATTTTTGGGATTCAAATCCAAACAGGCCGGTAGGTCTCGTATCGTTGTAACAGTAACCTCAGGATACCTTTTACTTGAGAAATTGAGGTGCCTGTGTAGTGTGGAGAAGAATTAGGGTTCAAGCTTTCTATATGATGTTTGATCTTGTAGGGGATATCTTAGCTCTTTTGGTCAGGAGAGCTCAAGGGTTAGGGTTGATTAAATGTGTGAATTCTCATTTAGCTGATGGTGGTTTGGTCATGCTGCAGTATGCAGATGATACAATCTTCCTTATTCATGATGATGTAGAAAGTGCAAAAAAAACCTGAAGTTGATTCTTTGCTTATTTGAGCATGATTCAGGTCTGAAAATTAATTTTCATAAGAGTGAAATGTTCTGCTTTGGATCGGCAGGAATGAGGCAAGACATTTACGAGGAAATATTCACATGTAAGGTGGGAGAATTACCTTTTAAATATCTAGGGGTTCCTGTGGATAGGAAGAAAATTACAAATAGAGATTGGAAGAGGATCGAGGATAAGTTTAAGCACAAGCTAAGTGGTTGGCAGGGGAAACTTTTATCAATAGGAGGAGGTTGGTGCTAGTGAATTCATCTCTTAGTAGCCTTCCTTTATATATGATGTCTTTATACAAGATCCCGGTGGGGTCAGGAAAAAATGGATCTATTTAGATCCAAATTTTTATAGAACTTAGATGGAGGTAGAAAAAATACCATTTAGTTGATTGGCCAATGGTATGTATGCCTAAAGATCAGGGTGGATTGGGAATCATAGACCTAGAAACTATGAATTTAGCTTTACTAGGGAAATGGCTCTGGAGGCTGGAGAATGAGGATGGTCAATGGCAAGAGATGCTCAGGAGGAAGTATCTCAGTAAGAAAACCTTGGCACAAGTGGTGCCGAAGGTGGGTGATTCATGGTTTTGTAAAGGTGTGTTAGGGATAAGAGACTTATTCCTGTCTTACTTCAAGAGAAAACTAGGAGATGGCGCTAGAACCAGATTCTGGGAGGATCTGTGGCTTGGGATGTACCTCTCTCAGTAAAGTATGCAAGGTTCTATAGCATTACCACTTCCAAAAATATCTCTGTAGCAAGGGATTTCCAACAAAATTTTAGAAATGTCAGATTTAGACGGTCGTTGTGGGGGGAAGGACTTGCTCTATGGAATAGGATCATAATAGAGTGCAAGGGGTGCTCTTGAAGGAGGAACGAGATAGGTTGGTATGGCGTTGGTTGCATTCGGGGATCTTTTCAGTTAAATCTTTCTACAAGGTGCTAAGGATGCAAAGTATCAAGTTCTCACAAAACTTTATTTGGGCTGTTAAACTACCCCTAAAGATTAAGGTCTTTCTTTGGTTAGTGCTAAAGCAAAGCATTTTGACCAAAGACAATCTTGTGCGCAGGGGTTGGGAGGGGGACAAAGGATGTATGTTTTGTGGGGCCGAAGAAAGTATTACTCATTTGTTTCTACAATGTCTTTTAGCGAGATACATTTGGAATATTGTGGACTGCTCTTTTGGCCTGCCTAGCCCTCCAACAGATATTACACAATTATTCTCTAGTTAGGTAGTTAAGTTTGCTAGAAAGACTAGGAAGCTGGTGGTGGTTGGTGTACCAGCCATTGTGTGGAGCATTTGGAAAGTACACAACGTAGCGTGTTTCAATAAAAAATGGCATGTGAAACATATCTCAATTATTCATACCTCTTGTCACTGGATTGATCTGTGGTCCCATTTATAGAAAGAGGAAGAACGGAAACTGCTCCGCAAGGGCGCTAGAGTAATTGGGAAGGTTGCTTCTGAAGTTTTTGGAGCTAGAGACAAATGGACGCCATGGACAAGTAGATTAGATGATGGAGGCTGTTAATACTCCTTTTTGGTTTGGGGCCGTGAGCTCCACTTCTTAAAAACCTGTTAGCACTTTTAGGCTCAAGGCTGTTTGGTTAATGCATCTGTAGTTGTAGATGCAGTCCAAACGTGTAATCCTGTTTAGTTTAATCAGTTTGTTAATTTTTTGTAATTATGTTTCCTTTTAATGAAAATAGGGTGCAAACCTATTATATAAAAAAGCTTTCTATCTGTATTATTTATTTAATGTCTACATGTACGCAACGCTGCTAGCACTAGCTTGAGCCTCTGGTTTGCGCTTGTGCTTCCGTCTCATCCTGAGTGGTTTCATCATTGAATTGTATGGCTGAACTACACAGCAACACAACTCCAAAGACTGTCAGTCTCAGCTAGCAGCGCTGAAGAACTGGACTTTCTCACATTCTTTAAACCCAGCTGATCCTAACGCACAGGAGTGGATGTACAGTGTCATAGCAGGTGCACAGGATACAAGATACAAAAATCAATTTTTATTGAATATAATCATGTATATGTAATGTGAACATCTGTAGTCCAATATGAAGGGATACGTGGTCCATCTTACCTCAGAGACCTCTGATCATTTTTGTTTTGGATCCGCTGCTTCTAACGCATATGCTTTGCTTTCTCCGTGCCCATTTTGAAGGCGGGAAGTTGAGGAGTTAGCGAGGCATAGGCTTGACGAAGAGTCTCGAATCGAGCTTTATAGGGCGAAGAAATATGCTGAAATCCAGAGGTAAAACGCACTGCAGTTTGTTCGTTCTTGATTTTAACTCAAAATGATCCTAACGTATCATATTTTTAACGTATCATATTTTTTTCATGTTTGTCTTGGAAGGGAGAATGCTGAGCGATTGGATAGGATCGAAAAGAGCTTGAAAACGACTACTGCGTGTTCCTTTTCTGTTTGCCTCGCAGCATGGCTCTATCTACGGGTTTACTATCAATTTTAATTAGAGGAGCACCAGAAATTCAGTTTAGCCAGTGGAGAAATCTCTGCTCAATCTGTGGCATGCCGTGCTTGTATTAAGTAAGAGCGCTCTGTTTATGGCATGTGTTATGTAAGAGATCTCTATTTATGCCATCTCTGGCATGTACTGCATATTACTATGTAAGAGCCCTCTTTTTTGTGGCATGTGTTATGTAAGAGCACTCTTTTATGCCATGTGTTACGCAAAAACAGGTGGTTTCCTGCATCTGGGTGCCGGATCTGGCGGCGCCGGAGCAGAGGACGATGGGGCTGGGGAGGAGGACATCCGGGCGGTGATGGAGGCGAGGAAGAAGCTCGGATCCGGCCTGATCTAGACGCCAACGACGTGGAGGGAACTGATGCGGAGCAGATTAGGCGTCGCCGGTGGAGTACATGATGGCGGCAGATTTGGAGGAGTGCACGACAGCTACGGTGGACCCGAGCATGCGCACTCCAGACGCCGCTCTCCACCCCGCATCGCCCCAACATAGCCCTTCGCTGCTCGTTGGGCTACACGCACCGCCGCCTCGCCAATCAGTGGCTGTCATGTGCCATCGCTGGTGGAGAGAGAGGAAAGAGATGGAGATGTGAGAGGGATTGGAGAGTGAGAGTGAGGAGTCTCTTTTGGTTTGTCGCCAAAGGGGAGAGAAGTCAGAGAGAGAGGGAGAGGACACCTTAATGATCACATCACCTCAGCAGCCATGTCAGTTGCCACAGTGACAAAACCACCCCAGAGAGAGAGATGGAGATGTGAGAGGGATTGAAGAGTGAGAGTGAGGAGTCTCTTTTGGTTTGTCGCCGAAGGGGAGAGAAGTCAAAGAGAGAGGGAGAGGACACCTCAATGACCACATCACCTCAACAGTCATGTCAGTTGCCATAGTGACAAAACCACCCCAGAAATAGCCCCCTTTTGCAATATGAGGAAGTCAAAGAGCCGGTTTTTTTAGGTTAAAGGGCTAAGTGTTCAAACAGTGATACTTCCAAGGTCAAATGGATATTTTCCTTGTCAAAATAAATACAAAGGCGATTTTGCCTAGGTCATTGTCAAATGCCAGGGCAACTCTGCGTTTATTAAGTTTCAGATAGTTTCTTCTACGACTACTATTTAATTCAGCACCGTCGGGGCATTTGTCAGCACGGGCTAACATCAGGTAAAAGTAAAGTTGAGCTTAAAACATGGTTATTAAGGCGGTAAGGCGAGGCGAGGCGACCCACCCCCCTCACACCTTTGAAGCGTAGGCGTAAGGCGAGGCGACGCCTTACTCACCTCCTAAGGCGACAGTCGCAGAAGATCTGGCAAAGAACACGCTCGATTCCTTTCGGCGCAGAAGATCCGCTGCCCGCTTGCCCCAGGCCCATCCGCCTTTTTCTCACCCTGTCTACACTCCACCTCTCTGCAGCTCTTCTTTCATGGGGTTCACACACACACACACACACACACACACACACACAGAGAGAGAGAGAGAGAGAGAGAGCGGCGAGAGCAGAGCGGCGACCACCTTTCTCCTCGCGTCCGGCCTCCCTCCTCCCGTCTTCTACCCGCATCCCCGCGACGCCGAGACAGCAGCGGTGAGCTGGAGAGGACACCGAGACGGGAGCGACGAGATGGAGGCGCCGCCGCCGTGGGTTCCAGCTTCCAGGTGAGTTTTTCTTCGGCTCTTTTCCGCAGGTTCCAGCTTCTCTCTCTGTGGTTTAGTCGCGCTAGGGTTCCAGGCTGCCGTTTAGTCGCGCCGTGCGCTCCTCCTCTGCCAAGGCGTCGCCTTGAGCCTTCCCGACGCCATATCCCGCCTTGGAGACGCTTTAAGGACGCCTAAGGACTAAGGCGGACACCATATGTGCGCCTGGCAAGGCGAGCCGACGCCTTGACCCACGCCCACGCCTTACCGCCTAGGCGACGCCTAGACGTCGCCTTATGGACGCCTTAATAACCATGGCTTAAAAAGCTGAAAAACATGCACTTGCAGCGATACATTAGCAGAATCTTTTAATAACCTGTTAGATCTTCGGATACCACAGAATCTGTTACGGTAACACACATGTGCGATATTGCATAAATACGCGATCCAAAATTAGGCACGCTAATTATCTTCCTCGTGTAGTGCCGCATCGATTTCCTTGTCTCCTTTTCCGTCTGTAAGGTTGCAGCAGTCTAAAGAGCAAGAGAGCCTGATGCCTTCTCTTGCAGAGGCTGGAAGTTGCTCATCACTTCTTTGCCTGCCTTCTTGCAGCTCCAAGTAAGAGGACCTTGCCAACAAGGCCGGTGTTGAGCACGAAAACCGCAGCCACTGCGCCACCGACCACCACCCATTTCCAGTCGAAACCCTGTTGAACTGCCCTGGAGTTGTCATCCTCATCGCTGGCCTTTTCTGCGCTGGAGGGCTCTTGATCCAAGGGGCCATTGGAACCGGCAATGGATGTCTTGGTGATCACTCGAGCCATGATGGCGCTGCGTGACAGGGTGTTTTCTGGTTCTCTCATTTGCTGATATGCTCTAAACCCGGACTGCAGCTTTTTAACAGCACCCCACATGCCGTGACGAACACCGACCTTGGCAACATCCTTAGGTATGCCCATGTCCTCATAGTGAACCAGAGTTACTTCACATGCGGATTGCTGGCCATCTTGTTTGGGTGATTGAACTGCAGTTTTGCATACAAAAAAGAAACAAAATGTCAAGTATATATACACAAAGTACAAGTGGTGAATATGCAAATAACCCCTCATAACAATGGAGAATAACACTATACATATATCCCTAACACCCCCCTCAAACTCATGGTGGATCAACAACACTGAGTTTGGAGAGATAGAAATCGTGCTGTGCTCGAGTCTAGGCCTTCGTGAAGAAATCCGCTAACTGAAGCTCTGAAAGCATATACTGAAGAGCAATCACCTGATCATACACAAAGACCTCATGAAGGAAGCATCAACACCAATATGCTTGGTGAGGTCATGCTTCACAGGATCACAGGCAATACTGATAGCACATGTACTGTATGACAAGAAAGGAGTTGGTGTAGTGACAGAAACACTAAAAATCCTCAAGTAACTATCGTAGCCAAGTAATCTTTGCTGTCAAGAGAGCCATAGCTCGCAACTCAGCCTCTGCACTCAAACGGGACACTACAGTCTGTTTCTTCGTCTTCCAAGCAATGAGAGAACTACTAAGAAAAACACAGTAAGCAGGGATAGACCGACGATCAGAGGGATCGTTGGCCCAAGTAGCATTCGAATAAGCCTGAAGCTATAACGAATTGGAGTGTAGAAAGAAGAGACGGCGAGAGATAGTCCCACGAAGGTATCGCAGAACTCGAAGAAGGTGGCTATAGTGGACCTGAGTGGGAGCAAAGACGAATTGACTCAGAATATGGACTAGATAAGTGATATTCGGACGAGTAACAACAAGGTAGACAAGATTCCCAACAAGATGACGATAACGAGTCAGATCAGAAAGATGCTTGCCATCAGAGGGTCGGAGATGAATATTGAGCTCCATAGGAGTCTCAACAGTACGCTGATCAGTGAGAGAGACGCGATCAAGAAGATCCTGAATATACTTCTTTTGAGACATAAAGAAACCATCTGGAGTGGAAGTAACCTCAATCCCAAGGAAGTAATGAAAATGACCAAGATCCGACATAAGGAACTGCTCACTAAGACGAGCCTTGACAAATACAATGTACTCAGAATCATCTCCGGTAATGATCATATCATCAACATACAGAAGAAGAAGAGTCCGACCATGAGACGAAATGTGGACAAAGAGCGCATGATCATGGTCACTAGCTGAAAAGCTAGCAGCAGTGATCACAGAGGAGAAACGCTCAAACCAAGCACAAGGGGCTTGCTTAAGGCTATAGAGAGAGCGACGAAGGCGACAGACCATGCCCTCAGGAACAGAATACCCAGATGCCGGATGCATGTAGACCTCCTCACGCAACTCGCCATTAAGAAAAGCATTCTTGATATCAAGTTGAGAAACAGATCAGTGGCGAACAGACACCACCGAAAGAAGAGTGCGGACAGTGGTCATGTGGGTCACAGGAGCAAAAGTCTTGTCGTAGTCACGACGATACTCTTGCTGGAAGCCACGAGCAACAAGACGCGCCTTATAGCGCTCAAGAGTCTTAATCTTATAGACCCACTTACACGTGATGGGACGAGTGAGATGGAAAAGGAACAAGATCCCAAGTACTAGTACGCTCGAGGGCAGCAATCTCCTCGGTCATGGCATGCTGTCACTCAGGGTGAGTAGCAGCATCCCGGCAGGAGACATGCTCATGAGTAGCTGCACCAGCAAAACCAAAACAGGCAGGGGGCCGAATCGACTGACGATCGCGGAGAGCGTAGCGAGAAGATGACCCATCTAGGGAAGATGGAGCATCATGAGAAGATGGCTCATTTGGAAGATCCACAATACGAGGTCAACGAGTGTAAAAGAGAGGATAAGAAGGTACTTTAGTAGGAGGAGCCTGAAGAGCCGCAAGAGACGAAGTAGGCGGCGACAATGGCGGAGAGACCACAAGAGGAATATGTGGAGACTCAGTGGGACAGGTGGACAAGGGCAAGACAGATATAGGTGTATCTGGAAAGGTAAAAAAGACAAAGACTCCACAGAGGAAGCTGAAGGAGAGATAGGACGTGGGTAGAAGGGACGAGACTCATCGAAAGTCACATCCCGAGAAATCCGCATCCGTCGACCAACAGGATCCCAGCATCGATAGCCCTTGTGCTCGGCACTGTATCCTAGAAAGACACACTCAATAGACTGAGCAGTCAGTTTGATGCGTTCTCGAGGGGGGGAGGAGAACGTAGCAAACACAGCCAAACAGTCGAAGGGCAGAGTAATCATGAAGAATACCACAGAGACGCTCAACAGGGATCGCACCCTGAAGAGCAGAAGAGGGCTGGATGTTGACGAGATAGGTGGTAGTGGAAACAGCCTCGGCCCAAAAGTGAAGTGGAATAGGCGACAATCATCGCCAAAGCCGTCTCAAGAAGGTGACGATGCTTGCGCCAATGACACCATTCGAGCATGAGCACCGGGACAAGAGAATCGAAGCGAGTGCCTCGCCCAAAGAAGGAAGCTACATGTAATGAGAGGTACTTGCCAATAGAGTCAGCACGAAAGACACGAATAGAAGTGGAGAACTGTGTGCGAACCATAGTGGCAAATTGTTTATAGATAAACAAGGTCTCACTACGAGAAGACATGAAATATATCCAAGAGTGGCGAGAGAAATCATCTATAAATATGATATAATATCGATGATCCCCTTTCGAAACGAAGGGAGTTGGACCCCAAATATCTGAATAAACAAGATCAAAAGGACGTTGAAACACTGACTCACTATGAGAATAAGGAAGCTGAATTTGTTTACCTAACTTACAGCCCTGACAATCTAAAGACACGTCTCTTGAGACAGACCCTAGAAGACCACAACGAACTAAAGACGACAGACCAGATCCACATAGATAACCAAGACGGTGATGCCACTGCTGGAAAGAGCTGGTAGACGGAGTGGCAGAAGCGGAGAGACTGACGGCGCCGGTGGCAGCGGAAGGAAGGTGAAGCCAATTAAGCTCCTAGAGACGCTGTGAGTCAAGGCGCCGAGGGCCAGAACCAACCAGAGCTCCCGTGTAGCGGTTCTGAACACAACAAGAATCAGAGTCAAGAATGACCCAACAACCAAGGTCGTAATCTGCCTAGCAGAAAGAAGCTGCATGGTAAGACGAGGAACATGAGCAACAGAGGGAACATGAAAAGATGGGTTGCTAAGATGTCCTCGACCAGAGACAGAAAGAGATTACCATCAGCAGTAAGAACACTAACAGGAGAATCAAGAGGTGTAATAAAAGACAGAGTGGAAGAATCAGAAGTCATGTGAAAGGATGCTCCAAAATCAAGAATCCATGGGGAGGTACCTGACTGTGTAGGGGATGGTTTCACGATGCGAAGAGTCGATGAGCGTAACCCGCGAGAACTCCGTCGAGGAGAACACGAGCGGCAAGCAGGCGTCGAAGTCTGGCTATCTCCTGCTCAGTGAGAGAAACCGTTGAAGGAGTCGATACAGACGTCGATGTAGAAGCACCAGTGCCAGTGCTAGTAAAAGAACGGCGTGAAAGATGCCACTGCTTCTTATAGCACTGGGACTCAATGTGGCTGAACTTGTCGCAGTAGGAGCAGTGAGGACGGCCAGAGCAAGATGGAGGGCGGCCACCACCACCTGTGGCAGCCGTTGGAGGAGGCAGTGTGCTGAAGCGTGGAGCAGTCGATGTAGCAGGTGAACGAGCGGCGAGTACGGAGGGTAGTGGCATCAGACCAGCACCACTCAGGCGAGTCTCCTCCGCCCGTATCTTGGTAAGAGCCTCCAGGAAAGTGACACGAGGGTGGTGTGCAAGGAGCTGGGCACACCTCTGCTCGAACTCAGGACAAAGGCGAGCAAGGAACTCGTGACTCACGAAACTCAGTCGGACGCGTCGGCCAGCGGCCTGAGACGGACGAGCGGCCCAAGAATGCGGAGAGAGTCCAACTGACGCCAGACAACAGAGCTCTGAGCATAAAAAGCGTCAACAGTAGCATCACCCTGCTGAAGAGAGTACTCCTGGCGGACCACGGACAGGTACATGGCATCACCAGAGGGCTTGTAGTGCTGACAAAGGTGAGTCCACATCTGGAAAGCCGAAGGGAGTCCCACAACCTCAGAAGAGAACTGAGGCTGGACACTAGCGATGAAGACATTAGCAGCCCGAGCGGCGTCGTCGTACCACTGAGGGTAGACGGTCAATCGATCCTTGTAGGAATCCAGAGCCTCCTGGCAGGCAAAGGCAGCCTCATCATCAGCAAGGCGAGCGGCCTCAACAGCAGCCTTGTCACCGGTTTGTCGGGCGATCGCGACAGCGTAGGCTCGTCGGAGGAGTAGGGCAAGGCGGGCGGTGACATCGCTGCAGAGGGCGCCTCGAGACGAAGACCACGCATGTGGATGCGCATGTGAGACACGAAGTTGGTGTAATTAACACCATCGAAGATCACCAGCAATGAGGAGAAAAAGGTGCTCGGCGACATTGTACATTTTTTTACTTGCGGGCGGCTCAATAAGAGCACCACTCGGCCCACGGGAGCAGCACAGCGCGCCGGGGACTAGGGTCCTCGCGGCGGCGGCGGCGGCGGCGGCGGCTCCTCGCGGCAACGCGGTCTCGGCGGCGCGGCGGCGCGCCACGAGCAAGAAGAGATGGCGGCAGACAAAGAGAAGAGGCGGCGGCGGCGGTGGCGGCGACGGCGGCTTGATGTCGGCGGCGACCCCGGAGCCACATGGGCGAAGAACCGACGGGGACCGCGAGTGACTGACGGCGCAGCGGCTTCAGGCCGTGGCTCCTCGGCGTCGGACGCGGCGGCTTCCGGCTACCGCGAGTGACTAACGGCGCGACGGCTTCAGGCCGTGGCTTCTCGGCGTCGGACGCGGCTACAGGCGGCACCTTCAGAGAAAACCGACGACGACGAGCTAGGGCAAGGGAGGACGAGTTGTGCATCTGGGAGAGGAGGGAAGCCGACGGCGGCGGCTAGAGCAGAGGAGGACGAGTTGCACATCCGGGAGAAGAAAACCTAATTGGCTTTGATACCATGTTAAGAATAACAACTTGTATTACCAGGGGCCAGTATATATACACAAAGTACATGTGGTGAATATGCAAATAACCCCTCATAACAATAGGGAATAACACACTATACATATATCTCTAACAGTCTGAACATTTGCATTCCTGCATGATTGAAAACTTGGAATGTTCAGAACAAATGCAATTGAAGGTAAGAGTTACCAGCTCTAATACGCCAACTCGAGAAGTACAATTCCACACGCCTTGGTTTTTCCTTCTTGGGCAAAGATGGATAAGGAACTCCCTGCAAATGGAAGTTGTTCAGTGCTCACAAGTCACAATCAGCATATATGCTCTTACATGGCACACAAGTGAAAATTTTGTACATACTGCAATGTGAACAATATTCAAATGCTTGTAAAGCTTGTGCTGATTATGCAAGCATATCAAGCAAGGAGGCACCTGGTTCTCTGGGCTCAGATCCAGGGTTTGATTAAAAAGCAAGCTATGTGTGAGTATTCTCTAGCAATGACTAAAAATAAGGCTGAGAGTTTGTCAGTACGTGGGTCTGATCTTGGCTCACATCAGTTACATCTTCTATACCTTCAAATACTACCAGGGTATGTGCTCTTATCAACTACTTTCAAAAAGAACATTCTCCCTGTCAAGAGTCAAGACTGTCATTTGCAAGTATGCCAGACAAGATTGCCAGGCAAAACAATGTTTAATACAAGCAGATCTTTTCGTTTACTAAAAGATCTGCCCCATACCAACCAAGAAAAAAAAGAGAGCAGCAATAGTAAATGTCTATTCATCTCCTCCGATCTAGTATCCTCATAAACCAGATATCTCAGAAAAGATGCCGATGTAATTATGCAAACAGTTCAGTTACAAAAGAAGCCGACATCCATAGCAGAACTTTCTACCAAAATCAGGCTAGCAGATCATAAAAATGCCTTACTACGAAAATAGTAATATTAGCAGCACCAGAAGAGTACTGTACTATGGCTGGAATCAATTCAGAAAAAAAAATCATGACAAAATTTCCGTTCCTTGGGAAAGAGTGCAGCTGTACTGGGCCTTGGTCAATGACAAAGGTGCTGATGCAAACTTTCCAAGGTCAAAGAGTTGAAAGGTGCAGAAAAGAATACCTATGTATTTAATAAAATGGAGAAGGGGCACCCTTCTGGAAAGAGCAGGGGTAGGAAAAAGCAGTATAAATTTCACGTAATAGGTGCAAATTGATAGCTAAAGAATAACTAGTAGGCACCAATATGAACAATGAAATAACGGAAAGAAGGGGCGAAAAATACACGTTCACTGACACAATCAGGGATTTTGGAAATTTCCAGTGGGCAGTGGCATATAAGGAATTAACCCAAAAATATATGATCTATGTTAGCTGTTAATAACATTACATTATTGGAAGTACCCAGGGATCCAAAACCCGTTTCCGGTGGGAAACCCGCCAGGCGGCCGGGGAAAAAAATCGGCCAGTTCCCGGATTTCCCGGAAATAGTCTGGACGAATTTCGCTTGAATTTGCTTAAAAACCAGCCGAAATTCAAAAATTGGAATTTGAACATGCAAAACCGGGAAAACCGGCCGGTTTTTCCGTTCCCGGTTACCACCGGTAAATCCGGTTACCGGCGCTAACCGGCCGGTTTTTTCTTCCCTGGAAGTACCTATCTAGAAAAGCTTTTTCTACAGATACCTTTGTAACACAATAGTAAGTCTTCCCAGATTCCCATATGCGCCGCCCAAAAATGTATTCACGGTCACTGCAAAAGAAAGGGAACTGGAAAACAAACGACATGTTGGAATTATGAAGTTCAACATGAAGGTACAGGAGACACAACAGAAGATGGTCAAACCTTTTTTATCCAGTGAACAATCATGGTTCCATTCTGAGGGAACTCATCCAAAGTTTTGAAGTACACAAGCATGAGATCCCACTTTAGACGAAAATCATCATCCCAGAAGAAATCTCTAACCAGTTCAGGCGTAGCATCCTCAAAAATAGTTCGGCTGCAATACATTATAGGTCCCACCTAAAGAAAAAAAACAAGAATAAATTCTAGAGCTGTATATGAAAACTATATGACAAGATTTTGACAGTTTTGTCATGATACATATTTCCCTGTAAGTTCCTAGTTTTTTCACATCAAGTCGTGACACATATTTCGCAAAAAAATGGTAGAAAATCTAACAGAAGATAATAAGTGTACAAAAGGTATACTGCAGCAAGGCAATCACATGATAATATTACCATGAGGGGCAAGGACACCACTGCACTTTAAAAAATTGATAATCTGGCCCTTGGTGTATTTAATTGAAGTATCATAATTTTTCTCTGCATTCAGAAGCTAATGCCACCTCTTATTTCTAATTAATGGTCCCTCTTAAGTTTTTTTTTAGAGTATACTATATTCTTAGCATCTGTTTCTCTTTCTACAATCCCACTAGCAGAACCAACCTCAGGCTCACGGCGCCAGGCCTTGTAAGTCATGTTGGAAGTGGTGCGCTCCATCAAATGCTGCCATGTTGTATCCCCACTCTCCTTGTTATCTAAAAGTTGCAGGAGGTGCTCTAGGTCCTTCTCAGTCACAGTATCATGCTTGCCCTCAAAAATTGTCCTGCTATTTGTAGAAAATAATGAACTTAACAAAATAGTTCATTGCAGAAAGGTAAATTAAAATCGATTCAAACAGATGGGACTTTACGTTGCATTCATATGTTCAAAGCACCATTTATCTATGTTTGTTCATAACTACTGTAACATAGAAACTAAAGATGAAAACTAACAAACTCATGTCATGATCAATCCCAAAGAACAAGTCAAATCCAAATACAATTTTGGACACTGCTTATTGTTACACTGAAGTACCAATCAATATTTGGTTTTTCTCAGTCAGAAATCACAAACTTCCTATCATTTATGTTGGCCGACACATTTTACCTCAATAATTTAGCTATTTGTCACTGCAATGACCAGTTCACATCAAATTCAATTGTTCAAGAAAGAAGAACAAACTCAACCCTCAGGTTCACGACCTGGCAATAACAGTAAGCCCAAACACAAGGGTGAACTACAACGGATCATCTTACTAACAGTGATTACTTCTTCATAGCAAATAGGCAGACAACCTTTATGTTGCAAATCCTTGCATTGCGCAATCTGAATATCACACTCATCGAATTCATATATATACACTATTTCCTCTCTCTGTGTGTGTGTGTGATATGTGTTTGTGTGTGTGTGTGTATGAAAAGTTTCACACACCCGGCAAAGCAACACATAACATCAGTTGGCCCCTAAACACTGTCAGGACCAAGGATCACATAACTGTTTCCGGGTTACATCCCGCTGGCTGGCCGGTTACCGGAAATCCTGGGTTTTTTCGGATGAAATTCAATCGAATTTGCTTAAAAGTCGCCCAAAAATCGAAATTTGAATTTTGAAATTGCTAAACCGGATGTTGTAGTTCTGGTTTTGGACTTCCTGGCCACCCCCCGGTAGCCGGTAATCAGCGGTTACCGGCCGGGTTTTTAATCCCTGATCAGGACAGCAAACACCACAAATTCCAACATCACCTTACCAACTCGAAATACAAGCACGCCCTCAGCGGCTCAGCCGAATCTCACTCCGTTGACAAATACCTCTTCCATAATCAATTCAGTTAAACATTCAATTTCACCCAAAACTATCAAAGCTCCTTAACCCGCCATCGGCATTCGTCAGCGTTGGTTTAATTGTGTGCACATTTCATTCGATTGTAAGCATAGACGACCCAATCCAATTCCGAACTGAAGCACACACAGTCTCCAACCGACAGAATTAACAAGGTAAATGCCGCGCCATTTCCACCCTTACCTCGCCAACCCACAAAACCGTAGATAGATTCGACTACTAATTAGAGGAGCTAATCCTGCCTAGATTAGCTCCTCTAATTCTACTATGCCCTCACCTGCCGTCGGCGGATGCGCCATCGTCCCCGGAGGAGTCGGCGTCGTCATGGGAGGGAGCCTTATCCTGGTGCTTTCCGCGGAGGCGGAAGGCGGAGGAGAGCAGCCGCGGCGCGACGGAGAAGGCGGAGAGGGCGGTGCAGGCGAGCCAGAGGCGGCGCGCGCCGAGGCCGGGGGGCACGTAGATCAGGCGGAGGCGGCTGCGGAGGCCGAGGAAGAGCAGCCCCGTCCAGCGCGGGCGCCATGCCCAGCCGATGACGAGCCCGATCATGACCGCCGCCCAGATCGGCACCGCGCAGAGCAGCACGTCCACCGCCATCTCCGCCACAGCCGGCCGCCGCAGCAGCCCCACAGCCTCCTCATACCACCCCGCCATTGCTAGGGCTCGCAGCTTCCTCTCTCTCTCTCTCTCTCTCTCTCTCTCTTCTTCGCTTTTTCTTTTTCCTCGCAAAATGGAGAAGAGGAATGAGGAGGAGACACGAATGGACGAGTTCTTTTTGAGGTGGGTGGAGCGTCGTGAGGCTGACCAGTGGGGCACGGATACCTGGGCCTACTGTCAGTGACGGCGGGTGGGAGTAGAGGGGTGAATAGCTAATTTTAAAATTCTTTTTGCTAAAATCGAGTTTTATACGAAATTATAAATCAATTCAGTTTTACTCAATTAAAACCTAGATCAACTAGTCTTGACTAAGTGCACCAACAATATTAGACTATTGACAATTATAGCAACTAGGAATATAAATTGTACAAAGTAAATCGCAAGAGAGTAAACTACAATGACACAAAGCGTTTTACTGTGGTGTTAGGAGACTTGTCGGTCTCTCCTAATCCATGTTGAGGTAAGCCCAAACGAATTGAACCAACTCCACGAATTAAGTCAAACACCTCAAATCCACTAGTGGTAGCTCTTTCCCGCTCCGGGTAGGTGAGCTCCAAACTTGACAACATGCGGACCTCTTCACGATCTTTTTTGAAGAGATCACCGAACACGACGCCTCCAACATCGTCTAGGTGTCAACAAACACCAAGAATAATAAGCCAAGCCCCTTACTTGATTCTCATCACGTGCAACGAATGCACAAGCTCAAATGTATACAAATCCAACTCTAGATGCAACACATGCAACTAGAGACCTTTCTCCTTACTCACAAGGTGCAATACACACACAATTGAGAGGAGAACCTCACACTAGCTCAAAAAATGAAATGGGATGCCAAAAAATGTCTCTCAACCGGCCAAGATGGGTATTTATAGCCCACACACAAAACTAGGCGTTGGGACTTGGGAGCAGAAATCCCCAAAACTCAGGATTTGTGGTAGCACCGCAGTACAAACCCCGACACTATCGTTTTTATTGTTCAACGGTCGAACGGGTGCATTAACAGCTCAAAAACTAGTCGTTAAAGATTTTAGTACAGTAGTACCGCAGTACAAAGTCCGATACTACCGATCAGCGATAGTACCACTCTTCTAAGGGCGGTACTACCTCTCAGCGCAGACGACACTCGAAGAAAAATATCATAACTTTTGACTCTGATATCGGAATTGAGTAATCTTGGACTATATTAAAAGCTTATTCAGATAGCTATACAACCCACCTGATTGCATGATCTCAAACACATTAGATCAATGCAGAAAGCATAAGAACTCCAGAGAGTCACAACCATGGTCTAAGTCCAAGGAAATAGCAATAAACAATGTTAGACCATGTCAAGGAAATATACATGAATCCCAATAATTTGCAAAACACCTTTGCAAACTTAGATCATGTCACAAGGAGTAGGTACATGGACTTCAACCATTTGCAAAACATATTTGCAAAGTATAGTCACATGTACAAGGATTAAATGCATGAGTCTCAACTATTTGCAAAACACATTCGCAAATAATAGTATCATGCCACGGTGAGCTAGAGTAAGTGAGATTGAGCTATCAACACATAATAAGACTCAAACTACTAGATAAGACCCATCTTAATAGTAAAGCAACCTATACTAGCAATCCGGTCTTTCAAACAAACACCAAGACTAGTAAAAAGACTAGGAACACATTCTTAACCCTAGCTAGTCATACCTTTGCCTTGAGCATCTTCTTGAAGCTTGATGACACACATCTTCACTTCAAGTCCGGATCATTGTCTTGATATGCATCAACTCATGATGCATCCTTTACTAGTCCTCCATTAACACATGATGGATCTTCTCTTGACTTGATGATCAACTCATGATCATCTCCTCTTCGATATCTTGATATGCATCAACACATGATACATTCTCTTCTTGAACGTTGACTTAATGACGATCAACTCATGATATCATCCAAAGTCTTCATCACTCTGAAACATAATCTATTCATCCAACTCATGGAAAATGTTAGTCCCACAGTGATTAACATTAATTATCAAGATATACCTGCATTAAATACTTCTGAACAAGCCATTTCTAACAGGTGCGGTATTACCGCCGTTGATTATGCGGTCATACCGCGATGCGGTAGTTCCACCAAAAGAGCACCGGTACTACCACACTTCCAAGGGAGCAAACATGCTCCAAAAGGTGTCTCTGTAAAATACGTGCCGCTCTTTGTTCGGTCCAACCGGGTTGCGGTAGTTCCGCTCAATGAACTCCGGTACTACCACACTAGGTCATTTGGTCAAAACGAAGGCCAACAAGACTATGGTCCGATCGGGTTGCAGTAGTACCGCATCACTTTTCTGGTCATACCGCTGTGCGGTAGTATAGCTAAGAACACGTCGGTACTACCGACTTTTTTGAGAAAAGCTTAGTTAGCTTTCAAAATAAAGTCTAAATGCAATGCATAACAAAAATAGAACAGAGTAATATTCAAACCACTAGCCATGATTCCTCTATAGTCTTTGCATTGACATTACCATGTCGCCATCCATAAATCGAGACTAAACCTTCAAAACAACTCAACACACATATTAGTCCCATAACACAATTGCAAATAATTGAATATAAAGCAATGTGAGTATATATGAACTACACAAGTTTTATATACTCAAAGGATATGTTTCAAAGTAGAGATCCCCAATATATGTGGATAAAGAAATATGGATCAATACTAATAAAACTACAAAATATAGAGTGAACTCTTCTTAAATATGTGCATACACGAATGTGTAATAAAAACATATGCACATATTCAAGTTAGACTTTTAGTGGAGTTCAACCTAAATTTTGGATCCGATAAATGCAACAAGACATAAGAATATGATGTCGAATGCATACCTCCATGATTTTCACTTTTTTCATCCAAATGAGACTAAGTAATATCACAGTTAACAACCAAGTTAATCTTATATTTAGATTTATCATTACTCACCAAAATACTCCATTAACTCATAATGGCCTGACCTCTTTTTCTTCTCCCTCCCAGTCCCACTTGGGCGATCCACTCGGCCTTCTCACTCGTGCCTCGGCCTCTGCTCGCCACTGCCACACGTGCAGCCAAACACCTGTTGATCGCATCACATTGGCCACATTGTACCTAGCGTCACCTTGCCGCACCCTTGTCACGTTTGCGTCATCGCTCACTCGCTCTGACGCGACAACGCCTGCTCCTGCATCAGCCACAACTTGTCTGCCACTCGTCATGTCCATCGTGGCACGAATCCCAACCGTCGTTGATCAGTGCATCTCCTGTGGCTATTTAAGTCGCGCTCCACGTTCGCCTCACCACCCACATCATTCTCCTCCTTCTCCTCCTCTTCTCCCTCGCACATAGGAGAGCGAGAGAAAGCCAATGAGGTAATGGGCTCTGTTCTAGCCACCATCGTCGTCGCCACGCCATTTTGACCACTTGGGTGAGCCCTCACCGTCCTATCTTCATCCTTTGAGCGCCTCGGCCTCCTTTAACTTGTGCTCACTCCAGCTTCTCTCCTCCACAGAACTACTGTTGGCGCCGTCATCTTCTTCCGCTTCGACACCCGAGCCACCCGCGCTGCCATTCTCATCGTGTCGTGTCGTCTCTCTGGTGAGTTACAACCTTGGCGCCAGTGTGCTTTAGCTTTGCCTTGGTCTCCTCTGTTTAGTGCTCACCTTCTTCCTTCCCCTCTCCCATAGAATCATCCAGAGCACCACCATATTCTTGCTTGGCGCCATCAACCCCGAGCCGCGCTATCAACCTCCCTTTCCACACGGCCTCACTGTCTCAGCCGCCAACTCTTAAGTGCATGCGTCCTCTCATGTTATAGGGCTAGGCGAGGGTCATGAGCTAGTCCATTAGGACTGTAGGGCCTCGTCCGGCCACCGCGCCTTAGCCTTTCGTCCCCGATATGGAGCAAACTAGATCGCCATTAGGGTCGTGCACGAAGCTCCCCGCGTCGTGCGGGTGGTGCCATTAGGACCCCCTTAGAGCGTGGGTGCTCATGTGCACACCAGTTGGGCGGATTAGCCGCCTCGTGCAGATGCGCCGCCACTACGGGTCATCTTCATCCTCGCCGCTGCTACCCTTAGGGTCGCCAAGGACACGGAAACCCATTTTGGGGCTCCTGGGTCATCGTCGGAGACCGGCGCGTCGGCGCTGAGCTTGACCTAGAGAGACCATAGTGGTCTTCCCCTGTTTCGGATGGATTTTTTGGGGGGGGGGGGAAGATCACTATAGCACATAATTAAGGATTAATGACGTCATTAGGAAGTAGATTAATTAAGGGTTCATGTTAGTATGACATGTGAGCCTGATTTGATTGGAAAAATATAATTAAAACCTAAATTAGGTTCTTAGTCTATAACATGCAGACCCATCCTTTAAAATGTATGGTGTAGACCCAGTTTGTAGACCTGTATTGCTGACATGTGGGCCCTCGCCCCATGCACTATTCCCATGGACCGAGTTCACACGAACCGTGGCCTTACCTATCACTGACTTATGAATTTTCTTTAGGAAAATAATTAAATTAGAAAATAAAAACCATAGTGACCCCACCTGAGAGTGAGTGCAGCAATTTTTAAATAAAAAATAAATTAGAAAAGAAATTAAATACCCTAGGCCCTACCTGTCAGTCACGATAAGGATTTCTAATTGAAAAAAAATATGAAAAAGGAAATGAAAATCCAGTGGGTCCCAACAGTCAGTGAGAGGCACCATCTCTCATATTTTATTTTCGGGATTTTCCTGAATTTAAAACTTCAGATAGCTCGTTCTCACTCATTTTAAATCTGAATTCACTAATTCTTGTTTCTTAATTAATCTAAATTTAAACCCTACGTAATAGAATGAAAAATTAAATTTAGGAGTTTGTTTGAGTTTTTGAATGCAATTTGAATCCATTAGGATTTATTTGAGTTTGGTTGTTTTTCGCGTAAATAGATCCCAAAGCTCCGGAAGAGTAGCAGATTGAGTACGACCAAGACTAGCAAGACTTTGCGCAGGCGAGTCAACACTTTGATCATATGACTCCTACATTTTGAATGGGAATTATATTGTCTTAAATTACAAAATAGCATGCTATGCTTCTGTTACAATTATGTTGTCATTAGCTCGTAGTTAATACCTTAATGTTAATTGAGATATTAAATTCCATTTCTTGACCGTGGACACTATCCTTTGTCGCACTAGGAACAATGGTAAACTTAATTGGTCATTAAGTCGGGATCTAAGTGCTATGCTTAATCTTGCTTAGATATATTGACATGTGGGCATTAATTTGCCCCGGCATCATTCAAGCTTCAAAATTGGATTTGGGCAGTCGACATTGGAGCCTGACTAATATGTTGAACTTATAAATGATTTTTCAAAACAAAAATCTGAAAAATGTTTTAGGCTTAGGCAGATAGTAAGAAGGCCAATCTTGCATCTATTATATCTGCATTATGTGTGTGTGGCTCGTAAAGTACGACTGTGTACTCACACTCGCTTATTATAGATAAACTCATAGCCATCTAACAAAGACCCCTACGCCTACTTCACTGTGTCCGAACGAGATGAGGAAGACGATAGCAGGATGTAGGCCGGGACCCCTAATCGCTTGACTGTGGGTAGTGCCAATGGATCCACATTTTGTTCTTTGCTTCTGCATCTATCTCTACTTTATTTATTGAACTATGTGTTAAGTTTTTGGCCTACCCAGCCCATACTGTAAAACAGATGACCATACGATCTATTTATGTGATGTAATATTAATCATGATATGATCACGTGCAATATATGTATATGATCCAGCAATGTACATGTGTATATTATCTACTGATCCAAGGAATAATACGATATACACATGGTTTCGAGTGATAAATCCGATCCCAACAATAATACAATATGGCTCATCCGCGACACATTACTGTCGGAAACATTATAATTATTTTCATCTTATATTGAGCAAGGAAAACCGAAGAAATTTTGAAGGATTTGTACTGTTCTCTGGAAAAACTTGCTGGGAAATTACTGCATCCACCACGTTTGATTCCAAACGAATTGGGGCTAACATGGTTCTTGGGACATGGCAAACAGCTGTAGCACTTCAACTGTAGCGGCAGCACTCAATTTTACCATAGGATTTTTTTTTACCGTAGCACTGCCATTGTATCACTTGATCTGAGGTATTGGATTCCCATCAGACGGTTAGGGGATGCTCCTAATGTATCGGACCATTCATCCTCTGCATTTAGACCTCTAATTCGGAGGATACATTTCCCAGGCAAACAATTCACAAATCACAATTGTCACCTTTCCTCTCAAAAAAATTGTCACATTTGAATCGGCCATGGGGAGGAGGGCATGGAAGGAATCCAGTTAGGCGGCTGCTTGCATTTCTCCAAGGGAAACAGCCAGGTCAGTCCAGTTTTCACTTTCTCAAATATACAAATCCTTGAGAGCCTCAGCATAGCAACAGGTAATGACATGCATAAAATATGCTCGGTTGTTGTTCAATTATGACACAACCAAAGCTGTACCCAATGATCGCGAGTCTCAACTCTCAACCAGAGCATGTGATTGCGGCAAGACACATTTATTAAGTCAGAAAGGAAGATGAGAGCCTCCTCATGAAAAGGAAAAGCACAAAGATCAGAGAGCAAGGCATGCATATATGATCCCGTGCCTGGGTTAACTGGGATTCCAGAAGAGTTGTCACAAACCGTTCAGGATGATTCAACATTTACGCTTTAGATTCAATACTCTGAATCACATTAAAAAAGGACGTGCAGATTGTACTGCAATATCATATAAGAGTAGAGGAATTCAATCCGGTTACAGAGCAAAATTGCAAATTGTAGCTAACACATATGCCACTTGTCCAATCCTCGAGTACCATAAATGTAAGAAGCTTTACCAAGGGAGCCACTTGTCTACAAACATCTTGAAATAACTCAAACTGCAGTACCTTCGTAAGAACTATATCTGGTTTGCAACTCTAATCCATCCACTTCCAGCACTTCTTGGCTTGGTAGAATCCAGCAGCACCTTTCTTTGCCATTTTATGACAAAAAAAAACCTATGCTCCCATAGTAAAACTTAACATACCAACCACCATCCTCCAATCCCTACAACAGCATACTGCACTGTAAATACAGGTGATAACAAGACCCATAATCTTGTTATTTGGATTTTCTGTGACTTGGGAACCATAATCTTTTCTGAAATCTAAAGTCATATCACAAATTCATGGTCCTATTTGGACCTCTACCATTGGGTTATGGGGGCAAATACTCAGGCTCTCATGCGCACTCCTACTATCAGGATGTCAATTCGGACACCCCCACTTTATTCTAAAGAATGAAAATTGAGACAAAAAAAAACTGCTTCTTTTATATCTATATTACTTGCGCGTGTTTGATGCAAATTCAAATTATCAGCAAACATTCAATAATCTGTGCCAATGTAATGCAAGTGAAAAAGTCACACTCAAAGGACAACAATTAAGTTAAAGGAGCACAGTGGATGAGATTATCACATTTTAAAAATATACCGAATATGGTCAAAACAGGATAATTGCCTCCCCCTCAAGTAGTTACCTAAGGAAACCAAAAATTGAATTTGGTTGTTCAAAGAAATCACAGGTACTGTAGATGGCATGAACTTTCAATCCTCTTGTATTATCAGTATTATAGTAAACTCATTCCAGATTGATAAACCAGGAGTCCAGGCTTCCAGCCGTCCAGGACTAGATCTGACAGAAGAGATAACTTCAGCTACCTACTTGATGGAAATAGCCGATACAATGGTCCAGAAAAAAGGTGCTGTGTCAATACACAAACCCCATTCAATTCACAATTAGTTAGTTAATAAATGCAGCATGTACAATTCACATTCAGCCTTTTATTCATAGAAACACTTCCAGTTAAGCATTATTCTCAGTTTAACTAATCTCTTGACATTTAGCTTCAACTACCTTAACTAACCTCTACAGAAATTTAGCTGTATTAGTCTAAGTTAAAAGATGATGGGTCATACTTGAATCCCACGCAAACTTATAATCAACTTATATAAACCATTTCAGAATTCTAAGTAATCAATGATGAACGAAAAATTTAGTTGGGTGGAAATTTAGTATCAAAGAAGAGGCAGAGGTCGACCAAGACTAACGTGGGAGGAAGCAGTTAAAAGAGATTTGAGAGATTAGAATGTAGCTAAAGAATTAGCTTTGGATAGGAGTGCATGGAAGTTAATGATCTACGTACCAGAATCATAAAAAGGTTTATGGGCTGTGTTTTAGGCTCTCGGCTCAGTTGGCAGGACGTACGGCTTAGGGTTTTAGCCTTGTAGATTTTTTTTTCATTATTATTTTATTTTATTTGTAAGGCTTTCGTCTCTTTGACTTTGAGGAGATTTCATTCCTAGCCTACCCCAACTTATTTGGGATTAAAGGCTTTGTTGTTGTTGTTGTGGAAAGGGACAAATATAGGCAAGTATATCAAGGCGGTGGATTGTGAATTCACCATGTGTGTTATCAATTCCAGTAGACCATCAATCATATGATTGCAGATTCTAAAACTGAAACCTTACATGGTCCTATTTACTCATGTCAATGGACAGACACAATCAAGACTAACAATAAACAACAGTATTAGTAAGAGGTACAAACCTGAAACTTATTGAACATAATCACATGGGGGAGTCTACGTTGACAACTCAACACTTGTTAGTTCTTAGGCTGGTGGATGATAATTCAAAACTTCTGTATCATTGTCCACTGTTTCATTTTCTTAAATCACAAAACCAAAAAGATGACCCAGAACATATATTAGACGTTTTTGGGTTCCACTGAATCAGCTAATGGGTGAAGGCATGGAGCTTCACTGTGTAGCATCTCACTAACACTACAATATGCAAGTTCAACTTTTGGGATTGACGTGATTGCAAGTGTGGTTGTTCACTTTAAAGATCAAAATGTGTAGCATAAAAGCCAACCCAACTCACTGTGGATGCAGAAAACCAATACAATTGGCTCAAGAAACAACCTTATATAAATGTAATTTACTCTAGTCATTCTTTTAAGGGGCCGACTAACCTACAGTCATCTGAAATTTTCTTAAAACCCAATCACTTTCTTCGGTACGTTGGATCACCATCTAATGGTTTCTGTTTTTTTATGTTGAAAAATTCTAATGGAACTAAAAGTTACAGTAAAGCTGTGCTAAAATTGTACGTCACTTGGTAATACAATTTTACACTTAGTATTATGCAATAGTAGGTGACTGGGTTTTACGAAAATTTAAGGCGACTGGGAGCTAGCAAAAGCGTTCTTTTAATACATAGGCGTCATACACTAAAGCTAGTTTTCATACAATAAGCTTGTAATTGACCAAAAACAAACTGAGATAATTCATATGATCATCAGAATAATTCATATGAGCATCTCCTAAGCAGAGCATAAAAAAGATGCAACTTTCCATTCTCATGAGGCATCGAGCGTGCCACAAGTGCCCCTTTGCAAATTGGGGGTCATATCAAAACATAACTAATCCAGTTCGTGATCCATTGCGCAGTACATACATATTTGAACCACAAAACAAGATGCTTCACTCAAATTATGCCTCCAACGCATGATTGTAGACGCATGAGCTCACAGAATCATCATAACAAGCAAGAGAACCCATACCATCACCGCCGGGAGTCATCACATGCGTGGCTGCGGGCGCAGGATCATGATGATGATGTCGATGGCCATGAACGCGATGAGCGGGCTGAGATCGAGCTTGCGGCCGAACACCGGCGGCATGACCTCGCGGCAGAGGGCGAGGAAGGGGTCGCAGAGGTCGCGCAGCGCGGAGAAGGGCTGGCGGTCCCAGGGGATGTTGGGGAACCACGAGAGCAGCACGCCGACGAGCAGCACCTCGCGGTAGACACCCAGCCACCGCACGGCCGCCGACATCGCCGCAGCGACCGGCGCCCGCAGCGGCGCGAGGTTAACGCTCCGCAAGCCGACCTCCAGTGACGAGAGCGGGGCCAGCAGCCCGCCCACCACCGACGACGCCGCCTCCGCGGCGGCGCGCGGCGGCCTCAGCGGGGACGCGCGGAGGCCGCGGGGGAGGCGGAGCGGGCGGGGGGCTAGGGTTTGGGCGTGGAGAAGGCGGGTGGCGGGGCTCGGGAAGATGCCGAGGAGAGGGAGAGGGGGCCGGAGGCAGGGGAGGTGATGACTCCGTACATCTCGCCGCTTCTCCGGACGGGGGCGGCGGGTTCTCGAAGGAAGGTTCTAGAAGGTTCGGGAGAGGAGGAGGTTGAGGGGGTCAAGGCTGGGAGGAGGGCGCGAGGGGGAAAGGATACGGGAGTTTTCGGCGGTATTTATATTTTTGATCATGCGCAAATTGTATGTACAAAAATGGCAATATGGGCGCGCGCCACTCCGCGCCAGCGCTGTCGTGCCACCACATCGCGCGTGGGCGCGCGCCCACCACCCGCCCCGGTCCCACCACCGCCGCCACGTTGCGCGCGGCGCCACGCCCACCTCGCGCCGCCGGTCCACCACCGCAGTCATCCGACCGCCATTCAGCGCGCCACGTCATGCCATTTTTTCAATTTTTACCATTTTTTCAATTTTTTTTCCTTTTTTTCAATTTTTTTTAGTTGTAGAAACATTTTTTTATTTTTTTTTTTCAAAAAATAATTTATGCATATTTTTGTAAGAATTTTTAAATATAGTAAATATGGTTCAAAAATCATGAAATTTTTTGTGGAGTCTTCTAACACCGTGTACTTGTTTTTGTAATATTTTTAAAATTTTATACATTATGAATTTTTCTCGAAAATTTATTTAAGTATATTGTAAATAGGGTTTCATCATTTCATGTGGCTTGGAATGTATAAAAAAACGCTGCATTGCAACTCCATTGGAGATGTCGATATACAATATGATAACACATATAACAACCAAAATACGCTACATTGCAACTCCATTGGAGATGTCTCAAGGAAGGAAGAAGAATTGTCACTCTCGTACAACATCCCAGCAGCAATCCAATATCATCACTGCATTGGATGATATTCTTTAATACTGTATCCAATATCATCACTGTATTGGATGATATTATTTAATACTGTATTGTACCACAGGCTAGATAAACTTGTACATGAACCAACTGAGGCAAATGCGTGACATGCAGATCATATAACGATGTACCGTAACATCCGACTCGTGTGCGTTTTGAAAGCTATGGTACATCGTTATATGATCTGCACGCCACGTATTTCCCCTATTTGGTTTATGTACAAGCCTATCCAGCCTGTAGTGCGATGCAGTATTAAAGAATAGCATCCACATTAGGGTTTCATCTTGCATCCCGAGCTTGTCTGGCTCCCTCTCTACCGTGAAGTGGTAGGGTCTGTCTCCTTGTAGATGGCTCTTCGAGTAGACGGTGACCTTGACGCGCCACATTTCCTTGCCGTACTTGTTGATAGTGAAGCCATGATACTTTGGTCGGTGGACGTAGCTCAAACCCTGAAGTATGCACCACAACTCTGCACAGAAACCTCTCCGTTTCTCAGCGTAGGTGTTCATGAAATATATCTAAATTTTTTTGAAATTAAGAGAAGATAAGTATCCAATTTAAGCCGTAACATTTTCCTACATGCGACTAACAACGTTAATTACCACTAAACTAATTCATTACTACTAAACTAATTCATTACTAGTCAACTAACTAATTACGACTAATTAATTACCCCTAAACTATCTAATTACGACTAGCTAACTAAGACTGACTAATTATGACTACGGTAATAACGGCAAAAGTATAGCACAAATTACCTGCCATTCGGAGGAAGTAATCAATCAGCCATTCGGGGGAAGTAATCAATCAAGGCCAAGCGACGAGCGAGTGCCATAGTTCGTTATTTATAGCCGAGCGGAGAAAGAGTCGCGGCGTTGGCGCCGGGAATTCCGTAAGATTTGGTGCTGGAATTTCTGGACGAGGCGACAGATGTGCGGAGGAGGGATGAGGGACGGTGGGATAATGGACAAAATTTCATGAAATCATTCCAAGTCACATGAAATGATGAAACCCTATTTACAATATACTTAAATGAACTTTCGAGAAAAAAAATCATAATGGATAAAATTTTGAAAATATTACACAAGCAAGTATACGGTGTCAGAAGGTTACACAAAAAATTTCATAATTTTTGGACCCTATTTACTATATTTAAAAATTCTTACAAAAATATACATAAATAATTTTTTTTTAAAAAAAACAAAAAACAAAAAAATTGCTAGAGTGGTGGGCAAAAATGTTTCTGCATCTAAAAAAAACTGAAAAAAATAACAAAATTAAAAAAAGCAGTGACAGCGCGGCGCGGGGTGGCGCGCATCGCGCATGCGTGGCGGCGGTGGCCTTCGGTGGTGGGACCGAGGCGGGCGCGGGGTGGCGCGCGCCCACGCGATGTGGCGCTGCGGTGGTGGGGCCCGCGCGGCGCGGGTGGCCGCGCGCCCACGTTGCCATTTTTGTAAATACGGTTTGCGCATGATCAGAAGTGTAAATACGGTTTGCAAACTGACCGTATCCGCCAAAAATTCAGGATACGGTGGTCGGAGTATACGCTACTTCCTCCTGGGTTTTGCTACGCCGGTGGGCCCCGCTTATAAGACGAAGATACGGTGACTGGCTCGGACTCTGAAGCACGAAATCCGAAAATTGAACTTCTAGAAGATGATATCCGAAATAGGAAGATCCAACTTGTTGCACTTGAAAATGAACATGCATGTTTTTTGATTTTTTGCCCCCTGAAGAACGTGAACATGTCCATTTTGTTGAACTTGAACAGGGTGTCGAGCGCAAAATGTACATGCCTGTTGCGGGGTTAATTGTAAATGCACCTTTAAGTGGTGGGGGATGGCTCCACAAGGATCTTGACCCTTAGTGCACAATCCAACAGCACACAATTAAAATTTCCAAGTTTTCATTATTTAGGACATTTTCATCTGGTATGATACGCTCCCGTAGGTGCATAGATAACATAAACTTTGGTACGCATTAAAATGGTTTGCATAGTAAAAGATCAAATGGACCGTACCATTTATATCATCATGGTACTATATATAACTAGGCCTACTAATGGGTGAGAAACAAATTAATTTTCAACCCAATCCACAACAACAAACTTCACCTTTTCAATTCAAACCAGACCACTTCGCATCCCCTAAGGCCTAACCCAAATCAACCCACATGACAATTCAATCCAAACAAACCCAAACAATTTCCCTTATATGGGTTTAACCCACTTTCCTAACTCATTTCAACCCATATCCAACCCACCTAGTTCATCCCATGCGTGTGGATGAAGGGGTAGTCAAGAGAGAGAGAGAGAGAGAGAGAGAGAGAGAGAGAGAGAGAACACATCAACATGCGCAAATTGGAACAAGATAGAAGAAAACAAATCAATTGAGAGCTTCCTCCTCTTACTTGTCATTGTTGATCGAACGACGTGATCTGCAGCAAGCTCTTGAGCCGGCGGCTCAACGCCTCTTCCTATCGGAGCACCTTGGACCACATCTCAGAATCCTTGGTGCTCATCTTCTGTTGCAGCCATTAGCACAGGGAAAGAAGCAGAGAGAGAGAGAGAGAGAGAGAGAGAGAGAGAGAGAGAGAGATGGCGAGCGCGATGAACAGGGGAGGCAATGGCGACAACGGCGGGATGCTGAAGAAGATGGGCTTGCTGCAGGTGCAGTACTACTGTGTGCTGGGGGCGGTGGCCACGGCGGTCGTGTTGGCCACGCTGTGCTACATGCTGGCGAGCGTCATCTCTGGCACTAGTGTCCGGTCCTCCGCCGCCATCGCGATGGTCCTCGGTGGTGGTGGAGAATACGATATAGGAGCTGGAGCGAGCGGGCAAAGGAACAGGAAGAGGAAGAAGGAGGTGGGGGTGGCGCTATTCAACTTCGGCGACTCCAACTCGGACACGGCGTGGGGTGGCGGCAGTGATGGGGATCCACATCACACCGCCAGAGGGGTGCGCTTACTTCCACCACCCCACCAGGTGGCTGTCCAACGGTCGCGTCATCCTCGACTTCATCTGTGAGTTCTCTACTCCATTCCCTTCCCTCCATTACTATCCCACTAGGACTCCTGCCCCGTCGGCCACCACAGTGGTGCCACCCACGCCCAACAGATGAGCACGTGGTGCTGATGAGCACGAGACCCCCCAATGTTCTGTCCTAGAGACGGTGGAGGCAGGATGCTAGGCACAACGGCCGACTAGGGCCATGGGGTCAGCTCAGTCGAAGCTGACATTGTCCTTCCACCAGCCACGGAGGCTGTTGGAGGAGTTGGACATGGGCTCGTTGGCCTCAATGATGCCGTACACAAACCTGCGCATGTTGCAGGCCTCTGTCCTCCTGAGCATGTGTCGGAGGACGTCGTCCTGCGCGCAGACCCCCCCCGACGACCACCCGACCGCCGCCACCATGACCCTGGGGTTGCCGCGGCCCTCAAGCTTCATGAGCAGGATCTGGTCCTTCCACATGCACTTTTTGAGGTCGAGAGATCTCGATGGACTCGGAGCCTGTGGCCGACTCAGAAAAAGGATGCCTCCTACTGTGAATGCATTGATCCATACACATCCCATCACCCATGCCAACCCACCCATACGAACCCATGGGTTCAACCCATACGAACCCGAATTTTTAGAACCCATACCAAACCAAACCAACCCGTTTTCAGTGCAAACACAAACCAAACCAACTCGTTAGCTGCCTCAACCCATTTCCACCCATATAAAGCCAACCCAAATTCAAAGCCAACCCATTTCAACTCAACCCATTACCAGGCCTACATATAACCAACGGTTCATAAGGAGGTCATCGAACAAAAAGAGTGGCTGATGTATAACATGTCATTTGTGAGCAGTTACCAGTGGCTGAATCTATGGACGAAGGCAATACGAAGTATATACACAGAATGTGTAACAATATATTCATCATTCAGTTCAAATTAGTAAGTACAATTGAATTTGTCCCAGGTGGACATTGTCGTGATCCATCCGGACACACCAATTGTTATTTGTTGATGTGTTGCATGGGAGATCGCCCAAGTGAGTCTTTTTACCTAATATATTTAGTGAATTTCCATTTGTAACGTCAATGTGAACCGTGTTACTTGTAGATGACTGATAATATAGTATTTTTTTTCCTATTTTGGTCCCTTTTCTATTCTATTTCCAAAAATAGCTCCTCCAGAAAACTAATTCCAGATATGACCCCTTTGCTCAGCGCCAACACGAATGACACTAAGGATATGCATGTCAGCACCACCAGTTGTGGCAATGGCATAGGTGGGCTAAGAAAGGGTGACGTGTCTTCGGTGTGGGCGCTGAGGCGGCTTGCCAGGACTTAGCCAATTTTTTGGTTGCAAAGTTGTGGTGCCTCTTTGGACAACGAAGAAAGTTGGCGCTAAGGTATTATAACCCAATGCCAGCCTCATTAGCATTGAGGTCAGTGCCAAGGTGGCTGGCGTTGAGCTGTGGGATCTAAGGCCTATTCATGAGGCTGTGATCCAAAAATAAACGATTGGATCGATGTTCTTTGTTGGGATTAGTTGTTCTTGGATGCTTAAGAATGGTTTGTACTCAGGTTGTGGGCTATATTTTGTTATTTTTGTTGTGTGTGGTTGGTTTGCTTGGATGGAACCAGTACGGACAAGGGAGAAATTGTTAGTGTTCATTGTAAAATCAGAGAAACTTGGCATAGTTCATGTTGATGTAGGGTAGAAATAATGTTGATGTGCTCATGTGGAAGTATCGTGTATAGCATTTTCTTCATGTAGGTTTGGAGAAAACTTGTTATAAGTTGTGTTCATGTAGTTTGTGAGTATTGTAGTGTAATTTGTGAATATCTCTATATGGCTTAATACAATTTAATCGGACCGTGTGGTTAGTATTTCATATTATTTTAATGTTTGTGCAAAGGAATGACATTTGTTTCATGTTCAGTTGTTGCATTTGGTCTTTAGATGGATAGAACTGTGCGTGTGCATCACGGTGGTACGATGATTTTCAATGACAATGGTGCTTGTCTGCTCCGAAAGAGAAAATGGGTTGGTAAGAAGGCATGAACGTACCCTGATAGTTCTTGAAAGGATGCTCCTACACCACTAGAGTTCCCATGCCCACGGTGCGACTGTTGCAACCCAGCATGGATCAAGAAATCCACACATCGTAGTACCACTGCCCGAGCTTACTACATGTGCAGAGATTACCGCGTAGGTGATGCCTCCCTATATTTTACATTGGATGTTGTATTTTAAATATCGGTAACTTTAACCGTGCATGGCAGCTGGAGTAGTGTTGCTACTTCTTCCAATGGATCGACGTCCTGGAGAAATACGATAAGGCATTTATTGAGCAAATGTGCATGCTGAGCTATGCAGTTGCACTCGAGGTGTTTACCCATTGGAGACCTCCCTCAACTGGGAGCGGGGACGACAAGGGAAAGGTACAGATAGTCCCTGATGCCCCTGCTGCATCAAAAATTATTCTAGACGAGGATAGACCCGAAAAAAACCTTATAGCCAAATACTGGGAGGCCCGCAGCCCGCAAGGGAGAGTAGGATGTATGTCCGCTAGCCTATCTTGTTTTTCGTGTGCCAAGTGTTTTCGATTCCAAAATACGCACATGCATCTTAGTTGTAGTTTGGATTCATGGTTCGTGCATATTTCCATTTGTACTGTAGGAGTAGCGAGGCAAACCTATGCACCTAACCAAACCCTGCGCGCCATGTAATTCACAATTTCATTGTCAAATGTTATGTCGGGTTTGAAATGTTATCTTCAGTGCTCTACTCTTCCTTAAACTGAACCTTACAAAATATCTGCCCAACTGATCACATAATAAAAAAACCTAGCTAATTTAAGTGATTCTAATTTGCTCAATCTTCTAAAGCATCATGCTTTCAACATGTGTGTCCGGTAGTCCAAAACTCCAATAGGAAATGCACTCCACCACACCCTATGCATCATCTAACTCCAAACTTTGTTCACTAATTATGACCAAGTATTGCTTAGGCTAATGTTGCATGTGCCACTTTGCATATCATGTATAAGTAATACACACTACCACTTCAACAAACAAGTACGATGCCCTATGTGAAAATTACCCTTACCTGAGCGCGAGCAGAGCTGACGCTATAGGTCAATGTAACATTCCAAAGTAATATTACGGATTTTCAAAATTTGGAAAGAGTTCTATTGCTTTATAGGTCAAAACTTCCTCCTCGCCACCTTCAGATTCACATCCTCACGCCCTCCATCGCCCCACGTCTCCCGCCTCTCTCGCAGAGCGGATCAAATCCGACGGGCCACACTCTTTCTTCTTCCCCCGTTCTTCTCCACGCGGTCATGCCCGTCGCCGCCATTTCGGCGCGCCCGGCCGTCAATCGCGCGCCAGCTCCGCTTCGCGCGGCGTGCGCATGCGACTCGCCGCCTCTAACCGCCATCGCCCCCATCTTTTCCCCCTTCTCCGCGCACGATTCCACCCGTGCGCCCAACCGCCGCCGCCGCCATCGCCGCACGATCTCCTCCCTCGGCCTCGCCCTCGGCCTATTTAAAGGCGCCCCGGGTGCGCCTTCACCGCCGCAACTCTCCACCACCACCCATTTGTCATCTCCCCTCCCCGTCTTGCCGGGATTCGAGTTCTTGTCGCCGACGGCCGCAAGCGCTCCGCCGCCTCTAGCGTCGCCACCCTCGCCGCCGCTACCATCGGCATCGCCGCAATCTCGCGCACCCGGTGCTCGCCTCCGTTTTGCCGGAGCTTCCCCGGAGTCGCCGCGCCACCGTGACCGAACCGCACCGCCGCCTTTGAGCTCGCCGCCGGCGTTCCCTCCACGCCCTTGCGCCGCCACGGTGAGCACCAAGACCCCTAGCGCCTCCTCTCTCTTCTGGTAACACCCACTCTCGCCGGAACGCCGCCAAACGCTGGCGAGCTCGTGCCCGAGCCGCCGCCGGCCATTGCTTGCGTGGCCTTGCCACCTCAGCCGCCATGTCTGCGGGGGTGTGTGCGTGGCAGCCTACGTGGCGCCACATACGCACGCGTGTGCCACCCACCCCAACCCGAGCAAAGTCCCATGGACTTGGTCCGTGAGGCCGTGTACATGACACGTGGGGCCATGCGTCAAGAAATCTTTTAATTCTTTTAAATTCCGAAAATCAGCTGCTGATGTCATCATTGCGCAATAAAAGGCTTTTCTTTAGAAAAATAATTCAAGAAATTCGATAAAAACCAAATTTAGGTTTTTAAATAGATTTAAACTTAGAAAATTCATATCTTTTGAATCCCAACTCCAAATTGGGTGTTTCAAATTGCAAAATTTATATAAAATCATTATCTAGCTAACCAAACCAAAATTATTTAATTTTGAGTTCATTTGACCACAAATTTCTTTAAACCCTAAAACTATCATTTCATGTAATTTCAAACTTCAAAAGCTTATATCTTTTGCATCCAAACTTCGATTGAGCCCATTCAAATTTCTAAATTTATCTAAATTCAAGATCTAGCTATCTAAACTAAATTTATTCAATTTGGATTTGATTTGAATCTTATTTGAATTTAGTTTGAATTTGGCTTATTTTCGCGTATAGATTTCGACGACTTCGGAGAGTCAGATTTCGACGCCGTTTGAGAGCAACTATTTGAGCAAGGCAAGTTACATTCTTGATCATACTTGCACCTATTATTTAAAATTATTTAAATTCTGTTTCAAATTTATTACTGCATGCTTATTTATATTCAGTAATTTAAATACCTATTTTTGAATTTATAGTTATGCCTAAAATCCTTTGTATGACCAATTTTGATAATTGAACCAGACATATTGTCACCCTAGATAAAAACCTAGTTGATACAATAGTATGGACTAGGATCATTTGAAAAATTTTGTGCTTAGCCATGCTTATAGATCACATATGTTTCATTTGGGGAATTTCAGCCAAAAGTCAAATGTTGTTTAAATTGTACCCTTGGCATTGGTGTGTCATGGGAGTTTTATAAATGACTTTGGAAAATGAAATAAAATGATGGTTTGGACATGGCGAAATGGTTGTCCAGTGGGTGCGAGGTTTATGCACCGCTCAACTGGGTAGGTTGAGGCCCGGGTTCTGTTGGTTGTCGTCCAGTCAATGGGGACCGGTCTTGAGCCGCATCTTGCTAAGCCACATCGTACTACCACATGTCTTGTATGGCGGGACTGGTGATTAATTTGCAAAGTTCCATCATGGTCGTTCTGTGATGCGGTGGGTGGTCTTTATGACCTTTGTTAGTCCCACTTGGCGCAGAGGGCTGAACCTGTGGACGAGTAGTCCAAAGGGGTGAAACCTTAGCGAGGAAGACTATGGTGGGATAGCGTATTGTAAAGGCCTTGACACGTACTCTAGACTGCTTACCTAAGGTAGTGAGCGGTGGAATCGACGGATGCCAAACAACTAGAGAATTCATGTCTTGTGGGTAAAGTTGTACAACCTCTGCAGAGTGTAAAACTATTCGAATAGCCGTGTCCACGGTCATGGACATGCTGGCAACGCCACTCAAAGTTAGACTTCGTTTTCAAAATGTTTTTGTAAAACAGTTTTGACATGGATGAGTGTCCATGAGAAAAATTATGGGTTGAAGTCCCGGGTTGGTGCCCGTGTTCATATTGGTGTTAGGTTGGTGCCTGCACCATCTTTATCAATACAGAGACAATTTTAGATTTTATAACACTTGAGCTTTTGAACTTATTATGGTATTCAATGTCAATTGCTGTTTTTGCACAATTAACCCTATAAGCCATCTTTTGTTACATCCATGTATGCATGTCATTATGTTAATTGACGGGTGTAACTTGCGAGCACGGAAGTTGTGCTCATTCTTGCTTAATGCAAACAAATTTCAGAGGAGAAGGACTTCGCTTCAAGTGTGGATCATGACAACTAGGCCGCTACCCGATCGATTGCATGGCGGTTGCTGACCTACTACTTCTTCATCGTCTTCCGCTGTGTTTATTTAATGTTGCCCTGTAAGGCTATTTTGTAATCAACTCTGTTGTTATTTAATAACTTTTAACGTTTATGGTTGTGTTATCACATTTGTTTACTGTGTGAGCTAGCCACTGATCATGGGACTAGTTCAGTTATGCACAGAAGATCTGGGATGTTAATCCCGGGTTCTTACAGTCAACACGTCAGCGCCGTCTTATTTAGCGCTAAGGTGTTCTTATGTGGCATCTACTAGGATGTACACGTTGACGTGGCAACATATGTTAGCGTCACACCTACTGGTGCTGACATGTATAACCTCAACGTCATTTGTACTGACGCAGAAAAAAGTATCATTTCTGAAATTAGTTTCCTGTCGGGACCATTTTTGGAAATACAACCCATAATAGGCAAAACAAATTTTGATGAAAGGTTTGGTGTAACCTTTCAAATTGTGTAGTAGGTTCCCATCTTATTGAGATAACAACATGTTATGATAGGACTGTAAATTTGGTATATACTCAATCGAGGATGAGATGATAAAGAGATACTGTAACGTTTGGTAAGCCTTTGGGGACTTTATAAAGGAAGAAGGTTTAATGAACATTGTTAAAGTGAATTATTCTTGATGTTAGCAATATGGTCTACAGAGTTGTGAGATTGGATGGTGATGATTCTTCTAGAGAGCAAGTAGTTGATTTTTTCACATATTGGATAAATGAAATGTTTGGAGTTTTCCATTCGTGATTTATGGTTTCATGATTTATGTAGTAGATGATATTAGTTTGAGCAATGTGAGAATTGGAAGGTTCTATTTGGTTCCTAAGTGATTAATGTGATTATTAAAGGCTGTTTGGTTGACAAGTAATGATGTAATCAAAGAAACTCTAATTGTTGGGAAAATGAGTACTATCGGTGTTTTAAACCGATCTTACGAAAGATTTTTAGGAAGTGGTCTCAAATTGATCACGTGGCGAAAGAGACAGGATTTTATACGAGTTGGCCTTCTCTGAGAATAACAACCTACTCGTTATCTTGTATTGGTTACAAGTTACATAGAGTGTTATTGATTAACTCTCCCCAAAAAGCATCCTTCTATCTCTAAAGATACCTATTTATATTACGCAGTGGTGGCTATTGTCGTTCCAAGCTAATTAGTCGCTCATTATTGTGCAATAATGAGAGTAATTACCGAGTAGTAACCTCCCATCTTTGTCAACGGTTATCTGGAAGATAGTGGGCGTTTCTGTAGTTATGCTAAGCATAACTTATTTTATGCTGGATTCTCACCATTAAATGGGCCTTCGGCGGGTAGACCGTTAGTCGTGAAGAATTCGTGAGGACCTAGTCATAATAGGACTTACGACTGGGGTAGTCGTAGGAAGACTTCTGTGATGCTGGTGTAGAAAGACTCGACGGGCGTAATCGTGAGCGAACTTACGATTACACTATAGTTGTAGAAATGCTTACAACTAGGGGTAGTCGTAGAATAACCTCGACTTCGATTTGTTATTTCCTTATAGGCCTTGACACGTACTCTGGAAGCTTACCTAAGGTAGTGGCGGTGGAATCGACGGATGCCAAACAACTAGAGAATTCATGTCTTGTGGGTAAGTTGTACAACCTCTGCGAGTGTAAAACTATTCGAATAGCCGTGTCCACGGTCATGGACATCTTGCAACGCCACTCAAAGTTAGACTTCGTTTTCAAAATGTTTTTGTAAAGCAGTTTTGACATGGATGAGTGTCCATGAGAAAAATTATGGGTTGAAGTCCCGGTTGGTGCGTGTTCATATTAGTGTTAGGTTGGTGCTGCACCATCTTTATCAATCTGAGAGACAATTTTAGATTTTATAACACTTGAGCTTTTGAACTTATTATGGTATTCAATGTCAATTCTTTGTTTTGCACAATTAACCCTACACGTCGTAGCCGTCTTATTTAGCGCTAAGGTGTTCTTATGTGGCATCTACTAGGATGTACACGTTGACGTGGCAACATATGTTAGCGTCACACCTACTGGTGCTGACATGTATAACCTCAACGTCATTTGTACTGACGCAGAAAAAAGTATCATTTCTGAAATTAGTTTCCTGTCAGGACCATTTTTGGAAATACAACCCATAATAGGCAAAACAAATACTAATAAATATGAACTTTTCATTTTTAGGGCCCATTTGGATCACATGAGAAACAAAGGAACTATGAATAGTAAACCAAAGGAAAGTTTCACAAATTGATCGATTTCATGGGAATTGGAACATCCACTCCCAGCTCAATTTTTTCGTGGAGGCCCGAGGCAAGAAGAGAGAGAAGCCTTGTGATAGCCATTGCTTCCGCCCGGCTGCTTCGTCACCAACTCGTGCGGCTGTCGCATGCTCCTGTCAGGCCACAGCGCCCACTGCCGCCCACCCCTGTCACCACCGTCGTGCTCGTCGCGTGCTCCCACTGTGCCCCAGCAACCCATGACTGCTCGCCCTTGTTGCTGCCGCCACACCACGACATCCACCACCGCCTACCCCTATTGTCGCCGCTGCACTGGGAAGGATCCGGAGGAGGAGGATAGTGATGGGATTGGGGAATGGATGGGGAAAGAAGGGATGGGTGGGAGTTTCGAGGAGAGAGACAAGGATGGGAGAGATATAAATTCTTATTTTATTTCTATATCCATGGTTTTGATTCATGCATTCCAAACACTGATTCATGTGTCTTTACTATGTTTATCCAATCCTTTGTTTTACACATATGTTCCTTTTTTACTCCTGTGTTTTTTTCATATTCTTTTGTTTTCCTTTCCTCTGTTTCAATAGGCCCTTAGCCTTTGCAACTCTGATATATCTTTCCAGCTAATTCACCTTCACAATGATAATTATTGTGTAATGTTTGGTCAAATGTGATCGTCCTGCAACGTTTCCCTCTGCAACGTTTTCTGGACAACTGGCAAATAGAAACATCATCATAGACTACAAAGAACAATGGTGACAAGCTAGGGTAGTTGATCCATTCTCTCAAAATTAAGAGTAAATAGACTTGATGAACATGTAGAGGGGTGCTGTGAAAAGATCAAGTCCATATATAGTGTAGATATGCAGGGTGATACTAAAACCAAAGAAGAACAGATGAAGTTAATTAATTCCTAAGTAGGGTGTGGACATCATGGGTAGATGATCCTAACCTTTGTGTGTTGAATAATTGGCAATGATGTCGATCTGTTTGGAAAAACCCTTGGTTTTAGCGAAGTTCTGCAGGTTATCAAGCAAGAGGCGGCCTGACCATCCCTTGGGTGGCATTTAGACCGGCCAGTGTCTGTGGTTAGACCGACTGTAACACCCCAACCCAACATGAGCCTGGAATGCTGCCAACCTACATTAAACAATTCTAAGCCAACATATTCTACCAAATTTTTGGCAGAACCTCCCCTGTAATAGTAACTACCAGGAGGTTCCAACACATAAAAGAGAAACAAAACTCCATATTTCTTCATCCAAAATCCTCGCTAATCATTAGAGTCATGATAAACAGCTAGAACGTAATCAAAGATATCTAAGGAGTGCTATTCATCATTATTACAAAACTCAATGCATGAAGCTTAACCATAATCCAGACTTAAGCAGTTTGCTCATTTATTAGTTGACATTCCAAAATCTAATAAACTATTAATGATGGGTGGCAGTGTGTGATTCCAATTCAGGTCTACTTCCCCATGCATGACGTTCTTGCAACTTTAGAAAAGTTGTTTCATTCCTTGAATTTGAATTTGGTCATCTCTTGTCCAGTTATGGTCGATGAACTGCTCTTGGGGTTATTAGTTCATTGCGGTTGATGGGTTGCTTTGAGAAAAGTTGATGTGTTTCCATTGGTTTACTTTGTCCCTTAAAGCAGTTATTGTTTTCCCAACTGTTGAGTTATTCTTGTGGCTGATGAATTTGGTTAATTGTCAAGATTGACCTTTATATTGGAGTTCTGTCTTTTTTATTGGAAAACATGACTCATTTATTTCGCGTGATGATGTGGATAATGAAAGTTTCCTTTTGCAAGTCTTTTAGTGTGTGCAAGCTTTAACTCAATGAAACTCCTTTGGGTATTTCGAGTGTTGAAGTTGAATGGTTCTCTTTCATGAAAGAAAATATTAAATCCTTTAACGATGTCTTCTCGTGGTTAAGATGGAGGTTATAAACAAAGAAATTGATGGATATGATTTGAGTTATCAAGGTGGGTCTGTAGTGTAGTGTATAATAAATCCTAACGAATATCATTGGGAGTGAAATTGGTTAAGTTGATGTTGTCCTCTAGTAGTTCTTGATGAACTGTGATCAGGGGTATGAAAATACTTAATTGGAACCAATAGAGTTATTAAGAAGTGTGGAACATTGATGGAAAGGGTGACCATTAGAATTGTTTAGTTTGCTAAACTTGTTAGATTATTTAGTCTCAATAGATTAATCTAACTGTGTAGGAAGAGGAATATAAGATGTGTTCGACTGTTGTCTTAGTAGATAATAATATGGGAATTTTCTTTGTTTGGCTATTTGATGATCTTATTTATGCTAGTGGGAGTGCAAATGGATAAAGGACCATCAATTAGTCCATGATTGAATAATCATAAATGGTTTGTGATAACCTCTACAATGGAATTAATGTGTACTAAATTAGTGTGAGCATCCCAAATAAGTGAAGGGTTGGAATTTGGAAGTGAATTAGTCACATGTGTTTTATGAGGGTGTATTGTGGCGGCGTGCCCTTGTTAAAAGAGGTTGCTCCAATAGTGTGGTTGGTGTATTAGATATACTCCAGAACAGGTTGGCTGCTGCAATCTTATTGAGATAACAACAATGTTATGAACTAAACTACCGTGTTTCTTTTGGAAAGGGTTATGATGGGATTTAATAAGTGACCTGTGTTTGCTTGATGGTAGAATTGTCAAATAATAGTATATCTTTGATGAAAGGGTTTTGGTGTAACCTTTCAAATTGTGTAGTAGGTTCCCTCTAAGGTACAGTGGTCGTGGTAGTGAGGATGTAAGAATTTGGTATATACTCAATCGAGGATGAGATGATAAAGAGATACGTAACGTTTTGGTAAGCCTTTGGGGACTTTATAAAGGAAGAGTTGACATTAACGAACATTGTTAAGAGTGAATTATTCTTGATGTTAGCAATATGGTCTACAAGAGATTGTGATGCATTGGAGTGGTGATGATTCTTCTAGAGAGCAAGTAAGTTGATTGCTTTTCACAATACCGGATAAATGAAATGTTTGGAGTTTTCCATTCGTGATTTATGGGAGTTCATGATTTATGTAGTAGATGATATTAGTTTGAGCAATGTGACGAATTGGAAGGTTCTATTTGGTTCCTAAGTGATTAATGTGATTCAGATTTAAAGGTACTGCCTGTTTAGGTTGACAAGTAATGATGTAATCAAAGAAAACTGCTTTAATTGTTGACGGAAAATGAGTACTATCGGTGTTTTAGAACCGATCTTACGTAAAGATTTTTTGATTCGGGGGGTCTCCACAATTGATCACGTAGGCGAAAGAGACACGGGGATTTTTATACAGGTTCGGGCCTTCTCCAGTGAGAATAACAACCCTACTCCTGTGTATCTTGTATTGGGTATCTGAGTTACAATCAGCTGAGTGTCTTACTGATTAACTCTCCCCCAAAAAAGCATCCCCTTCTATCTCTAAAAGATACCTATTTATATTACGCAGTGGTGGCTATTGTCGTTCCAAGCTAATTAGTCGCTCATTATTGTGCAATAATGAGAGTAATTACCGGAGTAGTAACCTCCCCATGCTGTCAAACGGTTATCAGTCAGAGATAGTGGGACGTTTTCTGTAGTTATGCTAAGCATAACTACGTTATTTTGATCGCTGGATTCTCACCATTAAATGGGCCTTCGGCGGGTAGACCCGGTTAGTCGTGAAGAATTCGTGCGCACCTAGTCATAATAGGACTTACGACTAGGGGTAGTCGTAGGAAGACTTCTGATCGGTGCTGGTGGTAGAAAGACTTACGACGGGCGTGTCGTGGCGAACTTACGATTACACTATAGTTGTAGAAATGCTTACAACTAGGGGGTAGTCGTAGAATAACCTACGACTTCCTGATTTGTTATTTCCTTATAATATTAAGGGGTATGTCATGTGATGTCATATTTCATGATTATGGAATAATAAAATGAGGATTATTTAGATCCTCGTCAAGTACCATAAGTATTTAAGGTTGGGGTTGAGAATTGTAATCAGCAACCTTTCTGTCGTTGCAGTTTAAGAGTTTCTTGGGTTTCCTTGGCAATGTTTATTATGATTTATGGAGGTTTGAAATTCCTTCTTGTGGGACATATGCCCACAACTGTGGATTTGTATTTTGTTTTCCGAGATCATTACTATTTGACTGTTTCTCTTGGTCTCGTGCTCATTCTGACGAGCAAAGTTTTCTTGTGGGTTGAACCTTGTATTTGTTTGTTTCTTCCCTTTTGAGAAAGGATTTAACCTACTTCTGTTGCCAAGTCTAATAGAGAGTATTATGGTGACTGGTTGGAGGTGGACAAGTATTTGGTAGTGTTGAGATTTTTTGGGAACCAATATACTAGAAGAGCAGTAGAAAGTGAATTGGTTTCGACTTATAACACCTAGAAAGAATTCTATTTAAATGGAAAGTTTGTCGATGAGATAAATTTGATTAGCGTTACAACTAGTGGAACCTATGGCGAATTATGATCCAGTAACCTTTGTCTATATTGGAATGTTGGGATTATCGAAATTATGGACTCTTGATAAACTTATTAGAGTATCGCAATTGGATACTGAGTATGATTGTGCAGAAGAGTTGTGGTGGTAACGCTTAATGAGAGTAGTAGTGTGGAGAAACCTAAGCGTCGTCCTAATTAATGGGATAGCAGGAACTGTTGAGCTATTGTCGAGTATGACTCGGCCTCAGTGAGTAACCTTATGGGAGTTAAATTATTTTCAAGGATATCTTGGTCAAATAATATTCTTATTTATTGACGTTAGTGATTGAATATGTTTGAATCTTGGTCAATCAGTTGGGGTTTTGCGAACATGTATATTGTGGTTGTGTAACTGAATTGGATTAGTGTGGATTAGAGAAGGTCTAAGATTGGTGAAATAAATCGCCCTGGGGTAGTTACTTGATTAGTGAGGAATACTGATATTAATGACAGGGGTTATAGTTGAGCTGTGTGAAATTTTAGTAAATGAATTTGAGAATTTCCTATCGATTATACTAGAAAATCATGGTAGGAGACTCGGAGGTTAATTTTGGGCTTTGCATTTTATGCTAGGACCTTGGAGATCCAATATTATGTGTAGAGGTAGATGAACAGAAGTGAATTTTGAATAGTGTGTTGATCTTTAAAAGAATACTTTGGGTAAAGTAAAGGAGTATGTGTGCTAAGGATTTGAAGTTGACTACCTTTAACAGAATGAGATGATGGGGTTATGGGTGAAAAATCTTTATTGAGGTATTGAAAACCTTGTGTTAAGACAATTCCTTGGGTATAGGAGTGGACTGGAGAATCCTTTTGCGGATTAGTAGAGTCCCTCTAGATAAGTGTGGATGTTCTTTCGGTTTGAGGATCATTTTGGGGTTATCGATTAAAAGGAAGGAGTTAGGGTGATGAGTTGGAAACCCATGATTTGGGAAAGGGTTATCTCTTAAAATAACATCTGAGAAAAGAATGTTTTCTCGAGTAGAGAAGTGCTCTATTGGTTCTTGGTTGAGTTGGGTTTTATGACGGAGAACACGTACAACTTGAGTTGACTCTATGTTGGCAAGGAGGTTCTTTCCGGTTTAGGAAAATAGATGAAGTGTTTGGGTTGAGCATTCGAGTGATTTCTTTTTGGGCTTATGTGGAGTTCATTTGCAAACTATCTAGTTGGAATGTGAAAGGGTTTTCATGAGGAATCTTCGATTTTGGATTTGAGTGTTCTGGAGAAAGTTGGAATGACATTGTGAATCCTTTGTTTTTCAGTAGAATCTGATTACTATAGTTTGATTAAAATAAGTCGTGTCGTGCGTCCCTGCTTAACAGAGGTTCTCCTTGTTATGATGAAGAGGACGACTGAAGATAAAACGAGCGTTCCATATGCTTGCGCACAAATTCTGTGGTTTGGTACCAAGGGGAAGGATATTCCAAGGTACATTGGGCTATTTCTGGAAGTTGTGAGATGTTTGAGGTTGGCAAATCGCTAGGACCGTACGGAGTCCATGCGCATAGTACGCATCGTCTTGTTTGTTCCAGTGCTTAGTGAGTACCAAAGAGGTCCAAAGTTTGAAGTTTCGCGGAAGCCGCCGACCTTTGAGCAGCATTCTGTGTGTTGTTAGAGAGATCAGAGCGAGTGCTGAGGCACAAGTCGTTGGATTGTGTCAAGGTGCTTTTGTCCCATAAGTCCAACAGGGAAGCGACTTGTGAATTGGAGTCTCGCATGCGCGAGCAATACCCGGAGTTATTCACATTAGGTATGTGACATTGAATGGTAAGCTTGTAGCTGTGTATTCCTTGACGTTAAGTGAGACTAGAATTCGGGGTCGAATTCAGTTTAAGGGGGGTAGAATGTAATACTCCAGAGTAGAATTTGAGAGAAAGCCAAATATTCAAAGAAAATGACTTTTTAGAAATTGGTCCAGGAGAAGGATCAAATGAAAAATACTTAATTAAACAGTTAATGGAGGGGTTGGCAGCATTATTTGGGCAACCTGGGCCTGGACCTTGGCCCATGAGGGCCTTTGGTGGCCGGCCAAGGGGGGGGAGGCACCCCTTTTCTCCCCCCAAACCTAGCCGCTCCTCCCCCCACTCCTTGCGCCCCCTCCCCACCCCCTAGGACGCCACCCCTCCTCCCCCTTGTGCGCCTCCTCCCCGTCCCCCTGCGTTTCCCCTGCTGTATTGGAGGAAGAGATTGGTGAGGGGGAGAAGACCATCTTTGCGGGGAGAGGTCGCTGGTGGGTTCTTGTCGTGTCCAGCAATCGGTTCATCAAGGGTAACCCCTATTTTTTCCCCGTTTAGATGCATACCTAATTGTTGTAGCAATGTCGGTATTTCGGTCTCCTTAGGACAGATTGTGTTAGATAGACGTTTTGATGTAGATAAGTGCAGATTAAGTCCGGGGCATATCCTAGAGAGTTGTAGAGGACGTCAATAGCTTTCGATGAAGTGCTAGATCACGTTATTTGGACCTCTGTAGCAAAAGTTATGAATTTATTGGTGAGACTGTTCTGCGAATCTGTCGGTAATCTGATGGGTTTTAGTAATATGACTTTATCGACCTCTTAAAGGGCGAATTTGAGGAGCTCAGTATAACTAAAGTTGTATATAATTATCGTAGCTTTCAGGGAAGGTCAAGAACGCGAAGTTTGGACAAAAGAGCTAAGAGTTACGATAGTTTTAGTGTACTATCCAGAGAACCTGACGTGAAAACGATGTTCTGTTAATTGGCATGATAGGGTTAGTAGATGGCCGAATCAGGAAGACCCACCAACTAGGTTTAGTTGGGGAATTTGATAACCTTTCAATGAAGTCCAAGATCACCTCATTTGGACTCCTGTAATAAAAGATACGAATTTTTGAACACGACTGTTTACAGAGGGTTCAGTTCGGCAATTAGGAAATTGAAGTTGGGATCGCGTTTCAAGTTATTGCTAGTTCGTGCTTGCTTATATGGTTTGTTTGGTCTATTACTGTTGTCTTAGTAAGCTTTTAAATGAATTTTAGGTGAGGGATTGGTCCCGGAGGCAGCACCTTCTTCGCATCCTCTGTTCTCACGCGGTTGAGGTAAGTACCCTGTTTGGTAGAGTAGTTATGGATGGTTTGGCAATGCTTGCTAGTATTTGATATTTAGCAATGGTGGTTAAATTGATCGTGTGTATGCTAGTTAAAGATGATGAATGCTTATGATACATGCTAGTATTTGGTATGTAGTAGCTATGGTTGATTGATGGAATGGTATACTGGCTAAAGACGATGTAAGCTTATGATATGAATGGTTATAATTCATGTACAGTGCTGATATTGTTCATACTTATTGCAAAATTGTCAATGTTCATGTGCACTGTAAAAGCATACATAAAGCCTGGTCACGTGGTGACCAGGAATGCATGATTAAGGTCCCCATATTAATGTGGGTAATTGAAGAGAGGTCCCCGTCATGTAATGATGGGCTAAGATCCCCACACTTGCGGAGTATTGGGCAATTGGTCCCAGTGCTTGCGAGCACAGGCATGGGTACGCAGCGACGGTTGCATACCCCGCATTACCGGTGTAATGCGTAAAAGAGTGAAAAAGAGAAAGGTTGCATTGCATGCCTGTATTCATGCTTCATGTGATATAGTGTCGAACCCGGGAACGAAGGATCCCGAATTCTCTGTGTTTATACACTAATCCAGGATTTCTAGTGTACATAGTCAAACAAAAGTGATAGCAAAATCATATCACACACTTTATTAATAATAATCTCAGAGTTTATTACAAAAAGGGGCCTGAGGCCAAATAGAAAAGAAATAACACAGCGGAAGACAAAATAGTAGTAGACCACACGACTTGCCACAGACAATCATCTGGGGGCGTATCCTAGTCGTCAAGATCCTCACCGTCCTAATAGAGGTCTTCTCCTGAATAAAGATTATTCAGCAAGAGTAAGCACAACTTCCGTGCTTGCAAGTTACACCCAATATTGAAAGATAATGCATGCATAAGGTAAACAAAGGATAGTGGTAGGGTTATTTTGCATAAACAATATTTTCAGGTTAAATATCAATAATAGTTTCTAAGGCCAGTTTTAATATTATAACCAAAATCAATGATTAAAATGACAATGAATAGTGGATAACCTCCATTGATTGAATGGTGAAGGATATCCTCCTATCACTTGGCTAACCGCCCAACTTTTACCATAGGATTATCCATCCCAAAATCATCTGTGGAAATTATTTTATAAACCAAAAACAAGTCTAACTTAGAGTGGCTTTGCTAGCATGTCCATAACCGCGGACGCGGCTATTCGAATAGTTTCTACTCTGTAGAGTTTGTACAGCTTTACCCACAAGAGATAATATGCTTTTAATGTCGGCCAAAGCACGCTTCCGAAGGCGTGTGACTAAGCAATTATCATGAGGCCGTTACAAAGCAGTGTCTTAATGTATTTATGCCCGCTAAGGTTTCGCTATCATTGGACTAACCATCCTCCGGGAGCCCCCTCTTGCGCCAGGTGGGACTAATGTCTAACCAACACCTACACATACAACATAGCACAAATAACACTAAGATGTCACAAATTATTTAGCCAAATCTTGCCCATACAAGACATGTGGTGGTACGGTAAGGCGTAGCAAAAAGCGGCTCAAAGGCCGGTCCTTAACTGACTCGGGCGACTTCCAATTAGAACCCTGGGCCTTAATCCTAACCAGATTAAGCCCGTGCATAAACCTGCAACCACCATCCATCCATCTCGCCCAAGTCCAAACCCATTTTATTTTATTTAGGGTAAAAACCTCTTTATAAACCTTTCGTGGTAAAATAATACCACAGAATCAAATTTAAATCAAGTTGTAAAGATTTGGCTAAATCCTCCCAAATTTATAAATATGATCTAGGCATGGCTAGGCATATGACAAATTTTACCTAAGGGTGACAAGGCATTCATATTCAATAGTCAAATTGGCCATACAATGAAAGTTGGAATAACTATATACTTAAAACAGGACATTCAAACATTTATATAAACATATGCATGCAATAGTAATTTGAAACAGAAATTAAATACTTTAAAATACTGGGAACAATATGATCAATAGTGTAACTTGCCTTTGTTGAAGTCTTGAAACTCTAAATCGTTAGAAGGATCTAACTCTCTGGAGTCGTCGAGGTCTATACGCGAAAATACGATAAATTAACTTCAAATTCAAATAAATTCAAAAAGACAATTCAAATTAACTCCAAATTGAAATATTTTGGTTTATATAGCTACATTATGATTTTAGACAAATTTTGCAACTTGAACCACTCAATTTGGAGTTCAGATGCAAAAGATATGAATTTTTGAAGTTTAAACCTAAATCTGGAATTTAATTGATTTTTCTGAATTATTTTTCTACTGGAAAAGCTAATTATTGCGCAATGCTGACGCCAGCGAAGGATTTTCTAGAATTAAAGGAATTAAAATATTTCCCTGCCATGCGGGCCCCATGTGTCATAGATACGGTCCACGTGAACCAAGCCTACGGGCTTTTGGCTCGGAAGGACGGGGTGGACGCGGCTGATGTGGCCACCACGTGGGCAGCCACGCGTGTGATAGCGCCGAGTTGGCGTTGACATGGCGCCTACGTGGTCATGCCACGTAGGTCCGACGAGCGGCGACGCTACGGCTTGGGCTCGCCGGCGTTCTACGCCACAGCGAGCTAAATGAATGCGTGCAAAATGAAGAGGGAAGCAGTGCGAACTCGCGGGTTACCAAAACGGCGGCGGAAAGGGACGAAGAGGTCGTCGGCGTTGGAGTCTTGCGGCGGCGGTGTGCGGTCGTCGACGAAGAAGGTGATCCCGAGGTCCTCCGGCGAAGTGGGTGACGGCAGCAGCTTCGCAAGGACGAGGCGATGACGATGGTGCCGACGGCGGGGACGGAGGAGTTCTGGTGGCGCCGGAAACAGAGAAGACCCAAAGGTTTCGCCGGTGGGGATCTTCGAAATTAGGGCGCTACGGTGACGGAGGGGCTATGGGGTGGCGGCTATGAGCTGTGGAGGTCGAGGCGGTCCCGGCGCACCTATTTATAGGACGCGGGGGAGGCTGAGGCGGCGTAGGGCGCAAGAAGGTCACGCAAGGTCGTCGGCGGAAATCGGGGGATTAGGGCCGGAGATGGAAAGGGAGAGGCCGGTACGGGCGTGATTTGGTGTGGCGGTTTTAATGCGCGCGACAATTCAGTGATTTGGTCAGGTTTTAGCCGTGTATAGAAGCTCCCCGAGTCGTATCCATGGCGGACTTCGCGGGCGAGAAAAGGAAAGCGGCGAGGAAGAAGATGGAAAGGAAGATGACGATGCTGGGCCGTCCGATTTTGATCGGACGGTGGACAATAGATGGGGCGAAACGGTAAGTTAGGGTTGGGCGCAGTGGGGATTTTGATCCAACGGTTGCGATAAATCAGGAGGTGCGGGGAAGTAGTTAAGTTCTAGGTCTTATGAGAGCCGTCAGATTTAGATCTAACGGTCGCCATTGAGTGGGACGTTCAGACCTCGCGCTTGATCCATTGAAATCTGGCCGTTGGATTTAGATCCAACGGCTGACAACGGCTGATGTGGCGCGAGTGTGGTCCCCTCTGTTAGTGAGAGAGAGGAGAGAGACGGCGCGGCTGGGCTGGCGCGGCCGAGCGCGCGGGAAAAAGGTCTGGGCCGAGTGGGTTTCGGCCCAAACACTATTTGAGGGTTTTCTTTTGATTTTCTATTTAATTTAATTCTTGTAATTCAATTAGGCTTTAGAATATAGCAACTTAAGTCCAAAAAATTTGATAAAATTCACAGAAATTCTCTGGAGAATTTGGGACTCGAATAAAATAATTCCCACTATTATCTGGTAATAGATTTTGCGAATAAATTTGTTTAGCTTCAATTTGATTAAGTAAAAGCTTTTGAAAATTCCACAAAAATAATTAAACTTTATTTTCAACTGAAATTTAAAATTTGGGCTGTTATATATAGTTTCCAAGCAAAGATTAGAATTGGATGTTGATGCTATAATTATGAAGTAGTGTCTCTTTTTGTGATACTTGCTGAGTTCTTGAACTCACCCTTGTTTTTATTGTGTTTCTAGGTACCGTTGCAAGAACGTCATGCATGGGGGGAAGTAGACCTGAATTAGAATCACACACTGCCACCCATCATTAATAGTTGATTAGATTTTGGAATGTCAACTAATAAATGAGCAAACTGCTTAAGTCTGGATTATGGTTAAGCTTCATGCATTGAGTTTTGTAATAATGATGAATAGCACTCCTTAGATATCTTTGATTACGTTCTAGCTGTTTATCATGACTCTAATGATTAGCGAGGATTTTGGATGAAGAAATATGGAGTTTTGTTTCTCTTTTATATGTTGGAACCTCCTGGTAGTTATTATTACAGGGGAGGTTCTGCCAAAAATTTGGTAGAATATGTTGGCTTAGAATTATTTAATGTAGGTTGGTAGCATTCCAGGCTCATGTTGGGCTGGAGTGTTACACCGACCAAAAGTGGCAGTTTGACTGGTCGATTTGAAAAGGTTGGAATTTTGGGAAATCCTTTAAAATACTTATGCTGGAGTGTTATGAGGTGAGTTTGCACCAGGTCTCATGAAACACGGAGTTTTGAGGAAAAACTAGATAGAGTTTAAAATTTCCAGAGAGGGTGCAGCCGGGACTTGGGAAAATTCCTAGAGCGGTTTGATTGGCTGTTTGTCGGCGATTAGACCAGTGGGGCGGTCAAACCGGCGGTTAAACGAATAGGGAGTTTTGTGGAATTGGCCAAAGTCATAGGATTTAGTGTATAGGTGTTGCATGATGCATGTTTTGGCTAACATGAGTCATGTTCTGAGGAACTTATGTCTGAAATCGATTTCTTGGTGTATTATTTTGTAAGTGACTTGGAGTCAACAACGGTCAAAGGTGAGGATGATCAGGACTAAGTTAGGAGAACCGAGGTCCAGAACTATTGGGGATATCGGGTTGAAGTGGTTGGACTCAAGTATGGTGCAAGAAGGACAGGAATGATTGAACAGGAAGTTCGATGTAACGGGTTGCATCAAGTGGCTTGGGGGTCGGTGCAAGTGTTATGGTGGTTTCGATGGGAGCCAGATGGGAGATACTTGTCAACATGAAGAGAGCCATTGATGAACCTACACGCGGTGAAGCATAATTTTGCTTCACGTTAATTGGACCCGGCCATTGGAGAAGGATCGTGTAGGGGTATTTTGGTATGTTCGCTAAAATATCGAGTTGGTGACCTTGGAGAAACCGCGACGCAAGACGGCACAAGGAGAGGCGGTTTAGGACAAGAGAAGACGGAGTTCACGAAGAGACAGCTTTCAGGAGACCGGGTTTGTCATCCGCTTTGAGAAGCGTACGTAAATGTAGACCCGTTTGTTTGTGGGCTTAACGGGTGCTCGTTTGGGTTTTCTCTCTAGACCTAGCCTCCAATATAAAAGAGGAAGGTACAGGATTTGCATCTCCATCAACTCAAGCCTAGGAAACCCTAATTTATGATTTAGGGATAGAGTAGAAAATAGAGGAGACTATGGTTTGAGAGAGATGGATTGATTGAGTGTTCAAGTATTGAGCTTTTGTCCTTCATGATGGAGTGGCTGTAAACCAATAATCCCTTGAATATAAGCAAGTTTTCCCTAAGATGAGTTCTATATTGTTCCTGCTCTCTCTTTGATGTCTTTGGCATTTTTGTGTTCCTTAGGTTTTGATTGACTCTTTTGCTGTGATCTAGCTTGGTAGGACTTGTGTGAATTGATTTGGGGTTATCTTGACCATATTCCACCAGTGATCAAGCTTTTGGATCAAAGTTTGTTTTTCTCTGGTTTTCATGCCCTCTTGACATCGATCAAGAAATTCATGGAACCTTAGCTTCGATTGTCCCGATCGTCGCTTGGAATAGGTTCTTGGCTTACTTGATGAGCTATGTTTGAAATCGCAGGGGAATTAGATCTTGGAATCAAAAGTTAGATCGATTTAAGATCACTTCGGCCTACTGATCCTGTTGCCGGCATTTAGGCTGAGCCTCAGGCGATTAGACCGGCCATCAGCGGTTAGACCAGCCAAGCCTTGGCGGTCAGATCGGCTAGGATGCTTCGGCCCTAGGGGTTTTTTGGTTTCAACACAAGACTTCCACTGTGTTCTTGTGCCTATGATCTTCATAGATTTCATAGCTATTGGAGTGAAGAAGTTGAATATGAGTTGGTGAGAAGGAGTAGATGCTCCTATTCACCCCTCTCTAGTTGTCTTTTCGGTCCAACATAGGGCTTTTGGCATGCAGCGTCATGGTGCTCTTTGAGAAGAATGCACTCCTAGACCTCCCATTCCCGAGCTCTATCTGCAGATTGATCGAAGGAAATATTGTAACAAAGATGAAGCAAGATCAAAATGCAGAGACACCACAAATGTCAACTAAGAAGAAGAAGAAGCCGCCCTTGTTTACGTTTGCCGTAGCTGTGCTTGAGACAAATGTCTTGTTCTTTGCAGTATTTAAGCTCCACAATAATATGACATGGCAAGTCCCAATATACTGCTGATCTGCAGAAAATTCGAAAGATTACAATTCATGAGCATAATCTACATGTTCAATAATCAATAATGGGGCTGCAGCCTGCATGTAAGAAAAGGAAACACTAGCTTGCCGTTGAACTCCTCTAGTGCCGATATAATGTCTTCACGCTCCTCTAGTGCCAATTTAGTTTCCCAAAGTATCCATACGCTACTCTAGTTAAGAGTATAAAATCAGCGAATCAGCGGACCATTTTTTCTTTTTGAAATTTGGCCAAGAGCTCTCTCATTCATTCTTAAACGAGGGACTTTCTATGTGTAAGTTGCCTAAAAATTTATTATTTTTCAATCACTTGTTTCCACCTTTAAATTTCCATCTAACATCATAAAAAAAAAGTTACAAGAAAAATAAAAATACAAAATAATAATAATTCTAAATCAGACAAAAGTAAATCTAGGTGAACCCTACAATTACAAAAAAAATACAAAAAAAAATAGAACTAAAAGTTACAGTAGAGCTATGCTAAAATTGCACATCACTTGGTACTGCAATTTTAGGCCTAGTACAGTGCAACTGTAGTTGACTGATGGATAAGAAAATTTTAGGCAACTAAAAATTAGCGTTAAAGGTAGACATCCGCGAAGCACGGATGGGCGTGGCATTCAGCGACACCATTCACCAACAGAGTAGTACTCAGTTCCTTAATTAGTGCACCGATGATCCAGCACATTTGATGGTTCTTTCCCCCTCTTTTTAAGAATGAACATTACAATATTTCATCATTTTAAGTGACATATATATGCGTGCATGATATACCCTCTCGGAGCCGGGGATGAACGAGTTGAACTTGGAGAATACTCACGAAAGGAATGCTTTGTCAACCTCCATCCCCAAATTCCCCAGGAACAGACATAACCAGTGAAAAAACAATGAAAGTCATGATCTAGAAATCAAGGACATGATCGAAACGATTTACGTCCCACGAAAAGTTGAGATGGATCGACTGATGCAAGATTACCGTCCTCGTCGGCTGTTGCGTGGGGTCTTCACTACCACCGCCGATAGCCTGCTGCCCTTGTTTTGGCAAGTTAGGATTTGGTGTTATGTTTAGAAAATCTTATTTCTTTCCATCTTTTAGTAATTGGCTCAGATTTTTCTCTTTCCATATTTCAGAGATTAGCTCTGATTGTCTCCTTCCATGTTTTAGAGATTAGATTCGCTGCTGTGATCCTTTCCTTCCTAATTAGTTCTACCTTCCTTTTTCTTCATGATGTAGTCGACAGTATATGTACTGCCTCCTTGGCTCATCGCAGGCAGGGAAGAATTAAGAAGCTATTTCAATTTCTCTAGTTCATTAGCAGTAGATTATATTCTCTCTCTCAAGGCTTGGTAGATACCAATTTGGTATCAGAGCCATGTCTGGGAGCGAGAGCCCTATTCCATCACCACACATGGAGGACACCCTGCAGATCATCGCCAAGCAATTGGAGAGCTTCGTGCAAGAACGCCTAGAAGATCGAGCATTGATGGGTGATATATTGCGCAGAATTGCTGCCGTGGAAGAGCGGCCGATACAGGAGGAAATAGCAGCGACTATGCCTAGCGCAGTCCAAGTTCCCACCTCATCACCTTCTGGGAGTGCACTGACACCACCATCCAGCTCTATGCCGCCCCATCAGCCAATTTTTTTCCTACAATCCCACCCACAACGCAACGGCCTCCCTCTGTTTTCCTACAATCCTAGCAAGCCTACTCATCACCACCACCAACCCTCCCACAACACCTCCCGAACTACCACACCCCACAACACCTCGGCCAAAATTTCCCTCCTCCTTACCCACCATTCCAGCAGCCCTACTTGACCCAACCAGCTCCTCAGCGCCCATTTTTTCCACCTTCTCCATCTGGCTACACCCCCACACTTGCCACCTAGCCGAGCAACTGAGCCTACATATGGGTGCTAGTTCGGTTGTACCTAAATACCACAAGCTTGAGTTTCCCACCTACGACGGCTCCGTCGATCCTCTCGGGTGGCTCAACCGGTGCGAGCAACTCTTTCGGGACAGCGCACGGCGGAGGTTGACAAGGTCTAGTTGGCGGCCTATCATCTTATGGAGGACGCGCAGAACTGGTATCTCCAGTTGGAGCGCGACTATGGCATGCCTACATGGGAGCACTTCAAAGAGGCGTGTCACTTGCGGTTCAGACCTCCGGGCCGTAATAACCCTCTAGGTGAACTCGCACATTTACCTTTTGCATCATCCGTGGCAGACTACACCAACAAATTCCTCGCACTCCTTTGCCTCAATTGGGACCCCCTATTGCCTAGCCAGCAACGCTTCCTCTACACGGCTGGTCTTCCGAAGGATCTGCGCACGGACGTGGAGCACCAGCAGCCGGTGGACCTGCAGGCAGCCATCACTTTGGCATGCGCATATGAGCATCGACACTCATCAACGGCTGCCCCGACTACGGCATCATCGGCGATGCGCCCACGCCTGTCCTGGTCGCGACCAGCGCATCCGACACCCGGTCCACCACGCTCCACACCAGCAGCGGGCACTCCGTTGTCGACACCGATAGCTACCCCAACACCTCCCTCGACTCGGCCTCTCTACCGACTGTCACCACTGGAGATGGCGAACGACGCAAGCAAGGACTGTGCTATAACTGCGATGAGCAGTATGTGCGCAGTCACAAGTGTGCTCACCTCTTCTACATCAAGCTCGATGACTACGACGACAGCGCCGACAACATGCTAGTGGAAGACACTCTGTCTGAGCCATGCATTTCACTGCAGGCCCTCACCGGACTTTGGAGTGTTCGTGCAGCACAGACGATGCAGGTGGAGGTCTTCATTGTTGATGAGCGCTTCACTGCCCTCATGGACACTGACTTAACACACAATTTCCTCAACGACGACGTCCTCACGTGGGTGGGCTTGATGCCAACCGCTACACCCAGCCTCCGTGTAATGGTGGCCAACGGCGATCGGGTGGCCAGTGGTGGTGCGTGTCGCGCCGTTCCCCTACGCATTGGCGACTTGGAGTTTCAGGTGGCTTTGATGTGGTCCTCGGCGTCCAGTGGCTCTGCACACTAGGGCCCATTATGTGGGACCTCGATAATCTCTGGATGTCCTTCCGAGTGCACAACAGCTTGGTGTCTTGGACGGGCTTGGCAGCTTCACGGGCTGGGGTACTACACGCCATTACTGGGCATGACTCGCCCTCATGGAAGACCTGCTTCGGGAGTTTGAAGGCATCTTCGCTAAGCCAGCGGCTGTGCCACCGGTGCGTCGCTGGGACCATCGCATTCGACTGCACCCGGGTGCACCACCGGTGGCTGTATGGCCCTATTGCTATCCACAACTGCAGAAAAGACGGGTTGGAGAGGCAATGTGCGGCTATGCTGCAGTAAGGGATTATCAAGGAAAGCGACTCCGCGTTTTCCTCCCCTATCCTCCTTGTCAAGAAGCATGATCAGATATGGGTTTCTGCGTTGACTATTGTGTATTCAATGCACAATCCTGTCATCGATAATTTGATGGATCATGAGAAGAGGAATTCTAGAAACCCTAGTCATGCCTTTGGCCTAACCAATGCACCGGCTACTTTCTTTTGAGCGACATTTTATTTCCGCTTTGTCTTGGTTTTATTTGATGACATTCTCATTTACAGCTCATCCTAGTTAGAGCTCCTCCGCCATCCTCGCCTTGTCTTTCAGGTCATGTAGGAACATTCGCTCTTCCTCAAGCGGTCCAAGTGCTCGTTTGCCACACGTACAGTGACTTATTTAGGGCATGTCATCTCGGCTGACGGTGTGTCCATGGATGCCGACAAGGTGTGTCCGTGTGGAGTCGGCGCCGCTCGCGTGGCCTCGAGGATTCTGGGATTCGCGGGATACTACCGCAAGTTCATCCAATACTTCGGCATCATCGCTGCCCCATTGACCGTTCTCCTAAAAAAAGGAGGGATTCAAATGGTCCGAGGCGGCGCAAGAGGCGTTCGGCAAGCTCAAGATCGCATTATCCTCGGCACCAGTCCTCTAGATGCCGAACTTTGGGGCTCCATTTATGGTGGACCGCGACGCGTCAGGTTCAGGCTTCGGCGCCATCCTTCACCAAGGTCCGGGACCCTTGGCATTCTTCAGCAAGCCCATTGCTCTTCGTCATGCGAAGCTCGCAGCTTACGAGCGTGTGCTCATTGGGCTAGTCTACGCCGTTCACCATTGGCGACCATACTTATGGGGTCAATCATTTATTGTCCGCACCGACCATTACAGTTTGAAGTTCTTATTGGATCAACGACTCTCCACCATCCCCCAACATCAATGGGTGAGCAAGCTGTTCGGGTTTGACTTCACCATGGAACATCACCCTAGGCACCTCAATATGGTGGCTAATGCCTTGTCTAGGTGGGAGGAGGGTGAATCGGCCTCTGCCTTGGCTTTATCAACACCGACCTTTGCCATTTTTGATGATTTGTGCCACGAGATTGCTGCCTCGACTAAACTATCCACACTCCGTATGTGTATTCTCCCCGGCGAGCTGGGATGTAACATCCCAAACTTGGTTTGTGTTTCAAATATATAAAAATGTGAGAAATTCAAAAACTTTTGTTAAAAACACTTAAATTTGCTTTAAATTTCAAACTTTTGACTTGAAATCAAGTTCCTTTTTGTTTCCAGAAAAATGTGTGTATAAAAATTGCTATAAATAATTTTATAAAATACTAGATTATTTACCACATATTAATATAATTTTTCCCAAAATTTTAGAAGTCATTTTGACATCATGAAAATCCTAGCTAAGTTACTAAAGCATATTTAAAAAGGAATTTATTTTAGACAAATGGAGTTTGAAAAGTGGCCAAAATAAAATTTCCTAAGTCTTAAATGAATCTGAGAACACCCACAAAAAATTTAGAATTTTTGGAAATTTATTACTATTTTTAGTAGCCTGGTCAAACTAGTTCCTATTCGGTCAACATGAAATCCAATCCAAACCCTAGCTCAGACCTGACCCAAGTCTAGCTCGACCCCGACTGCACCCAACCCGCTGTCTCGGTTCAGCCCAACCCGCTCACGTAGCCGTCTCGGTGCGTCATGTTTTGTGCAGACCGCCCGATGCTGATCGAACGGCTCACACCGATGGTGCCGTTTGGACTTTCCGAACTTCTAAGTGCATCTAGACCGTCCGATGATGATCACACGACTCACATCACTTGGTCTATTTGGACCAACCGAGTCCCATTTGACTTGGCTAGACCACACCAATTGACCAGACCCGAGTCTGGCTCGGCCTCAACCCTCTCAGCCGCGCCGTTTCTTTACCACCGCTGACGAGCGCGCCACTCCTGTCAGCCTTGTCATCTTCCTCGCGCTGCTCAAGCGAGCGCCACTGGCGCCGCCGCTGCGTGCCACGATGACACCACTCACCACTTGCCACCACACGCTTCTTTGACCGCTCTCGAAGCATCCCTTGGACGCATTGAACCTCCTGAGCCTATCCTCTCGCTCTCTCTTGCACACACTCGACCTCTCCACTCATTTCTTTGTTTCGGCTGAGAGAGAAACCGAAGAGCTTGTAATATCCTGAAATTAACCTTAAGGGCCTACGTGTAATTAGACAAAAAGGGATACATAAAAACGGAATATTTTAGAGTTTTTAAGGAGGAGTTGGTTTGTACTGGGTTAAAAGGATCATGAGAAGAGGGAATTCTAGAAACCCTAGCAGTCTTTTCTTTTATTTCCCACCCGTGCGCCGCCATCTTGTTCTTTTTGGCTCGACGCGTCTAGGCCGTCGCCGGGAGCTGCCATTCGCACGCGTGTGTTGACTGGGCTGCGTCCTGCCCATTCGCATTGCTGCGTGCCCGTGCGCAGCGTCGCTGCCCGTGCATGTCACCTCACCCGGTTGCTGTCGTCCGCCACCTATGCGCGTGTGTGCGATCCGGTCATCGCCTCCGTCTTGTCGTCTGTGCGTGTGCTTTGCGTGAAGGCGTGAAGGAGTTCACCGCGTGGCTGGCTCTCGGCTAAAGCCATCTGCCGTGGAAGTACAGTTGCATGCAAACTGGCCTCCAACCACTTGCAAGTATTGACTGCTTTATCTTTTACGTGCATGCATCTAGCTATCTAGTCTAGCAAGTGCATGGCTAAATAGTGTATCTAGTCTAGCGTTTTAATTGTAGTAGGGGAGAGAGAAGAATTAGATGGTGCTGCATGCATGTTTCATTAATTGGATTAGTAGGGGTGAGAGATTAATTAAATAATGCTAATTAGTAGTTAACTAGTTTGGCCGTAGCATTGTGTTCATGCATGCATGTTTAAATAGTAAAGATGAGACATTAGCTAGTCAATGCTGTATGCTTTGTATTTATGTGTTTCTCTGGAATATTAAAGTAGAGAGAGGAGCTAGCTTGTTTTGTCGAACAGTAAGGGAAAATATTAGCATGTTTCTAGTTGGGGAGATGTCGAATAGTAGATTGGTTTTAGTCTATTGTTCTGTTGTACGATTTATTTGGGTACCTTAATGGTGAATTTTGGGAATGTCATCTACTAGTTAATTGTAGATAATTCAGTATCTTTCCATAGAGTATTTAATCATATCGAGCGGATGAGTAATTTTCAAGTTATGAATTTTTTTTATTAGGACTGTCTGTTGAGAGGTCACACTGATGATTAGGGATTTTGGAATTGGGGTTGCGCGAGAGAGTATAGTTTTTTCGTAAGTGATTTTAGCTTTGTTTTGGTCCAGTATTGTTATCTTAGAGTGCTTGTTAACTTAATTCAGGTGGGGGATTGGTTCCGGGGGCAGCGCCCTCTTCGCGTCCTTCGTTTTCACCCGGTTGAGGCAAGTACATTGTTTGATAGATTAATTGTGAATGCTTGACCATGTTTGCATGTATTTGTTTCAAGATAGCGATGCATGGTGATTGGCATGATTTGTGTATTAATAATGGTGAATGCTCAAAGTATGACTAAGTTCTATTCATGTATGATGTTATTGCTTTTGGCATGTGGATGATGAATAGAGTAACTGTGCATGTGCATATTGAGATCATGTTGAAGCTTGGTCATGTGGTGGCCAAGCATGGATATCTTTGAGGTTCCCGTCATGTATATGATGGGCTTAAGGTCCCCACACTTGTGGAGTGTGGGCTTGAGGTCCCCTTTACTTGCGGAGTATTGGGCTCTTGGTCCCTACGCTTGCGAGCACAGGCATGGGTATGCAGCGACGGTTGTATACCTTGCATTACCGGTAAAATGCACAAAGAGATAAAGAGAAAAGATTCCTTGAGCATTGCATATGCATGTGGTATAGTTTAATGTAAAGTTCTGGAAGTGGATGTTGATGTTATAATTTTGTATTGTAATGTCTTTTATATGTATTTGCTGAGTCTGTGGACTCACTCTTGTTGTTGTTGTTGTTGTTTTAGGTACCCAATCCAAGAACGACATGCATAGGAGGGAGTAGTTTTATGTTCGCACACACACTGCCATGAACCTTTTATAGTTGATTCAATTTCAGATCATGCCTTAATAAATGAGCAAACTTCTTAAAGGATTTATTATGGTTATGTTTACGCGTTGGATTATTTGTAATATTGATGAGTAGCATATTTTGGATATTTGTGATTATGCTTTAGTCACTTAGTATATCATGAATGCCTATTGATTATGTTGAATGTTGGATTGTTTAATTTTGATAATTGTATCTGTTGGAATCCCCGGTATGGTTAGATTTACAAAGGAGGTCCTGCCGGAATTTAGTAAAGTCCCTTGGTTTTAGCTTGTTATATTGTTAGTTCAGTAGCATTCCAGACTCATGTTGGGATGGGGTGTTACAGTTGGTATCAGAGCGGGCTTTAGGTCCTTGAGATTAATTAAAATTTGCTAATGTCTTATCAACTTAAAACTTTGACACACTGGTGCACAGTAGGATGGGAACGGGCAAAGCATTGCATTTATGTTTTCACTATATCGTATTGATGTTTGCTGATACGAATTAAGTATGATTGATCATTAATTGATTATATGAATATTATTGTGTGTGGATAATCGATGTTGAGAGGTCGAGGTCGTGGTTTTGGCCCTGGGCTTTACCAGGTTACATCACCGTTCGTGGTATAGGAATAGTAAAGTGTTTACCTTGGGTATCTTAGTACATGCTTTGATAGTGAGTATCTTTAGAAGAGTTGTTCTCTTCCTTGAATTTGAATTTGGTCAACTCTTGTCCAGTTGTGGCTGATGAATTTCTCTTACATTAGTAATCCATTCCAGTTGATGGGATTCTTTGAGAAAGATTGTTGTGTTTCCATTGGCTTAAATTGTCCCTTAAGGCAATTATTGTTTTTCCCAACTGTTGAGACATTCTTGCAGCTGGTGAACTTGGTTAATTGTCAAAATTGACCTTTGTATTGGAGTTTTGTTCTTCATACTGTAAAATTTGACTCATTAATTGCTTGATGTTTTGGATAATGCAAATTTCCTTTTGCAAGCCCTTTAGCATGTGAAAGTTTGACCCAATGTGTCTCTCTTGGGTATTTTGAGTGTTGAAGTTGAATGCTTCTCTTTTATGAAAGAAAACGTTAAACCCTTTAGCGATGTCCTGTTGTGTTTAAGTGAGAGGTTATAATAAGAGAAATTAATGGATATGTTATGGGTTATCAAGTTGGGTTTGTAGTGTTGTGCATAATTGATCTTAACTAAGATCCTTGGAAGGGAAGTTGATTAATTTGATGGTGTCTGGTAGTAGTTCTTGATGAACTGCAATTAAGGGTATGGCTATACCCAATTGAAGTCAAAGGAGTTATTAAGAAGAGTGGAATATTGACGAACGGGTTTGACCATTAAAATTGTTTAGTTTACTAATCTTGTTGGATTATTTGGTCTCTATGGATGAAATTAATTGTGCAGGAAGGAAAAGTTGAGGAGATGCTGAATTATTGCCTTATTGGATATTAATCTTGGAATTATCTTTTCTATAGATACGTGATGAACATCTATAGTTATTAGATCCACATGTTTCTTACCATGATTAAATATTGGATTTGCCTACAAGAGATTGAAGGGATAGAAACTAGTGGATGTAGAATATTATGGGAGGAGTTCTAGATGGCTTTTCTATAAAGAACGATGTGATGAATTTGGCTGTAGTGTTGCTAAGACTTTTGAATGATGGAAGATTTCGATTCTTGAAGTTTTATTATGATTTTGTACCAAATTATGAATATGAGGTAGAACGGTTGAATATGTGTTTATAATTGTTCATGTGATTTGGCAAAGAAAGTAGGTAGCATATAGATTTCATGATGAATCTAGTTGATAGCAATAATGGTTGGAGTGCAACCGTTGTGTGTCGACGTGTGGTGTTGAGCATCAATAAGAGTTGTACTCATGTGATTTAATAGATGGTTTATGCTTACATGATTGTGGAATTGTCGGATGATAGCATGTCTTTGATGAAAGGGTTTTGGTAAAACCTTTTGATTTGTGTAGTAGATCTCTGCTAGAATAAAGTTGTTATTGTTGTGAGTTTGTAAAGTTTTGGTCGACTCTCGATTTGAGGCTGAGGTGATAAAATAGTATGAAACAATTTGGTGGGTTTTGGAGAACTATATAATGGAAGAGTAGACTATGACGATTTTTGTTAATAGTGTATTACTATGGAGGTTAGTAAGATTGCGAGCAATGGATTATGAGTGTGTTGTTGTTTTTATAGAAAGAAAGTAATTTGATCATCATTCGTCGTATCGTTTAAATGAAATGTTTGGAGTTTTGATTCGTGAACTGTTGGAGTTCATGATTTATTGGGTAGATGAAATTGGTTTGAGCAAGTGGCGTGTTGGAAAACTTAATTGGTTCTTAATTGATTCTTGTAATTTGGTCTTAAGGGCGCTTCTTGTTTGAGTTGGCAAAGTGACATTATAATCAAAGAAAATTAGTTTCTTTGTTAAAGAAAGAGTGAATTAGAAGTATTTGAGATTGAAGTCAAGTTTTGTAACTCGTAGTTGATTTGAAGTGTGTCTAATTTTCTATTTTTGCCCATAAGAGTTTCTCGATTTTCAAAAGCAATGCTTTATTCTTATTTGAGGTTTGATATTCTCTTTTTGTGAGACTTGTGCCCTCAACTATGGACTCGTCTTTTGCTTTCTGAGATCATTGCTATTTGACTATTTCTCTTGGTCTTGTGTTTACTGTGATTGGTAAATATTTTTTGTGTGCTGAAAATTATTTTTATTTATCTCTTCTTTTGAGAAATGCATAATGGATTTATTTTACAAAACCTTATAGAGTGTATAGTGGTAACTGGTTGATAGTGGTTAAGAATATGATGTTATGAGACCTTGTGTTGCAAGTTAATTGAGGAGCATTGGAGGATGAATTGATTTCATGATATAAATCTTGTAGAGAATTGGATCTAAAAGGGAATGATGGTTATTGGGTAAAAACTGGTTATGTTGTTACAATTAGTAGAACCAATAGTGAATTGTAATTCAAGAACATTTGTTTATGTTGGTGGAATATTGGAATATTCAAAAGTTGAATCTTGGTCAATTAGTTACAGTATTGTGAAGGTGTATGTTGTGGTCGTGTAGGTGAAATGAAATAGTGTGGTTTAGTGAGTTCAAGATTGGTGAAGTTAATCGCTTTAGGCAGTTACTTGATTAGTGATGAATGTTGATATTAATGACTGAGAATATTGTTTGGATTGTGCAAATTTTTTTTGTCATCGGATCTGAGGACTACCTATCCAATATACCATAAGTTCATTGTAGGAGTCTTAAAGGTTGATTCTGGGCTTTGCATTTTTATGCTGGCATCTTGGTTGCTCATGATTAGGTTCCGATAGTTGTGGTGATTTTTGATAGAATTCTTTGGATATAGTAAATGAGAGTGTATGATATGAGTTTTGAGTTGATTATCCTTAAAGGATTGAGGTGATATGATTGTGGGTGAAATCTATATTGAGGTGCGTTGCGAATTATTTGTCGAAGCAATTCCTTTCATAGAGGAGTGGACTAGAGTATCTTTTTGTGAGTTAGTAGAGTCTTTCTAGATGAGTATGGTTGTTACTCTCGGGTTGAGCATCACTTTGAGTTTGTTGGTTAAGAGGAAAGAGTTAGTGTGATGATTTAGAATCTCATGGTTTAAGAGAAAGTTGAATTCTTAAAAGAAAGGTTGAGGAAAAAAAGTTTTCCTGAGTAGTGAAATATTCTCTTGGTTCTTGTTTGAGTTTGTGTTCATGATGGATACCATTTGCAAATTGGGTTGATTTTATGTTGGTGTATGCATGGTTCTTCCCGGTTAAGAAAAGAAAGAAAATGGTTATTTTGGGCATTCAAGTGATTCCGCTTTTGGCCTATGGTGTTTATTTGCAAACTACCTACTTGGAAAGTGAAAAGGTTTTCATGATGAGTTTTCGATTTTGGTTGTGACTCTTTTGGAGGGTAGTTGGTAATGCGTGGCTGTGATGAGGATCTTTCGTTCTTTAGCTGTTTTTCTTTTAAGAAGATTGGTTTAATGCGGGTTATTTGTGTGTTCCTTGTTAAGGGAATGCCCCTTGCAGAGGTGAAGTGGTTGGTTGATAGAATGGAACAAGAGTTCTATGTGTCTTGTGCAGGTTGTGTGGTTTAGTACCAAAGAGAAAGTCGGTTCAAGGTATATTGGTTTGTTTCTGGAAGTTGCAGGAATTTTGGAATATAGCATTTCACTAGGACCATCTCGAGACCTGGCAAGGGATACATAATGTTTTGTATAACCCAGCGTCAAGGGAGTACTTGAGAGAATCGGAGTGTGAGGTTTGGTTAGAATCGTTGACCAACGAGTAAGACTATACCTTCGAGTCCAATCCATTGAGCGTACCTGGAAAAGTTGGGTTGAGTGTTAGGGCGTAAGACATTAGTCTATGTCCAGGTGATGTGGTCACATCAATCCAAGAGAGAGGTGACTTGGGGGTTGGAGTCTCGCATGCACAAGCAATTATCCAGAGTTATTCACGTCCGATACGTGTGATTTGTTGTTTAATTTCAGTTGTGGTGGTTCTTTCGTGTAGAACGATGAGTAAAATTTGGGGTCGAATTCTGCTTAAGGGGGTAGAATGTAATATCCTGAAATTAACTTTAAGGGCCTACGTGTCATTAGACGAAAGGGGATACATGAAAATGGAATATTTTAGAGTTTTTAAGGAGGAGTTGGTTTGTACCGGGTTAAAAGGATCGTGGGAAGAGGGAATTCTAGAAACCCTAGCAGTCTTTTCTTTTATTTCCCACTAGTGCGCCGCCATCTTGTTCTTTTTCACTCGGCGCGTTTAGGCCGTCGCCGGGAGCTGCCATCCTCACGCGTGTGTTGATTGGGCTGCGTCCTGCCTGTTCGCGTTGCTGCGTGGCCGTGTGCAGCGTCGCTGCCATGCATGTCACCTCACCCGGTTGCTGTCGTCCGCCAGCTATGCGCGTGTGTGCGATCCGGTCATCGCCTCCGTCTTGTCGTCTGTGCGTGTGCTTCGCGTGAAGGCGTGAAGGAGTTCGCTGCGCGGCTGGCTCTCGGCCAAAGCCATCTGCCATGGAAGTACAGCTGCATGCAAACTGGCCTCCAACCACTCGCAAGTATTGACTGCTTTATCTTTTACGTGCATGCATCTAGCTATCTAGTCTAGCAAGTGCATGGCTAAATAGTGTATTAATTAGTAGTTAATTAATTTTGTCCACCTTGCATTGTGTAGATGCATATGTGCTTGCATTTTAATTGAAGTAGGGGAGAGAGAAGAATTAGATGGTGCTGCATGCATGTTTCATTAATTGGATTAGTAGGGGAGAAAGATTAATTAAATAATGCTAATTAGTAGTTAACTAGTTTGGTCGTAGCATTGTGTGCATGTATGCATGTTTAAATAGTAAAGATGGGACATTAGCTAGTTAGTGTTGTATGCTTTGTATTTATGTGTTTCTCTGGAATATTAAAGGAGAGAGAGGAGCTAGCATGTTTTGTCGGAATAGTAAGGAAAATATTACATGTTTCTAGTTGGGGAGATATCGAATAGTAGATTGGTTTTAGTGTGTTGTTCTGTTGTATGATTTATTTGGGTACTTTAATGGTGAATTTTGGGAATATCATCTACTAGTTAATTGTAGATAATTTCAGTATCTTTCCATAGAGTATTTAATCATATCGAGAGGATGAGTAATTTTCAAGTTATGAGTTTTTTTTATTAGGACTGTCTGTTGAGAGGTCACACTGATGATTAGGGATTTTGGAATTGGGGTTGCGCGAGAGAGTATAGTTTTTTTTGTAAGTGCTTTTAGCTTTGTTTTGGTCCAGTATTGTTATCTTAGAGTGCTTGTTAACTTAATTGGGGTTATCATGTTGAGGCTTGGTCATGTGGTGGCCAAGCATGGATATCTTTGAGGTCCCCATCATGTATATGATGGGCTTAAGGTCCCCACACTTGTGGAGTGTAGGCTTGAGGTCCCCTTTACTTGCGGAGTATTGGGCTCTTGGTCCCTGCGCTTGCGAGCACATGCATGGGTATGTAGCGACGGTTGTATACATTGCATTACCGGTAAAATGCACAAAGAGATAAAGAGAAAAGATTCCTTGAGCATTGCATATGCATGTGGTATGGTTTAATGTAAATTTCTGGAAGTGTATGCCGATGTTATAATTTTGTATTGTAATGTCTTTTATATGTACTTGCTGAGTCTATGGACTTACTCTTATTGTTGTTGTTGTTTTAGGTACCCAATCCAAAAACGACATGCATGAGAGGGAGTAGCTTTATGTTCGTACACACATTGCCATAAACCTTTTATAGTTGATTCAATTTCAGATCATGCCTTAATAAATGAGCAAACTTCTTAAAGGATTTATTATGGTTATGTTTACGCGTTGGATTATTTGTAATATTGATGAGTAGCATATTTTGGATATTTGTAATTATGCTTTAGCCACTTAGTATATCATGAATGCCTATTGATTATGCTAAATGTTGGATTGTTTAATTTTGATAATTGTATCTGTTGGAATCCCCGGTATGGTTAGATTTACAGAGGAGGTCCTGTCGGAATTTAGTAAAGTCCCTTGGTTTTAGCTTGTTATATTGTTAGTTCAGTAGCATTCCAGACTCATGTTGGGCTGGGGTTTTACAGAGCTAGCCTCCACCTCGGTGTCGTCCTCGAGCCCGCGACCCTACCACCGAGATCCACATTCAACGCCGCCTCCGTTTTGCCCAACCCGGAGCCTTTTGGTCTAGTGAATCGCTAGGAGCCACTTCGTCGTTCTCGACTCTGGTGGCTTTGACCCCGTAAGCTCACAGGAGTGAGTCCCTTCGATCGCCGCTTGTCCATTGGGATCACATTACCTTGTTAAGTTTACCATTGAAGTTAATTGGAGTTTGGTGCATCACCGAGGTCGTGCGACCCCTTTCTTCCTCAGATTCGGTGGAGCGCGCGTTGATTCCGGCCGCTCCCGACCTCCGCCGATGTCATCGACTTGTGTGCCTTGTTCCTGGAGCTAAAGCGATCCCAAGGTGTGCTTTCCTGAGTCTTCTAGAAGCTTGAAGCACCTTCTCCACGGGATCAACTCCTTCATCTCTGCCTCCGGTCGCCGCCAGCTCGCCGTCGTCAACCTCCGATCTCCGCGTCAGCACCAACACCTTCGTGAGGTCTGTGCGCACCCGTACGGGTTGGTCTCGAGCCTGGAGTGTTAGCCCTTCACCAGATCCCTTTCCTCGCCGCCGCGCTCGCGTGTGGGAACGCCAATAAACCACTGGCAGGTTTAGGGTTAAACCTGAATTAGGTGTTAATCCTTTCTTAGTAGTGTGTATGACATGTGGGCCCAAACGTGTTTAGCATTTTAAGTTAGAACCGTTTGAATCCTATGAGTCTTTGACATGTGGGGCCACTCGGCCGTTAAGTGGAGGTGTAACTTCGAAAGTACATATTTCTATAAGGAATGTGTATTTCTCATGCGTTTAAATAAAGTTTTCGTTTTGGAACATCGAAGACGTATTCGAGGAATACGCCATCGACGTCACCTTCAGCCGAGGCTGGGTCAAAGCTTGACCCGATGAAGCCCTCTTTGCGGGTCCTTCTGTCAGTGACCGTGGGCTAGCTGAGCGCCGGGGTAAAAAGTTTTAATGCTTTTAGAAAATCTGAATCAAATTATTCTTACACTGAAAATTCTTATAACTTAGAAAATTCATAACTAATGCAATTTTGCTCCAAATGATGTGAAACCAATTTTGCTAGTTTTCATTTTTAATGCACTTTTCATTGGAATAAATGTCAAATTTATATCTGTTCCAGAAAATATTTGTTAGTTAAAAGGAATTGTTGTTATATTATAAAATGGGTTAAACTTCAAAAATTCATAAGTATTTCATCCTAACTCAAAATCTAGTGAAATTAATTTTGTTAATTCTTATTTTTGCTAAACTTTAACTCAGCATAAGTTTGATTCTTATTGCTGTATTAGAAAATGTTGGTAATTAATTTATTTGTGTACTTATGTTTTTAACCTGTTAAAATCCTAGAAAATCTTAATAAATTCCTTTTGCCCTAAAACTTTCACTTAAAAATCTTTAGAAATCAAACTCTACCTATTGTGTGTAGTTGAATTTTGATATTTTTGGTGCTATTCGTTCTTATTCGCCCTTTTACTCAATCGATAGATTATGACGATTCGTATTGGTGAGAGTGATCCTCAACAGCAAGAAGACTATCTTCAACAAGGAAAGCAGCCCTTCATTTGATGATCCCATTATTTGCGCATGCTAATATTTTAATTTCAACTGTATGTATGCATGCTATGTTGACAAGTTATTTCACAATTCGAGATAGTTTACCTAAATAGTTCCTTGAACTGTAGGTAAATATCCATCCTTTACCACTGAGCCTAGGTTTATAATCGCTGTGATTTAGAACTCGTTGAGTGGGCTCTATTCACTTTATGTTAGTATACGAATGGTTGTCGCTTAGCCATGCTTAGAATGGTAGTCTGGGGATCATCGTCTCGACGATGGTCATACAACATCACTTTAAATACTTGAGTCAGGGTACTCATGTATGTACTCTATTTAGAAAAACTAAAATCTGAAAGCAAAAAGATTTAGACTCGGGCATATAGATGGTGGTGTGATTTTCGGGTGTGTGGTTGTATGCCTAAGTCAACAAGGACTTAACATCTTGTTACACTAAACCAAGCATTATTGCGTAGATCCACATGAGGGTCATATGGGTCCCCTCTTGACTTAGTACTTTGGCTTGTGTTGGCTACGTGTCGTAGGAGGAGGGTGTGTGTGTTGTGTAAAAAGGGATTGTGTTTATGTGTTGGGTGCACGGGAGTGGAATCCTTTCTAAGTTCTCCACACCGAGGGGTATTATAGTTGTCCGGCTGCTTTACCCTATATGGGTAGTTCACTTTCAGCTTTACAATAACTCCGATGCAATGTATGTGTTTCTATCCATACGGGCGACTCGTAGTAAATACACAATATTGGAAAACGTCTCATAGGACTTAGTCGTGTTGGCATACCAATGGAAGTGTGCTTAATCATGTGGCAAAAGGCGGTCTAACATGTGGGTAAAGTTGTACACACTGCAGGGTTAAATCTATTCGAATAGCCAAGTCCTTGGTTATGGACACACTTGGGGAGGTCTTTCGAGAGTTAGACTATAACATTTTGATAAAACTTGAGATGGGTGGTACGAATGGGTAATTCATGCTATTGATGTGGTGGCTAGGGTTAGTCACCTCTAGGATGTTACTTATGTTATTAATTGTTGTCTCACTGATATTTGATCAATTTAAAAACTGTTTTGATAAATTGCCTTCAATCTATTTAACTATTGCAATTAAAATGCTGCTTTACGCTGAAAATAAAACTCCAAAGCCATATCCACTAAATCAAGCCTGCATGTAGCTATGTATAGGTTAGTTAATCGTAAGTCTTGCGAGTACAATTAGTGTACTCAACTGCTTTGTCTATTTGCTGTAGAGGAGGTTGAACCCCAAGGGGTTAACGAGTGTGAGACCGACTTCGCCTTTGACTTGATGACTAGCTGGGTGTTTCCAGTCAGTTAGGCGGTTAACAAGGTGATCGCGATGTATCTTTGTTGCATGACAGGGGATCGACCACGACAATGGGTGGACTGGTTATGATGGGCGAAGTATTGTTATAACTCATCATATCATTCCGCTTTCAAAGCGACGCCCTTCAAGGTAGTGTATGGAGCCCTACTTCTCTCCTCGACTATGCTCCAGGGGAAGCCCAGGTGGTAGCCGTTGAAACCATCCTCTCGGACCGTGATGCTTTCCTCAGGGAGGTACGTGACCGCCTACTTCAAGCCCAACAATATGCAAAGAAACACTATGACGCACATCACTGGAATTTGAGGTAGGTGAGTGGGTGTGGCTTTGTCTCCACCACCAGCCAGCATCGTCTGTTCTGGGACATGTCCAAGGCAAGTTGGCACCACGTTTTACAGACCATATCATATTTTATCCCGTATTGGATCAGTTGCATATCGCTTGCAGCTGCCGGAGGGTGCTCGACTCCATGATGTCTTTCATATCAGCATGCTGAAGAAATTTCAAGGCTCCCTGCCTTCGGTGTTGCCTCCATTGCCGCCCATTGAGAATGGCATGGTTATCCCTCAGCCTCAGCGCGTCTTGGATGCTTGCATACGCCGCAACGAACGTCAACTCCTTGTGCAATGGGTCGGGACGCGTGAAGAGGATGCTTCCTGGGTATATCTTGTAGATTTCCAGCAACAGTGGCCACAATTCAAGCTCGAGGATGAGCTTCTTGCTGAGGAGGGGAGAGATGTTGCGTGGGGTCTTCACTACCATCGCTAGTAACATGCTGCCCTTGTTTTGGCAAGTTAGGATTTGGTGTTATGTTTAGAATGTCTTATTTCTTTCCATCTTTTAGTAATTGGTTCAGATTTGTCTATTTCCATATTTCAGAGATTAGCTCTCATTGTCTCCTTCCATGTTTTAGAGATTGGATTCTCTCCTATGATCCTTTCCTTCTTAATTAGTTCTACCTTCATTTTTCTTCATGCATGATGTAGTCGGCAGTATATGTACTGTCTCTTTGGCTGATTGCAGGCAAGGAATAACTAAGAAGCACTACTACAGAAATAGTCATCACAGACGGTGCGGAACCGTCATCACAGACGATTTTCGAACCGTCTGTGTTTTGTTACGTCTGTGATAACAGCGGTTATCACAGACGGTTCAAAAACCGTCTGTGATATATATATATGATATCACAGATGGTTCTAGTTACAAACCATGTTATGATATATATGATATCACAGATGGTTCTAGTTACAAACCGTTTGTGATATCATCATATCAACGATGGTTGGTAACTAGAACTGTCTGTGATATCGTATATATCACAGACGGTTTAACTATCGAACCATCTGTGATTGTTCTTTAATCCTAACTAATTTTTTTGATTTTCGGCTAGCCTCAGGAATTGCTAGCCATGCCCTCTGAAAACAAGCATGCAGAAAATAGATACATATCACAGATGAATCAATTGTTGACAACTCAAAGTGACCATTTACAACTCAAAATCAATTACAAAAGAATATGTTGAATTATTGTCGTTAGAGTTACAATTGAATTACAACTACTCAAAGTGAATTACAATTGAATCAATTGTTTGAAGGTGGTTTAGTGGTGTCGACGGAGTGAAACTCTCCGTCGGTGTGAATGATATCCATCATGATGAAGATGCAGAGTCTCCCTCGAACCTCCAAGAGCTCCCTTGTAACGAGTGAATCTAATTGTATGTTCATGCCCTGTAGCTAGCAGGAGTAAAGTAGTAAGCATATATATTTAAATTTATAATTAGGAAATAATTATTGCGAGATTGACAAACCCTAGGATCCTTCATCTTAGCACTCATGATTTCGTGCATATGATGGCAAACGTAGAATGCACATTGTTCTTGTTTTTGCTGGTGACACTACAAAAATAGAATTACATATATATGTATAATTAGTTCGAGACGCATTATTACGAAGTATGATATAGGATTATTGTGTTGTAACGCATACCAGAAACCGCGTCATGTGTTGCAGTGTGGCACTCGATCCCCTGTATGCCCCTCTGTAAGATCGAGTAGGCCGACTAGAGGGGGGGTGAATAGGCGTTTAAAACTTTTATACGCTAAAACCGATTTCTAATGCGGAAGATAATATAAATACGGTTTTGCACAATTAAGACCTAAAAACCACTAATCTCAACTAAGTGCTCCAACAATACAAGTCTAATGATAATAATCAATTGAGCATGAACTTGTGAGCAATTCAATTTAGGCAATGTAAATGGCACATAGCTAGGCAATCATTCATACACAATAGATGAGCAACTCAATTATATGAATGTAAATTGCAATAAGGTAAAGCTCAAGAATGCAAACCACAATTGACACGCGATATTTTTCCGTGGTGATCGAAGACTTGCGGTCTCCTAATCCACGTTGAGGTAAGTTCAACCTTTTGGATCGGCTCCAAAACGCGAGGCAACACCTCCGAGGTAAGTCCAAACCACTTGGACCGGTTCCAACCGAACCAACACCTCTAAGTGTGTTCAACCGCTTGAACCGACTCCAACTTGAACTTATCACCTCAATCCACTAGGGTTGCTCTTACTCCGCTCCGGAGATGGCGAGCACCAAGCCACTCACAAATCGCCCGGGTCTTCTCACAAGCTTCACTTGAGAAGATCACCGACGCACAACGTCTCCACGCCATCTAGGTGTCGGCAAACACCAAGAGTAACAAGACTCAACTTTCACTTGAACCAATCAAGTGCCAAAGCTCTATGGATAAGCAATCCACAACCTAATGCAACACATACACTTAGGGTTTGCTCTCAACCACTCACTAAGTGCAACACATGCACACAAGAGTATGAGAGGCTTGCTCTTAGCTCAAAGAAACTCAATGGGGCACCAGCAACTCTTTCTCACACAGCCAAGGTGGGTATTTATAGCCCACACACAAAAACTAGCCGTTGAGAAAAGATTCCAGAGAATCTGGACAAAACCGGTCAGACCGCCAACTAATGGCCGGTCGGACCGCCCAAGCGCCAACGGCTATAAAACTAGCCGTTGGACTCACAATCGGTCTGACCGCCAACCAATGGCCGGTCCGACCGCTCACACCGGTCAGACCGCCAGAGGGGCCGGTCAGACCGCTCGACTAAGCAACAAGCAAAACTAGAAAACATCTCTTCTGGAAAATTCATACCGCCAAACAAATATCGGTACTACCGCACTCCGGTAGTACCGTTTCAAACTTCCGGTACTACCGCACCCCGGTAGTACCATTTCTTCTGGCGGTACACACGAAAATCGGTCGACCGCCCAACCCATGGCGGTCGGACGCTACCACCGATCGATCGCTACGAGGCGGTCGGACCGCCAATAATCGACAAGGCGAAAATGACTTTGTACATTTGCCTCAACTCAATTTGCAAAATATATTTGCCAAATTGATGCAACATGTACATAAAAGATAAAAGCTAGATTCTCAACAAGTTGCAAAACACATTTGCCAACTTTTAGAATCATCGCCACAAGGAATAAGGTACATGGACTTAAACCGTTTGCAAAACACATTCGCAAACTAAAGTCACATGCTACAAGGAATAACCATGAACCACAACTATTTGCAAAACACATTCGTAAATATAGGCAACATGTTAAGTTGAGCTAGAGCAAACACAATGAGCAATCAACACAAGACTAACTCAAGTTACTAATTAAGACCCCTCTTAATAGTAGGACAACCTATACTAGCAATCCGGTCTCCAACCAAACAGCGAGACCGGTAAAAGACTAGGAACAAATCCTTAGCCCTAGCTAGTCATACCTTTTCCTTGCGCAACCACTTGAAGCTTGATGACGCATATCCTTGCTTCAAGTCTTGACATACATCAACTCATGATGCACTCTTCACTTGACTTCCATCAACACATGATGGATTCTTCTTGTCTTGATGATCAACTCATGATCATCTCCTTTACTCCAAGCTCTTCACTTCAATATCATCAACCCATGATGATGTTCTTCTCTTGATATCATCAACACATGACGATATTCTTTTTCTTCATAAACTTGACTTGATGACGATAAACTCATGACGCCATCCGAAATCTTCAATCACACGGAACATAACCTATTTATCCATCTCAAGGAGAAACGTTAGTTCCACAATATGATTATCATTAATTACCACATCATACCATTAACTCATAATGGTTGGGACAAGATACCACAATCTTTCCCTCTTTGGTAATTTATGATAACCACTTCAATAGCAAGTAATTGAATGTAATTGGTATGAGTATATATAAACTACATAAGTTATGTATACTCAAAAGATACATGAGCATATATGAACTCCGCAAGTCTCATATGCCCATATGAATATATCTGAACTACACAAGTTGCATATATTCAAGGATATGAGTATATGAACTACATAAGTCTCATATGCCCATACGAATATATCTGAACTACACAAGTTGCATATATTCAAGGATATATTTCAAGGTAAAGATCCTTAATATATGTGGACAAAGGAATATGGATCAATACTAATGAAATCACAAGATATAGATTGAACTCCCTAAATGTGTGCATACACAAGTGTATAATTAAGACATATGCACATGTACAAGTTTTCCTTTTGGTGAAGTTCAACCTATATAATGGATCCGAGGAATGCAAAGAAGATATAATAAGATGTTGAATGCATACCTCTTTGATCTTTAAATCCAACTGAGACTAAACAATTTGTATGACAATAGAAGTGTTAGTCTTATAAAGATTTGTCATTTGGAAAGCATGCCTTATTTGATTTTTACCTCTTTATCCATTTGAGACTAAACAATAGATGTATCAAAAAGAGTGTTAGTCTCATAAATAGATTTGTCATTAATAACCAAAACCCTATTAACGCTTAATGGCGGGTCTAGATTCTTCACCCTCCCTCGGCAACATAGGCGATGAACGACCTACATGTTTTCAAAAAGTTAACCTCTGCCATTTCAAATGAAGGAAGACTACAATATAGTTATGTATGGAGGAAATGAGCATAATTGTCGAGTATTCCTTGCACAAGGGTGAAGTTGTGCATTTTGCTGAGTAGGGAATCAAGGTATATTACCTTGTTCCTCTTTTGTACAATGACTAAAAGGATCCAGTGGAAGCTACGATCATGTATGTCGCTATAGTCATTAAAGCTAAGTTCGTGCTGCATATAAAGTACAAATGAAATTTGTATAGCAAGTAGTGAAGCACTTACTTCTGGTTGTAGGGCACCAGTATGTAGTCCTTGTCGTCCTGAGCAAGCAATCCCGCCGTTATGTATTTCACGACGTTGAATGCGTCTTCCTTGATGGTTTGCTCAAAGACCACGTGTGGGTCGAGGAAACCCACTGGTTCTCCGCATCCCCGGGCATTTTTCATCATGTATCTATGTATATAAGCAATGAGTTGTGATATTTTCATCAGGTATGCTCCACACAACCACCCTTTTTTGTTTGGCAACATTATGCTTCAAAGATGAAATTACGCCAACATATTGAGTCAATTTTTGACCCAAGTGCTCTTTAGCATGAACAACACAGCCACAAGATAGCAAAATACAATAAAATATCACAATATCCACCAAAAAAATAAAACCAAACTGATTTGCCTTGGGTTCACGTTGGGCACTGTACCCCATAACATTATTACAATACTGATATTGTTTCAACAAATTGATTGAATCCAAACACCAGAAATAATATAAGATTGTACAGAAATTAATATGTAATTTCATATATTAAATTTATGCTAACAAGGCGATCAGTGGTCAATGTTTGGTCCATAACTAAAATCAGAGTAGGCTTTATATAGATAAATTGCAAGTAGATGAAAATGAGAAGTGTGTTAGTGCCATATCAAATGTGTATGCAGTTATTGAGTATGCACGAAGCACGTGACTGAGAGTATTATGTACAAAAATTATGCATGATAGTTTATGCTCTCAGAAGGAGAGTTGCAAAAGAATAAGTCTTTGCCATCTCAATCCTATTGTCTATACTCTTCATTAAATGAATATGATAATATAAATTCAAACTATGAGCTCTAAACAATACTTTGCTTAATCACAAATGATCTCAATCATTCTGAAAGCAGTTAAAGTTCGATCAAATAGACTACTAGAAGAATCACAAACTGGTTGTTAGATTACCAACAAAAACTGAATACTCTCAATAGAACTGAAAGTAACTAATTAACAGTATATCAAATTGACAGTAGCAAGTAATACCATATCAAATTGAACATGAAGTCACAGTTTCAGTCAATTTAAATGCTAGAGATCAAAAGAACCAGAAGAATCAGAATAACTAGCATCAACCAAAAGTAACCAATTAACAGTATATAAAATTGACAGTAGCAAGTAATACAATATATCTCAAGAATGAACTAACTATCACATTCAATTAATCTCAGTATAATACAAAGTTCATCACAGAGCGAACCAGAAGAATCAGAATAACTAGCATTCAACCGAAAGTAACCAATTAACAGTATATCAAACTGACAATAGCAAGTAATACAATAGAGCTCAAGAATGAACTAACTATCACATTCAATCTCATTATAAGACAAAGTTCATCACAGAGTATGTCAACAAAGCCCACTGATCAATTTGCAATATCCACAAAGCATGTCAATAGAGCATGTCAATTTGCAATATCCACAGAGCATGTCAAGCATGTCAATATATCCACCGAGACAATAGAAGGCAATCTGTTATGACACATCCTGACAGCACAAGGGTAGGATAGTGAGCCATTCCCAACTCAACCATCAACCAACAAGGTAACACATCCTCACTGCCATCTAGAGGTGTTGCTCACGCCAAATATCTCAACACAATCTATGCATGCACAGAGGGTCTCCAACACTAACCCCATGATAAAACCCTAGCAATATCACCATCCCTCCCATATCCATACCCACAACTCTCACATTCATCAGTACCCATCACAGAGCAAGGGAAGGAGTAGAGAGAGGACTAGAGGGTAGAGAACCGGGGGGAGGAGGCCGACATGGGGTCGACAGCGCGAGGATGAGGCCGGTGCAGAGGGAAGACGCCGACACGGGGAGGCTGGTGCAGAGGGAGGAGGCCGACACGGGGTCGACGGCGAGGGGAGGAGGCCGGTGCAGAGGGAGGACGCCGACACGGGGAGGAGGACGGCGCGGGAAGGAGGCCGGTGCAAAGGGAGGCGGCGGCAGCGTCGTCGATGTTGGGGGCGGCGGCCGGGGGGGCTTACGGCGAACCCTAGAGGAGGCGAAGGAGCGCGAGAGATGAACGGGCTAACACTGGGGAGCTGAATGGGCGGGCACTGGGAGATAAATGGGCGGGGAGATAAATGGGCGAGCTCTAGGGTTCCTATCATAGACGGTTCTATTATGGAACCGTCTGTGATATGTGCCACATCACAGACGACTCTATTAAAGAACCGTCTGTGATATGTACCACAGATGGCTCTATTGAAGAACCGTTTGTGATGTGGTACATATCACAGACGGTTCTATTAAAGAATCGTCTGTGATATCGACAAGCAGTATGATGGTAATCATGACAAGTCCATGTGAGCCTGGTGACAAGTATGATGACAAGTTCATAACACATCTCCAAATAATTTGACTGAAAATCAATTTATCCACTAACAATTCGTTTGACTTCAAAAATTTATATCTAATTCAACTCAACTCCAAATTACAATGAACGTCCACATTGCCATCAATATATACTAAATATGACAAGTCCATAACACATTAACACATGACAATGCAATAAATTAATTACAATGGAGTAAATTCTTAATTAAAATATAGCCCTTCATGATGATCGACGCACATATAGCTAGCTTCCTCACTGAGTTCTTCCTCGAGCATGATGCCATCTCCGAAAGGAGGCAACTCGTCAAATTGATTGTATTCTTCCTCGTCCACTATATTCTCAACTCCGACAATCCTTCTTTTTCCATAAAGAACTACGTGGCGCTTCTTATTTGCCGGGTCGATTACATAGAAGACTTGAACAACCTGGTTAGCTAGTACGAATGGTTCGTCTTTGTATCCGATACGTTCGAGGTCCACGGTAGTGACGCCGTACTTATCGACCTTCACCTGTGGGAGATGGACCCAACAACACCGAAATAGGGGATCTTAAAAAGCACATAGTCGAGCTCCCATATCTCCTCTATTTTCCCATAGTACGAGCTCCTCAGCCCATCGGTACTGAATGCATCTATGCGGACACCACTGTTCTGGACTGTGCTCTTCCTATCCTGAGCTGTCGTATAAAATGTGTACCCATTTATGTCATACCCTTGCCATGTCGTATCCGGTCGAGATCGATTTCGTACGTGGGACTTGAGAATTCCCATGTACCTCTCGAATGGGTACATATTACGTAGGAACACAGGGCCGCATATCTTTATCTCTTTCATAGGATGAACAATGAGATGGACCATGATATCGAAAAATAACGGAGGGAAATACATCTCAAGATGATATAGAGTCGTCACCACCTCGGCCTGTAGAGCATCTAGTCCTTGGGGATCGATGACCTTCTGAGCAATTGAGTTGAAGAAATAACACAGCCTCAAGATTGCCACTCGGACCTTGTTCGGCAAGATACTCCTAATTGCAACAGGAAGCATTTGTATCATCAGCACATGACAATCATAAGACTTCATACCAATTAATTTCAAATCTTGCATAGAAGCAAGTTTCTTAATGTTAGCGGAGTAACAGCGGGACTTTGACACCATGCAAGCTCGCACGATTCATTTCTCTCGGCCTTGGACATAGTGTAGCAAGTTGGTGGAAGGTATGTTCGTCCTTTATCTGTCTCTTTCGGTGCTAACTCGATCCTTATGTTCATATCAACCAAGTCATGTCGTGCGTTAACATCATCCTTTGTTTTGCCACTAATGTTTAGTAAGAGACCAATCAAGCTATCACATACATTCTTCTCCACGTGCATGACGTCGATGCAGTGATGAACTTCTAAGTGCTCCCAATAAGGCAAGTCCCAAAAAATTGATCGCTTGTTCTAGATGTTCTTCTGACGGGTTTTTAATTTACGTCCCTTCCCAAGCACAACATCATCGAAGAGCCAACAACGTCGTGAAACTCTTGTCGGACCAACCATTGCATGCCTTCAATTTCAGCAGTTCAAGTACGGTTGACAATCTTGTTTATTCCGGCTTGCAGCCAGGGAACAAATGTTTCCCCGAGTCCTCCATTAAGCGCTCGAATTTACAAAACTCTCTCACTGTAGTTCTCTTCTGCATCGCGTAGCATCTAATCCAGATTGTCATTGTGTGACCTATCCTCATCAAAAGCACAATTCACATCCGGCATATCGTTGACTTCCTCGACGATGTCGTCATTATTAACTTCCTCGACGATATCGTCATTATTAACTTCCTGTATAATCTGCTCTTCACCGTGACTGGTCCAACATATATACCCTTTTTGAAACCCTTCGAATCAAGTGCCCTACGATCTGCGCCGGGTTGTTAAACATCTTCATATTACCGCAATCAATGCATGGACAGTACATAAATTCTATCCTCTTATTCAACATATCTTGCTCGGCGGCTCTTTTAAAAGCAAACACACCATTAATGTACTCTTCACTCACACGGTTCGCACCGTACATCCAGTTTCAATCCATCTATGCTGATGGGGCTTATGTTTTCTGCTACGGCGCGTGTTTTGCATTCCCAACCTTTTTTCTGTATCAGTACATGCAGTATTGTTCTTCCTTCGTTATCCTTAAGAACTCATTAAGGGCCGGTTAGTATTACTAGCTCTGTTTCGTTATGTTTGTCCATAATCTATCATGCGCACATACCAATAAAAACACTAAACTAACAAATAAGTAATAAGAAAATACCTCTCTCTATTAAATGACATACCATAACCACCCAACCTCGTCCTAATCATTTAAGTAGGAGTAAAATTTTTAAATAACTACACTATAGTTTCTCATAATAAACAAATATATGAAACAAATACTTCCGAGACTATAGACAAATATAACGAAATTGAGGTATTACCATTTAGCAAGCAAAAATACATTTTTTATTATGAAAAATGCGCAAGAGGAGCTAAGTATGTATCTTTGTTTCGGAAAGAAGAATGTGGTTGCACCAAAAGGGCTGAACAATCAACGGCAAGGTCGAACAACGAGAACATGACAAACTGGATTCCCACGACAGCAAGGGAGTCATTGCCGCCACCGGCGACAGTCTCTACAACAGCTCTCTCACGTAGTCGCCAATGTGTCTCCTCTAATCTCTTCACCATAAGTCCAGAATCGCGAGGCGCCTTCTTCTCCAATCTCCGGTGGCATCCTTCACAGCTTCAGCCCTGATCCCCTCCAAATCCAACCTTTCTGCATCTCCGCCATGCCGCGGGCCGGGACCGTCGCAGCTGACGAAGACGAGCAGAGGAGGGAGGACGAGCAGCACGGGTTCCACCTGTTCGTTGTTAGTAATCTTTATGCGTATGGTATATCTAGATTGTAGGGAGAATTTATTTTACGTAGTGCTACAGTATTTATGCAGTATTTATTATGAATACTAGAGTTTATGTTGTTTCCTTTCAGAATATGCAGAATTCTTTCCGGATACAAATAGTTGTTTGCTCTCAATAAAAGAGCGCCTCTGTAATCAGATTTTAGAAACAAGAGCAATAGAGAAGAAGAAAATCAGAAAAGCTGATGTTGTTCCGGCGACACAATTTTTTTTTTTTTTTCTTGTGTTCACGTGTGTTCATCTTTGGTTTGGACCAACAATTGGTATCAGAGCCTAAGGAGAAGACGTCGTCGCTTGCTGTTGCTCCACTGGCCGCCAGCCCTTGCTGTAGCCATGTTGTTCCTTCGTCGCACACCAGTTCGCCCAGCCGAGCGCCCTGCTGCCGTGTGTAGATTCTATTGCTAGCTACTAGTTATGGTGTTGTCTTGCTTTGCATATGCTCATGATGTTTGGAGCGGTGAGGGAGAGAAAGAGCAGACCCAAAGGAGAAGTTGTTGTACGTTGAATCCGAAGTGGACCTGAAGTCCCTGGTCCAAATCAACCAGGCCGAAGTTGAGTCGAATTAGAGATGAGTTCGGGACGTTGAGGAGATATGTTTGCCATCTTAAGTCGAGTTCGTAGAGTTGAACCGGGATGTTGAGGAGATGCATTCACCGTCCTGAGTCGAGTCCGTAGAGTTAAGTTCGGGGTGTTGAGGAGATGTGTTCGCCGTTCTGAGTCGAGTCTGAGACGTTTTGAAGATGTGTTTGTCGTCCTGTATTGAGTAACGGTTGGGTAAGTCGTAGTTGAGATCGATTGTCTCAATAAGTAAGTACATAAAGATTAGAGAGTGATTGTTAGTAATATCAATTTAGAATACGTTGAATCCTTTTATCAAGAGTCGTACGTTCATCTTTGGTTTGAACCAACGTTCCCAGGCAACCTGGGAGGCTCTCCTTGGGCGCATCTTATCCAGGTTCGCCTCCTTCGTGGAGGGCTCCGTGTGGGTGAAGCGGGATGCGGACGGGAGGACCATGTGCTACGGGTGCGTCACCTTCGAGAGGTGGGAGGACGTCGTGGCGGTGCTCGAGTTCGCCGGCTAGTACGTCGTGTCCTGCCGAGTCAGGCTATCCTGGTGCAGGGATAACACAAAGAGAAGGCACCTCTCACCGGCGCAGCTGCGGGAGAGGATGGAAGCGCGCGGGGGAGGGCGATCCGGGAGCGCTTCCTCCTCGAGGAGCGGTTCGAGGACGCCATGCGCGACCTAGGATTAAGTAGCTCGAGATCTCTGTGTATTTATTTTTTGGGAAATTTTGATATATGCCATTGCTAAATGCCCGTTTCAAAGAAATGTCATTGCTCATTTAGATATTCGAAATATGCCACTGTAAAGCTTGAAAGATCATACAAATGCCACTAGTATACGTATTCTATCATTATTGGACCGAATTGCCCCTAGCTTCTCCTTCCTCGCTCCTCACACCGTCTCTTCTCCATTTTTAGAGCTCCCCGCCGCCATCTCCCCTCGGCCTCTTCTCCATTTTTAGAGCTCCACGCCGCTGGCTCCCTCGCCGCCGCCTTGGCTCGACACCTCTCTCTCTCTCTCTCTGGGTCTCCCCACGGCGCCACCCTCTCCTCCGGGCTCCTACGCCACACCGCCGCCACCTGCGCCACCTCCGGCGTGTGCCTCTGCCTAGCCGGTGCTTCTTTGCCTTCCAGCCGACGCCGCCCCCGCCCCCGAGCCCGTGTCTGCCTCGGATGCGGCTGCCCCGACTCGGTTCCGCTCAGCCCCAAGCTCTGTGCGCCGTCCGTGCTCCGCCGGAGTGGAGGAAGAAGACAGATCCGGCAGCTGGGGGGAGGAAGAAGCCCGGATCATAAGGGAGGATGATCGACCGCCACCGCGCCGCATGCAGCGCTGCTGCCTCTTCCCGACCAGATCCACTCGGATCTGGCCGGATCTGGTCACGAAGCCCTTGGCCCTGCGCGAGACCGGGTTCGTGGAGGTGCCCAAGGTCTCGTGGGAGGACGTCGGCGGCCTGGAGGACGTCAAGCTGGAGCTCTACGAGACGGTCACGATGCGGTGGAGTACCGGAGATGTTCGACGCGCGCGCGCGCGCGGCGTGCTCTTCTCTGATCCGCCGGCTGCGGCAAGACGCTGCTGGCCAAAGCCATCGCCAAGGAGTGCAAGGCCAACTTCATCAGCGTCAAGGGCCCGGAGCTGCTCACCATGTGGTTCGGCGAGAGCGAGTCCAACGTCCGCGACCTTGTCATCGGAGATAGAAGCGGCTGGAGAGCGAGGGTGACATGGGAAGAAGACAGGGGTAATAACGTTAATATTTGTGAAATATGTAGATCGGTGGCATTTCTATAAGAAAAAAATGTTTACAGTGGCATATTTCGAATATCGAAATGAGCAATGGCATTTCTCTGAAACGAGCACTTAGCAATGGTATATATCAAAATTTCCCTTATTTTTTTTATGGAATTTAAGGTCCGTTTGAAGGTGGGAATTTTTTTCGATTCTTACAGGGCCGTTGGCCAGAACCTAAGAGTTGATCATTTCAGAGCTAGCATCCCTCTGTGGGTACGTACACAAATTTGATTTCTCCACTTTTGAGAGAATTAATCGACTACCTAGCTTGTCACCATTTTGGCATGCAATTTGTGACGATGTATTGAATCAATTAATGCGATTTGTGACTACTAGCTAGTTAATTCCCCGCTTGGCTAGTTTCAGAGCATGTATTGAATCAATGACTAACTCGTTCCTAGCTATTTGCCTGCCAAATTAATATTCGACCATGGCCTTAATTAATTAGAGGTTGTCATGTCTGAGACTGAAGAAGCTACGTTAATGTCAGCACTTCATGCTGGTAGCCTACCTGTAGCCGTTGCTTACCAACCGGCCTCCATGATTTCGGTTGGTGCCTAGTCTGAAAGCAAGTCATTACAAAGATATCGTACGTTTAATTTCGGCTCATGCATGTTCATCTTCCTGGTGTTGATGTATCAGCGTTCGCAATTGCAAGTTGCATGCAACCTAGCTTCAGAATTTTGTATTTAGGATTTCTGTTTTTGTTTTCCATAGCAAAAATCAGTTAAGCAGAGTCTCTAACAAGTGATATTCTTCACAACAAAGTAGGAAGCAGTAGTTCAGACTTAATTCAGTGTAGAGATGAGACGAAATTAGGGCACTCACAATGCTCAAGGCTGGACCATTTCTAAGAGAGCCCATGTAGGAAGTGTTGGAGTTAATTTGTTTTCTTGAGAAGAGAAAATCAAAATATATTTTGTTATTGGTGAGATGCATTTAGTCGGTTAAGGCTTATGGCGGCAAGGACATGCATGCAAAGCTGTTCTTCTCCAGAAGCTTACTAGAAGACGCGTCCAGCTTTGCTTTAGTAACCATTAGGTTAATTGGTAAATGACAGAAGAGGATTAGTTAGAAAGTTGAAGTGTAAAAGAGTTGTGTAGTACTAGTAGATTCACTTGTGCTGTAGCTTTAAAGTCGGTTTGTAGGTCGGTTAGTGTGTAGGTATGTTCATTAGGCCTGTAAATTCAGACGTAGGGCATGTGTTTATGTGACCTTGATGAGAAAAAGAAATGTAGTACTCCTTCCGTTTTAAAACATAAGGTATATAATTTTTTTCAGTTTTATTTCAAAATATAAGGTGTGCATGTGACTTTGTTGATATTTTCTCTCTTTTGCCCTCATTTATCTTTCCACTCTCTTCAACATTTATGAGTAAACACCCTCTCACACTATTATCTCTTATTCCCAAGACATTAACACTAGGAACATCATGGTCATTTTCATCTACCATCCTCTTGATTTTACAACTTTCTTAATCTCCGTGCATGACCCAAATACGCCCTAAAAAAAGGAACAGAGGGAGTAGTGCTTTAACTACAGCACTCCACTGTTTCTAATTAGGGATAATTCAGAATTTGTCATAGTGAATAGATGAATTTCAAGATTTGCCCACATGTCATAGACACACAGGGGAGCAAATCCTGAAATCCATCTATGTCATAATGTCAAATTATGAAATCCCCATTCTATTAGTGTTTTAACTACACCACTCCACTGTTTCTACTTTACTCTGTCCCATTGCTTCTTTATGTAAAAAAATCTCCAACAAGTGATATCAGAACTAGTCTTGTTTGAGTTCTAACAGGAAGGAGAGTGACGTGGAGGGACAATTAAAGAAGAGAGAGAGAGATATGTATATTGCATGAGATACATCTCTCTCACAAGGACCAAGACACTAAGATACTCCCTCTGATTCTAAATATAAGTCATTTTGGACATTCACACGATTTCCAAAGTACCACTATGACAATCAATTTCTATGAAAAATATGTTGATTCAAATAAAAATAAGTATATATTATGAAAGCATATTTCATGATGGATCTAGTAATACAATTTCATGTTGTTAATCTTGGTAATTATTTATATTGATGGTAAAACCTAAAAATATTTTACTGACATATATTCTAAAAGGACTTATATTTGGAATCGGAAGTAGTACAACACAACAATGCATTGGGAGAGAGAATTGTAACTAAATCTTGCTTTTTGTGGGGGCCACCACTCTAGACATTAAAAACGCACCTTGGGCTCCGTGCCGCTCGCTAGGACAACCGCGCTACCATCACTGGGCTCGCCGCGGCCGCCTTGTAACATCCCAAAAATTCTGAAATTTGAAACTGTTTAAAAATGTGGGATTTTTTTGTTACGCTTCGGCGATGTTTGAATTTTTGATTTGTTAATTGAAATTTCAACCCAAAAAGCTGAAAATCGAATTCAAACCAAGTTTAAAAAGAAAATAAAAGGAAAATAAATTGAAACCTCAAAATTGTGGTCTGAGCCGAAACCACTCGACCCAGCCCTACTTGTTTTTATTTTTCCTTTTCTTTCTTTTATTCTCTTTTTCTCCTTTTCTTTTTCCTTCTTCTCTTTTTCCTTTTCCTTTTCTTTCTCCTCTTTCCTTTAGATAGGGATATTACTGGCCCACTGTTCTACATGATGCTATGCACCTTGTTAAAACCTGTGAGCAGTGTCAATTCCATGCTAGACAAGTGCACCAGCCATCTTATCAGTTACAGACTATTCCCTTGTCATGGCCTTTTTCGACTTGAAGTATTGACATAGTTGGACCACTACCGTAAACATCAAATGGGTATAAATTCTTGTTTGTGGCCATTGATACATTCACTAAGTGGATAGAAGCTGAACCAGTCATTCGTATAACGACTGCGACAGCAAAGAAATTCTCCATACGAAGCATTGTTACAAGATTTTTGTGATGAAATTGGCACTAAAATCTACTTTGCTTTCGTGGCACATCCACAAAGCAATGTGGCAGTAGAAAGGGCCAATGATCAGATTATGCAAGGTATTAAAAAGAGAGTTTTTAATCGCCTTAAGACATGCTAAAAAACATGGATGAAAGAACTCTTCTGTGTCCTATGGGTAATGCGCACTACCACCAGTAGAGCAACTGGTGAAACACCATTCACATTAGTCTATGGTGTAGAAGCTGTGCTACCTAGTGAAATTCAACTAAGTTCAACGCATATAGACCTCCAAGAACAAATAATCAGGGAGAATTGCACGAGGACGATGTCAATATGCTAGAAGAAAGGCGTGATCGAGCACTATCAAAATCGGCTGCCTACCTACAAAGGCTGAGACGCTACTACAATCAAAGAGTTAGTCCAAAAACACTTCATGTGGGTGACCTGGTCCTGAGACGAATCTAGATTCAAGCCAACTTGAACAAGTTGTCCTCTAAATGGGAGGGTCCATATACTGTAGTCTCTGTTACTAGACCAAGATCAGTTAGATTAGCCATGGAGGATGGTTGTGTTCTATCTAACACATGGAACATTGAACATATTCAAAAATTCTATGTATAAGTATCTTTTCTCCAAATTGTTTTATTATCAACATTATCTTAATTTTTCTTCATAATTTTTCTTCGTATCATCTCGCATACATGATCATTGTCTTTTTTGTTATTCAATCAAGAGCTTATGGTTGATCAAATCCGTTAGTAGGTCATAGTGTCTTTACTTATAAAATGGCGATCGATATACATTTGGGAAATGACAACTGTCTGGGATCTCTTCTATAAGCCAATTCTCATTACACAAGAGCCTAAGTGATTTGACTTCATCTTCCTGAGTACACACTGATTCGGATCATTGACTATGTAAAGATATAATGATCCTAAGAACATTTGTTTACCCAAAACACTTCTCCCAATACTGGACAAAGCGTTCCAGCCGGGGGCCTACACATAACAAAATAAATAAGGAATTCAACTTGCAAAAAATAATTAAAATTGCAAAAACAAGTAAACTTCGGACAAGTAATTTCAATTATCATACAACAAATCCTTTCATCATTCCATACATTGAAAATGTATCATTACATTATCATTGTTAAGCATTTGAGCTAGGAGCATTTGAAGAAGTGGCAGGAATAGTAGATTCAATATTTTTGATAATCTCCACTACCACTGGTGTAATTCTGGCTTGAGCCGCAATGCTTGCTTCTTTTGTCTTAAACTTGGGTGCAGGGACAAAGCTTCTGAAGATCAACAGCATCCCCATAAAGGAGGAGATCAATCTTCAACAAGACTCAGTTTAATGCTTGACCTATTTCTTTCGTTAAAGATTGATACACAGTATTCTTTATAACAGGTATGTGTTTTTGAATGTATGTAATTTGAGTATAGATATCATTCTTAAGGTCATCCAAGGTCATTTTGGTTGCAAGAGGAGTTACCGAGCTTTTAGATGCTCTATGATTTCTCATAGAGAAGCTAAGATTCGAGAAAAGCTATTTCCTGTAACCATAGTGATTTCCTTGCCGGCCTTCATCAAGGTCTCCACCTTCTTTTCAAGTTCATGCACGGCAGTGCGACACTGCATCTCTACTTCTTTTAAGTCTTGAATCAGGAGATCTTTGTTAGAAGAGGTCTTCTGAAGATCCTTTTTTGCCTTTTTCTAGTTCTAAGAAAGAACAAAAAAAAGATAATAGAATTCACACATTGCAAATAAGGACAAGGTCAAATGCTCTAAAAAAGAGAGGAGTTCTTTACCTTCCTTTTCCTTAATGAGAACCCTGTTCTATTCAAAGAGGTTGTGGTTTTCTTCAGATTGCTTGCCTAGAATCTCTTGTAACTTTTCATTATTTTGAGTCAAGAGGTGGATCTCTTTGGTTTTTCTGCCATGACTACCACACTCCTCTCAAATCTTTTCTCCACCTCAGATAATTTTAATCTAAGAGCGTGAAGTACAGACTCAGCATTTTCTTATTCAGCTTTTGCCAGTAAACACTCCCTAAAATATAAACAAAAGCATAAGTTGATTATTCAGTTAGGATCTTATGATTGAATAATAACCGTATATACTTCTCCTTTTCCTCTGCAAAAGTTTTGATCTCCCCTATCATATCAATGTTGACCTCCCAACACTTTTTGACAGACGTCATTAGGTCCTGGAGGTCCTTTTTCTCTGTTCTCGGAGGAGAATTCTCAAGGGGGACTTCACACTGGAACTGATCCAATTCAACTAGATGGAAAACTCCTCTGGAAGGATCAGCTCCGGTATCTTGCAATTCCTAAGATGAGTCAGAATTATATTATATTCAAAGATAAAGTTGCCAACATAAAAAGTTTACCAAGATATGGACCTCTTCATCTTGAGTTTCGATGGTCTCATGGACAACCTCCTCTAACCGTGTGGTCTTGTGGTCCGCTCCAGTTATGGTAGACCCATGGACTACCTCCTCCGTTTGATCTTCTTTGGAGGTCCTCTCCATTTGGACCTCTGTGTGCTGGGATGTCTCCTTGGATGTCTCAGCAATTGTCACTGAAATATCTTGGACCACCTCTTCAGTGGTCTGAGGAGTTGCCTCTATTTGCAAAATCTCTTCTGCTGAAGACACCTCTGCTGTTGGTATAATCGGTGACAAAAATTTGTTCTTGTGCCACCAACTGTCCCCTCTCCAGGTCTGACGACAAGGAGAGGCTAATAAAAAAAGGGGGGAGATTGGTCATTATGAGCAAAAATTATGAGACTGTTATAAAAAAAACTTACTCGATTTCAAATCCACTTTTATTAAAAAGTGCCATGAAGTCATCATTCACAATGACGGTAGGTTCTCTCGCTTGTTCTGACAAGGCGGGAACCGAGGCCATAGAAGTCCGTGACCTTGGAACCCGTTGAAGAGGAACTTCTTCTTCGGACTCTTCTGATGATCCTTCACCCTGGATCACCCCAGCCACAAAAGTTGATATAGAGGACATTGGCTGGGGGTTAGATACCTATCTAGAAATTGGAGCCTTGACTTTGGTTTTTAATACCTTGCAGGTGAAAGGCTTCAAAGAAGATGAGACAAAGCCGATGCAGGTTTTGTCTTTTTTGGTGTTACAGGAGGCTGGGAACTTGCCCTTGCACTCTTTACCATAGGAGGAGCAGAGCTTGCATCGACATCTGAGATAGAACATTTTTTTTATATCGTCTGTTAAGAAGTAAACAAATTAGACATGAGTAAATTTACTTCTTATGTCTAGTTGTTTACAAATACTTACTGTTGTACGATCTCTTCTAAGTGACAGGGCAGCCTCAATCAAGCTTGAGGGCTGCGCTTCTAAATCAATCGAGTTCCTTTTCTAGGATCCGATCTTTCAACAGAATTGAGGCCCTAGCTAGAACCTCATCGTCCGGAAGAGCTGTGATACGATGAGAAATCACTTTACTTTAACTACGAATTTCAGTTTGAGTAGAAAGATGAACAAGATTATTACCATTTTCTGGGATGCCATAATCACAAGATAATGTTTCTCTCTTTTGGAGGGGGAAGATCTTGTTCTTGAGGAAGTCGTGGATGATCTTTCGTCCAGCTAGACCTCTCCCTACCAGGTCGTTGATCACTAGGACCACACTCTTCTCATCGTTGATGAGTTTGCTCTCCTTGTCAGCGACTTGGTTTTTTGTTGACCACTCCAGTGGTGCATCACTACTATAAGTGATCCTACTCTCGCTTGGAACAACGGAATAAAATAATTCCTTGCCCCATGTCTGGCTGGCATCCTTGGTAGCTAAGAAAGGGAACACCCTCTTGTTGGCATATTGGAACTTAAAATAAAAGGAGCCCAAAGCACCAGCAGCTTTCTTATTATGAATGATCTGGTAGTAAAATCTAAACAAATGCAAACTAGGGGCTATTCCCAAAAATGCCTCAAACATATGGGCAAAACACTAAGTACCAGGATTGAGTTCGGTACAAGGTGGACTAGTTCTATCCCATAGTGATTGAGAACTTCTATCAAGAAATCACTCTCGGGCAAGCGAAAGCCTGCCCGGAGGTAGGGCGCAAAGAGTACCGTAAAGTTAGTTGGGGGACTCGATTCAATCTCATCCTCCGGTGCACGCCATTCAATAATGGCCTTTGCCGGAAGATGCCCATCTTGCTTCAGTCCTTCGAGTTCCTCCGCGGACAACATCGATGATTTCCATCCCGCCATTGCCCTGATTCACTGGGAAAGTAGAGGGATTCTTCTCTTCGAAGGTTTGCGGAGGACGAAAATCTCTCGGTGAATGAGGAAAGTGAAAATGACTGAGGTAAAAAATGTGCCTAAGAAGAGGTAAAAGATTCATATATATACTCTTGGCACATTTAAAACCCACTAACTCCATGACGAGATGGCTGCACATCGACCAGTGGTGACATGACAACTCATACTCGGTCAAAAAAGTTGTTCCATGCAACAGAAGACGTGCAAGACCATGGTTGTAAGCTTTTTCTCTTTTCCCGAAGTTATCTTTTTCTGTAATCATTGCAAATAAAAAGATGCAAAATCTTTTCGAATAGAAGTTACCTCGATATACAGCTCGAGAAGTTCTCACCTGATGATGTAAAGACTTTAATCCATAGAGCGTACTAACTTTTCGGCTACCTTGAAAAAATAGGATCCATAGATCCTAACTTCAAGGTTTTCAAAAAGTCAATACGATCTGTGAATTGTCTATTTCCCCAAGTAGAAGAACACCAAAGTAATATGAGAAAGATGGAAAGCTTATGAAGGAATGATTCTTTTTGTTCTTCTGGTGATTATTTATAGACCGACAATTTGCGATAAATAAATGAACCAAGACGGAAGTCCAACAGATGAGATTTTATCAGAGTCTGTTCCTAATAAACTCGATGGAAATCAAAGCATAGCCTTGTTTTTGGGATTTGTTGTCATAAATGAAAATGGTTGACGCTCTTATTTTTATCTTCTAGAAATAGTAGTTATGTTTTTACAGCTCAAGTGAAATTGCCTTCTTAACCAAGTCTAGTTCTGGTCAAATCTCTTTCAAATAAGTTATTTTCACTTGAAGTTGAGGGGCTAGCTGACGAGGATTATTGATCAGTCAATTGTTCGGTTATATGTTTATTATTTATTTATAAATAAAACAGATTCCCTACTGGGCCCAAGTTAACTTACTGGGCCCAAAGATCAATCAAATGGTCAGAAGGTGGACCCGAGAGTTTTTCCCGGACCACCCTTAAACTTATTCAGGACGTCACATTGGACCTCCCCTACAAGTTTCTTCAGACCACTCCAGGACCTCTCGCCCGCAGAGATCCTCGAAGGCGGTTACCCACGTGATAGCCACACGTGGAGAGAGGATATTGGCTGTTACATCCAGAAATATAACGGTCATCACAAAGAGACACATCGATTGACTCAAAGGGACGTGACTATTGGCGCGAAGAGGCACCACTGCAACAAACTGCTGACGTTTTGTAGACTATAAAGACCAGTCCTATGTGTCTTTGTAATAGATCCTAATCCAGACCCTAATCCACGTTTATTCACAATCATTCTCCCTGTAATCAGAGCATACCCTTTGCAATATATCACAATTTGAGTCTCTTGGTGAATAGACAGTAATCTCTATTTTTTCTTTATATTCTTGTTTGTATGTTCTGTGACGAGAGTCCCAGACGTCGGCAATTCTAATCCAAACTTAGCTTTGAACAAATAAAAGAATTATGAAACTCCCTTTAACTAGCCTTGCATATGTAATAATTGCATACTATATGTTGGCTCGCGAGTACAGTTGTGTACTCATGCTCGCTCAATATATTATTATTCAGTAAGCATAAAAGAAGAAGGCTATATGGACACTTATGAGTATTCGTCAAGATTGGAGATAAAAAACCAAGAACTAGATCGCGGGCCTCAGTCTATTGCTTGTGGGTATATCTTGAGGGTTCCACATGATATACTTTTATTCTGCTTCCAGTGCCGTTTTTTGAAAAATATTTGGTCTGTCCGGCCATTCTACAAGTCAAAAACCGTAAGGTATATTTATGTTTTGTTTATTATTATACAACTATTTTACATATTCGTGATATGTGATTGATATTCAATGATGTAACTGTGGACACTAGCTACTGATCCAGAAACTGATGATGTGAACACAAAAAATTTAGAGTTTGACACGCCTCCTCGTGCCGCCGCTCCAAACCGTGCCCTGCGTCACCACACCGCGCTCGGGCCGCCCCGCCGCTGACCCACGCCGGACCGCGCCACGCCGGCCTGCCGCTTGCCTGCCCTCCTCGCTGCGCTTTAGTACAACCAGATTAGCGAGCCTAGGACTAGTTGAGCGTTGAGCGTTGGCGTGCTATGCTCTGTTGCGAAATCTAGTTTGTTAAGAGAATCTTTGCTAGCAATAGTAAAAAAAAAAAACTGCTCAAAAAGATATTATCAATTGGTCATTATGTTAGAGATTAGTAAAACATGGGTAAAAGCCACTGCAACGCCAAACAAGCCTAAAGTGTTGACATGCTACTTGAACGTACGAAAGAACATTTGGAGACACCCGTGTGGTCTAGTTGTAAAGCACAAAGTAGTTGTTTTTAAGGTCAGAGGTTCGAGTCCCCACTCTTCTTCTGTAAATCAAACATAGGTAGTTCCTCCTATCAATTCTCGGTTTTTTTTTGGAAAACAAAATATTTGGGAAACTTCTTTTTGTTAATTTCTTTTGACCAATGTATGCTTGCTACCATGGCAGCAAGTACATTCTGATCCATTCTAACCATTGATTAATGATCTGGCACGCAAATTTGCCGACATGCTGCACGCTCAAGATCGATGCATCCAAGCCGCATTTGCATGATCTAAACTGGCTGGATGAAGATCACTTCTAAAATCATGCATGTTCTATATATTTCTTCACCTAACAGCAAGCTTGGATTGAGATAAGAGACCGTGACTGCCGACAGCTACGGTATGAAGCAAAAAAAAGTTTGCTTTGATGAACAATAAAGACGTACGCATTTCCTTCAACTTGTTGTAGTGTGCAAATTATATATGCTTGGTTGCACTTAATTAAACTATGTATAGTGTGGCAATTCAGCAAGATGTACTGCACCTCCATTAATAACATTGTTTGCTTAAATGTACAGCTTTGCTCACCTTTTGTTGTTGTGCTAGATGATGAGTAGATGTACAGCTAATTATTAAGGATGTCTACAGAAATTATAGCTCTAGCTAGAACCGTGCTAAGCAAGCATTATAATTTTGATTTGTGCAACCCTCTTCAAAACATTAACAAAAATTATGGCATACATACCACTATGAACTAATGAAAATTGTCACTAGCTCTAGGATTGTTCTGGAAGAATGATAAGATGCAACATTTCTCACTGAATTTGACTAGATATTCTCATTGGAAATTAGGATGCATTCTTGTGCAAGATTAAGGATAACCACCGTACCTATTTCAGGGAAAGGAAAACCACAAAACCCTAGAGGATGTCAGGATCAGGGCTTCCTTAAAATGCAAAAGGTGCATGCCTTGCGCTGCATGGTGCAGGATCTCCATCAATCTTTCACTCTGAACTTCTGAAGTGAGGTTGCAACATAGTGATCAGATCGATGGGACACCATGGAAGGAGAGATGTGCAGCAAGGAACAAAGCAAGCAATTAATGGTAGTGGCCATATAGATTAAGCCAAAGCATGCAGCCTTGCCTGCCTTAAGGAATCTAAAGTTGATTCACATTTCGCGACAAGTGTGTGGCAAGATAAGTATACAGCCGTGATGGCTGCCTGCCATTCAGCGCCATTAGCTAGCGTCGCTTTTGGATAAAGGGTTGGTGCTTTGTGCCAATCAAGGCGGATTAATGAGACCTTGGCCATCCATCCATCCATCATCGAAGATGGCCACTCCTCTCCTGTGATGATAGGAGGAGTACATGCGATCGGTGCTGACACGCACTGCACGTCTGCACTGCAGGTTGCAAGTCTACGTACGTTGACACTGGGCATGCAAAAAGGACAAAGGAAAGAAACAAATTAAGGGATCGAAAATGCACAGGCACTGAGCTACGTGTGCCCTCCTTCAATTTTACTGACGTATTCATGGGCTGTTATCGTTTCAGAGTGCATTCAGCGGCTACAGATGAGCAACCGCACGTCCGTCGATGAAAGGAAACACGTTACACGCATGGGTGCTCGCATCCCTTACCCCATCCACACGTCTACCACCGTCCACGTACACTGCCCGCAGCGGTGGCCTCCTCCATCCGCTGCGGCGAGATCCCCGCTATGGCGTCGCAGCGGCGCGGCCACCACGGCTGCACGGCGGGATCCAGGCCGCAGCATGGTGGTATCCCAGTGGCGTTGTGGCCATGGACGGAGACAGAGGACCAGTGGGAGCCTGATCTTTATGGTTGATGAAGTTATCTGTATAGTTCTTAGTTTACTCATGTAAAATAATAAGAGATTTATACTTGGCACCCCTCGACATTTAGTTCTCACCATGTGACCCCCTGAATAAAAATTTTCTGGATCCGTCTGGCTGTGGCGGCGCACGTAGCAAGCGGTGACGATGAAAATACGCTGATAGGTGGACCCAAGTAAATTTTGTACTTGGTTGGCACGGTCCTAGCATCTTTTTTTTAGATTTGCTAAACAACATTCACTGTTTTCTTTTGTCAAAATAGTCAAATTTTCATTCATTCGATATATTTTGAGATTTGTACTTCTTCTCATATGATGAATTGAGTCCGAATTTATTATGATTTTTTTGGAACATAACTGGTTCACCATATTGCCATATTTTGTTGGTATAGAATTTTATTTTTGTTTTTGCTTAATATGTCAAAGTATATGTTAGATTTTAAATCATGGGATGAAAATATGAGTTATTAAGACTTTCGAGAATAATTACAGTGACTAACAACAAAAATTATATAAATAAATTACTATAATTTATGTAGAAATAAGTCCATTTTACACCCTTGAACTTTGCGACGAGTCCAAATTACCTCCTAAACTCCAAAACCGTCTTATTTGCACCCTCGAACTCATAATACCATGTGAATCCACCCCCTCGGGCCGAAAACAGGTGGTTTTGGGCCACGCTGGCATCCACGTAGGGCGGTTTCGCCACGTCGTCTTCTTCTACATCCACACGCAAGCAACACAAGCATCAGAGCACTTCTTGGTTTCTTTGTTGGGCAAGATGGGGGAGGGGGTGAAGGCGATGCTAGTGCTGCCGATCCAGCTGGCCGACAAGGTCGCTAAGCGATGTCGCACGTATCTGCGCTCGGACCGAAAGTGTCTTAGAGCTCAAGTCCGCTGGCCGACAAGCTCGCCACGCCGCTCGCCAGCGCGTGGGCTCTCAGCCTTCGCCATGGCTTCGCCGCCGGGGCGGGGAAGAGGAGCACGGGGGGAAGCTTGGCGAGGTGGTCCTACCGGGACGAAGATGGGGGCTGGAGGTGGGCCGTAGACGGCGGCAGGTGCTAAGGAAGGCGGTCGGAGGTGGGGAAGAACGTGAAATCTGACGGTTGTGGTGGTCCAGAGCCGATGGGACTTGAGGGGAAGGGCCCCTCGGTGTCGGCGGCGCACGGTGATGGAGGTGGCGGCGGCGACGGTGCCGGAGCAGCGAGTCGGCGACGAGGGTGTCGCGGCCGGAAAGGGGAAATGGGGAAAATATTTAGTGAGTCGCCTCGCCACCGCACCGTCATGCCGGTGAGCCGCCGCCCCGGCCAACTGCATCATAAGATGCCCCACGATGCGAGGATTCCATCCCCCACCTCCCTGCTCCCTCCCCGCCGCCGAGACGAGATGAGTCGCCGCCGCCGCCGCTCTTCCTCTGCCCCAGGCCGCCGCCGCTGGACCGCCTCGGTCGCCTCGAGCTTTACCAACTCCACAGTCGGCTTCCAGTCCCTCGGGCGCAGCCGGTGCGCGCACCGCTTGCCCCTCCGTGCCATCCCAACGCCGGTGTCGCCGCGTAGTCGCATGCTCGTGGTGTGTGCCGCCGCCTTTGGATATGCCGCCACCTCGTCGGGCCTTCTTCGGTGCTTCCGCCGCCTCCAGTAAGTCCCCACCCTCATGGGACTTCGTTTTGCCCACTCGCCAACCGCCCTGCTACCTCACTCGCCGGCACCGCCACCTCCTTCCCAAGTCGCCGCACCTGCAGCGACTACCAAAAATGGAAAGGGGCGGGGCGTCTTTGGCCGTCGGATCTTGATCCGACGGTTGTGATGAAAGGCGGAAGCGCGCGAGAGGCTGGGCCAACTGGGCCGGAGGTGCGGCGGAGGAAAGTGGGCTGGGGAGAGTTTCGGCCCGAGATGGGCTTTAGAATTTAAATTGATTTTCTAATTTTAAATAATCTCACTAAATAAAAAGAGCTTTAGAAATTAGCAAAATAAATTCAAAAATTTAGAGAAAATTCACAGAAATTCCCTGAGGTATTTTGGACTTAAAAAAATAGTTCCAATTCATAATTGGCTATTAATTTTGTAAAATAAATTACTTTGGCCTTAAAATATTTAGGAAAAAGCTTTTAAAAACTCAGAAAATACTATATATTAATTAAATTTTTATTTTTCAGATTAAACCAAATAAAACTTCAATAACTTCAAATAACTTTCACTTTTGACTTTGAAAATTTCAAGAAAACAAATAAAGCAATGAAACTCTATCAAATTTCAGGAAATCCAATAAAATAATAACTTTATTTTATTTTATTTTGGTAACAGCACTTTGGGATGTTACAACCTCCTTCCCAAGCCGCCGCACTGCCCTCTGTTTCCCCCCTCTATCGCCCTCCTCAGTCGCTGACTCATCTGGCCATTTGATGATTTGGATGCCATGTCAGCTCCTCGTCAGCTAAAACCAGGGTGGTTTAGGGCGAGGGGATTATTTGATCTGGTATTGACAATTGAGGGGTGTAAAGTAAACGGTTTTGTAGTTCATGGTGTTTTTTGGACTCGGTCCATAGTTCAGGGGTGTAAATTGGACTTATTCCATTTATATATAATGAAGTTGTAAATGAACTAAAATTTGACTGTTTTGTGCTGAGAAAAGGGATTGTCTATTCATAAGGTGACTAGAATTTTGTTAAGCATAAGTCACATGTTTTATCCATTGGATCAATAACCAATCGTATGACACATCAATCTCTATACAAATCTAATGGTCACAACAATTAACTTAAACTTAAGAAAATTTCAAGTGACTTAGAAATAGCAAATCCGCTGAGAAAATAGTCGAATGTTGTATAGACGTACCTTTTTTCTAGCCCCGATTCGCGATGTTCTCACTCCTCTTCTAGAATCGGTTTGAAGCAATATTGTGAATAGCCTTAAGAACGCTGGACCTTGTAAAAGTCGCGTGGAATATATTGTTTCCAACAAAATCCATGTGTTCAAACGGATCAATGGGTTCTACCTAGACCTAGATGTCTCAAACTATATCTACGTATACGGAAAGCATGGTATGCTCGGTGCAAGTTCGGATTATGCCATCCTGGTTGCGGAACTTGGACTCAAATATATATATTGTGCTTCTTCACATGTGCAACACGACAGCAATCTATTGGATCGTGTATTCAACAGCAGGAAACTGTTTGCGGCGTGGTTGAAGTGGCGGTGGCGTCGAACTATTCGGATTCTAGCTAGGGTTGTTGCCTAGTTGCACAGAGGAGCCAAGATAAGGGCGTTTTTGGAAGCAAATCCTCTGACATTGTCACAGCAATATCATGGTGAACAGTGTTATGACATTATTTCACAGCCGTCAGATCGGGAATCGACGGCCAAGAACTGTAGCAATCAATCTCAGCTGTTGATTCCCGATCTGACGGCTCAGATCTTAGGAATGTCATGGTATTGTTCACCCGTGACATTCCAATAGGAATGTCAGGGGATGCCGATCCTTTCAAGGGAGTAGGAGTCGTCGAGACGTGCAAAAATGGTAAGCAACTAGTATGAGCAAACTACACCGTTCGTTTCTCATGTGAGGTGATCTCCAGGCAATTGTTCACGGTTGGTTGCATAACATGTGGTTTGTGATTCTACGCCACAAAATCGGGATCTCGGAATCCCAATCCATCCAAACAAGGCCTAAAACAAATCAACCCGATTTCACGCTTCACACGCCATTGCCCACCGCATTGCAAATTCCTCCACCTCTCACCATAGGGTCGAAAGTTGCACATCGCTTTGGATTTGATCAACGTCGTGCCCAAAAGATTCAAAAAAAGTTCGATGCGCATGAGCGACGTAGTGGTCGTACCGTGCCGGCCGCGTGCCGGGGAGGAGTTGCTGTCCGAACAATTCCAGAGCGTGGAGTTTCTGGATCTTCCTTGACCAGGCTGATCTGTATTCTTAAATTCCAAAAAGAAAATGTTTTAAAATAAAATCTTGATCATGAATCCCAAGCAATCCAGTGCTAAAAGTTACCTACATTTAATAGTGTTTAGTTATGAGGCCCGATTATGTGTGGACACTTTATTTACAAAGGCTCATTAGGGGGTTATCGGTGTACAAGGACTATTAGTTAGTTTAATCACATGTTGCTTATTCACAGAGACATTCCTCTCCAATATAAAGAGGGCAGGAGGCTTTTATTGTACACACAAGCATACAGACAAATAGATCAATAAAGAGATAATGATAGGACTACATCCTTGTGTTATTCTCTATTGTTTATTATTTATGAGTTAAGAGCTTCGTTCGTCGGCAACATGACCCCGATTATACAAGACGTTATCAGTACGATAACACTCTAAGCTAAGGCTTCCTGATACGTTGCTTTGATCTAAGTTTTCAATTCTAGCGGTAATGTTCCTTTTAGTAGATTGTTTTTATTCTATTGTTCATTGTCGTCGATCCAGACAGCCGGCTAGGCGCACGCCTCAGCATGCACACCGATCGCGCCTTCCCGCCGCACCGTCCGTACACCTCCACATACACACCGATGCGCCATTGCCACGCGCCTTGCGGCAACGGTCCAACATGGTCAGGGGCTCTGGTTCCATCCTCGATGAGGATGGAGCGACGGCGGTGGCGGCTGCCACCATCATCCATGGGGAGGACGAGGTGGGGCACCACGTGGGCATTGGGCCGGACCGATCGGCGCTACCGTTGCCGCCGAGCCGCGTAGCATGCTGTCTTGCACTCGGTGCATTAGGGGAAACCCTAGCAAGCCACACAAAAACCCTATTTGGGCCGTTGGTTCTGGTCCATAAGGCTTGGTCGGGATGGGATCCGTCTGGCCTTAGCACTTTGCATGAAATCCCTTTGGTTTTTCGGAATTAAGTGCAAGTCTTTGGTTTATTAAAATTGGGTCCTTCTATACCAAAATTTTGCAAAAAGGACCTTGAAACTTTCAAAATAAAATATGAGGACTTCCACTTGGTGGAACTTTGCAAATTAAACCTCGGAAGTTTTTTGGTTCTTTTATTTTATGTCTCCCGCGGTTTATTTAAATACCAGAAATTGCTTTTCTATTTATTTGTGAGCATAATAATTGTTCTTTGATTAGAAAATTTGTAAAAAAAATTGATAGAAAATTACTAAAAATCCGTAAATTTGATATTTACTACTCATGCAAATAATTTTATTATTGTAACATATGTTTTGACTCATGTGGTACATGATGTACCTATTCATTACCTTATGGTAATTATATATGTTGCTATATAGTGCTATAGGCAACATGGCTTACATCGCAAAAAGGGAATTTGATGAATTAACAGTTGACAGGAGCAACTACTAACCTAGGCCCTAGACGTAGAGCTCTACTAGTCTCCAAAGGGCTAAGTGTAACTATTGTTCCTCACAACAATATTAATAAGCCCCCAGAGGAAGATAAGGCTAAGACCATATTCTTCCTACGTCATCATTTGAATAAGGATCTCAAGAATGAGTATTTGACTGAGAGAGATTGTAACATCCCAATTTTTGATATTTTAAAATTCTTTTGAGTAGTTTAGCCCTTTGGAAAATTTTACCAATTTTATTTGAATTTAATAAGCTTAATTGGAAATTTTAGAAGTCAAAATGGTTTAATGTGAATAATCCAAACACTAATTAATTAAAAAAAACCTATTTTATTTGGATTCCTTGTGCTTGGAAGTATTTTTCAGACTTTTTTTGGGGGAATTTTCCAAGTTCATTTTCTATTTTCTTGGTATTTTCTATTTTATGGTATTTCCTAAAATCAAAAAATCTATTTAAAATCTAGGAAGGCCGGTGGGCCGAATTATTTTCCGCAGCCCACCCTTTCTCGTTCTCTCGGCTCGCTCCTTCGGCATGCACCAGCCTAGCCGGTTTAGCCCCACACCTCGTTTCACCAGTGTCCGCCACGTGTTTGTGCCGCGCCGCTGCCGACTCCGTTTTGTGCACCACACGCGTCAGGCTATTTAAGGCCTCGACGTCCACGTCAAACCCGAGCCACTCAACCCCACCGCCAATATCCTAAGACTCGGAGCCCCTACCTCCGTTGCATCGGATTTGAAGCTCAAACCCTGGTACTGCCTTCTCCTTCCTCGGATTCTGTCCCTGTCGACAAGTCCCCGTCGATGTCGTCCCCACTGTTGGAACCGTCTCACCGTGTTCTACCAGGTGCTTACGTCATCTTTGGCGGAGGAGCCTCATAGCCGTGTCACACCATGAAGCCCTTGCCGCCACTCTACTCAGTCGTCGCCGCCTTCGCCTGGTAGCCGACGACGACCATTGGTCCTTGTGTGCCACTCATCCGCATCGCCCAGACCGAGAGAACCTGATGCGCGCCTCCAAGACCTTAGAGGAGGTTGTCGCCGCCGCCAACCCCCTTGCCAACAGATCCAGTCCCATCTGAGCCGGGATGGATTCACCGAGGCACGATGATGCCAAAGGTGCTCGTCGTTCACCGTCACCGTCACAAACCCGCCACCGCTGTCGCAAACCCGGCGCCACCGTCGATCTTGCCCCTCAATCGCTGACGTGTTGTAGACATGGACGTCAGCTTAGCGCCACGTGTGTGCCACGCCAGCCCCGTCGCTGCGTTAGCCACCACCGCACCCAAACCATAGATCTAATCCATGTGGACCTAGTCCATCGTTGCACCGAGCCTATGACATGTGGACCCCACCTGTTAGTCCTATTCTGCATACCCATTCCACTGTAGACCGTGAACCCGAGCCCACGAACCCGGTCCATATCCGTGGGTCCCACGTGTCAACCCCTATTTTGTCTCTCCCTTATTTATTTTCCAAATTTCTCAGCCGAACCAACTTCCAAGAGCATTTTCTTCTTCATACGATCTCTGATTGAGCTCATTCAAGTTTCTAAATTCATCTAAAATTGAATCCTACCTTCCGGTGTTTCTATTATAATTTTTGGAACTTGTTTTTGCTTTGCTTTGTATTGTATTGTATTTATTTATGTTTCTATTCTCTCGTTGCGTTAGACGTTGATACTCCGGGAGCGTACGAGGAAGGGGGATTAGCACAAGATCAAGACCAAGAGTTGTTCCAAGGCAAGTTGTTATTTGATCATATTGCACCTAGTTTTACAAAATCACTTTGATTTAAATTATTGCAGACTATTTCAATTATCAAATGCTTTATTATTTTGGGGGTTAGCTATGCAACCCATTTGATTTTATACCACATTGTGAATCATATTGCCATGATCATTTGTCACCCTAGCTTGGTTAACTACTAGTTGGTACTATCATAGCACCAACTTGGGTTGGTGTCGAGACCCAAAATTACGATTCTGGAACCCTCTGTGTAAACTGCACTAGTCCAGGATCACGCTAGTGCACACAGTGTCAACATAGGTGAATATTAATCCACATAAACGATAAATAAAGTAAACGATTAGTTTGAATAATAAATAAGGGTTTTGACCTTATGGTCGAGATTACACTTAATAAGCCACGCGAAGCTAACGAGAGAATAAAGCAAAGAATAAACGAAATAACTTCAGCGCAGATCCCATCAATTCACCACAGGCAACCGACTGGGACCCAAACCTTAACGACCAGCAACCTTCAGCGAACTCCTCCTCGAAAGCAGGCGTAGACTCTTCCTCTTCTGTAGGTTTGGGCGTAAGTTTTACAACAAGCGTGAGTACACAACCGTACTCGCAAATCATACCACGGAATGCAATTTATAGATGCAGACTTACTCCAAAGAAAAGGCTTATGTGGTTCTTTTGCGCAAAAGCAACATTTGCAATTGAATATAATAATAGATTGAAATACGGTTCAAAACAAATAGACAATATTAATTTAACGGTTATTTTCACAAAGACACAAATCTAAACATATTATTTCACATAGCCACATGACTTAGATCACATAGCTCCCATCCCAACATTTTATGAAAACTACCCCTCGTGTGAAATCCCCGAGCATATCTATGACCGCGGACGCGGCTATTCGAATAGATTGTTTAACACTCTGCAGAGGTTGTACACTTTACCCACACGATACAACTAGTGTAGCAAGCACTAATCATAACAAAACAGTTCAGAAACTTCATCTTAACATTGACACTCCCGATGTGCTTACAAACCGCTATGCCAACCCAAACGAAGCGCTTTGGCATAACACACACCGCTGGATAGGGACACGGCGAACCGCCCCGTGATGCGACTACCTTGTAGTACACACCTCCACCCATAGCCTAACCTACCACGTGAGTAATCAATGCCAAGAATCTGTAACCTACTAAGTTAGGTCCGTCCCATACGGGCATGTGGTGCGTGCATGAAGAAGCTCAGTTCAATGGCGCACAAAGTTAAGTTCTTAATTGACCAAGGCAAGACTTCCATGTTCTAACTAGATCACAAAGATTATCATTCCCATTCACAAAGTCCACCATATCACAAAGTATCCACCACTTGCCTCAGTCCAAATCCTTTCCCACCCAGTTGGTTTTAGTGCAACACATGCTATCACGAAGTAATAACACATAGCACACAGTTTTACACAAAGTTCCATAGTCACTTAGTCAGATTTAATATTTGCGACTCAAATGAGATATGAGACTCGTAGCATGGCTAAGCAATTGTACTCGCATCTATCCAACCCACGTTGGTGCTATAATATTACCAACTAATAAACCAATCTAGGGTGACAAGGTATTATGAAATACAAGGCCAATGTGTGATAACAAATTGGATAATAACTATGCCCAAAATATTTAAATAAATAATTAAAGTAGAATGCAATACTTTGAAACAAGGTAATTTGAAAACTGGGTTCAAGATGATCAAAGGCATGACTTGCCTTGGAAAAAGTTTAGGTACTGGTCTTGATCTTGAGGTGCTCCTTCTTCTCCAAAATTCCCCGACGAATCGACGTCTATTCGCAAACGAGACAAATAAACAAAAAAAAATAACAGAGGCAAAACAAACTCTAAAAATTAAATAAAAATCTCAGATAAATAGAGCTCGAATTTAGATAAATTTAGGAATTTGAATGGGCTCAATCGGAGTTCGGATGCAAAAGTTATGGGCTCTGGAAGATTGGAAATCTAAAGAAACCCTAATTTTGGATTTTCTGGAATTTCCGAATTATTTCTTAAAAGAAAAATCAGATTATTGCGCAAGCATGACGTCAGCCCTCAGAATTCCCGAATTAAAATAAATCCGGAAAAGGCTACAGAGAAAGACATGTGGGCCCTCGGTCCATGGACCGGGTCCACGAAGATGGGTTCATGGTCTATGGGTGCACAAGTCGATGGAACAGTCAACTGACACGTGGGGCCCACGAGTCAGTGGCTCGGTGCACCGTGGAACAGACCCACACGAGATGGATCTAGGGTTAGGGTTACGAGGTGGCACGCGGGCGCTGACTGGCGGCTGACGCGGACGCCACGTAGACGACACGTAGGCGACGGGCTGAGGTGGCTAGCTGAGGTGGCGGCTGACGCGGTGGTTCGACAGCGGCGGAGGCTCGGAAACCTATGGTTCCGGCAACCAACGGCTCTCTGGTGGCGACGGATGGTACCGGCGGGTAGAGAAGACCAGGGCGATCTCGATGGGATGCTCACGGGCGCTCAGGGACCACTATGGTGGCCAGCGGCGAGGTCAAAGCGGAGGTTGTGGCTCGGGCTCGACGGCGACGGCGTTGGAGAGGTCCTCCGGTGAAGGCGACGGCGGTTCCGAGATGCGGTGTAATACTCCAGAAGTGTGAGAAGCCAATAATCGGGATAAATTAATTTAATCGGTAGAGATTAATTAATCGGGGGAAAGTTTAATTCAGAAAATCATCAAATCAATAAAGAGAGGGTTTTCCGCTTTTCACTCCAACTGGGCACAGGCTTTGGCCTGTGGGTCGGCCAGCCAAGGGAGGGGTGCCACTCCCCAAACCCTAGCCGCCCCTCACCCCTCCTCACGCCCCACCTCTCCCTTGTGGCGCCACTTTCTCCCCACCTCCTCCACCCTCCTTGCGCACTCCCTACCTCCCTCCACCTCCATTGCTGGCCAAAGAGAAGAAGAAGCTCCATTGTAGCGGCCAAGGAGGAAGAAGAAGGGGAAAAGAAGAGAAGGGAGAAGAAGAGGAGAAGAGAAGGAAGAGAGGAGAAGGAGGAACCTCTTCGGGGCTGTGTTGTCGTCGTCCAAAGACGTCGTCAAGGGTGGGGCGTGATCCCGAGGGCGCGCCTCTTCGTGTCCACCATTCTCGCACGGTGAGGCAAGTATTCGGGTTGCGAATATTTATGTTGCTTGTGAAATTAGTTGTGTCTTTCCGTGCAAGTCATATATGGATGATAGTGTGATATAAACATGGTGAATGAGACTTGGTTACAACATGTTTGTAATTAAAGAGTAATTTTGGAATGTGGTAGTGCTCTACATGTTATTCGTAAATGAGATGTGGTATGTACTCATGTATTTACTTATTGTTGAAAGTTACATTCTGGTACATATGCATGTTGAGAGCATCTGAGTGCCTTGGTCACGTGGTGACCAAGCACATCTGATTGAGTCCCGTCATGTAGATGACGGGCTTGAGGTCCCACATTCGTGGAATGTGGGCTATGAACAAAGAGGTCCCCATCATTAAGATGATGGGCAAAGTCCCTATACATGTGGTGTATAGGCTCTTGGTCCCCTGTACAGAGGGCACGAGCAAGGGTATCTGGACGGTTGTATACCCCGCATTCTGTAAAATGCGAAAAGAGATAAAGTTCAAAGAAGCATTGCATTGGTTGCATATCATGAGATAAATGGCTATGTTTAGTATAATGCTATTGTGGATTATTGATACTATGTTTGAGTTCATGTTTATAACCTTGTTGATACTTGCGAGTCTTTGGGCTTACTCTTGCTTTAATGTGTTTTAGGTACGATGGCGAGAACGACATGCATGGGAGGGAGTAGAAGTTGATGCACTCACTACCTCACACCCTTAAGGCGTTTGCCACTTAGCTTCAATTTAGAGACAAATAGAGTGTTCGATTATCACCCATAGATGGTTTGGTTTGAGTTTCAGATTATTTGTAATAATGAGATTGCCGTTTTGGTTCATTCATTGGTTATCATGCATGATTGAGTAAGTTTGATTATGAAAATCATTATATGCCATGATTTAATGTTGAACTCTTGATATAGCTAATTAAATAAAGGAGGCTCGCCAAAAATTTGTAGGTCGTGTTAGAATAGTTTAGTTCCAGTAGCATTCCAGGCTCATTGAGAGTTGGGGTGTTACATGCGGGTGGCGCGGCGATCCCGAAGATGACCTCCAACAGCGACGAGGGAAGCTGGAACGGCGGCGGTGGCGATGGGGTCCTTCGGCCGGAGCTGAAGACGACGACGGTAGCTAGGGCTCCAGGCGACGAAACGAGGCCGGCGGCTAGGGTTTCTGGAGGCGACACGACTTGGGGTGCGGGGCACGAGGGTCCTCGGGGCCTTAAATAGCCCCGGGAGACGTGTCCGCGAAGAGCACGGCGCGGTGGCGGAGAAATCGGAAAGGAAGGTGAAGTCTGCGTCGAAGACGACGATGACGTGACGGACGGGGCCCACATGTCAACGGCTAGGGCTCGGACGCGGGCGCGTGCGAAACAGCGCGGCTGCGTAACAGACTCAAAGATCTGACCGTCCATCCACGATCGAACGGTCCACAGCACGTGTGACATTCGGAAACCCCCGACATCTCAGTCGCATCCTGACCGTCCATCCTTGATCGAACGGCTCACAACGCTGGTGACTTCGAGTCGCCCGAACAGCCCATCTCCATCGGACCGCTCAACGAGAATCGGACGGCTGAGGTTCAACGTGCTCGCATTAGGAGAGAGGAAGGAGGCTGACACGCGGGACCACACTGCGGTGAGAGGGCTCACATGCATGTGGGCTGAAATGAGAGCTCTCGCGAAGGAGGGTTTGGGCTGGGTTTCGGCCCAAGAGCTTTTATGAGATTTTAAATAGCTTTTCTATTTTATAAAATACCAGAAATTCAAATAAGCAATAGAAAATAACAAATGATCTCAGAAAAATTCTAGAAAAATCTAGAAAATATATCTGAGCAGAGGGAACCCAAATAAAATAGTTTTGGTTATTGTTCATGTTGGGATTATTCACATTAAATATTTTTGATTGTAAAGTCCAATATTATTAAATATTTTTGATTGTAAAGTCCAATATTAAGCTTTTGAATTAAATTCAAATAAATCCAAATGGTGACTTTTTCCCTACTAACTATTTAAAAGATTTTTAAACTCAGAAAATTGGGATGTTACAGTTGGTTAGACACGATTAGTATGCTTAGCCTTGCATTGGGTCATTGATATCATTTTGAAATGTTAAACTTATACTTGACTAAGTGATTATGTAATGTATTTGTGAAAAGTTGTGTATTGTATGTTGTCATCTGTTGATAGCATGTGTTGCACTTAATAAACAGGGTGGGAAAGATTTAGAGTGGGGCGTGTAACACCCTGGCTATTCGAAAGCCAAGATGTTACCTAAAGGACTAACATACAACAACAATGCGAATCATTTCAAACAATAGACAATTAATCTCGAATAAAGATCAACATCTAATGGAACACCAAGGGATCATGCATGCAACTTTTGAAATATTTTTATTTAAGAGATATCACGAGAAGTGATCGAAACCCTTACTCTATAGAATGACCAATATCAATAAATCTTCCAAAAGAAATACAACAAATCGTGTCATACCATTTCCATCATCATGTAAGATGGTAATAACAATTCATTCTAGAAAAGAAACCTAGTGCAAAAGCCACCAAGTTGAAACAAACCTCTTTTAACAAGCTCACACTAGTACAAAATAATCTCATAAAGCACACTAGTTTAAGTCACTTAAGAGATTTCGCCCATTTAACCCATATTAACACTCAACACCAATTTAGCACACACCAAAAGCACTCTAACCATTACTACTAACAACCGATGATTATCTAATTATGGAAGCATTCGTAGTACTACCTTTATTCAGAAATTAGAATGGAACATATTTAAACTTCAACAATAGAATATTTTTAGGACAAGGTTTTGTAAGTCTATACAACAACCTTCATCTATTTCTTCATACATATATGAACAATTTAGCCTTTAAACAAATTCATCAGGTATCCAAATAGGAGACTGAGTCAAGATTAATATATGCTAAGGCAATAGCCAACGAGTCCATAATTAATTATCTCGAATGGTTAGATTAAAACATAAGACCAAATAATCCAATTTATTCAACAAGTTTAGCAATTTAACCAATTGAAATGGTCAAACAAATTCATTATTGCTTCATACTCCCTAATAACTCCATGAGTTCCAAACATGTATAGACAAAATCTTATTCAAAATTTTCAAGAACTACTATAGGACAACTTGAAATTAACTAACTTCACTTTTGAAGACATTAGTTAAGAAACCAAGATATTACCTCTTAGTTAAGTGTGACAACAGAACCCTAAAAGGGTTTCAACATCCTTTTTCTTAAAAAAGAGCATTAAACTTCAACTCTCAAATTAATCCAAAAGGAATACGCAAGATCAACGTCCCACACAATAAAGAACTTCTAAAAGAAATCTTCCACTGCCCAAATACCAAGTGAACCAATGAATTACATTTTTCAACAAGGGTAAAACAGAACTTTCCGTGAAAAGATAAATCTTGCAATATAACTACGCTCACATGGAGCAGAATTATCACAATAGTCGGAAGAACAATATTTGTTTCAAAGAACGATTAGAGACCCATTGGAGCTTACCCACTTCATTATAACCCCCGTTCAAAAGATATTCATCAACTGCAAGAAACTAAAACCAAGAAACCAGATACAAGCTCGAGAAGGACAACAACTTCATCAAAGAACTCATTCTCAACACATAACTATGGAACGGGGGTAGCCTGGCAAAACCCAGGACAACAACCACGATCTCAACTTCTCAACGTTCATTACCAATACGCATAACCAATATAATCAATTATGAATATAAGGTCATCTCATAGTAATCATAGAATAAATTCATAGATATAGAAAATCATAGCAGATCATAGATTAACAATAAGAATGATAGTACAGAAGCAATTCAAGAACAGTTCAACATGATGAAACATATCACTAAAATGCGGATGGAATGGACCCACCTACTGTGCACAGTGTGTCAATTTAATTTTCAATTATCATGGACCTAAAGCCCGCTTTGATACCAAGTGTAACACCCTGGCTATTTGGAAGCCAAGATGTTACCTAAAGGACTAACATATAACAACAGTGCGGAATCATTTCAAACAATAGATAATTAATCTCGAATAAAGATCAACATCTAATGGAACAAATGTAGGAATTTAATCTGAATTCATCGACAACTCATATTCTCTAAATATCCAAGTATATTGAGTCAATTAAGATATTCATATCAATAATCTAATCAAGTATCACATGCAGTTATTGAATCAATCATAAACATAAAGAAGGATAACATACTCCATTTATTACAATCCAATACTTAACGAATGATCAGAAAGAACAAGTTTATACGATTAATAGTGGACAAGGTGAAGTGAAAGAAAGAATATGAAGTGAATGATGTGATCCACGTGACTAAGCCCTTCCATGCATGTCGTCTTCAATGGTTACCTAAAACAAATAAACACGGCAAGAATGAGTCCACGACTCAGCAAGTACAACAGAATAAAGTGAACCATGCTGAACATGAACATATCAATCACGGAATATAATGCGAATGTTGAACAGATGAATAAGAACATAACATCACATAATAGAATGTGAAGGTAGAAGAATGGATGAAATCATATGAATGGGTGAAATGCATGAACTCCACTTCTGCTTATACCGGTATAGCCAGTGACACACCTGTCGGTGTTCACTTAGGCCCGCATTAAACAAAATACGGGGATCCAAGGCCCGTATGAAGAACGTTTCATACGGGGATCTAAATCTGCCCATATTGGAATGGTGGGTCTTACGTGCCCATGTTGGAATTGATGGGTCTTTTCATTCCACTCCCGCGGATGAAACATGAACAATGAATGAATGGAATGAATTATGAATAAAGAAAGTCACCATCTCATTAAACATGGATTAACAAACGTGAAAAGAACATGAAGCATTGAAACTACTCATAGATCATAGAAATAACAGTATGAATGTCGAACCCGGGAGCGAAGGATCCCGAATTCTCTGTGTTCAAACACTGGCCCAGGATTTTCAGCGTACACAGTCTCACAAAATGGATATCACATTCATATCACGGAAACGTAAATGACATTAAATAAATAATTGTTTAATACAACTGAGTCTTGAACAACAATATCAAATATCAAATGATAAACACAGCGAAACATAATAATAGAGGTGAGCCACACGATGCGCCACAGGCAATCGTCTGGGTCAAGGCCTACTCGTCCGGATCCTCACCGTCGGGGAAGAAATATTCTCCTGAATAAGATTTATTCAGCAAGGATGAGCACAACTTCCGTGCTCGCAAGTTACACCCAATATTGAATTAAAATGCATGCATAAGGTAACAATTGAGTATGGCAGGGGTTGTTTTGCATAAACAACATTTTCAGTGTAAATAACCATAGTAATTTCTAAGGCAGTTTTATACTAATACTAAAATCATATTTTGAAATGGCAATATTACGATGTGGATAACCTCCAATGATTTAGTGAAGGATCCCCTCCTAACACTTGGCTTCCCACCCAACTTTTCTTAAGGATTAACCATCCTCAGCATTTAATAAAGTATTTAAAAACCAAAGACAATTCTAACTTCAAGTGGCCCTGCTAGCATGTCCATGACCGCGGACGCGACTATTCGAATAGTTTCTACTCTGCAGAGTTGGTACAACTTTACCCACACGAGGTGGCATGCTCGTTATGTCGGCCAATTCACACTTCCGTAGGCGTGTGACTGAGCAATTACCATGAGGCCTTTACAATGTTCTGTCCTAGTATACTCATGCCCGCTAAGGTTTCGCCCTTTTGGACTAACCGTCCTCCGGAAGCCCCCTCTTGCACCAAGTGGGAATAAAACGTCTAACCGACACCCACATAATCACATGACATAAATACACTAGAGCATCACAAATTAATTAGCCAAATCCTGCCCATACAGGACATGTGGTAGTACGTTATGGCATAGCAATAAGTGGCTCAAAGACCGGACCTCAATTGACTTGGGCGTCATTCCTACAACCCATGGGCCTTAATCTTAACCAGATCAATCCCGTGCATAAACCTGCACCCACCATTCCGATCCTTTCGCCCAAGTCCAAACCCATTTTTGATTTTATTTTGCATAAAACTCTATTTATAAACCCATGTGGTAAGACAATACCACAATATCAAGTTTGAAACAAATTTGTAAAAATTTGGTGAGAACCCTCCCAAATTCTGTAAGTGTGAACTAAGCCTGGCTAAGCATATGTTTAATTTTGATAATATTTTGCCTATGGTGTCAAGGTAGTCACATACAATATTCAAATTGGCCATACAAATAAACATGGAATTAACTATATGTAAAACAGGACATTAAAATATTTATACAAACATATGCATGCGATAAAGAATTTAAAAATTGAAAATAACTTAAAATAGTGGGGGCAATATGGTCAATGGTGTAACTTACCTTCGATGATGTCTTGGAATTCTAAATCTTCAGATTGGTCGAATTCTCCGGAGTGGTCGAAGTCTAAACGTGAAAATACGATAAATTCAAATTCAAATTCAAATAAATTCAAAAACATAGATCAAAATAACTCCAAATTGAAATATTTTGGTTTAGTTAGCTAGATTATAATTTTATATAAATTTTTCAATTTGAATCACCCAATTTGGAGTTCATATGCAAAAGTTATGAATTTTAGAAGTTTTAAACCTAATTGAAATTTAATTGAATTTCTCGAATTATTTTTCTTGAAAAATCTATTTATTGCGAATGTCGACTTGCCTTGACGAGGATTTTCGGAATTTAAAAGAATTAAAATGATTTTTGACATGCGGGCCCCATGTGTCATAGACACGGCTCACGGTGGACCAAGCCCACCGAGCTTTGGAATTCGGTTGCGGTGGACCGTGCCACACGGGCATGCGCGTGGGCGCTGACTCGGCGCCACGCCAGATCCACGTCGAATCGGGCGCTGAGGTGGTATCGCGGTGGCGCACACGTGGCAAGGCCACGTCGGCGAGAACGGCGGCGACTCTCGGACGCGCACGACAACGGCGTTCGGCGGCTTTCCGGCGAGGGTGAGTGGTTGCAAAAGGTAGAGGGGAGTATTGCGAACACATTGATACCAGTTTGGTCACGAGAGGTCGTCGGAGGTGGCCGACGGCGAGAAGAACGCGGCGGTGTGGTACGGGTGTTGACGACAACGCGATTCTGGTGGCGCTCGGGCGAAACGGAGGTGAGCACGGTCGGCGTTGGTGTGGCGAAGCGCCGGTGGCGCGCGCGAGGAGGAGCGTCGTCGGGGGCGCCGGAATCAGAGAAGAACACGACCGCGGCGGAGGAGCTTCCTCGAGTGATTCTGGCAACGCTGGGGCGTATGAGGAGGAGTGAGTGAGGGGGAAAGGTGGAGGAAGAGAAGGGCTACCCGGTGCTCCCTTTTATAGGGCAAGGGGAGGCCTGGAGCGGCGGCGACGTGGGGGACGTGGCGGCGGCGGTTTGCGAGTTCGTGGCGTGCGTGCGGAGAACGAGGGGGAAAAGGTGGGGATCGTGTGCGGCGATGGGCGCGGGTCTCTTGCGCACGACGCGGGGAAGTCAGGGGCGTTGGAGAAGGCTGTTAGCGAAGCTCGAGTGCGGACGGCAATGGCGGCGGTTGCGCGGAGAAGAAGGTGGGGGAGAAGATGACACGGAGCCGTTGGATTTTGATTCAACGGGCAAGATCGTTAGCGGTGACGTGGAGGGAAACGAGCGCGTGCGGCTCGTTGGATGTTAATCCAACGGCGCGGAGGAGAGGAAGAGAGGGAGAAACGTGGGTGATTGGTAGCCGTCCGATTTTAATCGGATGGTGGGGAAGAGAGAGAGAGAGAGAGATGCGGGGGTGTGGGCCGGTTGGGCCGTGCGGGGAGGAGGTTTGGGCCGGAGCCTTTGGGTTTCGGCCCAAACAGGGTTTTTTTTATTTTCTTTTCATTTTTCAATTGTTTTAATTCTGTTAATTCCAAAAAGCTTTTAGAAACTAGCAAAATAATTCCAAAAATTATGGAAAAATTCACAGAAATTCCCATGCTTATTTTGGAATTAATAAAATTATTTCCAAATTTATGTTGGCTTTTAATTTTGTAAATAAATTTGTTTTGGCTTTAAAATATTTATAAAAAGCTTTTAAAATTTCAGAAAATTCCACAAAATAGATAAACTTTTAATTTTTACTGAAATTTGAAATTTGGGCTGTTACAATGAACAACAATCACTCAGTATTCGTCAACAATAATAATCACAAGGTACTTGCCCATGTTGGAATGATGGGACTTCACTACCCACTTCCGTGGTGAACATGAAAGAAGGAGCGAATGAATATTTTGAATATAAACATAGTATCGAAGAATTAAGGTATATCATTTATGAATGGAAATAAGAAATACCTAAATTACCCATTGCTTAATCATCAATCAAGTGGAACAAGCAACAAACAAGACAATTCAATTGTACTTGCCTTTCGAACTGCGATGGGTTAGGAGGTAAGGACGAAGCCACTAATCTCGAATTCCCTCCTCCTACACAAATTAATTACTTGAATAAGAAAAAATATGAATAGGACGCTACTCGAAATGCTTAATCGCATCAACCTCAACCCAGGGTTCATATGGTCGTTCTACCCAATTAACCCGACAGACTAACAATACGACAAACTAGATAACAATACTAAACAAAGCATAACTTTTGATCTGAGACTTGAAACGGAGTGAGCTCAGATCCTATAGAAAGATAAAAAAAATATCCACATTAAACTAGTTGGGTGAATTCTTTAATTCGACCAAAATATAAGGCTAACAATTCGATGAAAGTCTATTATAGAATCTGCCTAGCAGAAAAAGACAGCAATAAAGAAATGATCATAACTTTTATTCTACAAATCCAATTAGAGTGTTATTTATCAATCCTTAAAGCTAATGAGATTATATACAAAAATCTTTTTGGGCAACACTTCTGATTCAGCATCTAACTTTGTCATATTTAAATAAATACAATGACTGTTAATTCTCGTCAGACTTTTGGGACAGCAACAAAGAATTCATCATAACTTTTAAACCGTAACTCGGAATTGAGTGATCTTTACGCCCACTAAAAGCTAAGAACGAATACCACATAATGCTAGGAGATGGGATCTTCAAATTCGTAACCTAAACACATGAAAATCATCGCGCAAGGTACTGGACATAATTGATCTAATAGCAGTAGGAAACCGATCTACTAAACGTAATCGAATTCACATCTAATACAACCTAAACAGCGAGGGGAATCCAATGTTACCCTTGAAGAACCATAGAATGTCGCCGATCAATCCCCCACGAAGAAGATCTTCCTCCCTCTCCCTTGTTCTGCATTTCTTTCTCCTTCCCTCGCAAAGATCGGCAGTAGGGAACTCCAAAGAAAGATACTGAATTTAGAAGAAGTTAGAGATTTGAATCACTCGAATCAAAGGTCGAATGAAGGAGAACGATCTTTTGAAAGATCGAAAATCACAAGGTCGGAAGGAGGCTTGACTACAGGTGGTCGGAAGGAGGTTCGACCAACTGGTCGAAAGGCTTGGACTACCTAGTTAAAAGAAAGTTTCGACTAGTCAGAAGGTTGTCGAATGAAGGATTCGACTACCAGGTCTCAAGAGGGATACGACTACTCAACGTGGTCGTAGGAGGGATACAACTACTCAATATGGTCGTAGGAGGGATGCAAGGAGGGTATGACTACTCAATGTGGTCGTATGAGGGATATGAGAAGGGTGTGACTACTCAATGTGGTCTAAAGAAGAAAGAAGAATTCGATTGCTCGACGTGGTCGAAAGAAGAAAGAAAGATTCGACCGCTCGATGTGGTCGAAAGAAGAAAAAAGGCGAATAGGGCACAAGAAACTCACCAGGACAGAGGGAGGCCGAAGGAGGTTGGCGGACTGCGAACGGCGGCAGGGAAACTCGCAGCCGAAGGCGAAGGAGGATGGCGGCGAAGGGGTCAGCCAGGACTGACGGGGAAGAGGAAACACAGCAGCTCCTGCGAAACAAGAATTGATGCGGGGCTTAAACTCGGAGCACGGTGTTTCGGGCAAACCACAACAACAAGAGCGAGGGAGGGAGAGTTGAGTGCACGTGGTGCTCATCTAAATAGGCGAAGGCGGCATACGGTTCGACGAGGAGGAAAGTGGTTCGGCCGTCGGCAGGAGAAACTTGATGGCGGCCCTAGAGGTGGTGGCGTGAGATCCAGCATGCGTCAGCGAACCTCGAGGCACGGCGAAACGAGGGAGAGAGAGAAAGAGAGAGAGAGTTGTGGAAAAAACAAAGAGGAGGCAAATGGCTCCCTAGTACTCTATTTATAGAGGAAGGAGGGGGGACCAGGTGATAAGATGGAGCGGCAAAAATCGCGGCGCGCGACATGGGTGCACGACCGCAGTGAGGGAGGGGACAAGAGGGGAGACGAGTGGGGTGAAAGTCAAGGAATTTAATGCGCACGTCGCTGAGGGAAAAAAGGGTGGGATTTGGGCGGCACGACATTTAATGCGTACGTCGCTGAGGAGACGATGTCATTTAATGCTCGAGGACTTTTGCGAAAGCCGTGACGCGACATAAGGCAGAAGAAGGAGAGAAGAGGGCTAACAAGCGGGGTTGGTCGTGACCGGGAGTGTGGTCGTGACTAGGAGGTAGTCGTGACCGTGATTGGTCGAACGGGAAAGGAACGTCTGACGAGATATCGGAACGAATAGAGAAATGAGATTTTAAAGACCAGAGGACTCCAATAAACTAAAAAAATAGATTTTGAATTAGTTGAAGTTTGATTAATTCATATTAAATTGCTTTTAACTTTCAAAATTTCAAGTTAAGTTTTAGAAATTGAACAAAACCAAATGGTTATTTTAATTTTATTTTTTTTTTAAAAAAAACTCTTAAAAATTAGGATGTCACAACACATTAGTTAGTTTAGTCCTATATTTTTTATTCATGTATGAATAGAGACATCCTCCTCCTACATAAAGAGGGCATGGGGCTCTTATTGTACACACAAACCTACAACAAATAGATCAATAAAGAGAGAAGACTAGGACAACATCCTTGTGTTCTTGTCTATTGTTTATTAGCCGAGTGCTCGTGCGTTGCAACAAATTTTAAATAAAACATTAAACTTAGAAAACCAATATACAAAATGTAATCATCCCTACAAATGAAAGTTTCATACAGAATTTGTATCCAATCAACAAGCCACATAGAATCTTATCACAAACTATAAACACAGATAATCTAATTATCCATAGAAGATCATTCAAATATCTTATACATGTGTGCACATGTTTATTCACAAAAGATCTTATCAACTCAAGAGGGGATAGATGACAGACTCATCATCATCACCACCACCAAGTCCTTTATTATATTAAGATTATTTGTGAGTTGAGAGCTTCGTTCGTGGTTAACTCGACCTCGATAATACAACACTTAGCACCAGATTGCTGGGATATTCTTCTTAAAAAAGATTGCTCGATGGCGCTCCTGCCTCACCGTCGGAATACGACCATGTACCAATGTACCATTACTATGGTAGTGATAGAATTGAACGATAGTCCGTTGTTATCAGTTTTAGAAATTAGATAAAACAAACCAAAGGCTAATATAAGGTGCTTCGATTAAGAAAAAAAGCAATTGCAGTGTCATTTTCTACATTATGATTGTCCACCCGGAAATAATTTTTTGATCCAATAATTGTGAAAAGCAATTGTATGGTGCTACAATCATGAGGATATGAATCCGCTATATATGCAATGTATGCTATTATTGTTTCAGGAAAAAACAATGCTTTACAAATTAATGTTTTCCCACTACAGAACTAAGAAGGAAAAAAAAATGCTATGAGTTGTACACATAATTTGGACCCTAGTGGTTTCTTCAAAGCATAGGACATCAGGACCATGTGTGGTTGTGTACAACTACTTCCCGTAGAAAAAACAACACAAATTGAATGACATCAAGTACGGTGTCTTGTAAAGAAAGGGTCTTTTTCTCTGTTACTTTGAAGCGACCTGAAATAATCCTCCTTGCCTTCCCAAAAAGTTAGACGGTAAGAGTGCAATACAAACAATATGTACGGATCATAATAAGACCCCACTCTAATTTCCATTAATTCCTTCTCAACACTCAGTTTTTGTTGCTAATCCAATAATTAAATCTGTACCTGTAGCCACAATAATTGTTAGCTAACCTATAACCATTATGGATGTGAAAAACTCCTAACACACCCAGTACCATCACTCGACACAAGAGGAACACATGAAAGTTTGCTTTGAAGTGAGACAGTTTTTTTTGGCTGTTGGCACAGGAGGCAAAAGCGGGTTCCTACTCTCTGAAACGACCTGAAGTAGCTCTCGTTGCTTCCTCAAAAGTTAGCTAGCAATGGCAAGAGTGCAAGACAAACAATACTTCGTACCTCCAGCCCATCGGGTTTTTTTGTTAAGTGAGAGCCGACGTGTCTATCCTATCGTAAGCAAGACGTCAATGGTGACTTTGTCATTTCTTCTTCAAACTTCGCTCATCCAGTCTTATGTAGGCGTCGTGTGTGTGAGTGCGTGCGTGTGGTGGTGTGCATATGTGTGCACGTCTATGTGTTGTACTGGGTGATTCGCAAAAAAAGAGATGAACACATCAACATTTAGGTGATGTGGAAGATAGAAGGTGAACTTGTTTCTAAATGAAGAAACATGCAAGTTATTGATACCAAGACACAAGAAATAACAAAATAACTATTAGAGACTTGCTTGTTACCTAAAAACATGTTTTGTGTATAGCAATTAAAGCATAAATTAAATTCTTAGATACAAGCTAGATGGTAAGAGCATCTACAATAGTCTATGTCACTTGTTACTAAGGGATGAACACATCAACATTTTGATGATATGGAGGAGAGATAGTGAGGAAAGAAGATGAGTTTGTTTCTAAATGAAGAAACAAGCAAGTTGTTGATACCAAAACACAAAAATAACAAAATAGCTATTGAAGATTTGTTTGTTACTTAAAAATGCGTTTTGTTGATATCAAGAATTATCATGCATACTTGTAGCAATTAAAGTTAGATACAAGCTTAAGAAACAATCTATTGGGAGGCTTGTTTCTTTTTATTAGATTGAGTACTCTCTCACTACTTAGTAACAAGCTAAGAAACAAACTATTGTAGATGTTCTAGAGTGCAACACAAATAATATGTAATGATGTACGGATCATAAGAAGATTCCATATTAATTTCCATTAATTCCTTCTCAACACTCATCCCTGTAGCCACAATAATTGTTAGCTAACCTATAGCCATTATGGATGTGAAAAACTCAACACTCTAACTGCATGCACAATAATTATGCATGCACGACAGTTTATTTCTTAGTGTTGTCCCTAATGCTCTAATTCATTTACAGACAACTATAAAGATAATATTTTCAATAATTTATCTATAAAATCATTCATTTTTACCACAATTTCTCTCCTTACAAATTCACCATTTGTCATGATTTATATTCCAAGTTTATTTTTTATATAAGATATATCACATTCTCTCTTTTCACATATCTCTTTGCAACTAAAATTTTGAGTGATATGATAGATAAAAAACAGCTAAGGTGATAGCCACTATTCGAGATGTCCTCGGTACTATCACTCGTCGGAAGAGAGACACATAAAAGTTTGCTTTGAAGTGAGGCATTTCTTATTTTATTTTATTTTTGCTGTTGGCATAGGAGGCAAAAGCGGGTTCCTACTCTTTGAAACGACCTGAAGGTTGCTTCCTCAAAAGTTAGCTAGCACTGTCAAGAGTGAAAGACAAACAATACGTACGGATCATAAGAAAACTCCACCCTGATTCCCATTAACTCCTCCTTAAGACGCAAAAGACGAACAATCAAGCTTGTACCACCGATCTCCATAACTGTTAGTTCATCCATAACCATTGCGGATGTGTAAAACCCAACCTACTCATTGGCTCATTGCTGGCGTCTCGATAGAAGGGGAAGGCAGATACAAGTTTGCTTTTAAGTGAGCCAGAGTTTGTCGCCATAGGCATACGAAGCAAAGCGAAGATAAATTCTATGAGACAGGATCTCAAAAATTATTTTATACATCTGTCGTACATCAAAAGAGAGAAGATCAAAACGGTGGAGAAGAAAGGTCTTACCGAGGTCCGTCCATTAGAATTTGTTTACGAAGCAAGCGAGTCTCCTTCCCAGTTGACTTTTCAACAACCCGGACAGGGAAGCCGCAGCCGGGCAGCCCAGCCACAGAGGATCCGCGACCCACCGCGCGCCAAGCCCCGCGGATTTCAAAAGCGCCCGCACCGACGTGTCCTAGGATCTCGGGCCCCGCGATCCGAACCGCCCGTTTCCCCTCGTCGACGGCCGTGATTTGCTCCGACGCGGGGGGCACGAGCGTAATTATCCCCACGCCTCCCTAATCAGTTCCTTCGCGATTGGCACGCTGAGGTGGCACGGAGTAAAATAGCTGGCTCGTAGCACTCCGCGGCCGTGCGCCCCGGGGCATGCATACCCTCTCGCTGAACTGTGGGCCCGGGATGGCGTGGGGCCCAGGTGGTGCGTGATTGGGTGCGGGTGAGGTGGCTGGTGGGGGATGGGATTACGGTGGTTAAGGTGGGGCCCGTTTGTCTCGTGCAATGTGGCGGAGTGGTCGGGACACCGCCGCGTGCGCGGAACGGAACGGAGCGGAGCGCCACCTCGGCTCACCGGATTGGTGCTCTGCTTTGGGTCGGTAGTTAGCGAGTTTATCTTAAGTACTACCTTAATAATCTCATATGTGTTCTCGAGTGACATAGAGGGTTACAGCATCAAGGAAAAGCTTTGTTTAACGGAGATTCCATTTGGGAGTATAATTTTAATGTCTCCTAGGATCATTTAGTCAGCATCAGGAGTGGTGGTCTAGCCAACTCGAATTCAAATCCTCTTTCTTAAATACGTTGTGTGGAAGAATAAGTCTTATTCCTCTATACCAGAGTTTTTTTAATAGGGATTCTAAGGTCATGTGATGGCGTACCTTGGTAGAGTATGCAAGAGTTTTTTTTAAGAGGAAAAGAGAGCTTTATAAATTACTTAAAAGTTTGGTTACACTCTTGAGCTAACAAGTGCTCAACACAAAAAAAGGAATTTACTCACGCCAAACCGCACAATGGTTCAGGCGTTTCATGAGTTGCGCAAGCTTATGTGCTACACCATTTTGTTATCTTTTCGTGTGCCATATCAGGAAAGCCGACAACTGATTAGCCATCTCTAACACTTCAGACACAATAACACAACAGTCTTGAACAATGATCTTTCGGATTGGACAACAGATGGACCAGCGAGGCACAATCAATCTTTAGCACTGCCGTCTTGTGGATCCATTCTGCTGCAAGTCCGACACCTTCGTGACAGGCCCAAGCTTCAACTTTCTCAAGATCTCCCCAATGCTGAACTGTCCTCCACGAAGAGAGCAAGACCGAACCCTTCTCATCGCGAATTATTATCCCTACACCTGCATCTCCCGATTGGTCTGAAAATGCCCCCATCTACGTTAACTTTCACCCATTCTGGGTTAGGTGGCCTCCATCTCTCTTGAGGTTTCGTCACTGGTACATGTGTCAGCCGAACACAGTTTGCACCTAGCAGTTTCTTCCCTTTGACAATTGAAACCTGATCTTCTTGTCGGAAATTGTAGAGGGAATTCCAGTAGTCCTCTAGGAACTTGACAGACCCCAAAATCGAAATCTATTTAGAAGCAAAAAAAAAGTATCATTACGACCTCCGTGGCGGTACGTGATGGCGGACTATGCCAACCGGTAACGTGTCGCGGAGGTAGTGACAGCCGCTTACAGGCAGTGTCGTGCACATGATGTCTTTCATGCGATTGCATCTACTACCTACGGTACAATCATCATCTACTCTTTCATGCAATCCACCGATCGGCTTGGCCGGCGACTTCAAGTCGGCTCGCGGTAGATTAGAGCGGATTTGCACCGTAGGAAACCAATCTAGAAAGCCAAATTTGCAGGACTGAAAGCAATCTAGAAAAACGATTCAATCTACGAGTGTCGTTCATCGACGGTTACCTTTTTTATGCGAGGAGAGTCGATCGTGCTGATAACGTGTTTAGGAACCGTCGCTGGCGAGTCCAGTCCGAGCGATTACCTCGTAGACAAGTGTAGAATCGTAAGAACAATGCATGAACAACAAGAACAGAATAAGAAATTGAACACAGAGATATAGGGGGACGTCTTGCTTCTCTTTATTCTTTCATCCATCAATCAATCCTTTACAATGAATAACACCCCCTATTTATAGGCTACGACCTTGCTAGGGTTTGGGATGAGGCGCTCACTAATAGGCCGACTGCTGGGTCAGACCCATGGTTTCCCAACACCCAAAACCGAAATCTGTTTAGAAGCAAAAAAAAAAAAAAAAAAAAGTATCATTACAGACCTGCCAGCATCGCCACAGTGTTAGAGCTTAGCTAGTTGGGAGTATAATTTTAATGTCTGTGATGTACTCCCATATCAAATAAGATCGGATGAATATTTCTTTCTTTTTTCTTTTCAAACATGTGGATCCTTTTTCTTTCCGCGAGAAAAACATGCTGAATCCTGCTCTTGTCGCTGGACGGTCAAGGCCTCTAATATATACCGTGATGATAGTGCGCTAATTATGTCGGTGGCCATGCATGAAAATTCGAAGCTAAGATGGACCATGCTGAGAGGAGGATAGATTTACTCATGCACGCTAATAAAGGAACGAATTACACCTCTAGCACCCATGATGCATAGCCATATTATAGTGTTGAGAAAAAAAAAAGCCTTGAGCATAGCAATCCAAATTTACATTTGTAATAGTATCATAAAAAGAATCTTATAAAACATGTCATCAAACCAGTGGTGGAGCCGTGCCTGTGGGCTTAATCGACCACACTAACTTTTCTTTTTGAAAAAAAAAAGTGATATTTAGATGGAATTAACCCAGAAGACAGTACAAAGTTTTTAGCAATGGATCCTATAGGGAGGGGTAACCACATATCTGGCCTCACAATTTTGAAGTCTGGGCAACGCTTTTGCATAAAACATGAATAACAACGATTGGCATGATTTTACATATGGGATTAGGAGTGAAACATACACTCTTCTTTCCAAGGACGGAGCCAACTATAGTCTAAACCTCGGACTGAGCTCGCTATTATTGAGTTGAACTCGCAATTTAGTGATTTTTTATGAGCTTTTAATCTAACCCTCAGACCATTGTCCCAACGGTTCCGGACCCAACTCCGCTCGTTCTTCTTCCAACGCGAGCTGCCACGCGAATGACGTAGCACAAACTAGCAAGGTAAGACATCAATTCGCGCCAACACTCCTCCCATCAAAGTCTTCCCAACCCTCTCGAACCAAAAAGGAAAACTCTTCCCAACGGCAAAGCACTATTTATCCATAGGAAAAGGAGTGGAAATTCGCTCTAACCAACCTAATTTCCACGTGGCTGGTGAAAATAACCCCAGCCGCAGCCACAGCCACCCGTACGCTTGCTCACTTGCCTCTCCCAGTCCCAGTCACTCCCAGCACGGCACCCTTCCGCTCCCCGCACCCGGGCGGTAACCTCACCACCGGGCCCACCTCCCCCTCCCCACACCACAAACAACCGGCAGCTCCTGGCCGCGACCCACGCCCAAACACACGAACACTCACTGGAGAGAAAAGGGGAGGAGCGAGCTGCGAAGCGAAGACTAGGAAAGAGGGGAGGGGAGGGGAGGGGAGGTGGTGGGGGCGGAGGCGTGCCGGCGGCCGCGGTGGGAGGCGAGGGGGGAGGAAATCCTCGAGCTCGAGGCGAGGGGGAGCGGGCGCGGCGGGGCGGCGAGGTGACGTTCCACCTACCAACCGGCACCACGGCGGCGGCGGCGGAGGCCAACGGCGGGGGCGGGGGCGGGGACCCCGCGGTGGCTTCGGCGGCGAGGCGGCGGTGGGATCTGCCCGGCAAGGGGGCCGACAACACGTAATGGCGCTGCTCTCTTTGGGTGGTGGTGGTGGCGGTGCTTTTTTTTTGGGGGGGGGGGGGGGTTCTATCTTGGTGATACCTTTTCTCGAGCTGGTCGGTTGATCTGGGTCGCTTGGTGATCGATTCCGGCCGAGTTTTGCTGATTTCTGTGAGTTTTTGGTGGTTTTTTTTTTTGGTAGGTGGGGGTGGGTTAGGGTTTCGCGTGTGCGGCGGCTTTGGCTTTTGAATGGTTTCCTTATCTTGTGCTAGTTCAAATGCCTTTTTTTAAAAAAGAAAAAATAATGGTAGGAATGTTCGGCGTTCTAATCGCATTTTTAGTTTGCGTCAATGACTTGGGCGGGGAAATGGTTTCCCTGCAAGCAATGCGGTTTTTAGGGCGCGTTCGTGCGGATCTTTAAATAATTCGTGCCAATTGGGGCTTCGGCTGGCCATTGCAGGGTGTATTTTTGTAATTGCTCTAGAATTCTATGAAAGTTCCTAAATGATGTGGTGTTGAACCTAACTGTGGCTATTTTATATTTCTTGTGTCAAGTCTCGTGGGCATTTTTTTTAAATTGTAGGATATGTAGAGCTTGCTATCCATGATGTTAGGATTGTCCCGCCTGAAATTTTAAATTGCTCCCTTGAAAGTTTATTAGTTCTACAAATTCCGTTGGTATTTATTGCCAGGAGAAGTTATTCTTATAGATAGTGGTCAGCAATCTTGAATATTCAAAGTGAATTTTTCACATTGTTTACAAAACTCGAAATGTAACTCTTGTGAGGAGTTTGGAACCTGTGATTGTTCATATTCTGGGGAGTTTCCCGGGGTGACACTCATGTAAATTAATATATTATCACTGTGGAATTCCTTTTGATATATGGCAAACAAGCAAATAAATACAGTGTACTATTTCATAATTGGAATTTGGAAGGATGAAGAGACAGATCATCACCAAATGTAACGAAAATATCTTCAAGTTTAGATAACAGCTCTTGGTTAGAACTTAAGAAATGCATGTGTAATCTTTGTGACGTGTGTGCTTGAACTTTAGAAATGCATGTATAATCTTTGTGATGTGTGTGCTTTTAGAAAGTTCAGATTATACAACCTGCCTTTTTTACGATTGCTCTACATGTACATAACTCTTGTTAGGATCTTAGCATAGTTGGACTTCTTCTGCTTGTAGTAGGGCATAGTTGCTTGCATGTCATTGATAATTCATATGATTGGTTAGTAATTCTTTTTAATTTTAAATAATATAGTTGAAATCACTATATTAGATTATTGTTTTGACTCTATATAATTGTTCTGCTATTCTCTCTGATTTGCACTGCAAGGGGCTTCCAGGCCCCAGCTGCACAGTCATACATGTATTTATACTTTTAAATTTCATGCAGCCCAATGGGGAAAGAGGTTGTAGAAACGTCCACAGATGAGGAATCAGATTGTGTGGTTATATGTCCACCGAATGGAAAAACTGATCATGAGGATGTTATGAGTGGCAGCCATGATGAAGATTCTCCAAAAGGGCAAGAAACCCCTTCTGTAGACTCACATATGGATGGTAATGCCCAGGAAGACATGCCTGCAAATCAATATTTGCCCAAGCTGGTTGATCAACAGAAGTCTTCTCTTCCCAATTCACCAACAAAGCCTGGTATAACTGGACAGAAAGGGTCTAACCATATTGTTCCTCAGCCATTCGCTCTTGCAACTGAAATTAGGATTTCTGGAGAAGGGAATTTTACTCCAGTGGCTCATCCCACCAGCAACGCAGAAAAACTTTCTGACAAAAGTAGCACCTCTCCGGCAAGTATGACAAAGAAGGTCTGATAGTCATCTGTACTCTCTCTCACATCATATCATCCATGCTTCATCTGCTTATTTGTCATATAATCTCCTGGATATTATTGTTTTTTCAAAGAAATGTCCTCAAATATTATCGTGCTGGTATTATCTTGAGAGATTTCTGAATGTGTTAGTTTTAGGGATAAGCTATCTTTCAGTTGAAATAATACCAAGATACTTTCCATTTGGCAATTAGGATGGTGTCTTTGGAAGATCTTCCACAGCTATCTTGACTTTGTTGCATCCACAGCTATCTTGACTTTGTTGCATCCACAGCTATTAGACTTTTTATTAGCATAAGTGTTTTTCTGTTTACCTGTCTGTGGCTGTGATTTTGTAAGGCATGCACTGTAGTAAGCTTTCTAGATATGAAATCAGGCAGTTCTGTTAACAAAAAATTACTGGCTATGGATTGCAGAGTCCATCAGTGACACCCAGGAAGCCTCTGCAATCCGACAATACTTCCCACAGTCAAGAAGAAGACTCATATTCTGTTACTTCTTCGTATCCTTTTTTTTTTCCAGATATGGCTTTCATTGAGTTTCTCCTGTTAGCCCTATTCTTGTCGTGTTTATGTTGTTATGCATCCACATCCACAATCTTTACATATAGGCATATAGCCAGAATAAGGATGGAACTACAATTCTGCATGTTCGTGAATATTTTGTTGTTTGAACCACCAAACCCCACAAAATTGCCTAGATAACTCTTTCTTTCAGATGTCTTTATAACTGATTGATGGAAAAAGATTGTGCTTTTGTCATTTATGTTACGCTTTTCCTGAGCTTCGTACAGAACTGTTACTTCAGCAAGAACTGGAAAAACTAAGAAGACAACAGTTCCTGTTGCACCTACTTTTATATGTGGTAATCGTGCTGAGAAGAGGGGGGAGGTATGTATGTAGCTTATCATACTGTATCGAGAACTTATGTATTCAGCTTAGTAATCATAATTTTCTTGATTCTTCAGTTTTACACAAAACTGGAAGAGAAACGCAAGGCTTTGGAAGAGGAGAAACTTGAAGCAGAGGCCAGGAAAAAGGTAGGCCTTCTCTGGTTTATACTGTGGAATTGCCTGCCTGCAGGTTTTATTTCTAATATATTGAAAAACTATAATTGCATTTTTCGGAACACTAGAGGGCTTATACTTAAAAGTATATTTGTTGAAGCTACTTTTCTGACTTCACCTCCAAATTGTGCTTTATTGGAACTATTTTGTTTTGTACCACACCATGAATTCTTCCTTGTCTTTTGAAATACTAGTTACTTGAAAATTTAAATAATCCCCAGTTTAATATATTCCATTCTTTCCGGTTTTGTTTTATGTAAATGGGATATCAAAACTTTTTGAGCTTGCATTTGGCTATTGTGGTAGAAGCATGATAATTGATAAATTAGGATATGCTTGCAGTCTCTTGATGACTTAAACTTCTGAACAAATCTAACGAAATTTTCTATTCATGAACATTCAATTGTGCCATAGTGGTAGGGATCCGTAGAAAACTTGTTCAAAATGCAGCTGTTGCTTATTCAGACAAATCAGATTGTCTTTTATCATGAAATTTCATCCCTCAATTTGATTGGGAAAGACTAACAGCACTCGGAAAACATCAGTCATTGGAAACTGAATTTCTGATGAAGTACCTTTTGTAGATTTCTTCCATCTGATAGACGTCACGTTATATCCCTTAACATGGACAGTCTTTCAAAGTTCAAATGAGACACCAAGTCACTGACTATGGCTTGTGCCATGTTATTAGACACCACATTTAGGACTTGCTACCGACTACTGAACATGGCCCTTGCTGTGTTGTTATGGTTTGTGCTGTGTTGTGTTGTTAAACATGTTATGTATGGTCAGAAGATCTGTTAATTAATTTGATTTTTCCACCAAGAGGATGAAGGAATTCCTGCATATCTATATGATGCTCATATGGATTCAAATCATTTTGCTAGCTTTTGTTGCCATTCTTTCTCATTTGCCCCACTTTTATAGGAAGAGCAAGAAGAAGGTCTAAAACAAATAAGAAAGAACCTGGTTATTAGAGCAAAACCCATGCCAAGCTTCTACCAAGAGGGACCCCCACCGAAGGTTGAACTTAAGAAGGTAACATGCTTAGTTTTCTCTTGCTAAGATATCCTAATGATTTTTTTATATATATATTTTGCATTGCTCAATTGATTAGTAAATTCTGAAGCATTTGAACTTTCTACTGTACAAGATGGGTTTTTTAATGGAAACACATGTATACCACTGAGGACCGAGATTATGTGAGGTCTTCTATTTGTTTCATTAGTTATTCCATACTGTCTTCTAGGCTGTACTCCATGTGGTTCAATTTGTTTTTTTTTTGGGTATACTGCTTTTCTTTGGGTATCAAGGGACTATATAGTTCATATAGGGATCCTCACTCAATATTATTCCTTTCTATTATTGATGTTTTGGTGCACTGCACATTAGCACAAGAAGTGTTTACTTGAGGCAATGATTATTCATTGTTGTTCTTGTGGTTGAACATAATTTTAACTCAAGTGGTAAATTTTCTGAACTCATCACTGCTCAGATTTTCCCATGTAATTGACTTGGTCTACAGAACTATACAGTTGCTCCTACTCCAAAAGTGCTATTTATATTGTTAAATTAGGCATAAGTAGGGGTGGGAGTGGTTCAGCATTATCCAATGGGTAACCGATCCAATCAAAAAAATTTAGCAATATGGGCCAGAGGTGCAACCCAACAATAGAATAGGTCCAATAGGTTCAGAACCTATTGGTTCCAGCGGCTCAAGTGGATCGAACCTTCCGTGTTGTCCTCCTTGTTCCAATGCGTTGCCGCTGCTCGCTGCTGCAATAGTCTCTACGGCCCCTTCCCTACCACACGCACACCCATTTGCACCCCCACACAAGGCTCTCACAACAGCATCGGCACTGCTATCGGCTGCTGTCCTCCCGCTGTTCTACCTGCCCGCCGCAGCGGCTACACTGGCGGTGCTCGTTTCCCTATCCGACCAGTCTGAGGAACTCAGTTCAGGAGATGAGCTAGATGCTCCGAGCAATCATTCTAGAGCCAAGGATGCTCTACCTCATCGCTCACCTGTAGCCGAGAGTAATGGAGGCCTTACCAGATTATCTTCTAGCCCAAAGGAAACGATGTCTTCATAATTGTTAGCAATGTAGCACTTGCGGATATCCATTCATTTTTCAGGTGGGAGTGCCATAACTACGAGAGAAACAGACATGCGATGTTCATTCTGAAGCCTGACAAGGTGGGGGATATGGTCTGAATTGGGTAGAGGGTAGATTGTTGAATTAAACTAGTTGTGTCAAAGCTATCTTTCTCTGTTCTGTTTTTAGTTTATGTTTGTTAGTCGGATTGCGTTAAGCAATTCCGATGTTAGTTTTTTGTTTGAGTTAAGTTAGCTAATTTAGCTTGTTGAAACAGAGTATGTTTCCTGTTGGAAACAGAGTCGGACTTCAGAGTCTGTTTCCTGCTGGAAACAGAGTCAGATTTAGCTTCTTCAGTAGGAATACTTTCAGAGTCCTGTAGCATTTCCGAAACGTATTCAAACTGTAAGACTATATATGAAAACTGAAAACACAAAAAGACTGCACGATTGCAGCGACAACATCTAAGCCTTCTGAGATTTAGTTTTTGCTTCTTCTGAAGTGAATTGCGTAGTCTTTTGGTTCTGAGATTTCATTTTTCAGAATCATCAGAACTATCAACTCTGTACTCAGAAGTTCAGAACTTTTCAGTAACTCTGTCATAGATTACCTGATTTAGTGTGATTATCGGCCAATATGGCCATTGATTTTAGGTCTGTGACCTAGGGATATTCTCAAGTAATTCTTCTGTATTGTTCCTCTTTGATTTGGACATCATGTTGGTTATAGTTGTAAATAGGGTATGACTTCACTTATTTTATCATTAGTGAAAAGCTGGTTGGATCTTGTACTGAGCACACTGCGGTTAATTTAGGTACTGCCTGTATTGGTTATTGCTGCGTGCGGAAAGTGCCGCATGAATATCGGATTATTCTTTGAAATAAACATGGATATTGGGTTGTTACATTGACTCTTCGTACATCCGGTTTTCGGCCTAGATATATTATCAATCTCGAGTAGACTTTTTCCGCTGGGTGAGTCACGGGATCCCTCGCCATCCCGCTGGCCACAGAGGGCACCTCGGTGTTCTCGTCCGACATCTCCACCGCCATGGTCGCGAAAGCCATTCTGGCAGGCGCATGAGTCCCTGGCGTCGCAGTCGACGGAGTTGATGTTCGGCATGCCGCGGTTTGAGGTGAGGGACCTGGAGAGCGGTGGACACGTAAATGGACCGACCCTTATGACCCAATGGATCGTAGGGCCACGGCAGTACAATAAAAAGGCTCGATCCATGAACCACGATTTGAAGCTATGGCCACACGGGGCAGGTTCGGGTCGGACCGGATCGGCCCACTCCCACCCCTAGGCATAAGGTTGAACGAACAACAAGCAGTGTAAGAGATGTTCTTAGCTCTTACAATACCAAACAATAGCTAGTGTAAATGCATATTATATCTTCAAGCATAACAATTAAGTTATGACATAATATTGTCTGAAGCATTGGCATGTAACCTGCTGATTTGACTGGTGATAAGCTTGCCAGCCTGTAGCATGCACTAGTGTCAGTCTTCATCTTTGCTGTTATTTATAGGTGCCTCCAACGCGTGCCAAATCACCAAAATTGACACGGAGAAAGAGCTGCAGCGACACCCCTCATACACCAGAGGGAGGAAATGGCAGTGCAGCATGTTGCCGGCTGCATCGTCACAGCATTGGGAACTCCAAAGATGGTAACAGCAGGGCACAGTGTCCTCCAAAGAGCTCTCCGAAGACTGGAGTAGCTACAAAACCCAGAGCGACCAAGTCTGTTAGGAAGAATGTGGGGCAGCCAGGCGCTGCGAATCTTGCTGTACAAACCTAACTCATGAGCCATTCTCATTCCCATGCCATTTTTCATTTTAATTTATACCTCACATCACCACAAGACGTCCTCATGTCCCGACAACAGTGTGTTTGTTGCTGGATTATTTTTGCATTCTCCTTGTAAGAACCTTGGTACCGAGACCATGTGCTGTTCCGTGTTGTAAATTTGTTGAGGGTTTTGTAAGAGGTAACTGAGTCAGTTCTTCTGTAAGAACTAATCTGGCAGCCGGTAAGCTGTTGGAATGACGTTATTGTTGATGTATGGCAGCATTCGCAAATCCTATGGTATTGTATGTAAGCAGTAACTTATTATGGGCCAAAGAACTGTGATTGTTGAGATTGCTGCGAAATCTGTCGAGTTCCATATTTCAAGAATCGTCTTCGATTTGAAATTGGGGATGGACAGTTTTAGCCTAATACTTCATGTGTTGGAAGTTTTCCTGTCTCCGAATTGGCATGCTAAAAGGAATCTGTGATGAAGATGCCACTTTGTCGACCAAAAATTGTGAATATTCCGCGATTATCATTTAGTCCAGCACCATTGTCATATAGGGCCCTGAAAGTTTGGAATATGTTGGACTGAAACGGCGAGGGGGTGTTTGAATAGGAGTACTGTTTCTTTTTCATCTTGATCGGATTCAATATGATTTTTACTCTAATAGCTATGAGAGCTATGAAGATCAATATACAAACATAGCGGAAGACCTGTATTGAATCCAATTAACTCTCTAAAGAAAACAAATCAAAATCTCTAAAAAAAACTCAAGACAAAATGAGTTGGACGGTCGGACCTCTCGGATGAACAGTAAAATCAGCAGAACGTAAGATCACAAGTTGGTGTAAGATTTGATCCACAACTCCAAACTATACAAAACTTGAAACAAACCTTCTTTAGAATGTCATGAACCTATTCCAATCAAGGATCGTGAAGATCATTGCCAAAGTTCCGATCTTTTTTTTGGTTTGAGTGAAGATTGCTTCAAAACCAAGTCAAAACCAAAATATGATCTAAAAACTTGCTCGTGGGTAAGAGATGATCCTAGATACATTCTCACATGTCACAACAAGTAAGATCCAGACCAGAAACCAAAGGATCACAGAAAACCCCAAAATCACAAAAGAGAGAGCAAGAATAAGAAGAGACTCATCTTGAAGAAACTTGCTTGAATTGATTTCAGATTAAAGTTAGTTTACAGCCACTCTATCCTGGAGAACAAAAGCTCAATACTTGAGAACACAGTCAATCCAACTCTCTAAAGCTCTATCTCTCCATTTTCCTCTATTTTCTCTAGAACTAAACTAGTGTTCCTTGTGTCAGGATTGGAGCATGCACAGCCAGCACCCTCCCCTGTTTATAGTGGAGGCTAGCTTCTAGAGGAAGACAACTAATCGGGCATCCGTTAAGCCCACACACAACGGGTTTCACTTGCATCGACCTCAGCGCCGCTTGATGCGACCCATCATACCGAACTACCACGTCGCTTGATCCATCCCATCGCACCGATTTGTCTTGTTGCTTGATGTGACCCGTCGCACAGAACTGTCTCGCTACTTGATTTGACCCATCGCACATAACTGCTGCGCTCGATCATCATTGTCCATTTTGTGCCATGCTTGAGTCCAACCATCTAGACCTTGGTTCTCCTAACTAAGTCCCAACCCTTCTCACCATTAACCATAGTTGACCACTAAACCATCTGCACATGAATAGACAAATAAATCGATTTCGGGAACAAATTCTTCGCAACTTGACACACGTTAGTTAAAACATGCATCATGCAAAAACATGCATTCAGGACCACTGTCTTCGATCAGTGTCCACGACCACTGTCTACGACCAGTGTCCAGGACTACTGTCTTCCACTAGTGTCCAGGACCACTATCTTCGACATTTAGGCACTCGTAGCAACAGTACTCGAAGCAACAGTACTCGTAACTTTCGACCGTTCGAAACTCGCAGCTACAGTACTTGATAAACAGTACTTGGAGCAACAGTACTCGTAGCTTCCGACCACTCGGTACTAATATCTGCAGTACTAGAAGATTTCGACCACTCGTACTCGAAGCTACAGTACTCGAGGTTTTCGACCACTCGTACTCAAAGCTACAATAAACATTTGATAACTCGGTACGAAAAGCTATGACCACGTCCAGCTATGATCACGTGCAGTCGAATCCTTCTACAACCACGTCCAGCTACGACCACGTGTAGAAATACTACTCCTCAAAAGTGGTCATACCGATATTCCTGAACTCTGCAGAAAACGAGTGATCGATAAACCTTCAACACAATTGCTAATGGTATCATCATCCTAAAATCATGAGTATATCCCCATGATATCCACAGAATCACTTAAAGTGGTAATATCTCAGCACTACTTTAGTAGTCAGTTAGATGTGGAAGCATGAATTTTTTACACTCAAATTATCATTAAAGATTAAGCTCCAAATCTGTACGGTTTGGTCGGTAAGATCTGACTTCGTGCAAAATTGACTTTGCTGGATCTGCAAATCTTTCCTGAGTTTTCTTTTCAACTGATGTGAGCTAACTGAGGAAGCCATGCGAAAGGCAAACCATGCATGCACGCCACCTACTATATATCAGCATGTGCGTACGGTTAGTGTCATGACATGCGTTTGACCTTTGAAGTGCTGCATATCTATGGTGAGCTCTTGAAGAAAGAAAGAAAAAAGGTTCAACGTCACATTTTGAGTGATCAGGAGTATTTACAAGGAGACTTTGAGCCATAGTACCCCGTGACACTACTTGCATGGCTTTCAATGAGATAAAGAAGCGAGGAACAGTTTACGAGAACCCCGCGAAGAATTGTGACTTCTCGTATAACAACAAGCAATGACACTTATGAAGTTTCAACCGCTGAGCTACAACATGATTCACACCGTCGCTGGGTAAAAGTTTCTACAATTACGAATAATTTGCTACGACATGATTCACACACTGAGTAAAGTTTCTACAGATACAAATAATTTAATTGGCAAACGTGTGTTCAACTCCCTACAATTATATAATATATCCCTGATTTGCGTGTGTGCATGCAGGTCTACGTGTGCTTAATTTTGTGCTCTGATTACTGACCACACTCAGATACGTATGCAGCCGACCATCAGAATTCAGAGAGGCTAACGAGTTAGGCCCTTGACATGATGGGGGGACATGACAGGTTGGTTATCCAGTCCTTCAAGTTTTATTTTTCAGGTAGTGGTCTGTAGTTAATTAGGCCCTGGTTTGACATTTCAGACAGCAGCGGAGCACACATTTCTTCAACCGACACGCGTGCAGCCGGTTAAAGGTCCTCTTTGCTTCTCATTTTAGGGCTCCTCTATCTAGTGAAAAAAATATGGTTTCACGTGCACCTGCATCCATGCAACCGGTATGAGTGTTCTGAATTTCGGCTGAAAATCGGTAATTTTGGATTTTTTGATGGGGCCGGTAGAATACAAACCGGTTCCAAAAAATCGATTTGGACGAATTTTGTAAAATAAATAAATCAATCAATTTTGCTTAAATTTAATTCAAATTTGTTTTTTTAATTTTAATCCAAAAAAATTAATTTTTAATTTGAAAATTTCTGCTGAAATTTTTGGATTTTCGGCCTTACCCCGCCCCCGTTAAAAAAATGTTTCCGGTTTGGAAAAGCCTAACCAGTATTAAACTAGTGAATCCATTCACTCGGATAACCAGATCATGCCAAACCAGTTGGACTATCGCCGGCTAGTTGAGAAATATGTGTGCAGCTACACTCAAGCTTGCTGTAAACCCTAACCATGTTTCTAAATGAGACCGTGCAAACAACATTCTCCTTTTTGACACATATATGCATGAACAAAAAGGGCACCTGCACACCCATTTCCTCGTTGCTTCCCCTGGAAAATGTACGGCAAATCGAAAAGGACACTTACACTGACACACCGTAGTATGCGGATTGATGATATCCATTGACAACCTTCTCTCTCCTTCGCGACAAATGAACGTCGTTTCCAGGTCAAGTTTCAAGGCAAAACGTCTCTCTCTCTCTCTCTCCACACTCCACTAATCCACACCTGTTCTGTGTATATATAAACACATGCGAAGAATGCAGGCTCATACAATCCTACTTAGCATTGCACGAGAGCACCGCATTGTTGGTTCCTTCTGCAAACTGAGAATTGAGGCATCGACCGATCATGAAACCCGCCGCCGCAGTTGTTATGATGATTCTCCTCCTCTTCATCGGCTCCGGCGGGGCGGCGGTGGCGGCGCGGCCGGTGGCGAGCAAGGGGACGACGACGTCGGCAGGGGGGCATGGTGGCGTGGTGCAGTCTTGGTCGACCGAGAGCTCGGCTCAGCCGTCCGGTTGCACCAACGGGAATGGCGCAGGCGGCTACTGCCACCCTCCTGCCGGGCATTAAGTTGGCATGCAATGCATGTGTCTGTATGACTGTATGTACGTATGTATACGTGTAGAGCTGCAAAATGTAAGGTTAACAGGAACGTGATCCTAGCTATAATTGTTCTCGCGTTGACAGCAATGGGGGTCATCAGATCAGATCGCACCTCGAAAATTATGATTATAAAGTTTATAAGAGTTATACCATTATTATGTACAGTGTTGCTTGACTGTGATTCTACGTAGGATCGAGATGGAAATAGTTCTGAACTGGTGCATGCATGATGAGTTCGTGCGATCCTTGATGGATGATCTATTTCGGTCAGCCCAATCCATACATGACAAATATATATACTTGTGTGTAACTAAACCGAAAGGTTTAGGCTTCGTCGGTTTAATCTGTATGATGCTAATGTTATTTTTTAAAGGAGAACACAGGAGCTAGATCTACCAATCAATTAACGGAGAGACACAGTATCACAACGTGGCCGGCCGCGTGGGTCAAGCCAAAGTCACAGCCAAAAGAGAAGAATTAAAGCAGCACAATAGGCCTATTGGCCAAGCAGCAATTAGTAAGGGCGCGATCACGGATTGTAGAAGGATCAAGACTTGTCTAGCATGGAATGCAACTCTGAACAGAGCAAATATTTTTTTTGCTTAGAATACGATGCTGGCCTCACAAGCAAAGCACACACCACGACTCACGCACACGGGCGAGTGCGCTCACCAAACTCGCCACCTCATATGAGATACATGAAATATGAAATAATACACCAGAGAAACCATTGCATTACAATATTACATACCATGGTGTTTTTGTTACCCTTGACTACTACTGTATATTCGTAAAATAAATATTTCATTTTCGTTTCTTCCCCTGGTGATCTCATCTGAGATGGAGATTTCGCAGGACGCAGCGTCACCTCGTCCTCTCCGTCTCCACGATTTTTGTCGGATTTTTTCGCCGTGCATGGTTTAAGGGGCTGTCTAGCTAGCTAGGATCACGTTCTGTATGCAAACTTTTAGAGTATTCGCAGGCCGGAGACTAGATATTTGTCATGAAGATTCTAGAATATGTTATTTAGCGATGCTTCGTGGCAAAGATTAATTAGAAAGAGAATTATAGAGAAGGGATATTTACAGTGTGTATCCTTACGATGAGATTTAATAATCCTTAATTAATTAAGTTATTTATCTATAACGTTTATAGATAATAATGTATTTTATATAACCTTCAATGTTAACAATGAGAGAGATCATACACACCTAGTGGTCGTAAGCTATTTTACGACCACCCTATATGGTTGTAAGTTTTTCTACGATAAGATCATCTACGACCACCCTATGGTTGATAAAGTCTACAGACATGTTGACCCAATCGACTAGGGATATTTATGCGCAGTGTTTAATACACGCAGTAGTTAATATGTGTCATTGTTTCTGAGATAACTGCACGTATTAAGTCACTAACATAACCGCAAGGCGATGTGGAGGATGCTTCTCTGACATTAACTACCCTTAAATATGTGCATTACATCAAACGACAAGGTGCATCTTGACGTAAACAACTGTCACCCCTTCATACGCTATATAAGGAGTAAAGTCAGTGGACAGAGGAAGGGACAGACGAGAAGTGAGAGACAAGAAGATTAAGCCCTAACTTTAGTGACTTCTTGTTGTAAACACATTCAATACATCAAACACAGGAGTAAGGTTATTATTCTCTCAGGAGAAGGCCTGAACCTGTATAAAATTCGTGTATCCTTTTCTGTGTGGTTTCGCTCCAAAAGAGTCCCCAACACTCATTCATAAGATCGATACTAAATCATCGACACCTTGGATGGTTGCCATTTGGCACCAATCTAATGGAATTTACAAGTATAAATAGAGGGTGTGTCTCCCACCCCTAAGCTATGTGTCATGAGTAGAGGTACCACAAACACCATAGGCCAGTATGCCATGGTTGAGTTGGATGGCATGAATAGAGAAGATGTGTGGATATAGGTATAGCCACTAACAAGAGTGCATCTTGTTGTATCAAACTTAGAGTATTAAAAAAAAGTATTGAGTTATCATCTTCTGTAAGTGTGGTCTCCCACGGTAAGCTGCATACTTCTTAGTATTTAGTGCTTGTAGGTTGTGATTCAACATGAGCGGCTAGGCCACCCGGAATCACATTAGTCCTAGCTTTAACGTGAGCAGCTCAGCTGCCCGAAAGCTGAACGATCTTGGCTTCAACGTGAGTGGATCGGCCACTTGAAAGTCAATGATTAATAAAAACACTAAGTACTAAAAAGAAAAGCCTAACCAATTTAGGATATTTGGTGTAGTGTGTAGGTCTCCTCGGTGTGGGCATTTAGGGCGCCCCTCGTTTTCCAGCAAGTGGTATCAGAGCAAACGTTACAGAACCGTTAGAGAGGGAGGAGTATTGGGTAAGTGCTGGGCACTTACATTGGTCGGTGTAGTCTTCGGTAAGAGCAGGACGCTTACATTGCTCGGTGTGGTACCGAGAGACGCTAAGAAGAGATTATGTCGAATATCACGGTCTGGGACAGTGAAGATCACTGGTTTGGGACCAAGCGAAGTTGACGCTAGGCGTCACTCAAGATGGCGGATCTTGTGAGCGCAAGCAGTGGAATGAAGAGGCTCAATAGCCACAACTATGTCTATTGGCAAACCTGCATAAAGTCCTACATGCAGGGTCAAGAATTATGGAAGGTTGTTGTGAGCACCGAGACAACTCCTCTTGAGAATGCAAAAGCCTTGTGAAATTGGCGCATCTAGGCAAGGCTATGTTCGTGTTGAAGATGATGATTGAGAAGGATCTAATAGAGCACATCCGAGAGGCAGAGATACCGAATGCAGCTTAGGAGACATTAGCAAAGATGTTCTCGAAGAAGAATGAGGCACGACTCCAACTCATAGAGAATGAGCTCGCATGTATCTCATAAGGTACTTTGAATATCAGTTAGTACTTTACAAAGGTGAAGAATATTTATCGTGAGATATCTCAGCTTGATCATAAGGAGAAGGTCAACAAGGAAAGGATGAAGAGAATTATCATCCATGGTCTAAGACCCGAGTAGTGAGTACATTGGGCTTATGATCGCAGTGAGAGGATGACCGGATCAACCATAATTGGTGGAGTTGGAGAACTTGTTAGCTAATCAGGATGCATTAGCCAAACAAATGGGCATGATCACCTTGAAGGAAGAGGATGGAGAGGAGTTACTCTTCATCAATAGGAAGAATGGTCCACTTAGAGGCCGAGGAGAGGTGAAGGAGAAGTGGATAAGAGGTGATAGGTGTTACTCAAAGGAGAGCAACAATTTAGGGGGAGCTGGGCGAACATGAGGTAATTCCAGCAATTAAATTCTTACATGGTGGGGCACACATAATTATAAACTTGTGAATCGAAGAAACTTCAAAGGGCTCCATGTTTAACGTGTTTGCAGAACTATACTGTGTGCAATATGTTTGTCATATAGTAGGGAATCCAGTATGTATATTATTTTTTCTCACCTATTTAGGGGCATATTGAAGTGGCTGGTAGGTGAATATAGACAGCTACTACAAACAAGAATGTTGTGTCTGCATGCATGCATTTACTTTTTGAGTACAGACAACTACTACAAACAAGAATCCAGTATGTGTATTCTTTTTGAAATGCATCATCAGCGGTATGTGCCTTCAGACCACAGTATGATAGTATGGAACAACTATTCTATATTGACTTCAAATTAGATGTTGCAAGAGCTGAGCAGAACCGTAATTGGTTTACTATAACAATTGTGGAAATTAGTGTTTTGTTCGTTGTTTAACGTGAGGGGCTAGGAGTGTTTTAAAAGAAAATTAGAGTAGAAGAGATAATATAAATGAGTTTTCATGTTTGTGTTGTGTATAAGAAACTGCCTTAAAATAAATGGCCTGCAATTTCTATACAACAGTATGTGCCTTTGTAAGACCAAAGTTTGTTGGAGGATAGATGGTATTGATGAAGCTTATGTATTTCCTTAGCATTACTCTCTTGAAGTAACAATTTTATTTGGCTGTATCTGTGCATCCTTTTTTCTCCTTTTCTTTGTCCATGCATATATATTACTGGCATTTTGTGGTAATATGGGAGAGATTCTTTTTTTTTCTGAATGACATTTATTGGGAATAAGTTCTTCATGTGTACTAGACTAATTTTCTAGTTGTCCTTTGGTTTTTTAGGGGCCAGTAAGATAAGTCATTAGCAGCAGTGAATATTTTTGAAATTTTAATACTTGAAATCACTCTGCTTAAATGCAAGGTGGCTCAATTCTTTTTCATAGTACTTGTCGTTCTTATGGAAAAGCTTTGTAATGCTTAAAAGCATATAAACTACAGGCCTCGACAAGTTAAGCAATCTAGGAGGGCTCTCAAATAGGATGCCACTCCCTTGGTGACATGATCCTAACAAGCCAAACCACAGCAAGGTTTGCACACATAGTAGCAGAAGATAAATCTTGGTATCGCAGGAACACGACTTTTCTTCAATATGGTCAACTAAGCTGGATAGCAGTTTTTAGTTTCCCTGACTCCTATTTTGAGCTCAAATATGGCCCTTTCCTTATTAAGATCTTTCATGCCTTCTACAGCATATGCTGAGTAGATGATTCACAATCTTGAAAAGCATTTGAGATTCGTTTCTTGCATCTCTGACATGACAAAGTTAGTAGATGATTACTGCTTAACATTTATGTTTATGCTCCATAGATCCTATTCTGTTTTTTACTATTCCTTTTCTCATATGGTGCGAGTGGCATCATTTCATCACATTTCTTTAATTGTACATCAATGTCAAGTAGTAGACCACTTGCTCCTTTGTGATCTGCTACCATGAAACACTTTTGCCATCCTCCATTTTGACATTTCCCGCGCCCCTCCAGACAGTTAGCAGATATATAGTTTGATGTTGGCTGGAGATCGAAATTAGTTGTTGTTATATTTATCCAAATTTGGCGATGTTTAACCATTTGGGGGTTATTGACATACAGAAACTTCAAGATGTTCAAGCTGTCTTCAACAGTAACTGTGATATTTCATTGATAATTCCCAGTGACTATGTGGGTTCCTTTAGGCATTTCTAGTAATTGTTGTGAGCAAAGTGTTATACATTTTTTGTCAATAAGTATTGCTCAATGGATAGCACAATGGTACATTAATTGTTTTGAACTCTAAGTTCATCTTGATACATCTGTAGTCATTATTAATGCTTTCACAATTAAGAAATTTTGCAACCTCCTTTGTTAGGTTTCCTTGAATATGCATGAATTGGAATATTGATATCCATATGACTCAAATCACAATATTTTGTTATCAGGTCAGGAACTTGGGATCAAAATATAAGCCATTTTTATGAGTTTTTGTTATCCCAGATGTCAGATTCCGTGGGGTATAATGGAATCAAAACAAACTAGTGTAGTGTATACTGAAACATTTTGGGAAGAAGAACAAATCTAGACAAATCTACCAATAATTAACGCTACTACCTACAAGCATGATCTGGACATGAACTTGTGGTGCTTATTTACACCAACATCGTGATCTCCACTCAGTCGCCCCACAACTATTTGACGCTCATATCATGTTTGACCTTATATATGGTTTGTTGTTATTGACTTCTCGAATTTCTTTTCAGGTACAAAACAAAAGGGCTATTGAAGTTATTGTCTGCTAATGGAGTTTTCGTCCTTATTTTGCAAATGGTGATAGCGTGATGATTTCATTATGTGGACATCTTCATTATCGACTTCTTTTGCATAGATGTTTGTACATGCCAAGGATAGACTAGTATTGTGGTGGAAGGGGTTAGAGTATTTACATGTGTCAAGGATAGACTAGTATTGTTGACTTCTTTTGTGTGGATGTTTTGTACATGCCAAGAAGACCGTGGTTATATTAGAATGCTCACAATTCTGAAATTGCATGTGTATGGTGTACTGCACATGTACTTTGTGCTTATCAGATATATCATACTTCAGGTTTATGTATTTTGCATCATTCGAATTTCATCTATATGTTGCAGTTGTATTTGATTATTGATATGATATTTTCTAAGTGGTACGATTGAGAAAATTGTATGTTTTCTAAATTCTGATTGAATGGTGCAAACTATCGGGAAAATATTAAATTCACTATTCTGGGCGGTATAATTAAAATTTATTAGTATTTTACATGTATATTCCTAGGTGCCTAATCTGCCGGGAATCATGCTAATGCTGCCAATATATCTGCTAGGGAAAAGAGACAATGGAGGGCAGGTGTGAGGACCCGGAATATTTAACTAGTAACACTTAACCTCCAATTGGTTCTAGCATTACTAATTAAGCATTCTAAGCCTCGATGGGCATATGTTTCCCAGAATTGCAACATATGCACATCATCACAAAATTTACACATCATTTCCATACAACATGCAACACTAAGTTCAACAACATACATAAAGTAGAGTTATTACAAAAGAGAGCCGACTGCCAAATAGAACAATATACAAGAATGACAATGAAGCAAAAGGTGCCATAAGATGGCTAGAACAAAAGTCGGCCAGGTTAGCCATACACCCACAAGGCAACCGACCGCCGCCAAGCTAGTCGCCCATAGCTACCACAACACACTCACAAAAGTGAGGCCCTCGAGCTCACCTTCTTCCTCTGCAATGTGAACAATTAAGCATAGCATCCGAGTACAAAGATTGTCTTTGTACCCAAGATCGACGTGTGGAATAGCGACCTATTCATAAACTACATGCAAGCTTATTTAGGTGGAGGTTGTATGTCTCATTTTGCATGAAGCCAACTTTATTTGCAATAATGTAATACATTTTAAAAGCAAGTTTGCAAATCTGTTTTGTTATCAAAGTAATAGATAAGTAAAGATACGTACAAGTAACCACACGGAAGTGACTATCCCAATAGTCACCACAACATATACACGAATCCCGATTCGTACCACCCATCAAGTTTTAATTTAAAAGGTTGTAGTCTAACTCTTGAAAGACTTTGCCAAGCGTGTCCATAACCTAGACGAGGCTATTCGAATAGTTTTAACCCTGCAGGGTGTACCAATGTACCCACACTTGATCGCCTTCAAGCCACAAGCACACTACAGAAGGTATGCATGCCACGACTAAGTCCTCGAGACATTTCCAATCTTGTGTATTAACTACGAGCCGCTCATATGGATAGAAACCCATATGCTTACATTGCAAGCGAAAGACAACAAATCCCATCACGGGTGAAGTCTTTCGGACACTACAATGCTCCCAACACCATCCCTCCCGCGACTCCTGCGACTGGAGCCAATACACGCCAAAGTACTAAGTCAAGAGAGGTCCCATACCCTCTAATGTGGTTAGCACGCTAAAATGCTTGGTTTAGTGTAACAAGATGTTCGGTCCTTGTTGACCGGGCACCATTCCAGTCACACCCAAAATCACACCATCATACCATTGTGCCCAAGTCTAAATCATTTTGTTTTCAGTTTTAGTTTACATAAGTAGACATGGCACAAGGTGGAAATCATAATCATAATAAGTTTTAAGTGATCAAGGTTATCGACAAGTCGATAACCGCCCATTTCTACTGAAGCTAAGCATGGCTAAGCAATTGATTCGCAACTACTAAGTGATAAGAGCCCATCCATGAACTCTAAATCACAGCAAGTAACCTAGGCTCATGGTAGTAGAGGATAATCATTTGCTAAGGAAATGCATCTACTAGGCCAACTATTAATACAAAGTAGCAATGCATACATAGAATTTGTAATCAACATAAATACTCAAAATACTAGGATTAACATGATCAAACTGCTTGCCTTCTTGCTGTTGCTCAAACTGTTGTGGAGGGTCGCTCTCGGGATTACCGCAAATGTCGAATCCTAAGCGAAAAGGCAAAAAGAACCAAGAACAACCAATAAGACGAGCCGCACTTAAACAAACGAGCAAGCAAAAATTATCCAAATGCTACAAAATTTACACATAAGGCAGAATACGAATATACCTAGACATAGAAACTGGAAAAACCTAATTTGGATTTGTGGTGCAAAAGATATTATCTAAAAACCCATTTTCTACCATAATTAGGTAATCAGAGCAAAAATATTTTCTAGAGGTTTTCTGGACTTGAAAATTTTATGATAGGTTGCTACCGACATTTTAAGGCTAATACAAGTGGTTTCATCTTAATTGGAGTTAAAATGATTTAGTTATGATTTTCTAAGATGCAAAACTAGCATAATGCACCTTCCAAATATAAACATGTGCAAAACCCATTTCACATTATAGTAGGATAACGAAGGATTTCCTAACATCAAATTTCTATTTTTAGGATTTACTGATGAATTATCGTGTCTATTACATCATTAAATGAATTTTTAATTGCTACTAATAAGGTTAAATTTATTAACATATTTTTCTGCTTGATTTAGGCCTACCACCATTTTTAGATTAAAGTTTAGTTAATAGCAAATTTATCAAAGTTAAAATCATTCAATTATGAGATATACGAGAAAAGATATGCATTTTCCAAGTTTTAATACAATTGGAATACATAAAAGCAAAGAAAACAAGCTATTAAAGATTACAGAATTTTCTACTACAAAGACATAGCCAAAAGTGTTTTTATATTAAACTTTAGTGAAATACAAATTTATTGCGATTGGTTTCGTGTAAAAGGATTTATCTTGAATTAGTTATGAATTTCTAAAGTTTTGATACAATTTTCGGTTGATAAATAAATACTTACGAAATAACAACCAACCCAACCGAAAATAAGCGACGTGGGCGCTCGTGGGCGTTGATGCAATATCCAACGAGCCACACGCACGGAGGACAACGCACGCGCGCGATTCATAACAGAGCCCACCGTTGGATCAAGATCCAACGGCTCCGCGAAGGATGCAGCCGGGCGGTGCGGTTGCCTCGGCGATCCATGACCGCAGATCTAAGGATGAACGGCTCGATCACGCCTCGGTCGGATGGTCCGATTGCACGCGCGATCGGGCCACAGATCAAGTAATGGACTACCGAAAATGATGAGGGAACCGAGGGTCCGAACGCATACAAAATCTAGGCGCGGATCGCAAATGGACGGTGGTCCAAGATCGAAGTGCATTTAGGAGTCTTGACACGGGGGCGCATGTCGGTGATCGAGTCACACATGCGAGATTTAACACACGCGCACGCAGGCACGCGACCCACCGGCGGTGACTTAAAGGAGGTTTTAGGACGACTAATTAATTACTAATGACCAATGATTAGTGATGATTAGCAATTAATGTGTCCTAAAGATTTTGAACAGGTGATTTAGGACGAGAGGGCCCACACGCCGCTGACCCAAAAGGTAATTTGGACACATTTATTGCTAACAATGATTAGCCATAAATAACCCAAAATCACCCTAATGACTTCGATTTTGGCGCTAAGCTAATGGGCCCACTGGCGTGTACGGGGTATCCCCGACGACTAATAAATGCGACACTTAATTAACCTAAGATTAACATTAATGATGCCTAAACGCACGGATAAACGCCCGGTGACTTAAGGTTTGGACCCACATGTCGGTGAGGCATTAGGCGATTAAGACACATTAATGGCATCCAATGATTAGCAATTCACGTGCCCTAATAATCGACGAAAATGGGAGCTCCTCAACCGACAAAACCCGAGTGGCTTTCACGCTTGTCGCCGCGACTCGTCGCGGCGGCGCCACAAACTATCAAAATGGGTTCGCAATAGTATTGCGGACCCAATGATGACCTCGCCGCGGTGGAGGTGCAGGCAGCCGGCGAGCCGAAAACAAAGAAAGAGGCCGACACGGCAAAACACGAAAATAGCAAGATGCTCATTGCGGTCCAAGGAAGCGAGTGTCATGACTTCTAGGGACTATATAGAAGCTACCTTAACCGAGAGGAGCTCCAAAGATGGCGGGAAGACTTGAACACGATGAAGTCCACCGGAGCCGAAGAAGATGAAGTGGAAGATGAGGTTCGAGCAAAATGAGTGGAACCAAATCATCACCACACTTCATTATAGCTCAAAGAGGCTCCAAAGCAAGTAATTGCAAAAGAACCACTTACGGGCTGGAGAAGAAAGGGTGAAACCAACTGAAAATCTCCAAACTTAAAATTGAGTGATTCCTGTGAATGCAACCCAAAATCAAGTTAGGGGAAATATAAAGGAGGTTGAGGAGTTCAAAAGGGTGCAAGAAATATTGAAGATGAACCACTGGACACCAAGGCCGCCATTGGAGCTCTACGGTCAACAATGGTGCTTTGAGGGTGTGAGGTGGTTTAACTGCTCAAAACACTGAGAAGAGCAAAGTGTGGTGTAAAAGAACACCAGGAAGACCTAGAGGGGCAATATATAGGGAAGGGATTAGGGTTTCGAGCAAGAACCCGAGTCCATGGTGGGCTCGGTTCATGCCATGGTCATGGACCAAGAAATGATGGGAGCAAGTGAGCACGGTGACAATGGAGGAGAAAGCCTGGTGCGCATTAAATGCCCCGCAGAGAGACGTTGACGAAAGCAAACTTGAAGTGACACATCAACGCCGCCCCACGCTCTCTCACTCTCGGCCATTGTCGCCCGCGCGCACGGAGAAGCCGAGGAGGAAGAAGAACAAAAAGCGATGACCGTTGGATTGAAAATGGACGGTCACGATTAAACGAAGTTCACCGGACGATCAGGTTGCCTCGGGAATCGGGCGGTTGGATTGAGATCCAACGGTCCCAATTTGTTAATGCAACCGGAGGGTCCGAATGCTCACATGAGCGTGGGCGGCGATTTGAATCAACGGTGAGATTGCACGCGTTTTAAAACGCGGCTCGGTGCAGCTAGGTGGTTCAACCGAGTCAAGTGGCTCGGACTCGAGCCCGACTCGAACCCAATGAATAGTGAATCAGCTTTAGGTGTTAAATTAAAGCTGAGACTTTTGAGGATTTATTTGGGGTAGCAAAATAACTCCAAAAATTCTGGAATTTTACAGGAGCTTGCTGACTGAGACATTGACCTTGTGTAAAATTTTCAGAGGTTTTTATGCATTGTATTTTTCTCCAAAAATTCTACAAGGTACTGGTTTTAGGTTTGACTGAGGTCAAACAGGTTTGATCCCTCTAAAATATTCAAACAATTTCTAAAAATTGTGAAATTTTTCAGAGGGTCACATACCATCCCAAGAACTTAGGAAAAATATTCCCAGGAGATGATCACAACATTTGACAAGAATGTTTTTGAAGGAACAAGATTTGGATCAAGGACTTGTGACTTTGTACTTCCATAACCTTTTGCACAATACTTGTTCAGTACACAAAGGAAATACATGATCTAAGAAAAAGTTTTAATTTCTACTCATTTTCTTACATTTGAAACACAAGCCCAAAATTTGGGATGTTACAGCAGGTTAACCGCCGGCAATACATCTAACTGTCGGGAAACTTCTAACTGCCAGGGAAAAGCAACTTAACTAGGGCAGTTAACTGTCGGGAAATCCACATATCTGCCAGGGAATGTCTTTCCCGGCAACACTTTACCAGGCAAGCAATAAGTGCCGGGGAAACACATTCTCGGCAGATAATTTGCTTTGAAAAGCTATTTTTTCCGACAGTTTGATTGCCCTTAATACCATGCCATAGTGTAGTGAGTGAAGAAGACCAGCAAGAGTTGATAGAAGAAAAGAGGAGAGGTGAGTGCTCAACTGCGACAAAAGATGTCATCTTGCTCGGGACTGTTGGAGTCCAAATAAATGCTCAAAAGGAAATGTGTCTATTGCAAAAGATGTCATTCTGGAGGGATGCATTAGTGAAGAAGAGTGAGATGCTCAAGCTGCAATCTCTATGAAAGATGATGTCTACTTTGTAGAAGACTTGATGGAGTGTGAGCATCCATTGATCAATAGCATGACTGAAGAAGAAGAATGTGACGCAGAAAGTGGCTTCTCCACAGAGGTGAGAAGTCAAGATATCCTTGGTGAAGTTCTAGTATTTGGATATGATAGCGATGAAGATTGGGAAGATCTCATTGACGACAAAGAAGGTACTAAATTGGAGTATAGAGAGCATGTATCTTCTAGAGATGAGAAGCCACAACAGGAGAATGAGCATACTCAACCCTTTATTCATTCAGCCCAACCGAAAGCTGTTTTTTTCTTCTTAAAAGCAGCAATCATGCCAAACAAGTCCTATACAACATGGCCCTATATCGATCGAGCTATGCTATTTGCATATATAAGCTGGGTTGATCCCAAAGAGTACAATATCATTAGACCACATTGTAAAAACAATAAATTTTTGGCCGAAATGGCTCATTTCCATCCCGTATTTACAAGAATGGCAGTCCTCGGATTTTTTTTTGTGCAAAAATGCCCCCCCTGCCGCATGGCCACCGTGCGGTAGGCCCTCCCCGCCCGCCACCTACCCCCTACTGCACGAACACCGTGCAGTGGCGGTACTGTAGCGTCTGCCACCACACGATGACCGTGCGGTGACACTGTAGCATTTTTTCTTTTCTTTTTTTTAAAAAAAATCATTTAAGTATATTTTTTAGAAATTTTAAAATATAGAAAATGAGCTCTAAAAATAATAAAATTTTGTGGAAACTCCTAACATGGTGTACTTGCTTGTGTAATTTTTACAAAATTTTATACATTCTGAATTTTCTCAAAAATTTATTTATTTATACTTTCTGTAGGAATTTTTTAATATAGAAAATGAGGTCCAAACATTATGAATTTTTTTGTAGGCTCCTTAAATAGTCGAATTTATTGTGTAATCTTTTTTTCAGAATTTTATATGTTCTAAAAATGTCTCAAAAATTAAGGGGTTTAGGTATCGAAAATTAGGGTTTTAGGTTTCGAAAATTAGGGTTTCATTACTTCATGTGACTTGGAACGTGTGAAGTTTAGTACCACATGGGGCACTACTTGTAGCAGTAAAATTGCTATAACAGTAGTGGTAGAATTTGAACTCCCATAGTAGTAGTAATCATACTACTATTATTTAGATTTTGAGTACCATACTATTTTCTTTCGTTCCGAGTAGTACTAATCATACTACTATTATTTAGATTTTGGTAGTGAATAACGTGGCCCCTGTCTTTAGTTCTTCACCTAGTAAGATTGTTATAGTAGTAGTAGTAGAATTTGAACTCCTATAGTCCCATCCTACTGCAAACATTCCGACCTGTTTCGAATCTATACTACAGCAACACCACAAGATGCAGCAGGACAAGCACTAGAGGTGGGAACGTGGATGCCACTATCTTCAAGCTCGATTCTATTCTCCATGGCATGCCTTGTGAAACAGTTAGTAATATTAGTTGTGTACTATTACAACGATGTTAAAATAAGTTTTGTGTTTGCTCCGAGGGGTTAGAAACTCTGACAATTAAGGCTTTCTAGGAGTTAAGTTGGCCTCATACGAGCTCAATTGGAGTAATACTACTACTATTACTATCTAGGGTGAACATGAAATCATACCGTCTTTCATGTGGTATACTAAACTTCCCACATTCCAAGTCACATGAAATCATGCCGTCATTTGTTAGGAAGGGAAACAAACGGTTCACTAAGGGTTCGCGGCATGGCAAAAACACTCTATCATGCCGTTGTCCCTAGCGTGGCCTAACCTGCCAATGAATCCCATCCCAATTGCATGTAATTGGAAATGCCATCATTTAATCGTACCACACAGAGTGCCATATTTAATGGATGGTTGTTTTGATTTTATTGTCAATCTTTTCAATACATTGCATTTTATTCTTTGTAGATATTGGCATCTACCTGCCATCAATAATTAGGCTTGTACCAAGGAACTAAACAAATGGTTCACTAAGGGTTTGTGTGGTGAACTAGGCTTGTACCAATAGTAAGGGCCACTCAGAGTACCTTGTAAGCTTCTTGAATCCATTCTCTGTTGCAAAATACACCAATCTCAGCATTGTATGTATAAATATTTGGCAAGAAACTTTCATACATCATCTTACTCATTAGCTCAAAGGCACGATCAAAGTTGCCCACTTTTACGTTACCCATCAATCAGCACAGGAACTAAGTAAAATAGTTCACTAGGCTCTTCGCATCCCATCCGGGAATTCCTAGAGTAGTCACAGCGCCGGGAATTCCGGAGGCGTTGTCGAGGCGCAGCACTGCGGGCAAGGGGAGACATCAGCGACGGGGCGACAGACGTGCCGAGGAGGGAGGTCGGGCGTTGGCCTAAACCCTTAATGAGTGTCACTTAAGAGTGTCTCTTACCTAGAGTAGTCATGTTGTACTAAACTTCACACATTCCAAGTCACATGAAATAATGAAACCTTAATTTCTGAAACCTAAAACTCTAATTTTGAGACATAAACCCTTAATTTTTGAGATATTTTTAGAACATATAAAATTTTAAAAAATTACACAATCAAGTCCACTGTTTAAAGAGCCTTAAAAAAGTCATAATGTTTAGACCTCATTTTCTATATTTAAAAAATTCCTACAAACAGTATACTTAAATAAATTTTTGAGAAAAATTCAGAATGGATAAAATTTTGGAAAAATTACACAAACAAGTACATTGTACTGTCAGGATGCTCCGCAAAAAAAATTCATTATTTTTGAAGCTCATTTTCTATATTTAAAAAGTCATACAAAAATTGTACTTAAATGATTTTTTTAAAAAGAAAAATGCTATAGTACTACCGCCGCACGGTGGCCATACGGCAAGGGGGTGGGCAGGGAGGACCTGCCGCAGTGGCCGTGCAGCACGGGGCTATTTTTGTAAAAAAAAAATAAAAACTATCATTATTATAAATACGAGACGAAAATAAGCCATTTCTCCCAAAAATTCAAAAACAATCTGCAGCTACGCGCATATGCGAGCCTGAAACCGCTTCATGTAAGTACATTCTTTTCCCTTTCTAATATACATACTCAGTCAAACATAATTCACTACCCCAGTGCATCTCCTCCAACGATCGCGAAGAGAATAACCAGAAATCAAACATTTCCATCTCATTGTATGATCTTTTGGTAAGAGTTTGAGTGACAGCTATGATCAGATCGCAGTGGGAAGAGAACAGCCGCGTCTGGGCTGGGACGATCCTCCCGGGCCCACCAGTTCATTCCATTCCGAAGGCCCCACCCCTACCCCTCCATTTCGCCACGCATCGACACGAAGTCCCCCGCTCTCCCTCTCCCTCGCCGCCGCCCTCGCCCTCGCCGCCGGCGATGAGCGCGAAGCAGCTCCGCGACGCCCTGATCACCGCCGGCTTCGACGGCGAGGACCCTCTGGACCCGGAGAGCCTCGAGTGGCCGTTTCTCCAGGGCGACGACTGCCGCCGGCTGCTCGCGTGGATCTGCTCCAGGCTTCGCGCCGCCAACGTTCTCTCCGCCACCGATCTCGCCCTGTACCGATCCATCATCCCTCTGAGCCACCGTACTCTCTCGAAATTCTCTGATCGTACTATCGTAGTGCGCGCATGAGGTGCAGGGCCTGGTTACGAAATTAGACTAGTCTGGGGGGTTGTATTCGATTTCAAACGCGATGGAGGGGCTTGGGTGTGAATTGTGGGAGCGTTAAGGGGCGGTTTGGATTTTGGGGGTGGGGTTTTGATTGGAATTAGCTTGGAAATTTTGGGGTTTGGATGCAAAATGTTGTATGTAGTACTGATGTGCAGTACGGAGTTGTCTGTGAAACTTGGGGAAGAGAAGGGCTTGGATGAGAAAAGCATACAACTGCACATGCTTTGTGAATTGTGATAGAAAAATGGGTACATCATAGCATGACACTGTGTGTAATTAAGCTGATAAGGATAATTAGAGTTGGTTTACAAGAATACTAGTTGCAGATTGTAATGATTCATCTCGTATTACATTTTTTTTTGCTACATGCATGTATTGATTCAATTGCTTCTTTGGCTTAAACTGATGCTCTTATTTCATGAAATGCAGGTATGAACAGCTTGAACTAGAAGGGAAGCTATTGGAGGTACATAGCTTTTAGCTCCGTTTGTTCAGTAAACTTAGTTGGACAGTGAATTATATGTGATGGCTTGTGAGATTGGGTAACCATCTTGATTTGATTGTCACTGAAAAATGAATTTACTTGTCATTTTATGGACATAAATGTTCATACAATGTTTTTCGTTTGTTGCAAATTGTTAGCTCTCTCCAGTGAGAGATATGCTGTTAATTTGAGTGCCATTTTTAGGGGGAGGACTTAGATTTCGCTTTCGACAGTATTTCGGCCTTCTCAGATATTGGAGAGAACCAGGAAGACACATTTCTGTCAGAAGAAAGTCTTGAAGATATCCGGTATGTCACGTTGTTCTCGTGTTATACAATAACTGATTCTGCTAGCATTCTTTGCCTCTCTTTTTTGGACTGTGTTTCCCCTTTACTTTTCTATCAACAAGACAGCAACCCTTGCAAACATAGCATGTATGCCTTTTCTTATTAGGAGGTGTCGTACTCTGGTTTTCTCTTATTATAGAATTTTTGGCTTCTTGAGTATGTTGTTTGTAGATATATATAGTTCATTTGATTTTGCAAGTGTTATCCAATGGAACTATTGCTCAAGTTTCTGAGATGCAAACTTGGGTAACATTGACTCTTACATTGAGTCTGATTTGGCTATCAGAGGGGTTAGTGAGTGTTAGTGTAGTCCCATACTTCATACAAAGAAGAGAAAATTAGTCCGTCAAAGTTTGGTCCATGTTAGCATCTAGTCTTATCTTGTTAACTGTTTATTTTGATCTCTCCATTGACCAAGGATTTTCTTTTCATTTTTTCTAGCGACTCAAAGCTTACACTCAGAGCTGAAGTTTCTGATTTGGAAAAGCAGCTTGCTTCTCTGGAATGGCAGCTTGATTTGCTTACAGCACAAGCTACCACCATAACCCAGGGAAAGAAATCCCGTGCATCTGGTAAAACTAGTGCTAATGAACAACTTACAAGATTAGACGAGAAACTTGCTAAAAGAAGTTTAGAGGTAAATGTTCCATTCATTTGTCAGCCTAGAAACCAGTAAACCATAGTACTGTCCTTTTACCGTTCCCTGCTGTATAGTTACTAGATAACTGGAATCTGCATTAATTCCTCAAACTGGAATCTGCATTTCACATTAGAGTAGACCATGATACTCATATCCGACTTCAGACCATGATGCTCATTGTCTGATCTATAATCAACGGGAGCATGTCAATATTTTGTAACTAACCAGGTAACTAGCTAGCATTTGTGGTTACTTAAGGACTGAGCTGCTGAAGACTGTGTTTATATTCACTCAAGAAAAGGCTATATTAATAGATGCTGGCAAAGAACAGAGTTTACTGGACCCCTTGTTTCCACAAATTTATACACCTGTTTCGGTTCCGTTTTCTTTTCCTGCTATTTTATGTCATTTCATGACTAGTGTGAGTATGGTTCTTTCTAAGCTGTTCTGTTCTTTCTTGTAGGAACTCATTGTAGTACTTTATAAGAGAAGATTTTGCTCTCTGACAGTTCATTTTGCCTCCTTTTTTTTTTTTACTTTCTTTCAGATGAATGCAGTTCTTGGAAAACTTGTTGCTACCACCCAGGAGTTGTCTTACTATCATTCAGAAGCTGGTATTCCTGTTGTCCTTCACATGTAAAAATGCACATCTTATCAGATTTCATTGCTTACATTGACATGCGTTGATAGCCTGGTACCTCCATTTTGACTTGCATGTACCTGGGAAATGCCATCATTTTAAGCCTAGCACACAGCGTGTCATATTTAATGGATGATTGTTTTCATTTCTTGTCAATCTTTTGAATGCATTGCATTTTGTTCCTTGCAGATATTGGCATATACCTGTCATCCTGTGACTTCCAGTCTTATGTAATCAGTAACTTGGCTTGTACCAAGGAGCTAAACAAATGGTTCACTAAGAAGTTTGTGAAGGTGTTTTTCCTTCATGATATTGTTATTCCTATATCATCTGCTTTTATGTTTAACAAAAGAAGCACATATTGTTCCAAAAATCCTACATGGTCATACACATATCAATATATAATTGATAATAGATTTAACGAATACATGTACCACCTTTTCGTTTCTGTGACCTTAGGGTCATGGTGTTAGAAATTTTAGTCACTTCAGTGACATGGGTTCACTCATAAGCCATAAATGCAAAGTTCTGAATAAACTTCCAAAGTGTGGTCCCAGTCTCAGAAAAAAGAGCATTCTTGAGAAAATATTGCTTTTTGGTGGACTGCTTACAAGGTCCATAGGAGTAGAGAGCCCTAAATTGCATTAATGTGAATTGATGCATGGGGATTTTAATGTTTGGCTAAGTCGCTAAGATTTACATGCTCTAATGCCTGTGTTATGCTATGTCTTACTACTGAAGTTGGAAAGGTGAAGCGCTTTGATCCTATATGTAAATAGTTAAACTGAACAAAAACTTCATTTTTTGCTTATTTTTCTATTTGCAGTAATTATGTACTTCACACAGTCATATGTTGATCAAATAGTTTATTGTAATATTATAATAAAATGGTAAATTACCATGCTACAATAATTTACTGCACCATCATAATTGATGTACATAACAAATACTGTAACAAAAATATGAAATCATGATATTACCATGTAAAGTGAACAATTGGTCTTGTTACTCTTGTATGTAAAATAAGCTAAAATAAATTGAGGCTAAATTTACTATTTACTTAGAACCATTATTTTACCAGCTACTTGCATTGCTAAGCAAGTTTTTGCTGGGGTATTGCAGGGACCTCTCCCGCTTGTTGCCAAAGAAGACATGTCAAGAGGTGAGGATTCTTTTTACTTGCTCCTTATCATATTTGAATTTTCTTATGTGCACTATCTCCGTACATTTTACATATATGCTCTTATTTTTGGTGCTAGCAGAAGCAGATAGACTTATTGATATTTCTCTTTTACTTTATTTTATTTTTACCTCCTAAAATTTTGGCTGAATCCTATCATGCCTTCTATTTATGATTTTTTTAAATATCTTCAACTGTTTAATTTGAAGACAAGTCATTAAAAGGTTATAAATCTTTTTTTCATTTGTCTGAATAATGCTTTATGAAAGAAGGATACATTAGCATAATTTGCATTTCTGATGTGAAATGTAAAATTCCTATTTTATGTGCCCACATATGACTGGTATATTTTGCACGATTTCACCTTTTTATGAATTTATTTTCACATATGGACCCAGCCCAAAACTGTTTTCACAAATGGCCCTTTTTTAGCGCCGAGATGAATGGCGCTGAGGGTAAACTGGTCAGCGCCAGGCCGCCAGTGTTATTGGTGCTGAGCCTAGGGGCCACATCAGCTCATGGTCCAACGTGGGAGGCAATCGTTGCCAACTCAGCACATGGTCAGCGCGACTGCCTTGGCGCTCAGCTGCACTGCCTCCGCGCTGTTGCATTTGGCGCCAAGGTTGCAACTTGTGATGTATTGCTTCGGCGAGCCATCCAGTTAGTGCTACAACATCTATTCTTTCATAGCGCTGCTTTCCAACTTGTTGCAAGTGTTCAGCGCCACTGTGCCTGGCACGGACCTATTGATGCTCTTGTTTTAAGTACACGTTGGACACACACTATAAGCACGCACACACACATATGTGGATGCGTCCTTAACACCTCTAATCTAGAGTGGGGGCTGAACCTTATGGAGCACGGGCACACGCTTTGACCACTGAACGTACCCACGTGTGCGTGTACTATTCTGAAAATCCAAAAATCCCGGTGAGACGTGCGCGCCGAGGGACTCGAACGTGGGTGGGCTGCTGGCTCCACGGCAAAGCTAGCCACCCGAGCAACGCTCGGTTCTCGACCTATTGATGCTCTGCTCCAACTCTTTCGGTGCTGAGGCATGTTGCATGCACACGCCCGATGACCGATGCCCAGCCTTGTGGGCCAGCCTTCACATAAGCTGCATTGCGGGCCAGGCTGGCCATTGTCCCACCACTCAAGTCTAATTAAGTTGTATCATGTGGCTAGTGCATCACATGAACAATTAGAACGTAGTTTAGTACAAGCAAGGAGAGCCATCATGCGCATACATTTAACTAGTGTTGGCCCAACTATCATCCGAGCCTCTAAAAAAACTATCATCTGAGGCATTGTTGATGTGTTCACACATGCTTTTGCCATGACCATGCGTTCAAAAAGAATGTAAAATCCACTACTCAAATGTACCACCATACTTAGTTTAAATTTGTTGCATAAACTCTCATCGAACATCAGGTATAGTTGCAAGAAATGAATGTGCCTTTTGCTTTGATTCCTTGGAAAATACTTCCTCCATGATTTCTATAAAGTGTGGGTTGACTTGCTGCGGTCTTCTAAGTTGGACTTTGGTTGTTAATTTTATTTTGAAATGTATTGCTTATAACTACAGAACCATGATGATATATAAGATAGTACTTTAAAATACACCCTCCCAAAAAAAAACCCTTGTCGTAATCCCTATATATTGTGCTGAACTACTACCAGCGCAATTGCACGGCTTGCTAGTTGCTTCTTTTGCACAAGAACACAATGTCGTAAGATGTAGGGACTACAACACGATCGACGTGGCAACATGGTAGTTCATCGCATATTTAATAATTGGGAAGATTATGTTTCCTTTTATGTAACAAAGGATCCTTACAGCTATAATTAGCATGGGCCATATGATGGATACCTAGGATCTTTTTTTACCTATTAAAGACATAGTTTATACGAATTTTCCAATTTTCTAAATTCAGGATTTATTTCGGAATTTCTAGCCCTCGAAACAAACTAGGTGCCTTTGATCTCACCGGTTGTTTGTGTGTGTGTGTGTGTATAGGAAAGGAAAATGGTATGGTACTCCTGGGAGTACGTACTCCCACCTCTCATATACCACTTAAATTGTATGATGATACATCTTTATCAATTTGAGTATACTCTAATAATAATTATAAGATACCCCAAAGTGAGTTCCATGAAAAATTTCACGAAAATCCACTTTTTATACCAAAATCAGTGCATATACTTCTTTTATGTATGAAAAAGGGTATATAGCAAAAATAAAAGGCTCCAATGAATTTTTTTTGATCAAGTCACATTGGAGTATCTTATAATTGGTATTCAAGTATACTGAAAGTGATAAAGAAGTATAATATATTTGTTTAAGTGGTATATTGGAAGTGGGAGTACATTCTCCCAGTAGTATGAAACGGGTGTCCTATAGGAAAATAGTATGGTACTCCTGGGAGTACCTACTCCCACCTCTCATATACCACTTAAATTGTATGATGATATCTCTTTATCTATTTGTGTATACTCCAATAAAGATTATAAGATACCCCAAAGTGAGTTCCATGAAAAATTTCATTAAATTCCGCTTTTTATACCAAAATTTGTGTACATACTTCTTTTATATATGAAAAAGGGTATAGAGCAAAAAAAAAAAAAAACAAAGGGCTCCAATGAAAAATTTTCAATCAAATTGTATTGGAGTATCTTATAATTGGTATTTAAGTATACTGAAAATGATAAAGAAGTATAATATGTGTGTTTAAGTGGTATATTGGAAGTGGGAGTACATACTCCCAGGAGTACAAAACGGCGTCCTATATATATATATATATATATATATATATATATATATATATATATATATATATATATATGAAAAATACTTTCTACTCCCGGAAGTAGTTACTCCCACCTCTGATATACCACCTAAAAGAACTTTACATACTCCATTATCACTTTGGGTATACTCATATACTAATTATAAGATACTCCAATGTGAACCACACAAAAATTTGCAAGAGATTCCATAGTTTTTAGCATATTTTGTAAATACCTTCATATTCGCACATAAAAAGGAGTATGTCTAAAAAATTGTACATACCACCCCTGAAAAGGTGTAAATACCACCTATATGGTCTTATATATTCATATACTACACATACATACTCTCGATTGCACAAAATACTCCCTACGTTGTGAGATACGGAATAGAGAGTAACTACTCCCGGGAGTAGGAAAAAGGCTTCATATATATATATATATATATGTGTGTGTGTGTGTGTGTGTGTGTGTGTGTGTTTTGCTTTGTCGTAAGATGCATTAGATCGATTTGGACTCTCTCTTTTTTCTTTACACAAGATATGTTCATGCTCGTTTCATCGCATATTTTTAAGAGTAAATTTCACAAAGCAACACTACTTTTGATAAAAACTATCACAAAACAACACCTTTAAACATTAGTTTCACTGAGCCACACTTTGCATAATGTTTCACAAAACCAAACTTTTAAGCAATGTTGTCCTATGCAACAAGCTTGATATCCTGGTCCCACTCGTAAGACTAACAAGACCATCCCGTTTTGTGCCACTTCTGCATGCCACATCCCACGTCGTGTCCAGCCTCAAAAACTCGATCAATGGCTTCCAGGAGGAGCCCAAACCCTTTGGTCAGCCCTTCCATGACACACAATCATGCTGACGAGTCAGTTGTTATCCACTGTGGCAATTACCTCCATGTCAGCAAATGGAAATGGGATGGCCTTGCTATACGACGAGTGGAACTAGGATGTTAGGCCCGTTGCATATGATGTCATTGCTTAAAAGTGCGGTTTTGAAACATTATGCAAAAATAAGTGTTATTATGTGAAACTGATGCTGAAAAGTGGTTTAGTTTATGATAGTTTTGACAAAGATAGTGTGTGGTTTTGCGGAATTTACTCCATATTTAATCATTGTAGTCCCCGTGCATTAGTAGTAGTTTAATCAATAGTGCTCTGATCGGATAGGTCTAGTAGATTTGCTTGAAAATCGCATGACATGTTTTCATTCCCAAAGTACACCTTTCTTAGGGACACGATATAGTTGATTGGAAATTTTCCGGCGACATCATTTTTTGTATATTTCATATTCTATTCTTATCAATATTGAGCTTGAAAATTCTCTGTCACATACTCACGTATTGGGTAGAGAGATAGAGTTTGTCAAGTCACAATATATTCTCACGTATGCTGGCCATGATATTAGATCGTTGCAAGGATGCTGATGAATAAGTCTATGTACTGTGGTCTTTGTGGGGTGGACACATGGTTCCTGTACAACATCTTGGACTAGCTTTAGGAGTGGTTGTACAACATCTTGGACTAGCTTTAGGACAGCATCTAGGACAGCATCTTAGCATCTTAGAGGACAGCATCTAGGACAGCATCTTAGAGGACAGCATCTAGGACAGCATCTTAGCATCTTAGACTAGCATCTAGCATATGCTTGGCTGTTTAGCCAGCCTATAAATATGTATCCCCAACCCCTCAGGTTGGTATGGCATTGTGTGAGAAATAAACTAAGAAAAATTTGCCCCATCTCCAAGTGTCATCCTCTCCATGAGAGTAAGGATCTTGCTATCACCAAGAGCAAGAGTCCAGTGTAACAAGTGGTATCGAGCTATACTATCCTCGTAGCTCGAGCATCTCCTGCTCATCTCCTTCTCCGCCTCGCAGCAGCCCCCCGTGCGGCAGGCAGCAGCCTCCGGCCGCCCACGCCACTCCTCTCGGAGACGCGAGCGGCTCGTCGTCGGCGCTCTCTCCACGCAACACCCCGCAGCGCGCCATGTCCGCAGGCGCTCGGCGCTTCGGCCGCCTCGAGCACGCGCGGCGTCGACGGCCGAAGCTCGCCGCGCGGCAAAGCGCGTAGCGGCAGAGGCCAGAAGCGGCGAAGGGCGCGAGGCGGCAAGCGTCGGCGGCGGGCAGCAGCAGCAGAGGCGGAAGGTGGCGGCGGGCGGCGATGCGGCACGGCGGCGGCGGCGGAGGTCGAGCTCTCGCGGCGGCGTCGATGGTTCCATTTCGGCGACGATAGCGTCGACGCACCTCAACGATGGCGAGGGAGCCACAGCGAGAGCAGGCGGCGCAGTGGGTAGCCGCGCACTCCCACGAGCTTGGCGGCAGTCCAGACAGACGCGGTCGCGCTGGTGGCGCTCCTGGAGGAGGCGCGCACGGTGATGGCGCTCCGGAGGAGGCGCTTCGGCGGTGGCGCTCGGAAGAGGCGCGCGACAACGGCGGCGACGGGTCGATAGAGCGCGGCTTTCGCGAGCGTGGCTCTCTTTCCCGGACGGCACCGTGGTTACCACGGGTTCCGTGTCGTTGTCGGGACGCCGGCCCCGGCGGTGGGTGGCCTACCCTCACCAAGGCCAACTACGTCGAGTGGGCCGCGGTGATGAAGGTGAGGCTCCAGTGCGGCACATGTGGGAGGCGATCCGTGGCGGCGTCGACTACGACCAGATCGACGGCGCTGGATGCCCTCATCGCCGCAGCCCCGCCGAGATGCGCTTCGCTCTCCAACAAGCGGATCGCCAAGGAGGCTTGGGACGCCATTGCGCGCGCACGCACGGCGGCCGCGCGCCGAAGTCCACACCGCAGCACCGCGCGGAGTGGGAGAACTCGCCTTCAAGCGGTGAGGCGTCGATGACTTTGCTCTCGTCTCAACACTCTGCGAAAGCGGTGCGGTTCGGCGATGACACCTACGGCGAGAGAGAGGCGTGGAGAAGCTCTTTCGCTGCATCCCCGAGAAGTACAAGCAGATGACTCACTCGATCCAGTCTCTGCTGGACCACTCCACGATGTCGATCGAGGAGGCGATAGGTCGCCTCAAGGTCGTCGACAGTGATGAGCCACAGCGTCTCTCGGGACCCGTCACCATTGGCGGGAAGCTCCTCCTCACTCAGGAGCAGTGGGCTGCCGGCCAGGGTGACAGGAAGAAGGGGGAGCCTTCTTCCACGACAGGCGGCCACAAGCGCGGGAAGCGCGGCAAGCCGCGCAAAGACGCCCAGGCATGGGTGCGAGGACGTGCCGAGGGTGATGACCGTGGAGGCGCCCAGGGCGGCGCCGCTGGCAAGCAAAAGCCGACACGAGACGACTCTTGCAACAACTGCGGCAAGCTTGGTCATTGGGTCGTGGATTGTCGGCGACCACGACGCGCGTGCCCACGTCGCGCGGCGGAGAGGAGGAGTAGCGCTCGTTCATTGCTCATCGCGAGCATCGAACTACCTCCAGCGGCACCGGCCGCAACGGCTCTCCTCCACCGTGACGAGCCAAAAGCACACACCCTCCTCGGCGACAGTTCCGGCAACGACAAGACTGACGGGTGGTGCCTCGACACCGGCGCCACCCATCACATGACCGGTCGACGGGAGTTCTTCGCCGAGCTTGACTCTAGCGTCCGAGGCTCCGCTGTTGCTGGGGCGCCCGGCGTGGAAATCAAGGGCGTCGGCTCCGTCATCTTCACCACCGATCGGGATGGCTCAACTTTCCCACAAGACGACGCACAAGACTTAGGGGGAGAATGATGAATAAGTCTATGTACTGTGGTCTTTGTGGGGTGGGCACATGGTTCTGTGACAAAGATCTTGGACTAGCTTTAGGAGTGGTTGTACAACATCTTGGACGGGGCTGAACCTTATGGAGCACGGGCACACGCTTTGACCACTGAACGTACCCACGTGTGCGTGTACTATTCTGAAAATCCAAAAATCCCGGTGAGACGTGCGCGCCGAGGGACTCGAACGTGGGTGGGCTGCTGGCTCCACGGCAAAGCTAGCCACCCGAGCAACGCTCGGTTCTCGACCTATTGATGCTCTGCTCCAACTCTTTCGGTCCTGAGGCATGTTGCATGCACACGCCCGATGACCGATGCCCAGCCTTGTGGGCCAGCCTTCACATAAGCTGCATTGCGGGCCAGGCTGGCCATTGTCCCACCACTCAAGTCTAATTAAGTTGTATCATGTGGCTAGTGCATCACATGAACAATTAGAACGTAGTTTAGTACAAGCAAGGAGAGCCATCATGCGCATACATTTAACTAGTGTTGGCCCAACTATCATCCGAGCCTCTAAAAAAACTATCATCTGAGGCATTGTTGATGTGTTCACACATGCTTTGCCATGACCATGCTCAAAAAGAATGTAAAATCCACTACTCAAATGTACCACCATACTTAGTTTAAATTTGTTGCATAAACTCTCATCGAACATCAGGTGTAGTTGCAAGAAATGAATGTGCCTTTTGCTTTGATTCCTTGGAAAATACTTCCTCCATGATTTCTATAAAGTGTGGGTTGACTTGCTGCGGTCTTCTAAGTTGGACTTTGGTTGTTAATTTTATTTTGAAATGTATTGCTTATAACTACAGAACCATGATGATATATAAGATAGTACTTTAAAATACACCCCCTCCCCCCCCCAAAAAAAAACCCTTGTCGTAATCCCTATATATTGTGCTGAACTACTACCAGCGCAATTGCACGGCTTGCTAGTTGCTTCTTTTGCACAAGAACACAATGTCGTAAGATGTAGGGACTACAACACGATCGACGTGGCAACATGGTAGTTCATCGCATATTTAATAATTGGGAAGATTATGTTTCCTTTTATGTAACAAAGGATCCTTACAGCTATAATTAGCATGGGCCATATGATGGATACCTAGGATCTTTTTTTACCTATTAAAGACATAGTTTATACGAATTTTCCAATTTTCTAAATTCAGGATTTATTTCGGAATTTCTAGCCCTCGAAACAAACTAGGTGCCTTTGATCTCACCGGTTGTTTGTGTGTGTGTGTGTGTATAGGAAAGGAAAATGGTATGGTACTCCTGGGAGTACGTACTCCCACCTCTCATATACCACTTAAATTGTATGATGATACATCTTTATCAATTTGAGTATACTCTAATAATAATTATAAGATACCCCAAAGTGAGTTCCATGAAAATTTCACTAAAATCCACTTTTATACCAAAATCAAGCATATACTTCTTTTATGTATGAAAAGGGTATATAGCAAAATAAAAGGCTCCAATGAATTTTTTGATCAAGTCACATTGGAGTATCTTATAATTGGTATTCAAGTATACCGAAAGTGATAAAGAAGTATAATATATTTGTTTAAGTGGTATATTGGAAGTGGGAGTACATTCTCCCAGTAGTATGAAACGGGTGTCCTATAGGAAAATAGTATGGTACTCCTGGGAGTACCTACTCCCACCTCTCATATACCACTTAAATTGTATGATGATATCTCTTTATCTATTTGTGTATACTCCAATAAAGATTATAAGATACCCCAAAGTGAGTTCCATGAAAATTTCATTAAATTCCGCTTTTATACCAAAATTTGTGTACATACTTCTTTATATATGAAAAGGGTATAGAGCAAAAAAAAAAACAAAGGGCTCCAATGAAAATTTTCAATCAAATTGTATTGAGTATCTTATAATTGGTATTTAAGTATATTGAAAATGATAAAGAAGTATAATATGTGTGTTTAAGTGGTATATTGGAAGTGGAGTACATACTCCTGTGAGTACAAAAGGTCCTATATATATATATATATATATATATATATATATATATATATATATATGAAAAAAATACTTTCTACTCCTAAGTAGTTACTCCCACCTCTGATATACCACCTAAAAGAACTTTACATACTCCATTATCACTTTGGGTATACTCATATACTAATTATAAGATACTCCAATGTGAACCACACAAAATTTGCAAGAGATTCCATAGTTTTTAGCATATTTTGTAAATACCTTCATATTCGCACATAAAAAGGAGTATGTCTAAAAATTGTACATACCACCTCTAAAAGGTGTAAATACCACCTATATGGTCTTATATATTCATATACTACACATACATACTCGATTGCACAAAATACTCCCTACGCTGTGAGATACTAATAGAGAGTAACTACTCCTGAGTAGGAAAGGCTTCATATATATATATATATATATATGTGTGTGTGTGTGTGTGTGTGTGTGTGTGTTTTGCTTTGTCGTAAGATGCATTAGATCGATTTGGACTCTCTCTTTTCTTTACACAAGATATGTTCATGCTCGTTTCATCGCATATTTTTAAGAGTAAATTTCACAAAGCAACACTACTTTTGATAAAAACTATCACAAAACAACACCTTTAAACATTAGTTTCACTGAGCCACACTTTGCATAATGTTTCACAAAACCAAACTTTTAAGCAATGTTGTCCTATGCAACAAGCTTGATATCCTGGTCCCACTCGTAAGACTAACAAGACCATCCCGTTTTGTGCCACTTCTGCATGCCACATCCCACGTCGTGTCCAGCCTCAAAAACTCGATCAATGGCTTCCAGGAGGAGCCCAAACCCTTTGGTCAGCCCTTCCATGACACACAATCATGCTGACGAGTCAGTTGTTATCCACTGTGGCAATTACCTCCATGTCAGCAAATGGAAATGGGATGGCCTTGCTATACGACGAGTGGAACTAGGATGTTAGGCCCGTTGCATATGATGTCATTGCTTAAAAGTGCGGTTTTGAAACATTATGCAAAAATAAGTGTTATTATGTGAAACTGATGCTGAAAAGTGGTTTAGTTTATGATAGTTTTGACAAAGATAGTGTGTGGTTTTGCGGAATTTACTCCATATTTAATCATTGTAGTCCCCGTGCATTAGTAGTAGTTTAATCAATAGTGCTCTGATCGGATAGGTCTAGTAGATTTGCTTGAAAATCGCATGACATGTTTTCATTCCCAAAGTACACCTTTCTTAGGGACACGATATAGTTGATTGGAAATTTTCCGGCGACATCATTTTTTGTATATTTCATATTCTATTCTTATCAATATTGAGCTTGAAAATTCTCTGTCACATACTCACGTATTGGGTAGAGAGATAGAGTTTGTCAAGTCACAATATATTCTCACGTATGCTGGCCATGATATTAGATCGTTGCAAGGATGCTGATGAATAAGTCTATGTACTGTGGTCTTTGTGGGGTGGACACATGGTTCCTGTACAACATCTTGGACTAGCTTTAGGAGTGGTTGTACAACATCTTGGACTAGCTTTAGGACAGATCTAGGACAAAGATCTTAGCATCTTAGAGGACAAAGATCTAGGACAAAGATCTTAGAGGACAGATCTAGACAAAGATCTTAGCATCTTAGACTAGCATCTAGCATATGCTTGGCTGTTTAGCCAGCCTATAAATATGTATCCCCAACCCCTCAGGTTGGTATGGCATTGTGTGAGAAATAAACTAAGAAAAATTTGCCCCATCTCCAAGTGTCATCCTCTCCATGAGAGTAAGGATCTTGCTATCACCAAGAGCAAGAGTCCAGCGTGTAACAAGTGGTATCGAGCTATACTATCCTCAGAGCTCGAGCATCTCCTCGCTCATCTCCTTCTCCGGCCTCGCAGCAGCCCAATGCAGAGCAAAGCAGCAGCCCGGCCGCCCACGCCACTCCTCTCGAGACGGCAAGCTCTGCGTGGCGCCTCTCTCCACGCAACACCTCAGCAGCGCGCCATGTCCGCAGGCGCCTCGGCCTTCGGCCGCCTCGAGCACGCCGGCGTCGGCCGACGGCCGAGCTCGCCACGGCAAAGCAGCGCGAGCGAGCGGCGGCAGAGACCGCTGCAGCGGCGGAAAGGGCGTCGAGGCTGGCAGCGGCGGAGCTGGCAGCAGCCAGGGCAGAGGTGGAAGCAGCGGCGGCGGCAGATGCAACGCAAGGCGCGCGCAGCGAGGTCGAGGCTCGCGCGCGGCGCCGGTGGTTCCATTTCACGACGAGAAGCGCCGACGCAGACCTCGACCCGCTGGCGAGGGAGCCACAGCGAGAGCAGGCGGCGCAGTGGGCAGCCGCGCACGCCCACGAGCTTGGCGGCAGCCGCACAGACGCGGCCGCTACTGGTGGCGCCCCGAGGAGGCGCGACGGTGATGGCGCCCCGGAGGAGGCGCGCGGCGGTGGCGCCCCGGAAGAGGCGCGCGACGACAACGGCGGCAGACGGTCGATAGAGAGCGGCTTTCACAGCGCCGTGGCTTTTCCCCGACCGGCACCGTGGTTACCACGGGTTCCGTGTCGTTGTCGGGACGCCGCCCGGCGGTGGTGGCCTACCCTCACCAAGGCCAACTACGCCGAGCGGGCGCGTGATGAAGGTGAGGCTCCAGCGCGGCACATGCGGGAGGCACCGCAGACGGCGACGCCGACTACGACTCAGATCGACGGCGCCGATGCCCTCATCGCCAGCCCCCCCGAGATGCGCTTCGCTCTCCAACAAGCGGATCGCCAAGGAGGCTTGGGACGCCATTGCTGCGCACGCGCATCGGCAGCCGATCGCGCCGCAAGTCCACACCGCAGCACTTCGCGACGGAGTGGAGAACTCGCCTTCAAGCGGTGAGGACGCCGATGACTTTGCTCTCCGCCTCAACACTCGCTGCGTAAGCCGGTGCGCCGGCGATGACACCTACGGCGAGGAGAGAGCGTGGAGAAGCTCTTTCGCCGCATCCCGAGAAGTACAAGCGATGACTCACTCGATCCGGTCTCTGCTGACCACTCCACGATGTCGATCGAGGAGGCGATAGGTCGCCTCAAGGTCGCCGACGATGATGAGCCACGCGCCTCTCGACCCGTCACCATTGGCGGAAGCTCCTCACTCGGGAGCGGTGGTCACGGCCAGGTGACAGGAAGAAGGGGAGCCTTCTTCCACGACAGCGCCACAGCGCGGGAAGCGCGGCAAGCCGCGCAAAGACGCCTAGGCATGGGTGCGAGGACGTGCCGAGGGTGATGACCGTGGAGGCGCCAAGGGCGGCGCCGCTGGCAAGCAAAAGCCGACACGAGACGACTCTTGCAACAACTGCGGCAAGCTTGGTCATTGGGTCAGGGATTGTCGACACCACGACGCGCGTGCCCACGTCGCGCAGCCGGAGGAGGAGGAGCAGCCGGCTCTGTTCATTGCTCATGCGAGCATCGAACTACCTCCACCGGCACCGGCCGCAACGGCTCTCCTCCACCGTGACGAGCCAAAAGCACACACCTCCTCGGCGATGCCCGCAACGACAAGATCGACGGGCGGTGCTCGACACCGCGCCACCCATCACATGACCGGTCGACGGAGTTCTTCGCCGAGCTTGACTCTAGCGCCCGAGGCTCCGCTGTCTGGGACGCCCGCGTGGAAATCAAGGGCGCTGGCTCCGCCATCTTCACCACCGATCGGGATGGCTTAACTTTCCCACAAGACGACGCACAAGACTTAGGGGAGAATGATGAATAAGTCTATGTACTGTGGTCTTTGTGGGGTGGGCACATGGTTCCTGTACAGCATCTTGGACTAGCTTTAGGAGTGGTTGTACAACATCTTGGACTAGCTTTAGGACAGCATCTAGGACAGCATCTTAGCATCTTAGAGGACAACATCTAGGACAGCATCTTAGCATCTTAGACTAGCATCTAGCATATGCTTGGCTGTTTAGCCAGCCTATAAATATGTATCCCCAACCCCTCAGGTTGGTATGACATTGTGTGAGAAATAAACCAAGAAAAATTTGCCCCATCTCCAAGTGTCATCCTCTCCATGAGAGTAAGGATCTTGCTATCACCAAGAGCAAGAGTCCAGCGTGTAACAGATGCCCCATGAGAAATCGAGGACGCATGGCCTAAAGCTCACGCATGCATGGCTGGCCCACATGTCATCCAGTGGTAGCGAAGGTAATTAATAAAATGGGTAAAGGCCAAGTAATCAGTTGAGTTCGGCATGTGTCAAGCAAGGAGATGAGCAAGAGATTGGAAAGTAGACGTAGCAATAACTGGACGACTCGCCAAAGCAGTACGTCCCAACTTGCAAACTTAGCACCAAACACAACGGTGCGGAGGCAATGCAACTTAGTGTCAAGGAACTCGGCGCTGACCTGGTGCTGAGTTGGCAGCGGCTGCCTCCCACGTTGGACTGTGGGCTGACGTGGCCCATAGGCTCAGCGCCAATAACGCTGGCACTGACCAGTTTACCGTCAACGCCATTCATCCGACGCTAAAAAAGGGTCATTTGTGAAAATAGTTTTGGGTTAGGTCCATATGTAAAAATAAGTTCAAAAAAAGGCCAAACCATGCTAAATATACCATATGGCAAGAACCGGCTCGGGCGGCGCGGATCTGGCCGCGGAGCTCGGGCAGCCACCCCGTCCCCGCGCCTGAGCCTCATCGTGAGCAGAGGAGCGGCGGGGCTTAGGCAGTGCGAGAGCTCAAGCGCGGGGACGACATCGGCTCCGGCGGCGTTGGCCGAGGAACGACGGCGGCAGTCACGTGGGAGGAACTAGGGTTACCCTTGATCTATTCGAAAGGGCCAAAGGCCAAATATACAAGTTACGAATATGCAAAGATCACCCTATACAAAGAGACATATCTAACACCTAACAATTATATTTGATACCTTAAGCTTTCTGGTAAAAAGGTCATGATTAGGTAACCATGTAGCTTTTCGTGCTTTGACATACATTAGTGCAGTTGAATTTTCCCATAACCATTGCTTCTTTTGGTCTGACTAAGCTTAATTGGCTGAAATCGAGCTTAAGTTCTGATTGGAGCTATATTATTCATGTCCCTGAGTTCATGTTGGTGATCCAATAGCTTGTCTAAAATTTCAAGAAGAAAAGAGTGATCTTTATTTCTCCCTCAAAGTGTATACGAGGATGACTGTATACGAAGGCTTTGATATCTTTCTTCTCCATTTACTGGTCCATGATTGGTTTGACTATTACGTACCCTATGATTGATATCTGGATTCATATGTATACTTGGATTAATTTCAGTATGAAGTCATAATTAGTATTTCCTGTGCTGTTCTTCTACATGAGGGCTAACAACTTATGCCAGAGTTGAATTAAAGCAATAGCCAATTTGTCTTTCCTTTTTGTGCAGGAGATTCTGAAATGTCTCATCATTTTGTAGTTGAACTGAAGCGAATTAATTCCATGTAAGTGTTTATTGGTCTGTCAACGTCGCTGATTTATTTCCTTTTGGCTTACTAGTGTAAATTATCACATCTTCAGTATTTAGGAATTCTCTTAATTGTTTTACCATCAGAAAAATTACAATGTATGGCTGCCGGCACCTGTCCTGCCTCTGCCTAAGGATAAATTTTGATGATTCTTAATTTTGCAAGAAGTTGTTGATACAAATCTATTTTGAAGTTTCTCTTCATGTTTTATTGAGAATAAGTTGTATTTATTTGAGTTTTCGAAGTCACATATCTTGAACACAGCTTATTAGTTTGTTCTTCTCCAAATGGATATCAACCTCTCAAACAACTCTTGTGCTGATGCTGCTCATTTGTTAACAGATTTGCTAAAAGTAAAAGACAGTACATAGAAGCACAAGTAGAATATGCTAAGGAGGAGGCTATACTCTCTATGCTGAGAACTCAATTGGCATCCCAGCAGTCATATATTCACCAGGACATCCATTCTCTAAGGTATGTAGGGCATGAGTAATCACAGCTGCTGGAACTGGACTAATTCATTTTGAAAGAGTTCCAATATTGAAGTAGCATGATATCATTATTTGAGGATGAAACTTTTGAGAAAATGGTACGATCCTTATTGGTCATCTCTAAAACGAAACTGCTTGGTTCCATGGTGTTGCAATTATTTTTACTTGCTTTGAGTTTTGACATAACAAGTAGAGGTTGATCAGAATCTGCCAGAAAGCACTTAATCTTTTTAGGAGAATCTACGAATATTTAGGCTGTATGGATTGTTTGCCTATTGTATTGTAGTACTGCAATGAACCTTTTGTGCATGTCCTTTTTTTTTGAATTTTTACCATTTCGTTACTTATTTGTGTGTGCTATTGTGGGTTTGCCCATTTCATCCTCAGGAGGAGAAACTCTGAACTTGCTGAAGAACTTAAGGATCTTTCCCATCAAGTGCAGCAGTGCTTATCCGAGGTAAATTCTGTACAAGAATTTTGGTTCTTGAATCTTGATATGTCATGAACAGTACACCCTTAAGGTTTTCCTCCACGGATGCTTCAAATTTGTTCAGTTGCATTGCTTGAAGCCTTGGGTTAATGTTCTATTCCTAACAAGCATCACGTGCTTTATCCATAAGATGTCACAGGCTCCCGGCCACATGACAGGAATATAAGACAAAAGTGGGGATGTTTTTCCTTGACACCTTGGTAATATCATGAGCTCATGGCCTGTTTCAGCGAAGTAAATGAATGAACAATGGACCTAAAGGGTTCCCTAAAAATTGAAACAACAGACCATGCACCTGTTGCTGATTTGTCTATTTGGAAACTTGTTTCCGTCGTCCATAGTTGCAAATGCAATACGTTCTTTTACCACTATGGCACTATCTCCAGCCAAAATTTTCATGTCTTTGTCGTCCATTTATCTATCTTATACTTTATCTATAATACTCCATTTTATTGGTTAGAATGTATAAAAAGTTAATGTTCTCTATTTATTGTCCTTTCTTTAGACTATTACAAGCCTGTGTGCTGACCTTGCTCAGCTTGAGGGTGCAAATATTTTGCAAGGTGTGATCTTCTCATGACTATAAGCATTTGAAAGTGTTCTTTACCACTGAGTCAATAGCATTGCGTGTTCCTAACTATGACCTTCTAGGGGATCATAATTTGAAGGTTCTGCGCCAGGAATGCTACATAAGTCAGCAGAAAAGGGTATCTTATGAACACTCGGTTGTTATTTTGGTGCAAACTGACCTACCAAATTAAGTTTCATGTAGATATTTATTCTTTCTTGCAGTTCATCAATCATCTGGTTAATCAGTTGGCTGCCCATCGGTTTCTGAAGATAGCTTGCCAGCTCGAAAGACGGACAAAAATTTCAAGTGCATATTCATTGCTGAAAGCTATAGAAATGGAGCTGCAGAGCTACTTATCAGCTGTGGATGGCCGCCTGGTATTGCTTGCTGATTTTGTCTGTTAAGTCCACGACGTTGTTTAGCTTCTTGTCATTATTCACTTCTATGTACATTCTTACAAAATAGAGTCTATACTGCTTAAATGCATAGGACCGATATCATTTAATTGGTCAAGCTGCATCTGAAATGCTTGAAGAAGGGTCTGTTGATGACCGTGATACTTTTCTCCATGCTGTGAGGGATATTCTTAGCAGTCACTCAAGTAAGCAGACTTCGATTAATAATTTGTAATGGCATTATCTACCAGAAGTTGGAATAATTCAATCCTCTTTTCATTTTCTGTAGATGCTCAAGCAATGACACCAACATATGTTTCAGCATATGGTTTGATTGAGCAGATATCAGAGCTGCAAGATGAGCTCCACTATCACCAGCATGAGCTTGAAAACGTTCTTCCGCGTGAACGGGGAAGATGTATCGGCGAACTGTGAGTTGTCCTCGCAAATTGTGCCCTGCAACTTTTTTCCCTTTCAGAAATTTTAGCTTTCTTTTGTGCATCGGTTGGTTGACCCTCCCTAGCTTACTGTGCATTATGAAGAGGAGGATGCGTTAAAATTGAACTTGACACCAGCCAACTGCTATTGATAGAATGACATGTTAGACATTTGGTCCAATCATTCCATACTTTTTCCTCATTTTGCAGATGCAGGATGATCCAAACACTTGAGCAAATTCCGTCTGTACCCCTTACATATGTGCAACCGAAATTGACATCATGGGTACATTCTTCTCATTTGTCTCTACCCTCTCCTCTGTCCCCTTTGTAGTCTGTTCTGTTGTGTGTTACTTCTCCGTATTTTACCACAGCCACTGGAGCAAGCGCTTGAAGAATTAGAAATGATCAACCAGCAAGTCTCTGCTTGTGTTAATGAAGTTACAATGGCGCGAGATGAAAAGGCTGAGGTACTTTACATCTGTCACTTCCTCCCATTGTTAGCATTAGGTATAATTCTGCATGTGGATTCAGTAGAATTCATACTTGTTTTCAATTGTCTTCCCACTCTCATATTTACAAATGGTTTGCAGATATTACAACAGCCTTCACGCAACATGCAGCAGGAAAGACGAGTATTCGTCGATTTCTTCTGCCACCCAGGACGGCTTGAGAATCAAGTCAGAGAGCTGACTTCCCGTGTTAGAGCACTCCCGGAGTAATCTTCGGTAGGGTTGTCAAGAGGGCGAGTACAAGGTCTTCTAATTCTCAAACCAGCATCGTGTTTTTTTTCTGTTGCTCAGCTCAATGTTTTTGTCAGGGTTTTGGCATAACTGGAAGTGCAGTCGTTTGCAATTGTATATCCTCGGCGTCGCAAAAGCCGAAGAGAACTAACCTCCACATTTTCTTCTATAGCATCCATACAAATATACGCAGCATAGTGCTTCGAGAAAAAGAAAAGAAAAGCATGTATATAATTAATTATCAGTTCTCGCCGCCTAGTTCATCTTTTGACTCTTTTTGATAACTGATAATGTACTCTTCCTTGAAGGGAATTCATATTTGTTGTTACTATTTTCACTTTTGAGCATAGATTTCGTTATTATCTGATGTTATGAAGTTTCTTCTCGTTGGTTGAGTTTTACACACTTTTGGTGTACTATCGCTTTGTTGATAATAATAAATAAATAATAAAAAAAAAAACTTGATACAAAGCTTCATTTAGATTAGGGCGTCCTTTTCTTTTCCGAAAACATGTAAAAGTCTTGCTTAATGAGAACATCTTTAGTATATTGAACCGATATCGATTTAAAGTTATGTCACGTAAGCATTCAAGGAACTGAGCTTTTTTCTCTCCAATGTATTGAATCAATTCTTACTAATAACTGGGACTCATGTTACATGAAAAAACCACAAAAATAATATTCTCTCTCAACCGTACTCTTTCTCTCTCTTTCATAAATGAGTTGTTAATATCTTGAATTGACTCTTAAATAGAGTCCGGTTTTAGAAATTTTTTAGTTGGAGTCGACTTCTCTAATATATTGAATCGATTCAATACTTTCTCCCTCCTCCTTTGAACCGGCTAAAACACAACATTGGAGATGTTACAAGAGAATTGCTATGGAATTTCTTGGAATTTGGATCCCAATAGGCCCGTAGGAGAAATAGAAAACGGCTCAGCAACTCAATTGTGTGGTTGCAAGTTGCAGCTTTGGCGGTCGTTACTGTTAGAGATATATATGTATAGTTTGTAATTCCCCATTGTTATAAAGGGTTCTTTGCATATTCACCGCATGTATCTGTGTATATATATTGGCCTCATATTGAATACACAATATTCATAACATGGTATCAGAGCCAGAGCCAAGGTTAAGGTTTACGGTAGCCGTCGCCGCCGGCTTCTAGCCGTCGCCGCCGGCTTCTAGCCTCCGCTCGTCCTACGCTGCATGCTGCCCCCGGGAGGACCGATCTTCGCTTCCGGGGGCGGCCTCTCGTCGCCGCCTGTGCTCTCCCACCGGCCGCTCTCGTCTCGGCGCCACTCGATCCGAGTTACCCGTGGCCGTGGCCTCCTTCTGATATGAAGTCGCTCGTGGTTGCTTCGTCATCCCAATCTGGAGTCGCTCTCCTGCCTCGAGCTCACGCCGCCGCAGCTCCTCGTCCTCGAGTACGACCGCCTCCACCACGCGCTCCTCGGCCCCTTCCTCAGGGCGGCTCTGCCGGATGCTCGACCTTGGCCCCTCGCTCCGGGGTCCTCGTTGTTGTTGGCTTTCTTCGCTGGGCTCCTGGCCGCCGCCGCCGAGATGTTTCGCCCGGATCCTGGCCGTCCTCTTTGTGCCTCCCTCACGCGTGCTATGCGCTCTCACGTTCGCTGTTCGCATGGATGGATCAATTTATTGGCTTCTCCGTTACAGTTACGAGTGTGGTTCGACCATTTATTGCTCAAATCAGATGGCCTACGAGTCCTTCACAAAGTCCCTTCGTAGGAAACTTAATAATCTTTTTTTTTTGTTCCTAATCAGCGGCGTGTACAATCTACTTCATTTTATGATCCAACCACACCACCTCCAAAGGAGAAAAAAAAAAACTCAAGCTGCATCTTAATAGTATTATTTGCATAATTTGCTCTAGCTTTCAAGCTAAACACTATTAGTAATCAACTATTGAACCAAATAATTGTCCCATACATTTGTTGAATTTAAACATGAACGTCCGTAGACAAATGGCATGTTTACGCTCTCTGCATATAAAACAACGAGCGGGTAATTTTATAATTCTTTAAACATAATTTGCCCCGATTAATTGTATATTTATCTATATAATACAAGTACCAAACTACCAATTAGCCCATTGTTGAACAAGTGATCAGCTACTGTAGCAAAAAAAAATGGCGATAGTACTATGTTGTTGCTGTAACATTTGATCTGGGCTGTTCATTTCGAATCGAATCACGAAGAGAAAGACCTAATACACATTGTTGTGCTCCTCTGCAGATGTTCCACTTCCGCAGTGGTGGGTTGAGTCCGCTTGACAAGAACCCTCAGTTCCTATTGAATAGGCTGCGTGTTGATTGATTTTTTTGATACCCCTATAAAAAAATACAAATCAGCCGCTAATAGTGGTGTTTGGTGGAAAATGTTGCTTAGAAAGACTAAAACTACATTATTTCCCGAAATAACTTCTATATTGAACCGGACAGAGTGTTATCTCATTTATTTACGCCACAAAGACCATGGTTGCCACCCAGTTACAAGTGTTTAAAAAATATGTAAAATTCGATTGAGAAATACTAGCCTCGAACCTAGGGCTTGCTAATGTGAAATTCACGGAAAATATTTGTAAAATTTATGTATTTCAAACGGATCTTAACATAATTCATACGTTTCAAACGGAACTCGGAGAAAACAGTGAAAAAGCCCTCCTCCTCCATTTGAGCCGACACAAGAACCCGTCCGGTCCACGTCCGCAAGCAAGAAAGCAACCAACCACGGAACCACCCGTCCACCGTAGAACGGCTTTACGCAACTACGGGCTCTGAACTTTGCCGTGGTACATACCAGCGGAAGGCGGCAGATCCGGCCGACGCTTCCACGCCATTTTTTTTGCTTCCTCCCTCGACTCGAGTCTGGCTGCAGTTTTCCGCCCAAATCTCTCCCGGATCCACACCCAAGATGGTACCTTCTTCTTCCTTGGCTCCTCTTCCCCATTTGCTCCCTGCATTTTCGATGTTTTTTAGTAAGCAAAGCGTTGTTGTTTTTTCAGCTTTTGCGACGTCGTGTTCGAGTAAGATGTGCTTATGTTTTTTGTTTATTTTTTAGCTTTTGCGAAATCATGTGTGAGTAAGATGTGCATATGCTTTGTTTGAGCTTGGTTCTTGGACGCGAAGCAAATTAGTTGTGTGGTGAGCACTGGGTGGGTCAATGTCAAAGGTCATCAAATGCAGTATTCACTGTGCAGTCAAGACTCAAGACTTCTTTTCTTTTAGAAGAATAATGGTTTGTAGTAGGTTGTATCTTTAATTGAAGGTGCGATATGGTCGGTTACCGGTCAGTGTTTGTCAAATGTGTGATTTTGGGAGGAAGAATTGGTAAGATCTATCAATTGTGCGGCGAGTAATTTGATTCCGTACGTCTGGAAGTAGTAGTTCAGCTTAAAATCTTTGATCCGTCATACAGATATCACAAAGCTTTGGTTCTCGCTGCGAAGCAGTAGCATATATGGGACAGATAGCTTAGATTTATTTGTAGAGTATGTAAGCAGTAAATTAAGGCAAACTTGTGCCCCTGACGATACGACCTGTTCATGCTACAATTTGCCTCTCAAGACGATGGTTATGATACGGTGTTATGGCCTTTGTAGGACAGGGAAGCCAAGAAAGAGGCGTTCAGGAAGTATCTTGAATCCAGTGGTGTGCTCGATACTCTCACGAAAGGTTTGCATTCTGTTCCTTATGTCTATCTTGGCAAATTGCAGTTATGCGACTGGCTAGTTATACCCACTTCTCATTATCTTGCAGTTCTTGTTGCGTTATACGAGGAGAATGACAAGCCTTCATCTGCAGTCGAGTGAGTTGACTTGACTTTTGTCATGTATATTTATTGACCCATCTAGAAAAGGAATGATTCATGATTGTCTTTGGTTATTGACGAAATGGATGCTTGGTTCAATCATCCTTAATTTGCTTATAGATTTTTCCTAAAATAACACGAAAAATATATATTTTGGATTGATTTTCATGCAAGGACTAAACATGTTGGTATATCCCAGATTTGTTCAGCAGAAATTGGGTGGTCCATCTATATCTGACTATGAAAAGCTCAAAGCTGAGAAATTGGATTTGCAGTTGAAGTATAATGAGCTCTTAGAGACCCATAAGGAAACATGCAGACAGGTAAACCATGTTACTATCTTGGCAAAATATGTTATGCTACTCTATCTGTTTACATGTAATTCTAAATTTCTATTGCATAGTAAGAATTTAGTGTTACAACTTTCATGTACATCTTTTAGAAGATACATATCCATGGAAATCTCATATGTACTTAAGAAGTGTTAGTAGTAGTTATATTGAAGAGTGCTGCTTCTCTGAAGTCATTCAGCTTATTTGATGTCCAAACTTGTGCATTTCAACAATGTAGTTGTTGCAACGATTTGGTCCTTGCACTTTAGTCTTGGACATGTTTAGTAACTGATATGGGGTTGCCCGATCTTGTGATGGCGATGAACATACGAAGAACGAAGATAAGTCATGGGTAGCAACACGATCTGAAATTGGGACAGCCTTGCGTCAAGCACACGACCACAATAGAAGCAATCGCACCATAACTCTCACAATGATCTAATCCACACAACCAGCACATAGGCAATTGCACGGAGAGGTTGACCGCGACCAATCAGTCCAAGCAAACTCGAAGAATCCGCATGAACAATAGAGACAAACGCTTGGTTCTGAAAACTAGCAACTAAACAATAGATTGGGTCTATCCAAAAGCATCAAAATCCGTGGTTCCCTCTCCAATGGCCGGTTACACCTCATAAATAAGGAGTCTCCCCCCTCTAGTTCGACCGAAACTCCATGGGCTAAGCCCGAATCCAATTTGGTTTCTAGAAACCAATTACAACTCCTAAACACAAACGATTCGAACTCTAGTGTTTTGAATGAAAGCAAAAGATACATGACCTAAATTATGAGTATAATTCAGCCTAAATACTTGGCATGCAAGCCCACACAATTCCCCAACTCATAAAGTCCAATTCGGATTGAAATCTGCTTCAAATTCGGAATTGACTTTGGGCTGATTTCTTGAGAGGGTTCCAATTCTGATTTGGTGTTTGTATTGGAGTCCAATTGCCTTGCTTTGGCCGAAATCCATGCTCCTTGGCTCGCCTATGCGGCAGTCCCCTCCTTGGCCCACGCACTTGTACCTTGGCTGGCCCATGCGACACCCTTGGTTTGGCCGAAGCCCATGTGGTACTTGGCCCATGCACCCTGGTTGGCTAGTTTCCTTCCCCTGCTTGCTCTCTTGGGCCGAGGGCTTCCTTCTCCCTTTTCTCTTCTCGCCAAGCTTGTAAAGCTAGACGCTCTCCTCACCTCGTGGTGTTTTCCTCCCTCACCTCTTGCCGGACACTGTAAGTTGATGGGATGTCCTCATCAGGAACTCCACCAGTCATTGTAAAACCTCAATAGTGTAATGTTCAATTTTACGAAACTGAACAAATTTTGTCGCAATACCAATATAGACAACTTCTCCTTTTCCTCTGTATTCTTTCGCTGATTCTGCCGAAAGCATATTGTCCTCTATAGTCTGGTTTCTTTCCTCATGGCTGTGCCTTGCTTATTGCCTCAAATTTTACCATTAGCCTATAGGATAGGTATACACCACCCGCCGAAGAATTGGCATAGCAAGCTAAATGATATTATTGAATCCAAGTTAAGCTTGTGAGAACGAGTATCCTATATCATGCGACTTTCTCAAAGTAGAATTTCGGGAATAGTTGTGTGTCCCTCTTGGGATCCCCACACCCTTTATTTATAGTGTCAAATATTATAGTTCGACTCTAACACAACTTGAGTTCGACTCGCACACGACTTGAACTCTTATCTAAACTCTAATATCTCCAACACTCCCTCTCAAGATGGGCATAAGATAACAATTATAGCCATCTTGTTACATATTTCAATACCATTATTAGAATCTACCAACCTATCATCGACTTTATAGCTAATACCATCACAAAGACCAAAAGTTGCTCATTACCAATACTACCAGAGACGTCACCAAATTCATCTCCACCATCTACCAGCTGCACTGACCTCAACCTCATCTCCCTCTACCCTCATACCCCTAGCCACCCTCAGCCTCCACCACTCTGCCCACACACCCCCGATCTCGGCCTCCACTACCTCTACCTTTGTCATAGATCATTACGCCTAACTCTAGTCCCAATCCTCTCTCGGACATCTCCAGTAACACTATATCCGGCACCCGTACCAACACAACCGCACGACACCAATCGCATCACCATAGCCTCTATTAGAGCTGCCATCAGCTCCTACTTCGTCATCACCATCGAGCTCAACCACCAAAGTCACCGCCTGAACAGTCCTCTCCCCCTATCTTCCATGCCTTTCGTCGTAACCTCCGATACTGTCACTACCAAGCAACACAGCAGCTAGAACTCTCAGCAAACACACCATTCTCACCCGACTCCTTTTCCTCCTCCGTAACTCTTCCTTCCCGAGCAAACTTCCTCCGAGCGTCTTCTTCCTCCCAAGCCCAACCTCCAATCCTCTCCCCGTCGGCCGCCGGCCTCGCACCGCACCCTGACGCACCGCCTCCTCACTTTCCTTGCCCACGCCCGGATTTTGCCACCGGCCATCGGATCCCATCGGCCCGCTATCCGGAGCGCCTTCTCCCGATCTCCACCGCCAGCCAAGCGTCAGATTCCTTCTCTCCCCTGAGCGCCGGCTCCTCCGTCGGATCCTTCTCTCCCCAAGCGCTGGCTCCACCGACGGATCCTTCTGCTACTCCTCAACCTCCTTTCGGCCTAGCCGGCCTGGATCCACCGGATCCTGCCGCCGCCCTCGACACTACGCCACCTCGAAGCCTTCGGCCCGCTCCTCTTCCTCGCCCACGACCCGCACCACATCGCCTCCTACACTGTTGGTTGTCGCCCTTGGCTCACCTGCACGCAACCCAGCCATTGGTCCACTCCCGTGCGACACGGTCGCGGGGGACCACGCACGACGGGACAGCGGCAGCCGGTGGATCGACGACGACGGTTCCGAGGTAAGGGTTTTTTCTCGGGTTAGGGTTTTGGGTGATTGGCTCTGATACCATATAGAATTTCGGGAATAGTTGTGTTTCCCTCTTGGGATCCTCATACTCTTTATTTATAGTACCAAATATTACAGTTCGACTCGCACACGACTTGGACTCTTACCTAAACTCTAATATCTCCAACACTCAATATGATAGTTAGCATCTTAAACTTAAGTTATATTCCTTCAGAAAAAAAAACATATATAGTTCTGACCACATGATGGCATTAATCTGGATTCTGGAATTTTTTTCTGTTTGTCATTTGATCAGTTTATTAAGTCCAAGCAGAGTTTACATATAGAGGAAGGAACTGCAGAAAATGATTTTGGTATAAATGGAACCAGGCATTTGATCAGTTAATCTCTATTTCTCTTTGCAGATGGAGGAACTTAAGAATTTCAAGAGCGGTGCACCTTGGAATGGAAACAACGGGTGTTGACATTGTAAATATGTCATCAAGCAATGTATTTATGCCTCTGCATTAAGCATTATCAAGTTCTATAAGTTGAAACATTTCTTGGTTGAGCTTTTGATCAAGCAATGTATTTATGCCTCTGCATTAAGCATTATCAAGTTCTATAAGTTGAAACATTTCTTGGTTGAGCTTTTGCTAAGTTGAAACATGTTACTCCTCTTGATCCCTTCGGGCATGAAAACAACCCGATCCATCTTATTCACTCCCAGATTTCGCCAATGATAGGCGCAGGACCAAAACTTTCAACACCTTCATGGGCGAAGCTGAACTTGGCATTATGATTCGTATCAAAGAGTTTATCGATTCGAAAAGAAAAGTTCGCTCTGTTGTAAAGCAATGCTGTGATTGGTTTTATAACATCAAAATTTTAACTTCGTGTTATTGATGAAAAAAAGAGAGGATGTCAATTTGTGTCCTTACAGATGATTGGATCAGGTTCCTGGTTCAGTTCTTGCTTGTCCATGTTGTCCTTGGCTTGCTCAATTTTTAACCAGCGTCCATGTTGGTTCATGGGAGGAATTCTGCGGAATTCGGTGTGTTGCAGAACATTGAGGAAGTATTATTATTACTACCAAATCAGGTTAGCCTGATGGAATTGGAATTGGGAATGGTTTGCCGTGATCAGGCCTGAAAAAGAATTTGCCATCATAGTGTCTACGAGTATACCATGAGAAGCCGAGAAGTATGGAAACCGCTGAAGTCCTGTCTGGGACACCACGAGAATCTTCCCTGATTCCTTTGGGAATTGAACTATTTTCTACAAAATTCTTGTGAAATTTTTGTGTTCCAAAATGGGGCCTAGCCTCTGAATGCCGATTAGCGAGTCAAAAATGATTTCTTACTTTGATACACAAATATGTCACATTAATCGAATTAATGGACCAAATTGATCACATATATTATTTTTTAGACAAAATTGATCACATATCTTAACTAATAAAAGAAAGAGTTTACTCTCGCGTAGTGGGACGATTGTCCCACCCCATGTTGTATATCTTGATAACTAATAAAAGAAGGGTTTTACCCCCTGCGCAGCAGGACAATCATCTCACCCCTCCTCTTCCATGCGCCAGAAGGTCATTCGTGCCTCCTCTGTCTCACCGCCTCCCCTGTTCACGGCAACCGTCACCCCCACCTCTCCCCTCTATCTCATGCATAATCGCACTGTGATTCCCTCCTGACCCCAAACCCTTGCCCTCTCATCGCGTCATCAACTCATATCCTGATCTGCAACTTCTTTGCCCCCTCCTCCCTCTTTCCTCTTCAATCCTCAATCTAATCTGGTGACGAAGACTCGTAACTCCATTTCAGAACGATAGCAGATTGGGCTCTGGTGGTGGTGGTTAGCGGCGCTAGCGGTGGCACACGACAAGGAGGCATGAATGGTGCAGCGAATGGTGGAAGACGCCCTGTGCGCGGATGTCGTGGCCGTGGACGCTCATGTCAGATGCCCACGGCAAGTTGCGCTGGGTAGGAGCTTGCCATGGTGATAGGTGGTCATCGAGGCAAGGGAACTCAGACGGATGTCTTGCTGCTAGGTATGTTGGCTATGCAAATGTCATTTGTTTTTTCTTGCTTGCTTGGTTTTTATGCACGTCTTCCTCATCTTGCTGATTGGCCATTTTTCTTGTTTGTTGGAATATGCTTACTTCATTTCGGGTTGACATCACATCCTATCAAGAAGATGCCCATGATTGATTGGCACCAACCAAGATGGAGCTAAGTTTTTTGAAAGAACCAAGATGAAGCTATAAAATGCCATTTTTGTTGCTATACATAGCATTTGATGGACATGTTCACTGCAATTCGTTCTTCTTTTTTTTTTTAAGGAAGAGAGAGCCTTATAGATTACTCAAGAAGAAAATTGTATGGCCATTGTTGAATCTTCTCCCGGACGACAAAGCACCTCCATCGCGAGCATTTTTGCAGGTTGCCCCCTCAAACTCCTCCGACCCTCCCAAGCAATTCGCCGCCCTCCGCCGCCTCCCGCTTCGCCGCCCACTGGGTCACTGACGCCCTCGCCGCTGACGAGGACCTCGACTTCTCTACCATCAAGGGTAAGCAGCGAACCCTATGTGGGCCCCTGGCGCCTCCGTTCCCCTCGGCACCTTCTTTCTCTCACCTCGGATTTCCTGGTGCTCTGCAACACTGGTGGGCGTGTCGCCGGAGTCCCTCATTGGATCCCCAGAGGCCATTCGGGAGCGGGTGGCGCTTCGGTGCATGCGGGAGCCGTCGTCGTCACCACCGAGGGTGGGTCCGCGGCGGCGCCGGCGCCGGCGATGATGCTTAGGGTTGACGCCGCCTGCTCTTGCGAGGACTTGCTGCTTGAGCTCACCGGGAAGGTAGTTAGTGACTATGAAACCATGTACATTCTCGTGGTTCTGACTTCTGATTTCCCTTTTCATTTTGTCAAATACTATTTTTACTAGCAGAGTACCCGTGTGTTACAAGGAAAACACAAACTTACTTTGCGCAAGATGGGAGGGTGAGAGAGGAAATGGGAACGATGGAGTGGGTGGAGCGGCGACGACGGAGCCTAGGGTGAGAGTGGGAGTGAGATGGGGAATGCGACGTGCGGGGCTCTGCAAGCATCAAGGGATGGGGGACACACGTGGACAGCTGGTGGCGAGAGTGGTTCTGGTGACAGCAAGGTCGAAGGCGTGCGAATCAAGGATGGCGGCGCTGGCGTGTGTGCGGCGCGGGGGGGGGATCAAAGGAAGAAGAGTAGGGTGGCAATGGCGTAGATGCGAGCAGTGGCCACGTTAGGGACATATCGTGGCTGACATGATGGTCTCAGTGTGCGTGGGGGTTTCATTGGGTTTTTTTTACGTACGTAGAGAGTGAGATGATCCTCCTGCTGCGCAAGAGTAAACTCCTTTTAATAGTTAAGGTTTAGTGGAGTGCTTGCATTTCTGTTCATGTGGATAAGTTGATCCAGTCAATTTGGGATCATTTTAAGGAACATGGGATAGTTATTGGTAGCCTTTTGGTTTCTATGCTGGTTGCGATTGTGCTAGTGTAGAATTGGTCATTGGTAGAAGAGAAAATTGCAATGTACATCCCTAAATTTGCTAGGTTGTGTCACATAGTTTTTTGAACTTGCATTTTATTTTATTAGTCTCCTGAACTTGCGAGGTTGAGAGAGTAAAATTTAAGTTCACGGAGCTAAGTGGCATAACCTTGCAAATTCAGAGACTAGAGTGCAATTTTCTCTTGATAGAATAATTGGGAGAGGACAAGGAAATGAGCTAGAACTAGGAAGTATGGGTTTTGGGGAATGGATAGATGAAAGCGCTGTTCCGACACTTGGAATCCGGACAGTGTATACGATATTCCTAGTGCAAGCTTGTCTCGCTAGGCAATTTCACTACCACAATGGGTTGAAAGAAAACAAAGTAAGACAAAATCAATGTTCATCAAGACACTAGACGCTAGTCGGGCGGCAAGCTGGCGCTTAGGCCTGCTAGGCACTGTGGTCGACTTGTCTAGCAGCAAGTAGCGGTAGCAGTAACATCAATAGTAAGTGCTAGTAGCTGCTAAGTAGCAGGGGCAGCAGTAATTAGAGTACACCATATGATGAAGTGCAGTACCAAGAGTCCGGTGATAGTAGCTCTCCGTCGTCCGATGATGGTGTTGACAGTGGGACAGCTCATGATGCAGTACAAGACCAACAAAACACATGTCAACTATTGGAATTCGCCTATGAGAAAAATTTCACGTATACTACCCAGGATGAAGACCATGGTTGTCGTGTTTCAAGAACAATCCATAAGACCTACACGAGGGCTAAGGATCGCTAACAACATCATTCTCGGCCACAAGACTCTTCTTCCTATGAATCCCATGCTGACTCAAGGTCTATTCGAACTTATGGACGTCAAGATGCTAACCTATTACTTTCTGGTGATGATTCTCATTCGTCAGATATTTCTTCTCATCCTACTTACCATTACGGAAATCAAGCTAATGCAAGAATTATTTACCAGTAGGTGAAATTCGAATATTATCAATAAACTTATAATCATTAGGTAGAATATGCCTATCAAACATACACTTGGGGTCAATACAAAGCCTACCTAGCTCAATCTGAGGGACTTGTACTCATTGATAACAATGAGTACATTGCACAACCTTCACGTTTCTCGATAATATATTGGTATGAATTGCTACTCCATTATTATTTTTAGTATGCTAGTCAAAATATCCTTCATTACCATTAACTTATGTTTTTATTATTTTAGATGCTTTAGAACACTTGGAGGAGAGGGCTGCCATAGAGAGTGAAGCTAGCAAGGTAATCGGTTTTGGGCGGTAACCGTTTTTCAAAATCCTCAATTCAAAATTCAATTTTTGAATTTCATCTGGTTTTTTTTTCAGTTTTTCCTGTTACCGGCCGCCAACCGGTTTTCCCACCGGTTCTGGACTTCGATCCTTGGGTTTCACTTAAATATTGTTCAAATCACAGTGCATAAGATAATGATAGGTTATGGCGTATGAATATGATGGAGGTTGTTCTTTGGAACATCGAAAGTAACACATGCTCATCAGCAACTCCCAGTTGCAAGTTACAAATGGTAATGATTCACATGTCCTTGGCATCAAAGCTATTTTGTGTCTTTAGCTCCCTTGGCCTTGTAGTTTTTGTGCTCTTATAAGTTCTTGATTCAACAACTTGAACCAAACTGGGAGCATATCATCTGGTTCAAGGCCTATACTGTTGGCACCTGTGGTATTGTGCTTTACAGCTTTTCAACTGTTTTGTATTTTACCTACTAGTCATCTGTTAATCTTGATTGGGAGTGACCAGTGGATGAAGAATCTATTGGATTTTTGTATGCCATGGTCATGGTGAGGTATTACTTATTGGCTAGATTTTGGAATTTCTTGGGTTGATCATATGATGGGAATCAAAATCAAGGCATGTGCCTGTCACTTGAGTTGGAAGTGGTTTGTAATTAGTTTAGTTTATTTCTATTTTTTAATGGATGTGTACAGGCAACTCCAAAGACATGATGGGGAAGTGCCAAATCAAACAAATGCCACTTGAGTTGGAGGTGGTCCGCCTTGATCGGGGAAAAAAGGGAAAGAAATTCCTTTTGTTTTCGATGATGGGGATTTGGTACTTGAGAGGACACCCAAAAGGATGAAAAGCTTGTAGATGATGCAGTAAGAACTTCTCCATCACTTATTTTATTAAAAAATAATTATAAACTTTTTTGTGTGCATATTACTCCCTCTGGCCATAGAAAAAAATCATTTTGGACATTGACATGGTCCTTAAATACAATCTTTATCATTCATTTTTATTGTAATATAATATTATAAAAGTATTTTTAATACAAATCTACAAATATCATTTTCATGCGCCCAATCTAAATATTCATAAAGATATTAATAGCTAGAGTTTAGAATGTTTGACCGCACATCCCAAATTGACTTCTTATCGGAGAGATTAACATTTTTGTGTGAAGGAAAATAATATTGATCAGTCCCAAAAAAAATCTTTTAAGAAAAGTTCTCACTTTTTTAAGGAAAAAATAGATCCTGACACTCCGTTAAAAATGCAAAGATAAAACGCTCTTCTATGTCCCTCCTATTTTTTTTCTTTGTTAACCAAAAATTCCACGAAGCCAACTCCTACTTATTTTTTGAACAATATTTAGTTAATTTATTTATTTATAAATTAATCATTTAAAAGATAAACAACGGAAAGGAGCAAAAAAGTAAACTAAATTAATATAACTTCAAGGAGAAAACTATTCTATACCCCCTTCCCTATCCCCTCCTCCTATCCTTAACCAACTCCCTTCCCTCGTTCCTCCCTCCACTCGAACCCCCTTGTCTGCTGCGTGCTTCCTTCACTCCTCACTAAAATAAGTTCCTCACTAAAACCGATTAAAACATATCTAAAATATCCGTCTAGTAGTAATATCGCAAGGAACATGCAGAAACAACATATAGCTGTGCAGTAATGTTGGATTAGTGCACATCTGGAATCCAATCATACCTATGTCTCGTAGAATCGTTGCGAAGAACATGTACTAACATATGGTGAAAGGTGCAGTAATGTTTGGGTGTTGGAGGGAGACATGGAAATGGGAGGAAGTCGTGTTACTACAAACTTGAAGGATGGTTACTGCACTTTTCTAAGCGTAGAGGAGAGATGTGGGAGTTTTTTCTTCTTTTGATTGCAAACTTTGAATTGCAATATCGCTGTAACCGAACGTCCGACCTGCGACTGGTTTGCACCATTGTGTTTGAAATTATGAGCCTATTGGGGCAATTCACTATATGTTACTAAAGAACTTCGGATCTTCACAGTATGTCACTGGTGTCTTACTGACATATGGGTCTTGGACTCATATGTTATCATCACAATGAGTGGCATATTGTGAATCATGTAGTTATTCAATTAGTGACATATTGTGAATTTTCTCTTAATAAAATGAGACCATGTTGAATATGCTTTGACGCTACGAATGTAATGTTACGACACAAAACCCACCTTGTTACCGCAATACCATAGGAGTATTATTGTACTTTTCTTAGCGCGAAAAAGTGACATGGAAGTGGGTAGAAGTCACTAGTGAAGAAGGTGGTGGTGGTGGTGGGGTGTTTCTTTGACCGAGCTTTGACCCAGGTGAGAGATGGGTTTTGGCCATGAAAAGGGAAGGGATATATAATATTTATTTTATAGGAGGTATAGAATAGTCTTGCTATAACTTTGAATAGCAATGGGTCATGTCAAGTTTTATAAAACGTTATAATTTGTTATTAGGATCATGATTTTACCTGATATTTCGATACTGAGGTCGATTCTAACATTTTCTATGCGATGATGCCTTCAGAGTCACGATTATACGAAATTTCCATTCACGTACTAATCCATATTATAATCCGTATTACGGTCCCGACAACCTCGATATATATTTTTGCCGTTATTATCATAATTATAATTAGTCACTCTTAGTCACTAGTCGTAATTAGATAGTTTAGGGTAATTAATTAGTCGTAATTAGTTAGTTGACTAGTAATGAATTAGTTTAGTAGTAATGAATTAGTTTAGTGGTAATTAACTTTGTTAGTCGATATAGAAAAATGTTATGGTTTAAATTGGATACTTATCTTCTCTTAATTTCAAAAAAATTAGATGTGTTTCATGAACACCTACGCAGAGAAGGAGGTGAGTTTCTATGCGAGTTGTGGTGCATACTTTAGGTTTGGGCTACGCCCACCGATCGAGTATCATGGCTTCACTATCAACAAGTACGGCAAGGAAATGTGGCGCGTCAAGGTCACCGCTCACTCAAGAGCCATCTACAAGGAGACATATCCTATCACTTCACGGTAGAGAGAGCGACAAGCTCGGGATGCAAGATGAAACCTAATATGGATACTATTCTTTATATCGATCGCACCACAAAGTTAGATAGGCTTGTACATAAACCAAATAGGAAATACATGGCGTGCGGATCATATAACGATAATCGTAGCCTTCAAACGCACACGCAGTCGAAGGTTACGGTCCCATCGTTATATGATCTGCATGCCACGATTTTCTCGGTTGGTTCATGTACAAGTTTATCTAGCCTGTGTATAATATGTGTTGTCATATTGTATATCGATATCTCCAATGGAGTTGCAATGCAGCGTTTTTCTATACATTCCAAGTCACATGAAATGATGAAACTCTATTTACAATATACTTAAATGAATTTTCGAGAAAAATTCATAATGCATAAAATTTTGAAAATATTACACATGCAAATACAGTGTCGAAGGCTCACAAAAATTCATAATTTTGGACCCTGTTTACTATATTTAAAAATTCTTACAAAAATATGCATAAATGATTTTTAAAAAAATAAAACATAAATGATTTTTTAAAAACAAAAACAAAAAATGGTACAGTGGTGGGCGCAGGGTGAGCGTGCGCCACACTGTAGCATTTTTTTAAAAAAATGTTTTACATCTAAAAATTAAAAAAAGAAAAAATTGAAAAAAAACTTGCGGCGCGAGCGCGGGGTGAGCGTCGCGCGGCGCGGCTGCGTGATGGTGGGGCGGGCGCGGGGGTGAGCGCTCGCGCGCGACGTGTATGCATACGTGTAATGGCGCGGGGTGGCCGTCTTGCGCTTGCTATTTTAAATACCATTTGTCATTGGTCAGAAGTGTAAATACGATTCGTAAACTGGCCGTACCCGCCGAATTCTCCATGATGCTATGTACCGCTTTTGACACAACATTTTGTTAAAATAACTAGTAGTAGTGTACTGGATACAAACTTCTGGTTTCCCTCGAGAAGCCTCCACCACAAAAGGATCCCGAGCACAATTGTCCTCCACATGAGTTGGTCCACGTGTGTGTGACCCAGTGAGCTCACAGAAGAGAGAGGGGGTGAAGAACAGACGCGCGCAAGAGACAGACAGGTGGTCCCGGGAGCCACCAGCTGTGTAGCGTATCCCATCCCAATCCAGGCCTCGTCGGCTCCGGCCCTCCCCCTGTTTCCGCCCCCCGTAAATCCCCATCCCGTCATCCACCACGCTGCTCCCTCCATTGTTAATCCCCTCCTCCTCGGAATCTTTCTGACTCCCTCCTGCCACCTATATAAACCACTCCACTCCACACTACCCCCGCCGCCCCATCCCGACGAAAAGGAAAAGGAAAGGTAAAATCTTTCTCATCTTTGGCTTCAAGATTGGATCTTTGATTTGGGGGTTCGTTCTTTCTTTCTTTCTTTCTTCCCATTTCCGTTGCTGAAAGGATCTTGACGAGTGTGACCGTGAGGCAGTGATTCTGCTGACTGTGATGGTGTAGAAATCTCGCTAATTCCTTTTTTTTTTGTTTTCTTTCCTGGGGTTTAGGAGATTGCCAGTGTTCCTTCCCTGTGATCTGGAGATTTGGACACCTGGTGGGTGGGTTAGGGTTTAGGAGTGGGTAAGGCTGCGTTGTGTTTCAATCTTGCGGTTTTGTTTCGGCGGCTTAATTGTTGGGATTGGTGTTCTGTCGTGATCTAGCCATGGCATTCTGCGATCTGTAAATTCTCTCTTTGATTTATTCTTTTACTGACGGCATCGTTGAATTCCAGACTTTTTCACTTCTTGAGGTTTGTTTCTGGGGCTTAAGTGTTGGGATTGGGGCTTTTGATGCAGCAGTTTTTTAGTGTCCTGTCTTCGATACAAACGATGCTACCATTTCCCCTTTTTATTCAAGCTGTCATCTTGATTGCACTGTGATCTAATCGATGGAAATGGCAATTGACATGGATCAGGACACGATGGATCTCGCGGACAACCAGAATAAGCTTATCGCCGGCGCGGCGCTGCTGGTCGCCACCATTGCCTTCATCAAGCTCCTGCTGAGGTCCGGCGCCAACAGCAAGCGGCTGCCGCCGACCATCCCGGCGATGCCTGTCGTGGGCGGGCTGCTCCGGTTCATGCGCGGCCCCATCCCAATGATCCGGGAGGAGTACGCCCGCCTCGGCAGCGTGTTCACCGTCGGCATCCTCAGCCGGAAGATCACCTTCTTGATCGGCCCTGAGGTGTCGGCGCACTTCTTCAAGGGCAACGAATCGGAGATGAGCCAGCAGGAGGTGTACCGGTTCAATGTGCCGACGTTCGGCCCAGGGGTCGTGTTCGATGTGGACTATTCGGTGAGGCAGGAGCAGTTCCGGTTCTTCACCGAGGCACTCCGTGCTAACAAGCTTCGCAGCTATGTCGATCAGATGGTTGCTGAAGCTGAGGTGAGAATTGCTTCATATGCCTTGATTTGTTGTTTTAAAATTATAAATGATGATATGGTTACTGTGGTCATTGTGAGGCGATATGCTTGTTCTTGGATATGAATGTAGCAGAGTAACACAATTTATGGTATTTTATATAGTTACTGTCGGTTAGACTTTGTTCTGAAGATGAAAGGTGAGGGTTTTGTCACGTCGGTAGTTTTTCTGTAGTGCATGTCCTTGGCCTTTGATGAGTGTTTGATTTTTGATATATGTACGAATTTACTATGCCAATGTGCTAGGAAAGCAAGATGTTATAATGTTCAGTGTGCTTAATTTGCTTAGATGTTTTTGTTAATCAGAGATAGAATCTATGTGGCGATTCCAGTGGTCCTTTAAATCACTGGTATGCTTCCGAATTCTGATATGCATATGTCATTCAAAGTTTCAAACCATAAGAGAATGCTGCTTTGCATGCTTAGGTTTTATAGATTTGGGTTTCTGGAGCAAATTTAATGTTTTGTAATATGCCTATGGTGAATCTAGAGGAAATTTAACGCTTGGCAAGTTTGTCAATATAGTAGTTGCACATGATAACCATAAGTCCATTACCTTTTCAGTGGTTAGATGTATGTCTTGTGAGCATTTATTATGTAATAGGTGATGATTTCATTCTTTTTTGACAGTTTACAATGCACTAGAGTCAAGTGATTGCAACCATTTCTTTTGTTCTATCGATAGCATTTGACGCCTGATATACATCAACAGGGTGTGCTGTTTGTGTTCTAATTTTGGCGACTCAACATATTGTTGTGTATTTAACCTATAGGGTTACCACTTGTATGTGTATACGATGCCCTATAAGGGGATGAATCTAGTCCCATCTGAAAGTTGCTGTATGACAGGTGTGCGACCTTTGGGAACTAATACATGGCTATCCTTACATGACCTTTTTGGGCTGATGCTTCTAGACCTAAAATATTTCTATATAGTGGACTTTTGGGATGTCATACACTCGTTAGTGCTATGCTGTCTTCCAGTGGGACATTTTTGTTTGCTTGCTTTATTACTTTTCATCCCCTTTTTTTTAGTCACTTAGTTCTTTAGAACAACACTTGCCCATCTTTTCTTTTCTAATGGCCAGCAGCTAGCTTATATGTTTTCTGGTTTTGTTGATTGAAGTTAGCTTTGAAGTGTTCTAGCGATCTGCTTCATAGTGTTTCTATGCTTTTCTGCCTTTTGGGTATGGCATTTTTTAATTATGTATATTTATACTTGTCACAGTAGTCTATTAACAGCACCATTTCTGTACTAGACTGACCTCTGTGACATATTATTTGTTGGCTCTTAAAGGGATCTGAAATAACATTGGCATCTTAAGTTATCAAACTATGCTTATCGATCCCCCCCCTGGTTTGATCAGTGATCATAAAGGCGAAAAATGCTTAGCTTATAACTCGAGTTATGAAGAGCTAAAGTTATATTTCCTTGTGGACTCAGGTGACAAATTAGGCAATATTGTGTTTAGTTAAATGTGAAAATCAATGATAAAAGCTTGGCATCCTGTCACAACTCACAACCAACATTCTTGTAATCGTATCCTGCAAAGTTGTATTTAAGTACAAACTTAGGTCAATGGTACCTTTTAAAGCTTCATTCATAATTAGCAAGTCAAGATAAATCCTGTTTGCTGTCTGAGACTTTATTGTCTCACTGTGTTCCTTCTTGTTTAATCATAGTTTTTTTTTTTTGTATATATCATGGATTAATCTCATCTGCAAATCCAACCTTACCTGCAGGAGTACTTCTCTAAGTGGGGAGAAAGCGGCACTGTGGATTTGAAGTATGAGCTGGAGCACCTCATCATACTGACTGCTAGCCGATGCTTGCTGGGGAGGGAGGTGCGAGAAAAACTCTTTGATGATGTTTCTGCTCTCTTCCATGATCTGGACAATGGGATGCAGCCAGTCAGTGTCATCTTCCCCTACCTCCCAATCCCTGCGCACCGCCGCCGTGACCAGGCACGGGCACGTTTGGCGGAAATCTTCTCCACCATCATCAAGTCCCGCAAGGCCTCTGGACAGTCTGAGGAAGACATGCTGCAGTGCTTCATTGATTCCAAGTACAAGAATGGCCGCCCCACCACAGAAGGTGAGGTGACTGGGCTACTTATCGCAGCACTATTTGCTGGACAGCACACTAGCTCTATCACCTCGACCTGGACTGGGGCCTACCTCCTTCGGTTCAAGCAGTACTTTGCCACGGCTGTAGAGGAGCAGAAGGAGGTCATGAAGCGGCACGGTGACAAGATTGATCATGATATCTTGGCTGAGATGGATGTCCTCTACCGGTGCATCAAGGAGGCTCTCCGGCTTCACCCGCCACTAATCATGTTGCTTCGCCAGTCGCACTGTGACTTCACCGTGGCGACGAAGGAAGGCAAAGAGTATGACATCCCCAAGGGCCACATTGTCGCAACTTCTCCATCCTTTGCTAACAGACTCCCTCACATCTACAAGAACCCTGACTCGTACGACCCTGACCGGTTCGGACCTGGGAGGGAGGAGGACAAGGCTGTGGGCGCCTTCTCGTACATCTCCTTCGGTGGTGGCAGGCATGGGTGCCTCGGCGAGCCCTTCGCCTACCTGCAGATCAAGGCAATATGGACGCACCTGCTGAGGAACTTCGAGTTCGAGCTGGTCTCACCGTTCCCGGAGAACAACTGGAACGCGATGGTCGTCGGCATCAAGGGCGAGGTGATGGTAAACTTCAAGCGGCGGAAGCTCGTCGTCGACAACTAGGGCTGGCTGCATCTTAGGATGTTTGCTTCTTGTCAGTTCGGTTTTTTCCCCCTGTTCGTCTCTGGTCCCTGTAAGTTGTGCTGTGTGTGCACGCCAGCTTGTAGGGTATTTTCCATTGTTTAGAATTCTTTAATTTGCTTCATGTGGTACGTACGCCACCATCTGCAACTTGTGCCTGTGGGCTGCTTGAGAAAGAGTTGTCTTGTGCTAGATGCTACACCACGCGAGCATGTCCCTGTCTTGTTGAATCTTGCTATTACTATTCATTCTCTTAGATGGATTTTAAACATAAAATTGAGCAAACAACCTTGTGTAGCAAATCATAATCCCATATGTTACTGTGTTTTTATGATCCGCAGTTCTGTACTATGACACTCTTTCTGTTGCTTTTCTTCCCTATTGCATTGAGTGGTACAACATGTGCATGATGAATTCCAGTCTTTCAGAAACGCAGGATGTACTGTTCTGTGCTGCAGTAGCAGCTGCCTGAAGTTTGAACAAGATGATGTTCTTCCATGTTCTATTTGTCTGGATGTTTTGGCATGGTTGCTTTCTCTGTTTGAAATGAAATGAAGCATTGCTAGGATACCATGACGCCAGATGCCATTGATTCTGAAGGAACCCTCTTTAAATGAAACTTTTGCTTTACCTCTCTCGTTGACACTACTGTCGCTAGCTGATCTAGGAATTCCCTCGGTTATTTGTGTCCTTATTTTCTTCCTACGCACATCATAGATGTCTATTGAGACTCGTTTTCTCTACCTTGATGACTTCTTTTTTTTTTTTACCTCAACAAACATGCATCCTTCGCTGTATGGTAAAAACCCTACTTTAGTACTTTATATGATATGGTATAGTTTACTACACCCTTGTTTCGCGTTTCACAATCCTTAATTCAAGAGTATGGTGGTTGTAAATTTTTTTCATCTTCTGCAGCTGCTATAAAGGCATGTAAAATGATGTGACATATGATAGATGAGATGGGGAGAGCATGGAGAATTGTCCATTGTATGAGAGGTTCTCTCTCTAATACGTGGTATTTTGATGGGAGTGTAAGAGAAGATTAGATAAAAGAAAAATTTAGAGAAAACTGATACGGAGTGTGTTGTTAGTGTGAAAAGACAAGTTAGTGCAGCCTCTGTTGTACAACGATATGCGAGTGAGTGACTCGGCGATACTGTAGCAAATACTGTAGAAATAGTAGTAATATTTACCGTAATAATTTTAATATAGCGACAAACAATGTAACAATTGATTTTGACCTTTGCTTTTCAATCGAACGATAGAGATCGGGTTCTATTGTGTACCAATGCAAGGTACTGTTCACACGCTCGAAAAAGCAATGCAAATGATCCCAATCCAATTTGAGTTACGCCCAACCTTATTTTGCATGTGGAACCTTCCAGGTCCGTTGAATTACATCACCAATGCAGGGAGAATGTAAGAGAGGGTGCGGTTTCGTCGAAAGCTCTCCGCATATTAGGGATTTATTTATTACTTCTTTTATTTATGAGAAACACACCGGTAAGACAAAGTTATCCATAGGGATGTACTTGTTATATACGCGGGGATGTGTGATGCGGGCCGACAATCGCCGACCCCCGCATCTGACTGCTACAGTGAGTGGCCGCTAACCACTCGGACTGAGATACTCTGTATCAGTGATCTCAATGCAGAGGATGCCACAGTATTTCTATCGAAAAGTGAGGGGCTATAGCATTCTCTCCGGTGTTCCCTGCTAAATATCACTACAGTAAAAACGCGTGGCATAGCGCTGTAATGGTAACGGGGACCACAGTCCAACGGTCAGCTTGCAGTAAAACTGAGCGCTACCGTAGGAATCGACGGCGTCTTTACGTTCTTCTTTCTGCGGTAGGAATTGACAAAAGGCGCATGCTCCGGCTCTCCGCTGTCCAATCTTTCCCTCCTCCCGTGAGAGAGAAAAAGGAACGACGGAAGAAGGGAAAATCGACACCCACAAGTTGACTGACAATCTCTCTGTCTCATGTCCAGCTGGTTGCATGGCTCAAAATTAATCAGGCTAAACAAACAGAAGCAAGCAAGGAATACGCCGACGTTTCACATCTTGTGCTAGAGGTGGCCAGATGGCTGATCCGGCCCAGCCTGGCAAACTAAACGGGTAGACCGGGCCGGATCGTGGGCTTGGCACCGATCCAAGCATGGTACATCGAACTCGGTCTAGGTACCATTAGTCCGACAACCAACAAGTGCCTATCGCACACCGCGGCCATTGTCACCGCCGACGTTGTGGTCCTCCTCTTCACCCGATGGCGTCGTCGTCGCGCTCTCCTCCAACGACACAACCGCGCCGCCGCCGGCGCCGCATGCCCCGCAATCCTCCTGCGGTTGGCGTAGTCGGATCCAAACCATTGGGCCGTGGTGTTGGCTCGACCCTACTATAGTGTCAAACCGTGTTAGGATCAAGCCAACAGTCCCATACCGTAGGCCGTCCGGACGAGCACGATCCATTGTCATATATATATATACACAAACGTATATACGCGATATCTCAATGGAAGCCTCGAGCAATAAAACTACCGCGGCTACCACCAAGGAACCAAGCAAAGCCTCCTGTGCAGCCAAATACTCCTAAAATTTTCCTCAAAAAAAAAAAACCTCCCAAGTTTTACTGCCACTGCTTTGGGTAATTCGATTAAAACTCATCAGTGGTAATAAAGAATTAATTGCAGCAGCCGGCCAACCGGCTACACTGTAGTAGTACAAGCAAGTTTTTCGTGAAGACGAAGAATTTATTTTATTGGAGCAATAAATTAACACGGTTCACCGTATCATCAATGCCCGCAGAACATGGGACGTGACTTTTTTAATGCGAAAAAGTAATTTACGGATTTGCCGCGTGCATTGCATTGGCACCTTTCCTTTTTTTTCCCCTTTATTTCTTCAGCCAAGGCAACCTAGGATTCAATTTGATTTTGATTTGTTTCGATGTGGGTGTACATGTAGCTGTCTACCATACCATGATATCAACCTCTAGTTTAAAAAAACGGAGAGAATAATAATAATAATAATAACTAGATTGAATAAAAAAGGCGTAGAAAAGCATTTCCACTCTTAAGATTGACAAAATAGGACGTGTAGGCTTGACATGGAACGAAGTCAAATCAAATCAAATCAAATCAAATCGCACGACCGTAGACGAAATAAAAGGTAGGTAGGCCGTAGTACCAAGAGCCGAACCAACAAAATCAAACACAAATCAATCAAATTAATTTAACTTGCAAATTCATCAATTCATTCAATCAAACCAACCAACGATAACTCTTCCTCCATTTTTTTTCCTCGTCTCGAAACAAAACCAAAACAAAACAATAATTAAAAACATTTGCATTTCTCTCTTCCATGGCAGGCAGGCATCTAGACGAGCACAGCATGCGTTAATCTAGACGACGGTGTAGAGGATGATCTCCGAGGTGTCGACGGCGGCCTGCTGCTTCTTCTTAATCATCATGGCCCCAGGCCCCGCCCCCTCTCCCGGCAGCCATGCCGCCCAGTCGCCGCCGCCGCCGGAGCCCCCGTCGCCGCCGGAGGAGGAAGGGGGAGGGTGGTAGTACATGCGCGCCGTCTGCGGGCAATGGGAGTGGAACCGCGCCGCGATGCGCACCCCCATGTCCAGCAGCTCCACGTACTTGCCCATCGACCTCTCTCTCTCTCTCTCTCTCTCTCTCTCTCCCTGCAACAAATCTCCTCTCCTCTCCTCTTCCTCTTTCTCCTCGAGAAAATTAATCGAGACGGACGTAAACGGCGGCGGAGGAGCTGGTTGATTCAATCAGGCCAGGTGAGGATGGAGGATGGATGCTAAATCCTTGTGGTTTTTTCGTGGAAGGAGGTGTCCCAGGAACTGGGAGCGGCCATGGAAGGGGGAGAGGAGAGGAGCAGAGGAGGAAGGCTCAATGGCTAAGCTTGGGGAGGCCAACGGAGAAGGGGAGGGATTATATAGGGGAGGAAAGAGAGAGAGAGTTATGGCTTGACCTCAGCGACCTGCTGGTTGGCCATTCCCTAAAAAAAAAAGACCTGGCTGGCCACTTTAATTTAGGATTTATTATTCACTGGGTTAGGTATCTAGCCTGAGAGTTTTTTTTCCCCGAAACGTGCAGATTTCGATGTTAATAGCAAAAATGGCAGTCAGCGTGTCGTAATACAAAAAATAGCACCACAGATGTGCCGACTATCGATATGTGTCAAAAACCGTGCCTGGTTTCCCCCTTGTCCGTTCCAGGGTGGCCTGGACATCCTCACGCCCGTCACGTGGCCACTGCCACACCACCCGTGCCCAGTTTTCCCCTTGTCTGTGCCAGGGTGGCCCAAACATCTCGCACCCACCACGCGGTCATTGCTGCGCCACTCGCGCGTCCCGCGCCCAGCCTCTCGCTCGTCAGTGCTAGGGTGGCACGGACAACACCGCTCTCGCCACATGCCTGGCCCCTGGAAGTCCGTGCCACCCTGCACCAGACCAGCCCCTTGTCCGACCCTCCCTCGCCACGATGCGCCTGCACGCACTTCGTGTTCGCCTCTGTCGGACCTCCCTCGCCCAAACACGCCTGGGACGCGCTACATGGCACCTTGTTCGTCGCTCCCTACCACGGACGCATCAAAAGCGCAAATTCCCACTGCAGCCCTTTAGTCTCGTCGTGGTCCATCGCTGCTTTATTCCCATCTCCCTGTCCATCGGTGTCTGGGTGTGCATGCATGCAAACCGCACGCGGGAGGGAATCCGAAGCTCCTATCGCTTCGTAGCTATAAATTCGGATGCGCTGGCGAGATGCTTTGCAAAATCTCATCCTCCCTCATTCAGTCGTTCTCGCTCGCTTGCTCTGTTAATTTCCTTTTCATAGACGATTAAGGATTATTTAGAGCCGTCTTTAGTAGCAATTTCAGCAGGTAATTTTTTTGCTCATGTGTATTTTCTTTACTAACTGTCTAGTTAGTTAATTAGTCGTAGTTAATCAGTTGTGCTTATTTAGGCCTAATGAATTTAGTCGTGTTTGTTTTTTTGTAATTAATTTTTTGTTAGTGAAATAATTGCCAATAATTAGTTCGTAATTATTTAGTTGTAATTAAATTAGTCATAGTTAATCGGTCGTAATTATTTAGTTGTAATTAAGTTAGTTATAGTTAATCGGTCGTAATTAATTAAGTGGCCATAGTTAATCGGGTGCGGCGTTGTTCGTGCCATGTCCAGGCCACCCTGGCACAGACAAGGGGGAAATCGGTCGCGGGAGGCATGGATTTCAACACGTGTCAGTCGTCGGCGCGTTTGTTATGCTATTTTTGGCATTACAGCGCGTCCACGTCCATTTTTTAACGTTGCAAACAATGCTATTTAGGAAAAGAAAAAAAAACTCCTAGCTATGCTTGATGGCACCGCGTTGAAGGTTTGCTTAAAAAAGCTCTTCCTTTCCTTCCTATGAAGATTTTTCTGCGTGCCTTTCTTTTCTTAGAGAAGAGGTTTTCCATGTGTTAAAGCTTTGAATGTCTGCTTGAAATAAAGGATTTTCATGAGTTTTTATATATAAAAAAAAAGACTTGCGGAAACAGTGTGTTTCTTTCAAACATAAGTTGCTTTGAACACAAGTCGTTTTTTAACGTTGGCGTAGTCTCTAAGGTGACACTTTGACCATCGATTTCTATAAAAACATGATGAATCTAGTAAAAATCAATTTCATGCTGTGAATCTTGATATATTTTTTTACATATTGATGATCAAATTTAAAAATATTTGATCGGCACAAATTCTAAAACAACTAACATTTGAAATCGAATGCAGTACTACGTTCGCCCCTACTGAACGGAGCAACATTTGCACTGCACTCCTGACGTCTTTTTTTTAAAAAAAGTGGCAGCCAAACAATTTAACGCACTATTGACGCCCCGTGGTGCAAGCTCGATGTTACGATTTTTCAACTGCAGAACTCATCATAGTTTACAGAAATTCAGAGTCCCCTTATATCGTTCTCAAGCTTTATTGTCACCAGTTGTCGACTTGTAGTACCACATAGGCCAATTCAGAGTCCAATTCTCGCTTCTACCTCTAGTAACTACTCACACGGGACTAGTATTTGGCTGGTTAGCTACGACCTCCCCCAGACGGGCTAATTCAGCTACGGTCTCGCATTATTTATGGTGCCCAGCCGCGTTGGTCCACAAAATATCCTGCACGCGGGTTCCGTTCACACATGGCGCCTACGTGGCGTCCTGCCCGTTCTCACTTTCCTTGATGCGGTGGGTGGTTGGGATCCCATCTGGGCCGTCCAATCCCAAGCCCCAAGGGCCTCTCCTAAATCCATGTGCAACGCACATGTGACTTTTGTTTTGTTTCAGACTTTCAGAGTGCCTTTCTGTTTTCACATCTTGCCAACAGAAAGGTATCTATGGCTGAACTGTTGCTAATCCTGTATCTATTGCAACCGGCTGGTGCTAATCTTCCTCTTCCTCTTCATTTGTTGCTAATCATAGCATCTTAAGATACATGGTTCCTAATCATAGTCTCTTAATCTCTGACCTGTTCCGCTCAAAGAAGAGAGAACCTCTCAACTGGTTTTTACTCCTTTCTTGTCAACTTTGTTCCTAAGTTGCAAAACCTAACAGTGCGGCACCTCGTTTCTCTGGCTGATTACCAGAGTTCGATTTTCACCGCCACAAGTTGGGTGAGTTATGTGTGTACATGTTTCACCGTGTCTATCCGGGATTCCATGACGTGTGTGGTGTGGGCTTTAACGACTACACGAGTCAATTGTTACTAGCCTCTAAAAAAGTTTGTTCTAAGTCCATTAGGAGAGAATCAAAAGTGAAGCCATGAGGTTAGGGAGCGGAGCCACCGTCCGTTGACAAACAGTGGATGAGAAGAAGTCTATACTAGCTGTGGTTCATGAATTTGCAGTTGTTTCACCCCAACTTCGAAGGCTTGGGAAAAAACTCGCTCGATCTCCTACGAATTCTTAGCCCGCCACGAAGCGCGAGCAACAGTGCAAGTCAACTCTGGAATTATACATGTTTGAATTTTTTTGGCATGACTAACTGCAACCTTCCAGATGGCCTCACAATTCCACAGCGAATCCAACATCACAGAACTCAAGTCAACGGACTCAAGGTTTGTTTGGTCGGTGATCTAGATTTCATGTCCGGGGAAAAGTGGTGTCTGGAGGTAGCCTAGAAAGTAAATGATTTTTGCCTGACCAGACAAACCTGAAGATAGTTGTTTGGTTGAGAACATATGCTTAAAATTGGTGAATAAAAAGTAAACGTTGGATCGAAGTATCAACGGTAGGTCGAGCAAGCTCCCAGGCGCTCATTTTCTTCGCCTCCCAGGTGCTCATTTTCTTCGCCTGGACTGCGGGCTCGCCTGGACTTAAAGCAAACGCGTGACTGGCAGGTTACAGGGGCTGTGCCGGCCAGTCAGCTCTATCCCCAGGCTTGGAAGCACACTCTTACGCCTGAAAGATGCAAAAGGAAACGAGACTTGTGTCAACAGAGATGTATGCTGTCCAGATTCCCGTGAAGATTGTCTTATTACAGTTCATCAAATTTGGGATGAGTTGGTTAGATTCGGGGATTGCTAGCAGGTTTGTTTTTTTACCAGACCCCACTGGTAAATTCGAATTTCGTGAAAACTGTAAATTTTCGTTTGAATTTTTAAAAATCAAATTTGAATTTCTCGACTGGGAAACCCTGATTGCTAGCCTGCCACCTGGCTATCTTAGCCCTGAGTTAATCAGAACGAACACAGAGTGTTTTTCAGAATCGGACATAACAGCAGCAAGGAACAACTTGGCAAAGAGAGCAACAACTAGATCGAGGCTGCCCAGGGAGGCGGGGATTTCATGTCAAATTCACTGCAAGAACATTAGACCAACGAGCATGCAGGAAAGAGCTCAGGACACAAGTTATCTACACAAGATCACCAGCATCATATTGCTTCATAATCGCATTCAGACAGAATAGTCAGATCCAAACTTCACAAGCAGCTACTACAGCAAACATCAGGATTTCAAAGCGAACCAGTGCGACATATTTGTACTCTGAACTGAATCCACACAAAGTTCGGTGACATCCAAGCCAAACTGACGACGACGATGACTACTAATACTACCACCGCACCAAGCGCTGGCCCGTATTTATTACCGGCATTGCTCTTCTCTTCTTAAGCGGACGCAGAACCGATGTGCTTTTCGATGTTGCTCTGGAGCTCCTCCTTCCTGGCACCACGGACGGAGTCGACCTTCTCACCATCCTTGATGAATACAAAGGTCGGCATCGCCTCAATGGAGTAATTTTTGGCAACTTCCTGTTGAATAAGGAAACAACATTAGTTCACTGTCACAGGGTCACATGTTTTGGAGGATTGTGGCACTTTGCTCACCTTCAGCTCGTCAACATCAACCTTCAGGAAGATGGCATCAAGGTACTTCTTGGCGTACTCAGCGAAGACTGGGGCGATGGTTTTGCAGGGACCGCACCAGGCAGCAGTGAAGTCAATGATCACCTGTATAGAGAACGAGTCCAGAAAATCATAAGGTCGAGTGAATAAAGACAGGTTCAAAATGACAAGTACCAATTCTGGAGTCGTAAGCATGTGACAAGATCAAGAACCACCAATTAATAATTGAATTGAATAGACTGCAAGCATAATAGCATATCAGGCTACTAACTACTACTTGGCAACATTCTTGTGTTGCGTGTCCCAAATCCGTAGCCACACAGCACAAGAAACCAAAATTGGTTACACCTGAAGAATTCGGGGTTGGTTTAACAGACCAGAATTTTATCCCACTTCAACATGACCTCCTATTTTCTAACAGCGCTGAATTTTATCTCAACGTACCAGTCCGTCTACAAGGTACTTCCACTTCTCATAAACATATTGCTGATTTGAAGTGTGGCAAACCCTCTGCATAGATAGCTTTATCACAAGGCACATGGCAACAGTACCATACACAATCTATTGGAAGCTTTTGACTAAACTAGGATATCAAATTTCTGGTTACTACCATAAATCATGTCAAGTTCGATACACAGCCGCACAAATTAGCCGTAGATTCAGATCAACTACGCCTAGGCAGAGAATCATCAAGCATCTACTGATCCGAAGCAAACATTAACCAACCGTTTACCTCTCATCGGCCATCTGCTTAGAAACATCATCCATGGTAAAATCCACACAAATCATGCATGGACCTTAGGGCATCACATACAGATAAACAGTACTAAGCTACAGATCGGGAAAACTATCCACCTGCATATGCAAATCCATTCCCAATTGCACAACCCATGTGAGATGAGACGAAAACTACAAGCTACTATCAAAATTACGAAATCTACACAGACTGTAAACAGTAAATCATGAAAACTTCACCCTCATCTAAATTATGTTCTCATCTAGTCACCAGGATCGCCGATAAATCTCCACAATAAATCTACGGAAATTGCGTTTGCTTTCGCCCTAATCGCCTCAAACACAAATATTCCTTTGAGCGATCTCGCCACACGTCACAAATCCAAGCCGAATTTCTTCAAGATCGCGTTGGTACTAAGACGAAGCTAGGGAACCTACCACCACAAAACCCCTAAAAAAAAATACCCCCCCAAAAAAATAAGGTGAACCGGGGGATCCGCGCGCGCGTACCAGCTTGTGGTTCTCCTTGGCCTGGGCCATCTGGCTTTCGAACTCATCCTTGGTGTGGCACGCGATCACCTCGCCGGTCGCCATTCCTCTCCTCTTTCTTCTTCCTACCTCAGTGAGATGAAGGCTTTGGTGTGGATAACGTTAATCTCGGGAATCGATTGCGTTGTGCGCCTTGCGCCGCGGCGCAGGTGGCCGTATTTATAGCCCGGGTGACGGGTCGGGAAATGAGTTACGTGTTTCACGCTCCAACCCCGCTCACGCAAACGTAACCGCGCTCGTCTGCGGACGGTTGGAGACAAGACAATCAGATGTTCTGGAAGATATCACATATCCTGCTGAAAAAGTGCCCAATTTTGAACAGGGGATAAGTACAGTATTGTAACAGCCCAATTTTGAATCAGTTTAAAATTTGCACGAACTTCATGAATTTCAAAAACTTTGGCTGCATTTCAAAATTTCCAAAAGCATCAGGGCGGAACTGGAACGAAAATGACCAGAGTTCACCACTTCACCATACATATAACAGCATATATAATTTTTAAGCAACACTATATTAAATAGTAATTTATGCGGCAAAAGCCTGCAAAAAACCAGAGGTTGAGTTGAACCGGGGTGCACAGCTTTTAGGTTAGGGGGTGCACGCATAGTATATACACGATAATATCTACTATTTTTTCTGGGGGGGCCCGGTGTCCTGTGACACCGGGTGGGCTCAAGTACTTCCGCCCCTGAAAAGCATTGCCTTGCAATTTAGAAGTTTAAAACAATTTCCTTGTCTTAAAATTTGCATTTGCAAAAATCTAAAAGTGTAATTGTGTGCAAAACCACTCAGCATTTGAATTCAAATTCAAATCAATTCTTGAAATTTCAAACTAAAATTTTGAAACCCTCCTTTCTCTCTCCCCCCTTGGGTCGTATCCCGTCGCCGGCCTAGCTTCCTCCTTTCCCCTCTCCTTCCCACAGCCCAGCCCAGCCAACCCGCCGCTTCCTTACCCTTCCCATGCATCCCGCGAGCAGGCCAAGCCAACTAGGCCGCAGCCACATCCGCAGCCTAGCCCCGCCCTCGCTCTCTCTCATGTGCACGCTCGGTGACGAGTGGGCCCTACCCCCACCTGTTAGGATGCACGGGAGAAGCATTGTGCTTCTTCCCCGCGCCAGCTCGCCTCTCTTTCGCCCGTTTGCATCGTACGTATGAGCCGCGCGAGCCTCTCCCCACCTCGAGCTCTGTAGCAGCGCCTCAACGGCTTGTTTGGCACGACGTAGCTTTCATAAAAAGTAGCTTCTAGCTGGGCTACAAGGCTGAATAGCTGAGCTCAAGAGGTTTAATGTTTGATTGTCTCGCTTTTAGGTAGGCTGGTTATAGATTCTTAGATGGGGAATATTTGAAATGCCTCGGAGGCAAGTAATGGCTTGTTTAATGTCGTTTAACGGCAATTAACACAATTGGCGGCAATTAAAGACATTTAATGACAATTAACGACAGTTAACACAATTGACAACAACTAACGCAATTGACAACAACTACCACAATTAACGAGAATTACCAGAATTAACGACAATTAATGCAATTGACTGCAATTAGAAACGACAATTGCAATTAACGCAATTGATCGCAATTGACTACAATTAACGCAATATACCTGTCACGACCCGACTAGGGATCACCCGAGAGGTCCTCTAGGAGCTCCCGAAAAGTCCACCAGGACCTCTCAGGAGGTCCAGCCGAACTGCTCGAGAGGACCTCCAAGACCACCTAGGAGATCCAGCAGGACCACCTGGAGGTCCGAAGACCTGACCCGAGGAGATCTTGAGATCTAGGACCTCCTCAAATGCCACGACCAGACCTGGGGAGGTCGAGAGACCCAGCCCGAAGAGGTCGTGGGACTTGGAAAATCCCTATATCTTCTGTGTTCTGAACTAGTCATAAGAATCAACGGCTAGCTCACACAGCAAACACAAGTGATGATCATACATCAACAAGAACTTCATTAACAACAAAAGAGTTGATTACAAAGTTGTCTTACAAGCCAGCAAAAGCAACTTTACACGGCGAACAAAAGTCAAGTCCATCCAATACACCACAGGCAATTGGCTAGAAGGCGTGGCCTAGTCGTCCAGGACCTCTTGGTCCTCAGCAAAGAGCTCTTCACTTGCTCAAAAGATTAATTCAAGCAAGAGTGGGCACAACAACCGTGCTCGCAAGTCACACTCATCAAATAACAGAATGACATGTATAAATGGATATCATAATATAGAGCTTATAAGGTTGATTTGCATAAAGCCAAGTTTCTTTCAAAGTATAAATCATAACTTCTAAAGCAGGTTACATCATACATAAAATTCATTTTCTAACACAGTTTTGATTGATTGATAACAAGATTAAAAGGGGTGAAGGATAACCTCCTATCACCAGGCTAACCGCCAGGGCTCCCCGCCCTAAACCCATTTGGATAGAGATCTAAAACCAGTTAACAAAGGCATTTTGAAAATAAAACTAAAGTCTAACTTGGAGTGGCTTTGCTAGCATATCCATGACCGTGAACACGGCTATCCGAATAGATTTACACTCTATAGAGGTGTACAACTTTACCCACAAGAGATAACCAAATTGTATTGTCCGCTCATACACTTCCGAAGGTGTGCAACTAAAAGGTTATCACAAGGCCTTTACAATGCTCCTTCTCACTAGTCCCCTCTTGCTAAGGTTTCACCCCCATTGGGATACCCACCCGCAGGGTTCAGGCCCCCTCTTGCGCTAGATGGGAATGTAAAGAAAGTAGGTCATGAATATCGAACCCGGGAACGAAGGATCCCGAATTCTCTGTGTTCATACACTAGTCCAGGATTTCTAGTGTACACAGCTAAACAAAAGTGATAGCACAATCATATCACGTACTTTATTAATAATAACTCAAAGTTTATTACAAAATAGGCCTGAGGCCAAATAGATAAATAACACAGCGGAAAGCAACATAGTAGTAGACCACACGACTTGCCACAGACAATCGTCTGGGGGCGTAGCCTAGTTGTCAATGTCCTCACCGTCCTGATAAATGTCTTCTCCTGAATAAAGATTATTCAGCAAGAGTAAGCACAACTTCCGTACTTGCAAGTTACACCCAATATTGAAAGGTAATGCATGCATAAGGTAAACAAGGGATATTGGCAGGGTTCATTTTGCATAAACATCATTTTACGGTTAAATACTCATATTAATTTCTAAGGCTAGTTTTGTTACTATAACCAAAATCAGTGTTAAAACGACAGTTTTATGGTGGACAACCTCCATTGATTGAATAGTGAAGGATACCCTCCTATCATTTGGCTAACCACCCAATTTTTATTATAGGATTAACCATCCTAAAAACATTTGTTAAAAACCATTTTATAAACAAAAACAAGTCTAACTAAGAGTGGCTTTGCTAGCATGTCCATGACCGCGGACGCGGCTATTCGAATAGTTTCTACTCTGCAGAGTTTGTATAGCTTTACCCACACGAGATAATATGCTTTTAATGTCGGCCAAAGCACGCTTCCAAAGACGTGTGACTAAGCAATTATCATGAGGCCGTTACAATGCAATGCCTTAATGTTTTTATGCCCGCTAAGGTTTCGCTACCATTGAACTAACCATCCTCCGGGAGCCCCCTCTTGCGCTAGATGGAACTAATGTCTAACCGACGCCCACACATACAACATGGCACAAATAACACTAAGACGCCACAAATTATTTAGCCAAATCTGTCCCATTCTAGATATGTGGTAGTACGGTAAGATGTAGTAAAATACGCTCAAAGACTGGTCCTTAACTGACCCGGGCGACTTCCAATTAAAACACTAGGCCTTAATCCTAACCAGATTAGGCCCGTGCATAAACCTGCACCCACCATTCAGCCGTTTCTCCCAAGTCCAAATCCATTTTTGATTTTATTTAGAGTAAAAACCCTCTTTATAAACCTTTTGTGATAAGACCATACCACAATAACAAATTTGAGTCAAGTTTGTAAAAGATTTGACTAAACCTTCCCAAATTTACAAGCGTGATCTAAGCATGGCTAAGCATATGATTAATTTTAGTAGTATTTTACCTAAGGGTGACAAGTCATTCATATTCAATAATCAATTTGGCCATACAATGGAGATTGGAATAACTATATACAAAAACAGGGCATTCAAATAATTATATAAACATATACATGCAATAGTAATTTGAAAAAAGAAATTAAATACTTTAAAATACTGGGAACAATATGATCAATGGTGTAACTTGCCTTCGTTAACGTCCTGAAAATCTAGGTCTTCGGGGTGGTCAAACTCTCCGGAGTCGTCGAAGTCTATACGCGAAAATACGATAAATTCAATTCAAATTCAAAAAGACAACTCAAATTAACTCCAAATTGAAATATTTTGGTTTAGTTAGCTAGATCATAATTTTATACAAATTTTGCAACTTGAATCATCCAATTTGGAGTTCAGATGCAAAAGATATGAATTTTAGAAGTTTAAACCTAAATATGCTATTTAAATGAATTTCCAGAATTATTTTTCTAAAGGAAATCTATTTACTGCGCAATACTGACATCAGCGAGAGAATTTCAGAATTTAAAGGAATTAAAATAATTTCCTGACAAGTGGGGCCCATGTGTCATAGACACGGCTCGTGGTGAATTAATTCCACCGAGCCGAGAGTGAGCCGGTGCGGTGGATTGGCCACGTGGCGCTGACCTGGCGTGACACGCGGGCTTTGGTGCTGAAGTGGTGCCTACGGGGCAGTGAGGTGGCCGAGCCACGTAGGACCGGCGACGGTGGTGCTCGGGTTCCAGGCTCGACGGCGTTTCACGCCACGGCGAGCCGAATGGAGGTGCTCAACGTGAAGCTAGCATGACACTGATTCTAGGGTGTTACCTTATGGTGGAGGAGCGTGAGGGAGTCGCCGGTGACGAGCTGAAGATCGGCGGCGAGGTTCGGTCGTCGAGGAAGTCGGCGATCCCGGGGTCCTCCGTCAAAGTGGGTGGTCGTCCCAGCTTCGCGACGTCGTGGCGATGTCTGTCGACGATCAAGACGTCGATCTTACAAAAGAAAAGGAGAAAGTGACGTGGGAAATCTAAGAAAATAATGGGACTGCTCTTTATTAATATGAACTGGGTTTTACAAGGTATGCTCTAAGAACACTGCTTGTTCCCTTACAATCTCAGACCTATCACACGAATCTACGGCTTGTGCTTTAGTCTGATGGCTCTGTCTTGTTTCTTCCACCTCCTTGATCCGTCCAGGTTCCATCTTTAAATAGCCCTCGAAGAGGTAGCAGTTACTTCCGGAGAAGACGTCTGATGCGAAGCGTTGCGTCTGGTCGGAGTCAAGTGACGGTTGATACAGAATCAACCGTTCGACGGTTGTATGTCTATGAGACATATAACCGCATGGAGGTTGTTCGCTGGTGTGTCTGGATAAGATTCGTCGTATGGCATGGAATATACACGTGCTCCATTCATCATACGGTAGAGAATATACCTAGAACCTGTTCCAATTATCAGTTCATACCTTTTACGAGCAGTTCTCCTGGTCGGGAGCTTGGCTTAGGCCTTCGTCCGACCAGGGTACCCATTATGTAACCTCTGGAATCTCTACGACCAATGAGGTCGTGCACCTCAAGGGTTACGACCACAAAGACGTATGGTCTTTTATATTTGAAAATAATATATAGAGGTTTTATTCCTCGTCAATGTCGATGACGAGGCCGACGGGTCTACGGTGGCGCCGAAACCGGAGAAGATCCGCAGGGTTTTCGCCGGCGAAGATCTTCGAAAATCGGGCGCTACAACGGTGGTGGCGAGCTGTGGATGGTGGCGTTGCGATGTGGAGGTTGAGGCACTCTCGACGCACCTATTTATAGGGCGCGGGCGTGGCTGAGGCGGCGTAGGGCACAAGAAGGTCCGTGTGGGTTTGCGGCGAAATCAGCGGAATTTAGGGCCGGAGATGGAAGGGATCAAGCCGTGTCGGGGGTGGATTGATACGGCGATTTGAATACGCACGCAATCACGAAGGTTTAATTAGGATTGAGCCCGATATGGAAGCTTTTTGAATCGTGTCCATGGCGGACATCGTGGCGAGAAGAAGGAAGGTTGTGAGGTAGAAGAAGGAAAGGAAGACGATGACTCGGGAGCGCTAGATTTTGATCGGACGGTGGACAAGGATGGGGCGAATCGGTAAGTGTGGGTTGGGCGCAGCCGTTGGATCTCAATCCAATGGTCGCGATAAATCGAGGCGGTGCGGTGAATAGTTAAGTTACTGATGCACGAGGGCCGTTGGATCTGACGGTGCAAAACCAGAGGGTGTGTTTGGTCGTCCGAACGTTCCATTGAATTCTGGCCGTTGGATTTAGATCTAACAGTGCAAGATCAGGCGGTGTGTTCGGTTGCCCGAACGTGTCATTGAATTCTGGCCGTTGGATATCCATCCAACGGCTGAGATGCGGGCGGGGGTTAAACGGCAAAATGGACTGGGCCGAGTGGGTTTCGGCCCAAACACTATTTGGAGATTTTCTTTTGATTTCTTAATTAATTCAATTCTGATAATTCAATTAGGCTTTAGAATATAGCAAATTAAGTCCAAAAATTTTGAGAAAATTCACATAAATTCTCTGGAGCATTTAGGACTTGAATAAAATATTTCCAACTATTCTTTGGTGATATATTTTGCAAATAAATTTGTTTAACTTCAAATTGGTTAAGTAAAAGTTTTTAAAAATTTTAGAAAAATCCACAAAAATAATTAAACTTTATTTTCAACTGCAATTTGAAATTTGGGCTGTTACAATGAAGGATCACCAATACATCCAAACGGAACAACCATGGTGAGAAATTACAAATTAATCAGCTAGGTCCCGCCCATACAGGACTTGTGGTTGCACGAAGGGGCTTAGCAAAGGAACACTCGAAGGCCGATTCTTAACTGATTTGAGCGACAACCTCAACCCTCGGTCTCAACTTACCTAGTTGAGCCCGTGCATCGACATGCACCCACCATACAACCAGAAACGCCCAAGTCCAAATCATTTTTCCATTTATTTAGCCTTTGAAAACAACAACAGGTTTCCATGACAACCCAATGTCATGGTTAAAACATTTGGGGTAAAACATTAGTTTTTGGCAGTAAGACTTCTCAAATCAAGATTTTGGTCTAAACATAGCTAAGCATTTCTTTTTCAAAAAGTCCTGGTCATACTAAAGTATTAACCAGGTTTTTAACTATAGCGACAACAAGTTCAGTTGCAATGTCAACATTGGCCATATGAAGGATTTAGGTCTAGCTAGGAATTTAAAGACTGTATTGAAATACTAAGTAAAATATGCATGCAGCACTTAGCTTGAAACAAAAATTACATAGGTTGAAATACTAGATGTAAATATAATCAAGGGTATGACTTGCCTTGCTCGAAGGCTTGGGGTCTTCCTCCTCAAAGTACTTGGGCTCCTTAGCGTCCTCGCAATCTACACGAGAGAACAAAACCAACTCAAATAGAGCTCAAGTAAAAACCAAAAGAACTTCAAAAAATGCACCACTAGAACCAGCAAAAGAACTCCGAAGGCTTGGAGGAGGTCCAGGGAGCTGGTCAGAGGAGGTCCAAAACTTTGGAGGAAGGTCCAAAGAGCTGGTTGGGAGAGAGCAAGAGAGTTGAAATAAGGAAGAAGGTAAGGATAGAGAGTTGTCCAAGCTTATAAAGCTTGGGCTGCTAGGAGTTTCAAGAGCACACGTGTTCAAGAATAAGTGGAGGAGGGGATGGGAGCAGGTAAAGGAGGGGACAAGAGGGAGAGAGAGGTACAACGGATGTGACAACATTTAATGCGTCGCATCAGCATTTAATGCTAACAGATTTTCTGCCGCTAACGCGCAGAAAGGATAAAGCGGATAGGGCTGGCTCAAACAAATAGGTTGGTTAAAACCAAAGGAGAAAGTCGTGACCAAAGGAGAGATCCAACCACGGGGTGGTCATAGGAGGAGGTCCTGAGGAGAAGGTTCCGCAGAGGGCAAGGGAGGTCCTGTCCCACCAGGGTGGTCTTTGCAAAAAGACCAGAGATCGTGACCACATATGGTGGTCTTGTCCAAAGAGAGTGGTCTTTGCAAAAAGACCACAGGGTCGCGAGGAGGAGTTGGTCCAAGGGACGAAGGAAAAGGCGCAACGAGCCAGAACCATACGATCTTGATCGGGTGGTCCAAGGAGATAGGAAAATTCAGGTCGTGCAAACGCTTACTTACATCGGGCCGCCCAAACAAGATCTGACGGTCCTACGGAGGGAAAGGCGTGCACTGAATCTGGACTTAAGGGATGTCCAAACACAAAGGGGTTTCAACGGGTAAGATTCAAAGGGAAAAGGATCTAACGGGGAAGATCCAAGGAAGGAGGTCCAAGGAGATCCTAACAGTCAAGATGGAGCCAAAGGAGGTCCTAACGGTCAATATAAGATCAAAGGGGGTCTCAACGGTCATGGTGAGATCAAAGGAGGTTTGAAACGCAAACCCGGGCATAGAACAACTCGAGGATGGTTATGTCTTAAAAGGGAGGTCAAAACCACGGGGAGGTCTGAATAAGGAAGAGGTTCAAATACAAAGGAGCTCTAAACCTGAGGAGGTCTAAACCAAAGAGAAATCATAGAGGAGGTCTAGACCTGAGGAGGTCTGGACCACAGAGGAGGGTTGGCCGAAGGAAAAACAAAACAAGCACAGAAGGGGAGAGAACACCAAAGCTCCCACACTCCAACAAACCTGACACACCAGCGGAAATTTTAGTTGAAGTTGGAGTTAATCAATTGAAAATCATTCCAAAATCTCAGTTTAAGCTTTCAGACTTCGATGAAATCAAATGGTTCACTTTATTTTGAAATTTCCAAAAAGCTCCAGAAAACCAGGGTGTTACAATACCACAATTAACACAATAGATTGCAATTAGCATAATAAACCACTTTAACGTAATTAACAATAATTATTACAATAAACCATTATTACATGCTTAATTAATTTACAATAAAAAAATAAAAAGAATAGGAACAACGGCTAGGGTTGAGGGCGACGACATCAGGGGAGGAGGAGACCGACAGCGATGAGTCGAGGGAGAAGGAGGGAGGAGGGTGGTGGAGGAGGAGGACGACGGTGGAGGCGGCGACGTTAGGGGAGGAGGAGGACTACGGCGGCGCGGGCCGGCAGAGGTGCCGAGGGAGGAGGAGGAGGAGGTTTTATCTATGGTGACAATATGTTTGCTTCAATCATCAAAGTTGGACATACAAAGGATTTTAGGCATAACTATATATTTAAAACAGAAATTTAAGATACTGATATAAATAAGCATGCAATAATAATTTTAAACATAATTTAAATAATTTAAAATAATAGGATCGATATGATCAAGGGTATAACTTGCCTCGCTTGAGGTGATGTTGTTTTCCTTAACAGGTCACCTAGTACTCACAAGTACTTTCTTCAGGTAGTCCAAGTGTACAATCACGATGATCATACAGTCAAAATCAATCCTCTTATGTTGCTCTTCAATCGGCGTCGAAATCTGATTCTCCGAAGTCGTCGAAATCTAATCGTGAAAATATGACAAATTCAACTCAAATTCAAATAAATTCAAAAATACAGATTAAATTAACTCCAAATAGAAATATTTTTCTTTAGCTAGCTAGATAATAATTTTATATGAATTTACAAACTTGAATGGACTAAAACGGAGCTGGGATTCAAAAGATATGAATTTTAGAAGTTTGAAATTACATGGAATAATGAATTAGGGTTTAAAGGAATTATTGATCAAATGAACTCAAAATTAAATAATTTTGGTTTAGATGGCTAGATCTTGATTTTATATGAATATAGAAATTTGAATCGACAAAATCGGAGTTCGTATGAAGGAGAACGAACCCCGGAAAGTTCTAAATATCAGAAACCCTAATTTTCAGATTTTTATGAATTTCTTGAATTATTTTCCTAAAGGAAATTCTAATTATTGCGCATGCTGACATCAGCAGGTGGAAAAGGATTTTCGGCCGAATTATTTTCCTAAAGGAAAATGATTTTTCTCACTGACAGGTGGGCCCCCAGTCAATGGACTGGGTCCATGGGTGGGTCAACGTCCACGGTGGACTCGGTCCACCGCACAGTGTAGGGTGCGGGTGTGCTGGCGGTGCGAGGTGGCGTGGCGCCACGTGTGTGGCCACGTGGGTGCGAGGTGCCGAGGTGGCGCTTACGTGGCACGTGCGTGGCAGTGGCACGTCACGCCGACGGGTGGTGGCGAACGGAAACCGAAGATCCAGCGAACGGCGGCGCGGCTGCCGGCGACAAGGTACCAGGAAGGAAGAGGAGGCGACGGGGAATGCGGTGCTTACCCAGGCGACGCAAGGGCATGAAGAATTCGTCGGCGGCGAGGTGTTAGGCGGCGGCGTGACCGGGTTCAACGGCGGCGACGGGCTCCGGTGGAGCTCGGGCGAAGTGGAGGCGAGCACCGGGTTGCGGCGACGCCGCGATGCTGTTGGCGGGGTCGGGGTGGCCGGGGAGTCGACGACGGCGGCGCTAGAGGCGGAGGAAGAGGTGGCGGCCGTCGGTGAAACCTTGAGAAATCCGGCCAAACGGAGATGGGAGGGGAGGAGTGGTGGTCGGGGTTGGAACGAGTGAGGAAGGGGGCTCCCGGTGCTCCATTTATAGGGGTCGGAGGAGGGCAGGGAAAGAACATCGGGCGCGGGGATCACGGTGGTGACGCGGCGGTCTCGGGGATTACGGCCGCGAGAGAGGGGGAGATGGCCGGGAAGAGTGGCGGCGAGATCAGGGGGAGTTAGTGCGCGCGATCGTGTGGAGGAAGGGGCGGAGATTGCGGCGTTGATGGAGCTCAACGCGGCAAAGAATGGCGGGCGTGTGGGCCGCGAGGAAGAAGAAAGGTGGGGAGAAGAAGGAGACGTGGCCATCGGATTTTCATCCGATGGTCGGGAGGAGCGGCCTGGCGTGGATGGCCCGGATGCCGTCGGATGAAAATCCGGCGGTGGGAGGGAGGTGCAGCGCGTGCGGAGGTGGGCCGGTTGGGCTAAGAGCGGGAAGGAATAGGAGCGGGCCAAGAGGGTTTCGGCCCAAGGGCATTTTCCGGGATTTAAATGATTTTCAAATTCAGAAATGGGGATAAATCAAAATAGCTTTTAGAAAATAGCAAAATAAATCCAAAAATTTAGAGAAAATTCACAGAAATTCCCTGAGGCATTTTGGATTTAATTACAATATTTCCAACTTAAAGTTGGCTATACTTTTTGCAAATAAATTATTTTGGCTTTGCAATAATTGGGAAAAAGCTTTTAAAAACTCAGAAAATTCTAGAAATTAATTGAATTTTTATTTTTCAGGTCAAACCAACTGAAATTTCAAGAACTTCAAATAAGTTTTAAAACTTGACTTTTACAACTTCAGAAATTCAAATAAAGCATTCAAACTCTTCCAAATTTCAGCAAATCCAAATAGAACAATAACTTTATCTTATTTTATTTTGGTAACAGCACTTTGGGATGTTACAAACTACCCCCCTTAAAAGGAATCTCGTCCCCAAGAGTCGGAGTGGCTAGAAAGAAAACTGGGTTACAAGGTTTTCAACTGGAGTTGTTGCCGTCTACATCCTGCTCATCATCTGACAGAATTTGAGTGGTGACATTGCATGCACGCCCTCGCCTGCACTTTGCGCTTCGCTTGCTTGCATGGTGTTGTCTTTTGGGACTTCAGTGTTGGTTGGTTTTGTTGCATGCTGCTTCTTGGGGCATTTATTGGCAAAATGCCCAATCTCATGGCAATAGAAGCAGGTGATGCCTGCAACATAGGATGGGTCCTTCTGTGCTTGATCACCATCAGATGTGTTGGAGGGCTCCAAGTTGGTTGGGTTGTCTGCTGTTGGCTGGAGCTTTTCTTGATGCGATGAAGTCCTTCTGGCTTTCGGAAAACTTCCAGAGTTGATCTTCTGTGCAGCCATTCTTCTCTTGCGATTCTCCATCTCGCGGTGCTTGCCTTCTTGACGAATCGCCTTGTCGACTAGCTGCTGGAAATCAGCATAATCCTAGGAAATCAGCTGTACGGACAAATCATCATTGAGTCCTTCCAGGAATCTTTCCTGCTTATCTTCATCATCTGTAACATCTTGAGGGGCGTATCGTGCCAGTTGGTTGAACTTGTGGAGGTACTCGTTCACCGAGAGGTTGCCTTGATGAAGTGTGCGGAACTCTTTTTTCTTGAGGGTCATCATGCCAGAAGGGATATGTGCATGGCGGAAAGCTCGCACAAATTCATTCCAGGTGATGGCTTGAGCATCAGCATGTGAGATGCTGAAGTTGTCCCACCATTCGGAAGCTGGACCCATGAGTTGGTGTGAAGCAAACAACACCCTCTCACGATCGGTGCATTGAGCGATGTCCAATTTCTTACTAATCGCTCGGAGCCAATCATCTGCATCCATGGGCTCTGTGCTGCTTGAATAAGTCGGCGGACGCATCCTCATGAATTCTGACATACTGGTCCTTTGGGGTGGTGGAGTTGGAGTTGAGGTGTAGCTTGTCGAGCTTGATGGTTGTTGATGGACTGAGAGAGCAGTTCTATTAGACGGTTTTGATTGGCCATCAACTGCTGCCATTCTGGTTCATTGATTGGGGCACTTCCATTGTTGTTGGCGTTGGCTCCACTTCCTGGGTGACGAGGGTTCACCATCTGTTGGTAACTCTAGTGAGTTAGGAAAGGAGACAAAGGATAGGGGAGAGGCAATTAAGACGAACTAAGGGGGGTAGAGCAAAATAACATACCCAAACGAAAGAACCAACTGATCAACTTTTTAAAAACACAACGTTCTATCGGTTGAGACTCTTAATTTGGTGGAACGACTCAATGCACAGAATGAGTCTTGGCAAACTAATACTATATGGCTGGGCTGACATCGTATCTTCTGCTCGCGGTCTTCGATGATGATGTTTCCTTGACAACCCCATGTCTTGTGATCTTGAACGTAAGGGTTAAGAACGTGTTGACCATCTATAGAAATTTTCAAGGAAAAGAGGATCCATTTAACTTATAAAATGGTGAAGATAGAATTGGGTAAGGAAGAATTGCTATAAAGAAGCTATAGATAGATGACCAAGATGAGGAGAGAACAATTTGTTTTTTTTTGCTATAAAATAAGTTTTGAAGTTTTCAACTAACGATCATTCTAACTAGGTAACGACCTACAGTCGATATGGCTCTGATACCAATTTGTTAGAACCCGGGATTAATATCCCAGATCCTCTGTGCATTTCTGAACTAGTCCCATGATCAGTCGCTAGTTCACACAGTAAACAAACATGGTAACAAATTCATATCACAACTTTATTAATAATCAACAGAGTTTATTACAAAGGAGGCTTACAGGCCAACAATAAAATAAACACAGCGGAAGACGAAGAAGTAGTAGGGTCCAGCACCGCCACAGCAATCGATCGGGAAGCGCCTAGTCGCCGAGATCCACATCGTAGCAAAGTCCTTCTCCTCTCAAATTTTGTTTGCATAAAGCAAGAATGAGCACAACTTCCGTGCTCGCAAGTTACACCCGTCCAAGTAAATGTAATGACATGCATATATGGATGTAACAAAGGATGGCTTATAAGGTCATTTGCATAAAGCAGCATTTTCTTTAAATACTTGTACTAAGTTCCAAAGCAGTTATTCTACAACTAAAATTTATAAAATTCTCAATTTTATAGTCAGATAACATTCACACATGAATGGTGAAGGATACCCTCCTATCACATGGCTTCCTGCCCAATTCCATTTGAATAAACCAGTTTTGAAGAAGTCTTTTTCCGACAAAACCAAAGTCTAACTTTGAGTAGTTCGCTAGCATGTCCATAACCGTGACACGGCTATCCGAATAGTTTTCCACTGCGAAGTTGTGCAACTTTACCCACATGACAAGACTTCTCTAGTTTGTCCAAGATATATCTATGCCACCGCTCACTACCTTTGGTAAGCGGTCTAGAGCACGTGTTGAGGCCTTTACAATGTTCTCATCTTAATGTATTTATGCCCGCTAAGGTTTCGCTACCATTGGATGGCCATCCTCCGGAAGCCCTCCGCGCGGATGGGTCATCTTTCGACCAACACCCATACCAACAACATAGCACCAATGACACTAAGACATCACAAATTATTTAGCCAAGTCCCGCCCATACAGGACATGTGGTGGTACGGTAAGGCATAGCATCATGCGCTCGAAGATCGGTCCTTAACTGACTTGGGCAACTTTCCAATAAAACCCATGGGCCTCAACCATACCCAATTGAGCCCGTGCATAAACTTACACCCACCGAACATCCATCATACCCAAGTCCAAACCATTTTCATTTATTTCATTTTTCAAAGTCATAAACTTCCATAACATACCGATGCCATGGATTCCATCTAAACAACAATTGATTTCTGGCTGAAATTCCCAAAATAAACATGTTTGGTCTATAAGCATGGCTAAGCATGATTTTTCTCAAAATGTTCTAGTTCATACTATCGTATCAACTAGGTTTTATCTATGGTGACAATATGTTTGCTTCAATCATCAAAGTTGGCCATACAAAGGATTTTAGGCATAACTGTATATTTAAAACAGGAATTTAAGATACTGATATAAATAAGCATGCAATAATAATTTAAAACATAATATAAATAATTTAAAATAATAGGATCGATATGATCAAGGGTATAACTTGCCTCGCTTGAGGTGATGTTGTTTTCCTTAACAGGTCACCTAGTACTCACAAGTACTTTCTTCAGGTAGTCCAAGTGTACAATCACGATGATCATACAGTCAAAATCAATCCTCTTATGTTGCTCTTCAATCGGCGTCGAAATCTGATTCTCCGAAGTCGTCGAAATCTAATCGTGAAAATATGACAAATTCAACTCAAATTCAAATAAATTCAAAAATACAGATCAAATTAACTCCAAATAGAAATATTTTGCTTTAGCTAGCTAGATAATAATTTTATATGAATTTACAAACTTGAATGGACTAAAACGGAGCTGGGATTCAAATGATATGAATTTTAGAAGTTTGAAATTACATGGAATAATGAATTAGGGTTTAAAGGAATTATTGATCAAATGAACTCAAAATTAAATAATTTTGGTTTAGATGGCTAGATCTTGATTTTATATGAATATAGAAATTTGAATCGACAAAATCGGAGTTCGTATGAAGGAGAACGAACCCCGGAAAGTTCTAAATATCAGAAACCCTAATTTTCAGATTTTTATGAATTTCTTGAATTATTTTCCTAAAGGAAATTCTAATTATTGCGCATGCTGACGTCAGCAGGTGGAAAAGGATTTTCGGCCAAATTATTTTCCTAAAGGAAAATGATTTTTCTCACTGACAGGTGGGCCCCCAAGTCAATGGACTGGGTCCATGGGTGGGTCAACGTCCACGGTGGACTCGGTCCCACCGCATGTTGTAGGTGCGGTGTCTTGGCGGTGCGAGGTGGCGTGGCGCCACGTGTGTGGCCACGTGGGTGCGAGGTGCCGAGGTGGCGCTTACGTGGCACGTGCGTGGCAGTGGCACGTCACGCCGGCGGGTGGTGGCGAACGGAAACCGAAGATCCAGCGAACGGCGGCGCGGCTGCCGGCGGCAAGGTACCAGGAAGGAAGAGGAGGCGACGGGGAATGCGGTGCTTACCCAGGCGACGCAAGGGCATGAAGAATTCGTCGGCGGCGAGGTGTTAGGCGGCGGCGTGACCGGGTTCAACGGCGGCGACGGGCTCCGGTGGAGCTCGGGCGAAGTGGAGGCGAGCACCGGGTTCGCGGCGACGCCGCGATGCTGTTGGCGGGGTCGGGGTGGCCGGGGAGTCGACGACGGCGGCGCTAGAGGCGGAGGAAGAGGTGGCGGCCGTCGGTGAAACCTTGAGAAATCCGGCCAAACGGAGATGGGAGGGGAGGAGTGGTGGTCGGGGTTGGAACGAGTGAGGAAGGGGGCTCCCGGTGCTCCATTTATAGGGGTCGGAGGAGGGAAGGGAAAGAAGATCGGGCGCGGGGATCACGGTGGTGACGCGGCGGTCTCGAGGATTACGACCGCGAGAGAGGGGGAGATGGCCGGGAAGAGTGGCGGCGAGATCAGGGGGAGTTAGTGCGCGCGATCGTGTGGAGGAAGGGGCGGAGATTGCGGCGTTGATGGAGCTCAACGCGGGCAGCAATGGCGGGCGTGTGTGGGCCGCGAGGAAGAAGAAAGGTGGGGAGAAGAAGGAGACGTGGCCATCGGATTTTCATCCGATGGTCGGGAGGAGCGGCCTGGCGTGGATGGCCCGGATGCCGTCGGATGAAAATCCGGCGGTGGGAGGGAGGTGCAGCGCGTGCGGAGGTGGGCCGGTTGGGCTAAGAGCGGGAAGGAATAGGAGCGGGCAAAGAGGGTTTCGGCCCAAGGGCATTTTCTGGGATTTAAATGATTTTCAAATTCAGAAATGGGGATAAATCAAAATAGCTTTTAGAAAATAGCAAAATAAATCCAAAAATTTAGAGAAAATTCACAGAAATTCCCTGAGGCATTTTGGATTTAATTACAATATTTCCAACTTAAAGTTGGCTATACTTTTTGCAAATAAATTATTTTGGCTTTGCAATAATTGGGAAAAAGCTTTTGAAAACTCAGAAAATTCTAGAAATTAATTGAATTTTTATTTTTCAGGTCAAACCAACTGAAATTTCAAGAACTTCAAATAAGTTTTAAATTTTGACTTTTACAACTTCAGAAATTCAAATAAAGCAATCAAACTCTTCCAAATTTCAGCAAATCCAAATTGAACAATAACTTTATCTTATTTTATTTTGGTAACAGCACTTTGGGATGTTACAATAACCCCGCGCATAGTAGCAAATTAGATTTTTATACGATTTCTATCGTCGAGAAGGGCAACAGATTCCCTCACAACGGAGGGTCCTGTTGGTAATATGCCCTAGAGGTAATTATAGAGATGATTGTATTATGTCTATGTTTATGAGTTACATAATAAATGCTATGATGTTCCTTGAATGAATTATCAGTTATAAAGATTGACAAGTATGTGATTTGTTGGTGAAGCTCTTTAACTTATTACGTTCACACAAGACATGAATTGGAAGAGTTTCAAAAAAGATTAATCCCTTGCATGCTACCGACAAATTGCATAATTCCTTATATACCATTCATTGTGAGGCTGACATGTGGACCCTAGACCTACATATCAGTAAGACATGAATGGTATATAAAGAACATATGAAGTTATTCGGTGCCATATAAAGAATTGCCCCTTCAAAGAACATAGTCATGTATTAACTGATGTGACGAATGTTATATTGTCTGTAAGGAGTTTGTGCCTGTGTAGCTTTGAATTTTTCAGCTCGACTTGGATGAACTATATACTTAGTAGCCTACTTGAAGGTTTTGTAAATGTGAGAATGCATCGGTTCGGTGAAAACTACTCCTAAACTACATCGAATACATGTCCTCATCCTTGCAACATCATATTCTGTTCGGATTAAAAGGTACTCCGATATGGAAAAGGAATTTTGAAGTAGCCATTTTTTGGTCATAAGGGGATAGGTTGGAATCTTGGGTAGTTTTTGTTTATTTGGCGCCATTTCTTTTTTTGCACAATGAGGGGTCCAAGAGAAGGAACGATTCGAGTGAATTTTGACGCTTTTCCAGCAATGGTCACTGGGATAAGAACAGAAGATAATAAATGTACAAAATGTATACTGCAGCAAGGCAATCACATGATAATATTACCATGAGGGGCAAGGACACCACTGCACTTTAAAAAATTGATAATCCGGCCCTTGGTGTATTTAATTGAAGTATCATAATTTTTCTCTGCATTCAGAAGCTAATACCACCTCTTATTTCTAATTAATGGTCCCTCTAAGTTTTTTTTAGAGTCTTAGCATCTGTTTCTCTTTCTACAATCCCACTAGCAGAACCACCCTCAGGCCTTGTAAGTCATGTTGGAAGTGGTGCGCTCCATCAAATGCTTGACATGTTGTATCACCACTCTCCTTGTTATCTAAAAGTTGCAGGAGGTGCTCTACGTCCTTCTCAGTCACAGTATCATGCTTGCCCTCAAAAATTGTCCTGCTATTTGTAAAAAATAATGAACTTAACAAAATAGTTCATTGCAGAAAGGTACATTAAAATCGATTCAAACAGATGGGACGTTACGGTGCATTCATATGTTCAAAGCACCATTTATCTATGTTTGTTCGTAACTACTGTAACATAGAAACTAAAGATGAAAACTAACAAACTCATGTCATGATCAATCCCAAAGAACAAGTCAAATCCAAATACAATTTTGGACACTGCTTACTGTTACACTGAAGTACCAATCAATATTTGGTTTTTCTCAGTCACAAATCACAAACTTCCTATCATTTATGTTGGCCGACACATTTTACCTCAATAATTTAGCTATCTGTCACTGCGATGACCAGTTCACATCAAATTCAATTGTTCAAGAAAGAAGAACAAACTCAACCCTCAGGTTCACGACCTGGCAATAAGCCAATAACAGTAAGCCCAAACACAAGGGTGAACTACAACGGATCATCTTACTAACAGTGATTACTTCTTCATAGCAAATAGGCAGACAACCTTTATGTTGCAAATCCTTGCATTGCGCAATCTGAATATCACACTCATCGAATTCATATATATACACTACTTTCCCCTCTCTCTCTCTGTGTATGAAAAGTTTCACACACCCGGCAAAGCAACACAAAACATCAGTTGGCCCCTAAACACTGTCAGGACAGAAAACACCACAAATTCCAACATCACCTTACCAACTCGAAATACAAGCACGCCCTCAGCGGCTCAGCCGAATCTCACTCCGTTGACAAAAACCTCTTCCATAATCAATTCAGTTTTTTTTTTTTTTTTGAAAAAGGACATACCCTGCTTTTATAGAAAGCAACATTACTTACAACCAACTTCCAGTTCGGACTGAGATTACCAGCTAGCTCTTACAACCAACTACCAGATCGATCTGGATTTACCGACTAGCTCTACCAAGAGAACAAGCAGAAACAAGCATTTAAAGAAAGTCATGACCAAGAGTAAATCCAAATACGGAGGCCAAACCAAGTAAACAAAGCTAGCAAATTGAACTATCATCCAAAACACAGAATCTTTTTAGCCAGCATTCAAATATCGACAGCACTTCGTCCAGGCCTTGACGATCCGCCTTTCTGACTATCACCCTCCAGCGCTGCAAGCATGACATAAATTGGAATGTGACTTCATAAGGCTGTTTAGGTAAAATTCTCTCGATTGCCATCTTGTTCCTGGTTTTCCATAGCGTCTAGACCAAATCAGCAAAACTGGTTAAGATAATCAATTCAGTTAAACATTCAATTTCACCCAAAACTATCAAAGCTCCTTAACCCGCCATCGGCATTCGTCGGCGTTGGTTTAATTGCGTGCACATTCCATTCGATTGTAAGCATAGACGACCCAATCCAATTCCGAACTGAAGCACGCACAGTCTCCAACCGACAGAATTAACAAGGTAAATGCCGCGCTATTTCCACCCTTACCTCGCCAACCCACAAAACCGTAGATAGATTCGACTACTATGCCCTCACCTGCCGTCGGCGCATGCGCCTTCGTCCCCGGAGGAGTCGTCGTCGTCGTCGTGGCCATAACCGCGCTCGTCTGCGGCCGGTTGGAGACTTTGGAGTTGGACGTGTTCTTCTGGAAGGTTCCCGACGGTTTTTTGACGGTCACTAAGGCATCTTCATTCTTCAATTGTTAAAGATAACATTATCAGTAATATCTCCAATAGATAGTCTCTAGCATACTCTCTAATATTTATACTTTATAATTTTTCTTTGAAACGGGTCTACACGTCAACTAAAGTAGATTAATATATCATATCTTATTTCGCATACACGATAGTCTTTTCAAAAAGAAATGACATGTGCTCTCTCTCCTCCCCTCTTTCCTCCACGTAGAATTTTGTTGACATAACATAGTTAAGAGACGATAATAAATACACTATTGGAGATGCCCTAAGCATCTCGCGCCGTGTGTCTAATCAACACAAGAAATAAATTTGAAGAGTTTCAAAAAAATTAATCCCCTGCATGCCACTGACAAAGTGCATAATTCCTTATATACCATTCATTGTGAGGCTGACATGTGGACTCTATGCTCATATGTCAATGAGACATCGATGATATATAAAAACCATCTGAAGTTATTCAGTAGCATATAAGGAATTGTCCCTTCAAAAAACATAGTCATGTATTAACTGATGTGATGAATGTTATATTGTTCGTAAGGATTTTGTGCCTGTGTAGCTTTGAATTTTTCAGCTCGACTTGGATGAACTATATACTTGGTAACCTACTTGAAGGTTTTGTAAATGTGAGAATGCATCGGTTCAAAATGTGCTTGTTGCGCCTAGTTTCTATTGCGTGATCGAATAGATCAAATGAGCATGTTTATGTCAATTTCTTACCTAATTGTTCGGTGAAAACTACTCCTAAACTACATCGAATATATGTCCTCATCCTTGCAACATCATATTCTGTTTGGATTAAAAGGTACTCCAATGTGGAAAAGGAATTTTGAAGTAGCCATATGTGTATTCATTTTTTGGTCATAAGGGGATAGGTTGGAATCTTGGGTAATTTTTGTTTATTTGGCGCCATTTCTTTTTTGCACAATGAGAGGTCCAAGAGAAGGAATGATTCGAGTGAATTTTGACGCTTTTCCAGTAATGGTCACTGGGATAAGAACAGGGTAGATACATTCATTTGTTGTATAATGCAAATACGAGTATTTGCGAAAGAAAAACAAAGAGCACTTGTTTCCATAGAAATTGGGTGGGTAGGCCCCTACCCCGTTTCTTTTTATTTTTTTTAGATTAACTAGTTTAATGCACGTGCTTTGCTACGGACAAATAAAAATTATATTTAACCTAGCACGTTGAGTGTCATTACACTTTGTGTGAGCCCTCGATTCTACTATGGCACTCGGCCGAGCTCTGCCTTGGCATATGTTCACTCCTTCGCTGTCATATTCGACGCCCTCAGCTCTACCCGCTGTGGCACTGTAACATCCCAAAGTTATGTTACCAAATTAAAAATGAAATAAAGTTAATGTTTTATTTGATTTTCAGAGAATTGGCCAGAGTTTGATTGCTTTATTTGAATCTTTGAAATTTTGAAAGCCAAATTTGAAAGTTATTTGAAGTTATTGAAGTTTTATTGGATTTAAATTGAAAAAAAAATTACTTAATTTATAGAATTTTCTGAGTTTTTAAAAGCTTTTTCCTAAGTATTTTCAAGCCAAAATAATTTATTTGCAAAATTAAAAGCCAACTTTAAGTTGGAACTATTTTATTTAAGTCCAAAATAACTCTAGGAATTTCTGTAAATTTTTCTAGAATTTTGGATGTATTTTACTATTTTCTAAAAATCCTTTTGAATTTCTGGAAATAAATCAATTAAGAAATCCATTTAAAATCCCAAAATTACCTTTGGGCCGAAACCCACCGGTCCGCCCATCTCCACACGCCCCGCCCACTCCACGCCGCCGCACCGCTCTCTCCTCACTCTCCTTCCCACCGCCCGATCGCCATCCGACGGCTATCCATCGCCCCACGCCCATCTCTCTTCTCTTTCCCGCACCGCCGATCTTCATCGAACGACACTCACGCAACCACGCCTCACACTCTCCCGATCGCCGATCTCAAACCAACGATCGATTTCAAGTCATTCGGGCGGTCGAATATCACAGAGATAAGGACCCTCCGATCTACATCGGACGGCCACCAAGCGCCCACGCGACGCCGCTCTCTCACACCATCGATACCCATCCGACGCCCACGAGCACCGGTGACTTTATTAATTCACCGTGTCGCTTCGATCTAACGTGATCGTTGGATCAAAATCCAACGGCCGCGCCGACCCTAGCTACGGTTCACATGTTCTATCTCCACCGCTCGATCAAAATTGGACGCCACCGCATCATCGTCTTCCTTTATTCTCCCACCTCTTCTTCTACCCCACGACGCCGCGCTCGCCATTATCGCGCGCGGAGCTCCGCACGCTCGCTTCTCTTCCCACTCTCCTCGCCATCGTGCGCATTCAAAAGCCCTCATCACGCCGCCTTCCCCACTTTCCTCTCTTTACTTCGCGGTTCGCGCATGTCGTGCCCGCCGCACCACCCGCCACGATCTCCCACTCCCGACCTCCTCCGCCCCTATAAAGGAAGCATGCGGTGCCCTTTCCTCCTCATTCCGCTCCGCCACCCACTCTCCTTCACCTCTCTGCCACGGTCGAGTTTGAAGAAACTCGGCCGCACCCTTCTTCCCGACCGATCCGACATCGCCGCCGCCCCGCCGACCACACCAACGACATCGCGACACCGCCGCTTACTCCGTGGCGTGCACCGCCGCCTAAGGACCACCGAGCCCTTTCTCGCCGTCGAGCCGCAAGCGCCGCCGCTTCTTCCTCGCCGCGGTGATTTCTCGTGCGAAGTCCGCCAAGGTGAGCCTCATGCTCCCGCCGCTTCTCTCTATTGGTACCATCCACTCGCCACTCGCGCCAAACGCCGGCGAGCCCGTAGCCGAAGTCGCCGCGGCTCGAGATGACGTGGCGCCCCACGATGCGCCATGTCATCGCCACGCCGGCTCCACCCGCGCGCGCCTCGCCGAGTCGGCGCTACGTGGCGCCACGCCAATCCATGCGCAGCGCACCCTCACCCCGCACCTTTGTTCCATGAACCGGTCTCCGGTGGACTCACGACCACCGTGGACCGTGTCCATTGACATTGGGCCCACTGCCATAGACTCAAAGGATTTCCTTTAGGAAAATAATTCGCCAGAAAATCATTTTCCTCACGACGCCATGCTTGCGCAATAAATCGAATTTCCTTTAGAAAATAATTCGGAAAATCAATAAAATCTGATTTTAGGTTTTATTTAGATTTAAAACTTCCCGGTTCGTTTCTCCTCATACGAACTCCGATTTCGTCCATTCAAATTCCTAAATTCATATAAAATCAGGATCTAGTTATCTAAACCAAAATCATTTGATTTTGGGTTCTTTTGACCTGCAATTCCTTAAAACCTAATTTATCATTCCATTTCAATCTTCTAAAATTCATATCTTTTGCTCTCGAACTCCGTTTTACTCCATTCAAGTTTGTAAATTCATATAAAATTATTATCTAGCTAACTAAAGTAAAATATTTCTATTTGGAGTTAATTTGATCTGTTCTTTTGAATTTATTTGAATTTGAGTTGAATTCGTTGTATTTGCACGATGAGAGTTCAACGACTTCGGAGAATCAGATTTCGACACCAATTGAAGAGCAATATAAGAAGATTGATTTTGACTGTGTGATCATCAACGACTTCGAGAATCGATTTCGACACCAATTGAAGAGCAACATAAGAGGATTGATTTTGATCAGTATGATCATCGTGATCGCACACTTGACTACCCGGTTAGTACTTGTGAGTACTATGTGACTCGTTAAGAAAAACAACGCCACCTCAACACCGAAGTTCATTAAGGTGATCTGTTAAGAAAAACAACGCCACCTCATCAAGCTTATGCGTTATACCCTTGATCATATTCATCCTATTATTTTAAATTATTTATATACTGTTTTAAATTATTACTGCATGCTTATCTATATCAATATCCTAAATTCCTGTTTTAAATATAAAGTTATGCCTAAAATCCTTTGTATGGCCAATGTTGATATTGAATCAAACACATTGTCACCCTAGATCAAACCTGGTTGATACAATAGTATGAACCAGATCATTTAAACGTATTGCTTAGCCATGTCGTTAGACCAAACTTGTTTTGGGAATTTCACCATCAATCAATTATTGATTAAATTGTACCCTTGCATCCGTGTGTCATGGGAGTTTTACAAATGACTTGGAAAATAAAATAAAATGATGGTTTGGACTTGGGCGGAATGAATAATTGGTGTGTGCAGTTCATGCACCCGCTTAATCGTTAGGTTAAGGCCCATGGGTTTTATTGGAAAGTTGCCCAAGTCGCTTAAGGACCGGTCTTCGAGCGCATGATGCTACGCCTAACCGTACCACCACATGTCCCGTATGGGCGGGACTTGGCTAAATAATTTATGACGTCTTAGTGTCGTTTGTGTTATATTGTTGGTGTGGGTGTTGGTCGGACAATAGACCCATCCGCGCAAGAGGGGCTTCCTGAGGATGGCCACCCAATGGTAGCGAAACCTTAGCGCACAGATACATTAAGACAGAACATTGTAAAGGCCTCGACACATGCTCTAGACCGCTACTAAAGGTAGTGAGCGGTGGCATAGATATATGCCTGACAAACTAGAGAAGTCTTGTCATGTGGGTAAAGCTGTACAACCTCTCGCAGAGTGTAAACTATTCGAATAGCCGTGTCCGCTGTTATGGACATGCTAGCGTAACTACTCAAAGTTAGACTTTAGTTTTGTTTGAAAAGAAACTTCTTCAAAACGGTTTATCCAATTGGGAATTAGGCAAACAGCCATGTGATAGAGGATATCCTTCACCATTCATGTGTGAATGTTATCCACTATAAAATTGAGAATTTTATAAACTTTAGTTATAGAATAACGCTGGAATCTAGAACCGTATTTAAAGAAAATGTCGCTTATGCAAATAACCATATAAGCCATCCTTTGTTACATCCATATATGCATGTCATTCTCGTTATTTGATCGGTGTAACTTAAGAGCACGGAAGTTGTGCTCATTCTTGCTTATGCAAACAAATTTTAGAGGAGAAGAACTTTGCTACCAATGTGGATATCAACGACTAGGCCGCTTCCCGATCGATTGCTGTGGCGCATTAGCTGGACCCTACTACTTCTTCGCCTTCCATTGTGTTTATTTTGTTGTGGGCCTGTAGAAACCCTTTGTAATCAACTCGTTGTTATTTATTAATAAAGTTGTGATGTGAATTTGTTATCATTTTGTTTATCAGGTGAACTAGCCACTGATCATGGGACTAGTTCAGTTATGCACAGAGGATCTGGGAGTATTAATTCCCGGGTTCTGACAGGCACCCCACGTCCCGCCTCTGCTGAGACTGGAAGACGTAGCTTCGCTCGACGAATTAAAATCATAGTTTGTTGTAGAATTGTTAGGAGAGCTTATAAAGAGAAAAGAAAATTATTGGGATAAGATTGTAGTTTGTTCAGATAAGATCATAGTTTGTTACTAGTTTGTTAGGGAAGCTAAATAGAAGAGAAAATTGTGCGAGAGGTCCACACAATACGCCTTGATATATACCATAGAAAAAGAACTTGATGTCGGTTCAGCAAGGCTAAGGGCATAGCTTGGCTGTGATACTTCCCATGTCGGAGCTACCAAACAGAGAACAGTAGTACACATCAGTAGCAAGATCAAAAATAAAAAATCTCAAAGTACAAAAGAACAAAGGAGAAAAAAAACCCAATTACAATATATTTATTCCATATACCGACACACTAGTTCAGATAACAGAAAGATGCATATTTAGACAACAAAAGAAACCATGAGATGGTTGAGGGTATAAGGAAAACAAGCAGCAACAACCTCATCACATCATGTGAGGCCATGTTACGCCTGGATCTCAGCGGCTGCCTATCGGACGTGCTCATCTAGATGGACAGTGCAGTGGTGGTGGCATCCAATTCAGCGTCCTTGTCTGACAGCCATCATACCGCCGTTGCCAACAACGCCATACCCATTGGCTACGGCAAGGCTGGGACTCGGTCCATAACAAGCGCGGTGGGTGGCATCAATGGCGAGCGCAGCAGTGCGTGTAAAAGATGGGTGTGAAAGCGGTAGGGGACATGAGGTCGCGGGAAGGAAGGCTCAGCAGTGCAAGTCGGAGAGAAGGCCTTAGAGAGTTGTGGAGGTGCGTGGCGAGAGGAGCGCCGACGTTTGGGTGTGGATGACGTGTGATTCAAGGGAGGCAGGCGACATTGGGAAGGTGCTGCGCTACGAAGAGAATAGGAAATGCGTGTTTGTTGGGCCCACGTGGCGGCGCCAAAAATATTTGTGAGGGGAGAGAAGTGAAGAACACATCACTCACCACCACTAGAGTCTTTTAAAGAAGTAAAGAAATAAGGCCATATTTTGGCAAGTAGTAATTTCGCAATAAACAGTTTATTCCAAAAGAACGAAAAAAAATCTCCTTGTTCCAAACAGGGTCCAAGACATTTTCAAATGAAATGATTTTGTCCGAAAGTTTTATCTTTGGTTCCAACCCATGATAACTTCTTGGCTAATAAAAGCATGTTCTATAGTATTTCTGCGTTACTAGCAAGGGATGTGATTGTACTCCCTGCCTCATTGAATAATTAGGAATAGGGTACACATGTGTACATGTTCAGTAAAAAAACATGTACCTATAATTTGTGAGGCATCAGTGTCCGCGCAAAATTCCCCGTGTGTGTAAAGGGACGCACACACGATTGTGTATGTGTGTAGTGGTGTGAGTTAAGTGTATGTGTCTACCTTGTACTTCTAAAAACATTATGACGATGTACTCGAGGCCATGATAACCTTTGTCCTTGTAGAGAAATTAATTTGTCAATTGCTTATGATCCCATTCCATGAACGTATTTCCACCGAACATATTTCTATTTGTGCTACTTATTTGCTCGAGAAGCAAATTTCGGGCAACATGTAGGCTGCATTTAGTATACATTTAGTATACATTGATGGAGAAGACTTAATTTGGTGTTGTTTTCTTAACAGCTTTTGTTAACACGTATTGACTGAACCGAAATAGGTTGATCGAACTCTAATCCCCATGTGCTTGTCCGTTGCTCATTGTTATTAATTAGGCATCCAACAGTCCAAAATAGTTGCAAATGGATGTTAAAAAAACATTCAAAGGGTTCTCGAGGGGGGGTGTATGAGAGTATCAAAGGAGAAGGATGCGCACGATAACCCTCGCTGTTGTTACGGAAAAAATCTGTTAACTATGGGTCACTCGTATATAAAGCTATGAGGTGGTCATAGAGAACACAAGCAATAAATCAACTCAACCAAAGCAAGAGGTGTACAAGAGGATTAGATGCTGACTATTCTTTAGCACTATATTCTTGTATAGGGTAAGGATCCGAGAATCCTAAAAGATTCAAGAGGGTTGTGAGAGCGATAATCTCTTGTATTCTTTTAAGGTTGTGCTTAAGGATTTACAGTCGGCTTCGCTAAAACTCTCTCTCGTCATAATTATTTCGTGGTCGTCATTCAATTATCTCTACAAGATACATCTGCTTCGTTCTTGGTACCGTGCACGTTTGTGTCGTATCTCACAACTCTGATCCGATCTGGGGGCTACTATGTATAAAAAGGGTTATCAGAGCTAAGGCCATATTAATATGATTTGTGAGAAGGTTGGTGAAGCATCAGGTAGCACAAAATCAAGATCGATGTCGACGATACGGAATCAAGTGAAAAAATTCGACTGCGGATGAAATTTCATCGTGTGGCAATGTATGGTGAAGGGTGTCCTTGTCTAGTAAGGGTTAATCGATGCTTTTGAAAGGGACAAATGGAAAAAGACGTCTGTTGAATAATTGAAGGTGATGGAGCGAAAGGCTATCACTATGATTCGTCTATATCTCTCCGATGAGGTAAAATACTCGGTGATCAAGAAAAACTCACCGAATAAATTATGGAGCGACTTAGAAGAATTGTATATGATAAAATCGCTGACAAACTGATGGGTACTGAAGCGGCAACCGTACAGGTTGTGTATGGAGGGAGGCACACGATTCGTTAACCACCTCAATGTTTGCAACAAATTTATCACAGAGCTGACTAGTGTTTATGAGAAAATTGAGGAGAACGATAAGGTCGTCATATTGATGTTATCTCTACCACTATCGTAGTAGCAATTTGTGATGAATATTCTTATCAGGAAAAACACTCTCAACTTTAATGAGGTAATGTCATATCTATTGGAGGTAGGGTATTTGAAGAAGCCATCATATTTTTCATCCTCGGGTGATCAAGCATTGGCTGCCGTAGGTGTTGTAGGCAAAAACAAAAGTCACAAGAAGAAGAAGGGCAAGAGTAAAGGCGCACGTGTATGCTATCTATGTGATGAGAAAGGTTATATGATAAAGGAATGTTCAAGTTTGAAGCAAATAAGGGAAGCATGCTCAGTGATGGTAGCGAAAAATGATTTGGGTGTACTAGCCATCAGTCAATCAGGTACTTCTTATGGATAGGTATTAGATTCAGATTGTTGCTTCCATAAATATACAGCGAGGAAGATGTTACATTGGAGATGTATAATGGAGCACACCGCACATTGACAGAGTTCGGTATGCTCTCAACTTAAAGAAGAATATACTATCTGTGAGGTCGCTTGAACTTGAAGGTTGTGAGGTATCACTTCGAGGTGGAGTCATGCAAGTTCCAAATGGTAGGTAATCATAAAAAAAATCTAGAGTAACGAAGGATACCGATTAATGGATAATCATAAGAGAAGAGAAGCCAATGGGAGGTCTAATAAAAATCCTGATCATGAGAAGGAAACCATGTCATTAACTGTAGGTACTCAGATCTCATCTGCAATTATGTGCATAACTGCAAAGATGGTTGCAAAATCTAGCAATCGCAAAGGTGAAGGTGCGGGCTGTTGAAAGAAGGAAGATGTGGTGGGACCAATCACGTGGTACCGACGAGCAGGTGGAGCTCTAAGGTGGTACAAACCTATTGCATGGATGGTTGTAGTAACAAGAGGTGTGGTTAACCAAACTATACAACAAAGGAGCTCTCAGGTGGAGTTTTCGGGTGGGCTAGCCTGAATACCGACACACACATTTGTGGTGATGTACATGAGTCCATGTGGTAGTGGCACTCCCAAAAGGTGGGAGGAAAAACAAAAAAAAAAGGTGGAGTCGCCTTGGAGTGAGTTCTTGGAGAAGCACGATGACTTCAACAGATAAGAGTTAACATGAAAATTGTTAAGTATAGATGACTCATATCCTAATCAATTAGGATATGGAGAAGTGTGCTATAAAGATTCCTCTATGAATCCTAATAGGATTAAGATTTCTACCTCCTTTTGAAGGAGAACTAGGGGCACGATTGAAAGCCATAAGGGGTGGTCATGCAGAACACAAGTCACAAACCAACTCATCCAAAGCAAAAGGTGCAAGAGAGGATTAGAAGCTAAGTTATTCTTTAGCACTAGATTCTTGTATAGGGCAAGGATTCGTGGGTACTAAAAGGTTAAAAAGGGTTGTGAGTCACAACCCCTTGTACTATTTTGAGGTTGTGCTTAAGGAATTTGCAGCTGACTTCGTGAAATCTTTCTCTCGTCGTGATTATTTCATAATCGTTATTTGCTTCTCTCTATGAGATTCATATACTTCGTTCTTGATACCGTGCACGCTCGTGTCGTATCTCGCAACTCTGATCCGGTCTGGAAGTTGTTGCGCATAAGAAGGGGTATCAAAGTATAACAAGATCACATGTACATTAATTTTGGCCCTATGTATAGGGTCAGTACATTTAAAACCGCATCAAAAATCGTGACGAAAATACCGATCTCGCACGTCCAACTCGGTTTGACCAGTATTCGCACGATTTTGGAAATCGTTTTTGGGAGTTCGGTTTTTCCGGTAAAAACCGAAAACACCGGAAAAACCAAAATATTCGTAACTCTCTGCGATCGACGCAGCGCGTAGCTAGCGTGCTCGGCCGCTTACGCGCTCGTGTGCGTGCGACGCCGCCCATCCAAGTAAAATGCGACCAGTATGAGACATTCTCTCGGGCCATCCATTCATCCAAACAGACATCCAAGTAAGACTAACTAACTCTGTAATACACTAATACGACTAATGTCAGGCTGCTGTGACTGTGAAGTCTGAAGTCTACATGTGACGTGATTCTTGACCATGAAGCCTTTTGCTCTACTTTCATTTGATGCCCACATGTAGACTATGTAGTCACGTACCAACCAAGAGCAGCTTGCAGAACAGTGGGCCTTAATCCTATGCATGTCATTCACTCGAAGTTTAATCTCAACTCTATTTTTCGCACTTAACTCTGTAGTATCGTTCACCGAAAGTGTCAAATTTTGTGACTGCAAGTATTTTCGACTCGCCCTATCGTTCTCAATTCGCGTCAACTTTGGTAAATATGGTATTTACCGATACCGTACCGAAATAATGTGGTATTTACCGATACCGAGCTGTATTTTAAATAATACCGTATTTACCGGATTAACAATACCGTATTTACCGTATACACCGTATTTACCGAACCGTATATACCAAAAACCGAACGAACACCCCTACCTATGTAGGTAGTCCTCTGTTCCCCACCAGACAAATCTTTCCATTTGCAACTTGTTTGGCACTTTGGCTGGAAAAGCAAATTCCAGGCAACCAGTAGGATGCCTTTAATGTGAAGACTTTTGACTTTGTTAATATCTAGGAAGAAGTCCATTTGACCCCTTGAAGTATTGTTATCCGGCGCCCCCTAAAGTATTGCTGTCCGGCCACTTAACCCTCTAACCTGAAAAACCAACACTTTGACCACCTAACGTTGTAAAAACAGTGCACTTAAGCCCCCATGACTGTTTTGCTCGGTGGTAGTGCTTACGTGACACTCGATTCGGCGGTTTTCCACATGGAATGCTGAGGTGACAAGGTGAAGTGGTAGGAGGCTTTAACTCTAAGGATGCCCACGGGCATCGGCAAGATGGCAGCGCTGCTCTCCCTCATCAGCTCCTACTCCCTCGCCAACCCCTCCAGCTCGCTCCGCCTCCACTTCTCCATACCTCCCGTCCAACCCCCAGGCCTTCGTCTCTGTCACCCGCGACTCCGTCAACACTGCCTACTGCCGCCTCACCGCCCCAAGCCCCTACACCAGCATCTGAGAAGAAAGCTAGTGCCACCACCGGATCCTCCTTCCCCAAGCCCGCTGGTGTCGGATCCACTGTCCTTGAGCCTGCTAGCGCCAGATCCACCATCCTCGAGCCCGTCGCTGGCTGCCCTACACCTGCGGCCACCGAATTCACCGCCCCAAGCCCGTACACCGACGTCGGAGAAGAAAGCCCGCACTACCACCGGATCCTCCTTCCTTGAGCCCACTGGCACCGGATCTGCTGTCCTCAAGCCCATCGTCGGTAGCCTCGCACCTGCGCCCACCTGATCGACCGCCCCAAGCCCCTTACACCGGCGTCGGAGCCCCCGCTCCACCGCCGGATCCAAGCCCGTCGCCTTGGATACACTATTCCTGAGCTCACCACTACCATATCCTTCTCCCTTAGCTCTGACATGCACATGCTTCGCCGTGTACCACTCCGACGTGAACCTACCCCGAGATGCTCCACCAATGATGGGGGGAACCTACTCCACCCTTGCTAACGTTATCCCTGTGGTCGTTGTCCACAACACCGCCGGTACACTACCACCCTGTATAGTGCTCCCCCTCTCTAGTATAGTCCTAGCCGGTGTACACCGCTCCGTCGTCGTGTCGTCTCAGGTGTACACCGACCGTCATTGTCCTTGCCGGTGTACACCATCGGTGTCTTCATTGGTTCTCCACCTCCCTCCTCGCTGGTGTACACCATCGCTGTCCTCGCTAGTGTACAGTAGGCTGCTGCATACATGTGTATAGTAGGCCCCTCGTGTGTACAATACATGTAAAGCTGGTCTAATACGAATACACATTGTGAGGTCACTTTTGTATAACCATGTGTATAATCCATTGTAATGTGTAAAATACATGATGAGTGATGCATACTTGTACAACATGTAGTTTGCACATAGGTACAATATATTGTTGGAAGAAGTCCACATGCTGAGTCATCGTCCGTCGCAGCCATGCAGTCGCTCATATGGTGAAACCGGCCAAACCCAATGCTACATAGGCAATACCATTGAGCAAAACAACCATAGGGGATTAAGTGCATTGTTTTTACAACGTGGGGAGGTCAAAAAGACAGTTTTTTAGATCAAAGGGTTAAGTGACCAGACAACAATACTTAATAGAGTCATAGGAACTTCTTCCTAATATCCAATTGACTAAACCAAAACGAGTACTACATCAAACCCTAACCCCATGTCGCTGCATGTCTTGTTAATTTGGCATGTGACCAAAATATTTGCATGTGGATCATCTTGAAAATGTAGAGGTTTTAAGAATTCAAGAACCCCTGTTTGATCGATCAATTGCCTATATTAACGCTAGTAGTTGCGCCATCCCACTCCTAAGGGAGTAGTACTGCTTCCGCAAGCATGGCGTTCCAACACATGGAGACAAATCTAATTGCGTACGTACTTCCGAGACAAATCCCAACCCTCTACCTACACGAAAAGGACGAGTTTTCCTGTGACGCCAGCCATGGCGGGCGGTGGTGTGGTGTTCCCGTTGACCCAGACCCGTCTGTGGATCAGGTGCGACGAAATTGTCGTCACCCATCGTGAGTCATGGCGTGACATCGCTGGATCCGGGATCTTCTACGGGCGAACCTCGGGTGCGAGCCGGTGTTGCTGTCACAACCCGCGTTGCCTGGCCTTTCTATGTTGGGCCGTTTTGCATGCCGAAATCGCACGAGTGTGGCGGCGTCTCGCCCTAGATTTGCTTTGGGCCGACGTGGTCTCCCTCTGTTTGCTTTCACAGTTAGTCAGTTACCCACTTCACACCATAAGTCAGCACTTGCTTCAAAAAAAAAACTCTTGCGTTGTTCCGTTATTTCTGCGAAATCATCCTGGGTTCAGGAAAAAAAGAAAGCCTTACGATGCTAGCCAAGAGTAGACTTGTTCAAACCTTGAATATCCAGGTCATCGGGCTCGGCCGCCCATGAACATATAGACACGAGCATAGTCAGAAAGCTCAGACTGGTCATTGATCCGTGATTGGACCAGTGGATTAACGGTCAGACCGCATATTTTAAAATTATATATATGTCCTATATATATACATACACCACAAAAAATAGGGAAAAATCAATGATACATAAAAATAAATATATAATATAAATTCGGAACAACAAATTAAGTAGGTCAAAGAGGGACATCATGACTCACACAATAACAAGATCATTCAAACAGTTGATGTTCTAGTATGTTTTTCTTCTTTGAATGAATATGTTTTAATATGCTTTAATTCCTCTCACATCCAGATACACTACATGTTTGGCTTAATACATAAATTGCCAACTTACATCTTACTATGTATGTCTTAGATCTAATTATATCTTACTCTGATTAGAAAATAGAACTTGTCGGTGTTTTAGAACCGATCTTACGTAAAGATTGTTTGATTCGGGGGATCTCCACAATTGATCACGCAGACGAAAGAGACACGGAGATTTTTATACAGGTTCGGGCCTTCTCTAGTGAGAATAATAACTCTACTCCTGTGTATCTTGTATTGGGTATCTGGATTACAATCAGCTGAGGGTTTTACTAATTGTCTTTCAAAAAGGCCTCTCTCTCTATCTCTAAAAGACACCTATTTATACTACGCAGTGGTGGTTGTTGTCGTTTCAGGCTCATTAGTCGCTCATTATTGCGCAATAATGAGAGTAATTACCGGAGTAGTAACCTCCCCATGCTGTCAAACAGTTATCAGTCAGAGATAGTGGGGCATTATCTGTAGTTATGTCAAGCATAATTACGTATTTTGACTGCTTGGATTCTCATCATTAAATAGACCTTCTGACGGGTGGACCCAGTTAGTCGTGAAGAATTCGTAGCAGACCTAGTCATAGTAGGACTTACGACTAGGAGGGTAGTCGTAGGAAGACTTACGACTGGATACTGGTCGTAGAAAAACTTACGACCGGACGTAATCGTAGCAGGACTTACGATTACACCATAGTCGTAGAAATGCTTACGACTAGGGGGTAGTCGTAGAAGAATCTACGACTTCCTAATTTGTTCTTCCCTTATAATATTAAGGGGTATGCCATGTGACGTCATATTTCATGATTATGGAATAATAAAATGAGGATTATTTAGATCCTCGTCATCTAGCCCCCTAGCTTTAAGTGAAAATAGCTTACTTGACCGAAGGGTCGTAGATGATCTTGTGACCACTAGGGGGTCGCGGGAAAAACGTTGAAGGAAAAACTCTTCAACACTCGTTTCTTTCGACCAGGAATATGCTTGATCGAGGTAATTTGTTAAGACCATTATGCTTGCAAGATGTCGTAGAGCATCTTACGACTTCGAAGTAGTCGTGGCCTTACGACCGGAAGCAAAATTTTTCCAATCGACTTTTCATTTGACCCGGGGGTCAAGATGGTAATTTCACTTGAGGTGTGAAAAAGGTGTCTCGGGACTTTCGATCGGATAGGTAAAAAGTCTGTCCATCGAAACAATTCCCGAAGCGGTGGAGACTGTTGGGATCCCATGGTGTTTCATTCCAGGCATGTGGTTATAAAACGGGCCGTGGAGGTAAAACTTAGGGTTCTTACCTTTTCACCCAACAATCTATTGCTTTCTCGTCTCTTTCGCCGCCGGTGACTCCGTACTCTTTTCCTGGAGCTTTCCCAAATCCAATTCTTCCCGCTTTGAGAGAAAATGGCCAGGATTGTCTCTGAGTGGGCTGAGTCAGAGATGGATGACGCGAAGATGACCGCTTTGGTCGCCACTGAGAAGATCCCCGAGGGACTTCTCGTAAGGTGGATTGCGGCGAATGAGCAGCATTGGCCGTCAGGAGAGGAAGGCCAAATTCCGGTTTTCCAGGCGTACTATGAGTGCGGTCTCTGATTGCCTGCTCACCCCTTCCTCACACTTGTGCTCGAGCACTTTGGGGTGGAATTAGTGAACCTTGGTCCTAATTCCATCACAATGCTGAGTGTGTTCGTGTACCTGTGTGAGGCCTACCTGGGGATTCCGGCAGACCTCGAGCTTTTCCAGTACTACTACGGAATAGCTCGTCAAGCCGGAATCGTCGGTAGCTGTGGTTTGAAGCTCCACAACGGCAAGTCGAAGGAGTATATTCAGATGTTTACCCGGTCGTCATGGCCGGGGTGGAAGAAGAGGTGGTTCTACTGAGACAAATCCCAACCCTCTACCTACACGAAAAGGAGGAGTTTTCCTGTGAAGCCAGCCATGGCGGGCGGTGGTGTGGTGTTCCCATTGACCCAGACCCGTCTGTGGATCAGGTGCGACGAAATTGTCAATTTGTCGTCACCCATCGTGAGTCATGGCGTGACATCGCTGGATCCGGGATCTTCTACGGGCGAACCTCGGGTGCGAGCCAGTGTTGCTGGCCCAACCCGCATTGCCTGGCCTTTCTATGTTGGGCCCTTTTGCATGCCGAAATCGCACGAGCGTGGCGGCGTCTCGGCCTAGATTTGCTTTGGGCCGACGTGGTCTCTCTCTCTCTCTCTCTCTCTCTCTGCTTTCACAGTTACTAGTTTTTTTTGTGATGAAAACACAGTTACTAGTTAGTAGTTACCCACTTCACACCATTCGTCAGCACTTGCTTCAAAAAAAACAAAAAAACTCTTGCTTTGTTCCGTTATTTCTAAGAAATCATCCTGGGTTCAGGAAAAAAAAGAAAGCCTTACGATGCTAGCCAAGAGTAGACTTGTTCAAACCTTGAATATGCAGGTCATCGGGCTCGGCCGCCCATGAACATATAGACAAGAGCATAGTTATAAAGCTCAGACTGGTCATTGATCCGATGATTGGACCAGTGGATCAACGGTCGGATAGCATATTTTCAAATTATATATATGTCCTATATATATACCTATATATATATATATACATACACCACAAAAAATAAGGAAAAATCAATGATACACAAATATATATATATATATATATATATATATATATAATTCGGAACAACAAATTAAGTAAGTCAAAGAGGGACATCATGACTCACACAATAACAAGATCATTCAAACAGTTGATGTTCTAGTATGTTTTTCTTCTTTGAATGAATATGTTTTAATATGCTTCAATTCCTCTCACATCCAGATACACTACATGTTTGGCTTAATACATAAATTGCCAACTTACATCTTACTATGTATGTCTTAGATCTAATTATATCTTACTCTGATTAGAAAATAGAACTGTAAAAATCTAACGCTTACATCTTAAGAAAGACTAGAGAGTAGAGACAAGCAAAGCAAGCAAGTATAAAAATGCATCATATCTTGCTGATGGAGGCAAAGCTGAGCAGAGAACGGAGAGGAGCTGCTGATCGGAGTGAGAGAATAAGAAAGATGAAAATTATTTATGTGTAGCCACCGATTTCATATAGGGATTCCTACTAAAACCTAGAAGCACCCAAAGTATGAACATGCCCTTCAGCTTTGTCTCAAAACTATTTCATTTTAGGGGTTTCTTGAAAATTGTCCTCATGAGCAAAACCCGACCAGGTCAAGCAAAATCGACCGGATCAGCTAGGTCGATGAAAGCCGGTCGGGTCGACTGGATTATTTCGGGTAAATGTCGGGACTCAAAAATGTCATTCTAGACCCACTGTGTATAATGCACTAGTCCAGGGTCACACTAGTGCACACAATAGTAACGTCTACTCGCAAATGAAGCAAATAAATAAAATAAATAAAAATAGAGAGGAAAACAATCTCAAAAGATTAAATAAAAATCTCAGTAAAATAGAGCTCGAATTTAGATGAATTTAGAAATTTGAATGGGCTCAATCGGAGTTTGTATGAGGAAGATATGGTTTCTGGAAGATCTAACCCTAAAGAAAAGGCAAAATTGGAATTACTGGAATATTCTGAATTATTTTTCTACTGAAAAAATTGGAATATGACGCAATGTTGACATCAGCCCTGGAATTTCAAAAACAAAAGAAAACTAGAGAAAAAGGTTTTGAGGCTGACATGTGGGACCCATATGTCATAGAGACGGTATATGGTAGACTAGGTCTATTTAGGGCTGGGTTTGGATTTGGATCTGATATGCCACGCACGCGTTGACTAGGCAATGCGTAGACAGACACGCAAGTGCATGCGCTGATGTAGTTGATGATGTGGCACGCCACGTCAACAAAACGACGGTGAGGGCTCGGGTTCCGAAGGTCCCGGCGAATGACGACGTTCTGTCGGTGATGAGTGGTACCAACGTGAAGAGGAGGCTAATGCAAACCTAACGAGGTACTCACTAGTGCACGAGGGCTATTGGGCTGGCCGGCGGCGAGCTTTGAGCAGCGGTGGAGGTTGGGTATTGTCAGGAATCAACCCCGGTGAAGCTCCGGCGACGTGGAGGGGTGCACGAGGTAGCCCAGTAACGACGAAGACAATGGCGTGGTCGATGACGGTCAGGCTCCAACGGTGGCAGCACAATGCATAAAACCTAAGCTTTGGTCGAAACCCTAAAAGCTAGATTGCAGCGGTGCTAGGACTCTAGAGGTGGAATTGATCGGTAGTTCTGGACAAGGGCGAGGAGGCGATCTTAGGGAGCCCTTTTATAGGGTGCAGGCGAGCACAAAAAACGTATCCTCGCGGGATTCCATAGATGGGAACACCATTGTCAGATGAAGCTCACGTGTGGCAGCAATGGCCAACGAAAAAGACGCGAGTGCGGTGAAGATGAAGGCGAGGTAGGAGATGACTCAAGCGCGGGGCCCACCTGTCAGCGGGAAAGGAGACGAGCGCGCGGACGGGCTGGAGCGAAGGGAAAATGCCACACGAGCTAGGCGGAGGGAAATGGAAATGGGCTAGGTCCAAGGAGATTCAGCCCAAAGCATTTACTGAGATTTTAAATAGATTTTTCTAATTTAGAAAATGCAAATGGCAATTAGAAAATAGCAAATGCACTCGGAAAATTTCTAGAAAAATCTAGAAAATATGTCCAAGCATATAGAATCCAAATAAAATACTTTTAATAATTATTTATGTTGAGATTAATCATATTAAATTATTTTGATATTAAAAGTCCATATTAAGCTTGTTTAAAATTCAAATAAAATCTCTTGGGTGAATTTTCCAATTACTAAACTACTAAAAAGGTTTTTAAAACTCGAAAAAATTGGGATGTTATAGTAAATTACATCTCCAGTCTTATGAGTATGCCCGACCTGACAATGCCTCTGGATCTGGGTTTTTTCGGTTCAACCGTCGGTCCGGTCAGGGTTTTATAGCTATGAGCAAGAGTACATTCGAATAAACAAGACAAACTAAGTGTAGTACTGTCTTTCGCTTCTTCTGATGCTTCCGTGCTTGCATGTCTCCTCAATGCTTAGCTGCTTATCAGAGAGGAAACTTCAATGCAACTCCTAGTTAAAATTTTGTAAGTTGGTTTCTATTGTTTCACATTGTCGATTTGTTTACATGGTTTCAGTTTTCTGCGCGAGCTGTAAAGGCATCTCCAATAGTGTCATCTCTAATTTTGCTATATCAACTCCACATCACCGAAAGACAGATTTAGAAACAACACCTCCAATAAACTATCTCTAGCAAGTTGTCTCTAATATTTATGCCAAACTTATTATATTCCCACTCCTATACCCCTCTCTCACATGCACTAGTTGGTTTGTCTTGGTTCGTGTGTAGAGATTGTTGTTTGAGGAAGAGACGGCTTCCCTTCTCTCATGCTTCTCTGTCTTCCACCTAGGATTTTGCTGATATGGAAGAACTAACCGACGGCTGATATGGCACTATTGGAGATGCCCTAAGTAGGAGTCATATACACGATTGGACGTGCGTGCATTAATTGAAGCCCGGGTAGGTAGAGCAATATAGGGATCCTATAGCCAATGTTGGAACCAAGAGACTTCGAAGAAAATCTAGTTTAGAACACAAGAATTTCATAGAAATTCCATGGAAAACAATCCAAATTTTGTAGGATTCAGAGAAAAAAAAATCCCGCATTTCAAACTGTTCGAATTGTGCAAGGAACAATTTTCTAGCTGTATGAATGATCTTACCAACTAAAGGTTTGATCAATAACAAAATAGGGCACGACCGATGAATTCTGACTATTGTGGATGAAACTTCAAGCATCCATGATATATAAATTCCTACGTACTTATACTATTTGATACCAGGTTGTATGTGTTGGCGATATGTCCTAGAGGCAATCATAGAGATGATTGTATCACGTCTATATTTATGAGTTATAGAATAAATATTATTATGTTTCTTGAATGAATTATCAGTTATATAGATTAACAAGTATGTGATTTGTTGGTGAAGCTCTTTAACTTATATGATGTTATTCTAAATGTATCCCTGATCGGATGTCACTGATCGGAACACTAATGACTTATCGACCAACATATGTATTGATTGATGACCATGTTTCACCGGTCATAGATATAGGGATATCGAATCAATAATATGAACACATGTTAGAGAACATAGTGCATTGAGATTGTTATGATTTTATGTGTCATCAGTTAGTCTTAACCAATGATGATGTATAATCCTTAGACCTGATATTAGGGGTGGATAACGAATTGGCTCGGCTCGGCCCGTTAAGCTAACGAGAAGAATAGCAAGTTTGGCTTGGCTCGTTCAAACTCGTTAACTCAGCTCATTAGGCTCATTACTAACAATTGAAGCTAATGAATTTCTGCTGTAGATCTAGCTAATGAATTGAAGTTACTCCATACAGATCAATAAACAGAAAACATCTTTGTAGTAACACATAGTAGTAGTAGCAGGCTAGCAGTAGCACAAAAAAAAAACATCTCAATGTCAGTTGGCAACACTCCCTTCTCCTCTTCTACCATCAGGAAGCTTCACACAGGTAATACATTTCCACCTCAATCTCCAGTCCATAACCAACAGACACATCCAAGAACAAGTTTGGGTAAACAATTAGCTCGTTCATAGTCTTCTTATGCAACCTGTAGATTGAAAGAATTTGTACAGAAGCAATTATTATTTAAGCCAAGTTCTTGCACTAATCTTTGTAGATCTCAAACATGCATAGGACAATGAGAACATAATATGGTTTATAACAGTAGTTGTTCTAACAACTGCACAAGCATAAGATGGTAGTATAAGTAGGAGAGAAAAATAGATTGAATCTCATGTAAATACGTATTTGGAGAGAACTTGTGCATTAGCTCATTAAACACATAAGAATGGATCAATAAGCCATGTAGGAGTATAATTCAAAAGCTATATATTTCTGTAAAAGGAAGTTGTATCCTTAAATTACAAGAACACCATCAGGAAACATATAGGCTCATCTATGAATCAACCATATAAACTTGTGCACTAGCTAGCAGTAGATGGGAGAGCAAGAGAGGTGTGACTTAAGAGCAAACCTGTGAGGTAGTAGTTTAGTGGAGCTCTCGGCTAGACCGGTAGTGTGTCGTACGACCGTTGAGCAAGAGGGGATGGCCCAGTCGGGCTGTGACTGCCGATGCAGGGAACGATGGTGACGCCGTTGAGCAAGAGCAGGGGAAGGTGGTCAAACAAAAGAAGTAGAGAAGGAGAAGAATAGGAGAGGATAGAACTCACTTGGGCTTGGGTGGCGACGGCTGGACCTCTAGCGTTGTCACCATAGCCCAGAAGGTCAGCCGTGGACGGCTGCACGACGCCGTCAAAACCCTAGGCAGTAGAGCCATGGGGCGGTGCAGTGGTCGAAGTGGGAGGTGCCAGGGTCGTGGCGGCGTGGGGTACTGCTAGGGTGGGGAGTGCGGCCGTGCGGGACTGCAGGGTGAATCAGGGTGTGGATTGGAATTGTATTAGGGTTGCGGTGCAGCCCACTAGCGCACAGACACAGTGGGCTGGGCCTGGTGAAACGAGCTAAACGAGCAACTCATGAGCTAGCTCGAACTTGTCTCATTAAGAAAATGAGCTAAATTGTCAGCTTTGCTCGGCTCGTTAAGGGATCGAGTTTGAGCTGAGTCCTTAATGAGCTGAGCTAGCTCGCGAGTTTTGAGTTTTGAGTTTTTTCCACCCTTACCTGAGATTAGCATGGTTTCCTACATGTGTAATAGTACACTTAGGGGTTGCCAAATGCTATTATGTAACTGGGTAGTTATAAAGGTAGCTTTCGGGTATGCTATGAAATATGCGGAGGGATATAACTGTCGGATATGATATTTGCCGATTCTAACATAACAGGAGAGATATCTCTGGGCCCCTCAATGTGGTCAGATAAAGAAAGTGTATGACCATGCTACTAGTGGTCGAAGAGTCGACCACATGAAATTATCCGTCATTTGATCGAGAAAGTATTGAACTGTCCATGGATGATCATTTATCTCACCTAGAGTTCAACTAGATGTCGTGAGGCAAAGGAAAAAATACACAAGCAGGTCATTCAGTTCAACCATATACGGACTGGTCGTATGAAGATACGAACTGGTCGTAGACTGGTTGAACATAATCACTAAGTGGTCGTAAACTGGTCGTAAGGAGTTACGAACTGATCATGACTAAATCTGAACTGGTTGTATAGAGATACGAGCTAGTTGTAAGTGATAAGGATCTTGTCGTAGATCATATTGCATTAAGGTTCGTCCGATATAATTTATGTGTATTCGAGAATCGTTGTCCTATTAGAAACCTCTAATGACTCGTGGTCAGAAAGGTGTTTCAAAATCACAACCAAATACGCATGAACCTACAGGGTTACACACTTAACGGGTTGGAACAACGTGTTAGGATAGGATCCGTCATGGGCCCTATATAGGGGATGCATGAGGCTGTTGGGATAAGAAGTGAAGACAACATGAGTTGCTCCACCGAAACCCTAGCCACTATCTTCTCGAAAGCCCTACTGTGCGAGTTGGTGCTAGCATACCGACGTACAGTGTTCTATTCCTGAACGTGTGGATACTGTAGAGGCGCTGCTGCGATTGCTGCTGTGCTAGACGAGGACGATCCATGATCTTTAACCATGAACGCGATTGGTTGCTGGAGGAGACGATCGGCGCTGAGGACGTTGGACAATCGACTATGACCACTTCATCAATGTGCTCTACATTGGATCAGGCTGCTCCAACTCTTCTTCTGCTGCACTACGCGTCTGGTGATAACGATCTATGATCTCTTACTTGCATGACTTCTTGCTTTACATGATAGAATTTTTTAATTGTCGCCTAGTGTTGCCTACCCATATCCCTTTAATATGTCACCACCATTAGGTAAGTTTAATTAGGAGGGCCTTGAATTTTTGTTAGAGAAGAAAATGAGCACATGAGCCTCTACTCGTTCTACATATCAGTCATGAAATCTCTCTATTATCTATACGCGAGAGGATCACTGCCCCAGGATCCCCCCACGTCACTTTTTGGCCAAAAACACCCCGTGGTTTGTGAAATTACATGCAGGTCCTGTTTCAGCTGTCAGCAAATGTCGGATCTCCATCGAACGGACCTAATCGTACGAGTGCGAAGCCGTTGGATCATAGATTCGTCAAAGATAGCCCAGATCTACCCACCCCACCTCCAGTGCTCCACGCCCCTAACCCTAGGGTTCCCTCCCGTGCGCCATAGCCGGCCGCCTACCACGCTCGCCTCCTCCCCTCGCACTCGCTCCTCCCTCCCGCGCGCCGCACTTAGCCACCTCCCTCCCCTGTCGCCGCTGCTGCTCCGCTCGCCCACAGCTCCTCCCTCTCCTTCCCCAGTCTCGCCTCCTCCCCTCACGGTTGCTCTGTAGGGAAACAGGTAGGCTACACTAGCGCAAATTAAAAAAAAATTCTACCCGTAAACCAAGATCACTGCAGTTATAGATCACGGTCTTACCACTAGACGCCGCAGTGCGGAGTTGATGCGGCGCGTCGAGGCGGTGTAGTCGTACTCGATTGATGCGATGCGTCGGGCGCGAGTAGTCGTACTACTTCCGCGTCTCGTCGCGGCGTCCCGTGCACAACTCCTTTCTTGCGGTTCGTCCCAACGCCACGGATGCGGCGCCTCAAAGGTATCCACACGTGCGGGAGGAAGCGGCGCGCGCCGGACTACTAGATCGCGCGGCGACTAGGGCGTGGGAGGGTGGCGGCGGGGTTTGAGGATGTCACGAAAAACTCAACCCTCAACCAGCGCCCCCCTCCTTTTATAGGCGTCCTTATAATGGGCTTCTACGAATAGAGGCCCATTAGGACTCAATGCCCGATCTAATTCGGATCCAATCCGAATTAGGCTTCAACCTTCTAAGTGTGTGACCTATGGTTCACATATGTTTAGACATGACGCGAGTACACATACTTGGTCAATAGTTGGTAGCGGCCTCTAGCAAGGCGTGCCAACTCCTAAACATACGTAAAGATCATATCGGACGAACCATCACAACGTTATGTACATGTCAATCCCTTTGCCTCACGATATTCGGTCGAGCTCCAAGTGACCACTCTTTCGATCTGTGATCCGGAATCCCTTACTAGGTTAACTCTTAACCTTAAGTAGCATGGCCATGCATTTGGATCCGATCACTCGAGGGCCAGAGATATCTCTCGTAGAGAGAGGCAAATCCCATCTCGACCGACCATGCCTCGCAGCATGCTTCATGACAAACCAAAGCTACCTTTATAACTACCGATTCACGGAGTAGCGTTTGATAGCCCCTAAGTAGGTCGATTCACATCTCAAGTACATGCGACAATCTCGAGTCTAAGGACAAGGCGTACACATTGTGTAGAGAGAACCATAAGAATAATTACTATGTCTCATGTTGGGTCGGTCCAACCCCATGTTCTAAACATGTGTCCACATTATTGGTTTGACATCTCCATGTCTATGACTCGTGAAACATGGTCATCAACCGATACATGTGCTAATCCATCATTCACGTGTGTCCTCACATGAACTCCGACTAGGGACAACTTTAGAATAACCATACAAGTAAAGAGTTTCACAAACAAGTCACATACTTGTTAATCAACACAAAGGCAATATTCAAGGAACATTTATTAAATCATGGATACAATGAAATATCATCATCAATATGATTGCCTCTAGGGCATATCTCCATGATCTCCCACTTGCACTAGAGTCAATCTAGAAGATATCTAATACCCATAGCTCTTGTGTGCGCCTCATGCTTAGGTGTGGGAGAGGCTTCGTCAAAGGATCTCAAACATTCAAATCAGTGTGTATTTTGCATATCTTTAAATCTCCTCAATTAAGGATCTCTCGAATGAGATGAAACCGCCAAAGATATGTGTTTGTTCTTTTGGTGATTCCTCGGCTCCTTGGCTTGCGCAATGGCCCCACTGTTATCACAGTAAAGATCCGGAGGATCGCACGCACTAGGAACCACACCTAGTTCGATTATGAACTTCCTTATCCAAACACCTTCTTTTCTTTGCCTGGAAGCGCAATGTACTCGACCTCGTTGTAGAGTCGACAGATCTCCGCTTGGAACTCTTCCAACTTACCGCACCACCGCTTCAAAGGAACACAAAACCCGATTGCGATTTGTAATTATCTTTGTCGGTTTGGAAGCTTGCATCGGTGTAACCATTTACAACGAGCTCTTCCTCACCTCCGTAGACTAGGAACACATCCTTAGTTCTTCTCAAATACTTGAGGATGTTTTTAACCGTGTCGATGACTCTCACTGGATCACTGGTATCTGCTAAGTAACACTTAGAGCATAGGAAACATCAGGGCAGTACATATCATAGCATACATGATAGATCCAATGGCGAAGCATATGGAATCTTACTCATGCGATCTCGCTCATCGGTTGTCGAAGGACACCGAGTCTTGCCAAGATTTATGCCATGAGACATGGGCAAGAACCCTTTCTTTGCCTCCTCCATGTTGAACCGTTTCAACACTTTGTCAATGTAAGTACTCGGCTTAATCCTATTAGCCTTTTTGATCTATCTCTATAGATCTTAATACCCAAAATATATGCCGCTTCCTAAGTCCTTCATTGAGAAACTATTTTTGGTGAGGTCTTAACGGACTCGAGCATAGGAATATCATTTCCAATCGTTAATATGTCATCTACATATAAGATTAGAAATACGAGTGAGCTCCACTTGTCTTCTTGTAAACACAAGATTCTTCTTCGTTTTGATGAAGTCAAACCCTTTGACTATTTCACAAAGCAGATGTTCCAACTCCGAGATGCTTGCTTCAATCCATAAATGGATTTTTGAAGTTTGCATACTTTTCTAGCATTGTTTGGATCAACAAAACCCTCGGCAGTATCATATACACGTCCTCGGTTAAATTTCCATTAAGGAAAGCCGTTTTGACATCCATCCGCCATATCTCATAGTCGAAATATGCAAGAATAGCTAGAATGATCCGTATTGATTTAAGCATCGCTACAAAGAGAAAGTCTCATCGTAGTCAACTCCTTGAACTTGCGAAAACCTTTATGACAAGTCGAGCTTTATGGATATGAACATTTCCATCCATATCAATCTTTCTTTTATAGATCCATTTGCACTCTATGGTTTTAACACCATCAAAGTGGTCAACCAAATTCCAAACTTGATTGTCTCCCATGGATGCTATCTCGGATCTCATGGCACTATGCCATTTCTCGTGTCTGGTCCATCATTGCTTCCGCATAGGTCGTAGGCTCATCATTGTCTAACAATAACATATCTCGCGCATTGCGAACCTTCCGACCTTCGTGGTGGTGGTGCTTCCTTTGCCATAGGTTCCTCAACTTGTTCGCCACATGGGCATTATTCGCCGAGTCTTCCCGATTGGTTCATCTTGAACTTCTTCAAGCCGCACCGTTCTTCCACTTGTCTCCTGTTGAGAAACTCTTTCTCTAGAAAACACCACTTGACGACAAACACTTTGCCTCTAGTCGGTTGTAGAAGTAATATCAAAGGTTTCCTTCGGATATCCCACGAAAATGCATTTATCCGACTTGGGTGTGAGTTTGTCCGATCAGTAGTCGCTGACAAACGCCTCACATCCCCAAATCTTTAGAAAAGACAAACTCGTGACTCTTCCCGTCCATATCTCATATGGTGTCTTAACTACTGATTTAGACGGTACCTATTAAGTGTGAAAGTCGCCGTTTCTAGAGCGTAACCCCAAAAGGATAATGGTAAATCGATCGCTCATCATCGATCGAACCATGTCCAACAAGGTCCGATCACGCTCGGATACCCGTTTCTTTGAGGCGTTAGGGCGGTGTTAGGTGTGGAACAATTCCGCAACTCTTGAGATGATTGCTAAATTCATGACTCAAATACTCGCCACCACGATCGGATCGCGAGCCTTAATTTTCTTGCACGTTGATTTTCAACCTCATTCTAGAACTCTTTGAACTTTTCAAAGTTTGGACTTATGCTTCATTAAGTAGACATAGCCATATCTACTAAAATCATCGATGAAAGTTATGAAATCTTGAAATCCACCTCTAGCGATCGTGCTCATTGGTCCACATACATCGGTATGTATGATTTCCAACAAGTCCGCGCCTCTCAAAAGAACCTTTGAAAGGTGATTTGGTCATCTTACCAAGCAAACAAGCTTCACATGTCTCGTATGATTCAAAATCAAACGAAGTTAGAAGACCATCGACATGGAGCTTCTTCATGCGCTTTTCATATGTGACCCAAACGACAATGCCAAACATAGGTGGGATTCAAATCATTAGGTCGAAGTCTTTTAGCATTTATGTTAAAGATAGGCGCATCATCAAGATTTAAAATAAATAACCCATTCACAATGGGCGCAAAAGCCATAAACATTCCATTTTAGAGATCAAACAACCATTGTCTTTACTTGCAAATGAATAACCATCTCTCATCAAACATGAGGGGATAAAATGTTTCGACTCATACTAGGAACATAATAACAATTATTCAATTCCATAATAAATCTTGAAGGAAGTGAAGTTGCATGGTGCCGACGGTCAACGCAAAGAACCCTTGCTTTATTCCCGACGCGAAAATCAACTTCACCTCTTGCGACTCCTCTACTTCTTATTAGCCCACGCATCGAGTTGCAAATGTGAGCAACGATCCAGATCAAATACCCAAGAGTTAATAGGAGAATCATGAGAAAATGTCTAAAACATTTATGACAAGTGTACCATGGGTGGAAGTCTTACTTCCGGCCTTCTTCTTGCATTCATCGAATCCATGTACTTCTTGCGTTTCTCTTCCAATGGCGGTTTCTTTACAATAGAAGCATCTTGTCTCGCCTCGAGTCCAAATTAGGCTTAGGCGTTGGCTTGAGATCATATCCTTAACCTTGCCCTTATTCTTTGGCCATGGCTTCTTACCCTTTTCTTGAAGCTAGACTTGTTCGCATGACCATCACATGGCTAGGCCCTACACACTTCTTAATGTCACTCTCTGCTGTTTTGAGCATCCCACAAAGCTCATTAAGGCCCTTATCCGCCCCATGCATATGGTAGTTCGAAATGAAATGCCCATAGCTAGGTGGAAGAGACGCTAAAATGAAATCGATTGCCAACTCTTGGCCAATTGGAAAACCAAGTTTATCCAAAGTCATTGTAACCAACCATTTTGATCACATGTGGGCCTACGGTGCACCTTCATTAACTTGCATTCGAGAAAAGCCTTAGAGACATTGAACCGTTCATCTGGCTTGTGTCGGAACATGTCCTTAAGCGCTATGATCATATCATACGCTTCCGATCCTCAAACCGCTTTTGAAGGTCGGGTTCCATGCATGCAAGCATAAGACAACTAATCTCAAGAGAGTCATCACATGCTTTCTTGTAGGCATTTTTAACAACGTGAGACGCATTGTTAGCGAGTTCTTACGGGATTGGGGTATCGAGCGTTTTCCTTTTATCCGCCCGAGAACAATTCTCGAGTTACGGACCATCCAATAGTTTGTTCCATTTAATTTCTCTTTCTCAAGAATCGATCGCAAAGCAAAAGGGTGTGCGTGGTTGCTAGATGCCATTGATCTACAATAGGAAATGCAAAATACTAAGACAAATAAAACCATGATAGAGTAAATCTGTATTAAACAAATTTAATAGAATGTACTCCCACTAAAATCAACATCCTCTGTTGATTCTTAGCGATTCAAGATCCGCAATTAACGAGTCTACTAGTGAGCTTTTGCATCACCGCTAGGAGACAAGGTAATTGATAAGCAACACCTTGCTAATCATATCTCTATATGACTCTTGTTGTTGGGTGACATCTCTATGCCCCGACGCTCAACCTTTATGCCCCAAGGCCCATAACCTTTATGATAACCTTGTTAAGTTCACCAATCCTTATGCATGTAAGTATCCGATACAAAACCCATCTAGTCAAGGAAAGTTGATGGTGCCCTAATTTTATAGACCCACCATCAATTTACAAGACATGGGATGGTGCAAAGTTTAATTGGGAGGGCATATGTTTAACTTAACATTTTGTGAGGATCGCTATACTTCTACCATTCAAACATACATAGGAGTAAAACAACAGAATAGCATTCACACAGTTGTGACTCAAGATGACCCATTTTCTCATGGTGATCTCCATCGCCATAGAATCATCCACCATGATGATCTCCATCTCCATGGTTCATGTGTGCCATCCTCCAAGTGATGTGTCCTCCGAGTACTACTATAAGCTATTACTCATAACAACTAGTAATAAAATACATGGATACTAGGAATCATCACAAGTCGGCACGCGAGCCGTTAATACAATACTTTGACAACACAATGGCTCGGTAGTGTTGCCGCACTACCACGACACGCAGTCATGCAAATATTACAAACATGCATCACATACACATTAGGCCATCACGGTCACATACATACTGCAAAAACAAGTTTATGCATAGAATCGCAATCTCACGGATAGGGGTCGAGGGGTTTCCCCATCAGGTTCGAAGGCGGCGCCGCCGGTATCTCCAAGGCGTCCGGACATTCGTAAAAACAGAGATCCAATCTATGCAATTTTTACATAGGATTTTGATCGGCAAATCATATTTACCACAAATCGACTCATCGTTCGATTCGACCAATTTGTATCGATCTTCGCATGCCGCAACCGGTTTTACGTGTCACTTTCTACCCCGATGGCGAATCCGACCGGTAGGGGTATGTTGTTTCACGACCTTAGCGACATGATCACGGTACATCGATTATTAATCTAGGTTCGATTCGATCAATCATATTGATCTTCGCATGCCGCAACCGGTTTTACGTGTCACTGTCTACCCGATGGCGAATCCGGCCGGTAGAATGCGTTGTTTCACGACCTTAGCGGCATGATCACGGAAACCGACCAATCCATTACGAACTATACAATCGATCATACCGATTACATATCGCCATATGCAAATCACCGAACCTATAACATGACAAAGAACCGCTCGATACCACGTAGGAAACGGTAGGCTACACTAGCGCAAATTAAAAAAATTCTACCCGTAAACCAAGATCACTGCGGCTTATAGATCACGGTCTTACCACTAGACGCGCAGTGCGGAAGTTGATGCACGACGTCGGGCGGTGTAGTCGTACTCGATTGATGCGATGCGTCGGGCGAGTAGTCGTACTACTTCCTCGTCCTCGTCGCGGCGTCCCACGTACAACTCCTTTCTTGCGGTTCGTCCCAACGCCACGGATCGGCGCCTCAAAGGTATCCACACGTGCGGAGGAAGCGGCGCGCGGCGGACTACTAGATCGCGCGGCGACTAGGGCGTGGGAGGGTGGCGGCGGGGTTTGAGGATGTCACGAAAAACTCAACCCTCAACCAGCCCCCGCTCTCCTTTTATAGACGTCCTTATAATGGGCTTCTACGAATAGAGGCCCATTAGGACTCAATGCCCGATCTAATTCGGATACAATCCGAATTAGGCTTCAACCTTAAGTGTGTGACCTATGGTTCACATATGTTTAGACATGGCGAGTACACATACTTGGTCAATAGTTGGTAGCGGCCTCTAGCAAGACGTGCCAACTCCTAAACATACGTAAAGATCATATCGGACGAACCATCACAACGTTATGTACATGCCAATCCCTTTGCCTCACGATATTCGGTCGAGCTCCAAGCTGACCACTCTTTCTCGATCAGTGATCCGGAATCCCTTACTAGGTTAACTCTTAACCTTAAGTAGCATGGCCATGCATTTCTAGATCCGATCACTCGAGGGGCCCAGAGATATCTCTCTCAGGTAGAGAGGGGCAAATCCCATCTCGACTGACCATGCCTCGCAGCATGCTTCATGACAAACCCGAAAGCTACCTTTATAACTACCCGAGTTACGGAGTAGCGTTTGATAGCCCCTAAGTAGGTCGATTCACATCTCAAGTACATGCGACAATCTCATGTCTAAGGACAAGGCGTACACATTGTGTAGAGAGAACCATAAGAATAATTACTATGTCTCATGTTGGGTCGGTCCAACCCCATGTTCTAAACATGTGTCCACATTATTGGTTTGACATCTCCATGTCTATGACCTGTGAAACATGGTCATCAACCGATACATGTGCTAATCCATCATTCACGTGTGTCCTCACATGAACTCCGACTAGGGACAACTTTAGAATAACCATACAAGTAAAGAGTTTCACAAACAAGTCACATACTTGTTAATCAACACAAAGGCAATATTCAAGGAACATTTATTAAATCATGGATACAATGAAATATCATTATCAATATGATTGCCTCTAGGGCATATCTCCAACATGCTCCTCCGTCTCCTCCCTCCCACACGTAGCACTCGACTATCTCCCTTCTCCGTTGCTATCGCGGTTCAATCCTCCTCCCTACCACTCTCCTGACCTAGGTGCCACCGCCTCTCTGCTCATCCACGACTCCTCCCTCTGATCCCCCACGGTTGCCTCCTTCCTCTCCTCCCCCATGGTCAACTCCTCCCCTCGAGCTCGCTCCCCTCCATGGCTACACCCAGGCGCCACCGCCCCTGGTCAAGGCGCTTCCCATTTGCCTACGCCCGCTGGCTCCTAGAGCCCTGGCCCCCTTGCTGCCCCTCGCTCAAGGCCCATCGCAAGAACCAGAGGTGGGCTGACAAGGCATATAGGAAGAGGAACTTGGGTAATGAGTGGAATCACCCCTTTGTAGAGCCATCTCACGCCAAGGGCATTTGTCTTCAGAAGATGTATGCGGAAGCAAATATGGTTTTCTCGCCCTTTGCTTTTTGAGCTTAAGCTAATGTTTGATGACTCCATTGCAGTGGTATTGAGGCCAAGCAGCCAAACTCCGCCATCCGTAAGTGTGCTCGTGCGCAGCATGTGAAGAATGGGAAGAAGATTGCTGCCTTTGTGCTAAATGATGGTTTCTTCAACTACATTGACGAAAATGTATGTTCTTCATCCTGTGTTTTTTAATGCTTGCCCCGTCAAATGCACTAATTCCTTTTTCCTATGTCATTATCCACGACGAGGTGTGTTATATTTCTACTTGTATCTGTTTAATTAACATATTAGGACAACTTTTGACTATGCAACAATTTGCAGCTTTTAAATGAAGAATTTCTTTATTTTTCAAGATGTGAAATGGTAGAATAAAATATTAAAGAACTGAAGTCTTTACTTAACATGTTACATTTTGTTGCCATCTTCTATCTTTTATGGATGCCTAACAACTTCTATTTAATATAGTAGATTCAATTATTTTGCATGCTACTTCTATTTTTAACCGATGTAACCTAATTTTATTTGTTGTTGAACAGGGAGTTTCGTCTTATTCACGAGCTATGTTTGTATGTCCTATCTGCAACACAAAGATTTGAGCTCATCCGTGCTACATTGCCTACACTTCATGCTTTCTTATCGAGCATCCCTGTAGGATTCATATTTTAGTCACCATTAGTATGTAGCCTATTTCTAAGCTCTTCTAGAAAGATTTTATATCAACTGTATATATTTGAAAAATCCATGTCTTATTTTTTCCCCTCGATGACTATTAGCCGGAGACACTGCTAAAGTTCTTTCTTATGTCTGCTTATCAGAACCTTACACTTCAGTGCCTAACAGAGGTAAAAAAACATTTTGTTTCATGTATTGAGTTTCACAGTGTTTCCTACAATTTTAGTGGAGCAATGTGAAGATGCATTTTATGTTTTTCCCCATTAGTTTGATTACCAGCATGCTCTATCTATCAATTTACATGAATGGGGCAGTAAACTGCCCCTATTACATTCAAGAATCCAGTTTCTTTGTTGGCTCAATAACGCTTTGATTTCCTTTCCTGATATGTGGACCTATCTTGCAAGTTGCTGCTCTTCAGTTTGGTCATTTTTATAACATGCAGTATGCGAAGATATATACAGTTTTCATGATGCAGTTGCAGGTAAATGATGGATTTCAGAAAAAAAATGTTCTTATTCTTTCTAAAGTATTTTCTCCCAGTGATTTAAAAATTAAGTGTTCTTTTCTGTTCTCTAATGCCTAGGCTATTCTTCCTCCTAGAACAATTCCCAATGCCTATGCCAATGGTTCAAGTGAAGAACAGGTATAACTTCTATTAGCTGGAGTAACATCCTATTCTAGGAGTCGATGATTGGTTTCTCTCTCTTTTTTACTATCGTTGATTTAATTTACACTGTATGTTCCTTGGTGCAGGCATTTATACAAAATCTAGCCCTCTTTTTCACTGCCTTTTTTAAGCTAAGATCCATCCCATCCCAGCTGTAGCTAGCCCCCTGTGCGGGAATTCACAAAACATTTTGAAAGCTGTAACTAACAAGCCTACTCTTTTGATGGCATGTTACCAGTTGTGACAAAAATAAAATGTTATGTTAGTATCCTTCATTTGCTTATCATTTTAAACACCATAATAAACAAATGGTTCCTGCTAATGATTAATAAAATGATATACAGAAGAATCATTAAATCTCCATAAGGTCTGATCCTTTTCTAATACTTGCATAATCACATACGTATACTGGAGATATCTCCAGAAAATAGAGTTGCATTAGTTCTGGGTCTTGAGTTCCTAATTGTAATTTCAAACATTGATGACACCGAGATTTTAAAGGTAGGAATGTTAGAGCTATATTCAGGATATGTTGCAGAATTTGATTGGAATTTCATATCTTATGATGTTGGTGAATTACAAGTGTGTTTGGATTACTGGATGGTATGTGTTTCTGTGTTAAAAGAGATCTTTTCGATGAGTATATTCCAATGACATATTTCCAATCTTAAGTAATGTTGAGAGTACTTAGGAATGATGTGTGTTTCTGTGCTAAAAGAGATCTTTCTAATGATGTTGTTTGAGAAGCTAGAATACATGACATTCTCATATACCCAAAAAAATTGAGAATTCCGCAAAAAAGTTATTTCGGGAACAGAGGTCCCATTCGATTTCCTCCTGAGTTCTGACATTCTATATGTTGTCTGTTTATGTATCCGATTATTGCAGCCATCGCGGGCTTGGATGCTACCTCTCTCATATTTCTATTCGTAGCCTATGGCCTCAGTCCTTTGCACGTATATTCTTGACCCCTACCCTCTCTCTGTATGTGCAATCTGATGTGCCCTCAATTTAGTGCGCTTTAATGTGCTATTGTGTGCTATACATAAACATATTTATTTATCTATTTATGTGGCTCATCCTCAGTATTAGAGGACATGTTTGCACATTCCTAATAAAAAAGGGAATGTTTGTTGTTTAAATTTTGTATTGATTAATGATTACTACTCATGTTGATTTGGCACAATGAAATGGGATTGCTTTAGATGCTGATATGCGCAGCTACTCATGCACCTATGTTTCGAAACATCGTAATTACACCCTAATGTAGTATTCCGGCCATGCATTTATCATAATTTTATTGTGCACTAATTCTGTAGTTCAAATTTTGATTAGTGTGTTACAATTCTATATATTTAGATATTATGGTAAGGTACATGTAAATCTGATCATCTTATAGCCCGCGAAGAAATACTTAATGGTACGATCTGGGAAAAAGAGTAACTAATCACGAGGCATTGTTATGTTTCCTATAACATTAGCTTGATTTTTTTTTGTCCATTAGCAGTAGTAGTTGCTTTCCTATAACATGTTAATAACAACCTAACATATTAGCAGCGCAAAAAAACTCAATGCGTGTGGTTGCTTTTACGACTTCATGTCTTCTTGAAGAAAGCTTCTTCTAATCCATCTAACACAAAAAAAGTGCTCCTAATATTTCATGCATTGCGTGGAATATTACATTATGTCACCCCAAACACCGTACAAACAGCTACCAAATATCATATATTCAACGAGTTGCGCAGCGTAGCGCACCTTACCATCTAATTACTTTGAAGGAGGAAAAAATTGCTAAAATGAGGTGGGCACAAGCTTACCTATTGTGTCGTGGACTAAACTCTATTCCATTTAGCTGTAGAAATATCTCTCTAATATTACATGTAGGGTCCTACAAAATAAAGAGTAAATCACATAAAACCACATGTATTATGACCATAGTTGCATAAAATCTACATTTTTTTGCTAGTAGCACTTAACTCCAGATTTTATAATAATAAGGTTTTACAAAATCCACCTTAACCAAATCATAGTTTTGTTGGCGTTAGGATGGAGGTCGTTGGACAGATCGTGTGGATCGACGATAGAGGGGAACTCTATGGTGGCGTTAGGATGGAGGTCGTTGGACAGATCGAGTGGATCAACGATAGAGGGGAACTCTATGGTGGATCTACGTACTCGTTGAAGACTTGTCAAAAGCAATAGGGATGGCTGGAGGCAAAGACAAAGTTAGGGATAGAGTTTTGGGGCGAATTGCTCTGTACCATCGCAAAGATAATTCGAGTTGGGAAAATCATATCGATGTGTCACTGACATGTGGTCTCAAGGTCTACTTATCAGCCTCACATGTGATGGTATTTTTAAATTTATACATCTTTGCGATAGTACCAAGCTAATTTTCTCTATAGTTTTTGTGAAACTTTATGACCATACCTCTAGCTAAATGTGTATTGGAACTATGCCTCTAGCTAAATCGAGAATGCACAACATGATATACGAGTTTTTGGCGCTTATAGCACATCTAGCTAAACCTTTGGCTCTTATAGCTAAATCGATGTTGGACAGACTCAGCGGCCCAGAGTCAGCTTGGTAAAAGCACCTCCGCGCACTCAACGGTCTCCGTATGCGCTCTGAACCGATACGCACTCTCCGGACCGGTTCACGTATCCCACGAGACATACTCAACGCAAAATCAGGACGTGCACATAGACACAACAAGCGGAGAGTGGCTTTAAATGAGTGAGTCATATTGTATCTCGTGTGTACATTGTATAGATGTTGCGCCCTTGTATTGTACTATATTTGTATAGATTTTTTGCATAATATATTTGTATACATTACGTGTGTATTGTCGAATACATCGGTTCTAGAGACGACTGCAACGCTGGAGATTCACATGAAACCCTAAAATACCTGAGATTTACATGAAATCATAAAACCATTCTTGCTCACTGTAATTATTCTCGAAAGTTTTAATAACTCATATTTCCATCACATCATTCAAAATCTAACGTATACTTTCAGCAAAAACAGAGACAAAATATCTACATGGCAAAACCGTGCCTCAGGGCCACAACAAAGGTATTTCCGTACCTCTAAGCCACGACAGAGGCAATACCGTGCCTCTCAGTCACGACAGAGGTATTTCCTTTCCTCTGGGCCACGACAATACTACAATCTGCCCCTCTCCTTTGAGCCCGGATGCGCCACATGGCGTCATGAGGGAAAAACCGTGCACTAGGAGCACGACAAAGGTATTTTCGGCCTTCAGGGGCGTGGCAGAGGTAAATTCGACTCCTGGGGCGCTGTATTTGGCATATGGCGGGACGACTTAAGCCCCCAACACGTTAAAAGATGCTATATTTACAAATACAGTGGAGAGATGACAAGTTTTGTTGTTCACCACATCAAAGATGGAATCTTTGGCGGATACGGCCAGTTTACGAATCGTATTTACACTTCTGACCATTGGCAAACGGTATTTGCAAAAATAGAACGCGGCGCCACGGCCACCCGCGCCGTGGCACATGCGTCGCCACATCGAGCGCGGCGCGCGCTCACCCAGCGCCGGCCGGTCCCACCACCGCAGCAGCGCGCGCGCGCACGCTCACCTGCGCGCGCACACAGACGTTTTTTCATTTTTTGTCTTTTTTTTAAAAAAAAATTAGATGTAAAAACATTTTAAATTTTTTTGCTACTAGATGGTGGGCGCACGCTCACCCTGCGCCCACCACTGTAGCTTTTTTTCGTTTTTGTTTTTTTTAAAAAAATCATTTATGTTTTTGTTTTTTTTAAAAAATAATTTATGCATATTTTTTGTAAGAATTTTTAAATATAGTAAACAGGGTCTAAAAATTATGAAATTTTTTTTGGAGCCTTCTGACACTGTGTATTGGCATGTGTAATATTTTCAAAATTTTATCCATTATGAATTTTTCTCGAAAATTCATTTAAGTATATTGTAAATAGGGTTTCATCATTTCATGTGACTTGGAATGTATAGAAAAAACGCTGCATTGCAACTCCATTGGAGATGTCGATATACAATATGACAACACATATTATACCACAGGCTAGATAAACTTGTACATGAACCAACTGAGAAAAATGTGTGGCATGCGGATCATATAACGATGGACCGTAACCTCCACTCTGTGTGTGCGTTTGAAGGCTACGGTACATCGTTATATGATCTGCACGCCACGTATTTCCTTATTTGGTTTATGTACAAGCCTATCCACTTTGTGGTGCGATGCAAGATTAAAGAATAGTATCCATATTAGGTTTCATCTTGCATCCCGAGCTTGTCCGGCTCCTCTCTACCGTGAAGTGATAGGATATGTCTCCTCGTAGATGGCTCTTGAGTAGACGGTGACCTTGACGCGCACATTTCCTTGCCGCACTTGTTGATAGTGAAGTCATGATACTGCAGTGGTGGGCGTAGCCCAAACCCTAAAGTATGCACCACAACTCGCATTAAACCCACCTCCTTCTCAGCGTAGGTGTTCATGAAACACATCTAATTTTTTTTGAAATTAAGAGAAGATAAGTATCCAATTTAAGCCATAACATTTTTCTACATACGACTAACAAAGTTAATTACCACTAAACTAATTCATTACTACTAAACTAATTCATTACTAGTCAACTTACTAATTACGACTAATTAATTACCCCTAAACTATCTAATTACGACTAGCTGACTAAGACTGACTAATTATGACTACGATAATAACGGCAAAAACATAGCACAAATTACCTGTCCTTTGGAGGAAGTAATCAATCAGCCATTCGGGGGAAGTAATCAATCAAGGCTGAGCGACGAGCGAGTGCGAGTTCAGATTTATAATGAGCGGAGAAGAGTCGCGGCGTTGGCGCCGAGAATTCCGTCAGATTTGGCGCCGGAATTTCTGGACGAGGCGACAGATGTGCGGAGTAGGGAGGAGGGACGGTGGGATAATGGACAAAATTTCATGAAATCATTCCAAGTCACATGAAATGATGAAACCCTATTTACAATATACTTAAATAAATTTTGAGAAAATTCATAATAGATAAAATTTTGAAAATATTACACAAGCAAGTACACAGTGTCAGAAGGCTCCACAAAAAATTTCATAATTTTTGAACCCTGTTTACTATATTTAAAAATTCTTACAAAAATATGCATAAATGATTTTTTTTAAAAAAACAAAAACATAAATGATTTTTTCTAAAAAAAAAAACAAAAAATGCTACAGTGGTGGGCGCAGGGTGAGCGTGCGCCACCACTGTAGCAAAATTTTTTTTTTTTTAAAAAATGTTTTTACATCTAATTTTTTTAAAAAAGACAAAAATTGAAAAAACGCATGCAGCGCGCAGGCGCGAGGTGAGCGTCGCGCGCGCGCTGCGGTGGTGGGACCGGGCTGGGCGCGGGTGAGCGCGCGCGCGCCGACGTGACGGCACAACAAATGTGCGCGCGGGTGGCCGTCTTGCCGCGTACTACGACCTTTTTCTACAACCATCCAGCTCTCTTCCGAACCATCCAGAAGCTTTAGCCAAGCGCCCAAGCTTATCTCACATTCTCACCACCTCTCGGCACCCAACCTACGGCCACGATGCACCCCTCCCCCAGACATCAACGGCCGACGCCCCCGCCCGTCGCGACAACTTTTTACTGCCACCGTTTTACGACCGCACCCCCCGCGAAAAACGCTTACTGCTCGCATCAAATCGTCGCGCGCACGAGAAAAAAGCGCGACTGCGCGAGTAAAAAAAAAGCCTCGGCATTTTCGAACCCCCCCAAAAAGGAATAAACAAAAACAAAAATCCCCCCGTCTTCTTGTCGTCTCCTCCCCCAAACCCTAGCCGCGCCCCGCCCCGCTCCACCCCCTCTCGCCGTTGCCGTCGCCTCCCATGGCGAAGTCGGGGCCGCCCAAGCGGATCCTCGAGTCCTACACCATCAAGGGCTCCGACAAAGTCATCAAGCGTGAGGCCCGCCCTCCTCAGCTCCTCCCTCTGATCCGGAATTTCCCGGGGTTTTGGGGAGTTTTGTGGATTTTTTGGCGGCGTTACGGGGGGTATGGGTCGGCGGGTCTAGGTTTCCGAGCCCTAGAATTTTAGGGTTTTTAACTTCGGGGTAGATTAATGTCGTCAAAAATGTTTTCTTTGTTTGTGCCATTTTAAATGCTCTGTTATTTTGGTGTGGAATGGTATGAAGGCTCACGGTTTGTATGCTTCTATCATGGAAAGAAAGTAATCTTTCGCTGTTCACTCTGGAGATAATCTCGATGTCTAATTAGGCTGGGGAGCAATTAACACATAGAGTGGAATATTAGAGGCAGATTAACATGCTAATGGCAGTCCTCTGCAGTAAAGTTTCTGCCTTTTCCTTTTTGTTTTGTTTTGAGGGTAAATTTAGTGAGTCTGGTCGAAAGTTTAACATTTTTAGGTATTTCTGCATGGATGTTATATCTCTTTCGCATTTGTGGGCGCGTTAAGTTGGTTATTATTAGGATGGATAATGCCAAAAAAAGTATGTGCTTTGAGTTCTGTTATATGCTTAGTGCTGTTTGAAATCCTATTCTAGATCATGTCCAGTTCACTCCCTTCTTAGCTAGCTCTGTATTTGTTTTGCAACTTAGAGTTTATCTCTATGAGCGAAATACTTTTTCTAGGAAAAGTCTAGTAAGCTGTCTTTAGACTATATTGTTGTTAATATAAAGTTTTCCCATGGCAATTTAGCATCATCAAATTACCATTTTAGTTGGGTTGATTTGTTGTAAAACCTAGTTTTAACTATGATCAACTATCACGCTTTAAATCATTCCCCAAATTTTAGCTGGCATAGCATTTCAGTTATTATTGTATGTACTCCAGATGTTTGCATGAAGAATAACCGCTTCCTATGCAAATTTAGCATGTTTTAAGTATAAAGCTCGGTCTGGAACTCTGGATAGATTTTTTTAGGCAAGTTTACCATATTAGGTGTGATTCACCGTTCCTCTTAAAAAAAAGGTGTGCTTCCAGTTGAGGCCTTGAGTTAATTTAACTAATCAATACTACCCAGTTAGCCATCTTCAAGCTTTGTTTTGGCTAGATAGCGTGCTCTAAACTTTTCATGACGATTCAAATTTTTATATTATTAACTCTTTTCTGTGCTATTGAATAGATTACTTCAAATTTGATGTGTGCCTTCTGCTAATCTAGCTTATACCAAGCACAAAACTTTCTTAAGACGTGTCTGATTCTGACATTCTATTTTAGCATATTCAAAAAAATTGGCACGAAAAACAAGGGTATTTAAGCATTACTGCATTAGTTACTTATTGCACCAATCTTTGTAGTTTGTATACTCAGATGAATCCTCTAGCTTGAACCCTTTGTTTCGTTTAAATATTTAGATGTGTAACGAACTAACAATACCAAAGAACCTTGATGCTTTGATCACCATTTTATTTGCTGCATGTTATGTTCCACTGTAAGCACTAAGCATCTCATATTTCTTAAGCTCTTAGATTATCACTGTCATACAATTCAACACCAGCTTAACATTTTGATGATGACCTATTTGCCATGTGCACTGAATTAACCTAATTTGGCATTTGTCTTATCCTCCCATTTGTTTCTTCCAGCTGGGGACTGTGTGCTAATGAGGGCATCTGATGCATCAAAGCCACCCTACGTGGCAAAAGTTGAGGCAATTGAGGCAGCAGGGTCTCGAGGCACAAATGTGAGAGTACGGGTGCGGTGGTACTATCGGCCAGAGGAGTCCATTGGTGGAAGGCGACCATTTCATGGTGTCAAAGAGGTATTCCTCTCTGACCACTATGATGTACAGAGCGCTGACACTATTGAGGGAAAGTGCAATGTCCACAGCTTCCGTAGCTACACAAAGCTGGATTCTGTGAATGCTGAGGACTTCTTCTGCCGCTTTGAGTACAAATCAGCTACAGGCAGCTTTGTGCCCGACCGTATTGCTGTGTAAGAATTCAATCCAACTTCTACAATGTGATTATTCTGAAAACACATTCTTGGTATATTTGCAATTTGGTAGCAGGTTTTTGGCAATAGGTCCTTTGACATTAGCAAAATATTAATATGTTTTGTAGATAGTGCTTTCCGAATTTTAGTTTCATATTGGCCGTCCATGCTTTTCACAGCTTTCTTTGTGGATTTCACACGGGTCTTCTATATTTATAAAGATAGTGCAACAGTGTTCAGTACCATTGCAGAGATCACCAAGTTTGAAAATACCATCCAATGTGAGAATGCCATGTGGTACTGAGCTAATTATTTGACCATAATATATGATTTGTTTGGTGGTTCCTTATTGTATGACCATGTTCCAATTATTTGACCATAATTTGCCATTCCATCATATTGAATGTCATGTTTTGTTATTGTAGCTCTAAATCCAGATGACCTTGATAATACTTGTTTGGTTGCAATTGTGATTAGGTTGGTAATGGGGGTATATATGAATTGTGATCATTTATTTACCCCTGTTGTATTCTCAACCAAATTCCTCTTTGTTGTTAGCCTTTGCCTGCCTCCGCTCCCTGCTACATTGATTTATGTGCAGTTTTTGAATCAAAATCACATTTTGTTTACTTTTCTGAAATCTTTTTGTAAATAACGCGACAGGTTTTGCAAGTGTGAGATGCCATACAATCCTGATGACCTTATGATCCAATGTGAGGAATGCTCTGACTGGTGGGTAAATCGAACATTTGATGAAGACATAGTAACTTCTCAAAGCCATTTTTTCCTGAACTTCATGGGTGCTACATGTCATACCTTTTTTCTTCTGGTGCATTGTGACTGTAATTGGAAAGTCCGTGTTGTTTGGCTATGAATGGATGTCAGCGTCTTATGTGTTTTGAGATAGGACAGGACATACATAGAAGTGGGTGAATGATCATTGTGCCAAGTAACAAACCTTAACAGTATAGAATTGGCCAAGAACGACATTTTGTTTTTTGTTCTCATGTTTGGTTTCTTTATAGTGTAGCTTGGTTTGCTTCAGATTTCTCCTCCAGATGACCAAGATAGCTAAAAAAACAGCATACTGTTTCTTGACTTGTTCCATGGCTAAAACCGAATGTATTGGAAACTGAACTTAAATTAGGTTCAATTTTTCAAGCTACATTTGATCTATATAGTTTCCAGTCATGAGGGGGTTTATTAGGTCATTAGACAGCAATACATTTATCTAAAGATATTAGAGACACGGAAATGCTTTTACATTTGTAACATCCAGAATAAATGGCTGGTTGGTTCTATTTATCCACAAGCATCAAAGAAGTTAACTGTCTATAAATTTGTGCAGATCATTAAGGGCATAATAATCGCATAATGTCTAAAACTCTAAATTCCAGGGCAAGGCTACACAAGAAGCCTCTCGATATGCATTTCATCATTTCATGTCTCTATAGTTGCATAGCCTTATTAATTTGTTGAAGCATCTGTTGTGGGATGATGTTTTGGAGAGGGAATGTAGGTTATATATATGGTAATGAGAGGAGGCACTGCTCCAGACGCCGCATGAATATTTTTCCACGCTGTGGCACTGTAGATAGGATGGAAACTTTTCTTTATCTGCTTGATCCTTAATCTCTAATATAATCCTTTATATAATAAGAAAAACCCTAACACAGGTGGAAACTATCTAAATAACTTGGCAACAAAAAAAGGAAACTAACTTAACTTAATCCGATACGGTTAGGTCTAGTACCTGTCTGAATAATTATTTCAGCCAGGAGTAGAACTTTGCCGAATATAATACTTTCCCCCAAAAGAGTCCATAACAGCATGCAAAGGCACTGTTAGATTAATGACTCATATAATCCTCCATCAAATGTCTGATTTAGGTGTTGGATAGTTGAATCAATTTGCTTTTGAGTAGAGTAATATTGCTCTACATTTCATATATGCATTTTCGGTACGAAGTATATGAAATAAAACTTAAAAATTGTCTTGTCCATTCCTACCTCTCTTTTATTATTGAACAAACTGTCTCCAGCAATGCATGGAAATCCTTTTGAGGTAATATAACTGCTTGAATTTTTTTAACAGGTTTCACCCTTCTTGCACTGGAATGACTATCAAAGAAGCAAAGAAACTCGAACATTTTTTCTGTCAGAGCTGTACTGCTGAAAATGGAAAGATGGCTGAGAATTCTCATGAAGCTACCGCGCAATCAGAAGAAAAGGTAAACAATGATGTGATGTGATAACTTTATTATCATTGATGTCTTGTTTGTTTTGTTATTATGACAAATATGAATAATGTGATGATAATACAATTTTAGTTTAAATTGAGGGAATTACACATAATTTGCATTTTGCAATAACAATAACACTACATTCGTATTGTTGTAAAAGAGCTTTGGTCTCTTTTTGCAACCTTTATATTGACTACTCCGGTGATTACCGATACTCCTCAGGGTACTGAACTAGCTTAGCTTTTATAATTTTACTCCTATGCTGGTTCATGCATAATCAAATCCAACAGGAAATTAAACCCCTTCTGAGTTGATTGCATTATCATTTTCTTTTTAATTGGAAAACTCAGCTTACGTTCTGAAAGTGTTAAAAACCATTCAGTGAGCACAGCGAATTGCAAGTGCTAATCATTCCACAGATGACTTATAATCAATTTACATTGATCTCTTCAGCAGGTGGAGTCAAAAAGACGGAGAAGGTGACAGCCCGATTAATATTACATGGATGTACAAAGCCTTCTCAAGTTTGAGGTCTGTAATGTTATTTGCCATCTCAGTTTGTGAGACTGGAGGTCCCTCCCTAATGTCAGGCACATGGTGTACATAACTTGCAACCTGAGATTGTTGTATTAGGAGACAATAGGATTTGCATGTTAGTGTCAGATATGGTAGCATCGGCAATCAAGCTCACCTGTGGGCATTAGGACTCCCGTATGATTCAGCATTCAGAAATAATACTTCGATGCAGCTGTGCCTGGCGGGTCTTTATGTTTGTTATCGTCAAATCTTGTTTCGTCATGTGGACTTATTTTTTCAGAGAGATCTGTAATTCAGGCATCTCTGGTAGTTGCATATGGGAAACCCGCCATTCACATTTGCATTAGTTGCATAATTTGCATGCGTGACTCCAAAATGTGTTTGAAGATTGGTAATGAAGTTGGGAAATTTGGTGAATTAAGGGTCTGTGACTGTTTGTGGTTGCTGTGCTGTGGAGTCTAGTTAGTTAGGGGAATATTTACTAATTATAGTAAGATGTTTTTTTTTTTTGTTACAGCACCAAAAGAGGTGTTTTCAACTAACTGTGAAATCCAAAAATATAAATAAATAAGTGATTTTGAAAAGTCACGGTAATGCCAAACAGAACCTATATTGTCTTCTGTTACCAAAAGCACAAATCCTGTACTGCGTATCATGAGGTTCTGCCAGTACTTTCCTTGTGGGGATAAGCTTGGCACTATTTGAACACCGTTGTAGATTGCAGTACAATGATAATTCCCTTTGAAGTGATATAAAGGTGGACTACACCGAACTCTGATCATGTTACAACACCACCAAAATCGAGCACCCTTCATCAATTTCTAAGCATGAATCATTTTAATACAGATGGATGAACACACCAATGATCTGAAAAAAAGAGTTGACCATTGATTTTTTTAAATGGTCGATCTGATAATTGCTTGCTACTTGCTAGCAAGAAGGCACGACCCATACATGCGGCGAGAACGGCGAGCGGGAGTCGAAGCCGGCGAACTCACGGGGTGCCTCGTTGCCGAGCCTGTGGACGCCAATGTCGGCGCCGCCGCCACGGCCTCCCTTCGTGGCCGCCAAATGGCACGACACCTCGTCGTCGGTGAAGTAAATGCAGTTCTTGTCACAGCCGGCGCGCCGGCTCGCCCTGACGGCCGTGGCCGTGCCCCGCCCCAGGAACACGGCGTAGTACCCCATGTCCTCCACTCTGCCCCAGGCGTGCCGCCTGGCGTCGAGCTTGTATGCCTCGAACTGCCGCGTCACGGCCCGCCGGCGCATGGTTTTCCAGTCCGGCTCCTCCGGCACGAGCTCCCGCCCCCTGAGCAGCTGCACCAGTTCGCCGGAGCATTCCACCAGGTACTGGCAGTCCGCGTGCATGGAATTGTCCTCCGGCGGCGCGGGCGCGACCACCATGGTCCGGGGCTGGCTCCAGCGCGCTGTCGGCCGGGGGGATGTCGCACCGAACAGCGCCGTCGCTCCGGACGACGTGGAACCGGCCGCCGAAGCGCACGGCGTGGTCGAACCACGTGTCGTCAGCGCGGGTCGCCGGGGTGCGCTGTGCGCAGCGTCGTCCACGATGCGTCCCCGGGCCGCGCGAGCGCCAGCCTCCGGCCGTAGCTGTAAATGGCGAGGGCTACGCACCCCGGCTCAGCGCCGCAGCCAGCCGACTCCGAGGGCCGAGGGGTCGCACGACAGCGTCACCACCCTGATGAACCCCTGGTAGCTCCCTCTGACGAGCTGCTCGTCCATCTCGCGCCACCAGTCGAACCCCTCCCACCACTCCCCGCGGTCGCCGGCGAGCACCGCCGCGTCCTCCCTGTCGCTGCCCACCGCCGCGACGAGGGTCTCCTGCAGCGACGACCTCGGCGGGAGCGCGAACTGCGCGCGCGTGAACGGATGCAGCACGCGCATCTCGTCGCCAGCCGCTCCGGGGCCGAGCGTCACGAGCCAGCCGCCCGTCGAGCGGACGCACCGCCGGCCGCAGGCCTACGGGAGCACGAGCTCGCGCACGGCGCCCCCGGTGAGGCTGTAGAAGCACCGCGTCTTGCCCGCGAGGGCGCCCGGGTAGTCCTCCTCCGTAAGCAGCAGCGGCGGCGCCGAAGGCGGCACCTCCACGCGCCGTCCCCGCCGCCGGCGCCCGCGGCATCCTCGAGGGCTCCCCTCCTACTCACAGTTTTCATTGCAAGACACCACTACCTACTACTCACATTCCTTCTTCCAACAACTTCCTCTCATCACTTGCTAGAGCTCCATTCTTTTTTGTCTTCGTCAGCATCCAGTTTGTAGAGAAGGACTTCCTCTTCTTCAGCCCCAGCTGATTTGCGGTGGCGCCGCCGCTTTGTGATCCAAAAGTGAAATGATAAGATCCATCCTCTCCTTGTGTAATTCCGGGCATAGCAACCTCCAACTCCTTAAAGACCTTGCTGTCCTGCTCCACATCACTTGTGAATTTGTCCACTGCACTTTCCAAAAGTAAATATCATTTCTGAGTTTCCAACAATTCCAAAGAACAGCTGCACAAACACTATTTCTAATAGCGTTCTTAGCATTACTTATCCACCATTTAGCAATTGATTCAAAGTCGTTATCCATTCTGGTTTCTAGTAAATAGGAAATGTCTGCCCAGACAAACTTCATCATATCACAATTGAAAAAAGGTGTACAATAGATTCTTTTTCTGAACACAGCAAGCAAGTCTTGATCATCAATTTTCTGTCTTTACTCAAATTATCTCTAGTAAGCAGCTTGTCATGAGACAACAGCCATAAAAAAATTTGAACTCTGGGAGGGATATAAAGTTTCCAAACAGCGGGAATATGCATAACAGATATACCCCCAAAATTAACTACAACATATAGAGACTGAGCGGACTAAACACCAGAAGAATTATATTTCCAAATCAAAACATCATCTTCTTCATTAAAGACAATTGAATCAGCAATATTCAAGATTTCTTGCCACATGTTCATAATCCCATCATCTACACATCTCCTGAAAGTGAATTTAAGGTTGATGCCATCCCAAACATTAGAGACTACGACATGCTTTTCTTTACCAGAACATAAATTTTCCAATATCTGAATTGCTAGACAAAGTTTCCAAACCACTGATCTTCCCAAAACCTAACTTTATTCCCCTTACCAATCTTCCATTGATAACCCATCGTAGCTGCTTTGACAGCCCAAAGGACACCTTTCTAGAAAGGAGAGGTTTGTTGTTCAGGACATTGAAAAACATTACGATTCTGGGTATCATATTTGAAATCTATAATTTTCTTCCACAGTTTGTCATCCTCCCTGCTGTACCTCCAAACCCAAGAAGCCAATAGACACAAATTAAGGTCTAAGTTAGGTATACCCACACCACCACTCTTTTTCCTGAAACCAAACCCATCTACAAAGATTTCATGATTATCCCAAAAACAATGAGACATTTGGGAACTAATTAATTCTATAGCCCATTTGGGAAATTTGATCACAGATAACAAATAAATGGGGATGCTAGCTAAACAAGCATTAATTAAAACAAACCTCCCCCCATAAGAGAGCAACCTGTCACGCCAACCAGGAATTATCTTAATGATCTTGTCGACTATAGGTTGAAGGTCTTCTTTTCCGAGATTACCATAATGTAAAGGAACACCCAGATATTTAAAACGAAAAACACTAACTTTGCAGCCAACTGTCTGAGCAAAAGACTTCATTTCTTCCTCATTAACATGAATAGGAACTAAATCACATTTATGGAAGTTAATCCTCATTCCAGAAAGTAGTTCAAAACTTGAAAGAATCCATTTTAAATTCTTGGCAGCATCCAAATTATTCTCTAAAAATAGTAGGGTGTCATCAGCATATTGTAGGCTAATGACCCTCCTGAAGCTTTCCGTTAGACCTTTAATTAGCCCAGCTTCAGCAGCCTTATTTAACATTCTTGTAAAGACATCAACTACCAAGTTAAAAAGAAGGGGGCACAAAGGGTCTCCTTGCCAATCATTTACCAGTTTCAAAGAAATTACCTTCTTCGTCATTAATTCTAACACCAACTAACCCTTTTCTAATAAGATTTTCCATCTAGCTAATCCATCTATCACCAAAACCCCGTTGTTTTAACATAGAAAAAAAAACCAAACTTACTATGTCATAAGCTTTTTCATAATCTAACTTAAGCACAAAACCTTCCTCATTATTTGTTAGTGGTATGGTCTAAGAGGTAATTATAGAGATGATTGTATCACATCTATGTTTATGAATTATAGAATAAATGTTATTATTTTTCTCGGATGAATTATCATTTATAAATATTAGCAAGTATATGACTTGTTGGTGAAACTCTTTAATTGTTGTATGATATCATTCTAAAAGATTCTGGATCGGATGTCATTGGTCGGGACACTAGTGACTTACAGACCATCACATGTATTGATTGATGACCATGTTTCACCAGTCATAGATATGGGGGTTATTGAATCATTAGCGTGGGCACATGTTAGAGAACATGATGTTGGATTGATCCACTTTGAGACACTATTGAGATCGTTATGTTTCTATGTGTCATCAGTTGGTCTCAAGCAATGATGATATATAATCCTTAGATCTAATATCATTATGGTTTTCTACATGTGTAACAGCACACTTAGGGGTTATCAAATGCTATTCTGTATTTGGGTAGTTATAAAGGTACCTTTCAGGTATGCTATGAAACATGAGGAGGGATGTTGCTAGTCGGATATGAGATTTGGCTCTCCTAGTATAACACAAGAGATATCTTTGCGCCTCTCGATGTGATCGGATAAAGCAAGTGCATGATCATGTCATAAGTGGTCGAAGAGTCGACCGCATGAAGTTACCCATCACTAGATCGATAAAAGATTGAACAATCCATTGATGATATATATCTCACCTGGACTTCGATCAGATACCGTGAGGCAAAAAGGAGAATACGCAAGTAGGTCGCTTTGTCCGACCAAATACGAACTGGTTATATGGGGATATAATGGTCATAAGTTGGTCGTACATGATCATAAATTGGTCGACGAACTGGTCGTAAGATGTCACGAACTGGTTGTGACCAGATGCGAACTGGTCATAATGAGTTACGAACAGGTTGTGAGTGACAAGGACCTAGTCACAGATTATATTGCATAAAGTTCATCCGATATGATCTTTCTGTGTATTCAGGAGTCGCTATATCCTGCTAGGAACTGCTATTGACTCGTGGACAGAAAGAGTTTCCGGGTCACGACCGATTACGCATGAATCTACAGGGTCATACACTTAATGAAACAAACTAATCTGGATTGGATCCATTAGGGGCTCTTTATAAAGGGAGGCGTGGGGCTTTTGGGAGGTTGGACTACCACCGAAACACTAGACGCCACCTCCCCGAAGACCCTACCATGCGTGCTGGTGCTAGCACACCAGCACACGGCGTTCCACCCCTGGACGTGTGGATACCGTAGAGACACTGCTGCGATCGTTGTTGCGTTGATTGAGGATGATCCGTGACGTACATAGGGAACGCGAGAGACTACTAAAGGAGACAAGTGGTGGCCAAGGACATTGAACGATCGACTACTTCCACTACATCGACGTGTGTGACGTTGGACTGGGCTGCTCCAACTCTTCTTCTGCACCACTACGAGTCTGGTGGTAATGATATTTGATCTCTTACTCGTGTGTCTTCCTAGTTTATATGGTAAAATTTTGAATTGTTCACTAGTGTAGCCTACCTGTATCCCAACATTATTATGGAACACATCATGCACAATTTCATGAGCACAGATTACACTCTCAAGAATGAACCTCCCTTAATGAAAACAGTCTGATGTTGGCTAATCAGTCTATCTATAATTTTATAAAATCTCTTTGTAACACCTTATACACCACTTTTAGACAGTTGATTACGACACTGTTTGGGGGTTGTGGCTTTTCTGAAAAGCAGTTTTTTTTTGTTTTATGGGTTGAAAAGCTGTTGTAGCTGATGGTCGTAGCTTTTGTTGAGAGATCGTTTGACAGCCTGGCTTTTTGTTGGGCTTGCTTATTGCTTTAGTAGTGGAAGAAAGATGAAATGTCCCGAAATACCCTTGAGAGCTCTAAAGGCATGTTTGTGTGTTGATTTAGCCTCCATCGGGAAGTAACCCCCAACGTCCTCTGTGCAGAACGAGAAAAACATCTCACAGAGCTCCGTCAGCGCAGCCACCAGCGTGCCCCCCACGCCATCCACGACTACCATCCGCTGGAACCTCCCTCCACCGCCGCACGGCCTCGGGCTCCCGCCCCCATCCGACTCGCATGATGATCCCCCGTCCCCATCCCAATCTCCATCCCTATCGCCAATGCCAGTGTGGCCAGACGATGAGGTGGGGGCTTCAGGCGGTGGCAACGAGATCTTGAGGGCCGACAGCAGGGAGGAAGCTTCGGGCAGTGGCGGCGTGACCTAGGGCGAACAGGCTGGGAAAGGGGGCGAACGGATAGGGGTGGCCGAGTGGAGGATGGGGGCTGGGGATCAAAATTGAATGGATGAGGTCTTTTAACCAGTGGCATTTTGTCGGAACCAAAAATATGATTAAGGAACCCTTTGTGTATTCTGAACTAGTCCCAGATCAGTAGTTAGCTCACACAGGAAACAGTGATGAAATACCATCCATTTATTCGATTTAACTAAAAAGATCTCAAAATAATGAATAATAATAATAATAATTGGACTTTATGGTCACTTGCCACGCAGGGCTAAAGAAACAAATAAACTCTTGCAGCGGAACAGGAAACTTGGAAAGACCAGTCAACATGCTCACAGACAATCGAGTGGAGAACACATCATAATCCGCAAAACCTTCATGGTACTCTTGAGCGAAGAACTCCTGAGCAACTTGATATTCTTCAACTAAGTAGCAGAAATTGGAGTTGTGAGCACATAAAGTACTCAGCAAGTCGTAGAGAAATAGTATGCAAATAGTATTCATGTAGGGTTTGAACAAATGTTAGCTGTATGGTTCTTTTGCATGAAGCAACATTAACTATAAATACAATAAATAGATTGAAATGCTTAATTGAAAAGAATAATAAATAAATAAACAATTACTTTGAAACAACAAGTGAATTCCCCATTCACTTCCCAAGACAAACCACCAAATGAATTACCCATCCACTAAACGAACATTATATTCATCAAGTGAACTTCCTATTCACACTCCGACATATTTTATGAAGAAACTCTACCTCTCGTGTGAAATCCCCGGACATGTCCATAACCGAAGACGCGTCTATTCAAATAGATCAATTAACACTCTGCAGAGGTTGTACACTTTACCCACAAGATATAACCAGTGTAACGATCACCAATCATATCAAAACCTTTCAGAAATTTCATCTCAACAATTGACTCTCCCGTTGTGCATACTGTCACCCCAGCCTCACCGTTGGTTTGACGCACACCGTTGGACCTAGAAATGATAACCTCGCCCATAGATGTGATCTTAGAAAAGGATACACACCTCTACCCATATACTATTTGATTAGTCAAATGGCAAAACTCCATAACTTACTAAGTTAGGCCCGTCCTATCAGGCATGTGGTTGTACGAAAAGGCCTAGTTTAATGGCGCATAAGATTAAGTTCTTGACAAGTTACCTAGGCAAGTCTACCACAAAACCCACGGCGTGCTAAATCCACACCCTCACTACACAATCGCTCACCCTAGCAAAAATCATTTTGTTTAACCAAGACCAATGACATACTCTGTCATGGTACACAAATTTTAACAGCAGTGGCTAACCACCACGATTTCATATCTCATTAAGTCAAAATGAATCATTATTGACATATGTGATCATGAACCCATCGTAGCTAAGCATAACTAAGCATCAATACGCTACCCATGTTGGTGATACAAATATGTCCAACTAAAATTATCCATGCTATGGTGACAAATGACTCATGGCATTCAAATAATCAATGGAGGCATAATGACAACACTTGATAGTTAATCCCAAAACAATTGATATAAAAATAGCATGCAATTGATATAAAATAATATACTTTTGAAAACATAGGTTCAATATGATCAAAGGCCTAAGACTTGCCTTGGCTTTGGCTCTGCTCAGTTACCACACTTGGATCTTCAAAATTGACTTCTGCTCCTGCTCCGTAAAACAGATCGTCTAACAAGAGATAAAATAATAGAAAAAAAAACAAATAAATTCAGATGAAATTCAAATAAAATCCAAAAACAATGAAACCAACTCTAAAAGAAAGCTTGATTTTAGATAAATTTAGAAATTTGAATGGACTGAATCGGAGTTCGGACGAAGGAGAACAGGCTCTCGGAAGATCTAAACCTAAAGAAAAAGAAAAAGGAACTGTTTCTGATTTTCCCGAATTATCTTTCTATTGAAAATTTTGATTTAATGTGTTAGCAATTAAATTCAGAATTAAAGAAAATCTGGAGAAATCCTCACACTGGTTGACGAGTGGGGCCATGGTCCATGGGCCAAGTCCACGTGATGGGTTCATGGGTCTACGGTTCACGAGTTCACCGCACAGTGGATCTGACAAGCGGACCCACATGGCAGAGGCACAACTCACGTGGACTAAGCCCACTTAGGTTTGGATCTAGGTTTGAGTTGAGGTGGCACATGTGCACTGACTGTGTGGCCGACTCATACGACACGCAAGCGACACGCGGCGAAGGAGGTGATGTGGATGCTGAGGTGGCTGACACACAAGCAACACGTCACCTCGACGGCGCAAAGGCTCTGGTCCCTATGGTCGCTGGCGAACGGTGGCTCCTCACCAGCGGTGGAGTGGCACAACAGAAAGCTGGTGCTCCAGCGAACACGATGGCCCGATCGATTGGCACTGGTGACGATCACTACGGCGACGGAGCAGCACGACTGAATGGCGGCGCGATGATACAGGGTCCCTTCGGTGATGAAAAGGCGTGCACCACGTAGAACACACGACGACGATCTCGGGGCTGGCGACGAAAGAGACTAAAACTCACCGGCGACGGCACAAGAAGGCGGAGAAAGCTTCGGTGGCCGAAAGCTTCAAGGGCTTGCTTCAACGAAACGACGGCGCGGTTCGAGAGGCGGCCTAGGGTTTCGAAGGAGAGAGGTGGAAGCGTTGATTTTGACGTGGTTGTGGGCCTTAAATAGCCACAGGAACGGGAGAAACTGGGAGGAGCACGACGCGGTGGCAGAACCAACTCAGACTCGACGCAAAGAGACCTGGGGAAAAACAAAGCTGACATGGTGGCCTGACACGTGGGTCCCACATCCCACACGGCAGTGAGAGCGAGAGAGAGTAGCGCAGCTGGGCTAAGAAGTGAAGAAATGGGCCAGGCTTGGAATAGAATTGGGCCAAAGGAGAAGAGATTCAGCCCAAAGGTTTTTCTGGGATTTAAAATAGCTTTTCAAATTTAGAAAATACAGAAATTCCAAATAGCAAATAGAAAATAACAAATGAACCCAGAAAAATTCTAGAAAATTCTAGAAAATATTTCCAAGTACATAGAATCCAAATAAAATAGTTTTGGAATTTATTAATGTTCAGATTAATCACATTAAATCCTTTTGATCTCTGAAAATTCAAATTAAGCTTTGACTTTAACAGAAATTTGTTTTTAAAGCTTCAAATCAAACCATTTTTTGGGATGTTACACATTTGATGGGTAAATATGTTGAACTTCTAGTGGTAAATACGTGTACCCCTTTTGCAAAAAGCCCAATAAGCTGGTCTGGACTTGCTTTGGCTTCGGCTTAATCGATAAGCTACTTCGAAGCCATGCTTTTGGGTTGGAGGGAGGGCTTCCGGCTTTTCTAAAGCCAAAGCCAGCTTAACATCGTCTTTAATAATACTCTATAATTTCCTCTTCAGCATAGGAGTAAAAAATAGCCTTCTTAATTTCCTCTTCAGTAAAGTCAGCTTCGAAGAGATATTCTCTTCTATAGAGAGTTTATCTTGTTCAGACAAAAAATTATCATCTAATTTTACATTCAGACATTCTTCATAACCAAGCAAATTCTTATAAAAATCGGTGGCTAAATGTAACATACCTCTATCATCCTCCACAGGACCATTTGGCCCTTTCAACATTGGTATAAATTTCGTCGTCCTCCTTCAATTGGCCACAACATGGAAATAGGTGGTGTTTTTATCTCCTTTTATGTCTCTCTCCTTAGATCTCTGTCTTGCCTTGATTTCTTCCATCTTCTAGATGTCATTAAGTTCCTGTGCAATCTCCTTCATTCTTTGCCTAGCATCTTGAGATAGGGATTGCGTTTCAGATAGAATATCTCAAACATCAAACTCAGCAATCAGAGCTTGTTTATGTTTTCTTTGAGCAGATTCAACATTTGTACTCCAACCTTTTGCTTTTTTCCCTTAAATTTCTAACTTTACATTGCCAAATATCTATAGCATTGTGACTTTCACAAGTAATATTCCAAGCTTTTTGAACTACATCAACAAAATCCTCTTTTTTAACCACCACTTCTCAGATCTAAACACTTTTTTCCTAGGTTTATTATCTTGATCAGTATTAAAAACTATTGGCACATGATCACTTCCAACTCTAGGCATAGTTCTAATAAAAGATAAGACAAAAACAAACATCCCAAGAGGTATCCATAAAGACTCTATCTATGTTTGCCAAAATAGCATTCTCTTGGTTATTGGACCAAGTAAAATTTCTACTAGAGGATTTCAACTCAATCAGACCATGCATATTTATCCAGTTATTAAAAGCATCAGCCCAATGTTTGTTAACAACACCATTACTTTTATCAGTAACCCATCTTACTAAATTAAAGTCACCACCAATAATACTAGGACAATTCCACATACCCATGTAGTAGTACTACTCATCCATGAAATTTTGCTTGGACTCCTCGTATGTTGAACCATATACTACTATAAGATGGCAAACAAAACTCTTATTCTGAATTTTTAAACTAACAGATAAATATTTAATCACATAGTCAGCTATAACAAATAAATTTTCTTTTATTTGCGTATCAGTATATGGAAGGGTGAAAGGGAGAAAGAAGAGAGGGGAACAAAAATGGCAAGTGGGGTCCTGTCATTAGTCCAAAATGCACACCCTCTGCCTTTTTTCAAACATGGCCTCATGGAACGTCGGATCGACAATCAATGGTTGACATCCAAGCCTTTTTTTTTGTTTTTTTAGGGCTTTGGAAATTGGAACCTCTCATGAGAAACTAACTTGCTAGCCTCGATTCTAACCGTCCGATGCTCGAACCAACAACCACAAATTGTATAATGGCAAGGAAATGTAGAGGGGAGGAAGGGTAGAGGATCAATTGAGCTACTCGATCAACTTCAATGCAAGTGTCACTACGTGCTACATGCGCATTGCTAGATCAAAAAGAAGGGGTTGATATTTGCTCTAAAAATTACTATATATTTGCTCTAAAAATTACTATTCATTGTATCACAGAGGATAAGTAGATGATTCATCATTTGGTCACTGTAACATGGTACTGTATCACTCCATTATTTTAGATCCGAGGACGATGCGGAAACAATTGCGGCCGATCTCGCTCTATAAGGAGGACAAGTAGATGTAGTTGTGCGGTCAACTAAAGGGGTTTCTTTGGCATTTCTGACCCCACATATTTGTTTGGTTAATTCTCAACCAACAAATCTTTGGAGGCTTGATGGCCTTTCATGACCAAACTTCATAATGCCATGAATCTTGTTCTTGTTGTGTGTCATGTATTGTTTTTAGAGAAGACAGAGGAGAAATGCATACCATTTCATTAAGATAGGAAAATGTTCAATACAACGTCATGAGTGTGATTTACGAGTGAAAACCCGCTTTCCACAGTTCAAGAGAAGACGACCTCGATTAATTTGGATAACTATTACAAACTAAGAATGGCGATCTGGTCGACCTAGAAGCTACCCTAACGGAGAAGCCTCCTAGAGTCAATTGGTTAGTATCATGGGGAGTAAGTCTTATCCTTCCACGCCAACGTTTTTTAGAAGCTACCCTAACAACAACGCCTCCATATAGCTCGCTCTGGCTAGTCACCATTGACCATACTCCTCCTGGATCCTTTGGGCAAGTTGTGGTAAGGCCGTCTGGCTGCTGTGAGAACTCTGTTGTTCCGTTCTTGCCAAACCATCCAAGCCACAAGGATGAAGAAAGAATCGAAACCATTCCTGTTCGATTTTCTTACTTGCCTCCGGGCTACAATCCACCAGGCTTCAAACTCCACCTGTTCGTGCAGCATACAGGGTGGCAATTTGGCCAAGCGAGCATGGACGCCCACACTTGAGGGACCACTGCACATCTGACCATGATGTGATCCATGGATTTAATAAGTCTTATCCCTCCACACCAGTGTTTTATACGATCCATGGATTTGTGTGTCGGACCCCGGGTATGGAATATCCGAAGACCCTATGTGTGTACTGTACTAGTCCCTTGATCAGTGACTAGTACATACATTCATAATATTTGGCATTCACATCCATACATTCGCATATACAAAGTAAAATAAAAGGGTACTTAACTTAGGCATTTAGAGTTATTACATCAATGGCCGGCCGGCCAAATAAAAACAGGTATCAACAAAGTAAAAGTAGCAGAGGAAATAAAAGTGATGAAAGTAAATAAATTCCAGGGGCATGCTCATCCAACCCTTAGGCAACTGATAAGAGACAAAGCCTGGATAGACCCGTCACCGAACCCTCCGGTTCCGAGTGCGAAGAGCGTATCATCAAGCATTGACTCATTTTCAAACTCTGAACAATAACATAAGCAAGATTGAGTACAATATGTACTCAGCAAGACTTGTAGTGTATCGCAAAGTTTATATAAATGCAAGGCTATCAAAGGATGAAGCTCTACTCTACAAGTTATTTTGCTTAAAGCCATTTTTATTTGCAATATCAACACGTAGTAATTTGCAATAGAAGTTTAAAAGCAGTTAAATAGATACAGAATAGTAAGTAAGTAATTGAATGAATAATAACAGCAACTCGCAACCCTCCTCGGCTGCAAGCGACATTTCATGTTCAGCCATAACAAGACAGTTAACTCATATGTAAAACCACAATCATTTTACATGTTTTTTCAATAAAATAGTTTTGGAGAAAAACAAGACTATACCCGATGTGACCGCATTAGGCACGCTCATGACCGAGAGCACGGCTATTTAAATAGATTTACACTCTGTAGAGGTGTACAACTTTACCCACATCACACGAATTCTCTAGTTTATTTGGCATCCGTTGATGCCACAGCTCACTACTGTAGGTAAGCAGTCTAGAGCACGTGTTGAAGTCTTTACATTATCTAGTTCTACCCTTGCACTTAGCCCATCGAATATTTATCCTCACTTCACCCAGGTATACCCGTCTCAGTGATACATTTATCCTCACTTCACCCAGGTACACCCATCTCAGTGATGCATTCACTGTTATGTCGGTAATCAAATATGCCCACACATCTTGTAATATCCCGAATATTCATTAGTAAATGCAATAAAGATTAAAGAGAACAATATTATTTAGAGATGGAAATTAAAAGAAAATTCAAGATTTGAGGGAGGATTGGACCTTGGGCTTTCGGCCCAAGACGTCCTAGCCAAGTGGGCCGGCCATGTAGTGGAGTCAAGAAGGGGTGCCCTTCCCCAAAACCCTAGCCTCTGCTACAGTGCCGCGCCACACTGCTGCTCTACCAAGAGGAGGAAGAAGCTCCGAGGTGTTGCCGGCCATGGTGGAAGGAGAAGAAGAAAGGAGGAGAAGAAGAAGATTCTCTTCGTGGGTTTTTTTCAACGTCTTCTTGGGGTTCTACAAGGGTAACGCAAGACATTCTTCGTTGTTTGATTCATATTAGATGCGAATTCGATTAGGTTGATTGGATCGAATTGCTGCTGCTAGTCGAATAGTTCTGTCCAGTATGTTGTGCGGCTGATTTCACGTTCCTAGAGGCCAAATCAGGGGATCCCATCTCTAGAGTTATGTGAGGTTCGTTTTTAGCTTTCAGTGGATGCAAAGATCACTCAATTTCGAGTTACGTTTCAAAAGTTATGATGAATTCTTTGCTGCTGTCCCTAAAGTCTGACGAGAATTAACAGTTATTGTATTTATTAAAATATGACAAAGTTAGAGGCCGATTCAGATGTGTTGCCCAAAACTATTTTTGTAGTTAATATCATTAGCTTTCAGGATTGATAAAGAACACCCTGTTTGGATTTCTAGAACAAAAGTTATGTATGTTTCAATCTGACTGTCCAGAGTATGTGTCGAATTCTTTAGTTTTGACACGTGTGCCACTTTTTTATAAGGGCAAAATATGAATATCGTGCCAACTAGGATTTTTAAGATCATTTTCTTATATTTTCAGAATGATAAAAATCTTAGTTTTTGGTCAACCCAATCAAAAGTTATGAATATTTCTTTACCGATATTTAGCTCTGCTACACAGATTGTATATTAGACTTTCGCCTGAATGTTATCCTAGGTTTTTGGCCGAATTGGAAGTTTCCACCAACTAGAATAACGTGGAGGTTTTCGATACCTTTTCATAGGATCTGAGATCGCTCCGTTTTGAGTCTCGGAGCAAAATATATGATGTTTTTAGTACCGCTGTCTAGATTATCATCCTACTAGATTGTTGGTTTTATTGTATAGAACAAATATTTGAACCTTGGGTTTAGATTGATGCGATTAAGCATTTCGAGTAGCGTCTCATTCACGTTGTTCCTTATTCAAGTAATTCAATTGTGTAGGATAAGAGGGTTCAAGATTAGTGGCTTCGTCCTTGCCTCCTAATATATCGTAGTTTTTTGACGTAAAACAGGAGGGGAAGCACCCCTACTGTAAATATATTAAAAAAGGATAATGTACAAGACAAAGGAAAGAATATACAGACTGACACAAGCTCTACTTTAACCAAAATCTCTCAACCAAACAAGAAAACTCTCTTTCCGAGAAGGTTTGACCCTATGGATAACCAGGGCAAAAGCCTCTCTAAACTCCTTCCGCCAAGCTGTCAAAGAAACCACCCCCTTATTGAAGATGATCCTATTTCGAATTAACCAAATACTCCAACAAGCAAGAATAACAATCTCCTTGAAACAAAGCAAGCGAAGCCGGACTTTGCCTTCTTGGATGAGTGCACAGACTGAGAGAGACACGTCCCAAATAATCCCTAAAAACCTCCAACACCAAGTGCTGAAAGAGCATTCAAAAAATAGGTGCTTCACTGTTTCTAATGTATTAGCAGAACAAAGCACGCATACTGAAGATGTCAAAGGAAAGTGCTTTCGAAGGAGGATGTCTCTAGTGTTTAACCTGTCTTGTAAGAGAAGCCAAAAGAAAAACTTCTGCTTGCTCAAACAATAGGAAGACCACAACCAAATGAAAGGCCGAGGAGGAGTGAACTGGCCTAGCAGAAGACCGTACGCCTGCTTCGAAGTAAACCTTGTAGATCCCCAGAGGTAAGACCATTCATCAGGACGATCCGGAGGCGAGACAAAAGGGAGAGCCAAAGAACATAATTCCTGAAACTGCAGAAGCGCTGAATGCGACAGAGGAAGCTGAAAGTGCGAAGACAAATATGCCACTCCGAAGAAGGAAGCAACTAATATATCTTGATCAATTGCAAAAGAGAAAAGATGGGGCCACATCAAAAGAGGGCAACCAAAGTTCCACACATCCTTCCAGAAGAGGCAAGAGGACGCACTGAACATAGAACAACAAGCAAGACCTTTGAACTCAACTAACAACCGCAGTAAGTCCTTCCACCAAAAAGAGCCGCATAAATGACTAGAACTGGGCACCAAATGGTTCTGATAAAGAGCCTGCCAAGTTAACTGAACCCATGAAATGTCCAAATGATTGATGAATTTATGAAGAAGCTTCATCAACAAAGCTTTATTTTGAGTCCGAAGGTTTAAAACACCCAGCCCACCTTGGTTTTTCGGACGACAAATCTGTTTCCAAGCCACTAAATAGCCCCCTTTCTTGTTGATATCCGAACCGTGCCAGAGAGCCTGCCTACGAAGGCAATCAATCTGATTAATGACCTTAGCAGGGAGAGCCAAGGAAGTCATATGATAAACCGCTTGAGAGGAGAAGACAAAATTCACCAAAACCAGCCGGCCACCAAACGACAAGAAGGCCGATAAACCCGATAATCGACGACTGATGCGATCAAGCAGTGGGGAGAAACACTCAAACTTCGGCTTTGACATACCTAACGGTAACCCCAAGTATGTGAAAGGCATAGACCCCACTTGACAACCAAAAGTATTGGCTAGATGTTGCATTTTTGAAGCCTCCACATTAAGTGCCACAAGATAGGATTTGTTAAAATTCACCTGTAAGCCCGTGGAGTCCGTAAAAGAGAGAAGCAACCCTTTGAGGCAAAAAAGCTGCGGAGCTGTAGCTGGCAGTTCGAAAGGCAAGTACAATTGATTTGTCTTGATTGCTATTTGTTCCACTTGATTGATGAATGTGCAATGAGTAATCCCGGTATTTCTTGTTTCCCTTCATAATTAATATACCATGATTATTCGGTAATATGTTTATGTTCGATATATTCATTCATTCCTTCTTTCATATACATCCACGAAAGTGGGTAGTGAAGTCCCATTATTCCAATATGGGCAAGTACCTTGTGATTCTTATTATTGGTGAAAGCTGAGTGCTTGTTGTTCATACTGTTATTTCTATGAACCATGAGTAGATTCAATGCTTCATGTTCTTTTCATGTTCGTTAATCCATGTTTAATGAGATGATGCCTTTCATTATTCATAATTCATTCCATTGTTTATGTTTCATCCACGAGAGTGGAATGTAAAGACCCATCAATTCCAGTATGGGCACGTAAGACCAACCATTCCAAAGTGGGCAGATTTGGATCCCCATATGAAACCTTCTTCATATGGGCCTTGGATCCCCGCATTTTGTTAAATGCGGGCCTAAGTGAACACCGACGGGTGTGTCACTAGCTATACCGGTATAAGAAGAAGTGGAGTTCATGCATTTCATTCATTCATATGATTTCTGTTATTCTAAATTCATATTCTATAATATGATTGACATGTTCCTATTCATTTATTCTACATTCGAATTCTATTATGTGATGTTATGTTCGTACTCGTTCATTCTATTACGTTCTTATTTAGTATGACTCATATTGTTCTGTTGTACTTGCTGAGTCATGGACTCATTCTTGCCATGTTTACCTGTTTTAGGTAAACATTGAAGATGGCATGCTTGGGAGGGAGTAGTCACGAATCATTCATTCACTTCACATTATTCACTTGTTAATTAGACGAACCTGTTATTATCTTTCTTTCGATAATCTTTGGATTGTAATAACTGGAGTATGATGGTTGATGTTATCCTTTCTTAGGATATGATTGAATTGGTAATTGCCTAAGATCTTTGTATAGTCTATTGATATGATTATCATATATGCCTCTTCATGATTAGGTAAATTGAATCTGATATGTTGTTAAATTCTGTTTCATTTTTTATGTTCATTCTATCAGTTGTTGATTCCTTTTGGTTATTAGTTGATAGATGGATGAAAGTATTTTGTATTGTTGATGTATGTTTGTCTTTTAGGTAATATCTTGTCTTCCACATAGGCAGGGTGTTACACATCTACTGTCTACCCCTCATGCAAGGCTAGTTTTTATAACTTAATTAGCTAAGGTCATCCCATACCAGCACATGTGGTTGTTCCGTTAGGCTTAGATTGATGGTACCGGCGTTCGGTACTTAATTGATCTGGGTGAAAATCTCCCTATCTACTAGTGAGGTACACCCCTCACTCTTCTCAAAATATTATATAACTCGCCCGTGTCGAAAACTATGTTTTTTATTTTATTTTACCAAATAACAGAGGTACACCCTTCTGGACATTTTTTCATAAAACTCCCAATTTTATTTGTATCATACTGTCCTTTTAATACTTTTATGGATAATCTATCGTTCTATTAAGTAGTTGTACGATAATCGCACTTGAAAGCTCCCAATTTGACATTATATATTGTCTAACCCATAACCTAATGGCTACAACAGCAAGGACATCAATATTTTAAGGATGTTTATGCATCGAATAGGATTTACATATACCGTATTCCCAACATAGCATTTTTTTTCACAAACATACACGCATGCATAATAGATTTTACAAAACAAAGTACAGTAATTAAAATAGTAGGATCAACATGATCAAAGGAGGTGCTTGCCTTGCTCTGGTTGCTCTGAAAGTGATACCGAAGGGTCGTAAAAATATCGCTCGAACAATCGACGTCTAATAAAAAAGAGCCAGAAATGAATTAAATAATGCAAAATAAATTCAACAGTAACTAATTCCAAATATTATTTCATATTCTGGTAAATCATGATTTTAGATGAATTTAGAACAAAGAATCATCTCATTTGGACTTTTTATGCAAAAGTTATTTGGTTTTAATTTGATTCGGTTTGAAAATTCCAAGAAAAGGGAGAGAGAATTCTCTCACTAACAGGTGGGACTCGTGGCCTTTTTCTTTTTCTTTTGATTTATTTTTCTGCTGGAAATACCCTAGTGAATGACAGGTGGGCTCGGGTATTTTTCTTTTCATTTATTTTTCTAAAGGAAATCATTTACTGACATGTGTGGCCCACTATCAGTGACATGGTTCACAAAATAGTGCATGGACCGAAGGTCCACACGCACAGTGCATAGGTTCACGGGGTGGTTCACTGTGCAATTAATGTTTGTGGGACCTGCGTGCCAGTAAGTCACAGTGAACAACTGAGTTATTGGGCTTCATTAATTGTTTGTCGGGCCCAAGCATCATTGGAACACTGCAGCAATTAATCAATAGCTAATCATTGCTTTGTTTAAATGACAAGGATTTGGGTTTTAATTACTCTGCTACAGTGTTTGTCCACTTCCGACAAACAGAGACGCTCTCGGGGCTTGCCTTGCCACGCTCGTCGCCGACGAACTGGCACATGGAGGCATCGGGTAAAGCCCAAAATGGGTTCCCCTGAGGGTTGCAAACCTACTAGTGCTGGTGGCGAGGGCTGGGGTGGACCGATGCGGCAGCGCGACGAGGTTTAGCGATGGTGGTGCTACGGGCTACAAGCCATCTATAAATCCGGTGGCGCCCTTCGCTAATTAGCACGTGCACGAGCTACTAGAGGTCATAGGGAGCTCACTGGGTCCAGAGAGGGAAGACAGAGAAGGTTGGAGAAGGCTTGGCGACGGTGAACCGACGTGCGGCGAGGAGCTTCACGTGGGGAGCTCGTTGGGGACGATGGGGGAAGTACAGCGAGGCTTGGGAAAGCTAGAAGATGTCCTCGGGGTGCTCCTGGCACAGAGAATCGACTCGGGGTGCGACCAATCTCATAGGGTGGCAGTGGCAGCAAAATGGCCAGAGTCGGGGAAGAAGCAAGGCTCTGTGAGTTCCTGTGAACCAAAAGCCGAATTAGTTGAGGAGAAATACTCCTGGGATTCTGGAACACAAGATGACATGTTCGATGAGGAAGGAGCTTCACTGGAGCGAAGAAATGACAAGGGCAGTACGGCGGCCGGCAATGGAGCTTGAGCTCTCCTTGTGGTTTCGCCCAGTGAGAATGAGAGGGGTGGAAGGGAATGGTGAAGAGGGGAGGTAGAAGGCTCTGGCGACCTTTTTATAGATGGGAGGGCGGCGGAAACACATGAGGAGGAAAGCGAGCGCGGGCACCGGTGGCGTTGCGCTCGGGTGTGCTGACGTGGACATGGGCAGGGATGGGCAAGGGGCAGGGTAGCGGGCGATGCGGGCGAGGGGTAGGAAACCGGGGGCACAACCAAATCGGTGGGCGGGGTAGTTAGGGTGGCGTGGGAGTGGCGGAGCCAGCCATGGCACTGCGCTGGTGCTGTGCTGCGTCGTGGAGGAAGAAACCTAGCAGCAAGGCCCACTGGTTGGTGAGAGATGAGAGAGAGAGGGGTTAGATTAGGGTTTTGGGTTTAAGGCTGAAGGTTTGCTGAATTTTTATACTGAGCAACAAAGTCCAAATTTTATGAAACTTTTTTTGAGGACTCCTTACCTAGTGTAGTTTATTGTGTAAATTTTCAGGAGTTTCTCTTCTATGTGATTTTCTCGAAAAATCTTACAAGTTTATGTTATTATGTAATTGCATTTGTTATTCTTAATAAAAATTCACATAAGTTGTTTAATAGATTTTTCCCTTAGCAATTATGTTCAAATAATTCTCACAATCATTTTTTTTTGTTTTATCTAAATTTCCTTTAAGTGCATGTTTGTTTGAATTTCATTATTTGTTTTTAAACAAAAGTTCAAAATTCATCCATGGTTAGATTTTTTATATGTAAAATGGTAAAAATAATTTTGCCAATGCATTTCCATTATATATTCCCAAAATGTGGATTTTTGGGATGTTACATTGTGTTAGGCCAAATAGAAAACAATGTCCTTGATTTTGAAGTACTCTGCGCTCCCGACGATCCGCTGTGGTCGCACTGCCAAACCAAGCAAAATACTTGCACCTTAGAGGGGCCCAGGATCTCCAAATCGGTTATATCACGGGTGAACCGAATTGCTCCCTGGAAGAACACAAGATCTGCTGATTTAGAGGAATACGTTGTAGTGTCATGTGTTGTCATTTTCCATTTCCATACGACTTGAACAATTACTTTCCCTACTGATCAGGCATGTAGCCATCATTGGTTCTATAAAGCAAGTATTTAGTTCATAAAATTTTCACTGAATTTTCGTTCGGTCAGCCACTTGCAGTCGAAAATTAAGGAATAGCACTATATCAAGGTTTAATACATGGATTTTTTTAAAAAATAATAATATTAAAACTGGCGACAGGCTCCTGTCGTCACTTCAGTTCAACTGACGACAGGGACCCTATTCAGTTTTGTCGCCGGTGGCGACAGGAAGTTAAATAGTGCTCTTGTCGTGAGTTCAACCGGCGACAGGAGTCCATGTATAAAAACCCCAGAAATTCACTCCAAAGCTCATTTTAATTCCAGAAAAAAAAACAGAAGAGAGAAGGAGAGAGAGATAAGAACGGTAGCGAAGCTCTGCCAATTCGTCGCTGAAGAGAGAGAGAGAGAGAGAGAATCGAGTCGGCCATCTCTAATGCAGAGGTGGCCAAACGGGCAGCCCAGCCCGGCACGGCACGAGCCCGTCTAGGCATGGCCCGTTTAGGCACTGCCCATTTCGGCCCGTGTACTATTCGTTCCGTGCCGTGCCAGCCCACGGGCCGGGGTGGCGGCCTAGGCACGACCCATCAGGCATTCGTGCCATGCTGGGCTGGCCTAAGCCCGTTTAGCCCGTCGGGCCAAGCGTGGCCCGTTTAGCCTGTTAGAATGAAAAAATTCAGAAAAAATCCATAAAAAATCCAGAAAAATTATAAAAATATGTAGAACTCAAAAGTAGACATGAACATTGAAAAAATAAGATAATTATATTGAAAATGTAATAAAGAGCTTTATTAATGTCCAATTGGCTGCCTCGTTAAAACCTTCGTCAAGTAAAAACTCAAAATGAGAAAACCTTGACAAAGGAAAAAGAGTACAGCCTATAGCTCTACAATTGTACATACATGATACATCCTTGTTCTATGTGTCGTGTCATTGTCTAAGTATAAATTTTGAACACCTCCGACAACTCGGATTTTCCACAGTGTTGTGTTCGTGAATCGGCTTGTTCCCAGTCCTTCACGCTTAAAAGGATCTCCACCATCTCACTTGTGAGACTTGTTCGCTCTCCTCCAATATTCTTCCCGAAAGACCAAAGCGATTCGGAGGAAACCGTAGAGACAAGAACAGTTAACACATCACGTGCAAGTATGGATAACACGGGATATGTTAACTTATGAGCTTGCCACCATTGCAAGATGTCGAAGTCTTCTGAGTTGAAATCCACCGTATTGCTGTCCAGATAGGTGGATAGTTCTCCGCTCCTTGTGGGTCTTGACTGAGCAGGCGCTGGTGTAGTAGAAGAAGAAGACCTGGACCTGGAGGAAGAGGCACCGAAGATCGCACCCCACATATTTGTCTTCCCACTCAAATTGGGGGCTACTGAAGGTCATTGCGAGTGGACTCCCCGGAACTTATTTTCATACCTTTGGTAAACCTCGTATAACCGAGAACGAACTTCTGTAAAATAGTTAGTATAGTCTAGCCCCGTAGCATCACTAAGAAGATCAAGTACAATACCAAATGCACCAATTTTAGCCCTAGGATCTAAAAGAAATGCAAATGCATATAGGTAAGGGATTTGTCTCCAATATTTAAGGTATTTAGATTTCATGGCAACAACAGCCTCACGTAAAACTAAGTCATTTTCATGCATTTTTAATTGGGTAGCAATCCGTAAAATAGTATGCACGATGATAGGAAATGTTGGATAGTAGACAGCGGATAAAGTAACAGTTGCCTCATAAAAAATTTCTAAAAATGACAGTATCTTCTCAGCAACGAACCAATGTTACTCAGTTAATAGCAAAGTACCGTCAGTGCTAGGATAGTGCGTTTGAATAAAAACAGAAAAAGTGCTCTTGTATGGTGAAAGATGCTTAAGCATGAGGTAAGTGGAGTTCCACCTTACCTCCATGTCCAAACCGAACTTTCTTGGACGTACACCCATCGCCCTGCAGAAGTTCTTATATTGTGCTATTCTTACGTTAGAATTATTCAAGAAAGAAATCGCATCGCGAAAAGCTTTAATATACGGACTCAACCTCTTCAAACCACATTTGACTATAAGGTTGATAATATGACAAGCGCATCGTTGATGTACCAAGAAGGAATCGGCATATGTACTCAACACTGGAGTAAGAATGTCCATAGCCCTAGAGTTTGCCGCGGCATTGTCTAAAGTAATTGCGAATATTTTGTCTGTAAGACCAAAATCTTCTACAACTTTCATAATACAGTCCGCAATATTCTCCCCCGTGTGTGCTACATCAATTAATTTCAATCCTATAATCCTTTTCTCCATAGCCCAGTTGTCATTAACATAATGCGCAACTACACTAAGGTAATCCTCCCTAGCCCGACCACTCCATATGTTCGAGGTCAGGGCCACCGAAAAAGTGCACGTACTAAATAGTTCCTTCATTTTATTACGACGTTCATTATTGTATTTCACTAGATCCCTAGTTGTTGTCTGTCTAGAAATGGAAGCAAATCTAGGATTATGCGCAGTCTTAATGTAATTTTGGAAAGAAGCAGACTCGCCAATGCCTAGCGGTAAATCCTCAGAAGCAATTAAATGACAGAGAGATTGGCGGGCTACCTGAGGATCGTAGTTCCAGCTAGATACCGTACCGTCGGGGTTGTATTGCAGCTGCGTCTGCCTCATCGCCAATCCTTGCTTGGTTCGACATCTTGTAGCATGTCTAAGCAAGTGTCCCGTTCCACCTGTAGACTTCGCAGATAATTCATGGTGACAAATTTTACAAATAGCATATGGTACCTCATTTCCCGCTGCGTCTTGCTTGGTTGTCCTGTCGAAATTCTCCCACACTCCTGATGTAGACGGCCTTGATCTCTTTGCTCCGGTTGCCGTTGAGCCTGATGCTAACGTGGAGCCTGATGACGGAACTCCACCATGCTCCTCTGGTGAGACCTCCGGTTCGTTTGAGGTAGCCACAACCGCCTCTATGGATGCAATTTCCTCCGATGAAAGTCCGTACTCACCAAGATCAAAGTTGTCGTAAGGACTGTCCATAACGAAAACTGCAAAATTGAAGCTAACACTATTACTACTTTCATCTTTGCATAACAAAAACGAACAATAAAAGTATTATAAAAATAGTATTGTACCTCTTTCGCTGACTTGCGGCCGAAAATCGAAATTTTGGCACATTTTTTTTGAATTTTGCCAAATTAGCTCAACACGGATTTGAATTTGCACAATACAATTGCAAAGAGAGAATGGATAATGAGGGTGTGCTGAATGAGGGGGGTATGTTGGCTATTTATAGAAAAAAAATTCGGGATTTTTTGATTTTTTTTTGCTATTTTTTAAGACCCCAACGGTCAAAAATGGTCAAAAAAACGACTAAAATATCTCCAACAGCCGGATTTTTCGGGTCGTGCCGTGCCTAAACACGGCCCACCAGCCCGCTGGGCCACCTGCCCGGTCGCCTGCCCGGCCTGCCCACCTGCCCGGCGCCCTCTTTCTTCTCCCCGGTCCCCCTAACCCTTCCCCTTCTTCACGGGCGCGGCTTCGCCCCTGCCCCGAGCGGTCGCCGCCTCCTCGCCTCCCCCGCTCCCCGCGACGGCGTGACCCCACCTCCTCGGCGTCCTCGTCGACCCTGCCGCCTCCTCGTGGCCCCGCCGCCCTAGGCCCCTAGCCGACCCCGCCGTGGCGCCGCCTCCTCGCCTCCCCGCGGCCCCGCCTCCTCGGTCATCGCCGTTCGCCAACCTCATCCTCGTCACCTCCCCGCGGCCCCGCCGTCGCCTCGACGACCCCACCGCCCTAGCCGACCCCGCTGCCTCCTCGCCTCCCCGCGGCCCTGTCTCCTCGGTCCTCGCCGACCTTGTCCTCGTCGGTCGTTGCCTCCCCGCGGCCCCGTCTCCTCGGTCCTCGCCGACCTCGTCCTCGTCGGTCGTTGCCTCCTCGCGACCCCGCCGCCGCCTCATCGACGCCTCCTCGCCTCCCCCACGGTCGGTCCGCGCAGCGCAGCTCCGTGCGTCGCGCCGCCGCCTAGCCCGCCTCCTCTCCTCGGACGCACGCCGCGCCAAGCAAAGACCGCGGCGCCGCCGCCTCTCCTCGCCGCATGCCCGCGCCAGCAAAGACCGCGGCGCCGCCACCTCCGGCCTCGCGCTCCGCCCCACGACCCCACCTCCCCGCAGCCGTGCCTACGGCCGTGCTCGGCCGTGTCGTGCTGCACGGCCCGACACTATTTGTGCCGTCGCGCCGCCACCGTCCGAGGTGGCGCCCGTGCACGGCCGGGTCTTGTGCCGACGCACGCCCATGAACAAGACGGCCGCCGCGCTCGTCTTTGGCCAACGATGTCGTGCCGTGTTGGCTCTAGGCCCGCCCATTTGGCCAAAGACTACTCTCATGTATATTTTTTTGCAACTTTGTACATTATATCAAAACCTTGTTGGTTAGCAAACAAAAATAGCGACATATAATTAAGTAGATTAGATAAATATAATCAAATTATGTAGTATATCATTTGAGTTGTTTGTAGTCTATTTCATCGCGCACATGTTATGAATGTTGCAGCACTCGAACGATTTAGGATAAATTTGCAGAAATAGGAAGACGTCTATTACAAATCTGTAAAAATTGTAGAGTAGGTAAGTAGGTCCATAGAGCGTAATCAAAATAATCCCAACTTTATTTAGCTCCTCATTTGTGCGCGGTGATTGTATTGTTAATGCCGGAAATTAATTTTAAACCAGAAAAATAGCATGACAAGTTTTAAAATTGTAAAGAAAACCTCGAGTTGCTAAGTAGGGTAGGTAGAGCTTAATCAAAATAATCCCAGCTTTATTTAGCTTCCCATTTGTGCATGGTGATTGTTTTGTTAATGCGGGAAATTAATTTTAAACCAGAAAAATAGCATGACAAGTTTTAAAATAGCAAAGAAAATTTGAAGTTGCTAAGTAGGGTAGGTAGAGCATAGTCTAAATAACCCAACTTTATTTAGCTTCCCATTTGTGCGCGATGATTGCATTGTTAATGCCGGAAATTAATTTTCAACTAGAAAAATAGCATGACACATTTCAAAATTGTAAAGAAAATCTGGAGTTGCTAAGTAGGGTAGGTAGAGTGTAATCAAAATAATCCCAACTTTATTTAGCTTCCCATTTGTACGCGGTGATTATATTGTTAACGCAGAAAATTAATTTTAAACCAGAAAAATAGCATGTCACATTTTAAAATTGTAAAGAAAATCTGGAGTTGCTATACAGGCTACGTATAACAAAAAAAACTCCAACTTAAATTTGGTTTCTATTTGTGGCTGGTAATTATCTTATTAATGCTGCTTCCTATTACCTTGTTGCATATTTTGTAGTCTTTACAATGTATGCATTGAATTTTAGGTATGGCGGACCAGGCCACGCTGCGCAGTGGCAGTACGAGTTGTTGGACCCGATGATTGATCTGCATCACCGTAGCCGCCCCAGTACCATCCTCCCCCAGGAGGGCGAGGCGGCGATTGAGCTTGGCATGTTGCAGCTACGAACGCCCATCAGGGCATGGAGGGTGGACCCACGCTGGGTTCTGAGGTACGAGTCGTTGCGATCTTTGTGTACTCATTTGCAGCATGACTACTTAGGGTGGGCTAACGTTCATTCGTAATCTTACCCGACGCAGGTTGAGGGCAACAGGCCTCCTTTCCCTATCGAGGATGGTGGAGGCGACGTGGGAGGACGACCAGGACCGCGGTCCTAGTCGTACATCCAGGCGTTTTCCATATAACTAGTCCCTACTGACGACGCTGGTGGACCGTTGGAGGCCAGAGACGCACACGTTTCACCTTCCATGCGGGGAGATGGCGCTGACCCTTCAGGACGTCACCTTCCTGACCGGGTTGCCTTGCATCGCTTCCTCTCGGCGCGTCGACATCCCGAAACACGTGGCGCCGCGGAGCTCTGGCAAGGTTCCACGACGTCTTTGCCGCCAAGCAAATGATTACAGAGTTCGCAGCCCACACGGCCAATGCTGCGGTGGATCTGCCAGTTCTACGTGAGTCTTCATAACTATTGTCCTCTCATATCAATTCATTTGTGAACCTTACTGATGTGTACATGTCTTCTTGCAGCCTGAGCGTGTGGTGGAGATCGTAGCCGATGAGACGGTGAAGAGGCACTTCGAGGCCTACCTGCTATGGTTGTTCGGGTGGGTGATGTTCCTGGGGCCCCACAACGTTAGCATCGACAAGCACTACGTCTGGTATGCACGTGAGCTAGCGGACTAGGAGGTGCACCAGATCCAGCCCAACGCCTAGGATCTGGCCGTGCTATGCGCGATGTACTGCGTACTGTACGACGCGTGCCGCCGGGCACAAGACAGCTCCATCTTCTCTGGATGCCCGCTACTGCTGCAGCTGTGGTCCTTCGAGCGCTTCCAGATCGGACGACCACAGCTGGACTTGGGGGCATACACGGTCAGCTTGTACGCCGAGGACGACGACGTGAATCGAACGACCATGCGCACAGTGTGGTGCTGTCGACGGGTTAGTCTCATGAACATTTATTATTATTCAACATGTAATCACAATTTTGTGTGCTTAGTTTTTGTTGGTCTATTCTACAGGTCACCTACACGCCGATCACCACGCAGGGGTCGTACCTGGGCTATGTCATGATGTTCGACCAGCTGACGGATGACCGCATGATCTGGAGACCGTACACTCAGGAGAGGGTGTATGCGTGCGTGCCTAGAGGACTGTCCAGCCTGTGCACACGAGACTACGTGTACTGGTACACGCGAAGGGCCTTGGTGCACGAGGTCTTTGTGGAGGATTACCATGTGCAGCGGGGCTTACGCCAGTTCGATCTACGACAGGAGGTTCCAGCCCGCTGGGGGCAGCAGCTGCCAACGCACGTCCATGGGTAGGTTCACGCTTTACTTCTTTTGTACAATGTGTGTTACGTACTGACCAAATAATTGTCTTGCCATCGATAGGCACACTAAGAAGGGAGTACGTGGTACTATCTCCTGGGCAGAGAAGATGTTCCCTTGGGTAGAAGGCTGGTTCAATGCCTACACCGACGTTGTCCTGGAGGATGCTCTGTATGACCCTAGGATGTACTCAGAGTACATGGAGTGGTACGCCAGTCGGACAAGGCTTCGCTGCGTCCGAGTCGTGGATGACCCACCATGACACGAGGCTGTGACATCCGACACGTACTCCACCCAGCCGGATTCCATATTCCACCGCCTAGTACGTATTGAAAGGCCCGTACTTCATATCGTTGTTTGCAAGATTTAGGTTTCCAACTTGTTGATTATGTGTACAGCTGGATCTACACCGGGAGGTCATCGAGTTGGCAGACTCCGCGCAGCAGATGACGCTGGTGGACACCAGATGGGTCCTACAGCGGATCGTAGAGGGGGTCGGCGAGGGATCTAGATCGCGACTGCGCTCCTGACGAGGGACCTAGTGGACCCACCAGTGCGTAGACGAGGGGTCAGCCATGGTGGTTCACAGCCACGGCCTCCTCCCCTCGACGTGGCGGGCGGGTCCTCGTGGCACGGTGGTGGGAGCACCTCGGGACAGTTTGCAAGTGAGACATTGATTTTCGCTTCTTAAATTTGAACACCACTAGTTACTAACGGTAATCTTGTCTTGCAGGTCCTCAGTTCCACCGTTACACGGGACAGGATTACACAGAGTCATCGGTGGCTGCCTTCGTGCCACTAGGTATGACTACCTTGCTTGCTTGCGTAACGTCCTATTTCGTGGTTATCACCATAATTACATGCGTAACGTAATGTTTCGCATGTCCTACACCATTTTGGGATGAGGCAGACCCGGAGCACGATGAGGCATGCTCCGGGGACTACTACCTCGACTAGCTTGGCACCCAAGACTCTGTGGGGGCTTCTCAGCTGCACGATGCGCTAGGACTGACCCAACCGACGCAGGACCCCCCCTATCGTGACACTACCTTCGGCTACTCGCACCGGTCGAGTCGTTCGGTAGCCTGATCCTCTGACGTACTCACACCAGTGCCGGGTAAGGCCAGGGGCGACACGTGGGGTATGCCCCAAGAGGGGCCGCTAGTAGATGTTTGTTCATCTAAATATCAGTAATGCCATGTAAATATTAATTTTTGTACAACTATTGTTACACTAGTCCCATTTTTTGTTATCTCTTTCTTTTGTGCAAACCGCGACCTAGTGAGGGAGTCCGCATCAGGACACCCCCACACCAACCCTATTTGTACGCCTTGACTCGACGCCACCTTTACAAACTGATATGACAACACACTACGACGCTTACTCCTAGAGCTATTCTTATCTAGGCATCAATGATAAAACTAATAAATGATCCAGAATTATGTGGCGCCGAGTCCTTCAACTCTTTGGAGCACCTTGTTTTATTCTTTATTACAAGTAGAATAACTCATCTTTTGGATGATTTGAAAGTCAATAGTTTAAGCTTTTGGATGAGTTGATTGATGAATCAAACATGGTGTGGTAGCATACTTGCAATATAGGCTTGCTTTCATGGCTCAACAGGAAAGAAAACGAATCAAGCAAGGAAGGCTAGCTATAAAACACGCATCAATATGCAATATGCAATCATTAGTTATTTGAGATTTGTTGATGTTTGAAAGGAGGCACAGAACCAGAATTACATTAGAGTCCGCAAAAAGAAGCACGTTACATGTGGTCACATGGCATGATGGTTCAACTAATTGCTTTAGTCATCCTCATTACTACTACGGTACACTGCGACACAAGCATCCGGACCATGTAAGTATACATGCCTTTAGGGGATAGTAAAAAACATGATGGGTAGGACGGGGGACTACTACAGAATGGTCTGATATTACTGTGTGGACCGGGGCCATTTGCCCTTCCTTGCAAGCTCGGTGTTGTACTCCTCGACGGCTTCCTTGTCCTTGGCCTTGGCCGCCAGTTCCCTCTTTTTCTCACACTCCCTCTTGCGAGCCTCGTGCTCCCTGTGCCTGCATGCCTCAAGATGAGCTTTCATCTCCCAACAAATACACTCGTTTTGCTCTTCATTGCGGCGTTCCTCCTCCCGGATCTCGTGAGCCCTTTTGGTATCCCACTCCTCATAGTCGATTTGCCACTGGTCACGTGCGTGGATCTCTTGGTCGATCTACTTGCGGTAGCTACTTTGAAACTAAGGGTGGACGAGAGAGGTTGTTAGTGCGTACTTTGAAAGAGAAATGGTAGAGAAACATACTATAACTGGTCCTTGCTGGCTGTCGATAACTACTCGTGTCCCAACGGCGGTCGGGATAGTCATCGGAGTAGTTCGCACAACCCCAGTAGTGCATGCCCAAGCTGAGCCGCTGCTTGGACTTGAAGAACTTGCATGTGTTCCTGCACCAACAGAGGGGCGGCGTCTCCCCCTCGGGCGGATGTTGCGGCGAAGGCTCAGTTGGAATGTTCTGGTAGGGGTTGCTACTACAGGGTGCATCATTGCGAGGAGGTGCCCTCTTGGCACGCTCCGTTTGTTCGTCTCGGGCCGCAACAGCATTGCTTGTTCGCGGATCTTGTCCCATTACTTCATCATCTTGTCCCATCGCTTGTCCATCTTGGCGTGGTGAAGCAAGCTATGGTGTAGTGTTGGGTTTGGTTGTATAGTATCCTCTCCTAGATCTCTTCCACCTCCTTTTATAAACCACATGGTTGGAATAGTGTGGTTAAATTCATGTCAGTGGCCTGCAAGGCAGAGTGTTGTTTTATCTTTATGAAAAGTTGTTGGCCAGACAAAGTACTATCACATCGATATGAAAAGCTAGCGGCCCCGAGGAGGAATGACTCATCAGGTCATGTCGCTACGCAAAGCTGCCTCGTCGGGTCACGTCGATGCACAAATAATCCGATATGATATTATTATTTTATTAACCCAATGAAAATAATTGTGAGAAAATAAATGACAATTTTTGTAGGTAATACATTTAGCAAATCTTGTTCGTAGGTTGGTAATTTTTTAGGAAATAAAAGGTTGGTGACAAGGTTGGTAGGTAATACGATTGGGGTAGCAACACGATAAATAATGTTACTGGTTTCTTCTCATTCATGAAGGACTGTGATGCATAGCTAAAGAGTGGACTGTCATTACAAGATTGGTCATTACTATCAGAACTACAACAAATCACACTGATATTACATAACATTAAGCAAAATGTCATAACACTTAGTTTCTTACAAATCAAAGTGATATTTCAGAACATTGGCAATCACATATTACAATTGTTTGTGCTTTCCCGTGGCCGCGCCCTCAACGCCCCCTATGTGGACTGCCTCGAGTCGGGCAGTTAGATGAGGTCCCCGTAGTGACGTTCGGAGTGCCAATGTCTCCTTCATCCTGACGATTTTTTGTGGGACATTTCTTGAAGGTGTGCCCAGACTCCCTACAAATGGAGCACTTCTTCGTATGATGTCCGGCTTCTACTTCATCTATGTCGTTCCTGATGCGTCGTACCTAATGCCGGCCAACCTTTCCCTTCAGCCTATCAATGTTCGCGGCCTAGATTAGTTGGTCCCAAGTCAGATGGCCAGTAAAATGACAAACCACGGCGTAACCATACGTCTCTGCACTCTAGGTTTGCAACATCGTCTCCTTGTTGAAATAATCAGATAAGTACTACCCAGGATGCAGCGCCACTGTCGAACATGCAGCCATGACATAGGAGCAGGGCCTATACAGAAGAAGGGGCTTGTTGCAAGTACATATGCAACTAGCGTGGAGTAGCGTGTACTCGTGGGTGATCCTCTCGCAGTTCGTCCCGCGGTGTCCTTTATCCCTACATATTATCTCGAAGCGAAGCTCCCTTGTGCCCATCTTGAATGCCTGGTGCATCTCACCTTTCTTGCTCTTTTCCTCCATGCACTTAGTGATCATAGCGAAGTAGAGTACTCTTGATTTGGGCCTTAAGCTCCTCATTTTCCTCTATAAGGTTAGTATCACAAGACAGAGAAAATAGATGCGTCTATTTTTGAACAACACGACATATCAAGCAAATCATCACAAGAAGTGGATATGCTAACCTTAGATGCAATGCAGAGGTTAACAACTACACATGGCATATCATCTAATAAATCACATGTTATACCTATATCCACCTTGGACTTATTGAGCTCATTGAGAGGAGAGTTTTATGCTCATCTTTTAGTACATCATAATTATTTTGAAGTGAGACATACTCTTTCTTCAAAACATTGAATTTTGATTTCTCCTTTCGTAGATACTCATTAAGCCCTCAAGCATATCCATTAAATCATCGTATGAAGGTTCATCATCATCATTTACCTTCTTATTACCTTTGGCCATAAAGCAATGAGGTGATGTGGATGGGGTTGAGGGCTTCTCATTGTCGGAGCTAGTTGAGCATTCATCTTCCAACGTTCATTCTTTTATGCAATCATCCTTGGTTGAGGTGAACCTTTTATAATTATTTTGAAGTTATGTCCGCATCTCATGAGCATTGCATACGACATCGAACACCTCTACACTCAAAGCACTAAATAAAACGTTAATTGCTTGAGCGTCGAGATATAAGCATTTCTCTTCCTCATTTGTTGGAGCAAGAGGATCCAATGGAGGAGAAAATCCCACATCTACAATCTGCCATATTTTAGGGCTTATGGCCTTAAAGTAACATGACATGCGAATTTTCCAATAAGCGTAATGTGTGCTACCAAATAGAGGTCCTTCACCGAGGTGCACTATATTACTAGTGGACATCATTTACTCTCTAGACGGTTAAGTTTAATAAATGAGAGACCAATGTTAAGTTTAATAAATGAGAGATCAATGTTAAGTTTAATAAATGAGAGACCAAGCTCTGATACCACTTGTAAGATCGAGGAGGCTGACTAGAGGGGGTGAATAGACAGTTTTAAAAATCTTTTGGCTAAAACCGAGTTTTATGCGGAATTGTAAATCAATTCGGTTTTGCTCAATTAAAACTAAATCAACTAGTCTTGACTAAGTGCACCAACAATATAAGGCTTATTCAAAGATATGTAAGTAATTAATTCTATAAATGTAAATTGCACAAAGTAAAATACAATAGAACAAACCACAATGACACAAGGATGTTTTACCGTGGTGTTTGGAAACTTGCCGGTCTCCCCTAATCCACGTTCAGGTAAACCCAAATGAATTGGACCGGCTCTACGAATTAAGCCAAGCACCTCAATTCCACTAGGGGTTGCTCTTTCTCCACCCCGAAGATGGCGAGCACCAAACCACTCACAACACGCCGGGCCTTCTCACAAGCTTCTTGAGAAGATCACTGGACCACGACGCCTCCACGTCTTCTAAGTGTTGGCAAACACCAAGAATAATAAGCCAAGCCTCTTGCTTGACTCTCACCACGTGCAACGAATGCACAAGCTCAAGTGGATATGAAATCCACCTCTAGATGCAATACATGCAACTAGAAACCTCTCTCCTTGCTCACAAGGTGCAACACATACACAATTGAGAGGAGAAGCTCACACTAGCTCAAGAGAGTGAAATAGGATGTCAAAGATTGTCTCTCAATCGGCCAAGGGGGTATTTATAGCCCCTACAACAAAAACTAGTCGTTGGGAGCAGAAATCAGCAAACTCAGCAAAATACGGTAGTACCGCTGTAGAAACCTGGCATTACCGCACTTACTGTTCAACAGTAAAAAGGGTGCATTAAATGCTCAAAAACTAGCCATTTTTTAGTTTGGTACAGTAATAACGTTGTACAAAACCAGTATTACCGTTCTGTGGTACTGCCACTCTTCTTGGACGGTATTACCACAGACCAATTTTAGCACAGACGATACTCGGAAAAAAGGTCATAACTTTTGACTCTAATCTTAGACTCTACTGAAGACTTATTCAAAGGGCTACACAACCCACCTGATTACATGATCTCAAACACATTACATCAATGCAGAAAGCACAAGAACTCCAGAGAGTCACAACCATGGTCTAAGTCCAAGAAAATAGCAATAAGCAATCTTAGACCATGTCAAGGGAACATGCATGAATCCCAACAATTTACAAAATACATTTGCAAACTTAGATTATGCCATAAGGAGTAGGTACATAGACTTCAACCATTTGCAAAATACATTTGCAAAATATAGTCATATGCTACAAAGATTAGACGCATGAGCCTCAACTATTTGCAAAACACATTCGTAAATAATAGCATCATGCCACGGAGAGCTAGAGTAAGCGAGATTGAGCTATCACTATATGATGAGACTCAAGCTACTAGACAAGACCCTTCTTAATAGTACGGCAATCCTATAATAGCAATCCGGTTTTCCAACCAAACACTAAGACTGGTGAAAGACTAGGAACACATTCTTAGCCCTAGCCAGTTATATCTTTGCCTTGAGCACCCTCTTGAAGTTTGATGACGTACATCTTCACTTCAAGTCCGAGTCATTGTCTTGATATGCATCAACCCATGATGAATCCTTCACTTGACCTCTATCAACACATGATGGGTCTTCTCTTGACTTGATGATCAACTCATAATCATCTCCTCTTCGAGATCTTGATATGCATCAACACATGATGCATATATCCTCTTTTCCAACCTTAACTTGATGACGATCAACTCATGATACCATCCAAAGTCTCCATCATCATGAAACATAACCGCCATGTAAACATCAATACTACCATACTACGGAAGTACCGCTCAAGACATATGGTCATACCAATTCTCAGGGAGAAGAAAAATTCCCAAAATATGCTCTCTGGAATAAATGTACTGTCAAATAAAACCCGGTACTACCGCACAACGATAGTACCGCTCACCAAAAGTGGTCATACCGATTTCCACTGAAATTCTTCCAGAAGCTATTTTAAATGCAATGCATGACCCAAGCTACTAGCGATGATCCCTCTATTGTCTTTGCATTGCCATCTCCATGTTGTTATCCATAATCCGGGACTAAGCCTTTAAAATATCTTAGCACACACATTAGTCCTATAACACAATTGCAAATAATTCGATATAAAGCAATACGAGTATATATGAACTACATAAGTTTTATATACTCAAAGGATATGTTTCAAAGTAGAGATCCCCAACATAAGTGGATAAAAAAAATATGAATCAATACTAATGAAACCACAAAACATAGAGTGAACTCCCCCTAAATGTGTGCATACACGAATGTCTAATAAAAACATATGCACATATTCAAATTAAACTTTTAGTGGAGTTCAATCTATATTTTGGATCCGAGAAATGCAACAAGATATAAGAATATGATGTCGAATGCATACCTAAGAATATGATATCGAATGCATACCTCTATGATTTTCACCTTTTCATCCAAATGAGACTAAATAATATCATAGTTAACAAACGAGTTAGTCTCATATTTAGATTTATCATTAATCACTAAAATACTCCATTAACTCGTAATAGCAGGTCTAAATTCTTCAAGTGCTTAAATACATTGATGCATGGACCAAAGACGAAGAATGCTCGCCGTAGTACCCTCTTATCCGCCCACTTCGAATACGTGGAATCTTGAATGTCGACATGAGTGCCGGAATTCCTGTCTTGTATGACTCGGAGTAGCCTAGGAAGGTTGTGGTAGGAGTCATCGAAAATACCAAACCTTGACTCCAATGTCTTCTGTTTTATCCTCCACGCCTTGGCATAGTTGAGTGTGTATTGGAACCTTGTCTCAATCGTCCGAATGATGGATCGTGGCTCAAAATCAAGATTATCTACGATCTCACCGTACATGAGGTTGGTGATGAAGCCTGATGATATGTTCCTGTGGGACTGCACTAACTCAGCAACAACACATGTGTGAGGAACCACTATAGAGCACTTCCAAAATGTGTTCTACTTAGGTTGAAATGTGTGCACTCGTCAAGGGCATCCCTCTACGCCGCACTTCACGTCATAGAATCTTGGGTTAGACTTGACGACTATGAATGTGTGCCGCACCGATAAGGCCCAGAATTTGACCGTCTCCTACACGACCTCCTTGCATTTGTATGTAGCTACTTGCCTGACCTCGCTCTGGTCGTACTCCTACAGCACACGGGAGTCTTCGTTGACGACGAGTTTGTCGAACTGGTATGTGTTCCACTCGGATGGAACTGCCTGCCAGTCCACATCATCCTCGTTGTTGGATCCTTCATCTTCTGACAATGCATTGTAGTCCTGGGATTCCTGATCCATCCTTTGCACTATGGCTTCTAGCTCCTCATCCTTGTCAGCCAGCCCACTGGCCTGCCTGACTGAATGAGCTACTTCTGCAGGGTCTTCGCCGACAACATCGGTAAGTCCGGGAGCTTCGGCCACTGTGTGCGTTGCGATATGGCTGGAGTCACCGACTTTTCATCAGCATCACCACCACCTTCTTGTTCAGCAGCCGCGGATGCAGGAGTAAGCTTGGCATATGCCTAGGCCAGAAGAACCAAATCCCACCCTCCCTTCTTTGGCATGCGTACATATGACTGCCATGACCTTGATCCCTTGAGCTGCCCTAGCTCTCAATATGTGGGCTATGCTGCTGGGGGGGTGTAAGGCAACTCAATCTCAGATCATACACATTATGGTCCACTTGGAACGTATGATACAATCATCGCATCATAGCGCACCATGTACGCCCCTCTGCTCTTGGTAGGGGCACGGTTGCCGATTCAAAATAAGACAAATCAATCCCCTCAAGACCCTCCAGAATAGTCCGTAACCGTAGTAAATTTTGAAATTGGCGACGCCCGACATATTTAACGCATTGCACCATAAAGAACATTTCCACGATTAACCACATATCTAAAACTAGGCTACCCACTGAAAAGTATTATGTACAACTAGAACTATATAGTCCATTCGGTTAAAAAAAATTACCTGACAGGTGAGCAACTCGACGGGCAGCGCTTCGCTAGCTTCTCTCCTCCTCTCTACTCCTCTCTCTTCCCTAAATAAAAGTGAGTCATGTGCCGAATTTTAGGGTTTCAAGTGTCTTCAACTGACGATAGAAGCATTGTTCATTTCCTGCCGCTAGTTGAACGAGCGATAGGAAATTGGCCCGGCGATAAGGGGGCAACATGGTTCCTATCGCTAGTTCAAACGGTGATAAAGACTCAGTTTTGTCATTTTTTTGGGACAAATATTTATTTTTTTAAAAAAAATTCCTAATACGTGATACCATACCTCTTTGCCTTTTGTTTTCGCCGATGTAAGTAAACCGCAAGAAATTTGGGGCTCCGGAAGTCAGAGCTGACGGCTACAGCCACCTCCGCCTGAGACCTTCGCTCCCCAACTCCCAATGGATCCGAGCTGATGGTTCCGGTGAGATCGCAACTTTCCGAGCTCGTCCATGGCCGCCGCCGCTGCTACGGCTCCATCTCCATCCATTATCACCAGAAAGTACAAGCAATGCAAACTGCAGTATGAGGTATGATGGTTCTGTCTCCATTGCTGCATTCCTTTATCGTTCTTGGTTGTTATTATGCAGTTCTTGGTACATTTCCCCTCCCATTATTGGAGTAATATGGGTAAAATTTTGTGGGTGCACATGTCGTTGGGAAAAAAAAAATAGGTCCTATGAAGTGCTTGTTAATGGGATAATAATGGCTAATGAGTGACAAGATGGATGGATTTCTTTTTCTTGGTTTACACATAGTAGAATTTGAAGAGTGGGGAATTAGATACAGAACATCGCTGGAGATCCTCTTATTTATCGTCTTTGCCCTTTGAGAGGTTCATCCTCATCTATGGCGCCATTGATTCTAAATATTTAACAATTTGCAGAAATGAGACAAAAGACAGTAGTCACTCAGGAGTGATTGTTGAGCTCATATTATTTCTTTTGTTGCACTGTTCAACGTACTACCTCATCAGTCATTTTGTTTGATCAAGAAAATAATAGTGTGGATATGGACTGTGTTAAAATACTGAAAAATGGTTGTTGATGCAACAAATCAGAGTTTTAGTCTATGTATGGGGATAAATCTTCCAGATTGACAATGCATATAACTATTACTGCTAAAAGTACATAGGGACAATTAATCTAGAGAATATGGATCTTCGTTGATGCAGGTTTGATGGTTGCCTGGATTAGATATTTACAGTGATATTTTTACGGCTTTTGTTGAGTCAATTTAATATTGTGTAAACATTTTCCTGAATCACTTGGGTTTTACTTAGGACAATAACACTGAAAAATCCCAATAATTAGTGGCAAAGCTTTGTTGCAGTAATTTTGTGTTGTTCACTATGAGGAGCAGATCCCATGTGCATCTCGTGAATGAGTAGTGCAGTTGCTAGTATGAACCAAAATATATTTGTATGCAAAGAAATCTGCAATAAGTACTCTCCTAATCGTCAGTTTCCATCTGGTTATCTGGAAAAACTGATTCTATGAATGACTCTCTCAATAGGGGCTACTGAATTAGATTGTGGAATAACTTCCTAACTGGTCTACTTTTGACACCATATTGCAAAGATTTAATGTAGCTCATGGCTCAATCTGTGAATTTTGCTTGAAGAATAGTGGTGCTGGTAATTCCATAATCTCCAGACTCCAGCTATGTAATTTTCCATTCCCTAAACATCTGCTCTTGTAATTTTGGCTTTCTCTACTGGCAGGATTAAACCCACAAAAAGGTATCTTGTTAATGTTGTATCGGTACGAACAGTTTCAGCAACGAGTCTGAAAATCAAAAGGTGAATATGGCAGAAGCTTTAATCATAGTGGTTCTTCAAAAGATTACCTCGGCTCTTGGAGAAGAGGGATTAAAAATGCTTTCTTCTAACTTCAAGAAGCAAGCACCTGACCTGCTAGAAGTTACCAATAGAATGAGGCTACTCCAAAGTGATTTCTCAATGATGCAAGCATTCGTAAGTCAAGTAGATGTTCACAGGTCCAGTGATAAGGTATTGGAGGCCTGGATGGAACAAGTAAGACAAGCAGCCCATGAAGCTGAGGACATTGTTGATGAATACATTTATCATGTTGGACAAATGGAAGGGGGTGGGGCAAACAATTTCCTAAAGAAAGCATTGAACCAAGCGACAGAAATTAAAAGATGGCGGAAGCTTGCAGCTCAGGCTAAATTAGTGGAGGGTCGTCTTCAAAAGATTACAGAAACAAAAAATAGGTTTGATGTCTCATTTGCAAGCAGTGGAAGAGATAATACATCGAGCTATTCTATTAGTCACCAACATCTATCCGAATATTCTTACCTGAATGATGATGATGATTTTGTAGGGAATGCTGAAGAGTTGAAGCAGCTAACAGAATGGTTATCCGATGCAAAAAAAAGATCGTAGTATAATCTCGATATGTGGAATGGGAGGGTTGGGTAAGACAACTCTAGCTAGTAGCATCTACAAGAAGGAACAAATTAAAAGAATGTTCATCTGCCGTGCATGGATCTCAGTCTCTCAAAGTTACCAGGTCAAAGATCTCCTCAAAAGAATCCTAGTGCAGCTTATGACAAAAAATGTGCATATTCCAGAGGGGCTTGACACTATGGATTGCGTGAATCTAGTCGAACAACTTCAGAGATATTTACAGGGAAGGAGGTACTTCATTGTGTTGGATGATTTATGGAGTAGGGATGCTTGGCCTTTACTAGATAAAGCATTTGTGATGAACAACAACGGGAGCCGAATAGTTATCACAACTCGGATCGAAACTGTGGCATCCCTGGCGGATGCGGGCCTTGAAATGAAGCTTAGACTTCTACCCAAGGAGGAAGCATGGACTCTTTTCTGTCGAAAGGCTTTCTCAAGATTAGAAGACATAAGTTGCCCCCTCAATCTCAAGACATGTGCTGAAAGAATTGTGGAGAAGTGCCAGGGTTTGCCACTGGCTCTTGTTGCTATAGGGAGTCTTTTATCCTACAAAGAATCGGACGAGCACGAGTGGGAGTTGTTCTATAGCCAACTTAGGTGGCAGTTGAGTAACAACCCAGAGCTGAGCTGGGTTGCTAGTGTTCTGAATCTCAGTTACAATGATCTCCCTAGTTACTTGAAGAATTGCTTTCTTTACTGTGGCGTGTTCCCTGAATATTATCAAATAGAAAGAAAACGATTAATCAGGCTGTGGATAGCTGAAGGATTTGTTGAGGATAGAGGACCTGAGACGTCACTTGCAGATGTAGCTGCATGTTACCTGAAGGAACTTGCTAATCGTTCATTGGTTCAAGTTGTCGAAAGGAATGAATATGGAAGGCCAAAGAGGTTCCAGATGCATGACCTTGTGAGAGAAATATCTCTAAACATATCCAAGAAGGAAATGTTTGCTAGTACATGGGACTGCCCTAACTCAGGTGGCATTTCTGATGGATCTCGTCGTGTTTCCGTACAGAAGGATGGTAATTTAACGCAAGCAGCAAAAAGTTCAGCACAGCTTAGGTCTCTTCTCATGTTTGTGGAAGAAGTGACATCGTCTTGGTTCAGAGACTATTATCCAGGCTTTAGATTGCTAAGGGTGTTGTGCCTGAGACACTGCAATATTCAGAAAGTGCCTGATGCTGTCTCTGATTTCTTTAACTTGCACTTCCTAGACTTGGGATATACAAAATTGAAGGAGATACCGAGATTTATTGGTAAGCTTAGCAATCTCCAAACATTATATCTGAATGGATCTGTACTGGAGCTACCGAGCGACATGACAATGTTAACCAAGCTTCAGCACCTACTTATAGATGTTGGACGGTTTGCAAAGTCAGCAAGTGATAAAATAAATCGCCCGGAACATCTGCAGACTCTGAGAAGCATAGAAGCCAACTGCCGGATAGTTAAAAATCTTAGATGCTTGACGAGGGTGAGAAGCCTTGGCATCATGAAGGTGCTAAAATCCTACAACACAGATCTGTGGACTTCAATCAGCAAGATGGTTGCTTTGAATTCCTTGGCTGTGCTCGCAGCAGACCGTGACATAGATGTTCTTGATCTGGTAGACTTGAAACCATTACCACGTCTGGAGAAGCTCATGTTAAGTGGCAGGCTGCATGAAGGAGCTGTTCCGCCCATATTTGGTCACTTCCCCAAACTGAGAAGCTTAAGGCTTTGCTTTTCTGGACTTCATGAGGACCCACTTGCTTTGTTTGCTGCCATGTTTCAGAATCTAGGTCACCTTAATCTTTACCGTTGCTACAATGGGATGAAACTGACGTTTCGTGCCGGGTGGTTCCCTAAGCTCAAACACCTGTACTTGAGCTCCATGAGTGAGCTTAAGGAGGTTGAGATTGAGGATGGCACCATGAGAAGCTTGCATCGGCTGGAGCTATGGGGCCTGAGAAGTTTGACATCAGTGCCAGAAGGCCTTGTGTACCTTAGGTCAGTCCAGCAGCTGTGCATCGGCTCGATGATGCCTGAAGAGTTCCACAGGAGGTTAGAGGGAACCGATCGGTGGATTGTTCAGCACATCCCCTACATTGGAGAACCGTGATTGAGATGCCACTCTCACAAGTAAGCATGGTGCTTCATCAAATAATTATATTGAGTATGAAATTGCATGAGTTCACGCCTAATCCTTTACATTAGGCCTGATAGGACTGGCTATGTGATTTCTTTTTTTTAAAAAAAAAAAAAGTTGTTGGCTTAATCTGTTGTAACTAGTAATTCCAACGTATCATCTAATTTATATATGTGCTGCTTCATGCTGGATAAGACTTCTTCTAAGGCTAGTTGGAAATAATCGTAGTGGAAGTTTTCTTGATGAAATATTCCTAGCAGAAATTATTCAAAATATGCGTAGCTAAATCTATAATAATATCCCCTAGTGGCTTTGCACTTCGAACTTATACTCCATAGTAAGATTTGCATGTATCTAGCTGTCTGTTACTGAAAACAATTTTTCTCTGTATTGTGGCAAGTTCTACTTCTACCTATATTTAAAAGTATCAGCCTTTTTTTTGCGAGAGTATATTTGAAAGTATCATTATATGCATGGTCATTCTATAAGGATCAAAGTAGTTAATATCTCAAAACTCAGTAATTGCATTGCGTATCTAGCTTCTTATTACTGTTCTGGTATCATTGCCTATAGATAACCGAAAACCAAAACAACAAAAGAACAATTTTCAACCCTGCCATGACATTCATTAAAAAAAAATAGAATGATAAAAACTCTGAATTGGTAGGGTTTATACCTTACGAAAAAGGTCAAATAGTTTGCGGGACTCCAATATTTTCTTTTCACGTGACATTTTGGTTGGATATACAGCATATAACAAGAAATTCCTAGCTTCTTAACCCAATTTTGTAAAAAACTTCTAGGTCTAAAATGGAACTAACAAAATGAACAAGGAAATCATGAATGCTTTTAACAGAAGAGGTTGCTTACAGCCTTGCACCCCCAACTGATGTTTTCTGGCTTTCTGCAGGCATGAATGTTCAGACAAGAACAAGCAGAGGAAGGGATCAATGGCCGAATATCCTAGCTTCAGCAAACAACGGCCACAGATCATTAATGGAGAGAATTGTACAGAATCCACACGTACTTCTGCATTCTTAGAAGTTGGAGGCAAAGTGCATGCAAAAAAAGGAGAATGCAGAAGATGGTATAAATGAATGACTATGCACTCTACGATAATTTAGCAGTAACATACGTATATGTTGCGCAAATTACTCATTTTTGTTCCTTGGGATAAGGATTTGACGTGTCATGATAAACTCCACCCAACATTTTCCTATATATAACATTGGAATAAGAAGAAATCGCAACACTTTTCCGCAACACATGACAATTGATTTTGAGAGTCAAATTTCCTCTCTTTTTTTCAGAATCCTACTTCTGTTCTCCAACCAATGCAAAGTCGGATTAGTATTCTATGCCTTAATAGTTCCTATGCCTTAGCTGATTTTCAGTGGTTAAATTTGGAAAGAACATAGCGTAATGATCTACATAGTATGCCTACAGTAAATAATTATATAGAAGCCAACCGTTGGTCCCTCTAAATAGCGTGGCGCTCGTTTTCTAATAAAAAACCAGGGTTCAATTCCTACCGATCATGCCGCACAACATAGGTTATTTGTTTAATTTTTGGAAGTGTGATCATGTGAGATCTTATGTTGGATAAGTCTAAAGACGGTGAAGATAAATGTGACGAGCTGTTATAAGCCTGATAACTAGGTATGATTGATGAACGATTCTAAGAGCATGTTTGGAACGCAGAAATGGAAAACAAAAGAATGGAGGAAAAACACAAGAAAGGTGTGGAAAAAACACAAGATTTTTGTAAAAAATTCACTGCAAACAGTTTAATTACCATAGGAATCAGAAAAAAAAAATTCATGTGTTCCAAACGGGGTTGAAACGTAAGGATTTTTCCTTCCAATATGTCCTCTTGTTCATTTTCCTGCAAAAAGTACAAGAAGGAAACCTTTGCAAAGGAATTGTGAGCACGCAACGCCTTCCTCCGTTCCAAACGCCCAAATGCTACCCATTCCTAATCTTCATCGTGGCACTCGTTTTCTAATCAAAGATCAGAGTTCAATTCCTACCAATCATGTCTCACAACATAGGTTATTTATTTAATTTTTGGATGTGTGACCATGTGAGATATTATGTTGGATAAGTCTAAAGATAGTGAAGATAAATGTGATGAGCTATTATAAGCTTGATAACTAGGTATGATCGATGAACGACTCTAAGAGCCTGTTTGGAACGCAGAAATGGAAACCAAAGGAATGGAGAAAAATACAAGAAATGTGTGGGAAAAACACAAGAATTTTGTAAAAATTTCACTGAAAACAGTTCAATTCCTATGGGATGGGAATCAGAAAAAAAAAAAAAAACTCTCGCGTTTCTAACGGAGTCTAAATGTAGGGATTTTTCCTTCCAATATGACCTCTTGTTCATTTTCCTGCAAAAAGTACAAGGAGGAAACCTTTGCAGAGGAATGGTGAGCACGCCACGCATTCCTCCGTTCCAAACGCCCAAATGCTACTCATTCCTAATTTTCATCGTGGCGCTTGTTTTCTAATCAAAGATCAGAGTTCAATTCCTACCAATCATGCCTCACAACATAGGTTATTTGTTTATTTTTTTGGATGTGTGACCATGTGAGATCTTATGTTGGATAAGTCTAAAGACAGTGAAGATAAATGTGCCGAGCTATTATAAGATGGATAACTAGGTATGATCAATGAACAACTCTAAGAGTTTGTTTGGAACGCAGAAATGGAGAAAAACACAAGAAAGGCGTGCGGAAAATACAAGAATTTTGTAAAAATTTCATTGGAAATAGTTTAATTCCCATGGGATGGGAAGCAGAAAAAAATTTCCGCATTCCAAACGGAGTCAAAATATAGGGATTTTTTCTTCCAATATGACCTCTTGTACATTTTATGCAAAAAGTACAAGAAGAAACCTTTGCAGAGAAATTGTGAGCATGCAACACATTCCTCTTATCCGGAGCCTGGAACCGGATATCTGAAATTTTCGCGGATTTCGGATTCAGAGCCGGATAGTTTTTGCCTGAAACAGAAACAAATTCGGGAAGAATGTATCCATCGGATTGAGGGCTATCAGGATCATTTATCGGATAGTATCCGATAAATACTATTTCGGATATCCGGTAAATTCTAGGCCCAGTGGGCCGAAGAGAGAATCAGCCCACGAGGATTTCCAGTATTTAATTATAATTTTTATTTTTAGAAAAATATAGGAAATCCAAACAGGTCAAGAAAAATGGCAAATGAACTCGAAAAAATTCCAGAAAATTTACAAAAATACTTTGGAACATAAGGAAATTAAATAAAATACTTTTGAATTTAACGGATGTTTGATTTATTCATATTAAATCATTTTTCTATTCTAAAAAATCTATTTAAGCTTTGTTAAATTCTAGAAAATCATGAAAATTTTATACAACCTTATTTTAAATAAAATTTTCTAAAAACATGAAAATTGTGATGCTACAGACTGGCTACTAGTCAACGTTCTATTTATCCCTAACTAGTTATTGATACTTGTCTGTAGGCTTTGTATTTATTGTACCTGTTTTGTTATGTAGTTTACTAGTTACATTTTGCACATATTTTGTGCTACTATCACTATGACTTGCTACTACTTCTTTAACTAATCCCTGTGATAGTGTGATGTAGTTAAATTTGCTTGTTGAATTACTAATATAGTTGCATGTTGGATATATAGTATGGTTAATTGATCTGTATATGTGCGACATACCAACTTTCTGTTTTCGCGCAATATCTGACTAAGTATTCGTGACTGAGATAATCCGTATTTGGTTCAATATGTATTCACTCCGTATTCATGATCGATACTATCCGTATTTATATTCGTATCCGATTCTACTCCGATTAAAAAAAGAATAAGATACGAAATAAACTATATTCTTCCGTATCTGTCCCATGCACCTCGCATACCGACCCGCACAGCTCGGAATTTTTGGCGAATACGGTCGATTTACAAATCGTATTTACATTTTTGATCATACACAAACCGTATTTGCAGAAATGGCAACGCGGGCGCACGGTCACCCCGCGCCAATGTGCTGCCATGGCGCCACGCGCGCGTGGCAAGACGCCACCGCTACGCCCCGCGCTTTTTCAATTTTTTCTTTTTCCTTTTTTTTCAATTTTTTAAGACGTAAAAATATTTTTTTAAAAAAAATTGCTACAGTGTGGGCGCACGCTCACCCTGCGCCCACACTGTAGCAAAAATTTTGTTTTTTGTTTTTTGTTTTTTTAAAAAAACATTTATGTTTATTTTTTGTAAGAATTTTTAAATATAGTAAATAGGGTCCAAAAATTATGAAATTTTTTATGGAGCCTTCTGACACCGTGTACTTACTTGTGTAATATTTTCAAAATTTTATCCATTATGAATTTTTCTCGAAAATTCATTTAAGTATATTGTAAATAGGGTTTCATCATTTCATGTGACTTAGAATGTATAAAAAAACGCTGCATAAAATACGCTGCATTTCAACTCCATTGGAGATATCTGAAGGAAGGAAGAATAATTGTCACTCTCGTACAACATCCCAGCGGCAATCCAATATCATCACTACATTGGATGATATTCTTTAATACTGTATCCAATATCATCACTGCATTGGATGATATTATTTAATAATGTATTGTACCATAGGCTAGATAAACTTGTACATGAACCGACTGAGGGAAATGCGTGGCATGCAGATCATATAACGATGTACCGTAACCTCCGACTCGTGTGTGTTTCGAAGGCTACGGTACATCGTTATATAATCTACACGCCACGTATTTTGCCTATTTGGTTTATGTACAAGCCTATCGAGCCTGTAGTGCGATGCAGTATTAAAGAATAGCATCTACATTAGGGTTTCATCTTGCATCCCGAGCTTGTCTGGCTCTCTCTCTACCGTGAAGTGGTAGGGTCTGTCTCCTCGTAGATGGCTCTTCGAGTAGACGGTGACCTTGACGCGCTACATTTCCTTGTCGTACTTGTTGATAGTGAAGTCATGATACTCTGGTCGGTGGACGTAGCCCAAACCCTGAAGTATGCACCACAACTCTGCACAGAAACCTCCTCCCTTCTCAGCGCAGGTGTTCATGAAACACATCTAAAAAATTTTGAAATTAAGAAAAGATAAGTATCCAATTTAAGCCATAACATTTTCTTACATGTGACTAACAACGTTAATTACCACTAAACTAATTCACTATTACTAAACTAATTCATTACTAGTCAACTAACTAATTACGACTAATTAATTACCCATAAACTATCTAATTATGACTAGCTGACTAAGACTGACTAATTATAACTACGATAATAACGGCAAAAGCATAGCACAAATTACCTGCCCTTCGGAGGAAGTAATCGATCAGTCATTCGGGGGAAGTAATCAATCAAGGTCAAGCGACGAGTGAGTGCGAGTTCGGTATTTATAATGAGCGGAGAATGAGTCGCGGCGTTGGCGCCGGGAATTCCGTAAGATTTGGTGCCAGAATTTCTGGACGAGGCGACAGATGTGCAGATGAAGGAGGAGGGACGGTGGGATAATGGACAAAATTTCATGAAATCATTCCAAGTCACATGAAATGATGAAACTCTATTTACAATATACTTAAATGAATTTTTGAGAAAAATTCATAATGGATAAAATTTTGAAAATATTACACAAGTAAGTACACGGTGTCAGAAGGTTCCATAAAAAATTTCATAATTTTTGGACCATATTTACTATATTTAAAAATTCTTACAAAAAATAAACATAAATGATTTTTAAAAAAACAAAAACAAAAATTTTGCTACAGTGTGGGCGCAGGGTGAGCGTGCGCCCACCACTGTAGATTTTTTTAAAAAAATTTACGTCTAAAAAAATTGAAAAAAAAAAAAAACGCGCGCAGGGTGGGCGTGCGCCCACGCGACGTGGCGGCCGGGTGGCACCGGGCGCAGGGTGGGCGTGCGCCCACGGCGACGTGGCGGCACGGCAGCGCTGGGCGCAGGGTGACCGCGCGCCCGCGTTGCCATTTCTGCAAATACACTTTGCGCATGATCAAAAATGTAAATTCGGTTTGCAAACCGACCGTATCCGCAAAAAAAACTCCACAGCTTGCAGTTTCCAGCGACAGAACAGTCACACGAAACCTCGTCAGGCTTAGCTCCCTGTCTCTTCTCCTCCTCTCCGACGGTGCCAACTCCGACTCGAACCGAGCGGGGATATGGCGAGGCGCGCGCCGGCGGCGCGGCTCCTCCGCCACCTGCGGCCCCTAGCCGGCGTCTCCGGCGAGCCACCGACGCGAGGTGATTTGGTCCTCTCCGCCAGCTCCGCCTGGTTCGCACGCTTAGACTCGTGAATCCCCATCCATCCCCATGTCGAGCTTTCTGAGTGTGCTATTCCGGCGGCCTCCCGGTGCCTCTCCGGCTGGCGGCCCTCCTCCTCCCAGTGCCGGCGCCCGGCGGGTCACCCTCCGTTCGTCTCAAAGTCTCGCTGGCACCGCCATCATCAAAGAAACCACCTTCTTCTTGGCCTCCTCACCTTCGCCCGCGCCGCTGAACACGCCTCCGCCAGGCTTCCTTCGGCTGAACCGCCGAACAGGACCAATTATTCAGTCCATATAATGCTTTAATTTGATTTGTATTAATACCCTACCCTTGCTCCCAATGTTCCGATTATTAGATGGTGAATTCTTGGTTTTCTTGGTATATGTCCAAGCTTGTCATTAAATAGCTCTGGTGATTTCTATAAAGCTGCAGGCAATATTTTTTTGATTGAAATCTTATGATAAATGATATTACTCAGGCGTATCTCGTACTCGATATGGATCCACAAACCATACTCCGACGGCTCATAGGAGATTCTATTGGATTCCGCGTCCACAACACCCCTTGGATGGACCTAGAGCTAGCGTGGGAACAAATGAAGCACAACGTAGTCTCAATGACCCATTTAAAGTACAACAACGTACATTTGGTTCTGCAACGATGCCCATCCAGAGGAATCCAGCCTATTCAGTGCTAAATTCTGATGATGTCTCTTACTTCAAGAGCATCTTGGGTGGCAATGGTGTCATTCAGGATAAAGACAGGGTGGCAGTTGCAAATGTGGATTGGATGGGTAAATACAGGGGTGCTAGTCAGCTATTGCTTTTACCAAAAAGTGCTAGTGAGGTATCTCTCGTCAGCTAATCAAGTGATTTTAATTTATGAACACCAGGTAGCTGGAATTCCATTTCCTGGAAATTGCAATAACAAGTACTGAAGTAGCGGCAATCGTTTTTTAAAACATAATTTAGTGGTGGCTCCATGGTGATATTTGTATAATATGTCTAATCACATTATGCACCCTAAATCTTCAAAATTTAAATGATACATAAGGTTGGCTTATTTAATGAGCAAATCAGTTTGGTTTTGATGATAGGAAAATATTTATCCACTTAACAATGTTTGTCCCAATGGCCAATGTAATTTGTGGTTTTTGTTTTGGCCTTATCGTAATCTATCCACAGATTTTTATCCTGGGTATCAAGCTATCCCGGTTATCATGTATATATCTATATTTTGATGTATTCCTATATGAAGTAACTAGTGATCAGACACATTGTTCAAAAAATTAAACACTATCCATTGTCATAATCATTTTTCTAAATAGACAGGTTAGTCATTTCAAAACTTAAATTTTGTATATTTAACTTGTTCACCATTTTGTCATAAAATCAAGCTTAATAAACATTGTATGCATTGAGTCTCTCTGATCAAAGCATATTTAAGTGGAATATGGGATCAGATTTGAATATATGTGGTGCCTCATAAGCAAAACACTGCAGCGTTTGGATAAAATAACACACATCACATCACATTAGTAATCTGTGCTAATAGATATTTCCCAAGCAACAGTGCGAGGAATGCTAAAAATACCTTATGCAGCAAAAATGTAAGTATCATCTAACAAAAAACACATGTGGTGCTGCCATGCTGGTTCTTTCTTAGGAATGTATTTTCTTTTTCATCCAGCTCATTTATTCTAGTTCTCTGCTACTCCTGATCTGACACAACAAAAACTGGAAAATTTATTTATTCAACCATTCTTGTTTCCAGGTTTCTAAGATACTTTCTTATTGCAACTCGAGACAATTGGCTGTGGTTCCCCAGGGTGGCAATACAGGCCTTGTAGGTGGCAGCGTGCCCGTTCACGATGAGGTCATTCTAAAATTTTCTTTTAATGATAATAAAAATATTTATTTATTTTCTTATTTTTGTGTCAGCAGCGAACAACTTCAGATAAATTTATTTTTTTGCTAGAACTTATCTTACGTGTGCCTACCTTTCTTGAACTTCTTTCGGTTGCTGCCTTGGTGGGATATTTACTTCATCATAATAATCTAAGTTGTACAGAATGAATTATTTATTCACATGGATCAACCAGATTGATTAGGAAGTCAGTGGGATAGATTATACTGCGTGCTTCGCATTTCCATATTCATGTTCAATACTATCTGTACTACATTTTGTTATAATTTTGATATAGTTCATATTACCTTTTCGAATACTTGTTGATGTGACTTTTTTTTTGCGTACCTGTTCTAAACTTCTTTTGTGGTATCTAGTGCTTCTGCATTTTCTATTTTACTGCTGTTCCTTCCATTTAGGTCTGAGATCACAGGTGTTGCTCCCTGTGTCTGCAGGTGATTGTCAACCTTGGTGGTATGGACAAAATAATTTCCTTTGACAATGTGGGTACAGTTTCTTTGTTTGGATTTGATGTCCTGAATTCTGTTATCTATGGCTTCTTCAAACTTTAAGTTGTCTATCCATAGTAATTTCATGAAAGAGTTGTCAGATTGTAAGCATGATTATTATGATGTTATCAGGTAAATGGTATTCTTACTTGTGAAGCTGGTTGTGTGTTGGAGAATTTAAGTACCTTTGTGGAAAATGAAGGGTAAAGTTGTCTCTGGCATTTCCCCTATGGTTCTGTTTTGATTCGTAGTTTAATTCATAAATAGTGTATTGGCTGTTGAGTTGTCAGGCTATCATTGGCACATAAATATTCATTGGTTCCCTGCTTATTATATAATCACTCATGAATGCAACGTGTGCCAGTTTGTCGTTCACGTAATCTTGTTACTCCAGTATACCTTTTTTGTAAGATCCATTTGTGCTTCTTTTTAAAAAAGCAAAATATCTAAGATGCCATTTATTCTTTTATATTCAGGTTTATTATGCCTCTTGACTTGGGAGCAAAAGGTAGTTGCCAAATAGGGGGGAACATTTCAACTAATGCTGGTGGCCTACGTTTCATTCGCTATGGTTCACTTCACGGAAATGTACTTGGTAAGTACAAGTTAGACCTTGCATTTCGTATGAACATAAATTAGCTATGTTTTGAACTCTCATGTTCTATATTGTTTTTTCTGGAAAAAAAAGGTTTATGTTGCATATAATATTTCTTTTTGCTATGTTAACCTTGTAAAAATATCTTTGTTTCAATTGTCTTGTGGGGAGCAACAAAATTTCTTGTGTGTTGTCTGAGTTCCTTTGTTACAATATATGTTACTGATATAATGATGATGCATGGAGGGAATCCCCTAGAAAATTCTAACTCTCTGCAATGTGTAAGGCTGAAAATTGCTAGATGCTTTCTAAAAAATACGATTGTTAGCTCTGTGTATTTTATTTCTTCCTATTCAGGCCTTGAAGTTGTGCTGGCCAATGGAACTGTCCTTGACATGCTTACTACTTTAAGGAAAGACAACACTGGATACGATCTGAAGCACTTATTTGTTGGTAAGTACTGAATGCACTAGCTATTTCCTGTTCTTTTTGGGTTTTCATTGAATATGTTTAATTGCAAGCAATTAGTAAACACATGATTGATGTTTCAGGAAGTGAAGGCTCGCTAGGAGTAGTCACTAAACTTGCAATACTTACACCTGCAAAGCTACCTTCAACTAATGTTGCATTTCTTTCCTGCGATGACTACATAAGCTGCCAGGTCTCTTGCAAACACTCCTTTTGTATATCTAGGCATTGTTGGCCCTTGTTATCAACTGTATATATGTGATCTTGAAGATAGTGATTACTGCTTATTGTTCATGTTCCCAGAAATTACTGCTGGCAGCTAGGAGGAGCTTGGGTGAAATTATTTCTGCATTTGAGTTCATGGATCGTCAGTGTATTGATCTGGTACTTACATAAGCAAATTTTTAAAGAAATTGCACCTTGCACGTCATAGAGAAGAAACTGCATTCAAATATGATCTTTGTCCTTATTTAAGTCCCAAGTTGGCATTTTGAACAGTAGGGAAGACGGAAGAGATTGTGAATGCCTTGCCAATTTATATCAATTTGATGCAGTGAAGCATGTCTGCTTTTCTTATTTATGTGTTTGGCACAAGAAAAGAACATGCTTGAGTTTGTGTTACTGTATATGAAGAAATACTTATTATTATCATCTTGTCTGCTTGCGTATTTAATTTGGTTTTGAAGGCTATGACACATTTGGAAGGAGTTCATAATCCTTTACCTCACTCCCCGTACAAATTTTACATTCTAATCGAGACCACAGGAAGTGATGAATCATATGACAAGTAAGTTCTTGTAGCATAACCACATGCTCCAAACAGTAATTCTGTGTTAGCATAGTAACGGTGGTAGTCCCTTTCGGAAAAAGAAAAAGAACGGTAGTAGTTGCTATCAAGGTTGTCAGAATCGTGATCCTAAATCGGATCGGAGGTTCCTCGACAGGATCACGAATTGTAGAATCGATGTAGAATATAAGATCCTATCTGATTCTACCAAAGAAACATTTTTTAAAAAAATCTACCATGTATTTTAACACTACTACATTTTTAAAATTATACTTTTAGAACTTTTGTTTACAAAAATGTAGTGCAAAGGAAAGATCATTTGTTATTTATGCAAATTATAATGGACATGAATAGATAAAAAGTAAAATTTTACGATTAAAAGGACAAATACAATTAATTATTTATCATAAATTACTAGAATCGGTAGAATTGGGTAGGATCATATGAAATTTTTTATCATGATCCAACAAATTTTTTTGTAGAATCGTAATAATATTAAGATTCTACAAATTAAGACTTTACCTAGGATCAGATCGGTCTAGTCAATCTACACTCGTATAATCGTAGGATCGTCTGACAAAATCGAGATTCTGACAACCGTGGTTGCTATTCCTTTTCTATTATGAGTTACTGTCGGTATTAAATAACATACACAAAGCTAAGTGGAAAATCAATTTATGCAGACTCTTATATTGATAACCACTTTCTGAAGGTGCTATCCTGCACAGCTTGTACTTACTGATCTTGGGCTTATTGTGATGGATATTATTTAAGTTACATATCTTGTCATTATGTTGCTTTTCTTTTGTAGAGCAAAACTTGAAGCTTTTTTGTTGCGTTCAATGGAAGATGGCCTGGTAGCTGATGGAGTTATAGCTCAGGATATTAGCCAAGCGTCTAATTTTTGGAGAATTCGCGAGGTTGTCATCCTATATTTGAAGTCTGTGTGTCTTTTAGATCTTGCTAGTGACTAATATGCAGTCTTAACTCTTAAACACAGAGTACTATAAAACCCTGCGAATCGCAAACTGGATTCATCGAACCCGAACCGATTTAGGGTACAGGGTTCGTGTTCGCAATGGAAATTAGAAGAAAAAATAGCGAACTATGAACCCGAATCCCGTACCGTGACTCGGATGAACCACGTTTTTAAACAGTTAAACCTGGTAACAATTGACACTGAACTTATCACATGGCTAGTGATGATTTTGTGATACTATGTAGTACTATAAGTTATTAAAATGTAAGGTGGATGTTTGATGGTTAATGCGTGCTGAATCTTCAATATAAGTATTCAGTGGTATAGATTAATAATAAGAAGAAAAAAACTATCGAGTGGTCCAAAAATATTTTGACATGTTAGATTTGGTTTATCAAATTACATTTGGTTTATTTGGATTTGGATCCTTTGGAAGTGAAATTTCAAGTGAAAAACCTATTTAAGTTTTTAACCAAACCAAATAGTCCAAATTAAATCAAATGCCCACATCTATTGGCATCACCTGTGTAATGATAGCAAACATCATTGAAATGATTATGTATTGTGGTTGCAGGGTATATCAGAGGCATCTGTCAAAGTTGGGGCTGTCTACAAGTATGACTTGTCCATACCTGTAGAGAAGCTATATGATATTGTTGAAGAAATGCGCAGCCGTGTTGGTAATTGTCAACTTTGAGCCATCAATAATCTATGAGGTTTTGTTATTTGTTAATGTAGTTCCTTTCTTTTCTAGGTGATATGGGAGAAGTATTGGGTTATGGTCACCTTGGAGATGGGAATCTGCATTTAAACATCTTATCAAGCAAGTACAGTGACAATGTATGCCTCATAGCATAATTTGGATATAACTTGGAAATAGATTGTTTACTTAGGTTTGACTTCAGTGTCTCAAGATAGGTATGTGGATAACCTGCTTATTTTGTTTTGTTTATTAAAAATTTTAGATTCTAGCACAAATTGAACCATATGTCTATGAGTGGACTGCCGCCCACAGAGGAAGTGTTAGTGCAGAGCATGGATTGGGGCTAATGAAAGCTGAGAAGATTCACTACAGCAAGTCACCCGAAGCAGTAAGTCTTTACGTACTATCCTACCACCATTTGCATTCATTAGTGACAAGAGCATGACGAGGAAATTGACCAATGATGCTACATGGCAATTAAAATCTCAAGAATCAGTTGATACTTTGCATTTGCAAATAGGTTACCTGCTTGGTACCTCTACTGCACTTTAATGTTGGAAAGGACATGTGAAACGGTTACAAATCGAAAGGCCTGTATTCGCTGCCTTGTTCTTGCACTTGCACATCCCCCCCCCCCCCCCCCAAAAAAAAAAAAAAAGAGAGAGAGAGAGAGAGACTATTTGCACATAAGATATGTATGCCACATTTTCAGGAGAGATGCTTAGTTTAGCTGGTACAAGTTGAGAGGTTTATTCCTTGCTAGGTTAGGTTATGTTTCCTTCTGTACACATCAGAATTTTATTTGCTATGCTGGGGAGTGTTCTTCCTGCTTAATGTTGGCTAACTACAGTTCTTCAGAACAATCTTCACGCTGTATTCCAACATACAAATTCGCCAGTAACTCTAATTTAAGTTGCCTATCTAATGTTCTATTGTGATCAGGTGCAATTAATGGCCTCTATCAAGAAGTTACTAGACCCTAATACAATCCTAAACCCCTACAAGGTTCTACCTCAGTCCGTACTGTAGCTGCAGAAGGTAGTAGTCTTCTTTGACCATTTTGTTGAATGGAGCTGAATTACTTTTTACACTAATGTTCTTTTCCCCTGACTTGCAACATTTTGTCATGTTTCCCTGCTTTTTCCACCAACAGGTTAGCTGATTGAGCTTGTGGCCGACCCAAATCAACTCTAGAGGATAAAAATTTGTTATGGAGAACGATGCGAATAATAGAGGTGAACTTATGATGATGGCGATCATGAGACAAAGTGCTGCACCATACATTATGCAAGATTGGACGGTAGCCAATTGAACAAGCTAATAAATTTCTGCTGTTGTGGCTAATTCAGCTTATGTGAGCATCAGGAGTGTTGTAAGCGTTGTTCAATGGACATCAAATATAAGCAACCCTGTACCATGTCCTAGAACGAAGATATTCTGCTTTCACTTCCCTGCTCTCATCTCTCAACTGATGTTGTGCGAGGCCAATGGAACTCATCGGCAAAGGGTTCTGGTTTTTGGCACGAATGAGCATAATTTCACATGCTGAACACAAGCATAATCCCTCACTGACAAGTGGGGGAAAGGATTCGAGTCAGGTCTCCAAGTTACTCAATTTAGAATAGCCGCGTACACGCTGCTACAAATTTCCCAAGCAGGGCAGAAAACAGTCGAAACAAGAATTTAAGGGGCAACCATGAATCATCCTCGATAGCTCCAAAATTTCCATGGAGCTAGCAGCAGGTGCCTTCGAAATTTTTTCACAAAACATGCTGCGGATTTACCCTGGAAGTGGGAATGCACTTCAACGTCGACCGCAGATTTCTCGCAAGCTTAACAGTTTCATCATGGAGGCAGAGACTACAGGATATGCCACGTGCATTTTCCAGAGCAAAACATGTTGTTGCTGTCCAAAGATTGTTTGTATCCAAGCCGAATGTTACTGCCTACGACATTGCTAGTAAAACTTACATCTATCAAATGCATGCTTTTACCAGTTGAACCATACACAGCAAATGAAGAGAAAAAAATCACCACCGTTCCATGAGGAAGTCTGAAGATGCACCAAGCCACATTTTTCAGCCGCCTAGTCAGTTTACTCAGAATCCACAGACGGCATCTATTTAATTTTGCTTTTCTGAGTGACAACCCTGGGAAAAACTGCTAACAAATGGATCATTGACTGAGATAAATCCTTGCGTAGCAACAGTATTATCACCACACAATTGACATTAGATAAGCGGGTGCAACATGTATCCAAAAATGGCAAAATGTGGCACACTAGTCTCAAAGATTGACCATGTCGATGACAGAAGATAAGTTGATAGATAACACACTACAACTCAACTTTAGACTGCAAAGTAATTACACAATACCATGAGAACAAGGAACCCGTATCACCCACTTCCTACGAGTGTACGGTGCCAACATAATAATAATTCAAGTACTGCCATATTGTCACAAGAGAATTAAACAAACGGCACGGAAGAACAATACTTAAAGAGTCGAAGCAGCAACATAGCAAAGGAAACTTAGAACTGAAACACATAATAAATCTCTGGTCTGCTCCAAGGTAACCTCCATCAGTAGCGATCATCATAAGAGCGAGCTCCCCGGCTGGGACGATCATAGGGGCCAGGTTTATCTCGGTAACTCCCACCAAAGCGAGCAGGTCCACCACCCCCATATCTGTCACCACTCCCCACACGCGGACCACCTCTGTCATAACCACCAGAGCCTCTAGGATCATCACGGTAATAACTTCCACCGGACCGTCCTCCATCTCTCTCATAGCTTCTTTCCCTGGCAAAGCCACTTGATGCATAACGATCTGCACCACCATATCTGTCACCAGAAAAACGATCTGCAGTTGGTTGATAGCGATCAGTGGTATAACGACCACGTCCACCACCATATCGATCATCAACATAGCGCCCACCATCATATCGATCATCAACATAGCGGTTAGCAAAACGGTCTGATCCTCCAAAGCGGTCACCACGTCCCCCAGTGCCACCACCATGCCTGGAAGGGGGAGAGTACCTTCCAGTTCTACCTCCCCCAGAATAAGGGCATTCACGAGCCCAGTGTCCAGGGCGGCCACACTTGAAGCAATCGTCACTCGCGGCAGGAACAACATCAGCTGCACCGCGATATCCACCTCTAGCACCAGATGAGTAAGCACCACCACCATATCCATAGCCATCATCAGTGTTCATCCTAGGTTGAGCTTTGTTCACAGAAATAGTTCGACCATCTAATTCTCCATTATGCATTTCCCGAATGGCAGCATCCACAGCCCGAGGTTCCGAAAATGTAACAAATCCAAACCCGCGGGAACGGCCTGTCTCTCTTTCCACTACAACCTATACATACAATGAAAGTGAACGGATAGGAAGATCAAACTACATATAATAGTGAACAGCCAAAACAGTTAAGACTAACAATAACATGCACATGGAAATTGGATCATACGAAAGTGACAACAGCTGATTCATATTTCAAGCATACAAACCACTGAAACCATCTCAGACAACTGTGGAACAATAACACTCAATCCTTATACGACTGCTCAAACGTTGTACGTAATCAAAATCTGCTTCAACTGCCCAACAGTATAGCATGCTAGTGATTTCCAGGAGAAAGAACGCATACTATAGGCAAAGGTCAGGACCTGAAGTATGTGACCACAATAATGCCATCAATGAGTCTTAAGAGGATATCAGTGGCACTGCCAAAATAAAATGAACACTTCTGTATGTGGCTCATGTGCTGCAGGGACCAGTAAAATCCACATCCAACAAACTGAAACAAAACCAATTACTTTGGCCAGCACTACAGGCACAAAACGGAAGTTACCGCTGAACTTCTAATAAGACAGGGTCAGATGTTAGTTTGTCTGCCATCTTTCGCTGTTCTTTGTTCATGCACAGCTAAGCATGTCCATTCCAAAGGAAAGGGGCACTATGGAGGCTGCGAACAATACTCTTCCAAGTAAATTAATCCAAGCATGCCAAACTCACTCTTGAGCATCACCTGTACGAGCTGACTAAACAAGAACAAACAAATCTGCCTCTGCCTTCCTCGAAACTGATCCGGAAGCATTATACAACAAAACTTTGCGGTAAGTTTGTATCACTTGCAATCATGTTTAATTCTGTGGAATTCATTAACAATGGCAATGACAATTGATTTGCTGTAATCTTAATCTGACATCAGTTATCTTAAGTACTAACATGGCAAAGACGGATCTCTGCTTCTGCCCACAAATAGAGCACATCTATCAAATTGACTAACAGTGCGGATACTTCAAATTGATTTTTACTGGACTCATCACCCCAAAAAAATGCATAACCATGAGCTCAATTGATTAATGTGTTACTTTTCCTTCAACTTTGTTAACTTCCTAAAGTATAGAACTGGAAGTGACCGCAGGTTCTGTGAATCAGTAACTGCTATTAGAATGAAAACAAAGACAGAAGAAAACCAAAAAAAACGTTTACTAAGAATATAAACAAACAAGAAACACCCATATGCTCCAGTTGGTGACTTACTAGTAACATTTGTCATAGCTTTGGTTACTGAATTTATTCAATTGGCAAAATCCACTTTTACTAGGCTATGCCTTTATTTTATGTATTATTATGCTGTAGGATGAATGACTTCATCAAGGTCATGGGATACATGTCAAGGATGGTTCTTCAAGTTGTTGAGAAACAGGTGAAGAAGCATAATCAGAATGGTATTCTTTTCAAGTATCTGCTTCCACCTAACACCAAATGAACTGTAAAGAAATAAAACTTATCCGACCTAAAAGAATTTGGTACGATATCACCTCTAATCTCACCTCCCCTAAAGGCAATAATATGTAACGTGGCTGAATCATGTATGGATTAACCAACGTGACAACCAGTAAGTCATTAAAATTCCACAGGGTTCCATTAATTAAACATACTAAGTTACCAACATCCAAACAGCAATTTCACACTTTCACTTCACCATTCTTTTCGCACTGCCTTTTGTTCTAAAACTCCATAAAAAAATAGGTTTCCTCTTTCCTTTTCTGTTTCCTAATGGAACTGTTTTGGTCGCGAAAAAAATAGTTTCATCAAGATTCTGTTTCCTAGTAATGCATCCGGTTGTCATGTACTAATTATCATCTCAACGAAGCGGATTTATTTACCACACGCATCATCTCAACAAAACAACCTTATTCTAGGACGTTACTTCTTCAGTTAAACTACAGTGTTGTGATCTACGAAGAGAAATCATACACCGCATAGACGTAGGAAACAAAATAGCGCAAAATAGCGTAGATACGAATTGGCTCTTAAGAACAAAGGTACCATCATTCCAACCAAATTGAATACAAAATACTAATCCCAACCAAATCACGCCCTAACAGTAATTCTCCCACGCGCACAACACATACGTATCAACCACAGAACGATATAATTATACCTGCGCCTCGATGACCTTGCCGAACTCGCTGAAGGTGCTCTCGAGCGTGCGCTCCGTGGTGTCCCACGACAACCCGCCCACGAAGATCCGCCCCACCTCCTTCTCCGCCATCTCCACGCAATCCAATTTCCCACCACCTACACAAGCCACCAAATCACCCTCGAAAAATCAAAATCCGCACCAATCTGCACCACGGAGCAGCGCGAATCGCACGCCCCGAGAGCGCCAGGAGACGAGGCGAGATGGCTGGAGGACACTTACCTCGCGCGGAAACCTAGGGCTCTCGGGCCGCGGCGCTAGGGTTTAGAGATGGGAAGGGAAGGAAAGGGATGAAATGAGACGACAGAGAGAGAAAATCTAGAGCATTCTATATGTATCGGGAGACGGGCTGCCCGGAAAGCACGTGTGATTGGTTGAGTGGGCTTTTTTTTCTCTCTTTTCCCAAGAATTAAAAAGGAAGTGTTGGAAACGAACACGGATTACTGGTACGGCCCATGCCTTCTTGAGAGGTGGCCAGATGAGCCTCAGACCTGAAGCAGCTAACTCGGTCCGTACACGGCACACCATACACTGGTCAGTCCATTGAGCTGGTATAGTACTGTACCTGCAGTGTTAGACTCGGCACAACATGACCTAGGGCCGGCGCGGTCGGTGACCGAGGAGGAGATCGTGCACGGAGGTGGCGGCAGTGGCCGGTCCGGCACGGCTAGCTACAGTGTCCAGGCCAACAGGGTGATTGTGCCTGCGGCCCATCTGGTCACCTCTAGTTTGCCATTTTTTTTAGGGTGATTGTGCCTGCGGCCCATCTGGTCACCTCTAGCTTACCATTTTTTTTTAAAAAAAAAGAATAATAAAGATTTTAATGTCCATAAATAGATCTTTACAAGCTGACATCCTTCAGCTTGCTATTTGATCAGTAAAAGTTGACTGCCATGTCTGGTTTAAAGGTAGGATAATTTGATCGCATTGATCGATTAAGCATATAATTGGTTTGCTGCCAACAATTTTGGTAAGACCTCAATATCGTAGTAATCGTAGATTATTTTCTCGCCAAAACATGCCCAACCATGGATGGATGGGCAACTTCGTGATCAAAATTCGCTAATGCCATTTTTTGGCGCAAATTGGCAAGGGAATTTTCGCACTAACCAAACAGGCCTGACTAGTTTTTGAAAATGTTTCTTTATTGGTTATTTGGCCAAGTAAATGACGAGTATGTGTAAGAGCTAATACTATTTTCATATTATGCCAGCATAAGCTTCAGCCAACAAATCAAACAGAAATTCGAGGTTGGTTGTACAGATTGCATAAAACTGCCATGTAATCTTGTTTCCAGGCGCAGCAGAATAGAACATAAGCTGAACCGGCTAAAACATCGCAAATGTGAGAGACATCCCCCCCCCCCCCCTGTGAAGATGGTAAGAGATTTTATTTCAGTAAAAGAACGGAGAGCAATCACAATTAGCATTGCTCTTTCGATTCTTGACCATTCAACACTATTTACACCACTGTGCACAGGGCTATACAGCAAGATCAACAACAGCAGAGAGAAGAATCATGTACATTTTGGCAATGGTGATCAGGGTGTAAATCTAGGGGTCATTTCGGCAGAAGGGGCAGGCGAGAAAAACTGGAGCCGCCGCCATTCTCACTGACGATCAGGTCTGAGCCAGTTTGCTTGGTTGACATGGATCCTCGACTGCCTTTACTCGAACTCTTCTTGGTTATTTTCACGGGAAGAATCTGCAACCTCGAGTTGGAGTCAGTTCCGAAGGTTTCAGCGAGGAGCTGGTAGCTCTCAACAAGCTCCAGCTGACGAGCAACTATTTCTGAACATCTTGGGAGGAGTTCGACGGGCTCGCCACCGGGAATTACAATGTATTCGATTGCCAGCCGAGCCTCCTGCATGGGTTGAGCGTATAATGTAGCTGTTAGGCAACTATGGTGGTTTAGAAGGTGCATCTCACAGGAAGCGGAACAAGAAGCAAATATGGCACTATGAAAAAAATATGCAAATATAGCATTATGAAAAAAGAGAGCAAATGCACAATTTGTCTGTAAGGAACTAACTATCCAATTTATTTCCAGTTACAGTCAATGCATGCACATCATAAAGTTGATTAAAGGGAAAATGGAATGAGATAATCATGTTCAATTGGAAAGGGAATTTATAGTACTTCCACAATACTCTCAATTTTCTACGCCACACCTGAAATTCTTGTAGTTATTTTTTTATGGCAAGGTATGGTAAAGAGATTACCTCCAAAGCATCAATTTCCTCCAACGACGGCTTTCGTTTTGGAGCGTCATCTTCAATCTCTATCTCTCCCTCCACAACCTTAGGTTGCTTGCGTGATGGCGCATTAAGTTTATCCCTTCCAACAATCATTCTGACAGCCTTTACTATCTGAGCCATTGTATTTGTCTGCTATTTACAATATAAGGTAGAAGTCTGTTAATACAAGAATAATAGTGATATCACAAAATAAATGGATCATGAGATGACCTTCACGACAAATATGGGGAGCTTGTGGTATTTGGCAACATTGCGAATCCAAGGATTCTGCTTCATTTCAGAACTTGATGCAAGAATCACATCGGCCGCTCCAATGTCATCTCTTACATCTAATTCATCATCAAACCCCATCACTGTTGCTACTTGCAAGATATCAGCTTCTGAAATCTGAAAACGGAAAATAGAAATGCCATGAGCTTTCTTGTTCTCTGTTATATTTCTGTTAAGTTCGGTCTCGAAAAGTCTGATAAGAAAATTCAGGGCTATGGGATGGCCATTCACTATTGATGGTTGCCAATACTGAGGTATTAAAAAAATGATTTTCCTTACTAGTGTTCTCTGCTAGGGGCTTATAAACAAGATAGAAGAAGCAGAAGATGAATTATAGGACTTGCAAAAGAATGTAACCAGTATGAAAGGCCGGCGATGCAGGTAATGTCAGTTCAGGTGTCAGCTTATAGAATAATGCTGTATACTCACTTTTACATGAATATGACCACAACTACTACAAAAGTACAATCCAGAACAACATGTTTTCTATCTCCACACTTACCTGGTATGTGTATACACGGACGGGAGACCTTCCAGGTACCGATGTCTTGCCTTTTGTTTTCCTTACATAACCAAAATTGTCGTCAAAATTGTCATCTGATGGCACACTCTTGCTTTTTGTTTGCCTGGTGGAACCAAAATCATCGTCGAAATTTTCTTCTGGTGTCACCAGATGTTCCTGATATGAAGGCAAGGGTTCTATTTCATATTCTCTCTCAGGTATCACCAATGATCCTCCTGACTCGATAGCCTTATTGTCCATCTTGCGAACTTCAAACTTTGGGGGCTTTCCTGTACCAGAGAGAGTAAAAGAAAGTGAATTGAAGGCCACACTATACAAAAATAAAGATAACTCCAAATCTTCATAAACCAGAAGATTGTCTACAGATCCTTCTAATTCATGAGCTAGGTAGGTTTTAAGAGTTAGTCAGTTACCTGCAAGAATAGCATCAACTGTACTTTCTAACTTGTGATGAACTCGACATTCAGTCTTCGAAATCATCTCAACAGCACATGAAAATGTTGGGGGTCCTTTTCTCTCGAGAATTGTTTTCTGAACTTTCCGTTTTTTTGCCTCTTCATCGCCAAGAGTCACACTCTGCATAACGAAGATTATTATTTTCAGTACAAATCAGTCCAGTCATTTTTTAGTGTTGAGATAAGAGAGAAAAAAATCTACAAGCACCCAAAATATTACATGGAATCCAATATTGACAAATTTGATAAAGTTGCTGTACAATTGAGATCACTATCCTTTCATCCTTTGGAATATAAAAACTACAATAGCATCTACTGTGCTAAGCTTCAACACTAACTGATTACTGATTGATCATCTTTCTGAAATGTTATCTTCAGGAAGATGCTAAGCTTAAACAACATACAAAACTCTTAGGTGAACAGATAGATGACAGAGAAGAAAAAACTGCACCTCAATCCCACCAACAAGCATTTGCAAGCAAGGGTTTTTAATTATGTTATCAATTGTCACCCCATGCGCAGTTCCAACAAGTTGAACACCTCTTTGAGCAATGGTGCTGGCTGCCATTGCTTCAAGTTCAGTACCAATCTCATCGATTACAATAACTTCTGGCATGTGATTTTCAACAGCTTCAATCATTACCTAAATAAAAAATAAAAGGTTGTGACTATGCATCATTACACATGCACTAGTAAAGTTTTACAAAATAATCCAGGAATTACTCAACAATATACGAACTATATCAAAGAATATTGAGGACCTACATTATGCTGAATGCTAACTTTGGGAACTTGCATTCTCCTAGCACGCCCAATGCCAGAATGTGGTACATCCCCATCACCTCCTATTTCGTTAGATGTGTCCACTATGATCACACGTTTCTTACCCTCATCTGCCAAAACTCTAGCTATTTCCCTGTATTATTGAAAGCATTTTGAATCGTTAGCATCATATTGAACACTCGTCAACCTATCTTTGATCTTTTCGATTACTGCACCAAATTAGTAACATGTGACTTGCACTACATGACGACAACTGCTGATCTACAACATTTGTTTTTGGAATACCGCTGATCTACAAAATTAGAGTACCACTATCAGGTGATGTACCGGATCAGAGTAGTCTTCCCAACTCCGGGAGGTCCAATCACCAATATGGAGCCACCTCCCACCACCAAATCACGGATCATCCCTGCGCTGGCAGATATAGCTCGGCCAACACGGCAAGTGAGACCAATTATTTGCGCCTTCCGGTTTTTGATGGCACTGATCCTGTGCAACGAGTGGTTGATCCCGGATCGATTGTCCTCCGAGAAATCGCCTACCTGAGAAGAAACACAGATCCTCCAAATGAGCAAAACAGCATCTCCAGTTCTCCACAGAAGGAAAAGAAGTCACAGTAAATTGGCCTAGATCTACCTTGGTACTTTTGCTGGAAAAGAGATAGGCAATTTTAGGATAGCGTGCATCATGATCAATCAGTTAGTTCATTTCGAGCAACGTGCATCATGTGTTCGGTATGACGGTATCAGTACCATGATCCAAAGCTAGTTCTAAACTTCTAGTAGGCAAGAACTGGAGGACGTTACCTTGGAGACGGCCTGGCGGAGGTCATCGGCGGTGACGGGCTGGTCGGAGATGACCCAGTCCCCGGACGGGAAGCGCGCGAGCGGGCGGCGGCCGAGGTCCATGACAACCTCCACCAGCTCCCGGACCTCCGGGTGCCGCGCCAGCCCCCGCCGCATCCTCGCCGGCACCACCTCCAAGAACGCCTCCAGCTCGTCCCTCGCCCCCGCCGCCGCCCCAGGCGCGACGACAACCGGGGACGCCGGCGCAGCGGAACCTGCTGGGGCCGCGCCACGCCACGGCGCGCACCTGTCCCCGGAGGGCCGGCGCACGGGCGGCTGCGGGATCGCCCTGCGCGGGCCAGCGCCGGCGGCTCTCCGCCGCGCGCGCGCGCCCCCAGCCGAGGCGCGGCAGGCGGGGCGGAGGCGGAGCGGGGACGGGTTGAGCGCCCCGAGCATCCTGCGCGCGGTAATTAGCTGCTAGTTGATGGCGGGAAGAGGAAGGTGAAACGGCGCGTGTATTTAGCGCGGCGAGGTGGGTGAGATTTTTCGTCGAACAGGTGGAGGGCGGGGTGGGGAAGGAGGAGGAGGTGGAGGGAATCGGAGGAAGGAAGATTCCAAGGGATACTGCGACCGGAGGCGGTCGAGTGTTCCGAAGGCAGAGACGTCAAGAACTCTTCTCGACCGTTAACGGCCCCGCTCTGCCGGATGGACCCGGTCTATGGACCACTGTGTCTGTTAGCACTAATCAAGAATAGGGAAAATTTGTTCGGTGGCGTCTCAGAGAAAACCTCAACTCGTAATAACCGCTCTAGTTCCTCGCGATCATCATCTAAGTTTATTGAGATCTGAAGATGAGAAAGGAAGCATCTAATCGTATGATGTCAATCTGGGATCCTCGATTAACTTAAATAGGCGTGGTTAGGGAGATTACGGGGAATGTAATGTATTATCAAATTTCAACAATTCTTGTACACATGAGTGAATTTTCACCCACAATGAGCAAGGGAAGAGACGAAGAGTGGTGGTAGTGTCGATCGTCCAACCGGCGGCCTAACCTTCTCCGCTCGTCTTCGCGTTAATTACCTCCATAAGTAGACCAAAAACCGCAGCTCCTAACCACTCTACTTTCCCACGATTGGTTAATTTATCCATGAGCCTGACAAACACACTCCGTCAATCAGGTTCCTCTCTGTCTAACGTTCGCCACTCGTAGGCTATTCAGCTCCATCTCACCCAACATTGTGTGAATTCTCGGCTCCGTCACCACATAAAGACACTCCTCCCTCTCAATATTAGGCATTTTGTCCGATTTTTCTTTGAACGTGTTGACATGAAAATTACTTAGAACTCCTGCTAGAACATTCTTCTTCACGTGAGATAAAGAGACATGATGCATCTAGGTTTGAAGTCTTGCAATCACTTCAACCAAATAGCTATGCTATTTACCATTGTAGAAAAAATAAGGGTAGTAATTTCAATTAGATAGTCAGATGGCTAGAATCGGCTCCATTGTCAGCAATCGCAGAAGAGAGAGCGTGTGGTCCATGGGCCAAGTTTACAAGAGATATAGGTAAGAGGGGGCAGACGCTTGGGGCGCTCCGGGCATCGAGTTTTGTGGAGGAGAAAGAAGAGCGGTTGCTTTTGGGGATTGGTCTCTTTGCTCACCTCTCCCTTTCGCCTCCGGCCTCTTCTCCCTGCTTCCCGTTTGCTCCGCTTCAAAGCTTCCATTTCCTTTTCTTGTGTACTATTCCCTGAGATGAGCCGTACCCATCTTTCAAAACGAATTTCGCGTATGCAGTGTATGCATGTAGCGTGTAATACGCTCCCCGCGGGAGAACTGTTTGGTTGCATGCACGCGCTACATGCTATGTGCATAAGCTCATCTTCAGAACGATATTACCGAATCAGCTGGGGAACTAATGTAGTTTGTCTAGCATCTGCAGTCCAAGATCGCACATGCGGTGGCCATCCGATTGGTGTAGAAAGATAGCTGATTGAAGTACTTCCATGCCCCTGCATCAAGGCAACCTCGAGCCTCCATTGGAGTACTTGGCTTACTTCCCTTCTGTTGGCTGCCCTTGCATTCCTGATCATGTTCACCCTCGATGGACGTCAGAGTCGTAAAAACATGTGAGATTCGTGAGGTAATTCCTAGCTAGATGATGTGATCATTTTCGTCGACTTATCGGCTTCTTGTCGTACAATTACGTTGAAACTATTAGTCTGAATTGAAGCGGCATAGCAACGCAAGACAAGGTGAATTTGCAATGGCCAACTCAGATGATGACAAAATTTTGAGCCACTATATTCTACTCTACTAGACATGTAGAAGTTGCGCAGCAGGTTTGCTTCTAGTAACAGTCACTCTCTCTCCTCTCCTCTCCTCTCAAACACCATGATGCTGCCGAGTGCCGATACGGTTCAGGGGTGGAGCTAGCCACGGTTTAAACATCGGGCTAGCCCAGTTAATTTTGGGTTAAACTCGTATTTGGATGATTTTTCAAAAAAATTTATGAGCTTTTGATCATAGACCTCGAAGCATTGCCTCAGCAACCTGAGGCCTAACTCCACCCTTGATGTAGTTCATGTTGCACAGAAAATGCAAGAGGCTCTCGAATACATTTTCCAATCTTTATTTATATATTTTTATCCTAATATATAACACAAGGCATATGATGAGCTAGTTCATGCTAATCGCTAAGCGAGTTGTTAGCTTGGTTGTATGGCTAGCCGAAGTTTCTAATTGTATTGAGCACATAGTGCTCTATGATCGTAATGCTATCTTAGTTTAATCAATAAAATCTCTCTTTTCCTTAGAAAAAAAAAAGTTGGAGCATCGTGGACTTACATTTAAGACTAAGCAACGCTTGTATTATCGGATTAATTTACGTCGTTATAACACAGATCTACCCAAATTAACGGTACAGATTTTTTTTTTTACTATATCCTCTGCCTTAGCTCTGGCTGCCGTTCCCTAAAATCCACCGTTCGTGATGATCCAAGGGTCCACGTTTCTTGGGGCCACTATAATAATGAATTTTCTTTCTCCTCCTCCATTGTAGTCAGCTAGTCCTTCGTCTCTCCTAAAGAACAGCGACAAGAACAAGAATGCTACGAGCAGCCATGGATTTGCAAATGGTGCCCCTCTCGTTGGTGTCCCAGGCAGGCTGACGGAACTCACTGTGTCGCACTGCTAATGTCGGATTTACGCCACAGAAACGACACCATGCGCTTGGCCTGCGACTCCGCGATGGATAGGATGAACACCGGGGCACCTGCTGAAATTGGGCGTTCTATTCGTCTTTAGAGGGGCATTCAGAGTGGGCATTCTAATCATCTTTAGATCTTGTTTGGTTGGACTAAAATTTCTGTTTATCTACATAAATAGATCGGGATTTTACTTCAAATTTTCAGCTCATCCACATAGATCCCGACCGAGAATAAACTTCCCAAACAAACCCTTAGAGTTGGCAGACAAACGACAGTGCGAGCAAAGTTTGATGGGCGCAATCGAGTGATTCACCGTTGCTTTGCTACAAGGACTTCTATGTTGGATTGGCAGCCGAATGCGCATGTGCTCAACAAGAGTTCGATGGAGATGGAGGAAAGCTCATCTTTATGCTGGTGTTTGGGACAACTTTGGCTTCGGTTTTTCGGCCGAAAAAGCCAGAAGTCGTCCCAAACGGGGACTTTTCCTATCGTCTTTCTCGAAAGTCGGAAGCCGCGTTATACGTGAAAAACCTAAAGCCGGAAGTTGCCGTGGGGCAGCTTCCTACGACTTTCCACCATCCCCTTTCCAAATTTGCCCCCGAAGCTAGGTGATATTTACCTGCTTTTGCCATTGCACAAAACTCCCCGGCCCATTCGCACGAGAACCTAGCGCCGCCCAACCCACCCTCCGACCGAGCCTGCCCCCGGAGTGCCTACCCACGCCTCCGACCACCTTCGTTCGACCGGATCTACCCTCTACGCCGTGCCCAATTGCCAGCCCGCGCCTCCGGCCACCTCCACCGAGCTACCCCAGCCGCCGCGGTCCTCCTCCCTCCTCCTACCCCACCGCCCACCGCCGTTGCCCTCCTCCTCCTCCAACCCACGCGGCCGCCGCCCTCCTCCCCCGACACCGGCGCCTCCTCCCTCCTTCTACTGCCCCGACGGCCATCTCCTCCGCCCTCGGTCTTCCTCCTCCCTCGCAGCGGCCACCGCCCTCCTCCCCAGCCGCCATCGCCTCTGCATTCTAACTGAATGTCAATAGTTGTTGTTGTTCTTGTGCCTCATTATTCTTTGAATTGATGAATTGTATTCTTACAACCATTTGTTACATTTTGATTAGATTATAGGTATCATCTAGTTGTTCTTTGAATTGATGAATTGTGTTCTTTATTAAATTTTGATTAGATTATAGGTATTATCTAGTTGTTCTTCGAATTGCATTATGACAATCATTTGTTAAATTTTAAGTAGATTATAGGTATCATTTTGTTGTTCTTACAAATAGATGCATGAATTGCATGATGATTGATATAGTGTAGAATGTTTTCGACGTTACTCAAATTCCATGACTGGCAAAGTTTCTCATTTTTATTTAAAGTTTTCATTTTTATTTCTGAACCTTGAGCAGCGCTAAAATTTGATTATCGTTCATTTGTGTGCTCTGGAAATGGTGCTCCTACTATCTGTGTGAGGAAGTACAGGCTGTAGTTGCGAATATGCTCCATATGTCCATATTAATTGGTTACTTGATCTTGTGAATTTCGAATAAATTATGGGACCAATGTCCTGATTTTGCTATCAACTTAAACTTTCTAGTTTCTATAATGGGATCTGCGAAGAAGAAATTTTTTTAACATTGCTGAGTAGCGCATACTGCAGAATAAGTTAGTTTGATCTTTATCAGAGTGAGGTTGGTGTTTTAACATAGAAAAGACGGCAAAATGTACCTCTCAAGAAAAGAACATTGAGTGAAGGCTTGGTGGAGCGCCCTTCTGTTTATCTTCTTTGTAAATTACATGAAGAACTTCAAGCCTTACCATCAAATGTATCTACAGAAAATTGCATTGTCTGTTAATTTTTCGACATAAATTGCTATGTGTAGGTTGGATCAAGGACTAATGGATGGTTACTCTTGTCCAACTTGTCGAAGACCACTCTTTCTGTCATCTCAAGGACATACAAGGTCTACAACAACAGAGGTAGCAAATGTTCAGCTAATTGCAGAATAGCTTGGGTGTCAAAACACTCTTGGTTCATGTAATAAGTGTTTTGGTTTATTTTGTTCCAAATGGATAAAAGTATGCAAGCTTTGTATATCAATCACAGCTGTAAAATATTATGCTCAATATGATGTAGGTTAGTATATGTAAACAGATGTTATCATCCAAAAAAAATCAGATTTTATTGTTGTCATTTATCGATGAAAACTACTGATAATCCTGAAATGTTGAGAGGGTCTTATGATGTGCTACTATTTTCTGTGTTTCCTTGATTGGGTATGACCTATGAAGGGTAGACTGCAGATCTTTGTTGAACATTTGGTGAAATTTCTATTGAATTGACATTTTCCATATAGCAGTCTTTTTATTTATTTTTAAAAAATAGTGTTGGTATATAAATTGCATATGTTCCTATACATTAGTCTGCATGAAGCAAATCTATATTGTTGCATGTTGGTACGTTCACCCAGATTAAAACAAGAAGTGAAGAACATATTGTCCAGTGCAAATGTTTCAAGTGTCATGTAGTCCAAACAATGTCATCATGTTATAGTCAGAAGTTTTAAGGGTCTATTGCGTTAACTGTCGTTAAGTCAATTTCTTTAATTATTGTTGATTTGCATTAATTGCGGACTATTGCGTTAAATATTGTTAATTGACGTTAATTACGTTCTATTGCGTTAAATGTCATTAATTGCGGTCAATTTTCTTAATTATCGTTAATTTGTGTTAATTGTGGTCTATTGTGTTATATGTCGTTAATTGCGTTAATTATCGTTGGTTGTCGTAAAGTGCCATCAATTGTCATTAATTATCGTTAGCTGTCATCAATTGTCGTTAAACGGCATCATCAAACAAGCCATCATTAGCCTCGGGGCATTTCAGACTTTTTCCATCTCAGAAATTGCATTGAGCATACCTAGAAGACAGACATCCAAACACCAAACTTATTTAGCTCAGTCGTTCAGCTCTGCAGCCCAGCCGAAAGCCACTTTTCAGAAAAGTTGTAGCGGTGCCAAACAAGCCCTATATCTACTAGTTGAAGGCTTCTTAGAAGTCCTCACGTTAATCTTAGAAGGTAAAAAGCTAGAAATTTTCATGCTAATCGAAAAAGAAAAGCAGCTAGAAATTTTCACGTTAATCGGAGAAAAAGAAAACATCTCAAACATTAACCTTTTAGAGATAAGCATGATCTACGACTCAATTAAATACCATAGTACATACGTTGATAGAGACAAAGTTTGGACTCGTTCTTTGCTGTGCATGTGCGTGTAGGAAAGAACCAAAATATTTTATGCATACATGCATACCGAACTCTCTAATTCAAACGTGATTGGCACAAGTACGACTCATGTGGCAGAGTCGGCAGAATGCTATCTCTTCCTTCTTTTACATTGTAAACTTTATTAGCAATTCCAAAATTGGTATAAATTTATAATCTGAATAAATAAGAACTTTTAAATTTGGAATTGTCGATGTTTTAGAACCAATCTTATGTATGATTGTTTGATTCAGGGGGTCTCCAAGATTGATCACATAGAGAGAATGACACAGAGATTTTTATACAGGTTCAGGCCTTATCCGGATAGAGTAACAACCCTACTCCTGTGTGTATTGTATTGAGTATGCTGGTTACAACCAAGAGAAAGACTAGGACTTGTGCTCCCGATTGTGCTTCTCTCCTTCCTCTTCCTGTCTCTGTCTGTTTGTAGCCTTTATATAGTGTACGAAGAGGCGGTTATTTCTCCAGGCAAAAGGGTGCATCATCATTTCATATAACAGGCACGTTGATGGTAGTTATCGCTGGAGTAGTAACCCCCAAGCTGCCTGGCAGTTATCGTTAGAGATAGAGGAGTATTGCGTGCAGTTATTCTAGAGAATAATAGCTTATACTATCTACTTAGATTTCCTAATCAATTGGGCCTATTTGTCTACAAGCTCAATCAATTATAGGGTGATCGTAGTTGATTTGGTCGTAGAAGGACTTACAACCATGAGGCAGTGGTAGAAAGCCTTACGACTAGGTACTGGTCGTAGAAGAACTTACGACCATAAGGTAGCCGTAGAAGGATTTATGACTATAGGGTGGTCATAGACTTGGCCAGCTTCTCCCTTATGCACATTAAGGGGTATATTCAAGAACCATATGATGGTATATTTATTCATAATAAGAATTACAGATAAATAATTAAATGATGATTATTAGATCATCGCCAAGAATCAAGATGGTAAAAATATTTTTTGAATGAAAAATGGTAAAAATATATTATGCATGGTATACGGTATTCAAATATATGTACATAAATTGGACTCCTCTAGAAGACCCACGTTGACTTTATGAGAGATAAAATGCTATACATTACAACATTGATTAGTAAAAGTAAAAAAACATCTAAAGACTTCCATATTAATCGTATAAAAGAAACTTATATACTAGAGGTCCCAATATACGTGCGTAGAAGTCATGTTCAATAAGGAATAGAAGAAGTCGGAAGAAAGTTGAGATCGAATTTGGCTTGATGCACGCAGACACCAATTTGTGCACTCAGGCAAGTTCTCAAGCAGAAACGATAATGATACAATTACATATTGTTGGTCACACATGAAAAGACTAAGCAGTCAAAGCCATCACGTAGTATACACTGTTATTGTAGAAATAAATGAGCATCCACTTGATTTATAGTTAATTATTTAATTAAAAATAATCACAAAAAATGCTAAAAACGATTAAACCCTAGTAACTACGTTGAGTTTGAAACAAGTCTAAACACAACCTCAGAAACTTTTGTATCATCAAATAACTACAAGGAGTAAAATGAAGAAATATATTATAGAAATTGTTAGTCGTGCAGGCGCACGGGTTGATGACTAGTTGTTTCCAATATTCTCTTTCTTAAAGGGAAGGATTCCCTGTCGAGGAGCTCCATGTCGACCTTTTTACAAAAAAGCCCCTGAGGTTTTTGAAATCACGTCTAGGTCCTCCACGTCAGTTTTTTTCTTGCAAAAAACCCTCGCTTACGAAATCACGTCAAGGTCCTCCATGTTAGTTGTTTGCGGAAAGCCCCATGTTGTTTCCGAAATCATATCAAGGTCCTCCATGTCGTTTTTGCGAAAAGCCCCCTGTGGTTTTTGAAATAACACCGCTCTATTTTTGCGAAAAGCCCCTATGATTTTCGAAATCACGTCGAGGTCCCTCAATCCATTCTACTGACGCAACGTAGCGCGCTTATCATCCTAGTTTTAATGGTGGGCCAAGACTCATGACTAAGGTGCGTTGGGTCATGATGAACAATAATCTTTGCGTTACCTCTGCCTCTGCAGAGGATACACGTTTTTCCCTAAAATGATTACTAACTTCTATTGTAATAGATTTACAAAACCTAATAAAATTATAATTTTACGAAAGTTCTTTGCGAAACAAATCTATGCATACCATTTTCACGTGTTCATTATAACAATTAAAAAGATATCGATAATCAAAGTTTATAAAATTTGACAACACATACTCAACGATATTCTTTTGTACCGAAGGAAGTACTAACGTGAGAAACACGCACACTAACCGGAGCAAACTTGGAGGCACCTTTGTCGGCAAGTTGGCTAGATGCTCCCAACTAACAAACACATCGCTACATATACATTAGCAAGCATGAAGGTACATAATACCAATGAGAGCACGGAGACATTCATGTAAACCCTCAGAGCATCTACAATAGTTCACGTCAGTTGTTATTAAGGGTTGCCACATCAGCATTTAGGTGATGTGGAGGAGAGAAGGTGAGGAGAGAATATAAGGTTGTTTCTATATGAAGAAACTATCAAATTGTTAATAACAAGACACAAGAAACAACTAAATACTCTATTGGAGACTTATTTGTTACCCAAAAACGCGTTTTGTGGGTCCCACTGTCTTAAAGCAAAATATCCACCCGATCATTTGTGCAGTTCGACTTTATTATTGATATGATAAATGAGCTATAACATGTAGGCCACAAAGTTGTACTTCATTATTGATCATCAAGAATCATGCATATTTGTAGCAATTAAAGTCTTAGACACAAACTCAAGAAACAATCTATTGAAAGACTTGTTTCTTTTTATTAGATTAAGTACTCTCTATCCTCTTAATAACAAACTAAGAAACAATATATTGTTGATGCTCTCAATATATCATCATCACAGGCAATCCAGCTTTGCCATAACTTAAAACAGAAAGATAAGGAAACCCTCAGCTCGTATTGACTAATCAAAAGTCAACTAATAACGGCGAATATCCGATCGGGCCCACGCGTAATCCCCTCATAACATAACACGACGATCTGGTTTTGGTCGCCGCCTTCGCTTCGCATCACCTCTCTTCTCCATCCATCCCCACTTGCAACCCTCTCCAATTAAAAACCTCCTAAATTTAAACCCAAACAACAACCACCTCCCATGGCAGGCGGCGGCGAGGCCTCGGGTGCGGCGGCGGCGGGCGGCGGGAAGGTGGCGTGCGCGGCGTGGATCCGGCGCCGGGAGGAGAAGGCCACCCGCGTCCTCGCGGCGTACGGACGGGCAGGGGCGGCCGCGTCCCCGCCCGCTGTCGAGGTCCTCGGCTTCGACCCCAAGGACTGCTCCCTCTCCTCCGACCCCCTGGTTCGGGAATCCAATCCAATCCACTCGGCTCTCTGCTCGGTGCTTCGAGGTTGATTGGTTCACTAAGTTGACTTGGGGGTTTTGCGTTGCAGGCGAGGGCTGTGGTCGGGGAGGGGGCGGGTGACACCCCGCGCGGCATCGCGGTGCACCCTAGCGGCGACGAGCTCGTCTGCGCCACGGCCGAGGGCTGCAGGTGCGTGGTCCTGCTCCTCTCTGACTGACTGACTGACTAACTGCTTGTTGGTGATGAACTTTTGAGGCTGGTTCAGCACTTCGGCAATGGATTGGGAGATTCTGAGCTGGGTGCTCGTGCCCTGATCCAAATTTGTTGAATTCAGCTTATATGCCGGGGGTTAATTGTGATGTGGAATGCTGGCTGGGCTGGGTAATTTGGTGCGGGGTGTTGGTCTGTTGATGCTGCAAGGTTATGTGCTGTCAATTTGTGGCTAATTAGATTGATGTGTGGTCATCATGAGTGGTATTCCAGCAACTGAAATGATTTTCCGCAGTTGGTTGCTGACTTGCTGTTCCAGGGAGGTTCAATTAGGGTTCACTGTCAGTAATCTAGAGAATCAAATTGGCCTGGTGCTCTGGAGTTAGTTTGTGTGTGAAAAGCAGCTTGGTTGGAGTTAGTTTGAATGTTGGAACCTAAAACTATAAGGGCCACTGTACTTTTTTTTTTTTTTTTGTCAAAATGTTTGATGGGCGTGGTATCAGAATTTTCAGCGGCTGGAGCTGAATCTAATATGTGGTTTTGGTTCTTGATGTGGAGGTGCCAATTTCGTCTTGTATAGTTTAATTTGGGCCAGGAGCGCCCTATCATGATGCTCTAGAATTGAGATTTTTCGTTGGTGGGGATAGATGGATCACTGCTGCAGGGCAACTAATAATATCACTGAATTAGATTAGGTGATGTTTTGAGTTATACTATTATGGAGAACAGGACACAACTGAGTTAATGGAAAAGCTAGCAAAGAATTTTGTTGGTGTACCTTTGACAACTTTGAGTGGCATTATGTGATAGTATTAGAGAGCCGTACTGATTATTAGCAGCATAGAATCAAGTTCTCCTTGCACATACTTTGTCCAGATTAAAATTAATAGTGCTTTTATGTTTAGAAATCTTTGTGGTACGGTTTTCCCAGACACCGAAAAGGCTTAAATACAAACCCTATACAATTGAGTGAGGGGTTTTGTACAGTTGGTTGTGTTAGTTCAGTTGAGGTTTATAAATTCTGAAGATCTACGAAGCCTTCTAAAAGTGCAATTCCGTAGTGTCCAACAACAAGAGTTCTTTTCCCCTCGTAGGAGTGGGATTTCAGTAACAAATACATGCTTCATGACTTGTGGAGAAAAGATAATGTTTGCACTTTGAATTTCTCAGGATTTAGTATAGCAAATGTTATTTATAGATTCATAAGATAATGAGTTACAAAATCTTAAAAGAATGGGACAGTATCCATGTGATTTACACTTTATATAATGAGGGTTTATGTGCCCAGGGATAAAAAACCCGGCGGGCAACTTCCCTCTCGGAGGCCCTCATCCAATTACCGGCCGGTAACCGGAATTCCCGGAAAAAATCCGGTTGAAATTCGTTTGAATTTGCTTAAAAACCAGCCGAGATTCGAAATTCAAAATTTGAATTTGCTAAACCGGAAAGAAACTGGCCGGTTTTATTTCTCCCGGTCACCACCGGTAAGCCCGGTTACCGCCGGTAACCAGTCGGTTTTTTATTCCCTGTATGTGCCATCCATTTGGTGATCTTTTTTTATTTTTGTTTCTGTCATATTTTTCTGATTAACTCAAAGTAGGCTTAACTACACTGGTGAAACTATCATTAGAGCACCACACATATTCTTCCTCACTTTCTTAGTTAAATCATATCAGCACTGTTGCATTTTGTTTTTCCTTTTCTGCTTGCTTTCATGAAGTCTAGGACTTCATAATTAAACTGATATTGAAATTGTAGGCTATTCAAACTGGTTTTTGAAGAGTTTACCGTTCGCCTTATTCCAAGAGATGCTCCGTCGCTTGAATCCGTTGGACCGCAGAAATGTCTTGCTTTCAGCACAGATGGTGCTAAATTTGCCATTGGTGGTGAGGTATCAGATTGCACTATGTTGATATTTTACCTCTTAAGGGACAATTTTTTTCTGTTTCTTTTCTCCCATTTCTATTGCCTGGTTATGTTTTTTTTTTCTGTTATACATTTTAGTAAGGACATTTGTTAGCCCTGTGAGTTCCTTAACCTTACCCACTATTATATCATTCTGTTAGACTATCTCTTCGAGCTGGTTCACTTTTTGAGGTCTAATGCTACTGTCCAATGTTTCTTGTCTGATAGCACTACTCTTCTTGTTAAACTTTCTGATACGCTATTACTGCTTAATGCTTATGATTCTTACAGTTTTTTTGGGTACCACTATAGGATGGGCATCTCAGAATATTTCATTGGCCAAGCATGAATGTGCTCTTAGATGAACCCAAAGCTCATAAGTCCTTCCGAGACATGGATATCAGGTTAGGGCAAGTGGAAGAGCATATTTTTTACCTTTATGTTTTGCAAAAGAATACCAGAATATTTCATAGTTGGATGAACTAAAGTATTGATGTAAATGGACACAATCATGTAGTCACTTAGGCATTGTCTTACAAAAGGAACCAAGAAAATTAATAATGTAGCAGTAAACCCAAACCTACATGTCAGATGTTATGGCCCTTGGCTATTGTCCCTGTGCTTTATTCAACACCGACTGATATAATGCTACTGCCTTTTCTCTTGTAGCTTAGACTCAGAGTTTTTAGTTTCAACGTCCACTGATGGCTCTGCAAGAATATGGAAGATAGACGAGGGGGTACCATTGGTCAATTTGACTCGATCTTCGGTATGCTATGATGAACTTCTGCATTTCATGTTTCCTTGTTGAGATGGCTGAAACTTAACTTTTTGTCCGTTTATTTTTCTATGCAGGACGAGAAGATCGAGTGTTGCCGCTTTTCTAGGGATGGCATGAAACCATTCCTGTTTTGCACAGTTGCAAAAGGTATGCTTTCTATTGAAGTCAAGACATAGATGGATGCATATGAGCCCACTTTAACTAGATCTGTATTCATCATTGGAACAGGTAACAAAGTTGTAACCGTTGTTTGGAACATAAGTGATTGGACTAGAATTGGGTACAAAAGACTTCTGGGAAAACCTATCGCCACACTTTCTGTTAGTATGGATGGCAAGTATCTGGCTTTGTAAGTGGATAAAATAGTGCTTATCTTGTCATACTGTACTGCAGTTGTATGATTCCATTTAGCATATCTAGGAACATTTACAATTGACAAATTTTAAGATTAACATTTAACACACTCCAGTGTTTCCTATAACTCATACTTTTGAAGAGTTTAGACAATTTTTCAGTATCATCCTGCTTCATTGCATTTCTGGTCACATGCTCACCTTGCAAGCTAATATATTATTATATTGACATGAGTGTCACTTCTATTATAAGCATTACTTGTATATTCTTATACAAAAATTACTCTGGTTGTTAAGGGTGGTGTGTTGCATAACTCTAAAAAGTTAAAAAGATCGTGAGCATTACAACTTCTATTAAGATATGAATACATAAATAGTGACATGTCACGTGCTTCGGACAATGAATGTATTAGGTAGGAGTGGAAGGTGGGAGGTTTGGGCTCGGGCTTGCGCTGGGAGCCGTGGTGGAAGAGGGAGGTGGTGCACGGCAGGGAAGGGGGCAGCGTGCGTGCCTGGTGGTTGGGAGGAGCAAGGGAAGAAGGAGATTAGATGTTCTAATCTGCTTGTTTTATTTCCTCCTCTCCTTTAAATAGAGAGTATTTACAAATAAAGAGATCGAAAAGATCTCAATCTAATCTAAAGAGATCGAAAGGATCTCAATCTAATCTTTAAAGAGATAGGAAGGATCTCAATCTAATCTTTCCAAATAATCTGATCTTAAGGATCTTTCTAACTTGCAAGCCAAGAAAAGAGGGGTGTGGGCCCTAGGCTGCCGCCGACCGGGCTGTCCCTTTGGCGTGGTGGTGGTAGACCTGGCCCCACATGACATCTCTCCCCCCTTGACAAATAGCTCGTCCTTGAGCTGAAAATTTGGGTAACGTTGCTAAAACGACACCAAATCTTCCCATGAAGCCGAAGAAGCTGGCTGGCCCTGCCATTGAATTAAAATATGACGAACATCTCGAGCGAGCCGAACACTAACAGCTTTGGCCGAAGTAGGCAGTACTTTCCCATGAAGGACTGGAAGAGCGGGCGGAGTTCCATGGAACTTTTTGAGAAGGCCGACATGAAATACATCATGGATTCTTGCGCGAGCTGGAAGGGGCAGGCGATAGGTGACAAAGTCAATCCGGGCAATGACACGGTATGGCCCATAATATTTGGGAGCAAGCTTGCCCTTAGGCGCATCTCCCAATGAAGCAACTGGTTTATGGTGGAGGTGTAGCCACACCCAATCACCGATATCAAAGGCGAGGGAATGATGCTTGCCATCATAACAAAGCTTGTCATGCTGCTGAGCCCGCTGAAGCTTGTGGTGGACGTCGGCAAGAAAGTCATCCCGTGTGTGCAGGGTAGCATCCACAACCACATTGTGATCTTCGTAGGTGCGGATCGAGGGAGGCTCACGGCCATGCACCACATGGAACGGCGTGTCTTTAAGGGCGGTATGAAATGATGTATTGTAGCAATATTCTGCTCACGGTAACCAATGTACCCATTGTGGATGACGATCGCCGGTCATGCAACGAAGGTACGTGGCTATGACTTAGTTAACGACCTCAGACTGCCCATCAGACTGTGGATGAAATGTCGAACTCATGTGTAAGTGAGAACCTGATGCCCGAAAGAGTTCCCGCCAGAAAGCCGAAGTGAAGATGGGGTCCCAATCGGAGACAATAGAAGACGGTATGCCGTGGAGGCGCACGATGTCGGTGAAGGATACACGGACCACTGATTCCGCCGATAAGGATGCGCCAACGGGATGAAGTGCGCATGTTTAGAAAAAGAAATAATTGGTTCCATAGCATCAAAAGGTACACGTTTTAGAAAAATACCATCAAAAGATTTCCGTTCAGTTTTTTACCACTGAAGTTTGCTCCGTTTAGTTTTTTACCATTCTGTCCATTCGGGTGTTAGTAGCGCGGGTGAAATGACGAAAATGCCCCCACCCTCAGTGCATTGCATCCCCTTTGAGGGTGAGGGCATTTTCGTCATTTCACCCGTGTTACTAACACCAGAATGGACGGAATGGTAAAAAACAAAACGGAGCAAACTTTAGTGGTAAAAAACTGAACAAAAATCTTTTGATGGTATTTTCCTAAAACGTGTACCTTTTGATGCTATGGAACCAACTTTCCCTTAGAAAAATGGTCCACCACCGTGAGAATCACGGATTTGCCGCCCACACGCGGAAGCCCCTCGATGAAGTCCATAGCAATATCCTCCCATACGCGAGAAGGAACATGCAACAACTGAAGGAGCCCTTCGAGATGGCGATGTTCTGTCTTATTGCGTTGGCATGTCGCACAAGCAATGACATAGTCTTGCACTACATAGTGGGCTTGTGGCTTGTGGAAGTCATGGCGCAAGCGATGCAAAGTCTTCTGGACGCCCTCGCAAGCAATATCATGGGCGGCAGCAAGGATCTCCCCAAGTAGCGTCGAGTTGGGCGGAACGTAGACCCGCCTGTTGAAGAGTACTAAGCCATCGACGATCGACCACGGGGCGCCAAGGTCACCGTCCGTGATCTGGTCGCGGAGGGACATCAACGTTGGGTCGGAGGGGGTGGTCGTGTGCACGGTGGCGAGGATGTTGAAGCGGAGCCGATAAGGCGAAGGAGGTGTTGATGTCTGAATCACGGCCGGAGAGTGCGTCGGCCACCGTATTAAGTCGACCGGTCGATATTCCACCGAAAAATCAAAATCGAGCAGCTTACTGACCCACTGATGTTGGGGGATAGTTGCCAGGCGTTGATCTAAGAGACTTCAAACTGTAGTGGTCAGTCGGACGAGGAACAAGCGTCCCCAAAGATAAGGCCGCTAGTGCCGAACAACCTGTAATAGGCCGATCAATTCGCGCTCATATGCAGCAAGCGCATGATGACGGTTGGCGATCGGTCGGCTGAAGAAAACGATGACACCACTGCCTTGGTGAAGGACCGCGTCGAGGCCCGTCCCGGATGCGTCACACTCCACGATGAACCGTGTTGAAAAATCCGGGAGCTGCAGAATCGGTGCCGTCGTCAGGGCTGTCTTGAGAGTCTTGAAAGCTTGTTGCGCCATTGGGGACCACAAGAAGCCCTCCCGGAGAAGTTGCGTGAGCGGTGCTACGATTGTGCTGTTAGCTTTAATGAACTTGCGGTAATATCCCGCAAGTCCCAGGAAGCCGCGCAACGCCCTTGTTGTCTTGGGTTGTAGCCAGGCCTGGAGAGCCTGAACTTTCTTGTCGTCCATGGCGACGCTCTGCCGCCGAAATAATGTGGCCCAAGTAAGGCTTGCCGAAGGAACATTTACTGCGAAGAATTGTGAGGACCCCCCGGAGATGCCGAAGATGCACGGACCATGACGTGCTGTAGATTAAAATATCATCAAAGAAAACGAGCAAAAATCGACGAAGAAAAGGTCGGAGCATGTTGTTCATCAATGCTTGGAATGTGGCTGGCGTGTTCGTCAACCCGAATGGCATGACGAGGAACTCAAAGAGGCCATCATGCGTGCGGAACGCTGTTATCTCCACATCGAGTGGGTGCATTCGAACCTGATGATAACCCGAGCAGAGATCCAGTTTGGTGAAGTGGTGGACGCCACGGAGTTCGTCGAGGAGTTCATCCACCATCTGGATGGGGAATTTGTCTTTGACTGTCTTGTCGTTGAGGGCACGGTTGTCGATGCAAAAGCGCCATGAGTTGTCTTGTTTCCGCACTAACAACACTTGGGAAGAGAACGCGGACATGCTGCGACGAATGAGGCCCTGGTTCTCCATGAGTTTGCATTGGCGTTCAATCTCATCTTTCTGGTTGACCGGGTAGCAGTATGGACAGACGGCCACCGCCGCCGTACTCGAAAGGAGGTGGATACGGTGGTCGCGGGTACGCGCAGGTGGCAGGCCGCGCGGCTTGGTGAAGATGTCGTCGAACTCGTGGATCAGCTCATCCATGAGGTCACGGTCGTCGCGGGCATGGAGCTTGGCGTTGTGCACTGGCTCCCTGATGCTGCTCCATTGCACTTGGTGATCATGTCGCCAAAACGCCATGGTGAGGCCAAAATCCCACAAGATTGGACCCAACGTGGCCAACCATTGAGTGCCGAGAACCATGTCGTATCCACCCAAAGGAATTTCCTATATGTTGATGATGAAGTCTTTGTCGATGGAGATCACCGCGTTGGGACAGACGTTGACGCAAGCGACTCGCTTGTCGTTTGTCACAGCCACCTAGAGGTTGTCGCGGCCCAAGAAGTGCAGGATGGAGCGACGTGCGGCGTCGGTGGACACAAAATTATGCGTTGAGCCAGAGTCCACGAGTGCGGAGAGGACCGAGTCGCCGAGGCGAAGCACGAGTTGCGTCGTCTCGCAAGTACAGACCCCGGCGAGAGCAAGTAGGGAAATCTAGGGCTCGGGATCCTTGGGCAGTTCAGTGTCCTCCACGCTGTAGTCGATCTCCATGAGAAAAAGATTCTTGCATGTATGGAAACGCGACAATTTCTCGTCGCAGTTATAGCAGAGGCCCTGACGCTTGTGTTCTTCCATCTCGGACACCGTCAGAAGGCGAATATACTGGGCGCCGGTTGATGTCGGGGGGTGACTAGTCTTGCGGCGGTGAGGCCGGCAGCCATGTCGGAGCGCGCGCGACAGTCTGTGCGCGCGCGCGCAGAGGAGGCCCATGTCGTCGAGGAGCAGAAGGCGTGAGGGCGGCCCGTGGAGCGAGGCGAGGGCGTCGGCACTTGTTGGCGCAACTCATAGACGCGAGCCAAGCTCATGGCCACCTCCAAATTATTCGGACATTGGAGCTCAACGTTGATGCGCAATGGGTCGCCGAGCCCCATCGTGAACAATTGGATATGTTGTAGTTCGGAGAGGTCGCCGGCACGATTGAGTAGTGTCAGGAACCGATCCTGATAGTCGGCGACGATACCCGTGCGCCGACATGACGCCAGTTCCCCACGGGGTTGCGCAGGGGTGGGCCGAAGCGGAGGTTGATGAGCTCGATGAAGTGCCTCCAATTCGGTGCCCGCCATCGCGTTCCAACCGATAGTACCATTGCTGGGTGCCGTCGATGAGGTGGTAAGCGGTGAGCCATGCTTTTTCTTTCCCTACAGTCCGTTGTCTGCAAAAAAATTGTTCACACCAGTTGACCCATGGGAACAGATCGCTTTTGCCGTCGAAGGTCGGGAAGTCCAGCTTATAGTAGCGAGGAGGGCCGTGTTCGGTTGAAGTAGCCGGTGGCGGCTCCTGTGTCGCCCGGAGGTGTCCGTCAGGTATGGTGGTGACCGCTTGACTACTCTTGAGATGGGTAATGGCTTGCTGTTGTGTGTGCTGCGCCATCTCCAGGTTCTGCAACTTTGTCTTCAATGGTGTCGAGTTTCTTCATTTGTGCCAGGATCGCTGCAAGCTATGCAGACGCAGCATCGCCGTCGCTCGCCATGGTGAAAGGGGCAACGCCTTAATCTGATACCAAGTTGTCACGTGCTTCGCGCAATGAACATATCGGGTAGGAGTGGAAGGTGGGAGGTTTGGGCCTGGGCTTGCGCCTGGGAGCCGTGGTGGAACGCTCGGTGGCCGGGAGGAGCAAGGGAAGGAGATTAGCGATTCTAATCTGCTTGCTTTATTTTCTCCTCTCCTCTCCTTTAAATAGAGAGCCTTTACAAATAAAGAGATCGAAATGATCTCAATCTAATCTAAAGAGATCGAAAGGATCTCAATCTAATCTTTAAAGAAATCGAAAGGATCTCAATCTAATCTTTTCAAATAATCTGATCTTAAGGACCTTTCTAACTTGCAAGCAAAGAAAAGAAGGGCGTGGGCCCTACGCTGCCACCGGCTGTGCTGTCCCTTTGGCGCGGCGGCGGTAGACCTGGCCCCACATGACATGACAGCATAAGCTGGAATCTTGTTTTATTTGCTAATATGTGGTGCCCTAATACCAGTTAGCATATTTTAGAGTTTAGACTACCATTGCTTGTGAAGTATTAGCAACAAGGGTCTGTATTTCTTTCAGAGGAAGCCACGATGGGGACTTTTGTGCAGTGGATGTAAAGAAGATGGAGGTTTCTCATTGGAGCAAGAAGGTTCATCTTGGTTCCCGATTTCCTCCATTGAATTTTGTCCTACTGAAAGGTAACAAGAACTTCTAAAATCATTAAGAATTTGAACTTTCTGATGATGACACGTCTGCTAGCATCTTATAACTTTTACTTCTTGGGGTACCTCTGTTTTGTATGGCTGGTTATTTCACTGGGTATATAACATTATAATTAGGTAGCTATGCTTTCTTAGTGTTTATGCATCGATTGGTAGGTGGCATAGTTTCAGTGTCATGCTTCTAGATCTAGCTATTTATGCTTGCTTATTATTCATTGATTGGACATGCCCATGAATGCCTGCATTGACATGCATCCATTCCCATAGCAGCATGCAAATTTGAAGTTTCATCTGTTCCGTGTCTAGCTTGTAAATACTGAGTAGTTTAGCTTTAGTTTAGTCTACCTAGTTGCTCTGAAAAGATTGCAAGATATATCTTTTTTCTTCTCAAACTGGGTTCGTCAGGCCCAGGAAAAAAAAACTGGCCGGTAACCGCCGGTTATCGGCTACCGGCGGGGGTTCAGGATCCAAAATCCCGGCCAGTTTCCCCGGGTTTTGCAAGTTCAAATTCTAGTTTTCGAATTTTGGATGGTTTTTAATTAAATTCAAGCGAATTTCATCCCAAAAAACCGGAATTCCGGTAACCGACCGGTTACCGTTTCCGGCCAGCGACCGGAAATTGCCTGGGACCGGTTCTTTGATCCCTGGTCAGGCCCTTATGCCCTGTTGTTTTTATGTGCAATCTGTCCATCTCTTAAAATGAAATGCCCTGTCCTCATCCAATTTTCGGGGAAAAAATTCTGTTATCGCATCATGCTCGCTGATATTCCAGGGTTGTAATGTCCACATCTCATCAATGGGGAGCAGAGCTGACAAAGCTCAATGTGCCTGCTGACTGGAAAGGTAAGCAAATGCCGTTTGGCACTTTGGCCCCTCCTGTGATATGGTTTACTGACCAACCTGTGTATGTTTGTCTTCTGCAGAATGGCAAGTCTGGCTCATACTCTTGGCTCTCTTCCTGGCGTCGGCCGTCCTGTTCTACACGTTCTATGAACACTCCGATTCCTTCTGGAACTTCCCAATGGGGCGGCATCAACCGGCCAAGACATGGAGTATCCTGAAGGAGCCTCCTCCAGCTCCCGAGGAGCAGAACCCCTGGTGAAGTTAACTTTCACCAGTGCTATTCTCTTTCGTGAAGTCCAGTATTCCGGTGTGTTTATTTCATCACTGAAGGATTTTTTCAAGTCTGATCGGTGTTGTACCATTCCAGTTGTTCACTGATCTGACCAGGTCAGTATTTATCTAGGGAAATCAGTACAATGCCACTGTAAATGATGGTGGCTTTGAAAAATGCCATCGACTATCAATGAGATTCAACATTCAGTGGCATTGTTTTCAATCTGTGGAACTTTGCAGTGGCATTTATCCAAATGACCATTTTATTCTGTGATAGTCAATAACCGAATTAAACGGTGCATTTTGTATCCCTGGGATGGGATTGGGGAGTACAAGTGCACGTACACAGCTCTACTTAAGCCACTAACCACGATAAAGGGAAGGCAGTTTTAATTTGCTGCATTGTTATTCTGAATTCTGGTGTAACTGTTAGTAATGAGGCCATCAGAAGTAAGGAGACCAGCCCAAAGTTTATCCTATGTTGTCTTCGTACTTTGTAGTGTTAGATATGTATATAGGTTAGGGTGTTCTTTGTATAATGACCTTCGTTGTGCATGATATTGGCATTTTGGTCCATTGGAATAAATCAAGGGTTATGCTAACATGATATTAGAGCTATGGAAACCACCCCTAGATCCCACTCCCACTTGACCGCCGCCGCCGCCGCCGCCGCCCACGCCCTCTGCCTCGCGGAGCTCTCTTCTGCTGCGCGCCGAAGGAGCTCCCGCCGCTGGATCCCGTCGAGTCGCGCCGACGTCGAACCCCACCGCTGGATCCCGTGGAGCCGACGCTGGATCCGACAGCAAGCGACGGGATCCCGCCGCTTGCTGCCGGATCTGCGCCCCCCACGAGCTGGATCCTGCTGCACGGGCGTTTCCTCGCACATCCCCAACGGATCCTCTGTTTTTCGCCGCGCCGCATATTATAGTAATGAAATTAGCAATGCGACATACATGGTCCTGTAATTTGTGCTCCTGTAGGATTTAAATGTTGTAACGGGATTAGGGGAACACATGTGGCTATAATCATTGCTTGCTTGCTAGTGGCAAATTGTTGGGCAACCGGGACTCTTCCCTACTAACCAGATCTACACACCACATTTTATATTTGCATTGCCATATAAATGTACACGGACAAAAAAAAAACCTTGAAGAGATATGGAACAATGATGATAAATCTATAAATGATTTCGTTGCACCTTCTGTGATGTAATTATGTGGAAAATCTGCCAGGCCTTCCTGTCACGAATTCTCAGCCTGGGACCCCATGTACCCAGTGGAAAAACAAATGGAGATAAAAGCAAACAAAGCGATCAAAACCCCAATTAGGATTGTTTTACCAAATTACAGGGTACGCCATGGGCTAAGCGTAGGTGGCGAAGATTGTACTAATGAGAGATTGGTGGTCGTCCCCGGCGGCGTGGTGGCGCAAGAGAGGAGGGGGAGAAGGGACTTTATTATTTCTTGTAGGAAATGATCGATGCGGCTATCCCATTAGTAGGAGTGCCCTAACTCTAACTGGATAACAATAAAAGGGAAGGAAATCTCTGGCGCCTTGCTCCTCAAGGCGCTGCGCCTGGTGCACCGGTGGCGCTAGTTGCGCCACTGTTAATATCGGCTGACCTGACCATAGCAGGGTAGAATCCCCAGTATCTCTGCGTCACCAGTGCGATTCTTGGTTCTAGTTTTGCTCCTCAGTAAGTAGGCAGAATTTAGTAGTTTGCTAGGTGCCATACGTACGATAGTATCGGACGGTAGCTCCAACTAAGGCCCACGGTTCAGCCCACCCTATGTAGATACTTATCCACATCGCCCCCAACTAGAACCACCCGTTCCACCTCTCCATGACAGCTTCGTCCTCCAGCACACACACACTCCCCCCGATCCTCTATTACTCTCATGCCTCAAACACAAGCACAAGCACTCACACACGTGACACCGAAAAATAATCCTATAAGATCTGGTTCACAACTCCATCAGTGTAGATCCATTCCACCGCGTGACACGTGTCTTTTCACGAATCTCAAAGCGCACAGCTCAATAAATCACTAATGTGAATTTTTACGAATTAAATACTGAAGACTAGCATGTCATGCTTTGAGATTCGTGAAAAAACACGTGTCACGCGGTGGAATATGTCTACACTGATGGAATTATGGACCAGATCCTATAGGATTATTCCATCGACTTCGACGCCCTCTCCCTGCCCCCTCTTCACGTAGTCGAGCAGATCCACCTCCCCCCTCTCTCTCTCTACACACACACATAGACTTCGGCGAGCGTCGGTCGGTTTAGTCGCGTCTACCTCCGATGAGCTCTAGTTCTGCCCCGCCATTGGCCTCTACCTCAACCTTGGCCTTCAACGACCGACCGCTCGAGTCGCATCTGTGTCCTACAAGCTTGGCTCCGCCCCACCAAATTTGTGTACCACTGACGAGGCACCGGGCCGGCCTCGCCCCCACCAAATCCTTGTCTGCCAACGTTGAGGTTGCCTTCTCCTCACCTGAGCACGTTTGTTTGCCGGGCGCCGCTTCCTTTGTTTTCGGTTGGTTATTGCAGACGTTTCTCTATTGGTGGCAGGCTCTTTCTAATGTTGGTGCACAACGTGTTTTAATTTGTTGCCGTTTGACCTCACAAAAATGTTGTAGTAAGTGTTTTTGTTGCAATTGTTTTGTTACACCAATTCTTTTTTTTTTGTAGCCCTTTATTGCTATGGTTTGTTGCCGATGAACGAGGTTTTGTTGCACACTTCGTAATAATTGTTGCGCCATTTTTTGTTACGACTTTTTGTTGGCGGATCGAAGTTTATTTCATGTTTGTTGCATCCGAATTAAGATTTGTTGCAAATTTAGAAACTAATTGTTGTACTTTTAGTTTTTTTTTCATTGAATCAAACAGCTGTAATCGAATGTCTTAAGTGAGATCTGATGAACAGTCCCATTGTTGCGCCATTTAGCAGTTTTGCTTCCAGAAAAACATATTTAGTAACGAAGGTAATCACAACCTAGAAGCCCGCACTAGGGCTTTCTTTGTTGTGCTTTTGGCATGCTTGGTTAATGACCTAGTTAATCATATGGGGACGCTTTGTGCGTTGCTTTTATAAGATTAAGGTAATGTTAGCTTCTAAAAGAAAATAAAGGCAATGCTGCTGCAGCCCTCGCGGGCACACCTAAGAGGTTTGGCCCTCAAACCGGTCTCCACCGGTTCTTGAGAAGTCCTGCGTCTGTTGTCGGGCGCTAACACGAACAGATCAGGGAGTTCGGTGAAACGGAAGCGCACAAAAGCTTGCTAGCTTTGTAGTGAAAAAAACACGGTCTAAATTAGTGAAGGCGCACAAACACTGAAGTATATATACAACAAAAGGGTGGGTTCTACACAGCAAATAGAACACATGCTCTGCATATGTTGGGTCTAGAAAATACAGCGTGAAGATTAGATCAGCAGAGCGTCTGTATCGTTGTGTTGGCTGAACCGAGGAGTATAAGCGAGACGACAATATTTACGTAACAATTTTCAAGAGCAGTAGCACGAGTACCAAAAGACAATATGTACTAATTACTACAGAAGCTAGATAGTAATAAGTAGTTATGTAGGCGCTGCTGGCTAGCTAGGTACTTGCTGTAGCATGTGGTGGTGGAGAAATATGCTTAGCAACGGTAGGAGAGGTGTAAGGTGTGATGGGTAGCATAACAGTGCATGTAAATTATACGTTGTGTCGAATCGGTGAATCACTACGCCTGAATTGCTGCTGTCTTGGCCAGAGCGTCGGTATTACTCCTTATTCGTTTGTCACCGAAGCCTTGTTTTTAGCGGGTGGATCAAGCGCGGACTGTCCGGCCATCGATGCAGATCTACAGGTTAGATTTGGCTGCATTGTTATGCCGAAGGAAATGAAAGGAAGCAACTGAACAAACGTATGCTGGAAGAGGGTGCACAGCTTTCTCAGATAGTATGCTACCTTCAACAGGCTGTGATTCGTAAGGTGTGTGTTCCTTGTGCGAAAGCTGCGAGCGAAATTTTCAGGGCGAAAGTGAGACAGTGATGAATACGCGTGTATAACATGACATAGTAAGCACACCGGTGCGAATTAAGCTAAATCAGGTATAGGCGAACGAAAAACAGATCTCTAAGGTGATAGAGAGTGCGTTTTTCTGCACACGCAAGGTAGGTTGTTTGGTTTATTTGTGCAACTGTAGGTGGCGTGTCACTGCAAGTAACGACAATAGCGCTGAAAGATATCTTGTAGACTATATTGAGTGAGAAAAAAGGAAGTATGTATAGCTATGTCTGTACATACATGGATGGGCTGAATAGCAGCTGCAGAACCGAAGAGCTATCTACTATGGAAATATGCGGCTGGGGTTTTTAGATAGTACATGATCAGGAGCTCTACTTGCATATAATAGTTTCAGCTTTACCTGCGGTTCAGCAGTGTGCTCTGTTGATGTGTGGTCAGTAAATAGGCTCTTGCGAACGTGATGTGATATAGGGACGGTATCTCCACTGCAAGCAAAAACAAAGCAGGTATGGTAGAAGCGCAAAAGTCAGGTACGGTAGCAAGTTCAGGCAATTGCTACTGGTATACCGAGCTTTTCAGACAAAAAAGTGGTGGATATCACGAGGATATGTGCACGATATTAAGATGATGTTATAATTGGCAATGACACTTTTGGTTTGCTATTTCTCGTATTTTCGACAAATGTTCAAAGGTCATCGAGTTCAAAGCGATCGGCCGACTGGGCGCTGGAGCGATCGAGCCGGACATTGAATGGTGGTCTGATCGGTTTTGTGCTGAATGTTGATTTTATTGGCTAAGTGAGTTTGGATAGGTCATATCCATGTTTATCTTTGTATATGTGTTGCATATTGCATGTTTTCACTAACGTAGGTCAAGTTGTGAAGAACTTGTTCCCGGAGACGATTTCTCTGTCTATTGCTGTGCAGGAGTCTTGAAGGTCAATGACGGTCAACGGCGAGAGGATCGGGACTAAACTTGGAGAGTTGAGGTCCAGAACGATCATGGATGCCGGGTGAGGTCAAGTGGCTCAAGCGTGGCGCAGAATGGACGAGGATGACCGAACGGGCAGTTCGGTGCGACGGGTTAATCAAGCGGCGTGGGGGTCGGTGCAAGTGTCTTGGTGGTTCCGGTGGAATCCGGACGGGAGAGACTTGCCGACATGATGAGAGCCGTTGATCAACCTACACGTGGCAGAGCAGGCGATTGCTTCGACAAGATTGGACTCGGTCCATGGAGAATGATCGAGAAGGGGTATTTTGGTAATTTCATGAAATACCGGCTTTGTGACGTTTGGCTAAACCACGGCGCGGGACGGCGCAAGATGAAGTGGTTTAGGTCAAGAGATGATGGTTTCGACGCTTTAAAAAGCGTGCGTAAGTGTCCCGTTTGTGTTGGGCCTTAACGGGAGCCCATTAGATAAACTCTTCTAGAAGCTAGACCTCTAGTATAAATAGGAGGGGTGCTGCCACACAGCCCCCAAGCACTTCATTTGTAAACCCTAGTTTGGTTTTAGGGACTTAGAGAGAAAGAGAGAGGCTTAGGGTTCTAGGGAGATGAGTTGATTGTGTGCTCATGGATTGAGCTCTTGTTCTCCTTGAGGGAGTGACCGTAACCAGCAACAATCACGAATCAATCCATGGATGATTTCCCAAAGATGTGTCTCTTTGTGTTCTTCCTTCTTGTTTTGTGATTTTGAGCTCATATTTGATTCTTTGGTTTTTGGTTGATCTCTTCTTCTCTTCTACCTTGCTGTGATGTGTGGGAATACATCTAGAATCACCTAGACCATCAATCGCCCACGAGCAAGTGTTTAGATCAAGTTTTCGTTTTTGCTTGGTTTTGAACCTTCCTTCGGTAAAACTGAAAAAGATCTAAACTTTGACGTGGATCTACTCAATCGTTGCTTGGAATAGGTTCCTAATATCCTTAGGAAGGTGTGTTCCAAATTTGGTAAAGTTTGGCCGTGTAGATCAAAAGTTAGATCAATTTTCGTTTTTAAAATAGTGCTGAAATTCGCGTTCTGTGTTGATTTTACTATTCACCGATCCGACCATTCTTGTGCTTGATGCGACCGCTCTGTTCACCAAAGACTGTTCATCAGGCTGAAAAATTGTGTTTCTGATTGTTTCTTCTAGGGGTTTGAAGGGAATTCAACATAAGTCTTCCACTGTGTTTATCTATTGATCTTCATAGCTCTCATAGCTATTGGAGTGAAATTTGTATTGAATCTAATCTTAAAAGAAAAATTAGGTTAAACTCCTATTCACCTCCCTCTAGTCGCCTTTCCGGTCATACAAAAGTAAATATCTAGCTGAAGCGCTTGACATGGCAGCTTGTTTTTTCGTCGAGAAAGGGGTGCTCTGAGGATGATCATCATGAAGCTGATTTGTTGGGAAAGTCTAAATTTAGCATGGTAAAGTAGAGAGAGGTAACTAATGAGAAGCACAATAAACGTTACCGGTGTGTATAGGAGCTAAGATGAGAGTAACGATATCTAAAAATGGAAACGTAACTAACAAAGGTTGTAACAGGAAAATTCATCGGAGTATAGTGAGTACAGCAATGCTAAAGGGGAAGGGGAAAATCGAAACATCTTTAATGGTGATGATGCTTGCTAAAGAGAACTTATAAAAACTGATTTATGCGGTTATACTGCGGATGACTAACAGTAGTAGTAAGACACATGCATAAGGTGACTATAAACATTAGTAGCATGGTATAGCTCGCTGTTCTAGTATCTTTGGTAGGGGATAAGGCTGCAGCACATAAACGAAAGATTAGGTAAAGGTGCGTGTACAGGTCTACATATGGCTGAGGTGATAGCTATAATCTAAAAAAAAGAAAGCTGTAACAACAAAGGGCTATAACAAATGTAAGCGATGGAGCACGATGGTGACAACAATGTAGAGATTACGTAAAGTTTTTGAAGCAATGTTAACGGTGACTACGCTATGAAAGGCACTGGTAAAGCGAACCTATAAACACAGATCTGCATGCCAATGCTGCAAACTACGAAAAGGAACAGTGAGCTAGATGCATAACCCGATCCCAAATCACAATAGCATCGTAGAATTCAGACAATAAGAGAAATCAAGTATATTTAGAGGGTAATGCTGGAGTTTTTTAAACTGAACGAAACAGTTAGAACACCTAGGAAAGAAGAAACAGTCAAACACGAAACGAACAATTAGCCTTATCATCTACAGTGAGTTACTAACAACAATAGTGTCGGATTTGGATTTCCTAATCCAGAATCCTCTGTGATAATATCGTGCTATTCCCTGGATCAATAGATAGCACTCACAAATACATTGCTGAATCATTTCATACAAGACGTAGAACCATACCATTCATTAATTTAGCACATCAGAGTTTACATAGACCGCATCGGGTCAGGTTTTATAATACGGGCCGAACAGGCCAAAAGATTACATTACAAAAGCGGAAGCGACAGCGGAAGTAAAAAGGGTGAGAGCTCATCTCTCCACAGGTAAGCGACTGGGGAAACCCATGTACGGCCGATATTAACCAAGGCTTGGATAATATTGGATGCACGTAAGTACCGACGGAGTCAACTGGACTGGGGCGAGACTAGAACATCTAAAGACTACACTACACTTCATCATCTCCCGGATCTCCAACTTCTAGATCCTCGTAGTAGTCGTAATCTCTAGGATTTTCTGTTTCTGAGGGTTTGGGGAGCGAGGATGAGCACAACTTCCGTGCTCGCGAGCCAACACACAATGCAATAATATACATACAAGGCTAACCAAGGATGGCTCGAGTTCTTTTATTTGCTAAAGCAATGTTTTCAAATATCATAATTACAAATTCCTAACACTTAGTATTTTAACAAATTGCATTTTATTAAAGAGAGTATTTGTGCAATATTTAATAATAGTAGATGTTCCCTCCACCTTATGCTTAATTTGATTGGGGTTACCCCCACATATTAACATCACTGAGTCTGCAAACTCAGGAAAAAAAATCCAACCCAAGGCTAGGTGAGCCCACCACATTTTCCATACCACCCACAAAAGCTTTTGAAATAGAACTAACTCAAGTTAAGTTTCCATATCCGCCTTTGACCGTAGACACGGCTGTTTAAACAGTTTAGACTCTGCAGAGGTTATACACTTTACCCACAAGAGACAATCAACTCTTTGCTCCACATGATTCCTTGGTCATGTAGTTGAGAGATCGTCAAAATAACCTTTCTAGCTATCTCACCCCTTCTGTCATTTCACCCATATGGGGTTGAGCCCATATGTTGCGCGGGATGTTCACCACAACGACTAGCGTAGCTGGTCCCGACCACAACGACTAGCGCAGCTGGCAACTTCACCCTACACGGTGTCCCTTTCAAGACGGACCACCTCTGACACTTGTGCATTGTAACATCCAAAATTGTGGATTTGCAAAATCTTCAAAGTTCAAGAACGTAAACCCCAAAAATTTCCCAAATTGATCAAGATTCGGTCCCCCCCAAAAAGCACCGAGTTCTTCCCCCCGTTTCTCCCCTAACCCTAACCCTAGCCCCTCCCTAGCCCGGCTTCGCCATGCCCTGCGTCGCCGCCCTCGCCGGCCGTGCCAACGCCCGAAAGCGCGCTTCTCTCGTGCGCGCGCCTGGGGCCGCGCCGCCGCGTCAACGCTCCGCCGCGCCTCGACCCGTCCCATCCCCGCTGCCCCGCCGCGCCCTCGGCACTCCCGCCGTGCCGTCGTCAACGGTCGCCTCCCCGGATCCAAGCCCCCTCCGGCTATAAAAGCCGTGCTTCCTTCCCCTTCCCCGAGCAAGAAAAGAGAGAGAGCAAAGGAGTTGGAGGACTCACCTTCGCCGCCGCGTGCGTCCTCTCCGTCGCGCGTGCCGAGCCTCCCGCTCCCCTTCTTCGCCGCCACTGCCGTGCCTCCCCCGAGCTCTTCTTCACCAAGCGCCGCTGCTCACTCCATCGTCGTCGTCCTCCCCGAAGCCGTCGCCGCTTCCCCCGAGCCGAGCTCTCCTCCTTCTTCCCGTGCGCGCCGCCGCCGCCCCGTTCCTTCCCCTCCCCTGCCCTAGCGCCCCGCCCCCCCTCTCTCTTTCTTTTCTTCTCTCTCGGCTGAGAAGCCTCGCCCCCTTCTTTTCTTGGCCGTGGGCCGAAGGCCGCCCCGTGGGCCGCGCAAGCGCGCTTCCGGCCCGAGTCACGCCGGGCCAAAAGCCGGCCATGGGCCACTTTGTTTTTTTTCTTTTTTTTGTGGTTTTTCTTTTCCCTTTTTCTTTTTAATTCAAAAGAGAGGTTTCAAATATTTATTTCTCCCCCATTTTAGCTCCAAAAATTGTGAAGTTTGTTTCTAAAAATTTCTAAAATCAAGCTCTTCCTGTTGGTGCTAGTTTGGTTCATTTTGGAGTTCATTTGATGAGGATTGTTATTTATTTAATTTGTTTGCTCGTTTGATTCTTTTCCGGTACGATCGATCGCGTAGAGTTCGGAGAAGCCGGAGACCCCCACTTCGATCAAGCTCAAGAATATCAAGATCATCTAGCCGTAGACCCAAAGTAGTCAACACTTTGATCATATTGAACCTACATTTTATGCAAATTATGTTCCGTTAAAATATCAAATTGCATGCTTTAGTTTCCTTATGCAAATGTATGTTAAACACCCTAAGGTAGCTAAATGCCAATTTGATGTTTAATTATTAATACACCACCCCTTGATAATTGAATTGCCTTAAACCCTTGTCACCCTAGTAAATATATGGTAACAATACTAGTTTTTAGGCTATACTTAAGCGCCATGCTAGCCTTGCTTAAGTATCGGGGTATTATCTACCCCATTCATCATCTTTTGAAATAAACATGATTTTGGGCAGTCATTGGGTGTAAATGACTGAGATGGTTATGATGTTGTATTTTCCTAAATCTCAAAAACCCTAAGAATTGCTTATCACATCTGGGCGGATGGTATGATGGATGGTATGTTGGCGGGTGCTAATGCAGCCCAAGGAATGTTGGTTTGTGGATGGTGTGTGGTATGAACCGCCCAGATGGTCCCTAAGGACATAATCCTGTGATGACCTCCCAATGTAAAACAGTACGACCACATGTCTATAATGGTGTCGACCTGGCTAAATAATTTGTATCCGTTAGTATGAGTTGCACGAGTGCGATGACCCGCTACGCCATAAGCCTATGTGGCTATGGGTTAGGGTGTACGACTTACGGTCTATGTGAGCGTAAGTCGTGTGGCGCAAGAGGGGTGCAGGAAAGAGTTGACGGTCTATGTGAGCGTAACTCTTCTCGGTGAAACCTTAGCGGGTGTAACAAATCGGCGGATGCATTGTAAAGGCCTTGTACGGTCTCTCCTTGACTCACATGTCTACTAAACATGTGTACATGTCAAGATGATTGTCTCTTGTGGGTAAAGTGTACAACCTCTGCAGAGTGTAATGAACTGCTCGAATAACCGTGCCTACGGTCATGGCGGACATGGGAACTTACAAGAGTTAGTTCTATTTATAAAACCTTGTGGGCAGGGTAAAATGTGTTGGGTCGCTGTGACCCTGGTTTTGGTTTTCCCTGGGTGGATGTACCCCAGTGATGTTAAGTGGTGGATGTAACCGCTATCAAAATTAAGCATGAGGTGGAGGTAACCTCTACTGTTACAAATATTGCACAAGTAGTCTCTTTAACAAATGCAAATTGGTTAAAATGCTAAGTGATAGGACTTTCTAATATTGGTACTCAAAATATTGCTTTGTGCAAATAAATGAACCCGAGCCATCCTTGTTAAGCCTTGCATGTATAATGTTGCATACTGTGTGTTGGCTCGCGAGCACGATAGTTGTGCTCATCCTCGCTCTTTCCCCCAACCCCAGAACCCGCAGATCATGGAGACTACACCTACTACGAGGACCGGGACGCCGAAGAGCAAGGAAATGAAGAGGAGTAGTATAGTTCTTGTAGTCTAGGTCTCGCCTCAGTCTGGTTGGCTCCGTTGGTACTTGTGTACCTCCTATATTATCCAAGCCCTTGGCTAATATCGGTCGTACACCTAGTACCCCAGTCGCTTGCCTGTGGAGAGACTTGCCCTACCCCTTTTGCTTCCGCTAACGTACTCGAGATTTTGTAATGAACTCATTTGGCCTGATCGGCCCTATTGTAAAACTCGACCCGACGCGGTCTATTTGAACTCGGATGCTTGTATTAATGCATGATTTGGTCTACGCGATGTATGAAATGATTCAGCAATGTGTACTGTGAGCGCTATCTACTGATCCAGGGAATAGCGCAGCTTTATCACAGAGGATTCTGGATTACGAAATCCGGGTCCGACAGAGCTGGTATCAGAGCATACGACTGTAGGAGCCTTGGTTAGTTTGGTCGTTGCCTAAGGTCTTGAGTCTTATTTTCAAAACCTAAGAAAAGCTTTGGCAAAATATAGTGTATTTACTGCTCTTACTTGTCATTCCTAGTTCTGTACTTATCCTACTTCACTTTGATTTATTCTTCATCGACTTCCTCTTGTTTTCAAAATTTTAGATGGTCGCTCAGTCGCTCGGGCTCTTGGGACTTTTTCTCTCACGGAGAAGACCTCGGAGGCTTCGTGGGGATTTTTCGCCACCGATGCAATGATTCTGGGATACTACCATCCGCCTATCTTCATGGGCCTGATGACTCGTGTTTGGACCGAGAGACTTGGAGCATGGAGGTTTTCCTCTATGCTAGGGAGGGTGAGTTCAATACTCACACCTTCAAGGCCGAGCACCCCAGAGCCGTGCTTTGATGTCGTCCAGATGTGGCACGACTTGCCGCGTCTCGCTTGCGCGATGCATGGAGACCTTCTCGCGAGCTCGCCCATCGCTTCCACCCGACTCTCCAGGAGAGAGAGCTTTACCGGTGATCCGCCACGTCCGGCAGATGACCCGCACTGTCACACTCGCTCCAGCCACGCAGCCTTGTCGATCGCCTCGCCAACGCCGTTGACGAGATCGGACGCCGATTTCTCCTCACCAGCAGCCTACGAGCACTCGACACCCTCCGTGGCAACATGTTCGAGAGATGATGAAGCCCACCGCGAGGTAGAGCGGAGAGAGACGCCGCTTTGCGAGTTGGCCCGCCTTAGAGCCTCCATCGCAGCCGCCGCCTCAGCTCTGCTGCGCCGCTCAGCCTCGCCGCACCCGCTGCCGTTCCGCAACCCGGCCGCCAGCCGACGCTTTCCGCCGAGGACCTCGCACCGCCACGGCGCGCAAGAAAGTGCGCCCACCGCCGACCGACCGCAGCCTTGGAGAGTCCAGCCGTGGACGCAGCCCCAGTCCGCCACCTGGATTCGACGAGTTCGATCGCGGGCGTCACCTCAGTCGTTCTCGCTCGCCGACCATCAGTCGCAGCCGTTTCGATCCCGGTAATCGCAGCACTGCGGTGGTAAGCACCCGATGGAGGAGTAGTCACGATAGCTAGGTTAACTAGCAGTGCTTGCTAGGTAGTCTTCTGGGTTGCAAGCACTCTTTTTATCCACCTTTTGTAGGCGTTGTGTTTGTATCTCGTGTCATGGCTTTGCATGGCCTATATGTTGTGTCCTAGGAGTCATGTAACACTTACCCCCCCTAATATTAATGAATTGCAGCCATTCGGGCTTTGTATCGCAATTGTGTTGTTCGTTCAATTTGATTTCTTTCTTCTGTGTGTGCTTTAGAGGGCTAGTGAACCCTCATATACCCCCTCTCTAGTTCTAAGCCTTAGTGTTTCTTCAGATGGCACCAAGGAGAGCTGCTGCCCCAGTCCGTGGTGCTTTTGCAGCAGGCCGTGGAAGAGGCCGTGGCTATGGCCGTGGTCGTGGTCAAGACCTACCTCCCCCACCGCCAGAGCATCCAACAATGGCACAAGTTATGCAACAACAAGCCCAAATCCTTCAAGCCTTGCTCGCAAATCAACAAGCAGAGCGACCGCGCCACTCTAAGTCGGCGATTTCCTCGAGACAAGACCTCTTACCTTTGCCTCAACAGATGAACCCACGAAGCGTAAGATTGGCTCGTGGATACCGAGAAGAAGCTCGCCCAGCCCGATGCTCGAGGAAGACAAGGTGGACTTTGCCACTCACCAGTTGAAAGGAGCGGCCGCTGCTTGGTGGGAAAACTACCTCGCTGCTCAAGGTGGTGAAAGCCCAGTGGCAGGAGAAGAAGAAAGCGATAGCGATCGCATCCGCGATCGAGATCAGCAGGATCCCGCCATCGTTGAAGCAATTGCTTGAAATGCACCGACGAGACCGCGCCGCATGGCGACCAATCTCCGAACGAGTTCAAGATCCTTCAGACTAACTTTGTACCGCCGGTACAATGAGGCTAAAGAAGAATGAGTTTAGAACTCTCAAGCAAGGTCAAATGACAATCAATGAATATCTAACCAAGTTTAACTTGACTTGCTCGCTACGCCCCAAAGGCGTGGGCGATGCGAAGAGAAGATAGACCGCTTTGTGGAAGGAATGCGTGGAGACATGAGAAGCCGACTTATCCTCCATGATTTCTAGCTTCCACCACTTGATCAACAAAGCCCTCGTCTTTGGAAAACGAGAAGAAGATTGCGGAAGTTAGCCGTAAGAGAAAGATGGTATTCCAGAAGCCGCAAGGTGGCTTTCCTCATAAGTCAACATTCCCTGGCAACTCATCTTTTAAGCCAGCTGTAGTTTCTCCACAAGGAACTCAAGCCCCACCCAGCGTACCAATGGGAATGGTTTCGCATCCTTCGTCCCGCGGACGACTGCAACAAGCAACCCAAAGAGCTCATCTCCATTGTTTCCACTGTGGAGTGAGAGGACACTTGCCAACCGATGCCCTCAACGTCGAACACTCCCGCGAAGTTCAACTCGGAGCCACACCACCAAGGTCAAACATCGGCTCAAGCAGAACCATCGTGCCCCGCAAGCACCTAGATCTACCTCGACACCAAACCGCGCCATGTGAACCATGTCACACCGAGGAGGCTCGAGAAGCTACAGGAGTTCTAATGGGTACGTTCTCTGTTAAATCGATGCAAGACAAGTTTTGTTTGATTCGAGCTTCGCATTCTTTATATCAAGAAAATTTGTTGAAAGGCTTAAGTTGCCAACCTTTAAGCTAAAGAAACCCGTGGTACTTAGTTCACCGGGGACCCTTGACTACCATCTTAGTAAGTCCCCGAGTAGAGATTGCTATGGAAAATTCGGATTCCTAGCAAACCTCTTAGTGCTTCATCCCAAACTCGGATATCATCCTAGGGATGGATTGGTTGGCCGATACCAAGGAATGATAGATCTGTGCAACAGGAAGGTGGTACTCACCAAAACCCGTACCACAATCGTGGTTAATATAGACCGCTCCTCGTGTTTGGATCGTACCATCCATAACCTCGAGAAGGTGACTCTGAAACAACACCGTAGTTCAAGATTACCCGGAAGTTTTTCCAGAAGAATTGCCTGGCATGCCACCAGACCGAGACATAGAATTTGTGATCAACCTAAAGCCAGGAACAGCCCCAATTGCCAAGAGGCCATATAGGATGGCAGTTGATGAGCTTGAAGAGCTTAAGGTACAAATGGAAGAATTACAGGAAAAAGGATTTATTAGACCTAGCTCATCCCCCTGGGGTTCGCCAGTACTTTTTGTAAAGAAAAAGGATGGCACCGCCAGATTGTGCGTGGATTACAGAGCCCTCAATGAGGTGACCATCAAGAATAAATATCCCTTGCCCCGCATTGATGATCTATTCGACCAACTGTCAGGAGCAACAGTGTTCTCCAAGATAGACCTAAGGTCAGGTTATCATCAGGTTAAGATCAGGGCTGAGGACATCCCTAAAACAGCTTTTACCACCCGATATGGCTTGTATGAGTTCACAGTTATGTCGTTTGGCTTGACAAATGCGCCAGCCTACTTCATGAACCTTATGAACAAAGTATTCATGGAATACCTGGATAAGTTTGTTGTCGTGTTCATAGACGACATCTTAATCTACTCCAAGACTAATGAGGAGCATGCTGAACATCTGCATTTGGTCCCGAGAAGCTTAAAGAACATCACCGTATGCCAAGTACAGCAAGTGTGAATTTTGGCTTCAAGAGATCGCTTTCTGACATATCGTATCCACTGGAGGAGTCGCAGCTGACCCATCCAAAGTAGAAACGGTGTTGGGATGGAAACAACCAACCTCGATGACCGGTGCGTAGTTTTCTGAATGGTGGATACTACGACGCTTCATTGAAGGATTCTCCAAACTATCCGCACCAATGACCCACCCGCTCAAAAAGGAAAAGAAGTACGAATGGATGTAAGCTTGTGAAAAGAGTTTCCAAGAGTTGAAGAAGAAGTTAACCATCGCACGGTGTTAGTCTTGCGGACATACACAAGGACTTTGAAGTCTATTGTGATGCTTCGCGCCAAGGTCTTGGCTGCGTACTTATGCAAGGAGGAAACGTCGTAGCATATGCATCCGCACAACTCCGCCCACATGAAGACAACTATCCAACTCATGATTTGGAGTTAGCACCGTAGTGCATGCCCTAAAGATTTGGCGACATTACTTGATTGGAAATCATTGTAATATCTATACGGACCACAAGAGTCTTAAGTATATTTTCACCTGCATGCACCTCAATCTCCGACAAAGGAGATGGTTAGAACTGATTAAGGATTACGACTTGGATGTTCATTACCATCCCGGGAAGGCTAATGTAGTGGCCGATGCATTGCCGTAAGTCCTCTCGCAATAATGTTGTGGTTCAAGAGTGCCAACTTTGAGCTTTGCAAGGAATTAGAGGCACTTAACCTCGAGTTAGTAGAACAAGGCACCTTAGCAGCTATGGAAGTTCAACCAACCTTAGAAGAGCAAATCAAGACCGCTCAGAAAGGACACCCTGGAGTTCAGAAGTTTAAACATCTCATGGCCAAAGGAAAAGCCTCAAAGATGGTTGAAGACCAACAAGGTATCCTATGGTATGGGAAACGTCTCTTTGTTCCCCACCAAAAGGAGCTCAAGGAATTGATTCTAAAAGAGGCCCATAGCTCAGCATACACCATACACCCGGGCAGCACCAAGATGTATCAAGATATGAAGATTCTATATTGGTGGCCACGAATGAAAAGGGACATCGCCGAGTTCGTAGCTTGTTGCGATGTGTGTCAACGGATCAAGGCAGAACATCAGAGACCCGCAGGATTGCTGCAACCACTGCAAATCCCTCAGTGGAAGTGGGAAGAAATTGGAATGGATTTCATTATGGGTCTGCCGAGAACCAAGACCGGATATGATTCCGTATGGGTCATAATCGACAGATTAACCAAAGTTGCCAATTTCATCCCTGTGAAGACCACCTACAAGGGAGATAAATTAGCCGAGTTATACATGGCTCGTATTGTATGTCTGCATGGAGTACCCAAGAGGATAGTCTCGGATCGAGGTTCTCGCCACCTCGCATTTACAGGCTAGTCTCCATGATGCACTTGGAACTCACTTGAACTTTAGCACAAAGATATCATCCTCGGTCGATGGATGAGCGCAGAAGGGTAAATCAGATTCTTGAAGACATGCTTCGAGCTTGTGCTTTAGAGTTTACCGTAGACTGGGAGAGATGTCTACCGTATGCAGAATTCGCCTACAACAACAGTTACCAATCCAGTTTGAAGATGTCCCCATTTGAAGCACTTTATGGGAGAAAATGCAAAACTCCCTTGCATTGGTCGAATCGGGAGAAGGTTATATCTTCGACCGATACTCTCAAGCAAGCGTAAGAGAAAGTCGATTGATCGAGATCGTCTACAAGCTGCTCAATCCGCATGAAAAGTTATGCCGACAACCGTCGTGAGAGTTAACTTTGGTTGGAGATCGTATACCTCAAAGTGTCACCCTTCGAGGAATGCGAAGATTTAAAGTGAAAGGCAAGCTTGCGCCAAGGTACATAGGCCCGTTCCCAATCACCGCCAAGCGTGGAGAGGTAGCATATCAACCGGAATTACCGTAAAATTTGTCGATGTCCATAATGTGTTCCACGCCTCTCACTCAAGAAATGCCTCAGAGTACCGTAAGAGCAAGCTCCAATTGAAACCATTGCACTCCGTAAAGACTTGTCGATCCGAACATCCGATCAAGATTCTTGATGTCGTGGAGAAGCAAACAAGGCGCCGATCATCCGCTTATGCAAAGTGCAATGGAGCAACCACTCGAGAGAGAAGCCACGTGGGGCGTGAAGATCTGCTGAAATTGGATTACCCCACCGTTCTCTCGAGGAGCTCGAATCTCGGGTCGAGATTCTTTTAAGGTGGGTAGGTTTTGTAACATCCAAAATTGTGGATTTGCAAAATCTTCAAAGTTCAAGAACGCAAACCCCAAAAATTTCCCAAATTGATCAAGATTCGGTCCCCAAAAGCACCGAGTTCTTCCCCGCTTCTCCCTAACCCTAACCCTAGCCCTCCTAGCCCGGCCGCCATGCCCTGCGCCGCCGCCCTCGCCGTGCTAACGCCGAAAGCCGTGCCCTCTCTCTGCGCGCCCGCGTGGCCGCGCCGCTCGCGTCAATGCTCCGGCCGCGCGCCGACCCGCCCCATCCTCGCCGCCGCGCGCCTCGCACTCCCGCCGTGCCGTCGTCAACGGTCGCCTCCCCGGATCCAAGCCCCCTCCGGCTATAAAAGCCGTGCTTCCTTCCCCTTCCCCGAGCAAGAAAAGAGAGAGAGCAAAGGAGTTGGAGGACTCACCTTCGCCGCCGTCGTCGTCCTCTCCGTCGCCGTGCCCGAGCCTCCCCGCTCCCCTTCTTCGCCGTCACTGCCGTGCCTCCCCCGAGCTCTTCTTCACCAAGCGCCGCTGCTCACTCCATCGTCGTCGTCCTCCCCGAAGCCGTCGCCGCTTCCCCCGAGCCGAGCTCTCCTCCTTCTTCCCGTGCGCGCCGCCGCCGCCCCGTTCCTTCCCCTCCCCTGCCCTAGCGCCCCGCCCCCCCTCTCTCTTTCTTTTCTTCTCTCTCGGCTGAGAAGCCTCGCCCCCTTCTTTTCTTGGCCGTGGGCCGAAGGCCGCCCCGTGGGCCGCGCAAGCGCGCTTCCGGCCCGAGTCACGCCGGGCCAAAAGCCGGCCATGGGCCACTTTGTTTTTTTCTTTTTTTGTGGTTTTTCTTTTCCCTTTTTCTTTTTAATTCAAAAGAGAGGTTTCAAATATTTATTTCTCCCCCATTTTAGCTCCAAAAATTGTGAAGTTTGTTTCTAAAAATTTCTAAAATCAAGCTCTTCCTGTTGGTGCTAGTTTGGTTCATTTTGGAGTTCATTTGATGAGGATTGTTATTTATTTAATTTGTTTGCTCGTTTGATTCTTTTCCGGTACGATCGATCGCGTAGAGTTCGGAGAAGCCGGAGACCCCCACTTCGATCAAGCTCAAGAATATCAAGATCATCTAGCCGTAGACCCAGGCGAGTCAACACTTTGATCATATTGAACCTACATTTTATGCAAATTATGTTCCGTTAAAATATCAAATTGCATGCTTTAGTTTCCTTATGCAAATGTATGTTAAACACCCTAAGGTAGCTAAATGCCAATTTGATGTTTAATTATTAATACACCACCCCTTGATAATTGAATTGCCTTAAACCCTTGTCACCCTAGTAAATATATGGTAACAATACTAGTTTTTAGGCTATACTTAAGCGCCATGCTAGCCTTGCTTAAGTATCGGGGTATTATCTACCCCATTCATCATCTTTTGAAATAAACATGATTTTGGGCAGTCATTGGGTGTAAATGACTGAGATGGTTATGATGTTGTATTTTCCTAAATCTCAAAAACCCTAAGAATTGCTTATCACATCTGGGCGGATGGTATGATGGATGGTATGTTGGCGGGTGCTAATGCAGCCCAAGGAATGTTGGTTTGTGGATGGTGTGTGGTATGAACCGCCTAGATGGTCCCTAAGGACATAATCTGTGATGACCTCCCAATGTAAAACAATGACGACCACATGTCTATAATGGTGTCGACTGCTAAATAATTTGTATCCGTTAGTATGAGTTGCACTGTGCAGATGACCCGCTACGCCATAAGCCTATGTGGCTATGGGTTAGGGTGTACGACTTACGGTCTATGTGAGCGTAAGTCGGTGGGCGCAAGAGGGGTCCGGGAAAGAGTTGACGGGTCTATGTGAGCGTAACTCTTCTCAGGTGAAACCTTAGCGGGTGTAACAAATACTAGCGGATGCATTGTAAAGGCCTTGTGACGGTCTCTCCTTGACTCACATGTCTACGGAAACATGTGTACATGTCAAGATGATTGTCTCTTGTGGGTAAAGTGTACAACCTCTGCAGAGTGTAATGAACTGTTCGAATAGCCGTGCCCACGGTCATGGGCGGACATGGGAACTTACAAGAGTTAGTTCTATTTATAAAACCTTGTGGGCAGGGTAAAATGTGTTGGGTCGCTGTGACCCTGGTTTTGGTTTTCCCTGGGTGGATGTACCCCAGTGATGTTAAGTGGTGGATGTAACCGCTATCAAAATTAAGCATGAGGTGGAGGTAACCTCTCTCATACAAATATTGCACAAGTAGTCTCTTTAACAAATGCAAATTGGTTAAAATGCTAAGTGATAGGACTTTCTAATATTGGTACTCAAAATATTGCTTTGTGCAAATAAATGAACCCGAGCCATCCTTGTTAAGCCTTGCATGTATAATGTTGCATACTTGTGTGTTGGCTCATGAGCACGGTAGTTGTGCTCATCCTTGCTCTTTCCCCAACCCCGTAACCCGCAGATCATGGAGACTACACCTACTACGAGGACCGGACGCCAAGAGCAAGGAAATGAAGAGGAGTAGTATAGTTCTTGTAGTCTAGGTCTCGCTCACCGGTTGGCTCTTGGTACTTGTGTACCTCCTATATTATCCAAGCCCTTGGCTAATATCGGTCAGACACCTAGTACCCCGATCGCTGTTCGTGGAGAGACTTGCCCTACCCCTTTGCTTCCGCTAACGCACTCGAGATTTTGTAATGAACTCATTTGGCCCGATCGGCCCTATTGTAAAACTCGACCGACGCGTCTATTTGAACTCGGATGCTTGTATTAATGCATGATTTGGTCTACGCGATGTATGAAATGATTCAGAATGTGTATCGTGAGCGCTATCATCGATCCAGGAATAGCGCAGCTTTATCACAGAGGATTCTGGATTACGAAATCCGGGTCCGACATGCATCCTCAATCCCCTCAAGTAAGATGACTTCAGGGTTTAATAACTTTACTGAGCCAAGTTGTACTTTACAGACTTGTGGTTGTACATGTTGTACACGGGAAGTCGTGACAAGATTAAGTCCTTAGGGTTGTCTGGGCGGTTCAATCACCTTCCCACTATTCTCGTGCTCCATCCGCACCCACCACCTTACCATCCGCCGAGACGTGGTATTAGCAAGTTTTAGGGTTTTGAGGGAACAAATTATATTTTTGCCAACAACCCAATTATTTACCCACAATGACTGCCCAAAAATATTTCCATGATTAAAAGATGATGATTAGAGTATTTAATACCCTGGATGTTTAAGCAATACTAGCATGTCGCTTAAATACAACCTATACTAGTTATTTACCACATAGTTACTAGGGTGACATGGAATAATGGATTCAATTATCAAATGATGGCATAATAATTAATTAATCATCAAGTGGACATTTAACTACCTTAAGCTTTAACATAGATTTGCTTAAAGAATTAAAACATGCAATTTGCTATTTTAAAAGAATATAGTTTGCATAAAATGTAGGCTCAATATGATCAAAGTATTAACTCGCCTGGGTTAAAGGTAAGAGGGTCCTGATAATCTTGATCTTGATCGAAGTGAAGGTTCCCGGAGTCTTCGAATTCTACGCGTACAAGGTACCGGAAAAAGAATAAATGACAAGGAGAACAAGTAAATACACAAGAAGCAATAAACAAACTCCAAAATAAATAAGATCAGTGCCACTAGCAAGATCTTGATTTTATAAATTTTTAAAAACAAGTTTCACAATTTTTGGAGTTACGACGAGGGAGAAAAGAACTTTTGAAGCCTTTCTTTTAAATTAAAACAAAAAGGAAAAGAAAAACAACAAAAAAAAAAGAAAAAGGCAGCAGGCCACGGCGCTTGATTTGGCCCGGCCCACGACTTGGGCCGAACAGGCGCTCAGCGCAGGGGCGCGGCCTAGGGGGAGGTGCGGCTCGGGGGAGGCGCGGCTCAAAAAAAAAGGGGAAGGGGTTCGGCTCGGGCCGAAAGAGGGGGGGGAGAAATGGGAGCGGTGGTGGTGGCGCGCGGGGAGAGGAGGAGCGGGAGGTTCGGGGGGAGAGAGCGGCGGCGACGGCTGGAAGGGAGGGCTCGGGGCACGGCGGCGACGACGACGATGGTGCGAAGGGGGGTGGTGGCGCCGGCGAGGAGCGGGAGTGGCGGCGACAAGGCTCACCGAGCGGCGGCGGCGACGGAGGTAAGTGCTCCTTCGACTTCTTGCTTTTCTTCCTCCTTAGGTTCTCTTCTTGCTCGAGAAGGAGGGGGGATGAGGTGGGGAGGAGAGATGAGGGACGGTGCCGAAGGGAGAAGCTTTTTATAGCTGGAGGGGGAGTGGGACAAGGGGACCGGGGTGCATGGGGCACCGGTAGAGGCGGAGCCGGGGAAGCCGAGACGAGACGGGCGACGGAGACGGCGACGGCCGTTGATGTGAGGAGTGCGAGACGAGACGCACACTGGCGAGTGGGAGCAATTGGGGAGGAGACGGCGTGGCAGAGGCGGTCGCGGCGGGAGGCACGACGCTGGAGCGACACGAGCGGCAAGGACGCGCACTAGCGAGTGCGTCCCAGCGAGGACGAGAAGATGGTGGAGGCGACGACGCCACACGGTGTGGTCGGCGCCGGCGTCAACGCTGGCCAGGGGGGAGAAGGGGGAAAGAGAGGGTGTTACAAACCTACCCACCTTAAACAGAATCTCGATCCCGAGATTCAGGTTGCTCTGGAAACAGATACGGGAAATCCAACTTCAGCTGATCTTTGCGTTCCCAGGTAGCTTCTTTTGCTGAGTGATTGCTCCATTGAACTTTGCAAAGGCGGATGATTTGGCGTCTGGTTTGCTTTTCCACGACGTTAAGAATCTTGATTGGATGCTCCGGGTAAGTCAGATCTTTCTCGAGTGCGATGGCTTCGACTAGAGTCTGCTCTTCAGGTACTCTGGGATATTTCTTAAGCTGAGAGACATGTAACACATTGTGATTGTTTGACAAATTATCGGGTAACTTCAATTGATAGGCTACTTCTCCACGCTTAGCAGTGATCTCCATAAGTACGAAGCTACGAAGGAGCAATAAAGCGGATGATTAGAACTAACTAAAAAGGAAACCCTGACTGTACTGACGGAAGGGTCGAACATAAACACGCGACACACCCTTAAGTGACACAATATATTCCGTGGGGAAGTGTGACCAGCCAATAGTCAAAGGGAGGTTAGCTAAAGGGTCTAAAACAAAAAAAAAAAAATTGGAATCACCAAAAGGCGAAGTCTGAGAGAGCGTAAAGCCGTAAAGAACGTAGTAAGAGCACTAACTTAGCAACATAGGGAGGTCAGCTGCAAGGTCTAAAACAGATAGAAGAAATCACTAATAGGCGAAGTACGAGAGAGCGTAAATAATGGATCAAGAGCATTAACGTAACAAAGCAAAGACCATCCTGAAGCAAGGAGAACCAACGAGGTGTAGCTATAAAGCCATCTACAAAAAAACATAGTAGGTACTCACTTGGCTGGCTCGATCGCTGATAGGTAAGCTTACGTCTACGTCTTGCACGATTCCTTGCTGCATCAGCAAGGCTCACAATAGGGAAGTAACCGTCCCCTGATGCCGCAAACACACCAGTATGTCATGTTCGGCAGGAAAAATAGGGAAAACAGAAGGAAAATGAACAACGTTTGCCGACATCGTACTCTTTCTCTTGCATGCAAGAACCGGCAAAGTGAAAAAAAGACAGAATAGAAACAGACAGGACATAGCAAGCGTAACGCGCGGGGGGTGGGGGGGCTGTGCAAGCATTTCACCTTCACACAGAACAAAGGACAGTTCCGTGCTAGCCACAGGGCAGAAGCAGCATGTAAGAATGTGTCGGTAATAGAGTTAGGGTAGCAAATTACCTAAAGCAAGCTCCAACGGCAGAACGGGGCTCGAACTGATAGAAGGACGACATGGCATACAACTAATCTACGAGTTCGAAATAGCATGGCCTACTTAATGATGGGCATTCGACACACGAAGTGCAGAAGAAAGAAACGAAAAGAACCCATGCTCCCCAACCATGCTAAAGTACGAATGCGAGAAAGCAAGACGTATCTTAGGAATAAGATAACACATGGCAGTGGCTGGAGAAAACGTATCAGCAGATATGAAACACGTAAAGCACTGAATATGCAGCTGAAAGAAGCGTACGTAAGCAATAACGAAAAGCGCAATGCAAATAGACGAAAGTTAGCAAAACCATTCCGGTGTAATAAAGTACGTAATCAGTGTGGGAAAGCAGCGTAAGAAAGGACGCTAACCTAAGCACAAGTGCAGCGCCACAGAGAAGGTCTGATAGGCAGGCTGACGCAGGAGCAATCAAGAAGTCTAGAAATACCTAAGAGACATACATCGTAAAAGCGGTGAACGAAAGCGATAAGACAATAAGAAAGCAGCCAATGTAAAAACATACATCCCGGTGTAATAGGTAACGTCTAAAGAATAAAAGAGCCTACAAAGTGGGACAATCGGTCGAGAGCAACAACAACAAACAGACAGCTAATGAGCACACACGGCTAATGCGAGCAAGCGAACATAATGAAGAACAATATGAGGTAAATCTGGCGATGCTAACCGAGATGGCGGGCGGATGCAAGAACAGCGAGGCAGCTGGTACGAACCAAAAGGAGAGAAGAGCGATGCACGAAAACACAACAAAACAGGCAAAATAAAGTGAGGAAGGGACGATAACAATCCACAAATAATCACAGAAATGAATAGGTTGTTTTTCTTATGTCAACCAAAACCCATCGCAAGGACCTGAACGAACATAACGCAGAAAAGGAAAATCTAGCACAGACGACAAAGAATGAGTGCCACACGGAGATGCAAAGATTCGATCGAAGAAACCGAGGAAGTGGCGAAAAGGATGCTCAAACATGGAACACGAAGCAGGTGTTTCTTTCACGCCAAACAAAACTATCACAAAGATCCTAAGCAATACATCACAGAAAGGGAGAAATCAAACAACGACAAAGGCAAGCACAAAAGGTAGCGTACAAAGCAAGCTGGGCACAATACTCCACGAAAGCAAGGCAAGCAACCGGAGACAACAGCGATGAACCATTGGTAGATAAGAGGCAAAGACTGGCAACAAGAAACGGTAGCCCGAATGCACCCCGTCCAGATGAATCTGCATTCTCATAATGGAGAGTAGTAGCACCGTACCAACAAGCGAAAACGCGCGAACACGTAGGTACGTATGCAACGCTGCCCGAGGAGGAACACTATCGCAAACCGACGGAGTCGCCGATGCAATGGGTAACTGTCCATCTACGAACGCATACACTGGAACACACTAAGACGAACGGACGCATTTCTCAAGTTGAGAGCAGTAAAGTCGTACCCGCATGCAAGCGAACAACAACTGACCACGCAGGTATGGGTGAACCATCGGCGATGGACCAAGCTGGACACGGATCATATCAATGGAGCCACCAACGGAAGACCGTAACCCTGCACACGCAAACAAAGCAACACAATGAGACACCACGAAGAGACCTACGGCTAAAATCATCCACTGACCACGGGCTTGGCCGAAAAAGCGGATCACCAGCAGAGACATAAACAGAAACAACTAACCACGAGGAGAGATAGTAGGAGCTGCAAAAGGGGATCCGTGAGGAAATCGCGGCACGGCCATGGGAGGTGCACTGGACATGAAGGGGGCGGCGAGACGCGGCAAAGGAAGGTGAATCTGGGGGAGGGAACCCGAGCACGGGGACGGGAGTCGCGGTAAACATGGAGGAGGCGAGACATGACAAAGGAAGACGACCTGGAGGAGGAAAACACGCCAGGAGACGGCCATGAGTAGGGAGGCGAGGCGGCGCAAGGAAACATGTACGGACGCGTATGAGAAAACAAAGGATGCAACGAAACCCGTGAAGGCGTAGGAAGGTACCTGGAGAGTAGTGCTCTCGCGTGAGGCGAAGCTGGCACGAGCACGGAAGCGAGCCAACATGATGGAAGGTGGCCGAACGTGTGCGAAAGGGAAGAGGCCGCACAGAAACTAGTGGCGGCATAGAAAGGGAGCCTAGGGAGGAAGGGCTGTGCGCAGATTCTCACGCGAAGTGAAGTGATCATGAGCACGGAGTCGAGCAGGCGTGTGGACGCGTGCGAGAAAAAGTAGGGCGCAACAAAATCAGTGACGGCGCAGAAAGGGAGCTGGGGGGAGGATGCGAGATGCGCGAGCGGACCTAGGGCTCGGCCAGGCAAAGCGCAGGCGACAGACTCAATCGAACGTTATGACGAGCAGGGGCGAAAAACGGATCGGGTATTTTTCGTTCGATCTTGACGAAAACGGATTTGGATAGTCTTGGATCGGATTTTCCACAGGTAGTTTTCGGATCGGGGACGGATCCGATATTCCCCCCCCCTCGGAAATGGAAACGGGTACGATAGCTCTGATATTTGTCGGATACGGATTATCCGGGTATCTAGCATGCAGCCCACTTCCCACCGGCCCATCAACATCAGGCATCATTACTCTTTTTACTCATTAGGATTTAAGGTTTAATATTTGTGCCTCACCAGTCACCATACGCGCAGTGAGGACCCCCGAAATCGGATCCGTATCAAGCTAAGTGATTACGCCGTAAACGCAACACTTAATGTGAGACGAACACGATTCCGAGTGACCCGGATATGTGTCACATGCTAGCTCCCAAGGATCAGTGGCTAACATGCACATATCCTAGTACACAACATTGCAATCACATCCATACACCATGTACAAGAATAAAAGAAACTTTAATACATTTTCAACATAGAACCCTTCGGTCCCAATTTTACATAAGAGGGCCAATCGGCCAAATCTTAAATAACAATAACACAAATAAATTGCAGCGGAAGATAAACTTAAATAAAGAGGGAATAACCGAGTTGGTATGCCCACAATCCCACAAGCAACCAACTGGAGTTAAAGCCGTTGCACCCGTCGTTCTCACCTGAATAAATAGACACTGTTAGAGTACAAAGTTGTACTCGCGAGACTTTCAAAAGAAATAAGGATGCATGTAAGTATCAAAGGAAAGGTTACTAAACTAGTCAATTTTTAGCATAAAGCAAGTTTTGTATATAGATAAACAATAAAGATTTTAACTAGCCATTTACAAAACATTTAGAAAACATTTTACAAAGAGTAAGTAATGATCATCAATGGTATAATCTCCAATTATAAACAACACACGAACATCCCATTCGTGGCAACATAAGATCTAAACAAACTAGCATAAAGATATAACATTCCCAACCATAACCCAAACTTAATTTTCCAAAAGACTAACTGTGCCTGCTTTCCCACAAGTGTTGTCCATAACCTAGGACGAGGCTATTCGAATAGATTTAGTTACTCTGCAGAGTTGTACAGCTTTACCCACACGATATGCATTCCTCTTAATGTCGGCCAATGCACTCTTCCGTAGGAGTGTGACTGAGGTAGCATAACGAGGCCGTTACAATGTCATGTCCTAACTATCAACCCACCCGAGGAACAGAAACCCCGTGGGAGTCAAATGCCTCCTAACCACAGGTGAACCTTGTTACGTAAGTAAGTCCCAATCAAACATGAGACCCTTAAGGATAAGTAAGGCGACCCTTAACATGCCCCCGCGAGATTGACAAAAGAACAATCAAATACATAACAATAACAATTGTCAATCCCATTGTGTTTTGATAGCTAACACACAACAAATTATTAAGCCAAGCCTTTGCCATTATCCCGGCGTGTGGTTGCACGTAAGACTTGGTTCATCACACCACAGACCGGTCCTTAAACACTCAGACGGGGCTACACAATTCCATAACAACAACAACAACAAGATTTCATGATCACCCTACACCCGTCCAAGTTAAGAACATAAAACCCATGCCCAACAAGTTCACAAACCACAGATGCGAAGATCTGAATACATTCCTCCAATCCAACATAATCAAATCCATAAAATCCTCAAGGTTCAATAAGATTCAATTCGATCCATCGGCCGATGGACTAGCTCCATCAACCGTTTTCGGCTACAACTACTAGCATGGCTAAGCATCGTTCTACAAACTAGAAAACAACCCATATAACATATAACCTTAGTCATTCAAGGTAAAAGGGTAATCAACATTCAAAGGAGGGCTAATGCAGCAATTAGGAGATTAACTACTTCTACCCATAAACATATATTCCAAAATAGCATGCAATTGCGATAATAAAACTCACACGAAACATTTAAGAACCACTGGGAGCAATATGATCAAGAGGAGGGTGCTCGCACCTTTGCTGTATCACTAGTTCATTCTCAGGTCATACTCAATTTGATCTCACGAATATATTGTTATCGTCGAAAACCTAATCGAAAGACGATATTGCAATAAATACCAAATAAAGCCAAAAATTCAATATACTAAAAAATGTATGAAAATTATACAGTAGGTAGGTTATGATCTTAGATTTATTAAGATGAAAGAATTATTCCATTTGGATTTAGTGTGTGAAAGTTGTGGTGGTTTGAATTTCAGATTTCAATATGCCTTCAATCACGTAATTTAATTATGAGATGAAAATTTGTAGAGCGGTGGTGAGTACATGGATTACATAGATAAATAGGCAATATTATTTCAAGTTCAAAACAATTGAGTTTGCCCTAATTGGAGTTTTCATGATTTAGTTATTAATTTCTAAAGTTATCAGCATTTTATAGAGTAAAAATAATTCATTTTGGGATCACTCTCCGCAAAATATAGCTTCTGTAACAGAGGTGAGTTTGAAACCAGTTTTAGAAATAAGTTTACTTAAAATAAAAACTATCAAAAGTGGTTTCACTATTTTTGGAGTTAAAATGGAATAGTTATGTATTTTTGAAGTCAACAGTATTTTTCTATTGTAAAAATAATAGAGTTATAGATCATTTTCTTAAATCTATAATCTCTGCTACTGAGATATATTTGAAACCTATTTTAAAATAAAATTCACATAATATGAAAAATATCAAAACTGGTTTCATATATTTTGAAGTTGATATGAATTAGATATGGATTTTTGAAGTTAAAACAATTTTTCAGTGTACAAATAAATCTTTTCTGGATTCCTAAAGTGACTAAATCCTTTTTATACCCGAGTCCAGCTAGCCTCAGTCACTGACAAGGGGGACCCGGGGTCAAAGTTTTGACTCAGTCAAAGTTGACTCAGTCTCGGCCGCAACTACGCTGAAGGCGTATTGATTACAACACGTCTTCAACTACAAGAACGTGTAAAAATCATTCTAAGCATAACAGGAATACGCTTTTCCTTAAGCGAATACGTACTATATAAAATACACATCCACTTAACCGATCTCTCGGGCCCACATGTCAAAGGCTTACGGATTCAAAAGGGTTTAATTTGATTGCTAAACGTTTTTACCTCGGTGGGACCCACTAGTCATACAAACACTACACAACTTGATTAGTGCTAACAGTAAATCTTTACCCAAAACGCCGGCGGTTAAACGGAGCTCTCACCGTGAGCACTCCGGCGCGGCCGTGGAGGGTGATCTGGCGCAGCAGCTGGTCTCCAGGCACGGGACCAACACCACCAGGTGCGGGAGGTCTTCGCGAAGCTGCTCGAAGTGACGCGGGGACCGGAGATGGACGGAGTCGAGCTCCCAATGGCCGGAGGCGGAGGCGTCGATGCGGTGCTCGTGGAGAAGAGGCTACAGACGCCGAGGAGACTCGGGAGGTGCGCGACGGTGTCGCCTCGCCACCATGAGCATGAATCAGAGCTCCATTAAGTCGGAGAAGCACCGCAGATGGCGGGACATGGACGGCGGCGGCGCGTCATGGAGCTTCACGGTGACGGCTCAAACGACACTACAGGGCATCAAGGAGCAACCCGTGAGGATATACAGGCTGCATGCAAGCTTACGGGACACTGAAGGGGGTAGGGACCTACCGGATGACACGGAATTTCAGCGTGGCGGAGCTTCGGCCGGAGGTGGAGAAGACAGCCAAACTCGAGCTCCCGGCTGCATCGAAATGAAATTAAACGATACGGTGAGTTAAGAGGACGCGCGATCACGAGGACAAGGTGAGAAGACCCGAACTCACCGGAGCACGAATGGTGCGGTGGAGCTTCACGGAGCATGCACCGGAGCCAAAGAAGAGACGTCTGTGCTCCGGTCGCTACACAAGAACACACGGGCTCAAACCGTCAAAAATAGATGCGGTGAGGAAAGAGGGAGATGGTGGCGCGATGCGGCGATGCTTACCGGTACAGAGGAGAGCTCAAAGCCTCCTTCTCTCCCACGGCCGAAGAGAGAAGTGAGGGGAGAAGAAGGGTTAGAGTCCGTTTTGTGCCAATCCAAGGACGGAGGAGGATACGGCGTGAAGAAGCGGTGCTCCCGATCGGTCGGCGAGGCGGTGCGTCCACGCAGGTGACGAGGCCGACTCAGAGATACTCGGGCGCGTGGCGCTCGAGCTCTGCTCGCGCCCACCCGAGTTGGAAGAAGGGCCTGACCAGCGGGGCCCGCAGGTCAGCGGCACAGGAGTGAGGGAGGTGTGGAGTGGCTCGGGCCGTTCGATTAAAACGGACGGCCAGGATCTAATGGGGCATTCGGACTGATCAATCGAGTGCCAAGATTTGGACCGTCAATCTAGGATCAAACGGCTCACAAGCGACGGTGCAGTTAGGCGGTCGGGTGGAGCCGAGTGGTGAGTCGGGCTCGGTCGGTGCAACAGTGCTGAGCCCGAGTTGAAAAACAGATTTGACTAAATAAGCAAAGGGTTTGACCGAGGCTTTAAATATAGAAATAAAATTCTATAAATTCTGAATTAATTCAAGGGTGTTCCTGGGATGACCTAGTACTCATAAAAATTATAAAACCATACTGTTCAAGATATAATTTGTGTAAACTAAATTCAAACTTAGTCTAGGTCTATTAATGGTGTTTGAATTTTCTGAGGGTGCAATTGAGTTCCAAAAATTTGGTAAAAATTATATTTATTCATGATAATTATTCTAGTATTTGAATAAATTATTTCAAATTGATGATCCAAGGTTTTTGTTCCTGTTTTTAATTTGGAGTTTATATTTGAAGTGTATGTTTAATAATTGATTTAAATTTTCCAAGTACAATATTTGATGCAAATGATTCCAAAATACCATGCATGCTGATAATATGCATACTAAATCTCATTAATCAAAATGGGGATGTTACAAACCTCCCCCCTTACAAAAGATCTTGACCCCGAGATGATAGGGTGGAAATTGGCTAAAAAGGTTCTAAAAGAAAACATAACATCCGTTGTCTTTATTTCCTTCAAAGATAGTGCTAAGATATCTTTCAAAGGTAGAACTAAGATATCCTAACAAGGTTACAAGGAATTTCTATTACATTTTCCTTCCCATTGCTTTGTTTAAACTTTCCTTTCTTGATTCGAAGACACTTCAAGTAGAAGGAAAAAGTTCTGGATACTCGGCTCGCATCCGGTCTTCACGCTCCCATGTTGCTTCATCTTCATGTGGTTGCTCCACCAACCTTCAAAATTTGATGTTGCGATTCCTTGTCTTGCGCTCCATTTCTTCAAGAATGCGAATGGGTGCTCCGATAAGAGAGATCAGTTGCAAATTGAGTTCTTCCCACTCGGTTGTTTCAGTTGGGACGCGAAGGCACTTCTTGAGTTGTGAGACATGGAAGACATTATGCACGCCCGAAAGTGATGGTGGTAGCTCCAACCGATAGGCTACCGATCCAATCTTGGCTAGAATTGGAAAGGTCCAATGTAGTGAGGCGCCAATTTGCCTTTGACATTGAAGTGATGTATTCCTTTCATAGGAGAGACCTTGAGATAGACATGATCATCTACCTCGAAACTCAACTCGCGGCGGCGACGGTCGGCATAAGATTTCGACGGATTGCGCCGTCCAAGTCGCCACGAATGACACGAACTCGTTCTTCAAGATCCTTTACGTGGTTGGACCATAAAATGGCCTCTCCCTGACTTCAGACTAGTTTAAGGGCGTCCTACAAGCTCTTCCGTACAATGCTTCGAATGGTGACATCTGAATGCTGGATTGGAAGCTATTGTTGTAAGAGAATTCCGCAAACGGTAAACATTTTCCCCAATTCTTGCTATAAGACAATACGCATGCTCGGAGAAGATCTTGCAAGACCTGATTTACACGCTCGGTTTGTCCATCCGTTTGCGGGTGATAAGCGGAGCTAAAGGATAGGTTAGTACCCATGGCTTGATGCAAGCACTTCCAGAAGTGAGATGTGAACTGGGGACCTCTATCCGAAACGATTACCTTCGGTACACCGTGAAGGCAAACAATCCTTGCAATGTATAGCTCTACTAGCTTGACCCCGGTGTAGGTGGTCTTAACAGGAATGAAATGGGCAACCTTGGTCAGGCGATCCACGATCACCCAAATAGAATCGGATCCAGACTGTGTTCTAGGGAGGCCAGTGATAAAATCCATGCCAACTTCTTCCCATTTCCACTCGGGAATGGGCAGGGGATCTAGAGTACCGGCTGGTTTTAGATGCTCAGCCTTGACTCTTTGACATACATCACACTCGGCCACAAAGCGTGCAATCTCCCGCTTCATCCTAGTCCACCATATTCTTTGCTTCAAGTCTTGATACATTTTTGTGCTTCCTGGATGAATAGAGAAAAGAGAATTATGGGCTTCATGAAGGATTAATTCCTTAAGCTTTGCATCATTCGGCACCACTAAACGCTTTCCGAACCACAAAACACCTTGGTTATCTTCGGAAAAACACTTGGCTTTGCCCGCCTTCATTTCGTCCTTAATTCTTTCCATGCCTTTGTCATTCTTCTGGGCCATCTTGATCTGGTCCTCAAGGGTAGGTTTCACTTCTAAGGCAGCGAGAAAACCTTCGCCAACCATCTCCAAGTTGAGCCGTTGGAATTCATTGCAAAGAGCTTCCGTTTCAGGTCGAACCAAGATACAGTTGCATTGTGATTTTCGGCTCAATGCATCGGCAACGACATTAGCTTTCCCTGGATGATAATGAACTCCCATATCATAGTCCTTGATCAATTCAAGCCATCTTCTTTGCCTTAGGTTCAGATCGGCTTGAGTGAAGATATACTTCAAACTCTTGTGATCAGTATAGACTTCGCAGCGATTGCCGATAAGAAAATGTCGCCATATCTTCAAAGCATGTACCACTGCTGCGAGCTCAAGGTCATGAGTGGGATAATTCACCTCATGAGGCCTCAATTGCCTCGATGCATACGCCACAACTCGGCCCTCTTGCATAAGAACACAAGCAAGACCAAGGCGAGATGCATCGCAATAGATGTCGAAATTTTTGTGGATATCCGGCAGAACTAACACTGGAGCAGAAGTTAGACGATCCTTCAACATCTGAAAGCTTGCTTCACAATCTGCTGACCATTCATACTTCTTTTCTTTCTTCAACAATTGGGTCATTGGTCTTGCTATTTTTGAGAAATTCTCGATAAAGCGGCGGTAATAGCCCGCAAGACCGAGGAAACTGCGGACATCGGAGACGGATTTGGGCTGTCTCCAATTAAGCACATCTTGGACTTTGCTTGGATCCACAGCAATACCTCCTTCAGATAGCACATGACCTAAAAAGGCGACCTCTTTTAGCCAAAACTCACATTTACTGAATTTTGCGTAGAGTCGATGTTCACGGAGCTTGTCCAACACAAGACGAAGGTGTTCTTCATGCTCACTTTCAGATTTGGAGTATATGAGAATGTCATCAATAAATACGACCACAAATTTATCTAAGTACTCCATAAACACGGAGTTCATGAGATTCATGAACAAGGATGGTGCATTAGTCAAACCGAAGGACATGACAGTGTACTCGTATAAGCCATAACGAGTTGAGAAAGCCGTCTTAGGAATGTCTTCAGATCTGATTCTAACTTGATGATAACCCAATCTCAAGTCAATCTTGGAGAATATGCGGGCACCGTTCATCTGGTCGAACAAATCATCAATCCGTGGAAGCGGATATTTGTTCTTGATGGTGACCTCATTCAACGGACGATAGTCAACACACATCCGCAGACTGTGGTCCTTCTTCTTCACAAATAAAGCGGGGCATCCCCAAGGTGAGGAGCTTGGCCTAATGAAACCCTTCTCTTGAAGTTACGTGAGTTGCTTCTTCAATTCAACCAACTCATTTGGCGGCATTCGATAAGGCCGCTTTGATATTGGAGCGATTCGGGCTGCACTCAATCACGAATTCAACTTCTCGTGAGGGTGGCATGCCCGTAGTTCCTCGGGAAAACATCCGGTACTCACATACCACCGGAACTTCACTCAACCGCAATTCTTTGTCGCTAAGGGCATAGAGATGAGGAGACTCCAATTTTGGCACCACTTCGACTTGAAAACTAAGAGGACTAGTAAGAGTGATAACTTTGCGGGCACAATCAATTTGACCATGGTTCTTGGACAGCCAATTCATCCCAAGAATAACATCAAGACCCGCTGAATTTATCACAATAAGATCGGCCAAAAACTTCACCCCTTTAATCTCAACTTCAACATCACGACATTCATGAATGCTTCTCATTTCTGAACCCGGTGATTGAATCATCATTGGTGCAGACATCAAGCTGAGTGAGAGGTTGTGGAGTGTAGCAAAACCTCTGGACATGAAAGAATGAGAGGCCCCTGAGTCAAACAACACAGTCGCAGGAGTCGAATTGACTAGAAAGGTGCCCAACACCACGTCGGGTGCTCCCTGCGCTTCCTCGGCGGTGACATGGTTGACATGAGCACGACTGGGGTTCTGAAAAGTGACATCGCACCTCGATCAAGGGATGTGTCAAGGTCTTGCATCGGTTAGAATTGGCTTGGTGCTTCACCGGACAGTGTCTTGCAAAATGCCCCGGATTGCCACAATTGAAACAAGGAGCTTGCTTGTTTCGATGGAGTCGGCGTCTACACTTCTTTTTGGGCCGCCCTTGCTGGATAACTTCCTGAGGTGGATGAGAGACTTGCAAAGGAGCTCTCAGAGATACTGGGACTTGGAATTCAGGAGGAGCGGGCTGCCAAGCACACGGTTCTTGAAAACTGCAACTTGCTGAAATTTGTGCAACCCTCTTGCGTTTTCGCGATTCTTCAACCACTTGCATCAGATTCTCTACCGTAATAGCCTTATTAACCAGCTGTTGGAAATCTGGGAAATCATGGGCGGCGAGTGCCAGCTGCATCTCTTCCGATAGACCAATCAAGAACTGTTCTTGTCTTCTTGCGTCAGTGGGGACACAGTCAGAAGCGTAACGAGCTAAGTGATTAAACTCGTAGAGATACTTCATTACAGACTTGTCTCCTTGCTTCAACGCGAGGAATTCACGCCTCTTGAAACTAACAATGCTAGAGGGAACATGCGCCTCACGGAAAGCCGCCTGAAACTCGTCCCATGACGGGACGTGGTCGCCGGGCTGCATGGTGTAAAACAGATCCCACCATGCACCGGCTGCTCCTTCTAGTTGGTTGGAGGCATAGAGGACCTTCTCATGGTCGGTGCACTGAGCAATAATCAACTTCCGCTCGATGCTCCTAAGCCAATCGTCGGCATCGAGAGGTCTTCCAACACGAGAACACGGAGGCTTCGTGTTTAGAAAATCATCGAATCGGAGCCATAAGGATCGGCTCCTTCACGCCATTTGAGCCCCTTGGACATTGGCAGTGTTTTGAGCAATTTGCTGCAACATCAGAGTTTGGTCTTGCTGATTCTGTTCCATCAGGGCTAACACATCGGCCACAGACGGGTGAGGTGGAGTCGCTTCAACATGTCGACCCACGTGCTGAAAGTGCGGGTCGGGGTGCTCCGGATTGTGCCGTTGAGGAATTGGGGGTTGACCACTAGAGACTAGAGAACCTACAGGCTGAGAGTCTTCCATTACTTCCAAAGTCAAACGGGTCTTCTGTCCTGACATCCTGTTGTCATACACCTGGTTAGCAACCGGCAAAAGAAGAGAGGTAAAGGCAGAGAACAAGCAATCGCTAGCAGAGGCAACTTAACCTATCATGTATGCAAGATAAAAACCATTTATGCATCACAAAAATGAGGTGCTAAAGTCCAGGTGGACAGCACAAGATACAATTGAAAACCCTAACTGCTCATACGCGATGCACGACTATTGGAAGCAAAAGAGAGCAAATACCCTTCACAAAATCCAGCGTCTACAAGCTAAGTAATATCCTTACGGGGTATAATATCTAAGGATAAATCCTAGTTTATTCCTAAAATCGCAGCAAGGCGTCGTCTTTTGTTCTACCATTATTGCTCTTTACCGGTGACTATTTAACGTTTCTAGTGTTGGAAGAGAGACGAGCATTGGAGAAAATGATTTTGCACAATTCAAAAGAATAGTGAGGTAAGAATTAGATACTAGGATGGGTAAGAAATAAAGGAATTATATTACTAACATTTTTGCCAAACTTTTGATAGTTTGAAAATATTCTTTGCAAATCAAAATCCTAATAACGTCCACTGCTACGGCTTTATCCTACAGTCAGTATGGCTCTGATACCAACGCTGTGAGGACCCTCGAAATCGGATCCGTATCAAGCTAAGTGATTACGCCGTAAACGCAACACTTAATGTGAGACGAACACGATTCCGAGTGACCCGGATATGTGTCACATGCTAGCTCCCAAGGATCAGTGGCTAACATGCACATATCCTAGTACACAACATTGCAATCACATCCATACACCATGTACAAGAATAAAAGAAACTTTAATACATTTTCAACATAGAACCCTTCGGTCCCAATTTTACATAAGAGGGCCAATCGGCCAAATCTTAAATAACAATAACACAAATAAATTGCAGCGGAAGATAAACTTAAATAAAGAGGGAATAACCGAGTTGGTATGCCCACAATCCCACAAGCAACCAACTGGAGTTAAAGCCGTTGCACCCGTCGTTCTCACCTGAATAAATAGACACTGTTAGAGTACAAAGTTGTACTCGCGAGACTTTCAAAAGAAATAAGGATGCATGTAAGTATCAAAGGAAAGGCTACTACACTAGTCAATTTTTAGCATAAAGCAAGTTTTGTATATAGATAAACAATAAAGATTTTAACTAGCCATTTACAAAACATTTAGAAAACATTTTACAGCAGTAAGTAATGATCATCAATGGTATAATCTCCAATTATAAACAACACACGAACATCCCATTCGTGGCAACATAAGATCTAAACAAACTAGCATAAAGATATAACATTCCCAACCATAACCCAAACTTAATTTTCCAAAAGACTAACTGTGCCTGCTTTCCCACAAGTGTTGTCCATAACCTAGGACGAGGCTATTCGAATAGATTTAGTAACTCTGCAGAGTTGTACAGCTTTACCCACACGATATGCATTCCTCTTAATGTCGGCCAATGCACTCTTCCGTAGGAGTGTGACTGAGGTAGCATAACGAGGCCGTTACAATGTCATGTCCTAACTATCAACCCACCCGAGGAACAGAAACCCCGTGGGAGTCAAATGCCTCCTAACCACAGGTGAACCTCGTTACGTGAGTAAGTCCCAATCAAACATGAGACCCTTAAGGACAAGTAAGACGACCCTTAACATGCCCCCGCGAGATTGACAAAAGAACAATCAAATACATTACAATAACAATTGTCAATCCCATTGTGTTTTGATAGCTAACACACAACAAATTATTAAGCCAAGCCTTTGCCATTATCCCGGCGTGTGGTTGCACGTAAGACTTGGTTCATCACACCACGCACCGGTCCTTAAACACTCGGGACGGGCTACACAATTCCATAACAACAACAACAACAAGATTTCATGATCACCCTACACCCGTCCAAGTTAAGAACATAAAACCCATGCCCAACAAGTTCACAAACCACAGATGCGAAGATCTGAATACATTCCTCCAATCCAACATAATCCAATCCATAAAATCCTCAAGGTTCAATAAGATTCAATTCGATCCATCGGCCGATGGACTAGCTCCATCAACCGTTTTCGGCTACAACTACTAGCATGGCTAAGCATCGTTCTACAAACTAGAAAACAACCCATATAACATATAACCTTAGTCATTCAAGGTAAAAGGGTAATCAACATTCAAAGGAGGGCTAATGCAGCAATTAGGAGATTAACTACTTCTACCCATAAACATATATTCCAAAATAGCATGCAATTACGATAATAAAACTCACACGAAACATTTAAGAACCACTGGGAGCAATATGATCAAGAGGAGGGTGCTCGCACCTTTGCTGTATCACTAGTTCATTCTCAAGTCATACTCAATTTGATCTCACGAATATATTGTTATCGTCGAAAACCTAATCGAAAGACGATATTGCAATAAATACCAAATAAAGCCAAAAATTCAATATGATCAAAAATGTATGAAAATTATACAGTAGGTAGGTTATGATCTTAGATTTATTAAGATGAAAGAATTATTCCATTTGGATTTAGTGTGTGAAAGTTGTGGTGGTTTGAATTTCAGATTTCAATATGCCTTCAATCACGTAATTTAATTATGAGATGAAAATTTGTAGAGCGGTGGTGAGTACATGGATTACATAGATAAATAGGCAATATTATTTCAAGTTCAAAACAGTTGAGTTTGCCCTAATTGGAGTTCTCATGATTTAGTTATTAATTTCTAAAGTTATCAGCATTTTATAGAGTAAAAATAATTCATTTTGGGATCACTCTCCGCAAAATATAGCTTCTGTAACAGAGGTGAGTTTGAAACCATTTTTAGAAATAAGTTTACTTAAAATAAAAACTATCAAAAGTGGTTTCACTATTTTTGGAGTTAAAATGGAATAGTTATGTATTTTGAAGTCAACGAGATTTTCTATTGTAAAAATAATAGAGTTATAGATCATTTTCTTAAATCTATAATCTCTGCTACTGAGATATATTTGAAACCTATTTTAAAATAAAATTCACATAATATGAAAAATATCAAAACTGGTTTCATATATTTTGAAGTTGATATGAATTAGATATGGATTTTGAAGTTAAAACAATTTTTCAAAGTACAAATAAATCTTTTCGGATTCCTAAAGTGACTAAATCCTTTTATACCCGAGTCCAGCTAGCCTCGATCATCGACAAGGGGGACCGGGTCAAAGTTTTGACTCACCAAAGTTGACTCGATCTCGCGCAACTACTGGCGCTGGCGTATTGATTACAACACGTCTTCAACTACAAGAACGTGTAAAAATCATTCTAAGCATAACAGGAATACGCTTTTCCTTAAGCGAATACGTACTATATAAAATACACATCCACTTAACCAATCTCTCGGGCCCACATGTCAAAGGCTTACGGATTCAAAAGGGTTTAATTTGATTGCTAAACGTTTTTACCTCGGTGGGACCCACTAGTCATACAAACACTACACAACTTGATTAGTGCTAACAGTAAATCTTTACCCAAAACGCCGGCGGTTAAACGGAGCTCTCACCGTGAGCACTCCGGCGCGGCCGTGGAGGGTGATCTGGCGCAGCAGCTGGTCTCCAGGCACGGGACCAACACCACCAGGTGCGGGAGGTCTTCGCGAAGCTGCTCGAAGTGACGCGGGGACCGGAGATGGACGGAGTCGAGCTCCCAATGGCCGGAGGCGGAGGCGTCGATGCGGTGCTCGTGGAGAAGAGGCTACAGACGTCGGGGAGACTCGGGGAGGTGCGCATCAGTGTCGCCTCGCCACCATGAGCATGAATCCGAGCTCCATTAAGTCGGAGAAGCACTGCAGTGGCCGGGACATGGACGGCGGCGGCGCGGTCATGGAGCTTCACGGTGACGGCTCAAACGACACTACCTGGGGCATCAAGGAGCAACCCGTGAGGATATACAGGCTGCATGCAAGCTTACGGGACACTGAAGGGGGTAGGGACCTACCGGATGACACGGAATTTCAGCGTGGCGGAGCTCGCAGGTGGAAACTCGAGCTCCTACGCATCGAAATGAAATTAAACGATACGGTGAGTTAAGAGTGACGGCGCGATCACGAGGGACAAGGTGAGAAGACCCGAAACTCACCGGAGCACGAATGGTGCGGTGGAGCTTCACGGAGCATGCACCGGAGCCAAAGAAGAGACGCGTCGTGCTCGGTGGCTACACAAGAACACACGGCTCAAACCGTCAAAAATAGATGCGGTGAGGAAAGAGGAGATGGTGGCGCGATGCGCGATGCTTACCGTGCAGAGAGAGAGCTCAAAGCCTCCTTCTCTCCACTACCAAGAGAGAAGTGAGGAGAAGAAGGGTTAGAGTCCGCTTTGTGCCAATCCAAGGACGGAGGAGGATACGCGCGAAGAAGCGGTGCTCCCGACTGGTCGGCGAGGCGGTGCGGCCGAGAGGCGGAGGCCGACTCAGAGAGGGCGCGTGGCGCCGAGCCGCCGCGCCACCCGAGTTGGAAGAAGGGCTCGACCAGCGGGCCCGCAGTCGGCACGCACAGAGTGAGGAGGTGTGGAGTGGCTCGGGCCGTTCGATTAAAACGGACGGCCAGGATCTAATGGGGCATTCGGACTGATCAATCGAGTGCCAAGATTTGGACCGTCAATCTAGGATCAAACGGCTCACAATCGGCGTGCGATTAGGCGGTCGGGTGGAGCCGAGTGGTGAGTCGGGCTCGGTTGGTGCAATAGTCTTGAGCGAGTTGAAAAACAGATTTGACTAAATAAGCAAAGGGTTTGACCGAGGCTTTAAATATAGAAATAAAATTCTATAAATTCTGAATTAATTCAAGGGTGTTCCTGGGATGACCTAGTACTCATAAAAATTATAAAACCATACTGTTCAAGATATAATTTGTGTAAACTAAATTCAAACTTAGTCTAGGTCTATTAATGGTGTTTGAATTTTCGAGGTGCAATTGAGTTCCAAAAATTTGGTAAAATTATATTTATTCATGATAATTATTCTAGTATTTGAATAAATTATTTTCAATTGATGATCCAAGGTTTTTGTTCCTGTTTTTAATTTGGAGTTTATATTTGAAGTGTATGTTTAATAATTGATTTAAATTTTCCAAGTACAATATTTGATGCAAATGATTCCAAAATACCATGCATGCTGATAATATGCATACTAAATCTCATTAATCAAAATGGGGATGTTACACGCACCGTCATCGAGTCGGCACAGGAGCACAGCCTCGCCTCCCCGCCGGCCACCTCACCGCCCCACCGGCTCTGCTCGCGGCCACCTCACCGGCCTCCGCCGGCTCCGCCCAAAGCCACCTCGTCGCCCCGTCGGCCACCTCACCCACCCCAGTGCACGTCAGCTGTCAGACCCCCCACCCCCGTTGGCCGTGGCGACCTCGCCTCCCCACCGGTCACTTCATTGGCCTCCGCGGGTCGAGTCGGAGTGGCGTAGCGCCGGTGGGCCAAGAGGAGAGGCGGCATCGGGCTAGACAGAGGCGCATGGGCTGGGCAGAGGCGCGCCGATGGTGGTAGGCAGGAGGCGTAGCGAGCCGAGAGGAGGAGCAGGCCGGAGGCACGAGCACAGGTGGCCGGGTGAGGGATGGGTCGGAAGCGGTGTAGGTGGCGCTGTGCGTAAGAACTCTCGGTTGGAGCAAGAACTAGGACAAGCAATTGGGGACAAAAGCAATGTGCGAGCAAGAGAGCAAGAAGAAATGAAGCTGGAGTTTCGGCATGGGAAGAGATAGGAAGGAGAGAGAAAGAAATGAGTAAAGAAGGAAAGAAATGTGTGGTGTGGCCACTGGCCAGGGGCTCTCGGCCAATTGGATGGGTAGGTAAGAGAGGGATTTGGTGAAAAGGGGATTAGGATTAGGGTCTAAGTAAAGTAGGATTAGGAATTATGGGTAGAAATTAGTACTTAGGGATAGAATAGATAAATATAGCCTAATGAGAATTAGTAGCAATAAAATTGGCAATAAAAATGACCAGTATTAATTCGGGTCAACGCTACGTAAGAAATCGAACCAATGTAAATAGTTGATGGACTGTAGAATGAACGTAGTTAGAGATCTATCCTCACTAAGATGGACATGGAGGGCATTGAGCGATGCTTTGCAAGCTTGGCAATGTTTTGCTGTTTTTTTACCTAACTATCTAGCTCATTATGTATGTTGACTTGTGAGTTATGACTTATGAGCTAAATGTGGTATACTAAGTGTTATGTTTGTGATGAACTAATTAATACATCTTGTTAGTACCAATGTTATGTGTGGTTGCTGAAAATATGAACAATTCATGAATGTTTGCATCAAACAAACTAGTTATATGTTTTTGTTAATTTATGGCATGTAATTTAAGGGGTTTTTATATTCTGAAAAAAATATCTGTGACCGTATTCATTTTGATTCGTATTCGCTCCGTATTCGTATTCGATACTATTCACATCCGTATTCGTATCCGCATACGAAAAAAAATGAAAACAAATATGACAGAGCCATTATCCGTTCGTATTCGATCTGTTTTCACCCCTAATGATGAGGATATTAACCCGTCGGATACGATCGCTATTCCATCTCCAACCGGGCTACACTACTTTCACCGATTCAGCTGCGTCAAACGCTACTCCAACGGGCTAACGAATTTACTTCACTTATATCTGGTGCTGCGCTACCTCACATTGGGCCGAGGGCCTTGTATCAATTATTGGACCCAAAGGGCAACTACCACTTGAGGTTATTTGGATCGGCCACCTCCCTGGCCGCCCCCTCCTTTGGGGTGCACTATCATGGCCATGCTATTCATGTGAACACTACCCATGAATAGTACCATCCCCTTAACTCTTAGCTATGTGCGGCTCCCCCTTCCCTATTTAGGAAGGCCACACCCCTTTACTTTTGCTTGGATTTTGTTGAATTAAAAGTTAGCTACAATGCAACTTCGTGTATTGGCTTGTATCGATTAGACCAACCATAATACCGCTTCAGAATCCCAATTTATCAAGTTTTTCAATCTTATTTGCAATTTCGTATTGCGTTTACCTTGTTCTTTCATGCTTCTTCGGTGTATGCAGGAATTAATCTTCGTTGTGTGGAAAAGATTGGGATGCTTTCGGATAAGAGCTTGGTCAAGTGGAGGACAGCAGCCGAAGAACACTTCCCGAGCCACAAGGAAGGGGAAATCCTTATTTTCCTCGCTTATGTCGAGTGCAGGCTAAGGCTGCCAGCGCACAAGTTCCTCTCCCGAGTTTTGGAGCGCTACGGGGTAGAGTTGGTGAACCTAGCCCCAAACTCCATCGCCAAGATCAGCATTTTCACCTATCTATGCGAGGCGTACCTAGGAATGCGACCAAATTTGAAGCTCTTCATGTACTTTTATCGGATGACGAAGTCGGGGAAATCCATGGTGGGACCTAGGGAGTGCTCATTGCACCTCCACGATGGGAAAGCCGATGAGTACATCCCAATGTACTGAAAATCTTCGTGGTCGTCATGGAAGAAAAGTTGGTTCTACATGACGGTCATGAAGGATGATGGCCTCTACTTCGACGGTAAGAGGGCGAACGAGAATCCAAAGTAGAGGGAGACCGTGGAGAAGACAGGGATGGTCGGAAGATGGATGAAGGCCATCCAAGACCTAAGGAGGGATGGTTTTACTTCTTGGCATGTGGTGAGGGATTTCACCATGCGCTGAATCAGACCTTGAAGCTCCGAGACCATTCCCTGCTCTGGTACATTGGTCATGATGCAGCGATCAAGGACTCAAGAGATGGTAAGTCTTGAAAAGTTATGACCAGTAAAGGCTATTTAGATGATTACCTTATAACCTTAAAATCTCTTTTTATCTTTCTGAAGTCCTTTCCTCTGACGAAGTTAGAGAACGGATCAAAATGATCTGTGCAAGGGAGCCTAATAAGAAGGCCGCATTCCTAGGAATTTAGTGATTATCTCTGAAGAAGAGAGACTGTGGAGACTTAAGGTAGATAATCACTTTTTCTTCATCATTTATATATCCTCTGGTTTATTTCTAATTCTGCTCTAACATATAGGCGGTTGGACTGAGGATTATTTGATCCGATGAGGACCCTAATTCTACAGTGGCTCTGACTGCTTCCTGCCCAAAGGCCATGGAAGATGATGGTCCTTTGGTGATGAGAAAAGAGCTTTAAAAGAAGATATATATTTTAGATAAGGAATTTCATCACCTAATTAAATTTGATTTTTGGCTTAGGTAGGAGAAATAGAAGGCTCGTAGAACAAAGCTGCAGATGTCGTAAGCCCCAGAGCGGTCGTTCACGACCTGACAGTTGTTATTGAAACAACTATTCTGGAGGTCAATGAAGCCATACCCTCCGACATGATGATCAGGGACAATGTCTCCGACCAGTTGGTCGAGAATAACGCCTCCGACCTCATGTTGGATGATGTGAGGGGTACAACCAGTCCTGCCGTTCAGAACCAGTGAATTTGGTTGAGAAGAAGAGGGAGGCCAGCGCTACGGATTTTGCTCCAGTGCGTTACAAGGTAAAGATTAAAAAATCGACCAAGTATGTACAAATGAAATAGTCATATGAGTGCTTACCTTAAATGCTTTTGATCTATTGAACTCTGAACTTCCTTTCTCTTTTTGTATAGATCTTCTGGTGTCCCGGTCGTCTTTGACCAGAGCATTCGTGAAGATCAAGCGACAAAAAGAACCCCTGACCAGAATACTCCTCAGGCTACAATTCTTGAGGACAAAGTGATCGAGGAAGCCCCCGAGTAGGCGCTAGTGTCAGGGCTTGCTCAGGATCCATTGATGATTCTAACTCCATCTGTGGAGGTAGACATCCCGGAAGATTCTCAACAGGTTCTGCCCCCTGTTGGTAACTCTTCACAATCTAACAAGTTCCTTTCCACCCTCGATTTATTGAGGATTAGGAGCTTGACGAGGTTTGGGGAAAGATATCGGACCGTTAGGCTAAGGCGGGTCCTGATACATTTTTTTGCCGAATACAATGACCTGGCAATTCAGGTAAGCATCCATGGCCATTTTCAAAATGTTTAAAGTTTCATAGGAAACTTAAAGAAGAATGCCATTTGTGTAGCACATGGTCGAGAACTATGCTGTGGTCGAAGGACTGACCCAGCAGATAAAGCTCCTGGAGCAGAAAAACTCCGAATTAGGAAGTAAGAACTTCGCTCTTGACTTTTCTTCTCCTTCCCTGCTTATTCAATCTTCTCCAACTAATCATTTTCTCCTTTTATCTAAATCTGATAGATTCGGGGAAAATTAAAGAAGAAGATATGGCTAAGGAAGCCATAATAGCCAAGCTTCAGGAAGAATGTCAGAACAAAGACCGGTCAATCGAGCATGTGATGACCAGGTAAAAAGAGGTTTTTGAATCTTGCGAGAAGAAAATCAAAGGTAACCAGTCGTAGGCTTGACTAGTATACCATGTCTCTAATTTATATGTATTTTATCTTTTAGTCTACTCGTGCAGAGAAAACTCAAGCACTGAAAAGAGCAGAAAAAGCTCTTGAGTTCGATCGTGGCTAAGGGGCTGAACTTGAGCGGAGCCTCGAAGAAAAGGTCAAGGATATGAATAAGATGTTGTTCGACCTGGGGTCGGGAACGCAACTGCCCATCTTAAGAGATCTTGCAGAGAAGATCAACTTTCTTAGCCAGCAGTTTGAAGACCTCAAGAGTGTGATGAAGACTTTTCGAAAGAACCATGCCCAGACAATGAAAGAAGCTATCGAGACCGGAGTCAGTTTTGCCTTAGCAAAATTGAAGGCTTCCAACCCCTCTATTCATCTTGGAGCTATTGAAGAAGACTTCGACTGCTCGGGTGAAGAAGCAACCAAGTTCATCAAAGAAGTAATGCCTCTCGGAGACAAAGTTGTAGAGCAAATGGAAGTTAGATCTCCGTCACGTAGCGACCAATCTGGTGGCTCTAATAAGTAAATGATTGTAACATTTAGACTGTGTAAATAAAACTTATCTTTTATCATCAATGAAGTCCTTGCTAAATACTCTTATACCCCCTAGCCCCCGACTGCTTATATTAGTAGATGAACATTACTAAAAAAGTAGTAGACCAAGAAAAAAAGAGTAATAGCTATGACCAATTGACCATAGTACAAAGTAGGTGCTGATTATGTCATAAAAATGATCTAGTTAACACTAGAAAATCATTTTAGTCGAAACTAGTGTATGATTTCAACTAGCTTAGATCCTTTCTATATTCGAAATATTGTACAATACCAACTATGGTCAGAAGATGTCATAGGAATGGATCTGATGATAAGAATTTATGCAAGAATGTATGAAAAAAATAAAATAAAACGATAAGTGGCCTTGTTTACATACACCACCCAATACTGGTCGTAATGGTTGCTAAGAACTGAAGACATGAAAAACATTTCACAAGACGGGCTCATGCTCAGGTCCAACTGCCAGCGAGGATCGTAAGAAAAGGACCGTCGCTAGGAAGCTCCTTCCAGTGGGCTGGACCATGTGCGGAGAGGAGAGACTTCGACTAAGAGGCTTTTCGTATCCCGACCGGTAGCCAAACAAGAGTAGAATAGAATATTGAAATGAAGAAAGTTAATCTTCAGACTTTTAAGCATATAGAAAATCATATGAAATTGTTTGTGATATGCTCCTTATACTCACATGTTTCTTCGAGAAAAGAGTGTGGTCGCGCGTGAAAATCATTGATGCAATGATCACGACTAGGACCGTTGTTGGCATTTGACTATTAAGTCTAAACCAAGAAGTAATAGAGACCCTTTATAAGGATATCGGAGAGAGTGAATGTCTTCTCCGACCAGTTAAACAATAATGATATGCGACCAAATAAAGGATAACCAATATATAAACACTAACAATCATTGAAAAAAAGAAATGCATCTTTATGAAAAAGAATTAGACAAAGAACTTACGCAATTGATTAATATTCCAAGAATTAGACAAAACTTGCCTGTCAGACATCGCTAATCATACCGAACCTATTCGAGTGACTTCGACCACAGTGTATGGACCTTCCCATTTAGGAGAAAGTTTCTTGTGATTGGCTTGGTTCTGAATTTTTCTGAGAACTAGATCACCTACATCTAGGCTGTGAGGTTGCATCTTATGACTTTGCTACCTTCTCATGGCTTGTTGGTAGATTGCTGATCTTATCAAGGCTTGATTTCGTCGGTCCTCAAGGAAATTTGTGTCGTCAAGTCGTCATTCATCCTGATCATTTTCATTGAAACAATCAGTTCGAGCAGAACCAAGTTCTACTTCTAGAGGAAGCATGGCTTCAGCACCATAAACAAAAAAGAATGGTGTTTCACCGGTCGAACGACTAGTCGTTGTTCAAACGTCCCATAACACAGAAAGAAGTTCTTGAACCCAAGCTCCTGACTGCTTTATTAACTGGTTGAACACTCATCATTTGATCCCTTGCATTATGATACCATTGACTCGCTCAACTGCCCCATTGCTCTGTGGATGAGAAATAGAAGCGAAATGTATCTTGATACCTAGGTCGTCACAGAATTCCTGGAAATTACCGCTTAAAAACTAGGTATCGTTATTTGTGATAATATGACTGGGTACACCAAATCGTGTGATCATATTTTTTTGTGAGAAATCTCTTAGCGGCTTCAGTTGTTGTTTTAACAACTAGCTCGGCTTCAATCCATTTTGTAAACATGTCAGTCAATCATGATGAAAAAGAATTCAAAACCCCTGGGTGCTCGTGGGAATGGTCTCAGAATGTCTAATCCCCAGGTTGCAAAAGGTTAAGAAAGAGAAATTGTTTGCAAAGCTTGTGTCGGCTATGAAACTGACATTGTACACACTTTGTCATGAGCTCTTTTGCATCATGAAGGGCGGTTGGCCAGTTGTATCCTTGCCTGAAGGCTTTACCGACCAGCGTTCTATAGAAATGATGTACTCCATAGACTCCTCCATGAATTTCAGTCAGCAACTTAATGCCATCCCGTTGAGATATGCATATCATCAACACTCCATGATATCCTCGTTTGTATAAGGTACTTTCAATAAGAGTGTATGATTTGGCTTTTCGTGTTATACAATCAGCCTCTACATTATCTTCTGGAATTAAGTTATGCTGAAGATAATTGTAGACCGACGTAATCCAATTTCTACCGGGATCATTCTTGACGACCTCCTGTGGAGCATCCATGTTCGCAGAATTGAGGTGTATGACCTCCTTGTGAACATCTATGTCCTCGGAATGCTCGACCACCGAGGGTGAATCGAGTTGCTCGAGGAAAACTCCGGGCGGGACTGGTGACCTCGTGGAGGCCATCTGTGCCAATTGGTCTGTCAGAAAGTTTTCTTTTCTAGGAATATGTTGAATTTGAAAACCGAAGAAGTGCTTTTCAAGTTTTTGTACTTCCGCCAAATAAGATGACATCTTGGTACTTGAGCATTGATACTCTTTCCTGACTTGATTTGCTACTAATTGAGAATCGCCTTTTACTAGTAATCCACGAATCCCGAGCGCTTTTCATGCTCGAAGTCCTGCTAGTGAACTTTCATATTCTGCCACACTGTTTGTAGCGAAAAAGTTTAATTGGATGGCATACTTGATGTGTTCGCCAGAAGGGGATATCAAGACGACTCCAGCCCCCAATCCTTTAAGCATCAAGGATCCGTCAAAGTACATTACCCACTCGTCATGGTGTTCGTACTCGGGCCCTTGGGTGGGTTCAGAGTTTGTCTATTTGACAATGAATTCTGCAATTTCCTGAGACTTAATTGTTGTTCGTAAGATGAAACGAAGGTCGAACGCCCCAAGCTCGACTGCCCATTTTGCTATTCGTCCTGATGATTCCCTGTTTTCAAGGACTTGACCAAGAGAATATCCGGTTGGTACGACCACTTTGTGGGCCTGAAAGTAATGCCTTAATTTTCTTGAAGCCATAAGGAGATCATAGAGCAACTTTTGTACATGTGGGTATCTTGCCTTAGGTCTATGTAAGATTTCACTTACATAATACACTGGTCATTGTATGTTGTCACATTCTACGACCAGTACACCGCTGACTATTTGTGGTGTTACAACTATGTAAATCAGCAATGTTTCTCCTGATCTTGGAGAGACTAAGATTGGGGCAATTGTTAGGTACTTCTTAAGTTTTTCAAAGGCATCATTTGCCTCTTTAGTCCATTCGAAACTTTCGTGTTTCCGAAGAAGTTTGAAAAAGGGAGTCCTTTTTCACTTGACCGTGCTATGAAACAACTTAGGGCTGCCATACAGCCGGTTAGTTTCTGGACTTCCTTCTATGTGGTCGGAGGGCGGGCGCATTTGGTCGATGGCCGATATCTTTGCAGGGTTTGCCTTAATACCTCTAGACAAAACTAGAAATCCAAGAAGCTTATCAAAAGAAACTCCAAACACACACTTTTCTAGATTTAACTTAAGGCTATGCCTTCTTAAGTTATTGAATGTAGTCTCTTATAGGTCTGGAATGTGGTCACCAGTGTTGATGCTTTTTACGACCAAGTCATCAATGTAGGCCTCTAGATTTCGACCTATATGTGGATTAAAGGTTTTCTGTATCAACATTTGAAAAGTTGCACCAGCATTCTTGATTCCAAATAGCATTTTTATATAACAGTAAGTGACGTATAGAGTGATGAAGGAAGTTTTCTCTTCATCGTCCCTACTCATATTAATCTGGTGGTACTCTAAGTACGCATCTAAAAACTTAACAACTCACACTCAGAAGTGGAGTCTACAAGTTGATCAATGCATGGAAGGGGGAAGTCATCCTTCGGATAAGCTTTATTAAGATCTGTGAAGTTAATACACATTCATCATTTCCCATTGTTTTTTCTAACCATTACAGGATTAACGAGTCACTCTGGGTGGTCGACCTCACGAATAAATCCAGCTTTGAGAATCTTGTCAATCTCCGACTGAATTGCTTCCTTCCAATCAGGTGCGAAAAGCCTTAGCTTCTGCTTGACCGATTTTTTTGTCAGGTTGGAGAGCTAGTCCGTGCTCGATCACCTACCTAGGGACTCTGGGCATGTCGGACGCCTGCCAGGTGAATACATCCTGATTTGCTCAGAGGAAGGAGATGAGCGACTCTTCCTATTTGGGGTCGAGTCGTGCCCTGACTAGTACCTTTCGGGCAGATGCATCAGCATCTTTTGACCTAGACGGTGTGTTTGCGCTTCCCTATGGAGCGCTTTTGCCGAGTGGTACCTCCTTGGTCTAGTCGAAAGGCTTTGGCGCCATCTTTGCTCTCGAGTGCTTGACCTATATGGTATGCGGGTTAGACTCCTTGGTCGGAAGCTTATCGACCAGTTCTAAGGATTTCTGATCACATGCATAAGTCATTTTTTGATCACCTCGAACCGTGATGACTCCTTTTGATCCCAGCATTTTTAAACTCTAATACCCATAATGTGTGGCTATCAGGAATTTTGCTAGAGCTAGACGACCAAGGATCCCATTGTACGTAGTTTCGAAGTCCACCACATCAAATAAAATCTTTTCTGTTCGGAAGTTATTAGGCCTCCCGAACGTAACCGATAGGGAAAGCTGGCCTATCGATTTGGCGATAGAACCAGGAACTATGCCATGAAAGGCATATTTCACGAGTTTTATCTTTGATCTGAGAATCTGCATCTCTTCCAATGCTCTTGTAAATAAAATGTTTAAAGAACTACCTCCATCTATTAAGATTCGATTAACTTTACAATTGTTCATAGTAGATTCAACTACGATAGGAAACCTACCTAGTCGAGTCGATGAGATGATGTAGTCTTCTTTGCTTAAGGAGATTACAGTTTTCAACCATCTCGAGGGCTTGACGGTGATCGGAGGCTCGGCAAGGTTGACCTCACATTCCACGGCCTTTAGGTGATGTCTTGATTTGTATGAGGAGGACCCACCAAAGATCGCATCGACAGTATGTTGAGGCTCCTGGTACTCCATTTCTTCATCACCATTTTTGTCCTTCTTGGAGCTCGTCTCTTCGAGTTCCTGTATTGAGGGGAGTGGACCTTTACCTGCATAGTAATCTTCCAGCTTCTTTTGCCAGGCTCGGTAGGTGCGTAAGTCATGCCCTGCTTGATGGTGAAGTGGACACCACCTCTTGCTTTTCTTGTGTCCATCGGCTGGAGCCTTTGCTTTGCCACGACCGGTATAATCTTTCTTACCTTTCGGGACCCAAAATTACGATTCTGGACCCTCTGTGTATAATGCACTAGTCCAGAATCACGCTAGTGCACACAGTGTCAACACAGGTGAATATTGATCACACAAGCGATAAATAAAGTAAACGATTAATTTGAATAATAAATACAGGTTTTGACCTTATGATCGAGTTTACACTTATTGAGCCACGAAGGGCTAACAAAGAATAAAATAGCAGCGGAACAGAAATAACTTCAGCGTAGATTCCATCAATTCACCACAGGTAACCAACTGGGATCCAGACCTTAACGATCAGTAACCTTCGATGAACTCCTCCTCGAAAGCAGGCGTAGACTCCTCTTCTTCTGTAGGTTTGGGCGCAAGTTTTACAACAAGCGTGAGTACACAACCGTACTCGCAAATCATACCACAGAATGTAATTTACAGATGCAGGCTTATTCCAAAAGAAAAAGGCTTCTGTGTGTAACAGCCCTAGAATTAAGGAACAGTAATAATATGCTTTATGAACAGTAATGGAATGTTGTTCATAACATTACTGTTCATTACTGGAATGTGGATGTGTTGTTACAAATTAAAACCTTCCTTTTCCAGTCAAAATTCAAAACCTATTTAAAGTCTCAAAGGAAATACAAGTTAGTGTTTGTATTATGAATGGGAAGTATTTTTATCAAAGCCTAAATAAATTATCTTGCCCAAAAGTAATTTTGTTGAAGTTTTAGAAATTATTTCAACTTGGAGAAAAATATTTGGCTTTAAACAAACCTATTCTGGTTAAGGTAATTATTTAGGAATTTTAAAAGTGAAACAGTGGTTTTCGAAATTTATTTGGGAAATATATCATCCCAGTAGCCTCCTTGCAAAATTTCATGATTTTCTAAATTTATTTACTATTTCTAAAGTCCTGGTCAAACTTTTAAACATTTGAATTACGGCTGGTCAACTCTTCCGATCTAAACCTAAACCCCAGCACTGTAGCGACTCGAACCAAATAAGGTTGGGTCCAACCGGTGCAATTGGTCCGACTCGGTCACGCTCGGGCGCGAGCCCAACACTGCACGTGACGTGAGCCGTTGATCTCCAAGCGAACGGACGAGATTTGCGAAGCCGCGTGGGCTATTCACGTATGCGAAGCAATCTCCACCGTTGGATCTTCATCCAGCAGCATCCAACTTTAGATCGAAATCTTAACGCACCTCCAATTGTGGCCGTTGATTTCCAAACCAACGCGCCGGATCCTTTGTGTCGTTTGGGCCAGCCCGTAGGGCTCATTCAATCCTGGCCGTAGGATCTTGATCGTGCGATGCTCACTTTTTGGGCTATACCATTTTTTATGGTAAAGGTCAAATTAAACGTGAGCCGTTGGATTATCAATAAGCGGGCCAGATCTAGTGGGCCGTTTGGATCACCGAATGCCACAGTGAATCTGAGCCCTTAGATATAGATCGGGCGATCGAGAGGGGTGGTGACATTCGGACCCCCGAACTCCCCACTTGATCTCCACCGTTGATCTTAGATCCAACCGCGCCGCCCTTTTCGTTTTTGAACTTAAAGGCGCACATTCATTTTTGGCCGTCGGATTCAAATCCTACGGTACCCTTTCGACAATGTGCGTTTAGAGCCCGATTTTCATAGGGCCGTTGGATTTTGATCATAGGGTCTATAAAGATGTGACATTCGGACCGCCGAATCTCCCATCAATCTTGACCGTGGAAAACAAATATAACGGTGTCACGTCATCTCATTTAAAGAGACGTGTATCTTTTTGGGATCAACCGTTGGATTCAAATCCAATGCCCCTCTTTGAAGGTAACCTTCGGACTTCCTAAGGCTCCATTAAATCTCAACAGTTCGTTTGAGATCGCACGGCCCATATTAAACGATATCGATTAGATTTTCTTAACACCTATCTTTATCGCAGCCGCCCATTTCTAATCGGACAGTCAATGTTCTTTTGAGTTTTAGGAGGCGTGCGTGACTGCGGCTGATAGCGGGGCTTGCATGTCAGTGGGTCGCCTCTCCTCCTCCTTGCCTCAGTGCGCCGCCGCCGGCTTCGTAGCCGGAGTGGAGGCGTTATCCAGTGATCGTGCAACTATTTTTTTGGATATTTAGCACCAATTGGACACCTCATCAACTCTAGACACTTCTCCTTTACTCCTGTAGCTCAACCTCTATATATTTACCCTAGCTTTTTGCTACTGCCATTGTTGACCAAAGAAGCTCTCTATCTTCTTTTTTCCATTCCAGTGGAGTTTTTTGCTCTTACATCTTGCTTATCCATCCTAGTTGCTCAATTCACCTTGTAATATGGGTTTAGCATCTTTTGTAGGTTGAAACCGGGGACTTTCTCTCTGTTGATCAGAGCCGGTTTTAGGAACCTCCGGTGTTTTTCATATTCTAGTAAGCTTAGACCTTAGTTCTTGTTATCTTGGATACCTTAAGGACCTCAGAAGCTCTTATGAACCATTCACTTGTACATGTAATTCTCCTACCTTCTTTAAACTGAAAAGTTGTTTTCATAACTGTAATATCCCGTATATCGGTAAGAGAGAAACTTGTTTGGAAGAGAAAAATTAAATTAAATTTAAGGATTCTGTTAGAATTGGGAATTTGGGCCTCCACCCAAGCTAAGGGCTGTCTTTGGCGGCCATGAAGTGGGCCATTAAGGGGAGGCGCCTAAGGCCCATGGCCCAAGCTGCCCTTTTTCCTCCTAAAACCCTAGACAACCACCCTCATTCTTTGTAGCACAGTCTGTAGCGCCGCCCAGTCTTGTAGCGCGCCAGTACTGTAGCACGCCCCATACACCCCTTCATCCTGCTGCCATTGGCCAAAAGGAAGAGGGAGAAAGGGATTCGGCAAGAGAAGAAAGGAGAAAGGAAGAGAAGAGAAGGGATCTTCTTCGGGTGTTTGATCAGCGTCTTCCTAGGGTTCTACAAGGGTAACGAATACCGATCCTCGTCGTTTGATTAGTGGTAGATGCGATTTGGTTCATATTTGATTAGATCGAACTGCTGCGTTCAGAAAATCAATTCTGTCCAGAATGTTGCGGGGTCTGTTTCGTGGTTTTAGAGGCCGAATCTGAGATGATCATCTCCTCGAGTTATGTAGGTATTGTTCTTAGCTTTCGTTGGCCGCCAAGATCACCTCATTCCGACTTTCGAGTCAAAAGTTATGATAGATTTATTATCTGCTGTCCAGAATCCTGACGAGAAATAGCAGTCTCTGTATAGGTTGATTTATGGCCTAGTTAGAGGGTGATTCAGAGGTCTTGCCCATAACAAATTTTGAAGGTGATATCACTAGCTTTCAGGATTGATAAAGAACACCTCATTTGGATTTATAGATCAAAAGTTATGCACTTTTCTTTGTGACTGTCCAGATTGTATGTCAGTCTGTCCAGTTTGTATGTCGATTTCTATCTTTAATTTTGACCCGTGTGCCACTTTTTGTTAAAGACAATATATGAATGTCGTACCAACTAAGTTATTGTAGATAATTCGATAACCTTTTCAGATTGATAAAGAATGTTCAATTTGGAGTTGTACAACAAAAGTTATGGATATTTTATTTTAGCCGATATTTCTGTCAATTAATTCAGTCAACAGATTTGAGCCGTGGGCAATGTAATATCCCGTATATCGGTAAGAGAGAAACTTGTTTGGAAGAGAAAATTAAATTAAATTTAAGGATTCTGTTAGAATTGGGAATTTGGGCCTCCACCAAGCTAAGGGCTGTCTTTGGCCGCCATGAAGTGGGCCATTAAGGGGAGGCGCCCCTAAGGCCCATGGCCCAAGCTGCCCTTTTCCTCCTAAAACCCTAGACAACCACCCTGTTACTGTAGCACGGTACTGTAGCGCCGCCCAGTACTGTAGCGCCGCCAGTACTGTAGCACGCCCCATACACCCCTTCATCCTGCTGCCATTGGCCAAAAGGAAGAGGGAGAAAGGGATTTCGGCAAGAGAAGAAAGGAGAAAGGAAGAGAAGAGAAGGGATCTTCTTCGGGGTGTTTGATCAGCGTCTTCCTAGGGTTCTACAAGGGTAACGAATACCGATCCTCGTCGTTTGATTAGTGGTAGATGCGATTTGGTTCATATTTGATTAGATCGAACTGCTGCGTTCAGAAAATCAATTCTGTCCAGAATGTTGCGGGGTCTGTTTCGTGGTTTTAGAGGCCGAATCTGAGATGATCATCTCCTCGAGTTATGTAGGTATTGTTCTTAGCTTTCGTTGGCCGCCAAGATCACCTCATTCCGACTTTCGAGTCAAAAGTTATGATAGATTTATTATCTGCTGTCCAGAATCCTGACGAGAAATAGCAGTCTCTGTATAGGTTGATTTATGGCCTAGTTAGAGGGTGATTCAGAGGTCTTGCCCATAACAAATTTTGAAGGTGATATCACTAGCTTTCAGGATTGATAAAGAACACCTCATTTGGATTTATAGATCAAAAGTTATGCACTTTTCTTTGTGACTGTCCAGATTGTATGTCAGTCTGTCCAGTTTGTATGTCAGTTTCTATCTTTAATTTTGACCCGTGTGCCACTTTTTGTTAAAGACAATATATGAATGTCGTGCCAACTAAGTTATTGTAGATAATTCGATAACCTTTTCAGATTGATAAAGAATGTTCAATTTGGAGTTGTACAACAAAAGTTATGGATATTTTATTTTAGCCGATATTTCTGTCAATTAATTCAGTCAACAGATTTGAGCCGTGGGCCAAATTTTATTAGAGGCAAAATCTGAACTTTTGCCCAACTAGAGTATTGTAGATATGTCAGTTAAGAATCCATGGAAATTGGTCTCACCTCATTCCGAGTTCCAGACCAATAGATATGTCAATTACCGTGCTGCTGTCCAGAATTAAGTTATGTCAGAAATTGTTGATTTCATTTTAAGTTTTGTATTAATGACTAGAGTCATCAGGGAAGCAGTGTTTAACGTCAATTAGTAGTGTTGGGTATATTATGTCCTTATTGAAATTATTTTACTTGTTTAGGAGGTGAAGCCTCGGGTTTAGGAGTATCACCTTTGCCGACTAACGCTGTCGCATCGCGAAGGCAAGTACATTGCCACCCTTAATGATTGTGATTGATGAATGTTTATATGGTCATGCTGTGATTTGGTATGATACGAGAGAATATGGATTGTCTATGTTCTTTCATATGTGTTGAATCCATGTTTTGTTATCATGTCTTTCAATATTCGTATTTCATTCTATGCATTCATTATGCATGTTTCCTCCACGAAAGTGGATTGCAAGTCCCACCATTCCAGTGTGGGCAGTGTTGGACATTGTCATGTCCGTCCACGGAGTGGATTTGAAAGACCCATTAATTCCGAATGGGCATGTAAGACCCATTAACTCCAAGATGGGCAATGTTGGACACCGTGTGAAACGTTCTTCATACGGAAGTGGATCCCGCATTTTTGTTAAGATGCGGGCTTGAGTGAACACCGACGGGTGTTTCACCGCTATACTGGTATATGCATGTGTGCGATCCATTCCTTTGATTTTGAGCATTCATATCATGTCTTCATATGTAGTCAGTTGTGATGTGATCGAACCTGATGATGAGATTGTCTTATTCATATTGAATGATTATCATATTGATATATGTACTTGCTGAGTCATGGACTCACTCTTGCGTTGTTTGTTTATTTTAGGTAACCCCTGATGTTGGCTCACTTGGGAGGGAGTAGACACGCACTACTCGTTCACATCACCCTATTCATGTTCAAGATTAAATTTAGTTCTATCTTACATTCGTTAATGATGAACTGTAATAATTAAATTATAATTGGTGAAGGAAGGATACCTTCTCCACATTGAGGTTGATTTATTACTGCATATGAACTTTCATTATCAATGAACTGAAATAAATAGTTTAGATGGTGAAGGAAGGATACCTTCATCATGTCCTGGTTGTTTTGATACTATCATTAGTTGATTTTATTCAAATTCTCCCGCAATATGGATGTATGTTAGATGTTTTAGGTGACATCTTGGCTTCCAATAGCCGTGGTGTTACGATTGGTATCGAGCGGGCTTTAGGTCCGTGGTAATTAAGTTATTAAATTGACACACTGTGCACAGTAGGTGGGGTTTGGGTAATCCATCGTATTCGTATTTCTAGTGGTGTGTTTCATCATATTGAACTGTTCTTGAATTTCTTCTGTACTATCGTTCTTGTTGTTAATATGAACTAATACTATGATTGTCATGAGATGGTCCTGTATATTCATAATTGAGTATTTTGGTGAAGAGTTAGTATTGCGTGGTTGCGATGAGGACTCTATTTCCAGTTGGCTTCTTTTTGAGAATTGGTGGTTTAGGAACCAGCTCTGTTGTACACTCTTGTTTAACGGAGTTGTCCTTTCTTAGATGAAGAGTTCGATTTTGAGCCCGTTGTGTGTTTTCGTACCAAAGGGGAGTTTGTCTCAGGTTCATTCGCTCGTTTCCAACAATGGCAGAAATTAGGAAGTTGGCGTATCGCTTTGACCGTCTAAGGTCCATATGCGAAGAACGCAACATCTACTGTGTTCTCGTCTTTGAGTGAGTAGTGGGCCATTCAAAGTTTGAGTTTTCATTAAAACGTTGACCATCGAGTAAGGTCTTACATTCGATCCTCTTCTGATGAGTATACTTGGAAAGTTCGGGTTGAGTGTTAGGACAGATGTCGTTTTACATCTTTGTGTTGTGGTCTCCTCAATTCGGGAGAGGCCATTTGGGAGTTGGAGTTTCGTATGCGTGGCGTTATCCGGTTTGATCACTTGTGTGCGTGGTTACCGTTAATAGTTCTCGATTGTGGTTGTCCTTTCGCGATCGTGTGAGGATTCGGGTCGAATCGCTTTAAGGGGTAGAATGTAATATCCCGTATATCGGTAAGAGAGAAACTTGTTTGGAAGAGAAAATTAAATTAAATTTAAGGATTCTGTTAGAATTGGGAATTTGGGCCTCCAGCCCAAGCTAAGGGCTGTCTTTGGCCGCCATGAAGTGGGCCATTAAGGGGGAGCGCCCTAAGGCCCATGGCCCAAGCTGCCCTTTTTCCTCCTAAAACCTAGACAACCACCCCTGTCTTAGCACGGTGCTGTAGCGCCGCCTGTGCTGTGGCGCCGCCGTGCATCAGTACGCCCCATACACCCCTTCATCCTGCTGCCATTGGCCAAAAGGAAGAGGGAGAAAGGGATTTCGGCAAGAGAAGAAAGGAGAAAGGAAGAGAAGAGAAGGGATCTTCTTGGGGTGTTTGATCAGCGTCTTCCTAGGGTTCTACAAGGGTAACGAATACCGATCCTCGTCGTTTGATTAGTGGTAGATGCGATTTGGTTCATATTTGATTAGATCGAACTGCTGCGTTCAGAAAATCAATTCTGTCCAGAATGTTGCGGGTCTGTTTCGTGGTTTTAGAGGCCGAATCTGAGATGATCATCTGCTCGAGTTATGTAGGTATTGTTCTTAGCTTTCGTTGGCCGCCAAGATCACCTCATTCCGACTTTCGAGTCAAAAGTTATGATAGATTTATTATCTGCTGTCCAGAATCCTGACGAGAAATAGCAGTCTCTGTATAGGTTGATTTATGGCCTAGTTAGAGGGTGATTCAGAGGTCTTGCCCATAACAAATTTTGAAGGTGATATCACTAGCTTTCAGGATTGATAAAGAACACCTCATTTGGATTTATAGATCAAAAGTTATGCACTTTTCTTTGTGACTGTCCAGATTGTATGTCAGTCTGTCCAGTTTGTATGTCGATTTCTATCTTTAATTTTGACCCGTGTGCCACTTTTTGTTAAAGACAATATATGAATGTCGTGCCAACTAAGTTATTGTAGATAATTCGATAACCTTTTCAGATTGATAAAGAATGTTCAATTTGGAGTTGTACAACAAAAGTTATGGATATTTTATTTTAGCCGATATTTCTGTCAATTAATTCAGTCAACAGATTTGAGCCGTGGGCCAAATTTTATTAGAGGCAAAATCTGAACTTTTGCCCAACTAGAGTATTGTAGATATGTCAGTTAAGAATCCATGGAAATTGGTCTCACCTCATTCCGAGTTCCAGACCAATAGATATGTCAATTACCGTGCTGCTGTCCAGAATTAAGTTATGTCAGAAATTGTTGATTTCATTTTAAGTTTTGTATTAATGACTAGAGTCATCGGGAAGCGATGTTTAACGTCAATTAGTAGTGTTGGGTATATTATGTCCTTATTGAAATTATTTTACTTGTTTAGGAGGTGAAGCCTCGGGTTTAGGAGTATCACCTTTGCCGACTAACGCGTCGCATCGCTGAAGGCAAGTACATTGCCACCCTTAATGATTGTGATTGATGAATGTTTATATGGTCATGCTGTGATTTGGTATGATCACGAGAGAATATGGATTGTCTATGTTCTTTCATATGTGTTGAATCCATGTTTTGTTATCATGTCTTTCAATATTCGTATTTCATTCTATGCATTCATTATGCATGTTTCCTCCACGAAAGTGGATTGCAAGTCCCACCATTCCGTGTGGGCGGTGTTGGACATTGTCATGTCCGTCCACGGGAGTGGATTTGAAAGACCCATTAATTCGAGAATGGGCATGTAAGACCCATTAACTCCAAGATGGGCAATGTTGGACACCGTATGAAACGTTCTTCATACGGGAAGTGGATCCCGCATTTTTGTTAAGATGCGGGCTTGAGTGAACACCGACGGTGTTTCATCGCTATCTGCGTATATGCATGTGTGCGTCCATTCCTTTGATTTTGAGCATTCATATCATGTCTTCATATGTAGTCGGTTGTGATGTGATCGAACGATGATGAGATTGTCTTATTCATATTGAATGATTATCATATTGATATATGTACTTGCTGAGTCATGGACTCACTCTTGCGTTGTTTGTATGTTGGCTCACTTGGGAGGGAGTAGACACGCACTACTCGTTCACATCACCCTATTCATGTTCAAGATTAAATTTAGTTCTATCTTACATTCGTTAATGATGAACTGTAATAATTAAATTATAATTGGTGAAGGAAGGATACCTTCTCCACATTGAGGTTGATTTATTACTGCATATGAACTTTCATTATCAATGAACTGAAATAAATAGTTTAGATGGTGAAGGAAGGATACCTTCATCATGTCCTGGTTGTTTTGATACTATCATTAGTTGATTTTATTCAAATTCTCCCGCAATATGGATGTATGTTAGATGTTTTAGGTGACATCTTGGCTTCCGAATAGCCAGGGTGTTACAATAACTTTTCGGTCTTTCATGTCGTTTTCAAGCTCTAGGGTTCCTTTTGTCATATTTTCGGCTTAACTAGGTCTTAAACTATCCCTAGTAGCATAAACTAATGTTATCCTTGATCTTTTTGCTACTGAATCGAAAAAGGTCCTAAACCCTTTTCTCTTCTGTTTTGTCGGGTGAGCCGACAAAAGTTATAACTTACCATTTTTTCTATAATCTTGCTAATTAGGGTTAGCAAGATGATGATTTAGGATGTTAACTTCCTTACGGATTAGGTTTAGCTCCAGCAAGAACCTTAAGTTTAAGTGTATTTGTGTTTAGGCAAAGATCTTTAAACCTCTATTTTGCTTGCTGCTGTCGGCTGAATCTATTCAGTGCACAGCAAGACCTTCAAATCTTAATTTTTTCAATTAGTGAGTAAGTGATAAGTTATTTCACTATATTAATTAAGAATACTCTTGGTCCAAACCAAATGAATTACTTGATCCATGTTTAGATCACCAAAACACCCTGTTGTAATCTGCCCTGTTTTCAGTTTTTCTAAAAATCTGAAACTATAATTTGAACTCCAACCCTAGTTTTGATAATTAGTGGTTGTAAAGGTTAATATGGGTTATTATCTTTATTTGGGTAGATATAACTTAAGCATATTCTTAATTTTGTATTACCATCTTGATCATACATTTTCTTTTCATGTTTACTTGCTGTCAGTTTTTTTGTATTTATTGGATCTTATTGTATCTTTTTAGAATCTGGTTCTTCCGAAGTATTTGATTCTATTTCTGAGCAACCAGAGCCTGCACAAGAAGTGTATTACTATCAAGGCAAGCATCCTCTCTGCATCATGTTGATCCCAAAGTTTTATACTATAGATTTTCAAAATACAGTGATAACTGTTGCATGCTAATTTTCTGAAAATGCAATGGTGATCTATTAGTAGATAGTTATTGATACGGGGGATGCCCGATCTTCGCGACGTAGGATCGATGATAACTTTGGATCCGTGCAACCTGACGAACCGATGGCGCCAACCACTGTCAAAACAGCAACCTGCGACAAAAGAATTCGCCCAACCACACGCTCGTGATCCCGTCTACCTGATCACACAAAGTAGACGTGTCGCTGCTCCTGCAAAACACAAGGAATCACAAGAACAATGGATAACACAACAGATTGGACTCCCAATTCTAGTGGGTGCAATATTGCTCAAACCCTAGAATCAAGAATATATTGAAATCTGAAAAAAATATCCGTCCCCCTTTTCTGGCGGCGCTACCTCGGCTTTAATAGCCAGAGCCCGTGCGGCCAGTCCGAAACAAAAGTTGGTTTGGTCAAAACAAAAACGACAACGGACTCAGTCCTAATCAGGTTCGGTGGTTACATGGCCGAACAGGCCCACTCACGCCTAATTAAAAAAAAAAGATGTCCTTCCCTTTCAAATCCAATTGCATGCACGTCATGCACCAGCACCTTTGGCCTTAATTAAATGGAAACCTTGATTTGTTTATTCCTTGGCTCCATGCACTATGACGTGAGACAATCATGAACCAAGATTTGTTTATTCCTTTGTTGATTCGGTTTCCAAGTATTGCATGCATGTAGCTTCGGTTGCATGGTGCTACATCATTTGTATACGTCATCAAACACAGGTTTGTATTAGCAGTAGCATCTTTGCCCCTTCGGTCTGATACAGTCTCCCATGCTTCTATACGTATAAAACTGCACACACACAATATGAGACTATTAGACAGTAACATATATTCATTAGAATCAAGATTAAAATTAATTAGGAGCGAGTTCACCTGATGATTAATTAATTTAGCTCGGGCTCGTGTAATCGGTCCAATCGGGATAATCGGTCCAATCGGGATGCCCTCATCATCCTCCCCCTCTTGAAAAGGAGTCGTCCTCGACTCTGATTCTTCCGACCCAAAGAACGGTGACAAATCAGCAACATTAAATGTAGAACTCACAGCATAATCATCACCCGGAAGCTCAATCTTATATGCATTGTCATTGATCTTTTCAAGTACTCTGAATGGACCATCTCCCCGAGGCATCAACTTGGACTTACGCTTGTAAGGAAAACGTTCTTTGCGTAGATGCACCCAAACCAAGTCACCAGGTTCAAATAGCATCTTCTTTCTTGACTTGTTCGCCTTCTCAGCATAGTAGCGCGTCTTCTTTTCAATTTCTTCTTTAGTCTTGACATGAATTTGCTTCACATATTCAGCACGTTTTGACGCCTCCATATTAGCATGTTCGTGTACCGGAAGTGGCAGCAAATCAAGTGGCGTAATTGGTTTAAAACCATACACCACCTCGAACGGGCACAATTGAGTAGTCGAATGTACCGCCCTATTGTACGCAAACTCCACATGCGGCAAACAATCTTCCCACTCTTTTAGATTCTTCTTGATCATCGTTCGTAGTAGCATTGAAAGTGTTCTATTCACCACCTCCGTTTGTCCATCCGTTTGTGGGTGACAAGTTGTAGAGAATAACAACTTTGTCCCAAGCTTGCCCCACAAAGTCTTCCAAAAGTAGCTCATGAACTTGACGTCACGATCTGAAACAATCGTCTTTGGCATGCCATGCAATCTTACAATTTCCCTGAAAAACAAGTCAGCTACATGCGACGCATCGTCGCTTTTGTGACAGGGAATAAAATGTGCCATTTTAGAGAACCTATCCACAACTACAAAAACTGAATCCCTCCCCCTCTTAGTCCTAGGCAATCCTAAAACAAAATCCATACTAATATCCTCCCAAGGTACACTAGGAACAGGAAGTGGGGTATATAAACCATGTGGATTAAGTTTAGATTTCGCTTTGTGGCATGTCACACATCGCTGTACAAACCTTTCGACATCACGCCTCATTTTAGGCCAATAAAAGTGATCGCTCAGCATCATGAAGGTCTTTTCTCTCCCAAAGTGTCCCATCAATCCACCTGCATGAGATTCCTGCAGTAAAAGCAAACGCACAGACGAATCTGGAACACATAATTTGTTAGCACGAAATAAGAACCCATCATGAACATGAAACTTGTCCCATCCTTTTCCATCTTTGCATTTAGAATATGGTTCTGAAAATTCATGGTTAGAAGCATATAAATCTTTCAAACTCTCTAATCCGGGTACCTTTACTTCCAAGTGAGTTAAAAACACATGTTTTCTAGATAAAGCGTCAGCTACCACATTCTCTTTTCCTTTCTTGTACTTAACAACATATGGGAAAGTTTCAATGAATTCTACCCACTTAGCATGTTTACGGTTCAGTTTAGCTTGGCTTTTTAAATATTTTAAAGCTTCATGATCAGAGTGGATAACAAATTCTCTAGGCCAAAGATAATGTTGCCAAGTTTCAAGCACACGTACCAAAGCATACAATTCTTTATCATACACGGGATAATTCAATTGAGCACCTCCTAGTTTCTCACTAAAGTATGCTACGGGTTTCCCTTCTTGCATCAAAACACCACCAATACCTATTCCACTAGCATCACACTCAATTTCAAAAGTCTTAGTGAAATTAGGTAAAACAAGCAATGGTGCTTCAATTAAACGTTTCTTTAGCTCTTGAAAGGCTTTTTCTTGTGGTACACCCCATTCAAACACGACACCCTTTTTCGTTAACTCATTTAATGGGGCAGCAATGGTACTGAAATCTTTAACAAAACGACGATAAAAACTAGCAAGACCATGAAAGCTTCGATTTGGTAGCGTTCACGGGGTAGGCCAATTCTTAATTGCTTCAGTTTTAGATTCATCTACCTCGATACCTTGTCCAGAAACAACATAGCCTAAGAACACCACTTTATCAGTACAAAAAGTGCATTTATCAAGATTAGCATACAATTTCTCATTTCTAAGCACTTCTAGCACTTGTCTAGTATGATCAATGTGTTCATCCATCGTTTTGCTATAGATCAAAATGTCATCAAAGTATATCACAACAAATTTACCAATGAATGTTATTAAAACATGATTCATCAATCGCATGAATGTACTAGGTGCATTAGATAAACCAAAAGGCATGACTAACCACTCATACAATCCAAATTTAGTTTTAAAAGCGGTCTTCCATTCATCACCAAGTTTCATCCTAATCTGATGGTATCCACTCCTCAAATCAATTTTGGAAAATATAACAGCACCACTAAGTTCATCTAGCATATCATCTAACCTAGGAATAGGATGACGATATCTAACAGTGATATTGTTAATGGCACGACAATCAACACACATTCTCCATGTACCATCTTTCTTAGGAACAAGAATTACAGGAACAGCGCAAGGACTAAGACTTTCGCGTACATACCCTTTCTCAAGTAGCCCTTGCACTTGACGCTGAATTTCTTTGGTCTCCTCCGGATTGGTACGGTATGGTGGACGATTTGGAAGTGATGCGCCGGGAACTAGATCAATTTGATGCTCTATTCCGCGCAATGGCGGAAGTCCCGCTGGTATCTCCTCCGGAAACACATCCTCAAATGCCTGCAAAAGAGAGGAAACACCACTAGGAAGAGAGGTTAAGTCGTTAGTTGAAAGCAAAACAGTTGTATCTTTGTACACAAGCACAAAGTGCATCTTTGATGGGTCATTGCTCACATCTCTCAAATCTGATTTTGTGGCTAACATAATCAACCCTCCCTCACTCTTACTTTTTCCTCTCATATTTGGCTTGTGGCTCTCACTCACCGATGTGTGGAAATCACTCTTTTCTTTCTTTTTACTCTCATTTTCAGCAAGCTTCTTTTGCTGAAATTCAGCATGTATTTGACTAGGAGTCATTGGATTAAGCTCTTTTGTCTTCCCCTTCCACTTAAAAGCATATCTATTGGAACGGCCATCATGTTGCACACTTCTATCATATTGTCATGACCTTCCCAACAGCAGATGACACACAGTCATAGGCACCACATCACACTCAACGGTGTCCTCATAATCACCAATCTTGAAAGTAACATGCACCACATACTGAACCTTCACATCCCCACATTCGCTAAACCATTGCACATGATATGGACGTGGATGTTTCAGCTTCTTTAAACCAAGCTTCTCACACAATTCAACACTAGCCAAGTTATGACAACTACCTCCATCAATAATGAGTTTGATTACCTTGTTGTTTACCTTGGCTTGTGTTTGAAACAAGTTGAATCGCTGCGGATGTGCATCTCCTTCTTGTGCAAGCATGCTCAAATTTTTAGTGACTACTAGTGCCTCTCCCGTTTCATAACTCAACACATCAATCTCATCATCGTCATCGGATGCATTTTCATGACTGGGCTCAACCTCATCTTCACTTGCAGATTCAAACTCTCCATCTTCTGTCACAAGCATGACTCGGTTGTTGGGACACTCCCTAGCTATGTGCCCACGCCCAAACACTTGAAGCATTGAATTTCTCTACTCTTTGCTGTAGCATTAATTGAAGGTGTAGGGGATGGAGCCACCTTCTTCTCACTTGATGCAGGTGCTGATTTTGCAATCGAGGAAGAATGAGCATTAGTATTTGAACTAGTACTAGCTGAAGATGTACCTCGTCCCAAACTGAAGCGTGCTTTGGTGGCATTAGGTGAGGATGATGGAGCTTTCAAGTTGAAAGAGGTTGTCCTTGGTGCCGGTTTCATATCTTCTAGCAACTGCTTCTCCGCCTTTGTAGCTTGATGCACTAAATCAACAACAGTATTATAGGGCTGATATTGCACTATGCGTTTAATATTTTTATTTAGGCCAAACAGAAAACGCGCAAGTGTTTGCTCTTCATCTTCATGCACGTGTGCTCTAATCATAGCTTGCTCCATCTCCTTATAGTATTCCTCCACCGAACGATCTCCCTGCCTCAAATTCTGCAATTTATCAAAAAGATCACGTTTATAAGTGGTAGGAACAAAACATGCTCTTAGCTCTTGTTTCATTTCAGCCCATGATGCAATTGGAGGTTCTCCATTATCTTCTCTTTGGTTCAATACTTGCTCCCACCAAATCAGCGCATACCCATCAAACTCAAGTGATGCCATGTGTAGCTTCTTCTCTTCTCAATAATTGTGCATCCGGAATATCTTCTCTACCTTGAGCTCCCATGTGAGATATGCATCTGGATCAGAAGTGCCTTCAAATTTGGGAATATTGAACTTGAGCTTCCCAAATTTTTCTTCCACGTGCTGCTCATCATGACGACGGCCATACCGTTGATAGTTATCATTGCGGTGTAACCAAACATCGTCGCCGAAGTCCTCAATGTGGGCAGCACCGCCTCACCCACGGCCACGCCCACGGCCACGGCCTCTCCCTTGGCCATGGTCAGCGCCCAAAACACCACCCCCGCGCCCGGGAAGGGGTGGTCGAACCGCGTTAGCAGCGGCTCGACCCACTAAAGCTTCTCTAGCGAATCGTGCAGCCCTCTCCTCATCGGTCTCATCAAGCTCAATGTCTTCGTCATGGACAATAGCTGGGCCCCGCTCTTTGCGGAGCTCCTCCAGTATCTCTCTTCTCAAGACGCTCATGTTGTCATTCAACTGAGTGTTGAAATCATTTGTGAGCTTCTCAAGGTCAGCTTGTGTAACATATGCTTGTTCTCCTTCTTTCCCTGACATGGTTAGTGCAAACAAAGAAAAACTATATATGTGGATGTGGAAGTTTTTATTTGTGGAAATCACTCAACCTCACCTTCTCTTACCGACCGAAGTTCTTATGCGTCCTTGATGGAATTGAAGAGCTGCACGCACTTTGGTGACGGTAGACAACACAAGGTGATAGATTAAGCGAATTCAATTGCATAAGCACTGTTAGACAATGGCTTATTTGTGGAGCTTGGAGGGAAAAGTGTTTACCTATGTAATCTGAAATTTCTAGATATTGTAAAGCTAGGTAACAATCCAAACTAGAATTCAATGCCTAGTTGCTGATCCACAAGATATAAGCGAAGAACGAAGCAACTCACACGCAAAGATGATGGAACTTAGTGCAATCAAAGGAATGAGCTAATATATAAATAATATAAGTGATGAACAACTAGCTCGTATTGCACAAGTTATGGAGAGACGCTAGCTAATTGCTCAAAGATATATATAAAAAATAGGGCACAAGATTGCTCAAAACAATGAAATAACACAATCTGAAATTTGACAATGATAGGGTGTGCTCACAAAAGATGATCGACCAAGTATTTTATTTTTTTTCTCCTTTTTTTTGTTCTTTTTTTTGTCCTTTTTTGTTCTATATTTTTTTTACCTGACCAATCAAACTGTCACAAGTGCAGCACTTAAAACCCCACTTTTGATTATAACAATTCAGATGTGCACAAAGTATAAATAAGCAGCCCTAGAGCAATATCAATAGCTAGTCTCAATAGGAGCAAAGTATTCGCAAAGGATTGAATTAGCTCACAAAAAATATATACGCGATAGATTTTTTTAAAGGATTGTATAACATACACGGTAGCAAGCTACTGGACCACGCTTTACTGTAGCAATCAGAGGCACTGTAGATATCGCGACACTGTAGCAGCACGCGCATAATGCGTTCGTCCTTTTTTTCCCAGCGCTGCCGCGCATGAAGACTTGGGTAGCGCCGCGTACTACAGCGGGCGTTCGGTTTTTTTTCGCACGGCTCTGTAGCAGTGCTGAAGCAGGTGCGGTGCGGCTGGATTATGCGCACGGCAGCAGTAGTAAATTCGGAACAATATCCGCGCGTACTGTAGCAAGGCGAAACAGCAAACGGCGCGCACTGCAGCGATTCCGCGCACTGTATCAATTTCGCTGCTGTGGCGCTGCTGCAATGCAGTACTAGATGGTTTTTTTAACCGACTAACAGATTGGAAGCAAGAAATTAAAGCTACGCAAAGGAAACAAAGATCAGCGACTAAACACAGTTTCTAATGGATCAAAACCTAACAAAACTCACAAGAATTAACAGATTAGACTACGGGCTAAAGGATTTTTTTTTGCGGCTTTTTGTGTATAGGATAGAAAATAAATCTAACTACGGGTAAATTGATCCTACCGTGGCAACCGATGCTCTGATACCAAGATGATACGGGGGATGCCCGATCTTCACGACGTAGGATCGATGATAACTTTGGATCCGTGCAACCTGACGAACCGATGACGCCAACCATCACAAAACAAAGAACTGCGACAAAAGAATTCGCCCAACCACACGCTCGTGATCCCGTCTACCTGATCACACAAAGTAGACGTGTCGCTGCTCCTGCAAAACACAAGGAATCACAAGAACAATGGATAACACAACAGATTGGACTCCCAATTCTAGTGGGTGCAATATTGCTCAAACCCTATAATCAAGAATATATTGAAATCTGAAAAAAATATCCGTCCCCCTTTTCTGGCGGCGCTACCTCGGCTTTAATAGCCAGAGCCCGTGCGGCCAGTCCGAAACAAAAGTTGGTTTGGTCAAAACAAAAACGACAACGGACTCAGTCCTAATCAGGTTCGGTGGTTACATGGCCGAACAGGCCCACTCACGCCTAATTAAAAAAAAAAAGATGTCCTTCCCTTTCAAATCCAATTGCATGCGAGTCATGCACCAGCACCTTTGGTCTTAATTAAATGGAAACCTTGATTTGTTTATTCCTTGGCTCCATGCACTATGACGTGAGACAATCATGAACCTAGATTTGTTTATTCCTTTGTTGATTCGGTTTCCAAGTGCTGCATGCATGTAGCTTCGGTTGCATGGTGCTACATCATTTGTATATGTCATCAAACACAGGTTTGTATTAGCAAAGAGATCTTTGCCCCTTCGATCGATCTGATCTCCCATGCTTCTATACGTATAAAACTGCACACACACAATATGAGACTATTAGGCAGTAACATATATTCATTAGAATCAAGATTAAAATTAATTAGGAGCGAGTTCACCTGATGATTAATTAATTTAGCTCGGGCTCGTGTAATCGGTCCAATCGGGATGCCCTCATCAGTTATGACCTAACCTTGTGGCTTACCTTAAATTTAATCATACACTCAAACTTAGAGTAGTGTTGTATACTACGACATTTAATTTCAGAATTTGCTTAGCCATGCAGTCTATAGAACGTTAGAGTTTGGCAAGACTATCTTGTCGAACATGGGAGCAACAAATGAATTTCAGTCATTTTAACTCTTTGTCCAGTTTATTTAAAACAGAACTGAATTTAAATTTCAATTGATCTGGACAAGAGGATGCTAGTGTTGGTGCCTTCATGCACGAGATTGGGAAATGTGGTGGGCTTGTCTAGACCAATTAAGGACTGAACTCTGACTATTCAATTCAAGTCCCCACGTACTTCCACACGCGGTGTATGGGCGCTGTTTGGTTAAGTAAAGGGTTAATGCTATTGAGTTGAAAACAGGGGAGTAAGGACATGTGTATTGATCTTGTATGGCATAGATGCTTAGGTCTTCGGGCTGTGTCTTATGCCATGTGAGTTTTTATATTAGTATCAGATGTTCTTAGGAGGGTGAGGGTGTATATGCGTTCTATCACATGTACGTACCTTAAGGGTCCCGATTGCGATCTAGTATGCGTAGCGAACACAACCTGCATTTCTTTTGATTGGGTCGGCGTTCCCGGCGCAACATGTGTGCCCCGGTTAAGCAGATGCTATCAGTCGTTGTTTAAGCGGGATTAGTTCACACATGGGTTATCCAACTCAATAGTGTCAACTTGTTGAAAAATACCAAATCTTAGTTTCCCCGGTCGGCATACCAAAGGAAGTGTGTCATCATTCGGAGGCATCCGAAGGCAACAGGCTGACTAAGTCGTGTGGATAAAGATGTACACCCCTGCAGGGTTTAAAACCATTCGAATAGCCGTGTCTATGGTCATGGACGATAACTTGAGTTGATGTCACCTGTATAGAATTTTGTTTTCAACTACTGTTTGGGTTCTTGTTCAGCATGAGGGAATTCATGCAATGTACTGTTTATATTTACTTTCATTTACTTACTGTTTTAGTTCAATTTGATTTATTAAATTGCTTTATTAAAACTTAGCAATTGTAGGTTAAGATGTATTACTTTACGCAAAATTGAACCCTTATGCCTTCCTGTTGTAACCTTATGCATGTACAAATCTTAATCCTTTGTATAGGCTCTAACAAACACTTTCTTTTATTAGTTTGTGTAAGTTTTGCTGAGTACCTTCCGTACTCAAGGTGCTATAACCTCTTGTTGCAGGTGAAGATGGTTATTGATTTGAGATGCCCGTTAGCGCCAATCAGGGTGACGCTAACGAGTGAGGCTATTTCTAATCTCCACGCAATAGCCTGCGGGTGGTGGGGCCATTGATGGTGTTGTCGTTTAATCTTTTGCTTCCGCTGTCAGACTTTGTTAGTGACCCTGAGTCACTTGATATTGTAGTACTTAACCGAATTGTAACCTTATGTTTAGTTATATAAATGTATGCCTTGTATGTGTATAATACAATGTTGTTTAAGGATATATGTGCAATGGTCACTGATCCTGGGAACCATTGTAAGACATATATCCAGGAATCCTGAATATTGAATTTGTTATTTGTTAAATTTATACGTCTAGCGTGATCTTTAATAAAGGGACGACACTGTTCCTTAATTAAGAATTATGCTACAATATAATTTTAATTAGGCACATTTTCAATATTCCAGGGTCCTCACACTGTGGTTCTTTTGCATGAAAGCAATATTTGCAATGGAATACAATAATAGATTGAAATGTAGTTCAACACAAATAGACAATATTAATTTAACATTTGTTTCCACAAAGACACAAAGCTAAGCACATTATTTCACATAGCCATATGACTTACATCACATAGCTCCCATCCCAAATATTTTATGAAAACTACCCCTCGTGTGAAATCCCCGAGCATGTCCATGACCGCGGACGCAGCTATTTGAATAGATTGATTTAACACTCTGCAGAGTGTAACACCCCAGCTCCAAATGAGCCTAGAATGTTACAAGAACTAAACTAACTAGAACAATCTATAACTTTTTCGATAGAATTTCCTTTGTATAAACAACAAAATCGAGGTACTAACAGATAACCATGGCATTTATTATTACTTCTATAATCCAAATCATTCATGCATATAAAATAATCGTACGATTGTAATCAATTAACATCATTCTCATAACCATGAATAATCCGACAACCAACATCATAAAACATCCATAGATGGTTTCCACACAGTTATTTATTCTTGAGTGAAACTAAATAGCAATTGCATAAATGTTGTGAGGTAGTGCGTGCTTTCCAATGTCTACTCCCTCCCATGCATGACGTTCTTGCCAGAAGTACCTATAACAAGACAAAGCAAGGGTGAGCCATACGACTCAAAGAAGTATCAACATGGTTGCAATATTCATATAGACATAACATCTAAAAACAACTTTATTCAACATCGTTATGACATTTCAAATATTAAAATGAAGATAATGCTATGCACTCTTTGATCTTTATCTCTTTTCGCATTTTACCGGTAATGCGGGGTATTCATCCGTCAATGAATACACATGCCTGTGCCCTCTGGCACAGGAACCAAGAGCCCATACATCACATGTATAGGGACCTTTGCCCATCATCAAAATGACGGGGACCTCAGACCCATTGCCCACATTCCATGAATGTGGGGACCTCAAGCTGTCATTGCATGACAATGACCTCAACAATTTACTCTCGGTCATTACATGACCAAGTCTCAATATGCTCAAAACATGCATAAGTACTATGCAACATCTTTTCATTTAACAGAATTCAATAGGTTCTCATAGCATGTAAGCAATAGCATCATGAAGGAACCTTAAACACAACTTGCAAACATCAACATAACTAGGGTCATCACATCAACATCTTCACATAGCAATAATAAACAATACACAACCAAATCATGACATGCAACCAATATTACACTTAAACCCGAATACATGCCTCAACCGTGCGAGAGCAGCGGACGCGAAGAGGTTGCTGCCCTTGGGATATCGCTTCCACTTGGACAAGAAGATAACCCCATACTAAGACTTACATACTGGACCAAAATCAAATGTAATAACACAATTGAACTCGTTAAACTTCTTAGTGTTTCTAACTCTTCCAATTTCTAGCGATCGATCACTGCAGACAGCCGGCTTCTAAAATACATAACTTTCTGCTCAGGAGTCCAAATAAGATGATCTTGGACTTTCTGGAAAGATAAATAAATTGCCTAAATAAACCTAGTTGGGGAGGCCCTCTGATTCGGCCAAGTTCTAGCCCTACGAACCACTTTAATCAGAGTAACAATTATACGCCGGGTTTCTGGACAGAAACAAAGAAACTTACATAACTTTCTCTATGATCATCCTAATTTAGTGATCTTTAGTTTTCCTTAAAGCTGAGAGGTTTATCTTCGTTTTTCGTTGTGGTGAGACCTTCTGGAAACACCTCTAACAATGCGTTTAAGTCAGGTTGAGCCAATACTGTCAAAATAGATACCTTCCAGAAACATCATTCCACCAAGAAATTCATAACTTTGGCTACCGACGTCCAAACGACCTGATTCTTGTCGAAAATGAAAGATAACTACGATATCTACAACTTCCTAGGAGAAGCCCAGACCCAAAACGGCACTTATCAAAATCTTACTTAATTAACAAATTGACTGCAGATTCTCATCAAGATCTCGGGACAACAGCACTAAAATCGACATAACTTTTTAACCGTTAATCGGATTTGGCTGTTCTTGGTGGCCACGCGAACCTAACAGCAAACCCCACATATCTCCAGGAGACACTAATCCCTGAATCTGCCCTGAACTAACTCAAAACCGCGCGTCAACAGGAAGACAGATTCAACCGATCTACACAGGAACTACCATCTAGCATATAGGAGACAAAAACACATAAGATCGGTCTACCAAAACTAATGGGGATCACGAAATTACCCATAAGAACAACGTGGAACGTCGCTGAAACCTTCGCGATGACCTTCCCTCATCTCCCCCTTCCTATTCTCGTCTTCCTTCTCCTTTCTTCTTCTTGGCCGGTAGCCACAAGAACCTTCTTCACCGGCATCGGGGAGTCACACCAAGGGAAGAGGCATTACCATGGGGTGCTGGACTGGGAGGAGGAGGTGCAGGGAGGAGTGGAGGAGTCGGCCAAGGGGGAAGAGGGAGGAAGGGGTGGCGGCCACCATAGGGGAGGAGGGGAAAAAGTGGGAGGTGGCTAGGGTTTTGGGAGAGGGGGCGCCTCCCCTCCCTTTTGGCCGGCCACCACATGGCCTAATGGGCCTTGGCCCAGGCCCAGGTTGCCAGGATTTAGCAAAAATCCCCTTCTCTCAAAGCTGTTGTTTTTATTTTCTAATTAGTCCTTCTCTTTCAATAATTATTCTCTCTCGAATAATCATTCGAATAATTTTGGGATATTACATTCTACCCCCCTTAAACAGAATTCGACCCCGAATTCTTACCACGCGTAAATGCCAAAGAACACTCGCAGCTAGAATTTACCACCAAAACTATGCACCTGCTAAGATCAATACCATATATAAGCGAGACTCCAATTCCCGGATGGTTTTTTTTCTCAGAATTAAGGGACCACCGAACCCTGACGTAAATAATGCGTTACACCTTATCACTTAACGGACCCGTCTCGAAGGCACAGTCTTACTCGTGGGCCAAAGGCCCCAACGAAACTTCACGCTCCAGATTTCTCCGATACCACCTAACAAAGTGTTCTGTGCCCCGCGCTAGGACTCAAGACGGTTCTAGTAAAAACGCTATCTCTCAAATCTTCGCTATTTTTAGCAACAACCAATGTACCTTAGTCTAACATTCCCTTTAGTACCAAACCACACAACTTGTATATAGCACATAAAACTCTTGTTCCTGGTATCAATCGATTTCTTCACTTTATCAGTGAGCACCACCTTTAACTAGGGATGCACAAAAGAACTCGTTTTAGACAAACTCTTTTTAAAAACATAACCCAACTGAAAATAAAGAATTCTCATCACCAATACGCATTACCAACTTCTCACCAAAGAGTTAAATCCAAAACCAAAAGATTCATCATGAAATCCTTCCACTTTCGAAGATAGCACATCAGCCAAAGGCGAAATCACTTTAATACCCATGACCACCATTTCCTTTCTCGGTTTTAATCGAAAAGGATCACGCATACCAAGAAGAATCAACTCAATTTATATTTGGCATCTGTTCTGAAGACAAAACTCAAAGGAAAACCAAGAGAATATTTCATTAACCGAGTATACAACCGTTTTTCTCAAACTTTCTTTTAAGAATTCCACTTCCTCTTAAACCATAGGATTTCAAATCTGTGCATAACACATTTCTCTTAAGTTGGCAACCTCAACCTATGCTCATCCGAACACAAACTCCATGCTGATGTAGAGAGACCCTTCCAATCTACAATATCACACTCTAGCCAACTGCACCAAAAGGATTACTTTGACCAATAATTCCCGATGCAACTCAATATATATTTCACGCACAATCACATCATCTAATTCTGTTAAAAAAATATATTGAAATTCCCATCGCACACTCTCATTTACTACACTTAAAGGATACCATCAATGACCATACCACTATTTGGAATCCGCTCTTGTTCTACCACCTTTACACATAATCAATGGCAACCAAGGTTCTAGCATAGAATGCAAAGCCCAAAATCAACCTACAAGACTCCTACAACAAGCTTCTCGTATAAAAGATCGAGAAATCTTCAGGTTCACTCACTAAAATTCCCACACTCCAAATAGACTCAAATTTCATGTAGCTCAACAATAACCTCAGTTATTAATGTCAACATTCATTACCAATCAAGTAACCGCCCAATGCGTTTCAATCCACCAATCTTAGACCTTCTCCAACCCACACTGAACAAAAACGGCTACTCGACCACAGTATACCCATTCACAAAATCCTAACTGATTAACCAGGATTCAAACATACTCAATCACTAACATCAATAGATAAATATGTTCTTGATCAAGTTATCTTTGGTGATAATCTAACTCCCATAAAGTTACTCACCGAGGCCGAGTCATACTTGACAACGACTCAACAATCACTGCTATCCCTTACTTAACATGACTATGAGATTTCTCTACTCTGCTACTCTCATTTAACTTCACCATCCTAATTCCTTCTAACAATCTTACCAAATACCCAATTGCGATACTCTAATTAACTGATCAAGATTCCCATACTTGCTAACTCTAATGTTCTGCCACAATGTACACACAACCTTGGACCACATCTCGCTGTGGGTCTTCCTAGTTGCGATCACGAATCTGTTAACTCCCAAGTCAAACACTCTATTTAAATCAAATCCTCTCTAAGGATTATTCTGATAAATCGATTTATTTCTCAATGCCTCTCCCAAAGATTCACAAATCGTCCACTAGACCACCACTATCTCATTGCCAGTTCACCTCCGAAGATACTTTGCAATTTAGTTCGATTAACCCTTTCTTATAAGAAGAGGCAAATAGAAATAAATTTCAGCGAAAAGAAAAACGCTACCGCTTACAGAATTAAAATATCAAGAGAGACAATCAAATAACAATGATCTCGAGAATAAACAGATAAGATCATAATTGAGGACACACGTCCCACAAGCAGAGAATAACAAGCCTCAAACGGAAATAAAACTTTGCTTTTGAAATTCGGGAAAAACTCTTATGAGTAAGAACAAAAGCTTTAAACAAACTTCAATAACCTGCAAGTTTTAAAACTTGACTCCATTCTCAAATACTTCTACTTTACTTTTTCCTTTAACAAAGAAAGCGACTTTCTTTGGGTACAGCGTCACCATGCCAACTCCACTAAGAAGAGATTTGAAGGCCACATCATATAGATCACTAGGGAGCTAATAAAACCTCTCAACATATCATATTGCTCAAAACAAATTCAGTTACCATATCAACATGAGGTCTGAAAGATCACATACCCAAAACTAGAAACCTTTTCACTTAATCCGTATCAGGCAAGCGGTCCAATCCCTTTATACAAAACATTCACTATTATCATCATAATCCCTTATTGACAATCACACTATCAATGAAATAATACACTCTTAGTGAAAGTCATCCGAGCCTCTGATCCCATCTTCATCCTCTCCGAAAGAAATACAACCCATAAGGTTAAAACAAACCTCTTTCATCAACATCATGCTATTAAATAACAATTTTCGCAAAGCACCAATTCAGACATCACTTATCATTTATCCATCCAACCATTAGTGCTGCTCAACACACATTTCGTCTATCATAGACAATTGACATTGGTATTCATCACGTATGTTCATAGGGCCCTACCGCTGCTTTACCATCACCTATCCATTTATAAACACAAAGTCAACATTCCACTATATACTCGTGGTTTAATTAAAGATTAATAACACCATCTCCTTTAATCACCGGTTTTCACAGGTACTACCTCAACATTCATCTAATCGATATACGTATGTTTCAATCTTGTAATTATGTATGATCATCAAATAACCGCTTTATGAAAATTTCCAAATTGATATCCTTTAAGGCATCATTCAAACACATCCTTAACATAACCATCTCTAATGGGTAGACTAATCCATAGAGACAAATTACTCAGATTATCCAATAGATCTACCAAATTCCACAATCTTAATGATCGACTAAATCATCAAGATCTCACACTTCTTAATAAATCTCGGTTTACTAGTAAGTGTAAGCATACCTTACTCATAGTTCACCAAGAACTACTAGAAGACATCGTCAACTTTATCAACTTCAATTCCAAGGATCTGGGTTAAAACCAATTATGTTCCAAACTACAGGTCCTACTTGATAGCTCAAACATTATCAATTAATTTCTTTTGACTATAACCTCACATTTAACCACAAAATGTCATCGCTAAGGTTTAACATTTTCTTTTGTAAAGAGAAGAATTCAATTTCAACGCTCAAAATACCTGAAGAGATACATTGAGTCAAAACTTCCACATACTAAAGGACTTGCAAAAGGAAACATTCATTATCCAAATCATCAAGCGAATAAATGGGTCAAAATCTCCAATATGAAAGATGGAACAACCATGAAAATAACAAGTTCGCCAATTAACAACGATCACAAATAGCAAGAGCCACTCAATGCATGTAAAGACAATTATTGTTCTAGGAATAATTAGAGACCCACTAAAACCCTCAATTGCAAGTGGACAAGAATTGGCCAAACTCAAACTCGGGAAGAGAACAACCTTTCGGAGAAACTCATCCTCAACACTTCTAACTATGGTATTTATGGTAACTACTTCCCATTCCCATACCACAAACGGTGGTGTAACTCGCAACGCCTGAGTCACAACCACGACCTCAACCTCTCAAACGTCGGTTATCCCCACACATAATAACTACAAGATTATTCTATGGATAAACCAGTTCAACTCTTAACAGAATCTTCAATACAACATACAAAGCGTAAATGCAATGCAAAACCCAATCCCACCTCATCGTGCTTAGTGTGTCAAGTTTAATAATTACAATACCACGGACCTACAGCCCGCTCTGATACCAACTGTAACACCCCAGCTCCAAATGAGCCTAGAATGTTACAAGAACTAAACTAACTAGAACAATCTATAACTTTTTCGACAGAATTTCCTTTGTATAAACAACAAAATCGAGGTACTAACAGATAACCATGGCATTTATTATTACTTCTATAATCCAAATCATTCATGCATATAAAATAATCGTACGATTGTAATCAATTAACATCATTCTCATAACCATGAATAATCCGACAACCAACATCATAAAACATCCATAGATGGTTTCCACACAGTTATTTATTCTTGAGTGAAACTAAATAGCAATTGCATAAATGTTGTGAGGTAGTGCGTGCTTTCCAATGTCTACTCCCTCCCATGCATGACGTTCTTGCCAGAAGTACCTATAACAAGACAAAGCAAGGGTGAGCCATACGACTCAGCAAGTATCAACATGGTTGCAATATTCATATAGACATAACATCTAAAAACAACTTTATTCAACATCGTTATGACATTTCAAATATTAAAATGAAGATAATGCTATGCACTCTTTGATCTTTATCTCTTTTCGCATTTTACCGGTAATGCGGGGTATTCATCCGTCAATGAATACCCATGCCTGTGCCCTCTGGCACAGGAACCAAGAGCCCATACATCACATGTATAGGGACCTTTGCCCATCATCAAAATGACGGGGACCTCTGTACCCATTGCCCACATTCCATGAATGTGGGGACCTCAAGCTTGTCATTGCATGACAAATGACCTCAACAATTACTCTCGGTCATTACATGACCAAGTCTCAATATGCTCAAAACATGCATAAGTACTATGCAACATCTTTTCATTTAACAAATTCAATAGGTTCTCATAGCATGTAAGCAATAGCATCATGAAGGAACCTTAAACACAACTTGCAAACATCAACATAACTAGGGTCATCACATCAACATCTTCACATAGCAATAATAAACAATACACAACCAAATCATGACATGCAACCAATATTACACTTAAACCCGAATACATGCCTCAACCGTGCGAGAGCAGCGTCAGACGCGAAGAGGTTGCTGCCCTTGGGATATCGCTTCCACTTGGACAAGAAGATAACCCCATACTAAGACTTACATACTGGACCAAAATCAAATGTAATAACACAATTGAACTCGTTAAACTTCTTAGTGTTTCTAACTCTTCCAATTTCTAGCGATCGATCACTGCAGACAGCCGGCTTCTAAAATACATAACTTTCTGCTCAGGAGTCCAAATAAGATGATCTTGGACTTTCTGGAAAGATAAATAAATTTCCTAAATAAACCTAGTTGGGGAGGCCCTCTGATTCGGCCAAGTTCTAGCCCTACGAACCACTTTAATCAGAGTAACAATTATACGCCGGGTTTCTGGACAGAAACAAAGAAACTTACATAACTTTCTCTATGATCATCCTAATTTAGTGATCTTTAGTTTTCCTTAAAGCTGAGAGGTTTATCTTCGTTTTTCGTTGTGGTGAGACCTTCTGGAAACACCTCTAACAATGCGTTTAAGTCAGGTTGAGCCAATCTTGTCAAAATAGATACCTTCCAGAAACATCATTCCACCAAGAAATTCATAACTTTGGCTACCGACGTCCAAACGACCTGATTATTGTCGAAAATGAAAGATAACTACGATATCTACAACTTCCTAGGAGAAGCCCAGACCCAAAACGGCACTTATCAAAATCTTACTTAATTAACAAATTGACTGCAGATTCTCATCAAGATCTCGGGACAACAGCACTAAAATCGACATAACTTTTTAACCGTTAATCGGATTTGGCTGTTCTTGGTGGCCACGCGAACCTAATAGCAAACCCCACATATCTCCAGGAGACACTAATCCCTGAATCTGCCCTGAACTAACTCAAAACCGCGCGTCAACAGGAAGACAGATAATCCAACTCCCATAGGGTTAATCACTGAGACCAAGTTATACTTGACAATTACATAACAATCCCTGCTATCCCATCATTAACATGTCTAATAGATTTCTCTACACTGCTACTCTCTTTATCTTCACCATCAAAACTCTTCTACACAATACTACTAAGTATCCAATTGCGACACTCTAATAAACTGATCCAGATTTCCATACTTGCTATTTGTAATGTTCGGTCAAAAAGAACACCAAATCTTGGACTACATCTCGCTATAGGTCCTACTAGTTGCGACAACGAAATATGTTAGCTCCAAAGACAAATATTCTTTTTAACTCAAACCCTCTCTGAGGATTATTCTAATAAATCGATTTATTACTCCAAGCCTCTCAAACAACTTGACACCTTAAGGTTCACCAAACCATCTACTAGACCACCATTATCTAGATGCCAAATCACAACCGAAGAGACTTTGCAAAAGAGTTCGGTTAACCCTTTCTTTGAAGAAGAGTCAATTAGAAATAAATTTTCAGCACAAAGGAAAACGTTACCACTCACAGTGAGTTACAAGATCAAGAGAAACAATCGAGATAAAGCTGTTTCTCGAAAACCAAAAGATATGATCAAAGTTGAGGCGCACGTCCCACAATCGAGAGAATATCACACCTCGACGAGAATAAAACACTGCTTTTAGAATTCGGGAAAACTCTTATGGGCAAGAACAAAAGTTTTAGACAATCTTCAATAATCTGCAAGTTATGAAACTTTACTTCAATCTCAAATACTTCTACTTCACTCAACTTTCGTTGGTTACAGCATCACCATGGCAATTCCGACAAAGAGTATTTGAAGTTCACAACACCTAATCCACTTAGGAACTAATAAAACCTCTCAACACGTCACTTTGCTCTAAACAAATTCAGCTATCACATCAACATGAGGTCTGGAAGATCACAAACGCGAACTAGAAACATATTCAATTAATCAATATCGTGGCGATCCAAATCCTTTATACCACACATTCGATATTATCATCATAATCCCTTACTGACAATCGCACTAGTAATGTAACAATACACTCTTAGCGAGACTCATCATAGCCTCTTATCCCATCATGAATTTCTCCAAAAGAAACACAAGCCACAAGGTTGAAACAAACCTATTTTATCTAGTTCATCCTATCAAATAATAATTTCGCAAAGCACACTATCAAAGGCCACTTACTCATTCATCCACTCAACCATTAGTGTTACTCACACCCGCTCCAACTATCATTAACAATTGTCAACTGTATGTATCATGTGTACGAAAAGGGTCCTACTTCTATTTGTAGTCACATAACCATCTATAAACACAAAGTCAACATTTAATAATCTCATCTCTGCACAACAGGGGTTTCACAACATGCTACCTCCACATTCGTTTAATGCAATATACATGTTTCAATCTAGCTATTATGTATGATCATCAAATAACCAGTTTATGAAAATTTTCGAATTTGATATCCCCTAAGGCATCGTTCAAACACATTCTTAACATAACCATCACTAATGAGTAGGCTAATCCATTGAGATACATTACTCTGTGTTATCCAATAAATCTACCTGATTCCACAATCCTAGCGATTAGACCAAGTCATCAATATACCACACCTCTTAATAACTCTATTGATTCCAACTAAATATTGTCATACTCATAGTCACAGCCCATCAAGAACTACTAGAGGACAACCTCCACTTAATCAACTTTCCTTGTTAAGGATCTTAGTTAAGATCGATCATGTACACACTGCGGACTCAACTTGATAACTCATAACACAACCATTAATCTTCAACACTCAAAACACCCAAGAGAGATCGTTGTGTCAAAGCCTTCACGTACTAAAGGACTTGCAAAGAAAGCTTTCATTAACCAAAACATCACAAGAATAAGTGGGTCAAGTTTTTTCCAATAAGAAAGACAACCTCCAACACGAAGGTCAAAATTAACCAAGTTTACCAGCCGCAAGAATAACCCATCGGTTGGGAAAGCAACGATTTCTTTACGGGACAAATTAAGCCAATAGAAGAATAAATTCAAAGCAACCCCTCAACCGGGATGAACTAAAAGCCCAAGGAAAAACTCATCTATCACCACAAGATAAGAGTTGACCAAATCAAATTTCAAAGGAGAGAACAACTCTTCTAAAAAAATACTCGCTATCGACACCTATACTAAGATATCCGGGTAGCACTTCTCTAATCCCACTCCACGAGCGGTGGTGTAACTGGTAAAGCCGGGGTCACAACCACGACCTTAACCTCTCAACAACGACTATTCCCACTCATAATAATCATAATAATTAATTCATAAGCAGCCAAACTCAATTCATATCAGCAATAATCAAAGCGATATAACGGAAACGTAAATGCAAAGATTGGCCCATCCCCATCCTCATGTGCACCAAAGGTGTCAAACTTTTAAGTTGATTAACATTGGCAAATTTTTTTAAATAATCTAGTCACCACGGACCTCTGACCGCTCGATACCAATCAGTAACACCCACTGACAAAGGCACGGAATGCTACTAAACTAACACAATAACATTTTAACATTGAAATAATTCTCTAAAATCCGATGAACCTCCTTTGTTTAGTTACTAAACCAGAGGTCCCAACATTTAAATATAACATAGTTAACTAATCCACCTCCAACAAAAACAAGAGATAACCATAACTATGCTAACATCACTACATCATCCATAGCATGCTAAACAACTAAAACATAAAAGAATGACATTCATAATCCTCTAATCAACTCTATTACAATTTATCCCAAGCATAGTGAGTAATCATAAGAGATTCTTTATGCAATTACTCAACTACTAAATTATCAATCTATTAGTCCAAATGTGAGTAGTTAGATGCGATTGTGCATCCACTACTATTCCTCCCATGCATGCCGTTCTTGTATAGAGGTACCTAAAAACACAACAACAGCAAGAGTGAGTCCAAAGACCCGCAAGTACATCAAATGGCAACAATAACATAGACAATCGTAACATTAACAACCATCTACCATCTCAATTATAAACATGTCATATGCTCATGCGATGCAAGATGCAAGATGCTCAAGTGCTCTTTCTCTTTAACTTTTGCATTTGTATTTTACTGGTAATGCAAAGTATGCAACCGTCATTTGCATACCCATGCACGTGCCCTCTGCACAGGGACCAAGAGCCTATACACCACATGTATAGGGACCTTTGCCCATCATCGAATGATGGGGACCTCTTTCTCATAGCCCACATTCCACGAATGTAGGGACCTCAACCCGTCCATACATGACGGGACCTCAAAGAAATGCATACTTGGTCACCACGTGACCAAGCTTCAACAAGATCTCAATATGCACATGCACGATATCTATTCATCATCAATATACCAAATACAATAACATTGAACATAAATAGAGCATAACCATACTTGGAGCATAACATCATGCCACCACTTTACTTTGCTATCATGTATCAAAAACATGCATACACGATCGAGTCTCAAACATGTTTCAATTATGCATATGCTCTATGTCAACATCTTTCATACACAAGAGTTCAACGTGTACACCTCACCATGTATGGATTAGCAATGTACAAAGAAAGCTTTACCATAACTTGCATTCATCAAGATAAATGAGAACTCATCACAATAACATCCGTGCATAGTTACTGCAAGCATTCACAAACAATCTTATCATCCAAACATAATTATGCAACAACCCGAATACTTGCCTTAACCGTGCGAGAGCGGTGGACGCGAAGAGGGTGCTGCCCCGAACAGCGCTCCCACCTGAACATAAAGGTACCCCAATCTAAGACCAACATGCTGAACCAAAAGCATAAATAACAACACAACGGAACTCGCTAACTCTCAAGTGTTAACAAAACCTCCAATTTCTAGCGATCGTTTCGGTACCGCTGTGGACAGTCAACTTCTAAAATACATAACTTTCTGCTCAAGAATCCAAATAAGATGATCTTAGGCTTTATGAAAAGGTAATTAAATTACCTAAATAAACTTAGTTGGGGAGCCCTTTTGATTCTGCCATTAACTTCCCCTATCAAACCAACCATCAGACGACAGAATTCTCGTCGGGTTCTCTGGACAGTACGCTAAAACCACCATAACTTTTGCTACGAAAGTCCAAATCTCGTGTTCTTTAACTCTATGAAAAGGTATAGAAATTACCCACATTTTTCGTTATACTGAGGTTCCCTGATTTTCCCTTTAACTAGCAGTAATAACCAGTTTTCTACAGACTGCCCAAAACTGACAGATTAAAAGAGCAGCGATACTAAAACATTCATAACTTCCTGACCGTTAATCGGATTTGGGTGATCTTGGTGGCCACTGAAAGCTACGAACATAACCTACAACTCTCTAGGAGACCAAAACCCCTAATTCGGCCTCTAAATACAGGAAACTGGCCGCACAACAAACTGGACAGAACGCAATCTAATAGCAATCGGCGACCGATCCACAAAACGAATTCATAAACGCATCTAATACAAAAGATTCAGCGGGGAAGGGTCTTCGTTACCCTTGGTGCAGCTGAGGATCGTAAGCTCCGGTTGGTGATCCCTCTTCCTTCTCTTCTCTCCTCTCCCTTCCCTCTTTTCTTCCTTCTTGGCCGGCCACCCAAAAGGAGGTCACCTTCTTCTTCCCTTGGCCGGCTGCCATGGGGGACTAGGGGAGATGCTAGGGAGGGGCGCAAGGTGAGGTAGCCATGGAGGGGTGGTGCTAGGGAGGGGCGCAAGATGGAGGAGGGGAGGTGGAGAGTGGCGGCCACAAGGTGGAGGGGAGGAGGAGTGGGGGAAGTGGGGGGGTGCTAGGGTTAGTGCCCCCTTCCTTGGCCGGCCACCTATTGGGCCCTTGGGCCCCCCAAGCCCAAGTTGGGTTGGAAACAGCAAAATCCCCCCTCTCTAACTGTTGTACTGCGCAATTTCCGATTGATCCTTCCCGCAATTACGTTTAATTCTCTCCCGAACTTCTAATCTTTCCCGACTAATGCTTAACACACTTTCGGGGTATTACAGTTTCTAACTCTTCCAATTTCTAGCGATCGATCACTGCAGACAGCCGGCTTCTAAAATACATAACTTTCTGCTCAGGAGTCCAAATAAGATGATCTTGGACTTTCTGGAAAGATAAATAAATTGCCTAAATAAACCTAGTTGGGGAGGCCCTCTGATTCGGCCAAGTTCTAGCCCTACGAACCACTTTAATCAGAGTAACAATTATACGCTGGGTTTCTGGACAGAAACAAAGAAACTTACATAACTTTCTCTACGATCATCCGAATTTAGTGATCTTTAGTTTTCCTTAAAGCTGAGAGGTTTATCTTCGTTTTTCGTTGTGGTGAGACCTTCTGGAAACACCTCTAACAATGCGTTTAAGTCAGGTTGAGCCAATACTGTCAAAATAGATACCTTCCAGAAACATCATTCCACCAAGAAATTCATAACTTTGGCTACCGACGTCCAAACGACCTGATTCTTGTCGGAAATGAAAGATAACTACGATATCTACAACTTCCTAGGAGAAGCCCAGACCCAAAACGGCACTTATCAAAATCTTACTTAATTAACAAATTGACTGCAGATTCTCATCAAGATCTCGGGACAACAGCACTAAAATCGACATAACTTTTTAACCGTTAATCGGATTTGGCTGTTCTTGGTGGCCACGCGAACCTAACAGCAAACCCCACATATCTCCAGGAGACACTAATCCCTGAATCTGCCCTGAACTAACTCAAAACCGCGCATCAACAGGAAGACAGATTCAACCGATCTACACAGGAACTACCATCTAGCATATAGGAGACAAAAACACATAAGATCGGTCTACCAAAACTAATGGGGATCACGAAATTACCCATAAGAACAACGTGGAACATCGCTGAAACCTTCGCGATGACCTTCCCTCATCTCCCCCTTCCTATTCTCATCTTCCTTCTCCTTTCTTCTTCTTGGCGCGACCACAAGAACCTTCTTCACCGGCATCGGGAGTCACACCAAGGAGGAGGCATTACCATGGGGTGCTGGACTGGGAGGAGGAGGTGCAGGAGGAGTGGAGGAGTCGGCCAAGGGGAAGAGGGAGGAAGGGGTGGCGGCCACCATAGGGGAGGAGGGGAAAAAAGTGGGAGGTGGCTAGGGTTTTGGGAGAGGGGGCGCCTCCCCTCCCTTTTGGCCGGCCACCACATGCCCTAATGGGCCTTGGCCCAGGCCCAGGTTGCCAGGATTTAGCAAAAATCCCCTTCTCTCAAAGCTGTTGTTTTTATTTTCTAATTAGTCCTTCTCTTTCAATAATTATTCTCTCTCGAATAATCATTCGAATAATTTTGGGATATTACACAGAGTTTGTACGCTTTACCCACACGATACAACTAGTGTAGCTAGCACTAATCGTAACAAAATAGTTCAGAAACTTCGTCTCAAACATTGACATTCCCAATGTGCTTTACCGCCGGACCAACCCACAAAGAAAGCCATTCTGACACACACCGCTGGACAGGGATACAGCGAATTGTCCCGCGATGCAACTACCGGGTAGTCACACCTCCACCCTGTCACAAAGCCTAACCTATCCACCTGAACATCAATGTCAAGACTCCATAACCTACTATGTTAGGCCCGGCCCATCAGGCATGTGGTCGTACAATAAGGCTCAGTTCAATGGCGCACAAAGTTAAGTCCTTAATTGACCAAGGCAAGACTTTCATTTTCTAACTATGTCACAAAGATTATCATTCCTATTCACAAAGTCCACCATATCACTTAGTTTCACCACTTTCCTCGGTCCAAATCTTTTACCACCCAGTTAGTTTTAGTGCAACATATGCTATCACTAAGTAATAACACATAGCACACAGTTTTACACAAAGTTTCATAGTCACTTAGTCAATTTAATATTTGCAACTCAAAATGAGAAATGAGCATCGTAGCATGGCTAAGCAATTGTACTCGCATCTAACCAACCCACGTTGGTGCTATAATAATACCAACTAAATAAACCAATCTAGGGAGACAAGAGATTATGACATACAAAGCCAAAGTGGTTATAACAGATTGGATAATAACTATACCCAAAAGTATTTAAATAAATAATTAAAGTAGAATGCAATACTTTGAAACAAAGTAATTTGAAAACTGGGTTCAATATGATCAAAGGTATGACTTGCCTCAGAAAAGGTCTAGGTACTGGTCTTGATCTTGAGGTGCTCCTTCTTCTCCAAAATTCCCCGACGTATCGACGTCTACTCGCAAACGAAACAAATAAACAAAACAAATAAATAATAGAGTTAAAACAAACTCCAAAAATTAAATAAAAATCTCAGCTAACTAGATCTCGATTTTAGATGAATTTAGGAATTTGAATGGGCTCAATCGGAGTTCGGATGCAAAAGTTATGGGCTCTGGAAATTCCAATCTAAAAGAAAACCCTAATTTTGGATTTACTGAAATTTCCGAATTATTTCTTAAAAGAAAAATCGGATTATTGCGCAAGCATGACATCAGCACAGGGATTTCGGAAATAAGATAAATAAAAAAGAAAACACTGACATGTGGGACCCACATGTCAGTCTCACGGCTCACGGTAGACTAAATCTACCGAGCCTCGGGACCTGGGCACGGTGGACCGTGCCACGCACGCTTTGACGAGGCAGCCACGCACGCGACATGTGAGCGCGAGGGCTGAGCTGGACACGACGTGGACGTCCACATGGCTCGACGGAGACTAGTGGTGCTCTGGACCAAATGACAACGGCGAACGGCGGTGATCCACTGGCGATGAGTGGTACCAATGGGTAGCTGGTACTATTGCGAACCTAGGGTTGTACTCGCGGAGGGTCGGAGACGTTGGTGGTAGCCGGCAGCGAGGTTTAAGCGGTGGAGTGTTTCGGTTGTTGCTGGACGAGGGCTCCGGTGAGGTCTAGGCGGCGTGGGTGGTCTCTGTAGGTAGCCCGGGCGACGGTAATGACGGCGGTGTACTCCACAGGGGCAGAGCGTCACCGGCGGTGGCGCAATCTGAAGAAAACGACCGACGGCGAGAAACCCTAAAAGCTCGATTGCGGCGGTGCTAGGGCTCTCGGGGCAAAGTGGATGGCGGCTTTGGGTTGCGGAGGGTAGGGCGAACCTCGGGGACCTATTTATAGGGTCGGGGCAGCACGGGATAAGGAATCCCCAATTTGGGATATTCTCGGTTTCAAACGAAAACGGAGATAGGATAAGATACGGGGTTTGATTTGATCTGGAATGGGTGAGGAAAGATCAGAGATTAAGTTTGGTAAAGAAAGCGGGGAGGTTTTAGTTGGGAGAGTCCCGTTGTCGGATGGGGCTTCTAGACGGTGGCCATGGCGGACTCGGGCGGAGCTGCGCGAGGCGGCGCACGCTTCGAGACGAAGACTGACGTGGGGCCCACGTCGTCGTGGGCGGCGCGCGCGCGGAGCTGGGCCGTGCGGTGCTAGGTGAAAGCGGGCCGTGTGGTGGGCGCTCTGCGAGAAAAGAGGATTGGGCCGGAGAGATTCGGCCCGATCTGAAATTTGAGATTTTTAATAGCTTTTCTATTTTAGAAAATACTAGAAATTCAAATAAGCAATAGAAAATAGCAAATGAACTCAGAAAAATTCTAGAAAAATCTAGAAAATATATCTGAGCACATAGAACTCAAATAACATAGTTTGGACTATTGTTCATGTTGGGATTATCCACATTAAATGTTTTTGATACTAAAGTCCAATATTAAGCTTTTGAATTAAATTCAAATAAATCCAAATGGTGACTTTTCTCCCTACTAACTATTCAAAAGATTTTTAAAGGTCAGAAAATTGGGATATTACATTACCCTTGGTAAACTTTTCAGGAACCGCAAGGACTTCCTTATTGTCAAGTTTGCGGTTTTCCTTTTTCTTGAGAGTCTTCTTATGTTTCCTGTCTGACTTATCCAAGCCAGGTTGAGGGATTTTATCCTTCCGATCGATGGCCTTATTCCATTCAACTGCTTCGCTAGCGGTTGCGTATTAATCGGCCATGTCAAAAAATTTGACCATCATTCGTGGAGGATTTATTGCAATATCCTCCGTAAACCATCGATTCCTTAGCTCTGCTTTGAAAGCTTGGATGATAGAAGATTCTGCGACCTCTCATATTGAATTATGAATCTAGCTAAATCTTTTGATATACTGCCGAAGAGTCTCATTGGATTTTTGCCGGATTCGGTGAAGATCATCCTCCTTTATAGGACGGTCGTACGTACCCTGGAAATTCGCAATCAAGAGGTCGCAAAGTTGCTCCCAAGTGTAGATCGATCCGTCCGGCAGGTTGAGTAACCACGACCAGGCAGACCCTTCAAGTACCGTGGGTGGATAGTTTGCCATCACATTTTCATCACCACCAGCAGCTCTAATGGCGGTGGTATATATTTGGAAAAATTCTAACAGATTTTGAGTCATGTTGAATTTATTCATGTTGGCTGGTCGGAATCTGTTCGGCTAGCGTACAGCTTGGAGCACTACATAGAAAGCTTGACATCTTGTAATTAATTCATGGCATCTTCTTTGGAAAGGTGCCGGATTGTAATCAGTCGAAGACCGGTTCCTCAAGTTGGAATTATGGAGCTCCGGTGTCCCGATTCGGTCGTGAACGTTGGTATGACGCCTCCGACCGCCTGCTTGGTTTAGATGATGTCGGAGATCATCAGGGCCAAGCAATCGCTCCTCTAGACGAGGGGAAGGAGTAGCTTCTTGAAATAGCCTTCTTCCCTCGTGACTCTTAGTCGAAATTGTCGAGGTGGTCTTGGTATCGATTGATCTCCAATTCGACCATGCTGCCCTCTACTGAAGGAGGAATGTTGGGATGAAGTCATGGTTTAACTTTATGAATGCCTTTGTTCCCGGTATGCTTCCATACGCTGTATGGTCTGCTGGAGGATCTCTGATATCTGACCTACAAGTTGGACAAAACCTGGAGTCTCTGCTAAAGCAAGGTCAGAACCATTTAGAATATTTTGAACTCGCTGCAGGTTTTGTATCGTTACCGAAGGTCTTGGAGGGTTCCTGCCAATAGTAGGTGTCCGATGACTTGAACTTTTCCCCAACCTCCTGGTTGGTCCTGTCTGGTTCCTCACGCGGGCTGGGGCAGAACCAGGCGAATTAACTGATGAACGTCCATCAGTTCTCTTACCTCTAGCATTTGGTGCTTGATGGCCCGTACCATCTCCATCAACAGGTGATCGCGAGGTAGCTTGTGCAGGACCGTACATAGCATTTTGATCCGTATCTCCGATCGCATTGACCTCGTGTCTCCAGCAGCGATCTTTCGACAAGCTTCCATCGCAACTGACGGAGAGCCTTCCAATGCTTCTGCAAGGAGTTTCCACGATGGAGAGCAGTCAGTGATTAGCACCTCCTGAGGTTTTTGTGGTGGACTCAGTATGATCCGATGAATCATCGATCGTATGCTGAGCCTTATGATTCCCACTTGGCCACGACCAGTAGGGGTTTCATCGACACCGTTACCAGATGTTGGTTGGCTCTTGGAGTTGCCAAAAGCCGTTGGTAAGTACCTGTCAACCATGATCGCATCGAGAGTACATTAATCATCGAATTGCAGTGCTGAGCTTTCGTCACCTTTTTCGCCGATCAAAAGGACCGGGCTTGCAGAGGTTCTTGGGCGTTCCGAACTGGTCGGAACGGTTGGTTCCTCTGAAACCGCCACTGGTCGTAGTGGTGTATCCTCATCCATCTGGTTGATTTCGCCAATGTCTGCGATTGGCAAACAAGCAGAGGAGGAGGATGATAACATCTTGTTTTCTTGCATGGCGCAGATGCATGCATCCATGTCGAGGTTGGAGTAGTCCACCAAGTCGAACCAGTTCTCCTCGTCCTAACTCCCTGCCATAGCCGCATGAGCGATTACGAGGGAGGAACGGGCGAGGATTTGATGAGCGAAGAATTTTTTTCAAGAAATATGAGCCTTCTTCCCCCATAGACAGCGCCAGCTGTCGACAATCGAGTCGCCGATCTTACAAAAATAAAATAGAGAAAAATGACACGGGATTTCTTGGGTGAGAATGGGACTGCTTTTTATTGATATGAACTGGCTATTACAGGGAGTGCCTGCGATCAGGCGGTGGACTAATTCTAATTACACTAAGCGTAATTCTTGCTATGCTAATGCTTTAGATGAAATCCAATCATCTATTTATCTTCTGAATTGGGCTTCCCTTCTGTCATATGTGTCCTTCTTTAAGTAGTTGCCGAAGTGATGTCGTTTACTCCTGGAGAAGACGTCTGTTGAGAAGCATCATGACTGGTTGGAGCGAGGCGGTGGTTGATGAAGTGTCAACTGTTCTGTGGCTAAGTGTCTGTGAGACACTCAACTGTATGACAGTTGTTTGTCAGTGTCTCAGGATCATGTATTGTCGCGTGGCATGGAATATACATATGTGTTTTATTCATCACATGGTAAGGAATATACCTGGAGTTAAATCCGAATATTAGTTCATAACTTCTACGAGCAACTATCTGGTCAGAGACTAGGTGCAGAACCTTGTCCGACTAGGGTACCTATTACGTAACCTTTGGAATCCTTACGAACAGAGAGATCGTTAGCCTTAGGGGTTACGACTATGAAGACATATGGTCTTTTATTATGTATTAAAGTAATACATAGAGGTTTTAATCCTCGTCACCTGCCAATCCATCCTCCCTGTCATGGCAACCAAGCACTACCAATCCTCCCTGCTACGGCAACCAAGCACTGCCAATCCCCCCTGCCGTGGCAACTACGCACTACCAATCATCTGCCACGGCAACCCAGATTGCATAGTGGTTTCGGTCTCAATTTTTTTTTGATAGAGAAGGAAACCCTAAGTCGATTTTGCCGAAGGAAAAAAAAGAAAGAAAGTTTGATTTCGGTGGTGAACAGGGAGAGAAAAAACAGAGAGAAGAAAACAAAAGGGAGGGAGAGAGCGAGAGTCCATCTTTTTCGAAATTTGGAAAGTGCATCAAACCTTCGCCAAATCTAATGAAAATTGGTAGATCCCTTCTTCATATATCCATAAGCTGCCACAAAAAAATTGAGCAAGTTTGGCATACGGGATCAAAAGATATAGCAGTTTTAGTTTGAGGCCGAAACGAATTCGAGTCTGTTTCCGAGACACCTACAATGAAACGGCCATCACTTTTGCATACGGTGTCGGAATTCGATGTTCTTGGACTCGTTTGAAATATAACGATGAGGCGTATCCAAAAAAATGTAAAGCTAGTCGCCCTCCAAAACCCCCAAAATCGGCCATCTTCTACCCTGAATTCATGTTGCAAGTTTTCGGTTTTTTGTTTTTGGCGATTCTTTCGGTCTTCCTTTCGGAAGTTGGCATTCGCCTCAGCTGAAAAGTTGTAGATCTCATTGAAACCTTTCAAATGAGCATATATAAGCTATATAAAACTTTGCTTTTTCACCATTTGAGACTAGCTGTTTTTTTGCTCAATCTATAGGGATGTCTGCATTGCACCGATATTGTTGTCTTTTGTGATCTACGTCATGCGAACAATCTTGTGTCCTTCACAAAAGTTTGAGTAGGTGGCTAGCGTCTCTCCTAGCAATTGTTGTGAGGTTTTCCATTGTTTTCATCAAGTCACATTGATCTTTATGTGTGTGTGTTCCTACATTTTGCTTCATAGGGTTTTGATTCGCTAGCTTTGATTAGGCTAGGATCAATAACATTGACTAGTACTTTGAATAATTTTTTAACTTGTATTAACTAATTTGAATATTGCTAATTCTTGCTACCATATTGAAGCCTTCCAAGCTCCACTTTCTACTAACTTAGCAGGTATCGTTTCTCGCAATTATTAGGCTAATCGCAAGTAAGAGTATCACGAACCAGCCACCGGTTGTACCACTTCCTTGCTGCATTGGTAAGAACTTGGTAAGACATTGTGAGAGAGACTTGATTTGGGCCTTCAGAGCCTAGTAGTTGATAGGAACATATACTTGTGATTTGTTTCCTTGTTTTCTACTAACAATGGCAGGTTAGTTGAAGTTGGTAGATTACGATGACATCGTGGGCAGATTTGAACTCAAAGAGAGACAACTACCGTCATACATGTTACCACTCACCGCTGAGAGTATGTCGTTGGACTACTTCATGTGGGTTACTATGCTGGATAGCTATTTTGAAAGATAGGACCTTGATCCTTATGAGAAGATGAGCATGACAAGAACGGCGCTGATTGGTGATGTTCAACATTGGTGGTCAAATCTTGAGTAACACTACATGTACACATGGGAGCAGATAAAGAAAAATTGCAACGTTGTTTTGTACCTCCACCACCCCCGGTCACAAGCGAGGTGCAACCTAAGGTAACTGAAAATACTAACATTGTTTTGGCTCCTACTCCATCTACAGATACCGCTGAAATGTTTGAAGAGATGAAGGATGATCTAGCACATCTTATGTCATTAGAGGAGAAGTTTGAGGTACCTACAGTATCTGATGAGGATGATAATGACAACGGTACTGATTTGGTGCTACAGCAAGACATAGAGTAACCTTGTGAGTATATACCTATTGTAGTGCAATCTGTTGATATTCCTTGTGTTGACTTGAACGAACCATGTGCTGATCTGAATTCTCATAATTTTGCACATATCAAGTTAATTACACATAAGGAAGTCTTTGATAGAATATCCCCCTACTAAAGCTTTGTGCTATATCATGCTTAATGATCCTGTTAGTTTGGAATGTGTTATGGAGAAAGTTTCTGAAATTTCATTAATAAATTCTTTTTCTAGCACCTACATCTATTGTTTTAAATTAATTGGAGATTATGGTATAGACAATCAATTTCTGGTATTTCGAATATGCATAACTTGTGATCACATTAATGAATTGAAGCTTGCTATTTTGAATAACAATTCTTGTGTGATGAATAACTCTACTATATACTTCACTTATACTTGCAAATTGAGTTATACACTGAATACTATGAGAAAAGGTCTCTTTGTTGATTTGATGCATGCACACTCACCTTTAAATTCCAAAGTGTTCGCTATTTCTTTGCCATCTGCTGTTGCTAACATTTTGCAAAAAAAATGAGTATGCGTTGCTACAAGTTTTCAAACTTTTCTTGTTGGAGCTGGAAAATGATGTTGAGTCGAGGACGACTCAAATGCAAGGAGGGGAGGATGATGAGTACATCAACCTGCTGGATACGACCGCTACTCCATCTCCAACCGAGCTACGCTACTTCCATCGATTCGACTGCGTCAAACGCTACTCCAACGGGCCGACGAATTTACTTCACTTATATCTGGTGTTGTGCCACCTCACATTGGGCCAAGGGCCGAATATCAATTATTGGGCCCAAATGGTAGCTACCACTTTAGGTTATTTGGACCGGCCACCTCCTTGGTCGCCCCCTTCTTTGGGTCGCAATATTCATGACCGTACTGGTCACGTGAACACTACCTATGAATAGTACCACCCCCTTAGCTCTTAGCTATGTGCGGTTCCCCCTCCCCTATTTAGGGAGGCCGCACCCCTTTAGTTTTGCTTGGATTTTGTTGAGTTAAAAGTTAGCTATAATGCAACTTCGTGTATTGGCTTGTGTCGATTAGACCAACCATAATACCGTTTTAGAATCCCAATTTATCAAGTTTTTCAATCCTATTTCCAATTTTAGATTGCGTTTACCTTGTTCTTGCGTGTGTAACACCCCAACTCCCAATGAGCCTGGAATGCTACTGGAAATAAAAATTAAACTAAAACTAGTTACCAATTTTCGGCATAACCTCCTTGGTATAGACCATTATACCGAGGCTCTAACGATTAAATCAGCTCTAACAATTAAATCATGGCCTCCATATTCGAGTTCATTCAAGCATGCAAGATAATCTCATAAACATAACCAAAGTTCGCTATTCTCATTATTACAATTAATCTGAAACTCAAACCATCCATAAGTAATTCTTAAGGTTGAGTGGTAGTGCGTGCATTCAAACATCTACTCCCTCCCATGCATGCCGGTCTTGCCAGTTGTACCTAAAACACATCAAAGCAAGAGTGAGCCCAAAGACTCAGCAAGTACCAACAAGGCTAAACAAGTTATCATTCATAGCATCAATAATCCAAGATAAACAATGTGCCAAAGTATAGCCTTCATGCTCATGTGAATGCAACCAATGCAATGCACCTTTTCAACTTTATCTCTTTTCGTATTTTACCGGTAATGCGGGGTATACAACCGTCGCTGTATACCCTTGCCTGTGCCCTCTGGCACAGGGACCAAGAGCCTATACACCACATGTATAGGGACCTTTGCCCATCATCTGAATGATGGGGACCTCTTTGCTCATAGCCCACATTCCACCAATGTGGGGACCTCAAGCTTACATGACGGGGACCTCAACGAAATGCATACTTGGTCACCACGTGACCAAGCTTCAGCATGATCTCTATATGCACATGCACAACATCTATTCATCATCAATATACCAAGTACAATAACATCGGACATGAATAGAGCATAATCATACTTGGAGCATTCACCAATCTCGATATAAACAACATGCCAGCAACCTTACTTCGCTATCATATATCAAAAACATGCATATATGACCAAGTCTCCAACACGTTTGAAACATGCAATTGCCCCATGCCCACATCTTTCATACCCAATAATTTAACATGTACATAACAACATGTAATATTTAGCAACGCTCAAGGGAAACATTAACCATAGCTTGCATTCATCAAGATAAAAGGAAAACTCATTACACTAACATTCGTGCAAGGCTACAGCAAGCAATCAAAACAATCTTATCATACAACCGAAAATACGCTATAACCCGAATACTTGCCTTAACCGTGCGAGAGCGGTGGACGCAAAGAGGGCGCTGCCCCTGGAATCACGCTCCTACCTGAACATAAAGATAACCCAGACTAAGTCCAACATTCTGGACCAAAAGCATAAATAACAACACAAACGAACTCGCTAAACTCCCAAGCGTTTTCCAATCTTCCAATTCCTAGCGATCGCTTTGGTGATCACTGCGGATAGTCAACTTCTAAAATACATAACTTTTCGCTCAGGGGTCCAAATAAGGTGTTCTCAGACTTTCTGGAAAGGTAATTTAATTACCTAAATAAACTTAGTTGGGGAGCCCTTTTTATTATGCCAACTACTGCCTCTACCAAGCCAACCTACAGAGCAACAATTATCACGTCGGGTTCTCTGGACAGATCGCTAAAACCATCATAACTTTTGCTAAGAAAGTCCAAATCTCGTGTTCTTTATCTCTATGAAAAGGTACATAAATTACCCACAGTTTTCGTTATACTGAGATCCCCTGATTCTCCCTTTAAATATCAGTTTTAACCCAATTCCTACAGACTGCCAGAAACTAACAGATTTGCCAGATAGCGATACTAAATAAATCATAACTTCCTGACCGTTAATCGGATTTGGGTGATCTTGGTGGCCACTGAAAGCTAAGAACATAATCTACATATCTCTAGGAGACCAGAACTCCTAATTTGGCTTCTAAATACATGAAACTGCCGCGCAACATTCTGGACAGAAACTTAAATAATCGCGCGGACTTGATCCAACGAACATGGCATCAAACGCTCCTACTATGATCCAACCAGCGAAGAGAATGAAACATTACCCTTGTAGAGCCCTAGGAAGATGCTGATCAAACACACCAAAGAATCTCCCTTATCTTCTCCTCCTTTCTCCCCTCATCTCCTTCTCGTCTCCTCCTTCTTGTGGCCGGCCAGCAGCAAGATCTCTCCACGGGCAGCAATGGAGGGAGGGGTGGAGGTGGGCGCCAAAGGTGAGGATGACCAGGAGGGTGGCGGCCAAGGGATGGAGGCAAGGGAATTTCGGCCAAGGGGGAGGGTGAGGGGCGGCTAGGGTTAAGGCGCCCCTTTCTTCCCACTTGGGCGGCCCACTAAGGCTTTTGCACCTTGGGCCATGAGCCCACTAACCAAACGCGCTCAGAATTAGGAATTTGAATTAAATATCCTCTCTCGAATGTTATTCTCTCTAATCTGAAGTTCCGAATATTAACACTAAAGCCAGAGGCCCTAGCTCTAAGTCTACCCCAGAAGCTGGATTTTGAATTGAATTCTTCCTAAACGAAAACGGGGTATTACAGCGTGCTTCTTCGATGTATACAGGAATTGACCTTCGTGGTCAAGTCATCCGGGTATTCGTGCACGGTTGATAATGACTTGTCGAGCAGTTTAGTGATTGCGTGGTTTCGAGCCTTGTGAGTTCGTAACCAGGATCGTGAGAGTTGAGCGACTACTACTGAACTTATCTTCTCGTCGAAAGATTGGGCCAGAACAGGATCTTCGTGGTTCATCAGTTCCATGAACACACCCAAGTGCGATTCGACGGCGAAGCGAGGTGCAAGGCGCAGCCCAAATCGGATGGAAGTCAAACATCCAGACGTGGGTCTGACGGTTGATGCTTTCAGGGTGACGTACGGGGCGGGGGCGAAGGCCCTTTCGTTCAGGATTTAAGGTTAGTAATTTGCCTCAGAATGTGTATATTGTTACTTATTAGATATAGGGAGATTTGATCATTTGTCCCACCTTTGATCAACCTTCTATTATTTGCATTTATCTTGGAGTAGGTTGATTAAAACCCTTGATTTGAATTTATTGATTGATCTTTTGCTATTTTCGTATTTTACACTTACATTTGCAATTCCTGTCCACGCAAAATGTCACGTATAGGTGCGGAAAAAAGCTCGTTAGTGGGGTTTGTTGGCTTGGTTCAAAATTGGTCTAATTACATTCGTTAATTGGTTAAACATTCAAATAAGTCAATTTGTAATGAACTATAAATAAAAATACTCCCAAAATATAAATAAAATAATATTAAATCAAATTATGTCAATTTCGAGAAAAGCTCAATAATACGAGGACTTGGCTCGATGTCCACACCTAGTCACGTGTCGGACCCGGGAGTAACACCTCAAATCCTCTGTGTATTTTGAACTAGTCCCATGATCAGTAGCTAGTTCACATAGTAAACAAATATGGTAACATCTATAATTCGCACAACTTTATTAATAAATATTAGAGTCTATTACAAAAAAGGCTTACAAGCCAACAATAAAGAACACAGCGGAAGACGAAGAAAAAGTAATAGAGCCCAGCTAATCTGCCATAAGCAATCGACTGGGGTAGTGACCTAGTCGTCGATATCTTTAATAGTTGCAAAGTCCTTCTCCTCTCAACAACATTTTATTAAGCAAGAGTGAGTACAAAAATGTACTCCGCAAGTTACACCCAATAACAGAATTATAATGCATGCATAGATATATCAAAGGAAGACTTATATGGTTAAATTTGCATAAAGCAATGTTTTCTTTTTAAATATTTGTACTAAGTTCCAAAGTAGTTATTCTATAACTAAAACTCATTTTCTAAATTCTCAAGTTTTATAGTAAGATAACCTCCATACAAAAGTGGTGAAGGATACCTTCCTATCACATGGCCAATTTTATAGTAAGATAACTTCCATACAAGAGTGGTGAATGATACTTTCCTATCACATGGCCAACCACCCAATTTTCCAATTGGATAAAGTATCTAAAATCATTTGATAACTTCTTTTGAAATCAAAACCAAAGTCTAACTTTGAGTGGCTTTGCTCAGCATGTCCATGATCGTGGACACGGCTTTTCGAATAGTTTTACACTCTACAGAGGTTGTACAACTTTACCCATAAGAGATAATCGACTTATAATATCCGCTTCACACACTTCCGTAAGTGTACAACTAAGTGATTATCACAAGGCCTTTACAATACCACATTCTAGCACCAACTCGCCCGATGAGCTTAACCCTAAGCCATGGACGTCTTTTACTACCGATCCGGAGCTCACTGTTGTGGGGGGGGGCTGCTCGGACATGATGTTTGTTACCATTGCCCGGAGCAAGCCCCAACAGAGGAGGAGGGCTGGAGGGGGAGGTGCCAGAGACGGTGGCAGGGAGGCCGGGAGGGAGTGGGAGTACGTGAGGGAGAAGAGGGGAAGGAAGGAGTACTTGGATCTAGAGGGCGACGCTGGACGGGGATGGGGCACGACGGGGACGGTGGCACAGCAGCAGTAGATGACCGGCGCGAGGGGGATGGAGGCGCGATGGGGACGGTAGCGGTGCTACACGCTAGGGTTCACACGTCTAGCCGGTCCAGGTGCTCTTTGTGTTTTTCCCTGGTGGCCCCTCATTGCGCTCTAGCCTTCTTCTGGCGTCCACCTCAGTCGTCCCCGATGCCATACACCACCTAAGCAACGCCATGGGGATGCCTTGGCCATGAGGCAGATGCCATAGCCAAGATTGGCAAGGCGGGGCTGTGGCGATGCCTCCCTGACCGCCTTACCGCCTGAGCGTCGCCCATGGCCTCGGCCATGAGGCAGATGCCATAGCCAAGATTGGCAAGGCAGGGCTGTGGCGATGCCTCCCTGACCGCCTTATCGCCCGAGCCTCGCTTAGGCGACACTTTAACAAATATGGCTAAAATATGTTGATATCAGTTACAAACCAAGATTGGATAACTAAGTTCTCCATCATACATTGCTTTAGCAAAGGATGAAAGAATATTATTGACTATTGTATTATAACTTTTTGTTTAATTGATGATAGTGAAATATGCTAAGTTGCTCGCGTTATGTCAAAAAGCATTTACTCCATTCATTCCGCGATATAAGGTCCTATTCTTGGGAAGCATCGTCCCATTGCGGATATCAAAGGTGTAGTTATTGCAATATTTCGGTCATATACCCCTCCTTTAATGCTCATAAAGTGGATGAGTAATTGTAGTATGTCATTTATTAAGGATATACATAGTCCAATGATATCAACTTTTTCTTAGATTTAGTATCTCCTTGGTCTGTGCGTATGGTGAGTTTTGGATTTATATTACGGGACAGAGGGAGTACTTAGACCAGCTTGATATGAACAAAAAGATCACGTAGCAAACATTTATCAGTTCTGACTAATTAATTGTTTCCTTGTTTTCAATAAACACTTTATACATGTAAGAGCATTTAGCAGACAACTTTTTTCTGTGATTCTGTCATGATTTCCTTTGTCGGAAAACAATGTTGTTTTGCTTTGACGATGATGAAAATTTCAGAGGTTGATCATAGTTCCTCCTGAACTGGCTTGTGGGAAAAAGGGCATTCAAGAGGTTCCTCCAAATGCAACAATCGAGGTAAAAATTTTCATTTGTTTCATGTCACTGAAATCTATACTCATCTATTGTTTATGTCTTTGCGGCTTTGCTCTGGTTCAACTTTTTTTTATCTTGTCATTAAATGTTTCTCTGTTGTCAACAGCTGGATGTCGAGCTACTATCAGTCAAACAGAATGCATATGGGTAGGTTTAATTCTTAAATAATAAACTTTGTAACCTTTTCTCCTGCCACCACTCTTAACGAAAATTGCTCTATTTTACAGGACTCCTGTGAAGATCATTGAAGGATAATTGTGCATAGACTTCTGCAGAAAATGGTATATATTTGGACATGCTGGAGAGGTGTTACTATAGAAAAGGCTAGATGCATCAGAATTCATTGGTAGTGTTGCATAAATAAGACCATGATCATGTAAGAATTTGAACTTCATTGCAATATTTTTTTTTTCTGCTTTGCTCAGTCAAAGATAAGCAAATTCTTCGAGATTACGTATTCAATTTTCTTTTTCAATTTTTCCGGTACAACCTTTAGAAGATTCTCTCTCCATTTTCCACATCGCTGGGAAGAATTAATACTTTGCCCTTGCAGTTTCACTGTTTAGTTCTGCAGTTGTCTTTTAATTTTATTTTTCCTACAAAACATAGAGGATTGCTTAATCTGCCACTTATGTGAATAAAAAAAAATTAACAAACTTCTTCACCAGTCTATCTGGTTTACTTGCCAGGAAGGGGGTCGTATTGATGTAGAAAAGAAAAGGGTTAATTTCCTGTAGCAAACATTGTTTATCTGGTGAGTTGATCTACTTTTGGTACCTGTATGCCTTTTCTTTTTCACCTATTTTACTATTATTGCTTATATACAGTTATCTGCGATAACCACATCTTACCAACTATTTTATTATTATTGCTTATGCACAGTTATCTGCGATAACCACATCTTACCAAAGTTATCTCATTTGTTACTGGTTGTTTACAGAGGCAATGTGAACCAGTTTTAGTTTTCCCATCATTTATAGGTAACACCTTTTGACTACTAGAAAAGGTTTCATGTTGCCCAGGAGATGATCCTGGAATGTTTAAACAAGGAGGAAAGCCTTTGCATCTTGTGCATGCCAAGGTTGTGCTTTCTTCACTTAAGCAAGAAATAGAACAATACTAATCTTGCCTTGCAAGACAAAGATGAATTACATGTAGTTACAAACTTCAGCTGTTAATCTCTAACTCAGAATCTCGAAAAAGAAAAGTGTCTTAACTCACAGAGGTGATTGTGTGAAAGAAGGTCAACTTATATGGAAGAACCAAAACTTTGTGTGGCCTTGATGAAAGATGTTACCACAAAAACTGTTACTGGGTTATAGACCTGAAGAAACTTAGCATGTTTAGCCCTGAAGGCAGAGCAAGGTAGGAACACCTTGTGGGGCACTAGATATAGTAGTAAACAGCTTGTTTCATGGAGACTAAAGGAATGATGCAATCTTCTAAATGGAAAGTAAGGATATCAAGAATCTCCTTCTGAAGATAATCATTCCATTAGCTTTTCCTGTGGCTGGTTCTTTTATCTGCGGCCTCATAACAAATAGGGCAAATAGGCAGAGTGACATAGACTCGTCTGATAGCTCAATCCAATTGGATCCACCATACAGTTCAAGGTCAACCTGCGGAGAAGGGGAAGAAGAAATGGACTCTTTGAATTGCACATCGCGAAAGTTGGTGCAAGCAGAGATTCCCTGCAGCACGGGTAGACTTCTCAACAGTGAACGTGCAAGGCAGGCTTCTCATACCGAAGAAATCATGTCGGCACATGCCACTGAGAATCCATCAGAAGTTGCAGTGAATAAGGTCCAGGATGATCAGAAAATGGTCAAAGAGATGGAGAGCCTCAAGCGCATGGTGTCTGCCCTTGAAGAGCGAGCTTCCAGCATCGAGTCGCAGTTCCATGACTACTGCGATATGAAGGAGCAGGAGTCAACGTACCAGAAGATGCAGATAATGTGCTTGGGGATGAAGCTGGAGCAGCTGGAGACTCAGAACCAGCGGCTTGAAGCAGCTGCTGCGGAAATCCACGCAGCTGCTGAAGAGTTCGCTATCATGCGAGCTAAGCTCGACGTGTTTCAGAACAAATTCAAGAAGATCTCAAAGAAAAGCAAGCAAGAATTTGGCACCATTGATGAGAGAATCCTGGCTCTTGTTGCCAAGGAAGCAGAGATGGCAAGAAGGTGCGAAGGCTTCGAGCGATACATGGAAGAGATGAAGCAACTAACTTTGCAGCTGCAGAAGGATAAAGGCACAAACAATGAGGTAACAATTATCGATCTTCTCAACTTCGTCTTTCCTGTCATTTGCATTTGATCCACACTGAACACCGCAAAATCCCCTTGTCTGTGCAGAACGTGGAGGTCATCGTAGAGAGAAGCATGCGAAAGCTGGAGAGCAGCAAGGACATGCTTGACGGGCTGGAGGCACTCCGGGACCGGTGGGCCGCGGACATGGAGGAGATGATCTACCTCGGCTGGATCACGGCGTGGCTGCAGCACGACCTCCTGATCTGCGACGGCGAGGGCACGGTGGTCGGTGACAACGCACTGCATCCACCGGAGCAGAAGAAGGGGGAGAAGATGGTGGCGGCTGTCGCATCGAGCAACGAGGTGGAGCTCTGCAAGGCGTCGTCGAACGCTTCGTCGGAGATGCGCGGCGTGGAGGAGTCGTGCATGGGTTTCGCGGGCTGCAGGGCGGGTGGCGGCGCCTGGGGCATCGGACGGCCGAGATTGCTCCACAAGCTGAGAGGGTGGGCCAGAGGGAAAGGCAGAAGCAACAGCAAGAGGCCATGCAGGACTGAAGGGCCAACTAGCCTGATATAATTCATGCTAATTTGATTGTGGTGATGTGAGAATCATGTGTGTTTGAGTAAATTGTGTGGGGAAAGAGAATAAATATGGTTGATCAATGTGATGTTGGAGACCAGGATTAATTGCTGTGTTTGGGAGCAGTGAATATCTGATGCACTTCGTTGATAGTTCTGCTCATGGTGATGGCCTAAAACTTGACATTTCTGTAGGAAAAAGGAATTCAGTTTGTAGAGCTCGTTTGCTAGAACCAAATGTTTCATTGTTTGGTTTGCAGTGAGTTGTATTGATATATAACCTACCACGAAAGCCTTAGCAACGTGGATTTGCATGTCGGATATGTATAAGCACAGCTAAACGTGTAAATTTCAACGGTCAAATCGGCTGCATAACAGTGTTAGTCCAATTGGTAAGACATCCAGTTCGCACCAGCGACTATCAGTGTTCAATCCTATCACCTGTTTATAGGTGGTTTTCTTGATTGTCCAGTGGTTCCTGGGATTTGCCACTTGACAAACCTTCCTGGATGCATGTTTTGGCAGGTTCTGGCACAGCAGCCGCGTGCGTTCCTTGCGGCTGTGGAGCAGCAGAAGAAGCTCAACCATTGAACACGTTTACTATTTCTCCTCCATCTTCTTGCTTGCCTCAGTCGTAAATCACTACTACGACGACGAGTCGAGAGGGGTTGTATGGCTGGGCACGCATTAAAGACGACGAGGTATATTATTCGGATAATTTTAGGCCTAGACGTCTACAGGTACTTTGAAGGACACGTGACATTCACTCACTAGTAACTGACACAGTAAACACAATTAAATCGAATTCAAACTTTTGAAATCGCATTCATAAGGCATGATTCAGCAAAATAAAATGCATAATTAATGTGCTAGGAGCTGCTCTATGCCTCCACACAAAAATACATGAATACGCACGCGCACAAGGGTGCGTGAGTTTAGTTATATTCCTCATATTATCACATACTATGTGTCATATATTTTAAGGGGTGAAAAGGGCTTTATCTTTTATATCGCTCTATCTCCATTTGCGTAAATAATGTGGAATTAAACCATACCATACTTTGAAAATTTTAGAATGAATAGACCTTAGCATATGAACCCAAATTCTAACAGATAGGTCGCCGGAAAAGGCTTTTTCCCTCCTAGGAGATCTTCCATCCAGAGCATATACAACTCTTTCCACTAAACTAATTACTTACGGGGCCAACTGTCACACATAACATACATTTAAATTGTACACTGAAAGAATTATTAATAGTCTAAGCCCCACGTCGGACCGGCGAAATTTCAGGGACAGAGTTTTCTATGCTTAATCAGTGATAAATAGCTGTAGTACACCAAATCAAAATTTTATTTATCCTTTTACTGTATCACGGCTCAATCTCTCCTAGGTAGTTAATCTAGATTAATAATTTGTCTCATGAATCAGATATGCTAAAGAAAACAGAGATATTATCTCTTGTTTTTTTTTTTTTGGAGAAAGAAAAGACGACCGAGATGTTCTTGGCTTGGTGCCAAGAAGTTGAAGGAGCAAGCAAGACATATTCGTCCGTTTCGTGGACTTGACACGTGTGCAGAAAGTTGTGGATCTTCCTATGCTTTCAGGCTCGACAGGGGACCTCATAAGAATGGACAGAATAGACTTGTCTGCATAGCACTCTGAAGTGGAATCTGGAGCCAGTTTTGTAGCTTGTTACTTGTGCACTCAACATTGTCGTCAATTGGGATGAGCATCCTGCAGTGACCGCAATTAAGGGTATGTACAATGGTATAGATAGCTACGGTCTATAGCAACTCTCCATATTACCTATAGATAACACTAAAGATAACCCATACGATGGTACAAACAACTGCTGTCTTTTTAGTTATCTTAATAGAACACATAATCTTTAATATTTTTCTTGTTTCTGGTGCTACAATCGGTTACAAGATTGTAGACAACATCTTTCTCTCTCTTCGTTCTCTTTTATTCATGTCAACAAAAATCATACGTAGCAGAGACTATAAACAACTGATATAAAATCATTGTACATACTCTAAATCACGTCGTTGGTTTCTAATTCTGTAACTATCTTTGTTGCCAATTTCCTGAGAAGGCAAGTCAGCGTCTGATGCCTCCATCAAACAGTTGTCACTAGTGCTGCATATGTGCACCTAGATTTGCATTTCGGGACACCATTAGCAAGCAGTTCATTCATCCACCGCGTCGCTAACTGAATATGTTGGATCATGCAACCGCTGCAAACTTTGCTGCCTGTTTACGTGTGATTCAAAATTTAGTTTCGCTGTTCTTTTCCTGACGGATTTGTCGAATTTTTATTTGCACACAACATAATTAACCTTTACGTCGGAGTTTTGAATTGGGTATCCCTTTAGAGTGAGTTACTTAGACCCAATTCTTTGTACCGAAGGAAGACTGTAGCAATGGTAAATATGTTGTTTGCAGTTTTTACTGTAGCAAACACTATAACAAAAACGCTGCAGCGATTGATCTGAACCTTCAATTTTCGATCGAACGGTGAAGATCGCTCCTAATATCATACCACTATAGATCCACTGCATTGAACGATGAAGAGCATCCCAATCCGATTTGGTGACGCAGCTAGCTTAGGTTATACTATTCAAGTGGTGCCGCGAATGCCGAGGAGAAGGGGTGTAAAATTGGAGCGATTTGAACTTGGTCTCGCCAAAGCTCGATCATCGGTAATGGAAGCTATCGAGAACAAGGACAACCGACCTCCGTTGACCGACACAGATTATGTGCCAGTGTACAGGAATGCCTATGCATTTCACAGGTACATCGCAATCTACTTTTGCATCAGGTTGTATTGACAAGAGACATGTAATTCTTCAGGATAGAAAACACTTAACACTTGCAGTGCCACCGAATCTGATATTTGATTGCCCATGTTGGTAGGAGCTGCTTGGAAATGGAAAAGCTGTTCAAGGACTACGTTTACGATGAAGGCATGCCACCGGTGGCCCGTGTCGCAGCATATACTCCACCAGAGGTCTGGTGGAACTACAACGAAAATAAGTAGGGTTTATCACTTCACCATACATATAACAACATATGTATAATTTTCAATCAACATGATATTAAATAGTAATTTATTCAGCAATTTTTAGCATTAATAATTCAACATAACCAATAGCACGTACAATGATAAAAGAATAACGATCAAAATGCTTACGAAGATAAAGAAACTCACTTGTAATATTAGTTAATTGTAGAAAAGTGAAGCAACAAAGGGCGAAATCATGAACAAAAGATAGTCGCATTGGCAAAATACATCATCCGACCTAAATGAACTATAAAAAAGAACAAAATGAATTAAAATTATCAAGTAAAAAAAGTTAAATGATCGAATGAAAGTAAATACATTATCTTTTAGTATTTACATTCTTTCAAGGTCATGAAACGATGAACCACGATGTCATTGCTAACTTTCTTCATTACTTCTTTCTTCACATAGCAAATTAGACTATCACTCATGAAATCATCATTGATGCGATTACACATAAGTTTTCACAATTCTCATGGTTAAAAAGCACCTCTCAACTGTGGTAGTGGCGACAGACAATACTAGTACTATCTTCAAAAGTCAATAAACCAAAGGATGACAAATATATTTTCTTGTCTATGCCATTTTTCGAGAAAGCTGGTCAATAGTCTGTATATTGGAGAATGTATCAACTGCTCGCACACCGGCAATGTAGAGGCAAAGGTCCCTCAATTCCCCCAAAATCAAAATCATTGAAATAAAGTTTAGTTATGCTCATCAAATTCTCCAAATTGAAATCATAAAAATGAGTTTCTTGGACTCAAAGCGACTGACCAAATAAACAAGTTAGTCTCGTTGAAGCGAATATCAAGCTCTTGAAGTAACCAATTAAGAACATGATTAAAGCAATCAACTTCATAATGATGTTTGTTGGTAATTCTAGTTCTTTGTCGTTGTTTCTTTGGATTAACATAAGCTTCTCCTATTTTCAACTTGAGAATATCATATTTCTCACAAAAGGCATACACTTCACCTAGGACAGATTCCCACCCATCTCTTCTAAACTCATCCAAATGTAACCTACTTGATTTCACATATTTAATGGTATTCACAATGTCTTGATCCTTTCGTTGCAGTGCTAGTGACAAGGTGTTTGTGATTATCAAGATAGCCAACATGAGATGCAAATAAAAGACAAAATCAAATGACTGAAAGTACACTAGGAGACTGTCATGGGTGGGTACTATTCATATGAGTGAACAGTACACATGATACTGTAGTGCCACGCACTATTTATGCTGGCCCCATGGGTGCATTAGTAGTTGAAAATAGAGATAAGAATAGTTAGTTTCCTTGTTAGTTGGGTTTACTTATTTAGAGATGTATTCCATCTAATAGAGATAAGTTTTCTTAGACATAGAGATAGTTTCTTAGGGATCAAGTCGGGTCGTCCCTATAAAAGGGATAGCATGTATCCATTATAAAGAAAGCAAGAAAGATGAATTAATCTAGTCTCCTTCCCAAGGTTCTATCATCTCAGTCTATAGTCTAATCTCTCATCCCACCAAACCGACGCCGCCCGGCCTTCTTTCTAATGGTGTTTACCCCTATGAACTAAGATTCATTACATTTGGTATCAGAGCCAACATCATGGCTTCAGCTGCCGAAAATTTCAAGGCTATGAGGATCACCCTCAATGAGATGAGTGTCGCTGCTGCCCCACGCTGCTTGTCAATGCCGTCGGCGTCTCCTGCATCGTCGAGCCACGCCAAGGGACCACAATCTTCACTGCTGTCCATTGGAGCGTTGTTGATCCTCTTCCATGCAATGTTTCGCCGGCGTCACAACCTCTCATCAACATAGGGTCTCCTAGAGCTTCAGCCATGGCCGCCACCACAGCTCGAGGACGAGCTGTCGCGAAAGGAGGGGAGTAGTGTCATAGGTGGGTACTGCTCACATGCGTGAACAGTACACGTGGTACTGTAGCACCACATACTATTCATGCCGGACCCACGGGTGCATTAGTAGTTGGAAATAGAGATAAGAATAGTTAGTTTCTTTGTTAGTTGGTTTTACTTATTTAGAGATGTATTCTATCTAATAGAGATAAGTTTCCTTAGACATAGAGATTGTTTTTTAGGAGTTAAGTCGGGTCGTCCCTATAAAAGGGATAGCACGTATCCATTATCAAAAAAACAAGAAAGATGAATTAATCTAGCCTCCTTTCTAAGGTTCTATCATCCAAGTCTATAGTCTAATCTCTCATCCCACCAAGCCGATGCCGCCCTACCTTCTTCCTGGCGGTGTTTACCCCTATGAACTAAGGCTCGGTGTCATGGGCGGGTACTGTTCACATGTGTGAACAGTACACGTAGTACTGTAGCACCCCGAACTATTCATGCTGGGCCCACGGGTGCATTAGTAGTTAAAAATAGAGATAAGAATAGTTGATTTCCTTGTTAGTTGGGTTTACTTATTTAGAGATGTATTCCATCAAATAGAGATAAGTTTCCTTAGACATAGAGATTGTTTCTTAGAGGTAAGTCGGGTCGTCCATATAAAAGAGATAGCATGTATTCATTATCAAGAAAGCAAGAAAGATAAATTAATCTAGTCTCCTTCTCAAGGTTCTATCACCCTAGTCTATAGTCTAATCTCTCATCCCACCAAGCCGACGCCGCCCGACCTTCTTCCTGACGGTGTTTACCCCTATGATCTAAGGATCATAACATAGACCCAATACTTGATCTCTATTTGTTCTGTCCTTGTCTTCTTCCACAAATTCTAACAATGTAGCAATTGTTGGGAACAAGTCAACCTAACTATTTAGAGTTTTATAATGAGAACTCCAACGAGTATCTTCAGGTCTTTAAAGACATTGCTCTTGATTTAACCCTGTCCAAATTTGAAGTAGCCTGCAACCTAAAGCCTTGTGCACTTGTTCAAGTCCCAGTGTGGTTGACTTGTTCCTAACAGTTGTCACAGTGTTAGAATTTGTGGAAGAAGAAAGCAAGGATAGACCAAATAGAGATCAAGCATTAGGTCTACTATTGTACTTTCAGTCATTTGATTTTGTTTTTTATTTGCATCTCATATTGATTATCTTGATAATCACAAACACCTTGTCACTAGCACTACAATAAAAGGATCAAAACATCGTGAATGTTATTAAATGTGTGAAATCAACTAAGTTGCATTTGGATGAGCTTGGAAGAGATGGGTGAGAATCTATCCTAAGTAAAGTGTATGCCTTTTGTGAGAAACGTGGTATTCCTTAGTTGAAAATAGGAGAAACTTACGTTAATCCAAAAAAACAACAACAAAGAACTGGAATTACCAATAAGCATCATTATGATGTGGATTGTTTTAATGATGATCTTGATTGACTACTTCAAGAGGTTGATATTTGTTTCAACAAGACAACCTCTAACTTGCTTATTTGGTCAGCTGCTTTGAGTTTACGAGACTCATTTCATAATTTTAATTTGGAGAATTTGATGAGCATAACTAAACTTTATCTCAAGATTTTGATTTTGGAGAATTGAGAGACCTTAACTATCATCTTTGCCTCTACATTGCCGATGTGTGAGCAGATGGTAGATTCTCTAACATACAGACTAATGGCCAACTTTATTAAAAAATAGTGGAGATAAGAAAACATATTTGCTATCCTTTTGTTTATTGACTTATTAAACTAGTATTAGTATTACCTATCGCCACTGCCACAGTTGAGAGGTGTTTTTCAACCAGAGAATTGTGAAAAATTATTTACGCAATCGCATCAGTGGTGATTTCATAACTGATAGCCTAATTTGCTATATGGAGAAAGAAGAAATGAAGAAAGCTACCAACAACGGTGTAGTTCATCGCTTCTTGAACTTGAAAGAATGTAAATACTAAAAGCTAATGTATTTACTTTTATTCTATCATTCTATTTTTTTACTTAAAATTTTTAATTCATTGTGTTCTTTTTTATAGATCATTTAAGTCAGATGATGTATTTTGTCAATGTCAACTATCTTTTGTTCATGATTTCGCCCTTAGTGCTTCACTTTTCTACAATTAACCAATATTACAAGTGAGTTTCTTTATATTGGTAAGCATTTTGATCGCTATTCTCTTACCATTGTACATGCCATTGGTTATGTTGAATTATTGATGCTAAACGTTACCGGTTACATTACTATTTAGTACTATATTGGTTGAAAATTATATATATATATATATATATAGTGAAGTGGTAAATCCCGGTTGTTTTCGTTTTAGTTCCCCTGTTGGGGAGGTAACACTTCTCCAACAGGCGAGTGTGCTGGCCAATATCCCCTTGATTGGTGTAGGAATGTTGTGCTACTATCTTGAAGCTCTGTGACCATACGAGGATCGCCGGGTTGATCATCTCCTCCAGCATTGCCCGTGTCCATTTCCTCCGGGTTCATGCAAACGTTCGCTTTTCTGATTCCTTCTATTCTGAACACACAAATATCAGGTGAGTGAACAAACCGCTACTTCTCGCACCTGTACTTTGCATACCACATACATATACAAGTTTACAGGGTGAAAGCTTGATATTTTTGTGGTGCAGTCAACCAAAAAACTAAAGAGTGAAAGAAATAATTTCTAGTTAGAGCAGTTACTAGCAATTGGGGACGCAGCAGTTGGGAGAAGCAGCAGTTGGGGGAAGCATATTGTAAGAGATTAAGGCCAGAGGGCTCTTTGTGGCGACAGTCGGAAGAATTGCATGCAAATTTGCAGGACATCAATTAAGAATCAAGGAAAAGGTTTGTTTATCATTGCTATACCATATTTGAGATACTAATACAACCTGAATCCACATGTGTGTAACTGAAAAATTCTTTGAGAAAGAAAATAGAGTGTGCATGATGTTATGATATATTCTGTGTTGCAGGCTAATATGGCAGTCCGAGACTAACAGATAGCATGTCCTCAAGGAAGCTTGCCAGATCGAAAAATTGATATACAAAATATTATTAACGGAATACTACTAACTTGCCAGATTTAAACAGTGGTGAAGATAATTAACAAAATAATCAAAGCCATCAAGTGCAGTTATGTTACCTCTAAGAAGACCAAAATATGAAACTAAATTTTCAAAATAAAGAGTAAATATAAGGCAAATAACCAAATGCCAACAAAGCATGGTATTATGGTGAAGCTAAATGTGTGGCAAGTGGCAACCCTCTCAACTTATCCCATGGCAAGAAAGAGAGATGTGTCAGCTCCGGCCTCCCACAACTCTTTAGATTTGTGAACCAGTAGTTTGAATTGACTAAGGCATGCCATGAATCGATATATTGACACACAGGACACAAGACACTAAACAAAAGACAACACGGTATCCTAGACTTACACACTCATTTCCTTAGCCAAGCTACTGAAGCAACGTTTTGAACTGTCAGGATGTTTTGCAGATAGCATGCAAAACAAAAGATGACTTGAAATGAAGAACATTGTAACGAAATAGAATACCTATTCAAGACAAGAATTTCGAACAATATTAGATTCAGTGCAAGTATTCAGCTCATTAACAGGTGGGGCCACGGTCCACGGACATGATCCTCACGGCTGCGCAAGGGGCGTGGGGCCCACTGGTCAGCGGCTAGGGTCTACGAACTCGGTTTATGCACTGATTTTCTCAACCCAACGGTTCAATTAACCCCTCAACAGCTCGAGCCCACACGTCATACACTCACTAGCAATTTAATTGCCTAACCTAATCACCGGCAAGGTTATTAAGTCGGTAAGTCGACACTACCCTGCTAGTGACCGACTTACCGACTAGTCGACTAGTCGGCCGACTAGTCGCCGACTAGTCGACAGGTACTGTTTACATGTACTACACAGTATAACACACACAGCCAGTAGAAGATCCCACAGCCAGCAGAAGATCCCGCTGCCCCACCCTGCCCCGGGCAGCCCTTGCCTACCCGCCTGCCCCTCTCTTCCCCCTGCTCAGCCGAGCGCCACGCCACGCCCACGCCACTACCGCGCCGCTTCTCCTCTCCCTCTTTCTCTCGCCTCCTCGGCGCGGGCCGTGCGCCTCCTCGGTCCTCCTCGGCGGCGGCGCGGACCGCGTCACGCCGCCTCTCCTCCCCCTCATTCTCTCCGGCTCGCCCTCTCCCTCCGCGCCCCTTCGCCCGCGTCGCCTCCTCCCTCAGCGCCGGGGAGGAGGCGTCGAGGAGCTGCGCGACGACGACGGGGAGTCGGGAGGAGGAACCACGGGGAGGAGGCGGCAGATCCGGAGCAACCGAGCGAGCTCCGGGCAGAGGAAGACACTCACGAGCGGCAGAGTACTTCGGCGGTGCAGATCCGGAGACAAGATGACACCCACGGGCGACGGAGTACCCCGACGGCGCAGATCCGGAGACAAGACGACACCCACGGGCGACGGAGTACCCCGACGGCGCAGATCCAGAGACAAGACGGTGGCGGCGCCAAGTTGTGAAGACGAGTCCGCACTTTTACCACCCTCTCCATCGATCAAGGTGAGCTCCTGGCTCCTCTCTTCTCTCCTTCTACCTCCTCTCCACCAAAGGTTCCGAGAGGCGATGATGGCGGCGGTGCGAGATGGGAACTCGGCAAGTCGAGTCGCGGACCCGATCGCCTGCTCACACGACTTGTCGACTAGTCGACGACTAGTCGTCGACTAGTCGACGACTTAATAAGCCTGATCACCGGCTTTAACGAACCTGGGTCCACGTGGCAGCACTTACTGTGCATCTAGTCCAGAAAAGAGCAGGGAGGGAACCATGGCCAAGCGGCTAGGCAAGCTCACCAGCGGTGGGGCGCGGGCAAGCGGCAAAATGGAACGAGGAGAGAAAGGCGAAGATGTGGGTGGTGGTGGCAACCGCAACGGAGGACGAGAGGTGGCGACACGACGACGTTGAGCGGCGTGGCGGTTTTTGCCGAGCTAGGAACTTGGCGAAGGAGGAACCCGGGAAGGTTTCTGGCCACAGCATGGGCTAGAGGGAGCATGGGCGATGCTATATAGACGGGCACAGGGACCTAGGGTCATCGGCGTGTCGGCGGCGAAGAAACGCGGTGGCGCTACCACTGGAACGATGGCGAAGAAACGCGGCGGCGCTAGCACTAGAACAACGGCGAGGAAACGCGGCGACGCTAGCACTGGAATGACGACGAGGGAATGAAGTAAGGTGGGGTGCAACATCAAGCGGCGCAAGGGGATCCTGGGGCTTCAAGGTGTGGATAATGGAGGCAGAGAGGTGCTGGGCAAGGAGCAGCGGCGACGACAGAGCTCACGGCGGCAACCCTCCTCGGTGACGGATGGCTGAAATGAAGCCACGCATAAGGGCAAGGGAGTCACCGAGTTGGCAATTATGCGATCGAAGGAGATTGGGACTCACCGGAGAGATGGCAACGTCGAGGATGGCGATGGAAGCCAGAGATGAGGAACAAGGTGGTGTCCATGAGTTCCTGTGGAGGACATCCAAAGTTTAGCGGGGAAAAAAAGATAAGGGGGATGTGGAACACCTCGTGACGTGAATGGTTCGGGGAAGAGCTCAACGAGCTAGCCGGAATGCGAGGTGGAGGTAGCGGCCGACGCGGGCACAGCGTTTCTTTGAGCTTAATTCAAGCTCGGGGAGGAAGAAGACGGGATGGAGATGTTGCGAGAGGCAAGGGGGAGCAAGAGAGGTGGCTTTAATAGAGAAGAGAAGGAGGGAGTAGACGGGGGACACAGGACAAGCTCGGCGCGAGATCACCGCTCACGTGGACTGAGGGCGAGGCTGGCCTGGCGATGGGACTACCTCATGGTGGTGGGGCGCTCGAGGACTGTCGTGCTGCAGAGGGAGATGATGGCGCCACGTCCTGCTGGGCTTGCGTGTGTACGACGGGATCGAGCGAGAGCGAGGGGAGCAGAGGAGGGAGATGCACAAGGCTGGGCTGCAGGTTATTGCTGCCTGCCGAACTGGGCGCGTGCACAGGCCAACTAGGCTGCGCAAGAGGGAAAGAAGGGAAGGGAGAGGCTGGTGCGCGGTTGGGCCGAGGAAGCTTGGGCCGCGCGAGAGGGTAAGGAGGGGAGAAACGGGACGGCTGGAGTAGACTGCGTACTGAGGAGGAAAAGGGAAAAAGAAAATGAAATTATAATTTTGGTTTGAGAGAGAAAGGATTTGAATTTGAGAATTTTCATAATCGAGTTTGAATTTGAATTAAAAATCAGAGATTTAGTATTCCAATTTACTTGTAGAATTTTATAATGTAATTTAGGGCAAGGAATTTTTTATTCAACTTTTGAAATGCAACCAAGTTTTTGGAAATTCACAAAATGCATTAAAAGTTTTTGGAAACCCAAGAATTTCAGGCAAAGATTCAAGAAGTCCAAATTTGGGATGTTACAGATAGGTGAAATCGAGATAACCTGTTGATGGCGAGCGCAAATGCACTCCCCAAAATTGCTCAGTGGATAGTGTAGCCCATGTCTTGTAGGTTCAAAGGTAACACGAACGCAGAAATAGTTTAAAAGAGAGGAGTATGGTTGAGACCAATATGGAAATGGCATTGCCTAGTATGAAAGGCTAGCGAAAAAAAGGACCACAAAGGAATTGAGCAGCTTCCAAGTACAACGCCCCAAAATGATGCCAAACTTGACCAAAGTCACCAGGTGGCAAGGACCGATATGACTATGAATTGATCTCTTATTTGGCTGTGGTAGGATGAAAATCATTCTGGTTTTCGCAAAGGAGTGACATAACCTCATTAAGGGAGATTTTAAGCGTGTTGCCTACAAAAATGTTTCTGAAGGTCATGCCTTACTAGGGGCGGAGTGAACAGACTCTTTACGGTGCTATATCTCAAACCTCGACAACCTCGAATTACATTTTGAACCCACAGAGTAGAAAGAGATAGGAAACCAGCATTGTGACAAGACGAACTACTGTAGCTCTACTCTGTGACAGAATAAGGTTGTTATTGAGTTACATACACCAACCAATTCACCCAAAAGCTAAAGCTGATGAGGAAAGGTGGACAATTCACTTATACTTCAACACTCCCCCTCACGTGTAGGCTCTCTCAGGCCTAATACGTGGAATAGAAGTGGGTTGCAATTATTATTTTTAATTGCACCAACCGGGTCTTGAACTCGAGACCTCTTGGCTCTGATACTATATCGGGTCTTGAACTCGAGACCTCTTGGCTCTGATACTATATTGAGTTGCATGCATCAACCAATTCACCCAAAAACTTAAGCTGATGAGGAAAAGTGAACAATTTACTTATATTTCAACAATTGTATTGCATGATACAAGGTACTAACCATGGAAATTTTTCATTGTTTTCAAAGGCAGGTGTAACCATGATTTAGCATAAGTCTATGACACTGGTTTATTTTATTTGCTTAGAAAAACAAATGCTACCCTAGATAGGTTAATGGCGTACACAAGACTCTTCAAGGCAGCTATTGGAGTTGGAGACCGGCATTTGCTTTCTCTATGTTCTAAGTGGCAAATTACGAAGGGAAGAGCTAAACTCGAAAATAAGGTGGAAATTTAAAAACAACCGTCCCCGGAAGCAAAAGAGAAGGGTGACACGGAAGGATAGTTTTTTTTTTCCCCGCAAAACACCATTTTTTTCAATGAAACACAACCCAAAGTGACAGGCAAGGAGCCAAGGACTATCAGCAAACTATGGTCGCAACATGGATCAACAAATCCTTTAAAATAGGGGCAGAGTGTGAAAGTGTACCCACAAAGGGTGTGACGATGACCCAAAAAGTAATGTTGGTCGTAGTTGGTTGATGATCCTTGGGACTCCGCTCTGACATCAGTAGTTTCTCGTTCATGTAGATTAGGAGTGAATATATGTGGTAATGAACCTTACCTGACATTCTGGTGCCAATTCAGGAATAAGAATCCTTGCCATGACTTTTGCTTATTCCACATCATCTTTAATAATTTCACCAATCTTAGGAACAAGCCAATCACATGCCGTGTGCATTTTTGAGTGAGCTTTCTCAAACATTACGTCAACTCGATGCAGTGCACCAATAGTGGCTATGATTTTCCTATCAATCTGGAATGGATAACAAGAACATCATCAAAGAGAAGCCTAGTAGCGCAGGACACATCCAATAATTCAGAGACAGCAATCTACACAAAAAATAAATAACAAGCACAACAAAATTCTTAACTGGTCAGTCAACCATACAATACAATTTGAACTTATGATTATGAATAACTAAGTATTGCATCGAAAGATGTCGTCAGCCGGACATGGAAAGCATAACAACAGTGCATGGCAGTTAGCAAGAAAGCAGAAATATTAAAAGTCGTGCACTAGCAAGGACTATAACTGCGAGAGAGCTCAATTACCATTGCTAGTGTAGTGATTCTGATTTTATATTTCCTGAATCACTCTTTCAATCCTTCGCTCAGTGGAAGACGATACTGCATAGTGATGTTCTCGTAGCTTTCTTTCGATTTTGATACAAATACATGCAGAACATTCTTTATCCTCCACATCAGCTCACCCACAATATACTTGTCATAGAAGCAGCTGCTCCCTGGGAGAAAAAAAAAAGAAAGGTTACCAGCATTGCATTCCGCACTGAATCAGAATCAGCGCTGACCATTTCATGCAGAGTCACAAAACTAACTAAACCACCAAGGAGACTTAAACTGACCAGCTTTGTTTCAATAACATCTTTAAGTTGTTCATCTTCAACAATCAATTATTTTCCACCCTTGCAGAATTTCATAATCAACGCAGTCAGGTCCTTGCCAGGACCAGCATCACGGTCCCGCGCAACAGATTTGACATCAACTTTTGTGAAACCAAGGAAAAAAGATAACCTGATATGATCAATGACAACACGACATTAGAAAGATTAAGGATAATAGTTGACAAGATCAGTCAAAGGAATGTAGCGGGATTTTGTCCATCCAACAGATTATAATTTTATTATAATTTTGCAATGCACGCTGTTTTGTAGCCTTGTTGTACTTTCCAACTTCAAACTTCATGTGTCGATTGCTGTCTTGCTGATGAATATATCATGAATTTGTGTGTGTGCGTGAGTGTATGTGGCCATACAAGTATTCCGGGTGCTATCCTTAAGAAAAGAAGTATTTGGGGTGCTATTTTTCATGATTGATTGATCAGGATGTCCTGTCACACAGATATAGACACATATGGTGATGGCTAGGCTCATGCAAACCCAGAGCACATGGCGCAAGCAATGAGTCATTGCATGTGTGATCAATCCATGGAACAATGCAAATAACAAACGATAGCCAAATCAAGCACGAATTAAAGCATGGTAGAATCAGAAAACTGCAAATAATGAAGCAGGATAAGAAAAAAAATGAAGGTAAATTTGATCGAAATTCAACCATCAGGGACGGATTGGATTTGTATGTACCTCGGGTTCTTTGAACGCCTTCTCCTGGACTTCGAACATGGAGAAACCCGACGGCGTCTCCAGCAGCATCAGCCTCCCTGTCAAATACTTCAGATTCATTTTCCCAGGAGCCATTCCGAATCCGATCCTGAACGAGAAAACACCAAAACGAATCGATCGATTAATCCAAAGGTGCAAATAAAAGAAACAAAAGAGAGGAAAATAAAACATGCAATAGAACACAAACAAAAGAAAAAAAAATAAAACAAGCAATAGATCTTACCTGCGCGACCAGATCTTATCAATCTGCACCTAGTCCGGCCGCTCGACCGTAGTCCGGCCACCTTTACCACCCGCCTTATCAGTTCCTTCATCCAGGGAAACCCTAACTGGTCTTACCCTTTTCCTTTACTAGTTAAGTGCCGGTGCCTGGCTACATAACACAAACTTGGCCACAAACCATTCATCCTTTGAAGCACATAAAGGACACTATTGAGCTGCGGATCCTGAAATTGCGTCACCGTTGTCACCGCATGCTATTCTCACATGAGCAATTACCGCATGCTAATCTCATCTGTGCAATTACGATCACCTCATACAGTATATACAAAGTCATATTTGATTGTGTCGAGATCGCCGGGGTCACATGACCCCCAATAACTGCACCTAGATTCACCCCGTCGTTGAGTTTCTTATATATTAATTAGTTGAATAGCCCATATGGTGTTGCAAAACTCACTACCCAAACTTTGCCACAAAGCATTCATCTTGTGAAGCGTATAAAAGTGTTGGACCGAAAAGGCGACTAGAGGGGGGTGAATAGGAGCACGATCCCTTTTTCTCCCTAATTGAATTCAATATGAATCTCACTCCAATAGCTCTGAAAGCTATGAAGATCAATCAATCATGCACATGGAAGACTTGTATTGAATCCAATCAAAACCCAAGCAAAATCTTCAAAACATAAAAACTCAAAACCTAAATGAGTTGGGCGGTCGACCTCCAACTAGAAATCGGTCGACCTTTGGAAATCGGTCGACCTCTCAATACATGGCGGTCGGACCTCCGTGCCAATGAATAGTGAAATCAATCCAAAAACCAAAACGCAAATTGATCTAACTTTTGATTCGTGCGTCCAAACTTCGTGAAACTTGACACACACCTTCCTAAGGATGTCGGGAACCTATTCCAAGCAACGATCGTGAAGATCCTTGCCAAAGTTCGACCTTTTCCGCTTTGAGTGAAGGTGGGTCAAAACGAGTCAAGAACGAAATATGATCTAGAAACTTGCTCGTGGGTGATTGATGACCAAGATGACCCTAGATGGGTTCCCACATGTTGCGAAAGTTAGATCATAGCAAGAAACCAACCAAAAACTCATGGATCAAAGAAAGACTCAAAATCATCAAATAGAGAGAAAGAAGGCAAATGAACTCATCTTTGAGAGAACTTTCTTTGGATTGATTTGATATGGTATTGGTTCTGACCACTCCATCAATGGAGGACAAAGACTCAATACAAGAGTACGAAATCAAATCCAACTCTCTAGAACCCTAACCTCCAACTATCAACTCCTAAGCACACAAGCAAAAACTAGGGTTTACCAAGAATGAAAGGGTTGAGGGGTGCACCACCTCCTCCTCTATTTATAGTGGAGGCCTAGACCTTCTAGAAGAGTTTCCATAATGGGCTCCCGTTAAGGCCCAAAACAAACGGGTCACACACGCACGCATTTTAAAGCGTCGTCTTCATCTCCTCTTGACCTAATCCGCTTCTCCACGCACCGCCTTGCGCCGCGGGTTAGTAAAGGTCACCAAGACGGTATTTGGTAAGATTACCAAAATACCCCTTCTCGGTCCTTCTCCGAAGACCGAGTCCAGATTGTGCGAAGCACTCGCTTGCTCCGCCACGTGTAGGTTGATCCAACGGCTCTCATCATGTCGGCAAGTCTCTCCCATCCGGCTCCCACCGAAACCACCATGGCACTTGCACCGACCCCCGCGCCGCTTGATCCAACCAGTCGCACCGAACTGCCCGTTCGGTCACCTTTGTCCATCTTGCACCTTACTTGAGTCCAATGACTTCACCCGGCATCGTCGATCGTTCTGAACCTCAGCTCTCCAAGCCTAGTCCCGATCGTCCTCGCCATTGACCGTCGTTGACCACCAAGCAACCGCACAACAATAGACAAGCAAATCGAAACCGGGAACAAGTTCTTCACAACTTGACCCACGTTAGTCAAAACATGCATCATGCAACACATATGCAATGAAACCCATGAGATTGACCTAACAGCAACCATCGCCGCCACACGGCGGCGAGTTAAGTGAAAACCGGTCGACCGCCACCCTTGGCGGTCGATCGCCATCGCCGCTCGATCGCCAATGTAAGGCGGTCGACCGCCACCAGGGACTTAGCCAAAATTTCAACTCAAATCCGCAACCTCTCCGAAATTTCAAACGAATAGAACTTTTGTCCGAGACTCCAAAATTATGGGATCAAGAGTAGTAGAACCTCTCTCTTGCCTACACCTCTATTTTGGCCCACTCCAAAATCAAACTTCACTTAATGACCGGTCGATCGCTCCAGGTTTGTCGATCACCACACCGCGGTCCGACCGCCTCTGGGCGGTCGGACCGCTAGCTCGCCACCAAAGAAAACCCAAGATAGACCGGTCCGACGCCACCATGGCGGTCGACCGCTGAGACTCGACAGAATCGAACTTTGCCGAAAACTCGTGTTTTCGCAAACCTTCAACGCCATTGCCAATTGTCACATCATCCTAAGATTATGAGCATATCCCCATGATATCCACAATCTCCCTTGATGAACACATTGGCAATTTCAAGAAATGCAAATTTTGAGGTTTGAAAAGTAAAACTCGACGTTTTGCAGAAAGGCACAACTTGGTCCATATGCAAGAGAAAGCAAAGGAAATGACCAAGTCGGCTTCGAATAGTATAGGCAAGTGAGATAAGGCAAAAGAAAGCGAAAGCTTCATTTTTCGAAAGAGTCAAAATCTCACTTAAGGTCCATATGAAAGAACAATTGTTCGATATGACCTTTGATCATTGTGAGGCTCAAGAATTGCAATTCACGTTCGTAAAGAGCAATAAGACCATAAGAATGCAAATAAGAAACTCCCCTCACTATGATCCTCAAATTTGAAAAACTTCAAGTTCTCCAATTTTCTCCTCTTTTAATACTTTTAAATCCTCTCCTTTACACATTTTGAAATATCTTCTCCCCTTTGACAATGGAGTCATCAAGGAATCACGCCTTCCTCTCGTCCGGAGATAACAAATGCGAATGAGGAAAAAGCATAAGAAGGAGCATGCATGAAATGCAATGGAGTGGCTTCATATTTTTGTATTGGTCAAATTTGGATTACAAGAAGCTTTGAAATTACCCAAAAGAACAAGCTAGCATTTCTAATATTGCACAAACAACATATCACCAATGCATAAGCAAAATCATGATAAGACATATATAACAAAGCTAAAGCTAGAAGGCTCAATATAAAGCAATGAATTTTAGCATTTTAAGCAAAGCTTCAAATCTAGCAAGTTCATCAACAGGGATCCTAAGATGATACTGGCCATGTCAAAATGTCAATGTGAGATCAAAAAGCTAACAATGACCACATTAAGAGACAAACAGGTCCTGAATTGAATCATTTTGCTCAATTGGTCTCAAACGCCCATTTTTCAACGGTTTTTCATTTGCAATGAATATTGAAATTGATGAAAGGTATATCTTAGTGAAGAAGATCCTGGACTAGGAGCCATCCACAAACTCTTCCTAAGCTTCTACCAGGGCAACAAATCTTGAGGTTCATGTCAGATTTGACAAGCAGTCCCCATGAGATCGTCTGGATCATCAAACTACCTCCAAGTTCATGTCTATGACATGCAGTCTCGTGAGAGTAATTTGGCACATTTTAAGCATAAGACAATCTTTAAATTTGATTTTTCATTTTTCACCAGAGCAGATTTAGATTCTTAAGAGAACAAGAAGCTCAAGTAATGATCAATACTAGATTCAAGATCTAACACAACAATTTTGACAGGGCCAATGTCACAAAAGGAGCACTAATTGCGCAACTAGCTAAAACATCCACAAATTGCGCTTTTAGTTCAAGTTGTCTTAAAGTTCGCTCATTCAAAGAAAGACTTAGCTACACATGTGAAAGCATGATAATTCTAGCAAGTCAAAGAACTAGACATGACATTGAGCGAATTGAAACACTAAAGCTCAAAGGGTAATAAGCAAAGCTTCATCAATTTTAAAAGACAAGCATAAAAGCTTATATTACAATGCATTTTTTTGGTTTTTCATATAAATGCAGTATGATACAATGAGATGCATAAAAGACTTAAAAGCCTAAAAGATCAAAAGATCAAAAGAAAATACCACTAGAAGAAGGTATCGAAAAGATCGAAAAGCTCGGATGAACAAGGAAAGTTCGAGCAGAGCCAACTCCCTCAAACCAACCCGTAGGGATAAATTACCCTAACTCACTTCTCAAGGTGGCAAACCTAGTTGGGTCTAAAGGCTTGGTGAGGATATCACTAATCGAGCCTCGGACTCCACGAAATGCGATACAATATCACCCTTCTCGACATGATCTCTAAGAAAGTGATAGCGAATGTCTATGTGCTTGGTCCTAGAGTGTTGCACGTGGTTTTTAGCAATGTTTATAGCAGTAGTGTTATCACGAAAAGAGGAACACTATCAAATGCCAACCCAAAATCCTTAAGAGTGGACACCATCCACAAAATCGACTACAACAACTAGCAAAGAGCTACATATTCAAATTTCAAGATGGATTGTGCAACAGTAAGACTGCTTCCTAGAAGACCAAGAGACAAGAGAAGTGCCTAAAAGTGACAAGTGCCCGAGGTACTCTTCCTATCTAGCCGACACCCGCAAAATCGAATCGAAAACCCCGAATGGACAAGGACGAAGAGCAGAAAACCAAATGCCATATTGGAGGGTAGAGTGTAAATACCAAGATGCGCTTAACGGCTTGGCGATGGGAAGTCCTCGAGACGCTCAAACCTCGCATGCAGGCAAACCGCGAAGTGGATGTCCGGTCTTGAGGCCGTCAGTGCGAAGGAGCCGATCATGCCGCGGTACTCGCGTTGATCCACGGCTTCTCCTTCCTCATCCGGATCCGAATCCGAAGTCGCCATGGGAGTGGCGATCGCTTGCGATCCACCCATCTCAAGCGCTTGAGCGGATCCTTGGTGTACTTCGTCGATGGATGAAGATCCCTTCCTTGCATTGCTTGATTTGAAGCCCAGAAGTAATTGAGTTCTCCCATCATACTCATCTCAAATTCCTGGACATGGTCTCGTAAAAACTAGAAACAAGAGCATGAGAAGAACCACCAAAGATAATATCATCTACATAAATCTGAGCAAGCAAGAAGTCATTGCCACGCCTAAGGATGAACAGGTCTTGTCTACCTTACCCATCTCAAAATCATTCTTAAGCGAAAAGGTCTTAAGTCTATCATACCAGTGCTCTAGGGGCTTGCTTAAGACCATACAAGGCTTTGGATAGCTTAAAAACATGATGTGGATGTTTGGGGTTCTCAAAGCACAGGGTTGCCTAACATACACTTCCTCTTCTATAAAACCATTCAAAAGGCACTCTTAACATCCATCGATATAATCTAAAGCCCTTAGAAGCGAAGAAATGCAAGCGAGAATGCGAATGGCTTCCAATCTAGCAACAGAGCAAATGTCTCATCAAAATCTAACCCCTCAACTTGGCTAAAACCCCGAGCTACCAACCTAGCCTTGTTTCTAACCACGTAACTGCCCTCATTTTGTTTATTTTTGAACACCCAACGGGTTCCTATCACATTATGACCACTAGGAGGCTCTACTAGGTTCCGGACCTTGTTCCTCTCAAAATTCTCTAACTCTTCATGCATGGCATTAACCCGCTAGAATCGGATAATGCATGTGATATATCGCGGGGTTCGAAAGAAGCAACAAATGCGAGAATGAGTAGAGACTCGGATCGTGATACCGGAGCGAGTGACTCGCTCATGAAGATTACCAATCATCCGATCCGAGGATGACGCCTCAATGTGAAGTGGAGCGCCGGGAGACAATATCTCCTCAACCTCCGCAGTATCACTGATGAAGAAGATGCGCAGAGCCTCAATTGGAGGTGAAGCGATCGTGAGAGTTCTGAGCTTGGACAGAGCCTCAACAAAGAAGGTGGAGGACAAGTATCGCCGTCATCATCTTCCTCCACAAAAATACTTTCACACTGTATCACCAACGTCGGATCTAGCTCGTGGCTAGTCTCATCAAAAGTGACATTGCATGTCTCTGGACAATGTTAGTTTCAACATTAAAAACCCAAAACCCTCGAATGTGCGGATAACCTAAATAAACCATCAAAAGTCCTTGATTCAAATTTATCTAGGTTTCTGTCTTGAGAATGAAACACTTAGCTCCAAAACTCAAAATGAGAAACATAGGGTTTTCTACCAAATCGAAGCTCATATGAAGTCTTGCCCAAAGAAGGTCTTAAGAAGACACGGTTTGAAATATGGCAAGTCAGAGCAATAGCTTCGCCCAAAATCTCCTCGGTGTGCTATACTCATCTAGCATCGCCCTAGCCATCTCGACTAAGGTTCTGTTCTTCCTTTCCACAACGCCATTCTGTTGAGGGACGTGTGGGAAGAGAATTGATGCTCAATTCGCGCCAAGACAAAAAGAAGCAAACGAAGCATTCTTGAACTCCGTGCCATTGTCATCTGCGGATCGCTCTCAAGGCACCAGAAAGTTCAGAAGCCAAACGAAGAACAAGATCACGATAATGACCAAAAGCTTCATCCTTCGAAGCAAGAAAGAACACCCAAGTGTATCTCGAGAAATCATCAACTATGACAAGAATGTACCACTTGCCACCAATTGATCGAACCTAGCGGGACCAACGGTATCCATATGAAGCAAGCGTCCGGCCCGTCGGTCATGACCAAAGTCACTGAAGGGTGTGAGGCGGCAACTTGCTTGCCATGCCTACAGGGCGCACATACAGCATCCTTGACGGCTTTGAGTTTAGGCAAACCTCTCATGAGATCAAGGTTGCTAACTCGCGTCGATGATCAAAACCAATGTGCCCCAAACGTCGGTGCAAAGCCGAACTCGAAGAAGGTGTAAACAAACATTTAAGAGAACCAGCAAGAGATTCAAAAATCAGCTCCAAAGATCCTAGCAACTCTATAAATCCCAAAACGAGCTCACCAAAGAATCAAGCACCCGACAAGCATTTTTCTTAAATATAGTCTCATAGCCATCATCAAGAAGTCGTGAGACGAGAGTGTTAAACTGAGCTTGTCCACAAGGGCGACGCCCTTTAGGATGAAATTGTCGCTCACCCCGATTGATCCTGTTCCTTCAATCCGCCCTTGAGTATTGTCTCCAAAGGTGATGAGGACATCACCTATCGACCGCGTGAAGGAGGTGAACCATTTTGAGTCTCCGGTCATGTGGCGTGAATAGTGAGTCGACGAACCACGTGTCCTTCCTTCCGCGCGATCCGAAAATCAAGGCACAAAGATCTATGTGTCTCAATCATCAAGGTTAGTTAAACATGACTTGGGAACCCGATCTCGAGACACACGTCTCATGAGTAGTATGCAAAGCGTATGCTATCCTTGATTCTATTTGAAATTCATTATGAGCAATGGTAACTCTAACATGAGAATTATCCTGTCTAGGAGCATGAGAATGATTAACATGTGAAGCAAATCCTAGACCAGTTTCTTCCTCTCTAAATTACCATGTCTCACAAAAGCTCTAGGTTGATTAGATGACATTCTAGCAATATTTTTCTTAGCATTTTTCAACCTACGCCAGAACTCAACCAAATGCCCATCCTTCTTGCAATAGGTGCAATGGTACTTGGTACCACCGGGAGAAGCACCTTTGATGAATAGATGGTTGGGCAAAACTCGCAGATTTGAAAGTGATCTTTGCAGGTTGGGTATCAAATTCAACTAAGCCATTTTTCAAGATTTGAATGCCACTAGATTTGTCCTGGGCAAAGTTGTATCCTAACCCTTGCTTCTTATAAGGAGTTTTTGACTTGTCAAGAATCATGTTTAATCGTTTCTTACCATCAGAGAATCTTTCTAATGTGTCCTTAAGGTAAGCAATTTCTCTTCCAAAGTTAACACATGAATCACAAGTTTTAGCGTTAACCTTCTTCTTATAAAGAGCAACTTCAAGCTTAAGAGCTTCACATGAAGCACAAGTAGCAGAATTAATACTGTCCTTAAGCTTGGCATATTTAACTCTAGCTGCTTCTACAACATCATGTACTTCACGTTTACGTTCTAAGCAGATAGAGCAAGAGCTAGCTTCAATCACACCAGAAACAATCAACTTGCTAGACTCTAAGCATTTTTGCAAGGAGTAGATTTAACTTCAATTAGCTCACCCTAGCATTTTCAAGTTGTTGCAAAGAAATATCATGAGCAGATTGCGGTTTAGCTAGTTCGAATGTAAAGCATAGCAGATGAACATTCATCGATTCAAGACTCTTAGCATTCACAAGTTCTAATGTGAGTTTATCTACTTGTGACTCTAACTCCTCATTCCTAGTCATGATGAATTTTAAGGCTTTATCTCGACCTAGCATTTGCTCATAGACGCTTTCACATCTAGCAAAGAGAACATCGTAGGAGGAGATACCTCATTGTTGTCATCAATATCGTCGAGTCGGCCATGAAGCATATGCCGGTGAAGTCCTTGGCCTTTCCTTCTTGTCTTGAGGAGCTCCTCCTCCTTGTCCTCCTCGCTCCCGAGTCCACATCGCTCAAGGATCGATCCCCAAGAGCGGCAAGAACCCGGTGAGCGACCTTCTGAGCTTGGCATCATCAAACTTGGACTTGCGTCCACGAGGCTTCTTCCAAGTGGCTTTTCATCCTTGTAGTTGCTCTTACCTTTCAGCTTGGGGCAATTTGCGGATGTGATTAAGCTCTCCACACTCATAACAAGTCACAGGCCGCCTCTCTTTTGTTTCTCATATTGTTGTAGGCCCGTGTGAACTTCTTAATCAAAAGTGCCATCTCGTGCTCGGGAATACTTTCAAGATCCTCTTCTTGAATTGCGATAAAGAAGCAAGAGAAAATCCGTAAGAAGACTCAAACGACCCATCGAGGTTCTCTTAAGCGGATCTGCTACAAAGCCATGTTACCCTTCTTAGAATGGTCACTTCGATCTCATGAGTCCTGAGCTTGCTATAGAGCAGCTCCAAGGTCAGATCAGAGAATTTGACATTTTCCTGAATGGCGGTAGCCTTTATCTCCCACTCCCTGGTGTTGATTGCAGCCAGGAGATGGATGGCATTTTCAGACTGGGTAAATTCAATACCAACAGCCTTCATCTGATTTATCACTGTGTTAAAACGACTGAAAATGTCATCGATGCTCTCACCAGGACGCATCTCGAATTTGTTATATTCTCTTTTATAGACCTGCTGACGTACTTGTTTGATTTCGGAAGAACCCTCATGATAGGTTTCGAGGGTCTTCCAAATCTCATGTGCAGTCTCGAGATTGCAAATCCTATCATATTCCTGTCTACCAAGCCCACCATACAGAAAATTCTTTGCCTTACGGTCATTAGCCAAGAGGGCTTCAGAAGCCGGCGTAGCAACCTCAGGCAAGATGAGCGGATCTCGAACAGCTTCCCAAATACCTCGTGGTTCGCTCTCAAGAAAGACACGCATGCGGTTCTTCCAAAAGGCATAGTCGTGCCCATCGAAGATATGCGGTTTGGAGGAGTACTTATCCATCGCCAAGTTCAGTGACCGGTTAAGATCAAGATTGAACTAACCGGGCTCTGATACCACTTGTTGGACCGAAAAGGCGACTAGAGGGGGGGTGAATAGGAGCACGATCCCTTTTTCTCCCTAATTGAATTCAATATGAATCTCACTCCAATAGCTCAAAGCTATGAAGATCAATCAATCATGCACAATGAAGACTTGTATTGAATCCAATCAAAACCCAAGCAAAATCTTCAAAAACATAAAAACTCAAAACCTAAATGAGTTGGGCGTCGACCTCCAACTAGAAATCGGTCGACCTTTGGAAATCGGTCGACCTCTCAATACATGGCGGTCGACCTCCGTGCCAATGAATAGTGAAATCACCAAAAACCAAAACGCAAATTGATCTAACTTTTGATTCGTGCGCCCAAACTTCGTGAAACTTGACACACACCTTCCTAAGGATGTCAGGAACCTATTCCAAGCAACGATCGTGAAGATCCTTGCCAAAGTTCAGACCTTTTCCCGTTTGAGTGAAGGTGGGTCAAAAACGGAGTCAAGAATGAAATATGATCTAGAAACTTGCTCGTGGGTGATTGATGACCAAGATGACCCTAGATGGGTTCCCACATGTTGCAGAAAGTTAGATCATAGCAAGAAACCAACCAAAAACTCGCGGATCAAAGAAAGACTCAAAATCATCAAATAGAGAGAAAGAAGGCAAATGAACTCATCTTTGAGAGAACTTTCTTTGGATTGATTTGATATGGTATTGGTTACAGCCACTCCATCAATGGAGGACAAAGACTCTGTAATACCCCGAAAGTGTGACAAGCAAATAGTCGGGAGAGATTAAATGTTCGGGGAAGATTAATCTTACGGGAGAGAATTTAATGGATTTTCGAGAGGGACCAACAGGAAATTTCTCAATTCATCTTTTTGAGAGGGGGATTTTCGCTGTTCCACTCCAACCTGGGCTTGGGCCCCGGCCCATGAGGAAAAAGGGGGGGTGGCCGGCCATAGGGGGGGCGCCACTCCCCCCAAACCCTAGCCCCACCTCCCCACCTCTCCACTCCCCCACTCCCTCCCGTTGAGCCGCCACCTCCTCTCCCTCCCACACCTCTCCCCTTGGCTGCCTCCTCCCTTGTGCCCTCCCAAGATCCCCTCCAAGAAACCCCCATTGTTGCCGGCCAAAGAGGAAGAAGAAGGAGCCCCTTTGTTGCCGGCCAAAGAGGAAGAAAGGAGGGAAGAAAGGAGGGAAGAAAGAAGGGAGAAGAGAAGGAAGAAGAGAAGTGAGCGGGATCGCCATCCGGGGTTCATGGTCTTCAGCGGCTTCAAGGGTAACGCGTCGTTTGTGTTGGGTAATTAATCGTGGTAGAGTAATCGGGTAGTTTTTGGCTAGGTTGCAATCTGCCCGCTGTATTGGCAGATTCGTCCTGTAGCTTGCGCGGTCAATTTCTTATGGTTAGATGCCGAATTAGGAGTTTTGGTCTCCTAGGAAGTTGTAGGTTATCTTTGTAGCTTTCATTGGCCACCAAGATCACCCAAATCCGATTAACGGTCAGGAAGTTATGAATTTTTTAGTATCGCTGCTCTGTTAATCTGTCAGTTTAGAACAGTCTGTAGAAAATGGGATGAATCTGCTAGTTAAGGTCGAAATCAGAGGACCTAAATATAACGAAAAATGTAGGTAATTTCCATACCTTTTGATAGAGATAAAGAACACAAGATTTGGACTTTCGTAGCAAAAGTTATGATGGTTTTAGTGATCTGTCCAGAGAACCCGACGTGATAATTGTTGCTCTGTAGGTTGGCTCGGTAGAGGTAGTAATTGGCAGAATCAAAAGGGCTCCCCAACTAAGTTTATTTAGGTAATTAAATTACCTTTCCAAAAAGTCTGAGAACACCTTATTTGGACCTCTGAGCAGAAAGTTATGAATTTTAGAAGTTGACTGTCCGCAGTGATCACCAAAGCGATCGCTAGGAATTGGAAGTTTGGAAAACGCTTGAGAGTTAGCGAGTTTTGTTTTGTTATTATTTATGCTCTTGGTCCAGCGTGTTGGCCTTAGATTGGGATACCTTTATGTTCAGGTGGGAGCGTGGTTCCAGGGCAGCACCCTCTTCGCGCCCACCGTTCTCGTCTGATTGAGGCAAGTATTCGGCTATTGTATATTTATGCTTGTATGTCAGTGATCGTTTGTGTTTGGCTCCTAATAGCTATGCATGGAGGTTATGGTGATGAGTTCCAATTTATCTTGGTGAATGCAAGTACTGTTTGAGTGACTAATTATGACCGTTTGATAGAGGATGCTAATACTTTGATGCGTAATAACCATGCAAGGTTGATAGTATGGTAAGTAAGATTAAGGATGAAGGATACTAGAGAAATGATTAATTGATATTCATGAGTGATTGTTCAAATGTGCTAATATTATGATTAAATGTGCTATTCATGGTGCTAGAATGCTATGAATATCAATGATGGGGAATGCTAGAAGTATGAATAAGTTTATTCATGTATGATGTTGTTGTTAATGCTTACATGTTAATGATAATATGTTGAGTTCCCGCATATGAAGAACGTTATCATGGTGCATATGCATGTTGAGAGCATACAGTGCCTTGGTCACGTGGTGACCAAGCACATACTGATTGAGGTCCCCGTCATGTAAATGACGGTTGAGGTCCCACATTCGTGGAATGTGGGCTATGAGAAAGAGGTCCCCATCATTAAGATGATGGGCAATGGTCCCTATACATGTGGTGTATAGGCTCTTGGTCCCCGTGCGGTGGGCACGAGCAAGAGTACACACGACGGTTGTATACCCGCATTCACCAGTAAAATGCGAAAAGAGATAAAGTTGAGAAAGGTGCATTGCATTGGTTGCGTTCACATGAGCATGAAGACTATACTTTGGTGCTTTGTTTATCTTGGATTGTTGATGCTATGAATGATAACTCGCTTAGCCTTGTTGGTACTTGCTTGAGTCTTTGGGCTCACTCTTGCTTTGATGTGTTTTAGGTACAACTGCAAGACCCGCATGCATGGGAGGGAGTAGATGTTTGGATGCACGCACTACCACTCAATCATAAGAATTACTTATAGATGGTTTGAGTTTCAGATTAAGCTGTAATAATGAGAATAATAAATTTTGGATATGTTTATGAGATTATCCCGCATGCTTGAATGAACTCGATTATGTAGACTTTGATAAATGCCATGATTAATTGTTGGAACCTCGGATAGCCGACTATACAAAGGAGGTTTTGCGAAAACTTGTAATTGGTCTTAGTTTAGTTTAGTTTAATTTAATTTTAGTAGCGATCCGTGCTCAATGTTTGAAATGGGTGTTACTGATTGGTATCGAGCTGTGTTTTAGGTCCGTGGTTAATAGAAAATATTAAATTGACACAGTGTGCATGATGAGGTGGGATTGGGAATTACATTGCTTCCGCATTATCTATTGCTATGTTTCATTTGTTGGGCGCTTGTTGAATTGCCTCGTGCTATCTTTCTTGTTGTTAATCTATGAAATGAGATGTTATGATATACTATATCTATGAATCTATTCTATGATTGCCATGAGATGATCATGAATAATCGTATTGGATTATATTGTTTATGCGTGTCGATAATGGTTGTTAAGAAGTGGAGACCGTGGTTGTGGCCTTGGACTTTGTCGGGCTATACCACCGTTAGTGGTAGACGATAAAGTAGTTACCACAATACCTTAGTTGCAAGAGTTGAGCGTGAGTTGTTTTAGAAAGTTGATTTCTTTCTTGACCTCAATCTTGGCAAATTCTTGATCCGTGATGGATGATGAATTTCTCCGGGTTCTGGTTTATGGTGGTTGTTGAGTGTCAATGGTCTCTTATAGTTCTCTGAAACAATTATTGTTTTCCTAATGTTGAGTCGCTTTTGCTATTTGTGATCTTTCTCAATTGGCAATTATTGATAATTTCTTGGTAGTTCCTTCTTTCCCTTTAGCAAAGAATGACTCATTTATTCGCTTGATAGTTGGGTATTGAGAATTTGAAGTTGCAAGTTTGTTAGCATGAGAAAGCTTTGGCTCTATGTGTTCCTTTTGGATTATTCAGTGTTGAGGTTTAAGGCATTACTTTTCATTGGAGATTGTTAAAATCTTTTGTGATGCCTCGTTATGGTTAAATCGAGATTGTAATCAAATAACTTGATATGGTATGGGTATCAAGATGAGTCATTGGTATGGTGCATAATCAATATTAATTAGTAACCTTGGAAGAGAAATTGATTAAGTTGATGGTGTCTTTTCCTAGTTCTTGATGAACGGTATATATGAGTAGTGAATAAGAGATATCAAGAAGTATGAAACCTTGATGAACTAGTCTAGTCATTAAAACTGTTTAGGTTGCTAAACTTGTTGGGTTCTTTGGTTCCCATGGATTAATTTAATTGTGTGGAAAGAAAAAAAAAATTAGAGGGAATACAGATTTATGTATTCCTAGTATGATTAGTTCTTGGGACTCAGATAACCGTAGAATGGATTGAATATCGGTAAATCTAGAAGTTATGAGGGGAGTTCTATGTAGTTCTTCCAGATAGAATGACGCGATGAATTTGGTTGTAACATTGTTAAGACTTTTGATCGATAGAAGATTTCGATTTTTGAAGTTTTAGTGTATCTTTGCTTAAACCCAAATATGAGGAGGAACAGTTGGATACGTGTTTGTTAATGTCCATGTGATTTGGGAATAAAAGTAGGTAGCAACTAGATTTCATAATGAAGCGCTTGATAACAACAATGATTGTGGTATAAGCATTGTGTGTTGAAGTTTGATGATGAACATCGCTAAGAGTTGAACTGATATGGGCTTATGCCCATCTAATTGTGAATTAAACGGTTGATAAGGTGACCTTGATGAAAGGGTTATGGTAGGAGCTTTTCAATTGTATAGTAGATCCCTTCTAAGTTTAATAGGTTGATGTATTGATGTTGTAGGGTTTTGGTATACACTGTTTTGAAGATGGGATGAAAGGATAGTATGGGAACTTTTGGTGAAACTCGGGGCCTTTCTAATGGAATAGTTGATGATAAATATTCGTGTTCGAGTATATTATTCGATGTTAGTAAGATTATTTGCAAGGGATGGTGACTTGAGTGTGTGGTGATGATTCTTTTAGAAGTAAAGTAATTTGATCGTCTTTCGTAAATGAGATTTTGTAAGAGTGTTTCGAGTTTTGCGGTGGGGATCATTTGGACCTCTTGAGTTATGTGGTGATTGAGTTGCTTTGAGCAAAGTGATATGTTGAAAGATTTTATTGGTTCTCAAGTTGTTCCTATGATTTGGTCATAAGAGCTTATCTTGTTTAAGCTGGCAAGGTGATGTAGTAATCACAGAAAATAACTATCCTTGTTAAAGGAAGGAGAGAAGTTAAGTGTTTGAGATTTAGGTCGTTTCGCATCTTGCGGTTTATTTGAGAGTACTTAAACCTTATGCAGTTGTTCAAAGGGTATTACGTTCTTCTCTTTTGTGGTTTGGTATTCGCTATCAGTAGGGCTTGAGCCCTCGACTGTTGACGTTCCCTTATGTTTTTTCGAGTTCTTGGCCTAAGTGACAGTTTCCTTGGTCTTGTGTTCGCTGCAGTGGTACATGTTTTCCATGTTGTTGAAAAAAAAAATTGATTCCTTTCGCTCTTTCTTTTGAGGAAGAATCAACCTATTCGTTTCACCTGAGTCTTTTGAGGTGTTGAATAATTGTAGTGGTGAAACTGTGGGTTGTAAGTTGTTCGATGAGCGCTGGAGGATGAAATAATTTCGTAATATAGTTCTTTGAGAGAAGTCTAACTCAATGGAAGTTTGTCTTATGAGAGTTAAACTTGATGATGTGATTTAATGAGAGTGGGATTATAAAGTAATCGAATCGTCATGTCAATTAATGGGATAATGGAAAATGTTGAGTAATGTCAAGAGTGATTTGGCTCTAAATGAGTAACCTTCTGAGAGTTATAATCCTTGTAATGGTTAACTGGTCAAGAAAATATTTTCATGAAGATTTTAATGAGTAAGTATGTTGGAATTGTGGATTTTAGGATTTAATCGAGGATTTCCCAATACTTTATATGAGAATTTCGTTGCAAAAGTCTTGGAGGTTAAATTTGGGCTTTGCATAGTTATGCTAGAACTTTGAACGCCCATTGATAATGTGAAAAAAAAGTAAAAGTGGTGGATTTCGAACAGTGGGATGGTCATTGATAGAAATATTTTTATGAAATACATGAGAATATGTGATGTGAATTCCGAGTTTCCCATTCTTGAAGATTGAGGTAACGTGATTACGTGCGAAGATCCATTTTGGGATGCATCAGAAGTTATCTATCAAAGTAATTCTGTCAGTAAAGGAAATCGGTTAGAGAATGTTTTGTGAGATCATCAAAGTCCCTTTTCAAAGGTGTTGACAAGGTGTTTTGATTTGGGTTTGGCGTTGAGATCGCCAAGTTAAGAGTAACAGGTTAGTGTCTTGTGCGATGAATCGGTATTCCAAAAAGTTGTGAGAAATTTTAATTTCTAAAGGAGAAATTGAGAAAAGATTATTTCCTTGAGTACCGAAACGCTCTCTTGATTCTTGTTTGAACTATGAGTTTATGTTGGATGTCTTTCGCATATGGGGCTTGACTTTATGTTGGCATGTGTGGTTCTTATCTGCATGTAAAGAATAAAAGAAATGATGGATTTGGATATTCGAGTGATTTCTCTTTTGGCGATCGTGGTGTTTATTTGCAAATTTTCTAACTTGAAGGTGGAAAGATTTTTGTGATAATCTTCGATTCTGAATTTGACTTCTTTTAGTATCGAGTTGGTAACGTTTGGTTGCGATGAGAGTCCTTCTTTTTCATTTGGGCTATGTCAGTAAAAGAGTGTGGTTAAAGTGAGTTCTGGCGTGTGGTTCGGTATCTTTGGGAAGTTTAACCCAAGATACATTGGCTTGTTCTCGCTAGTTGGCGACGCTGTGTTTGTCTTGAGTCCGTGCGCGAGTATGTAACGCCTTGTATGTTTTGGTGTTGAGTGAGTACAGGAGATCCGAGTTTGAGGTTTTGTTTGCGCCGTTGACCATCGAGTGAGGTCTTACCCTTGAGTCTTGTCCGATGAGTGTACCGAATGTCGAGTTGAGCGTTAGTACAGACGTCGATTTACGTCCCGGTGTTGTGGTTTCTTCTGTTGGAGAGATAGGCCACTTGAGAGTTGAAGTCTCACGTGAGCAAGTTTAGTAAGAGTTGATCGCGTTGGTATCTATTGTTAAGTTCTAGTCGCGGTTTTCTTTCGTGTAGATTGGCGTTTAGATTCGGGGTCGAATCCTGTTAAGGGGGGTAGAATGTAATACCCCGAAAGTGTGACAAGCAAATAGTCGGGAGAGATTAAATGTTCGGGGAAGATTAATCTTACGGGAGAGAATTTAATGGATTTTCGAGAGGGACCAACAGGAAATTTCTCAATTCATCTTTTTGAGAGGGGGATTTTCGCTGTTCCACTCCAACCTGGGCTTGGGCCCCGGCCCATGAGGAAAAAGGGGGGTGGCCGGCCATAGGGGGGGCGCCACTCCCCCCAAACCCTAGCCCCACCTCCCCACCTCTCCACTCCCCACTCCCTCCCTTGAGCCGCCACCTCCTCTCCTCCCACACCTCTCCCTTGGCTGCCTCCTCCCTTGTGCCCTCCCAAGATCCTCCAAGAAACCCCATTGTTGCCGGCCAAAGAGGAAGAAGAAGGAGCCCCTTTGTTGCCGGCCAAAGAGGAAGAAAGGAGGGAAGAAAGAAGGAGAAGAGAAGGAAGAAGAGAAGTGAGCGGGATCGCCATCCGGGTTCATGGTCTTCAGCGGCTTCAAGGGTAACGCGTCGCTTGTGTTGGGTAATTAATCGTGGTAGAGTAATCGGGTAGTTTTTGGCTAGGTTGCAATCTGCCCGCTGTATTGGCAGATTCGTCCTGTAGCTTGCGCGGTCAATTTATTATGGTTAGATGCCGAATTAGGAGTTTTGGTCTCCTAGGAAGTTGTAGGTTATCTTTGTAGCTTTCATTGGCCACCAAGATCACCCAAATCCGATTAACGTTCAGGAAGTTATGAATTTTTTAGTATCGCTGCTCTGTTAATCTGTCAGTTTAGAACAGTCTGTAGAAAATGGGATGAATCTGCTAGTTAAGGTCGAAATAAGAGGACCTCAATATAACGAAAAATGTAGGTAATTTCCATACCTTTTGATAGAGATAAAGAACACAAGATTTGGACTTTCGTAGCAAAAGTTATGATGGTTTTAGTGATCTGTCCAGAGAACCCAACGTGATAATTGTTGCTCTGTAGGTTGGCTCGGTAGAGGTAGTAATTGGCAGAATCAAAAGGGCTCCCCAACTAAGTTTATTTAGGTAATTAAATTACCTTTCCAAAAAGTCTGAGAACACCTTATTTGGACCTCTGAGTAGAAAGTTATGAATTTTAGAAGTTGACTGTCCGCAGTGATCACCAAAGCGATCGCTAGGAATTGGAAGTTTGGAAAACGCTTGAGAGTTAGCGAGTTTTGTTTTGTTATTATTTATGCTCTTGGTCCAGCGTGTTGGCCTTAGATTGGGATACCTTTATGTTCAGGTGGGAGCGTGGTTCGTGGGCAGCACCTCTTCGCGCCCACCGCTCTCATGCTGCTTGAGGCAAGTATTCGGGCTATTGTATATTTATGCTTGTATGTCAGTATTTGTTTGTGTTTGGCTCCTAATAGCTATGCATGGAGGTTATGGTGATGAGTTCCAATTTATCTTGGTGAATGCAAGTACTCTGTTTGAGTGACTAATTATGACCGTTTGATAGAGGATGCTAATACTTTGATGCGTAATAACCATGCAAGGTTGATAGTATGGTAAGTAAGATTAAGGATGAAGGATACTAGAGAAATGATTAATTGATATTCATGAGTGATTGTTCAAATGTGCTAATATTATGATTAAATGTGCTATTCATGGTGCTAGAATGCTATGAATATCAATGATGGGGAATGCTAGAAGTATGAATAAGTTTATTCATGTATGATGTTGTTGTTAATGCTTACATGTTAATGATAATATGTTGAGTTCCTGCATATGAAGAACGTTATCATGGTGCATATGCATGTTGAGAGCATACAGGTGCCTTGGTCACGTGGTGACCAAGCACATACAGTTGAGGTCCCCGTCATGTAAATGACGGGCTTGAGGTCCCCACATTCGTGGAATGTGGGCTATGAGCAAAGAGGTCCCCATCATTAAGATGATGGGCAATGGTCCCTATACATGTGATGTATAGGCTCTTGGTCCCTGTGCGGTGGGCACGTGCAAGGTACACAACGACGGTTGTATACCCCGCATTACCGGTAAAATGCGAAAAGAGATAAAGTTGAGAAAGGTGCATTGCATTGGTTGCGTTCACATGAGCATGAAGACTATACTTTGGTGCTTTGTTTATCTTGGATTGTTGATGCTATGAATGATAACCTGCTTAGCCTTGTTGGTACTTGCTGAGTCTTTGGGCTCACTCTTGCTTTGATGTGTTTTAGGTACAACCGCAAGACCCGCATGCATGGGAGGAGTAGATGTTTGGATGCACGCACTACCACTCAATCATAAGAATTACTTATAGATGGTTTGAGTTTCAGATTAATCGTAATAATGAGAATAGCAAATTTTGGATATGTTTATGAGATTATCTCGCATGCTTGAATGAACTCGATTATGTAGACTTTGATAAATGCCATGATTAATTGTTGGAACCTCAGTATAGTGACTATACAAAGGAGGTTTTGCCGAAAACTTGTAATTGGTTTTAGTTTAGTTTAGTTTAGTTTAATTTTAGTAGCAGTCCAGGCTCAATGCTGAGCTGGGGTGTTACAGACTCAATACAAGAGTACGAAATCAAATCCAACTCTCTAGAACCCTAACCTCCAACTATCAACTCCCTAAGCACACAAGCAAAAACTAGGGTTTACCAGTAATGAAAGGGTTGAGGGGGTGCAGTCACCTCCCTCCTCTATTTATAGTGGAGGCCTAGAACTTCTAGAAGAGTTTCCATAATGGGCTCCCGTTAAGGCCCAAAACAAACGGGTCACACACGCACGCATTTTAAAGCGCCGTCTTCATCTCCTCTTGACCTAATCCGCTTCTCCACGCACCGCCTTGCGCCGCGGTTAGTAAAGGTCACCAAGACGGTATTTGGTAAGATTACCAAAATACCCCTTCTCGGTCCTTCTCCAAGACCGAGTCCGACAGCGGCACCCGCTGTTCGCCACGTGTAGGTTGATCCAACGGCTCTCATCATGTCGGCAAGTCTCTCCCATCCGCTCCCACCGAAACCACCATGGCACTTGCACCGACCCGCGCGCTTGATCCAACCGGCCGCACCGAATCGCCTGTTCGGTCACCTTTGTCCATCGGCACCTTACTTGAGTCCAATGACTTCACCCGCATCGCCGATCGCTCAACCTCGCTCTCCAAGCCTAGTCCCGATCGTCCTCGCCATTGACCGTCGTTGACCACCAAGCAACTCGCACAACAATAGACAAGCAAATCGAAACCGGAACAAGTTCTTCACAACTTGACCCACGTTAGTCAAAACATGCATCATGCAACACATATGCAATGAAACCCATGAGATTGACCTAACAAGCAACCATCGCCGCCACACGGGCCGACGAGTTAAGTGAAAACCGGTCAGACCGCCACCCTTGGCCGGCTCGATCGCCATCGCCGCTCGACCGCCAACAGAAGGCGGTCGACCGCCACCTGTGACTTAGCCAAAATTTCAACTCAAATCCGCAACCTCTCGGAAATTTCAAACGAATAGAACTTTTGTCCGAGACTCCAAAAATTATGGGATCAAGAGTAGTAGAACTTTCTCTCTTGCCTACACCCTCTATTTTTGGCCCAGCTCCAAAATCCAAACTTCACTTAATGACCGGTCTGACCGCTCGCCAGGTTTGGCCGATCGCCACATCGCCGGTCCGATCCGCCTCTGGGCGGTCGGACCGCTAGTCGCCACCAAAGAAACAGCCAAGATAGACCGGTCGACCGCCACCATGGCGGCCGGACACTGAGACTGACAGAATCGAACTTTGCCGAAAACTCGTGTTTTCGCAAACCTTCAACGCAATTGCCAATTGTCACATCATCCTAAGATTATGAGCATATCCCCATGATATCCACAAAAAGACATAGTTGAGTTCCTTATATATCAATTAGTTGAATAGCTATATGGTGTTGCATATGTTGTTGCAAAACTCACTAACTACTCCTATCTATAGTCGAAAGCCCATGTGTTTTTTTTTAAGATGTGATGGGATAAAATTTATTTCCCCCACACTTCAAATTGAAGGTAGAAATAGGTAGAAGTGAGGCTCGAAATTAGATGAGTAGGTTCACAATCATATATACCCACCATTACACCCTAAGAGAGTTTTCAAAAACCCGCGTGTTGTTACAACGCTCACCGACTACTACTGAGTACTAATCAGTAGTCATGAGTTATGCATGGCACTCTTTTAAAGCAGCTAGGCTACATTAGTTATTAATCAATAAGTTCTTTAATTATTTCCAATTCCCTTTTCTGATCAACTTATGCTTAGCCCCAGATTAACAAACTAACGAATAACTTTTCATTTGTTTTAATTAGTTGAGTACCCGTGTGTTGCAACATAAACTTAGCCCTTTCTTTCAACACATATCAAATGATTCACCGAATCAACTAATAAAGCGACAAATACATATATTCTCAAGATAATATCACATTAAGATTGTTTCATGATGTTCTCACCCATTCAAATAAATACAAAATAGGCCTACTATGCACTTCGTTATCAAAAGATCAAACAAAAAAAGTGCATACCAAAAATTGATTATACATTACACTGAAGTCATTCCATATAATCAACCATCTAAAAAAATTTCAGACAACCCTCTTCAGTTAAAATTAAACATCACAATATTGATAGGCATGCCACCTCTTTTAAGTAGTATGTTGAACATTACACTGAAGTCATTCCATATAATCAACCATCTAAAAAAATTGCAGACAACCCTCTTCAGTTAAAATTAAACATCACAATATTGATAGGCATGCCACCTCTTTTAAGTAGTATGTTGAACTCAGTCTTGCTACACCATACAATGCCACCATCAGGTTTGCTGAACCTAGTCAATAATCCAAGTATAAGTGTGAGGACCCCCCGGGTTATTTTCGTAAGACTGAGGCCTTCCCGATCTTATAGAAATAGCTCTGGGCCTCAAGTAAATGAATTCCAAATTAACTTCATCTAAGTGAGAGGGCTTGACTGAAACTAGAGCTCCGATGATCATGCGTACTACTCCTCCGCGGGCACTGTATGATGACCGGCTCTCCAAAAGCCTAGGTCCACACTTAATGAGTTAAAGGGGAATTCAAAAACAGCGGGTATGTGACCGTGTTGGCTCCCAAGATCAACGACCAACACGCACGTACCCTCATTCAACATCAATCACATCCATACAACACACATACATTGATAAACCAAAAGATATACAATATAGTAGTTAAGTCTACAACTATTACAAAGCGGCTGACCGGCCAAATTCAAATAATAACATTAAGTAGCAGCAGAAACAATATAAATAAACTAAAAGGTCCAGCAAGTGTGCCCCATAACCCATGGCAACCGACTGGGGGTTAAAGAACGACACTACTCGTTAGCATCGCCTAAATCGACGCTAACGAGCTCGACAGGCGCAAAGTCTTCCTCACCTGAATTTGCAGAGCCGGGTTGAGTACAATTGTACTCGCAAGTCTTACATAAAGTAAAAATATTTATGCATAAAGGATATCAAAAGGATGGCAGTAGTGGCTTAGTTTTACAGAAAACGTAACAATTTTCATCCTACATATACTAGTTTTCAATTGCCATTTTGTAAACAAGTTTTTAAGCAAAAGAATAAACATGTGACATAGGTATACATTAATAAACAATTGAAACAAACAAATACCAAAGTGGCAGCCTACTTTGATAAACTAAAATGCATGAATACCCGTTTATGCTAAATACCAAGTTGTAACCATGTCGATTTTAATTCAAAGTCTAACAATAATGACCCCCGAATTCAAGTGGCCGTCCGTAACCGTGGACACGGCTATTCGAATAGATTTACACTCTACAGAGGTGTACCACTTTACCCACATGACTCGATTAGCTCGTAAGTCTTCGGATAATGACACACTTCCTAAGGTATGCCGGTTGGGGAAATCGAGATTTGGTACTCTTTAGCAAGAAATCCCTATTGAGATAAGTCACCCTTACGAGATTAACCCCATACTTAGTACAAGCTACGGATAGCGTTTGCTAAGCGGGCTCGCAAGTTGTGTTGGAGATACCGATGCAATGTAAATAAAGAAAAACAGTGCTCCCATACACATTATAGAAAATTGCATCAGGTCCTACGAATAAATGATCGAACACAAATGTCCTCACGTCACCTGGGACTTAACCCAATAAAACCCTCCCCTTACTTGACCAAATGGCTCCCAATCCGCGTGTGGTAGCATGAGTTTTACTTGAATTAACGACGTCAAATTTGGTCCTTGTTGGTCTGAACAAGACAACCACAAAACCCGAGTCTCGTGCATAACAGCACCCGCACTAACAACCACTTATCCAGACCCAAATCACTTTTGAAATAAACAAAATTTAACTCAAGAAACAGATACGAAGATAAGGATAAAAACAAAGATAAGAAAGTTTTGTGTCTCACATAATTGACGGGTTACTCCTGACAATCGATCTACTGCAAAACTAGACTGCATGGCTAAGCAACCCCATATATATACAATATATATTTCACACAACCTAACTTAAGCATATATGTATAGGATTAATTCAAGGATAACATCATGAATAGAAAATAACTAGCTATACATCACAAAAAATACCGACATAACAAAATAGCACGCAAACAATTATCATTGCCATGGTTATTAAGGCGGTAAGGCGAGGCAGGGCGACTCACCCCCCTCACACCTTTTAAGCGGTAAGGCGCGAGGTGAGGCGACGCCTTAATACATCCTAAGGCGCTAAGGGGTATACATCTTAGGTTCACGAACCCAGTATTTCTGGTTCACAATACGACAACATACAGTAAAATAATAAGAAAAATGTAGGAATCTATGGTCTTGCAGCATAGCCATAGAAGATCCTAGCTTTATAATATAACAGAAAGGAATAAGTCCAGTTTACTCTCTCCAACTATCAGAAAAGTCTGGTTTACCCCCTGAACTACAAAATCGGTTATTTAACCCCCTAAACTTACGAAATCTGGACAATAAACCCCTCGAACCGGTTTGGATGGGTGGTTTTGCTGATGTGGCAGTGGTTTTGCTGACTGGGGGAGAGAGAGATGGGGAAAGCCACCATCTTCTTCTTCGAACACACCTCTTGGCTCTCTTCTTCTCTCCCGTGGATCCCCTTGATCCTTCCTCCATGGCGCCACAACCCCCTGCGCCGACTCCGCTGCTGGTTCCTTGCCGTCGCCGCCACCTCCTGCACCGGCCACTAGGCTCGCCCCCGCTCTCCCAATGATCTTGGCTAGCGTCGTCGCGCCTCCTGCCCCTATGGTGTGCTGCCCAAGGCTCGACCCCCTGTGGTGCGCCACAAGCACCATGCCCAAGCCACCACCGAATCTCAGCCCCCAGGCTATCACCACCAAAATCCCCCAAAAACCTCAAGCAACATCTCATTCGGACCACAAATCAAATTGGGGAAAATCGCTGGAGTAGAGTAGCCATGAGCCAACCGAAGAGGCCGATGAGGGAAACATCCAGAAGTCCCAGAGAGCAACCGAGGCGGTGACCGCGAGAGGGGAGCAGCCGGAGGTTCACAAAACCCAAGCAATGCAGGATCTGGACGGGAGAGGAGGAGCTCCACCACGGAGAAGAAAGGGGGAGGAAGAGGTGCTGAAGAGAGAGCGAGTGCGGTCAAGAGTGTGTGGCGGCGGGCGGGCGACAGGGAGCCAGCGGCGAAGGCGGCGTGGGGCGAAGAGCCGGTGGCGTAGCTGCCGGCGCCGGCTGCCAGTGGTCGGATGGGAGGCGCCGGGTAGGAGGCACCATAGAGAGAGAGAGAGTCGCCTGAAAAGCATCTAGGCCCCTAAAAATTGGTTTTGGTAATTAATGATAATATATGAATATGAGACTTATTGGTTTGTTGAGTATTTACAAGGTTTAGTCCCATTGGTGGATATGATCTTGAAGATGCATGCTAAAGGACATTATGAAGATCAAATATGGATCAAAGATGAGGTACAAGTAGTTTTGGATCTTTTTACATTTTACCGGTCTTAGGAGAAATGGTTGGAAGACCGTATTATAGGTTAAATGCCGTACTATTAAGAGGGATCATGTCTAGTAGCTTGATAGCATGTTCTTGTGCTTTTTGGATCAATTTAGGATCATGCATGCATATGGTTTTCATTTTGAAATGCCAAGTATGTTTTGTCAGGATAATCGGTAGTACCGGCGTTGGTTGTGCGGTACTACCGCTCAAAGGTACGATCGGGCTCGTAGTGCGGTACTACCGCACCCCGATTGTTCCGATTGTTACTTGGCGATATGTTTTTTCCAGAGAGACCTCTTTTTGATCTCGTAGTCAAACCCTCTGTGCGGTAGTACCGCAAGTGTCCAAGTGGTATGACCGGACTATGGTAGTACCGCAGTTCTTGAGCGGAACTACCGCATGCCGGTCATTCCGACCTTGAAACGGTATGCTTTTTTCAGTACGCACCGTTTTGATTCTCTCGAAAAACGGTAGTACCGCACTTGCTATGCGGTATGACCGATCTTCGGTAGTACCGCTCAACTGTTGGCGGTAATACCGCGGTGCAAGTAAAACGACTATGTCAGAGTATTTAATGCCACTGTTATAGCCATTACAGGGTGGTTGGAGGAGTACGGTAGTATCGCTCGGTACTTGGCGGTAATACCGCATATTGCTGAAAAGTTGAGTTTTCTTCTCCAACGGTTATAATTATTGGTGGGGGGTATAAATACCCCTCCACCTGCTCAAGGACAAAGTGCTAGACCACATTTAACATCCTTAGAGCCTTGAGCATTCATTCAACTCCTCAAATTCACTTGTGCACTCTTTGAGAGGTTGTTGAGCTCATTCAAGTGCATTCACTCATTCTAGTTGATCCTTTTGCACTTGAGTGTCGTCAAGCGAAGGTCATCGATTTGTTACTCTTGGAGTTTTGCCGAACTCCTAGACGGCTTGGCGGTGATTGCACGGTGATCTCTTTAAGAAGATTATGAAGAGGCCCGGTGCCGAGATTGTGAGTGGTTCGGTGTTCACCATCTCTGGAGCGGAGGAAGAATAACCAATAGTGATCGATGAAAGACTTAATTCGTGGAGCCGGCTTGGTTTGGTCAAGCTTCCTCAACGTGGACTAGTGAAGACCAGCAGGTCTTCGATACCACGGGAAAAACCTTCTTTGTCTCATTCGTGGTTACTTCTTGTCTTTACTTATTCCGCATTTACAATTCTAGCACATATCTTGTGATAAATTGCTTAGCTAGAATTATATCTAGTATTGATAATTAGTTCGTTTAGTAGTAAATTAATAGATAGTTCCTTCATTATATTGTGTTAGGAAATATTTGCTAAGATCTTGTATGCTCTAAGTTTAATTTGGTCGATTAAATTTAGAAACCTCCTATTCACCCCCCCTCTAGTCGGTCATCCTTGATCCTACAAGTGGTATCAGAGCTTGGTCTCTCAATATATTAGACTTCACCGTCTAAGAGAGAAAGGATGGCTAATGAGGGAGTGCCTTTAGGAAAGGCTCCTTTGTTTGACGGCTCAAATTATTCTTATTAGAAAATTAGAATGTCCATTTTCTTAAAGGTCATGAGTCCGAATATATGGAAAATTATGAATGAGGGTTATGTTATGCCTCTTGACCCAACAAACTCCACGGTTCAAGATGAACGTAATGCTCATTTAGATGCTCAAGCTATGAATGCTCTCTTTGGAGCTTTGAACGCGGATGAGTTCAATAGGGTGAGCAATTTGGAAACCGCTCATGCTATTTGGACCACTCTCTCCGAAATTCATGAGGGGACATCCATGGTCAAAGAAGTCAAATTGCATAGGCTTCGGATTAAATATGAGACATTCATAATGTTGCCTAATGAAAACATCACCGAGATGTATTCAAGACTCAACAACATTGTGAATGAACTCAAAGGTCTTGGTACTAACTTTTTTGATATTGATGTTGTATGCAAGATGCTTAGGGCCCTCCCGGACAAATAAGAGACGTTGGTGACATTATTTCTCAACTCTCTCGAGTTGTCAAGAATGACTCCAACCGGACTTTTGGGCAATCTCATCACAAACGAGCTATACAAGAAGGACAAGGAAGAGCTTTTGGAGTCATCCTCATCAAAGAAGAAAATTACCGCCTTCAAAGCAAAAGCGGAATCAAGTGCTGATGAGGATAAAGAAGAAGACACCGATGAAGAATATACTCTCCTTGTGAGGAAAGTGAAGAAATTTATGAGAAGACGTCCAAATCAAAGCTTTAACTTCAACAAGTACAAAAAATGACAATCCTCAAATGATAACAAGCGCTATAGCAATATACGTTGCTATGGATGTGATGAGAAGGGGCATATTATCTCTAATTGCCCGAACAAAAAGGATGATAAGGGAAAGTCATCAAAGAAGAAAGAATTCAATGATAAGAAGAAGCTCTTCAAGAAACTTCACAAAGATGGCAAAAATGAAGTCCATATTGGAGAATGAGACTCCGATGATGATTATTCGGATTCCGACTTCGATTCAAGTGATGAAGAATCCTCCAAGAAAAGAGGACTTGTCGGCATCGCCATCAAGGAAGCTCCATCACTCTTCTCGTCTCCTACATGTCTTATGGCAAAAGGAGATAAGGTAAAATCCATTGATGATAATACTCCTTCATATGATGAATTAATGGACATGGTTGAAGATTTAAATGAATACATTGGAAAAGAGAAATCAAAATTTAAGGTCTTGAATAAAGAGTATATCTCTCTAAAAGACACGTATGAGGAACTAAAGGAAGCTCATGATTCTCTTCTCCTAAAAGATATTGAAAAATCTCACTCGCGTGTTGGAATTACTTGTGATTTAATGAATGAGATGTCTAGAATAGGAATTGTTTCAAATACTATATCCATGTCTAGCATTTCTACATCATGTGATGATTTACTATCCATGTCTTGTTGTTCAAAGGATGATTCAATTACAAACTTAGATAATACTTGTGATCCTTTGCTAATTGTTGAAAATCATGAATTGAAAGAGCAAGTTATCAAGCTAAGTAAGAGCTTGGAAAGATGCTTCAAGGGTAAGGCAACCCTTGACATGTTATTGAGTGAGCAAAGGTGCTCATTCAACAAAGAAGGACTTGGGTATGTACCCAAGAAAGGTAAGAAACAAACTTACAAGCCCGCAAGGTTTGTAAGGGAAAATGGAGTATATTGCAACAAATGTCAAAGTGTATGACATATGACAAATATTTGTAAAATAGCCTCTAATAAATCTTATGGTATTTATGATTCTTGTTATATGCTTAAGAAATTCAAGGATGGTAAAGTATTTGCTAAATTTATGGGCACTTCAATTTTAAACGCTAAAAAGAATACTATTTGGGTGCCTAAAACCTTGGTTACTAACCTCCAAGGACCCAAACAAATTTGGGTACCTGAAAGAACTTGATTCTTGTTTTGTAGGTGAACTACAAGACCGGTGGAAAACATTGGGTGCTCGATAGTGGATGCACTCAACACATGACCGGTGATAGGAAAATGTTCACCACATTCGAGAATGTAAACGGAAGTGACAAGATCACATTCGGTGATAATAGCAAAGGAAAGGTAATTAGGTTAGGTAAAATTGCTATTTCAAATGATCTTTCCATTAACAATGTATCTTTAGTTGAGTCACTAAAATTTAATTTATTATCCGTTGCTCAAATTTGTGATCTCGGTTTAATTTGCTCATTCACTAGTGAAGGTGTTGCAATCTCTAAGGCAAAAGATAGATCTTTGATATTCAAAGGTTTTAGATTTGAAAATCTTTATTTGGTTGATTTTAGTTCAAATGAATCTTATTTAAAAACTTGTTTAATTGCAAAAACCTCCTTGAGTTGGCTTTGGCATAGAAGGCTAGCTCATGTTGGAATGATTCAACTTAAAAAGTTTTTCAAACATGATTTAGTTGTTGGCTTGAAAGATGTGAAGTTTGAGAAAAATCGACTTCGTAGTACATGTCAAGCCGGAAAGCAAGTCGCTAATTCTCATCCTTCCAAAAATATCATGTCAACTTCTAGACCATTGGAACTCTTACACATGGATTCGTTTGGGCCAACAACCTATAAGAGTATCGGGGGAAATAGCTATTGTTTAGTCATTGTGGATGATTATTCTAGATATGCATGGGTATTCTTTCTAGATGACAAAAGTGAAACCGCCAAAATTTTCAAAAGTTTTGCAAAACAGGCTCAAAATGAATTTGATTTCAAAATAAAGAAAATTCGTAGTGATAATGGTTCCGAGTTCAATACTAAAGTTGAAGACTTTTGTGATGAACTTGGAATAAAGCACGAACTTTCCACAACCTATACTCCGGAGCAAAATGGAGTTGTAGAAAGGAAAAATCGAACATTAATTGAAATGGCCAAGACAATGCTTGATGAATATAATACTTCTGATAGTTTTTGAGCGAAAGCAATTAACACCGCTTGTCATGCCATAAATCGGTTTTATTTGCACCGTCTTTTGAAAAAGACTTCCTATGAGCTCCTTGTAGGAAGAAAAACCGAACATCTCTTATTTTCGAGTCTTTGGTTGCAAGTGTTACATTTTGAAGAAGAGTGTTCATATTTCAAAATTTGATAGTCGTTGCGATGTTGGTTTCTTGCTCGGTTACTCCTCAAATAGCAAGGCTTATCGTATCTTTAACAAAAACTCCGGCTTAGTTGAAGAAAGACACGATGTGCAATTTGATGAAACTAATGGCTCTCAAGAAGAGCATAAAAATTTGGATGATGTACGACATGAAGTTTTGAGAAAAGCAATGGAATACATGCAAATAGGTGACATCAAGTGTAATATCCCGTTTCTATTTAGGACGAAAAACAATGTGGTTTTATTTCGAATTCAACTTAAAAGGAGAAATTTCCGGCGTTTCGCCTGTTCTTCCAGCTTTGGGCCTGGGCCTTTGGCCAGCAGGCCCAAGAGAGGGCCTTGTAGACCCAAGAGGGGGCAACCGCAAGGCCTTTTGGGGGGGCCCAAAGGCACATTAGTTGGCCGGCCAAAGGGGGGTGCACAAACCCTAGCACCCCCACCTCTCCCACTTCTCCCACTCCTCCCTCCTGTGGCCGCCGCCCCTATCCCTCCCTCTCCCTTACGCCCCTGCCTCCTCCTCCTCCTCTTGGCGCCTCCCCCCATTGGTGCTGCACCTCCCTACCTCTTGGAGCCATCTCCCTCCTAGTGCCGAACCGCATTGCCGCCGGTTTTTGTAAAGGAAGGAGGGGTTTTGCGGGGCTGCTGTTCAAGAAGGAGAGGAGCTCCTTCAAGGTTTCTTCGTCGTCTCCCTGGGTGTTCTCAAGGGTAACGAATGTCATTTTTGTTGTTGGGTTAATCGTAGAGGTGAATTTGATTAGGTTTGATCGGATCAAGTTACGCTCTCTGTAAATTCAATTCATCCGGTTTCTTGTGTGGCCTGTTTCGTGTGCTTAGAGGCGAATTAGGATTTTAATCTCCTAGAGTTATTTAGATAATGTTCTTATCTTTCGGTGGCCTCCAAGAACACTGAATTCCGATGTACGAATAAAAAAGTTATGTTAGTTTTCGTCTCTGGTGTCTAGAATCCTGACGAGAATAAACTGTCAAGTTGTCTTTTTAAATTATGAGTGTGTTAATGGAACATTTAGGGATTTCACCCAACTAGGTTATTGTAGGCCTTGGTCTTAGATTTTTATATTGTTAAAGAACGCTCAATTCGGAGTTGTAGATTAAAAGTTATGATCGTTTTAATACTGCTGTCTTAAATTGTGTAGACAGTTTCTGTTCTGCTACTTCAGTAAACTGTTAGTAAATTAAATTTGCCGAATTGGGTTACTTTGTCAACTAGAGTATTGTAGATATGTCAGTTAAGAATCCTTAGAAATTGGTCTCACCTCATTCCGAGTTCCAGGCCAATAGATATGATTTTTACCGTTCTGCTGTCCAGTTTCGGGTTGTGCGTGAGTAGTCTGTTTTCAGATTAGAGCTAACTAGTTAATTGTGGATTGTCAGGAAGGCGTTGTAGAACCTTAATGGAAGCGCTTTGTTATATGTTGTATTTATTTCGAGTACTTACTTCTGTAGGCATAGAGGCTTCGGTTTAGGGACATCTTCTTTACCTACCGCAGCGCTTCGCGGAAGGCAAGTACTTTGATGTTCATATGTTTGATGTATGATGCATGCTTGATGACTGTATTGTTTTTTTTTCTAATATCCATGAGAATATTCAAAGTTTATGTCCTTTTCTTATGTGTTATGACCATGAGTATGTATATGATGTCTTTCATAATTCATTCTTCAGTTCATGCATCCTGTTTCATGTGCCTTCCACGGGAGTGGATTATAAGACCCATCAATTCCAGTATAGGCACGTAAGACCCACCAGTCCAATGTGGGCAGTTTCGGACACCCGTATGAAACGTTCTTCATACGGGATTGGGATCCCCGTATTTTGGTTATAATAGAAGAAAGAACAATAACATGACATGATGAGTTTATAAGCCAAGACATAAATTTCACATAGTTTACAAGAGTAATGTTCATAATAGTTGACTGTTTTAATGGAAATACAATAGCCAATAGGTAGCACTTTAGCAGGCACCAAATGTTTTATGTTAGCACTTAGATAATACAATAGCCAGTAGCTTACTCTCTCAAACCGTCTTTCAGATGCAAGTGACTCTAAACACATTGCAATTACAAAAATTTTATAGTTAATAGTCTACGTTAATGTGTACAGTTGGGTAATAGTCTACGGTTCTCAGCCCAACATGTAATTGGTCGAACATCAAAGGGGTAGAACACAACTAAAATGTGAGTGTTTGAGAAATGCAACAAGAAGTACTAAAGATCTTGAGATATTACATTGTAAGGATACTTCTTCACATCAGGATACAGTTTTGTCGAGTCCTCATTAACAAAGTCATGCAACTCTGCAGAAAATTCTACTCACGTTTAGTCATCACCAATAACAACAAAATGAAGGTTCTTCTTCCACTATTCCTTAGTAAGGTTTGGAAGGGAGGCTCTTTCAAAATACTTCATGACACTCTTCCTGATTTTTTTGAGCATCCTCTACTTCCTGCATATTGATAGTTATATCAAATTAGATTTCATTGTACAAAATGTATAATTGCCTTGCAACAGCAATAAAGCTTAGTTTCATATACAACACGGAACAACAGAAGACAAGGAATTATGATGAAAAGATACAGCAAGTAAACCCAAGCTACTAACCTACTACTACGGCCTAGGAATTACTTCGGCACAGTCAGTGGCGGACCTAGGACTAAATCTTAGCTAGGGCGGTATAGACCAAGCCACAAGCCACCTTCACATTGTAAGACTCATCACCGCCGCCGCCTCGCTGGACGTCATGCCCCCAATTCTGCATCTTCGCACCCCACAGTTGTTCTACATCTCTGCTCCATCGCCCACCACTCGCTATTCGCTAGGTGGTCAGTATCTTCTAAGTCATATACAAATAGTCAATTTCTACCTGTAGTGACTACTGATTACCTTTTATGATCAATTATCACACGTGCACACTTGGCTATTGGTGGTAATATATCTAAGCATTGGCAATTTGGCATATTATCAAGTCAACAAAACAGGCAAATTAGACACGAACCACATCAACAGAGATTCTATTGAACACAAGCCACACCCGCCTTATGTAGATAACGCATTGTGTGGATAACGCATTGTTGCCTTATGTAGCACTAACCTTTAGGAAATGACAGTTTTCAATAGGATAATGTTTGGAGGCATACGTCCAATAGGAAGAAAATAGTACGGACGCCTCGCTCCTTGGCTCATTACGTAACCTTGCTTGTTTTCTAGTTCTAGTATTCCCCTGGCCCAGCTCTTCTTTATCCTCAACTAATTAAGTATGTAATGCATTGCTCCAGACAAGACGCAAACCAAATTGAATGTTTCACTGAGACATTCACGTACTTAGGGCATCTACAACGCTATAGACAAGTATTCATCCATATCATCTATAGACAGTACTAAAGACAGATTCTACAATTGATTGTCTTTTTTATTTATCTCTATAGACGGCTACTACACATATATATACACATGTTTTTTTTCTCGCATTACAGTCAGCTACTGCATGAGGAATGATCTAATTTTTTATTTATCCCCCTCTCTCATCCACGTTATCTCATCTCCGGAGATGTTGCAACCATTGTCCTAGGATGTTGTAATCATTGTCTGGGGGATATTGCAAGTGTTGAATCTGTAGAAAAAAAATGTTGCATCTGTAGAAAAAAAGTTGCATTCTGTTCACGGCGATGTTGCAATTTTTCCTAACGCGTTATTTTCCATATGCTTTGTTTTTTTTTTATTTGTAATGTTACAACCGTTGTCCATGGATGTTGCAACTATTTTCCTAGGATATTGCAACCGTTGTTCGAGGATATTGCAATCATTGTTCGGGGATGTTGCAACCATTGTCCGATGATATTGCAACCGTTGTGTGGGGATGTTGCAACCGTTATCTAGACATGTTGCATTTTCGGACCATAAGGTGGGACCTATTCCTATAGGCCACGCGCATCTTCTAATTAACCAAGTAACTGGTTACTTTAATCCAACGGTGGCCGAACCGTACGATGAAAATCTCGGCATCGGACGTACGAACCATAGCAGCGTCCAACAAAAAAATGTTGTGTCCGTCGATTTTTTTTTGCAAGCGTTTTAACATCGTAATTTGTTGGTTTGGGTTTTTGGAAATGTTGTGATTTCTCAACTCTCCGTGGTTGTCCGGGGATATTGCAACCATTGTCCTAAGATGTTGCAACCGTTGTCCGAGGATGTTGCAACCATTGTCTTAGGATGTTGCAACTGTTGTCCGGAGATGTTGCAACCATATCTGGAGGATGTTGCAATCATTGTCCTAGGATATTGCAACAGTGTCTAAGGGATGTTGTATGCAGACGGGCGTACGGAGAGAACATGGGCGGGCGTACGATTTGATGTTCTTTACAGAATTTTGTCTTGCCTGTTTGTTGCTCCGTCTTTTCATTTGCATGTCAGAATGTGCATGTGCAATGTTGTCTTCATCGATGATGGGTTAATAGCTTAGCTTATATTTCCATGCTAGCGTGTCTATGTGTGCTGTGTTTGGCGATGACATGCACTTTACAGATTTGACGCTCTGTTGTTCGTTTTTCCATCGTTTGATTTGCATGTACTCAAGAACATGGCCGGGCGTACAGAGAGAATGATTTAATCGGACGTACGAGCCCAAGTTGCACCCTTTTCAATAACACCAGGGGTGTTGAAAGTATTAGGTCAAGCTCCAACAGTGGCGACAAGGTACTCATAATCCACAACAAATTCATCATTTCCATCAATGTTGGTCCCAACATCTGATCTACAGTGGATCTGTTTGCTTGTTTGGATCAAATTTGTAGCACTCTGCTTCCCAAAATCTAAATGCAGCACCTCTCTACAAAATGATATGCATACATTAATTATACGAAGTGTTGCATTCTATCGGATAAATCAATGGCATTGTGCAAAATGGAGCATATGTACTGACTTGGAAGAAAAACACATGAAGGTACAGAATGATGTATCATATCAACACATTTACTGGTTTGCTTTACTAATCAATTATATTTATTGACCAATTACATTTTAGTCATATAACAGAACTTGGACCTAACACCGTCCCGACTACAATGTCACCAACTTCAGCTGGGTTGATTCTAGTGTTGTTCATACAAGCCTATATACGGGATAAAGTTGTGAAGCACCTGAAATAGCATGTTTCATGGAACGGGTAAGTTGAATTTGTTCGAAATAAGCACAAGAGGATGAATAAGCAGGCATACAAAGTACATTGCTACCATTAAGCTAGATCGTCAAATCTCTCTTTGTATACAACATTGTGAGTGTTGTCTATATGTTGAGGAGTATTATTCTATAAAAATATGATGTTGTGTGGAAATAGATACTTATGTATTTGGGCACATTAGAAATTTGATGGATCTAAGACTGTAAAGAGGCAGATTAATTTATAGCATAACAAAATATGGAGGCACGAAAAGACAAACTAAATTGGTTTAGAGATGTTATCATTTGTTGAAGTATTCATTGGTTATAGGTAAATTGCTTATGCCATAGACTACAACAATATCAATGTAGAACACAAAACACATGTACATAAATTCCATTGAATTATCCCCACAAGACTAGTCTAATCCATCAGGGGCAAAGCCAAAAAAAAACTTTAGATGGCTTTCGAAGATAAGAGCTACACCGAAAATGTAGATAGGTTGTATTAACAAACAAAATCATATTGAAACTTCTTTTTTGCACGAACGAACAGACAAACAAATTAAACAAGCTCACATGCATCAAGGAGACTAAAGCGAAGGAAAGAAGATATGCTCACATTGAAGATGTAGAAGGAGAGTTCCTATGGTGGAACGTGGCGGCCTTGCGGTGCGACGCCAGTGTGAGCAGCACCATGTCCTCAAATTCATCCTCCCACATCACCACTGCCGACACAACGACGGCGCCATCCTCCGCGTTAGCCACGGCTGCCTCAAAGCGCGTTTGGTTGCGGCACACCTTTGGGCCCTTCAACACCACCTCCACCGCCCCTTTGGTTTCTACGTATAAAAACTGGCCTTAGAAATTATTGTTGGTATTTAACCTGAAAATGTTGTTTATGCAAAATAACCCTGCCATTATCCTTTGTTTATCTTATGCATGCATTATCTTTCAATATTGGGTGTAACTTGCAAGCACGGTAATTGTGCTTACTCTTGCTGAATAATCTTTATTCAGGAGAAGACCTCTATCAGGACGGTGAGGAACTTGACGACTAGGCTACGCCCCAGACGATTGTCTGTGGCAAGTTGTGTGGTCTACTACTATTTTGTCTTCCGCTATGTTATTTCTTTTCTATTTGGCCTCAGGCCCCTTTTGTAATAAACTCAAAAGTTATTATTAATAAAATGTGTGATATGATTGTGCTATCACTTTTGTTTGACTGTGTACACTAGAAATTCTGGACTAGTGGATAAACACAGAGAATTCGGGATCCTTCGCTCCTAAGTTCGACATCGCCCGTCCAAGCGCGCGACCCGTCCGAGCCGTCCGATCTGCATCGAACTGTCCGCGCACGCAACCCCTCTCAGCCGTTGGATCTCCATCCTACCGCTCCTCTTCCTTGAATCTTTCGGACTTCCTTTGTGAGCCGTTGGATTTAGATCCAACCGCTCCGGTGTTTCCCCTTTTCGCGCTTGACCATTTCAAACCCAACCCGACCCAGCCGTGGTTGAGCCCAACCATCTAAACGCACCCTCGGGCCCAGTTCTAAGGCGCGTGGCATTTCCACCGTTGGATCTTGATCGGGCCATCCACGTTCGTGGGAACGTTCGGATCGCCCGGTTGCCCCTTTCAATATGAGCTGTTCCTTCTAAATCGGACCGCCATGATTGCCTTGAACATTCGAAACTTCCTATTGCAACTTCAACCATGGCCGTCCGTTTTGATTGAGCCGTCCACGTGGCGTGGGAGCGTTCGGAGCCCCCGGTTGCCTCGGTTGATCCCAGTCGTCCTTTTCTAATCGAACGATCGCATGCTAGACTCGAGTCGTTTTGACTTGGCTAGACCCAACCGGTCACTTGACTCGAGCCACTTTGGCTTTGTCTCGCTGACTGGTGGGGCCCACTGGACCTGTTCGTCCCCTTCCTCTGGTTCACACCCGTGCGCATGGGCCATGGCGTGGGCAGAGCAAAGCCGCAGCGATGGGTCACCTCCGGGTCGTCCTCCGCAATGGCTAGCCGCTGATAACTTAATGCTTGTGAGTGCTTTGCCCTCTAAGTCACGTTTTCACCTGCTCCCGTCCGCTCGGCTCGCCCTGGCAGCGCCGTGGACCGAGCTCTCGGTGAAGCTTTGCCCTGGTCCTTGCCCTGCTCCTCCGGCTATAAGTAGCCCCCAAGCCCTTCCTTGGACTCCTTTCATCACCTCTGTGCTTGGCCTAGCTCCATCTCTACTCCAGTGAGCTCCAAACCCGAGAACCCCTTTTTGCCATTGATGGCCGGTGCAAGCTCATCCTCGTCACTAGTGCTTCGAGGGTTCTTTTCAACTTCTGTTCGTGTCTCTTCGCGCCCCTTGTCACCTTAATCTTTTCCCCTAATCTAATTTTGTTTGGCGTTCACAGGAATCGCCCAAATTTGGATTTTCTCCCCTACGGCCGTGTTTCACCCCCTTCGTCCCCAACTCCGGTAAGAACCTCCTCTCTTCAATTACTTGCTCATGGACCATCCTTGAGCCCTATTGAAGTTGTTCTGATGACCTGGTCTTGTTCGTTTTGCTTAGACTGCCATCCCCGCGTTGTCGTCCTCAGCGCCGGAACGGCCCATCGTCGTCGGAGCTCCTCCAGTCTTCTCTTGACCTCCCCTGCACTCAGGTAGCTCCCTGGTAATCCCTAGATACTCGGGCACTCGCTATCCTGAACCGCTGCGGAGCTCTTTGCTGTTTCATCTTTAGCCGTGCTTTGCACCCCGCTCCTCTCCGGCTCGCCACCATTCTAGGCCAGCTCAGCTGTTGTGAGTGATCTCCCTGGGTGCGCATGGATATTGCGGACCCGTTCGTGCATTTGGTTTGCGCCACCATGACCGGAGTCACCGACGGTGAGCCTTGCACTGAGCTCGGGCTCTTGTCGGACACGGGCGTCACTGTAGCTTGTCGTTAGGACAAAGATTCGGTCATTAAATGTTTAATCAGTGCTTAAGAACTTAATGGTTGTCCTAAGCATGCTAGTGTGTCGCTCGCAAGTGGGCCCGCGCACTTTAAACACCCCTATGCGCGTGCGCAGCACTGGATCCCCTCTGGACCGTCGGATTTAGATCAACGGCTGTCGTAGTGGTGAGACTAGACAGTAGAAAGGGGAGGCCCCCTGCGTCAGAAGAACAGGGGGTCCTAGAAAAGGGGTTCGGATTTCACTTGTCAAAGAAGAAAAACCTCCTTTTTACATGGTTCCGGGGGAGGCTATTTATAGCCTCTTGGTAAGGTATCTGAAAGTACAAAAACGCCCCTAGCTAAGTACACTGGTCGTAGGGGTGGCAGGGTCTTTTGCACCCTACTTGTAGCCTCCTGTATGGCGTGTTCTCCCGACACGGTGTATCGTGGGGAATAGACCCGCTTATGGTCGTGCGGGCCCCTACGACCCTTTCTTTGGTGCTCGCCTTCTTCCCGAGAGAGTCCCGGATCCTCGGAGGGTCTTCGAGTGTCCTTCGGGGAGGGCGTCGGGCCGCTCGCGAGCCTTCGGGCCATCCTTCTGAGTGCTCGGCCACTCCGAAGGTCTTCGGTTTCCTCGGAGGGTCTTTGGCTACCTCGAGGGTATTGATTTCCTCCGAGGGTCTTTGGCTACCTCCGAGGGTCGATCTCCTCCGAGGGTCTTTTGGTGTCCTCCGGGTCTTGGTTTCCTCGGGGTCTTTGGTGACCTCCGAGGTCTTTGGTCACCTTGCTTGGCGGGTCGTGGGGCGGTGTGGCACCTCGACAAGCCCCTCGCGGTCGAGTCTCGCCGCCATGGTGAAACCGCGCCACTCTCCCGTAAGGTCCAGCGCACCGTCCCTCGGCGTGGCGGCTTCGCCACGCCAAGGCTTTGTCGCATTGGTTCTTGCGGCGCCTTGGCGTCGCGCGTCTTGGTGGTGATGTCGCCATTGATGACAACGGCGGTGGGGCCGTTATGCGCGCCATGGCGCGCTTGGCGCCACGCGCCGTTATGGGCTTTGATGACGGCGCTGTTTCATGTGTCTGGCGTCGCCTCGTACTTGGTGCCCGTTGCATTGATGACGGGTGGCAACGGTTGGGCTATCTTCCGCTCTATAAATAGCTGCCTCTGTCCTCCCCTTAGGGCTTTACTCTCGATTCTAGGTGTGCGGTCTTCTCTGCTATTGTTGTGATGACGGCGAGGCGAGATGCGGTGGAGGCGTCATACACGAGCGACCGGGAGATCTACGGTGACGAGGCGACGCTCCGACCCTCGTGGGCGAGGCAAGTTAGAGAGTTTGCGGGTGGTGCGGGTTCCCGGCGAACGGTGCCATCGCCTCGCAAACGAGCGGTGGTTTTTGTCGCGCGTTTTCGACGCCGGCCGCGGATCCCTGCGTTGGCTTGGTGAAGGACGTCCTCGGTTGTATGGCGTAGAACTAGCGCGGCCTCGCCCAACTCGTTGTCAAGTTGGGTGTCTTGAGTGGATGCTTGAGCGGCGAGCGTGGTGAAGGTCGTGTCTTCGCCTTTTTGCACGATGCTCGCTGTCAGCCAAAGAAGAACAGCGGTGGGGAAATGCTAAATTTTGGCAGTGTAAACTTTCAGCCGAAGTCGCGCTGCCAAATGTATCTACCCGCCCGTTTACTCGGAACGGCGGAAAGCGGCTTGACACGGAGGTGGTTCTACCATACCTCCGTCCCTGAGGACGGCCTGCGATCCCGGGGTGGGCAGATACAGCCCATCGCAAGTCCCGACATCGAGCTCACCTCTCGTGAGGAGTCTCACCTGCGGCTTCTCCTGGACGTGACGAGGCGCTTCTCCACCCGCGACCTGGTGGAGGAATTTTGTGCCTTCGGAATTTGGCCGCTGGCCCGGGACTGGCAGATCGAGCGCGGTTCCTCTGGCTCCGGGCACCCTCTTCTTACCGCACGGGGGCACGAAGGTAAGGCTCCTAGCGCAGTTTCGCTTGTCGGTGTTGCGGCATATGTACACTTTGTGCTTTTGTGAACCTAGATACGTATATAATGTTCTTTTATATTTTTGGTTAGCTGTGCCCATTGCCGAGGCAAGCCGTGTCGCGAGCTACTCCTTGGCCCATACACGGGGGAGGAGCACTCGAAGCGTGGTTTGGTGGTGCGCGAGGGTCGACTGAACCGCGCATATCCTGCGCCGGTTCGCCTCGCCGAGCGTCCTGACCCGGAGGTCAGGAAGAAGAAACGGGCCCGACCGGTAGAGGCTGAGGGGGGCGGCCCGATCCTAGTTGCTCCGCTGCGCGTAGCTGCGCCCCATGATCTTGGTGCTTTGCCGCGATAGCGCGGCGTTGCCTTCGCCGTCGAAAGGGTCGGCGAATCCTTCGGCGGCGGACTTCTCGGACGGGGTGGGAGTTTCGGGGTCAGCTTCGAATGCTGATCCCTTCGGCCTTCGGGGTGTTAGTAGCGCCGGGGGGAGCCCCGCCGCGGCGGTTGGCAGAACGGCCTCGCAGGTGCAACAGGCGATGGGCTTGTTCGATGTCATCGGGCTGGACTCCGAGGCCTCCTCGGAGAAAAGTACTCCCTCGAACGTCTACGCGGGCCAGGATGCTGCGGACGAGGTTCCTCCCACTCCGCGGGTGCCTCGCGGTAAGTTGCGGTTCGTGCTAGTCTTGTGTTTGTTTTGCTTTGTGCTGACGCTGCCAAAGGCCTCGATTTTGCAGCGGGTGAGGCCGAGGGGGAGGATGGCTCGTGGTGGTGGTCGCGCCCCGCCTGGGCGGTTCTAGCCACGTTGTTTCCGCGATGTGCGGTCGAGGGAACGGGGGCCCGCCCGTAACCCTGTGACGGTCGACGTGGGGCCCATGTGCCGCGCCGACTTCCGAGTTAGCGAGGGTGCCTCGCGGGTTTGCGGGGCTGTGGCTGACTTCGCTTCGCTACCTCTGCTCCGGGAGCTCTTTTCGCGGATGCCTTTACCTGAGATGCTTCGAGGTGTTGAGGCTAACGCCGCCAAGGTCGTAACTGATGGGTTTTTTTCGCGTTCTCTTTTTTTTTGTTGCCCTGCTGATTGGAGTTGGTTATGCGAGCATAATGTTGGCGAGGCCATGCGGCGATGTCGCGTCGCTTTGCCGAGATTCAAAGCGGTCGAGGATGGACATGCTCGGGCGAGGCGCTTAAGGCGGCGCGGCGCTGCAGGCTGCGAAGGTGCGGGCCTTGAAGCGGTTAGCGGCGAGCGGCATACGCCGCCAAGGTGCGGCCCGAGGATCGTGTGAAGACTCTTGTGCGAAGGTCGGCGTGAGGAGGAGGTTCGCACGGCGCGGCGTCATCCTCTGTTGGGCGGCCGCTTGGCGAGCCATGGAGGTCATCGAGGGCGTGTCGCGGCTTCGGCGCCGTGCCCCGGCGAGGGTTCACCGTCCGTCGGAGATGGACATCACCCTCGGGAGGCTTTGCCGCGCTGGGGAAGTGTGCCTCCCGGCCGCCGCTCGTACGGAGACCATTGTGCGAAGGCCGCCTGGTCCGCGACCCTTGCTTCGCTCGACAAAGCCGGGTGCGCGCATATTGATGGCCTCGCCGCCCGGTCTGTTGCGGTGGCCACGCCGGAGGAGGTAGTGGCCGCTCGGAATCGAACCAGGAAGGCCGGGAGGGTTCTGTTACAAGATTACTGGTCTCTCCGGGGTCATGATGACGCGACGGAATCCTTCCGGGTTGCGCAGGAGCAGAAGGAGAAGGGGAAGGCCCCGGCGGAGGACACGAGGGTCGACAAGCGGGGGTCCACCCCCACGGGATAAGGTGTGACCCCCCGCCTTTTGGGTTATAGTGTTGTTAGGGGTTTTCTTGTTTTGAGTGCTCCGCTTTTGCTGGTTGTAAGGGGCGTTTTGTAGGAGGGGAAACTCTTTTTGTGTAACACCCTCTTGTTTTTAAATGGAAAAGGAAAAGGTTCGCTACGATGGTGTGATTCGTATTTGTGATTATGCTCCGTATGTACAGAGAGCGGTTTTGGTGAAGCAATCTGCGGGCGAGTCTCGCTCCTTGGGGCGCGGCGTCAAAGAAGCGCTGGTCGCCGAGGCTTGAAAGATGGCGGCGTGCGATGCCTATCCGGCGCTGCGGTTGTGCTACCGGGGGGCGGTGTACCATGGTGCGAAGTGGAGGCGCTGGAAATTGGCGAACCCGACCGGCTCGATGAGGGACTTTCATCGTGCGCGGAAGAGGAAGGCGGCGGAAGCGCGTGCGGAGATTCGTGCGTTTTGGAGGCGTCACGAGGCTATGCTCGCTGGTGCTGGCGCGGATCCGCTCAAGTCTTGCGCTGAGTCTGCGCTTCCGCCCGAAGCTGTGTCGAGCGACAGCTCGTCGGAGTCCTTGGACGCGTACGAGGTTACGGTGCGGGAGTTGTCGGAGTTGCTAGCATGCGACGCGTCGGATGAGGAGCTGCTAGCGTGGGCGACGCGTGTGGAGGAATGGGACTTTGTTCCGCAAGCTTGAGTCCGCTTGGCACTGCTGTACTGCATTTGTATGAGTTGTTTTTGTTATGTGCGGAGCCTGTAATCTGTTGAGCTTGAAGCAATAAAATTGTGAGGCGTTCTTTGAGAGGCCCATGTGTGTGTACGTGTATATGTTTTGTTTTTGGTAAGGCTTGGCCGAACCCTGTCTGTACAATTCTTCCGAGGGAGGAGCGGCGAAGCCGCGTGCCGTCCCCCTGCCTTTTTTGATAGGGCTTCGGAGGAGCCCTGTATATGTAATTTTTCCGAAGGGGGAGCGGCGAAGCCGCGTGCCGTCCCCCTACCTTTTTTGATAGGGCTTCGGAGGAGCCCTGTATATGTAATTTTTCCGAAGGGGGAGCGGCGAAGCCGCGTGCCGTCCCCTACCTTTTTGATAGGGCTTGAGGAGCCACAGATATGTAATTTTTCCGAAGGGGCGGCGGCCGCGTGCCGCCCGACCTTTTGATAGGGCTTGGAGGAGCCACAGATATGTAATTTTTCGAAGGGGAGCGGCGGCCGCGTGCCGTCCCCCTACCTTTTTTGATAGGGCTTTGGAGGAGCCCTGTATATGTAATTTTTCCGAAGGGGGAGCGGCGAAGCCGCGTGCCGTCCCCCTACCTTTTTTGATAGGGCTTCGGAGGAGCCCTGTATGTGTAATTTATTTATATATATTTTTTTTTATATATACATGGACCCACGGAGGGTTTCGCCATGTCGTCCGGGCATACAGGGTCTTTCATTTCATTGGCGCAAAATGTCCAAAAAGAAAGGGTGTTACAGGTGGTTCAGTACAAGTCCCCCCTCGCTTGTGGGTTAGGACTGTTGTCCGGTCGCAGCCGGGTTTTTGTTTTTGTTTTTACAATACACTTCCTAAGGGTAGAACTTGCGAAGACTCTTTGCGTTCCATGTATGGTCGAGCTGCTGTCCTTCTGGTGTGGCTAAGTGGTAGGAGCCTGCTCTGGTGCTGTGGGTGATGATGTAGGGCCCTTCCCATTTGGTGCGACTTGCCAACTGCTATGCGGGGTTTGCTACTCGCCAGACCATGTCTCTGGGGCGAGTAACGGATCGGACCTTCTTGTTATGCGCCTCGCGACTCCATTGCGTAGCTTGCCATGTTTGATATGGCTGCGCGGTGTTCTTCTAACGCGTCCAGGGACACTTGTCATTCTTGCTGGTTATCGCTTTGGCCCACACGGAGGGACCTGACGGCGAGCTCCTCGGGTGTCATCGCTTCGTCTCCAAAGAGGAGTTTGAAGGGAGAAAACCCGGTTGCTCTAGTTGGCGAGGTCCGAATTGCCCATAGGGCCTTCTGAAGCTCTTCGGGCCAGAGCCCTTTTGGTAAGCCCACTAAGCGCCTATTGAGTCCTGCCATTATGTTGCCATTTGACCTTTCGACTGCTCCGTTGGACTCCGGGTGGCCCACGGATGCGAAGCATATAGCGGTGCCTAGGCCTTGGCAGAATGATCTGAAGGCTGCGGAGTTGAACTGAGTGCCGTTGTCGGTGACTATCTCCCGAGGTACTCCGTATCTGCAAATTATATTTTTCCAAAGGAAACGCGGTCGCGGTGATGTTATCTTTGGGGTCGCTCGCTTCTACCCATCTTGAGAAATACTCGATGAAGGCGAAGCGAAACGAAGGTTGCCTTTGCCGCGAGAAGGGGCCGATGATGTCAAGGCCCCATCTTGCGAAGGCCAAACCGCGGTAAAGTCGTAGTGGGATTGGAGGTGCCTTTGGGTTGTGGCCCTTGCCCGCAACCACGGCATCGCCGACGCCAGTGTTGCGCGCGTCACGCGCTGTTGGCCAATAGAAACCTTCTTGGGAAGGCTTTTGCTCTGATGCACCGTGGAGCCCGATGTGCTCCGAGATTCCTCGTGTATTTTCTCAAGGAGGTCTTGACCCTCTTGTTGCGAAATGCACCAGAAGAAAAGGTACAAACACCTCCTTTATGCAGGTCTCCTCCGGCGAGGTGGTAGTTCCTAGCGCGGTGCACGAGCCGCTTTTCGATAAATCGTCGGGTTCTCAGCTTGTTAAGTAGGCGATGATGACGTCGCGCCGGTCCGGGCCGATGTGCGCCACATGGCGCCTGCGACTTGGGCTATGGCGGTTGGCTTGGTGCCTTGGCGTTGGCGCTGTTTGGCTCGTGGGGCTCCGGGTGGAGCCCCTAGTGCCCCGGATGGAGCCTCGGGCGCTTCGGGCGGAGCCCCTGGTGCTCTGAGCGAAGCCCCTGGTGTTTCGGGCGGAGTGATGGGCGCTTTTGTCTGGGTGGACGGTTTGGTCAGTATCTCGTAGAAAACTTTGGGCAGTGGTCTTTCGTTGGCACTGGCCATCTTTGCGAGGCGGTCGGCCGCTTCGTTGGCGCTTCTGGGGACCGTCTGGATGGTGATCCCGAGGAACCCCTTGGCCACGGCTCGTACCGTGGCGAGGTACTGAGCCATTTCAGGGTCCCTTGTCTCGAAAGTTTTGTCGAAATGGCCGCTATGAGCGCGAGTCGCTTTGACTATGACCGCTTTACTCCTAGTGCCTTCGCCTTGCGGAGGCCTAGGAGGAGTGCTTCGTATTCGGCGGCATTGTTTGTGGTGGTGAAGTCGAGCCGCGCGGCGTGTGAGATGCTTCGTCCGTCCGGGGCCATGAGGATGGCCGCTGCGCCTGCTCCCGCGGCACACCAGGAGCCGTCGGTTTGCAGTGTCCATGGCGTTCGGCGGTCTTGGCGGTTGCTCCATCCGGGGTCCATTCGGCGAAATCCGCGGCCCGAGATTTTATGGTGGTGCGCGGGGCGAGCGTGATGTCAAGGTGCGGCTCCGCGGCCCATTTGCCCACTCGTCCCAAGCATCTTTCTTTGCGTAGCATCAGAGCTAGTGGGTATGAAGTTGGTATAGTGATTGGGTGGGCGAGGAAATAATGGCGAAGCTTGCGCGAGGCCATCAGGAGGGCGTATGCTAGCTTTTCTAGCTCCGCATATCTTGTCTTGGCTCCTTGGAGTGCTTCGGAGACGTAGTAGACGGGTCGTTGCCCGTCTTCTTGGACGAGGCTGCGCTGACCGCGGAGGTGGACGCGGCCAGGTACAAAAGAAGTCGCGAGTCGCTGGGCTGGCGAGACTTGGTAGCCGGGCGAGTACTTCTTGAGCTCTTGAATGCATCTTGACGATCTGCATCCATCAGAATAGCTCGGCGCCTCGGAGGTTTTGAAGAAAGCGGCGCTCGTTCGCCGATTTTGACAAAAACGGTGAGGCGGCTAGGCGGCTGTGAGCTTTGTACTTCCCGCGCCTGGGTGGTTGCATTTCTTGTATTGCCACGATCTTTTGGGGTTTGCCTCGATTCCTCTATTCGAGACGAGGAAGCCTAGGAGCTTTCTGCCTTGACACCGGCGCACTTTTCAGGTTGAGCTTTATGCCTTACGCTCGGAGGTGGCGAAGGTTTCTTGTAGGTGCGTGCGTGTGAGCCGCGATCTTGCTTTTCACCACGATGTCGTCAACATATGCTTGCGTTCTGCCCGGTGCCTCGCGAGACTCGAGATGAGGCGTGTGAAGGTGGCTCCGCATTTTGAGCCCAAGGGCATGCGCGATAGCGATATGTGCCAATAGGGGTGATGAAGGCGGTTTTGGCCGTCTTCCTTAGCCATGAATATCGATGATATCCGAGTATCGTCCAAAAACTCATGAGCTCGCATCCGATGTGGCGTCGACGGTTGGTCGATGCGTGGTAATGGGAAGTCATCCTTTGGGCATGCCTTGTTGAGGTTGGTGAAGTCGGCGCACATGCGCCATTGGCGAGCTTTTGGGCGAGGCTGGATTGGCGAGCCATTGAGTGCTTGATTTCGCGGATCACGCCGGCTTTTAAGAGCTTGGCGATTTCCTTCTTCGCCGCTTCGAGGCGTTCGGTCGTCATACGCCTAAGCTTTTGCTTCCTGGGGATTGCGTCGGCCCGGAGCGCTAATCGATGTTCGATTGTGTCCCTAGCTATGCCGGGGATATCCTCCGGGCTCCATGCGAAGACGTCGGCGTTGTCGCAGAGCACGCGGAGGATGCTGCTGTGCTGTTCCTCTGTGAGCTCCGCGCCGAGGGACACCGTTTTTTCTGGCGAGGTGTCCCGAGGCACTCTTAAGTCGAGTCGCCCTTCGGCCTTGCTTTGGGCCCATTTGCCTCGGGGCCTTGCCTTGTGGCTCCGTGGTGTCAATCTGCGTGAGCAGCCGGCGTCGCGAGCGAGCTCCATCTCGGCCCGACGAGCGAGTTGCTGATTTGCTCGGATCGTGATGACTCCTTCTGGGGCGGGGACCTTCATGCATAGGTAATTATGATGGGCTATGGCACCGAAGGTGTTGAGTGTGGCCCTCCCGAGGATGGCGTTGTCGATCTGACATCTCGACGACGTCGAAGGTGATTGTCTCGGTGCGGGATGTCAGGCTGTCGCCGAAAGTGATGGGTAGGTTTATCTGGCCGAGGGCCGTGATGGGCCTTCCCCCGAAGCCCACCAGGGGGATGCCTGGTGGTGATAGACGATCCCTGGGGATCATCATCTTGTCGAATGCTTCGGCAAAGAGGAGGTCCGCCGAGCTTCCGCCATCTACGAGGACACGCCTGACTTCGTAGCTGGCGATGTTAGTGGAAATGACGAGGGGGTCTTGGTGGGGAAAACTTATCCCCCGCGCGTCGCTAGGTCCGAATGTTATAGGCACCTCGGCGTAGCGGGGTGGCTGGGAGGCTGGTTGTGTAGCCACGTGGTGGATTTGCCGGACGTAGGCTCGGCGTTGGCGTTTTGATGCTAAATCTAGCGAGGATCCTCCTGTGATCATGTTGATGATCCTGGGGGGTGGCCCTCCGTGGCCTCCCTCGATGCGTGGTCGCAGCGGTGGGGCAGGCAAGAGATTGTCTGCCTCCTTTCGATCCTCCAACTCGCCCGGTTGACGGCTGCGGTGCATGTAGTCCTGCATGGCCGCAATGGTGCGGCATTCCGCTGTTGTGTGCGACCCTTCGCGCGTGAAGGTCCGCAGAATAGCCGCCGCCTGCGCCTGTTCCTCCTCGGGTGTCGTGGTGCCGCTTGGCGTTACGACCGCGACTCCTGCGCGCGATCGCGGCCGGTCCGCCCACCCTCCCGCTGCGTCGGGGGCATCCTCGTCGGCGTGGTACACGCGGCCTTCTGCGTAGTTTATGCGTGACTTGTTAGTGACCGAGGTAGCGGCCGCATCCTCCTTGGGTTGCTTTTCCGTCGGGGTGGCGTTGTTCCTCCGGGTGCTATCTTCCTCCGCTCGGGCGTATTCTTCTATTTTGTCGAAGAGTTCCGCCACTGTGCGGGGTGGTTTGCGCGCCAGTTTTTCCGATAGGGGGCCTTTTTGCAAGCCGCAAGTTGCGGCGTTTATGATGGTCGTCTCGTTGACCCCCTTGACTTGGCACTTTACTTCTGCGAACTTTCTAAAGAAGCTTCGGAGGGTTTCGCCTGGTGCCTGCTTCACTGCGAACAAGTGTCCTGCGTCCCTGGGCTCGCTGTAACTCCCTTGGAAGTTGTTGCGTATCTGGTCACGCAGCTGCTCCCAGGCGTAGATGGAGCGGGGGGGTATAGTGAAGAACCATGTCAAGGCGACGCCCCTAAGGGCAAGCGTGATGCTTTTTGCCTTCGTTGTGTCGTCTCCTCCTGCCGCCTCGACTGCCGTCTCGTAAACGCGCAGGAATTCCGAGGGGTCCGTGCCGCCCTCGAAGGGTGTGACTTCCGGCATTTTGAAGTTTCTTGGCCATCGCGCGCTTCGATCCGTGCTTAACGGAGTTGGGGTCTCCCGAGCTGCGGTTTGCGCTTGCCGGTGGGCCTCCCGCCGGGCGTCTTCTTTGCGGTTGATTAGCGATGTGATGCCTCTGTTGTTTGCGGAGGCTAAGCATTTCTCGGCGAAGGTCCCCTATCTCGCGCTGGAGTGCTTCATACGCTTCCCGAGTGACACCCGGGGCCTGCGTATTTGGTAGAGACGCTTCGGTGGGGGGGGGCGTCGCCTCCCACTATGCCTCCGTGGGTGGAGTTATTCGCTTCTTCCTCGGCTATTCGCGCGGCGGCGGCGGCCGAGGCGGGCCGCCCCCGCTTTGATTTTGGGGTGTTCGGGGCCGCGGCCGCTGCTGCAGCTTCGGTTGCGGAGACTTTGGGCAGTGCCCTTCGCGGGGCCATTGTGTTGTGTGTTTGTTTGTTTGTTTTTTTTTTTGTGACCTTCTAGCCGAACCCCACGGACGGCGCCAACTGTCGTAGTGGTGAGACTAGACAGTAGAAAGGGGAGGCCCCCTGCGTCAGAAGAACAGGGGGTCCTAGAAAAGGGGTTCGGATTTCACTTGTCAAAGAAGAAAAACCTCCTTTTTACATGGTTCCGGGGGAGGCTATTTATAGCCTCTTGGTAAGGTATCTGAAAGTACAAAAACGCCCCTAGCTAAGTACACTGGTCGTAGGGGTGGCAGGGTCTTTTGCACCCTACTTGTAGCCTCCGTTGTATGGCGTGTTCTCCTGGACACGGTGTATCGTGGGGAATAGACCCGGCTTATGGTCCGTGCGGGCCCCTACGACCCTTCGCTGGCGCTCCGCCTTCTTCCCGGAGAGGAGTCCCCGGGATCCTCCGGAGGGTCTTCGGAGTGTCCTTCGGGGGAGGGCGTCGGGGCCGCTCCGCGAAGGCCTTCGGGCCATCCTTCGGAGTGCTCCGGGGCCACTCCGAAGGGTCTTCGGTTTCCTCCGGAGGGTCTTTGGCTACCTCCGGAGGGTCTTCGGTTTCCTCCGGAGGGTCTTTGGCTACCTCCGGAGGGTCTTCGGTCTCCTCCGGAGGGTCTTTTGGTGTCCTCCGGGGGGTCTTCGGTTTCCTCCGGGGGGTCTTTGGTGACCTCCGGAGGGTCATTGGTCGCCTTGCTTCGCCGGGTCGTGGGGCCGGTGTGGCGCCCCTACGACAACGGCCTAGATCTGTTGGGATTTTCGCCTTCCCGATCGACCCAGCCATTGTGGACCGTCCATCTTTGGATCAACGTCTCAGATCTTGAGTGCATTCGGACTTTCCGATTGCAACCTTGATCTGAGCCGTTCATCTTTAGATCAATGGCCCAGATTGGATGGACTTTCGCGAGGTCCGAGCGTCACTTCCAATCTGAACCGTTGGTTTTGATCTAACCATTGAGATCACGTGGTTGTTCGCGCGACCGTTCTCCAGCGCGCATGGGCCGTGCGATTCCAGATATACGGCCTATATCTTTTTCCACCTGTGGGTTATTTACGAAATTCGTTTCTCATTTATTTGTGAGCTGTTAATTGGTGTTAAAACTTGAAAAATTCGTAAGTAATTCGTTTTAGCTCCTTTTTAGTTGATTCCAGTTTTGTTAAATCTGGTTTTAACTAAGCGTTAATCTAAAAATGGTTGGAAGCTTAGTTTGGTTCCAGAAAATGTTGGGAGTAGAATTAATTCGGTTTAGCTTTATTTGTTGCCCTAAAAATTGCTTTAACTTGAAAAATGCATAAGTATTTCTCAGTAGCTCCTTTTTTAGTGAAACTAAGTTTGTTGGTTTCCTATGTTAGTGTGCTTATTTGTAGAATAGGTTTTAGGCATGCTGTGGACTCTTAAGTTTTTGTGGTTGTATTTATCTTGTGCACTTTTTCTTGTCTTTGAAAAATCATAGAAAATGCATTCTAGCTCCAAATGAGGTGAATAAAGTTGTGTTGTTCATCTCATGTGGTGCTTTGTTTACCATAAAAATCTCCAGTGCACCACCTTTCTGGAAAATTGTGCTAAAAATTTAATTTTGGCTAATTAGCAACCGAAATGGATTTTTCAGCATTTTTCAAACCAGCCAAACTTGTTTTGGCCATAACTTTGGCATTAAGTATCAAAATCAATTGATTCTTGTTGCTAAATTCCTTAAAAATCATGCTCTTACTGCTGTAAAAAATTTAGAGCTTTTGGTTGACTTTGGTTTTTGAGTCTTTTCGGTGTTCATCGTTCTTATCGGTTCTTTTCGTTCTTTCGATAGGTTCCGAGGATTCCTTTGAGCTTGAGTGTGATCCTCTGCAGCAAGAGAGCTACCAGCAAGGCAAGCAGATGTTCTTCCATTGACCATATTGATCCCATTACTTTTAAAGTCTAATATCTTGTTTACAAAGTATATGTATGCATTGCTTTTGTGTCAAATATTAATTTGTCGATTAGAGGTAGCTAATCCTATTGCATTGTTTCCCTTAAAATGTTCACCCCTGCCACTGAACCTTAAGTTATTAATCTCGCCGGTGAATTAGAGCCTGGTGGTTGAATTATGCTCTTTTTCTGTCTTTACGTTTTAATGCTTAGCAATGCTTAGCTACCGATAGAATTGGGCGATTGTCGACTTAGTCGATGACCTTGATCACACAAAAATCTATTATTAATTATGTCCAGCACCTTATGCTTTGTTAATTTTTAAAGTCAAAAACTTAAAATAAAATATTTTAGACTTGGGCACAATGATATGTTGGTGTAATTGTTGGGTGTGTACGGAATGGTGCCCGGGTCATCAAGGACCGAGTTACTTGTGTCACTAAACTGAGCAATATTTGCATGCTAACCACACGAGGGTATTGAGAACCCCTCTTGACTTAGTACTTTGGCGTGTGTTAGCTCCAAGTCGCAGGAGGTTACGTGTGTGTGTTGTGTTGAAAAAGAAACCGGTGTTTTTGTGTGGGTGAGCGGGAGTGGAATCCATCTAGGTTCTCCACACCGAAGGGCATTGTAATGGATCCGGGAGCTTTACCTTATATGGTAATTAACTTTCGGTTTTACAATGTTGCCGACTTAACGTATGGGGGTTTCCATTCCCATACGGGCTACTCGTAGTTAATACACAATATTGGAAATGTCTCGTAGAACTTAGCCATGCCGGCATACCAAAGCAAGTGTGCTAAATAGCTTGGTGAAAAGGCGGTCTGACGTGTGGGTACATTGGTACACCCCTACAGGGTATAAATCTATTCGAATAACTTCGTCCTAGGTCATGGACAATGCTTGGTAAGGCCGTGCAAGAATTAGACTATAACCTTTTAATTAAAACTTGATGTGGGTGGTACGAATGGGGAATTCGTGCTATTGTTGTGGTGACTATTGGGTTAGTCACCTCCAAGATGTCTTGTTATTATTATTTACTTGTCTCGCTATTTTTAAAAGATAAAAACAGATTGTATAACTTGCTTTAAATCTATTACTTATTGCAAATGAAACTTGCTTTGTGCTGAAAATTGAACCCTAGCCTTCTCCTTTGATTAAGCTTGCATCTAGCTATTATCTAGGCTTTGTTACTCGTAAGTCTTGCGAGTACATTTTTTGTACTCATTTGCTTTGCTTAACTGTTGCAGAGGAGGTTGATCCCCAAGGGAACGACTTGTGTGAGATGTGCTGCTTCTTGGACGACTAGCTTGGCGGCCTGGTCGGATTGCCTTGTGGGTAGTAGGCAAACCGGTTGGCTCTTTTATTTTGCCATCTTATGGCTTTTGCTTCCGCTATCTTTTTATCTCTTTTAGCTTGTGTGGCCGGTCGGTCACTTGTGTAATAGCTACTTAATTATGTCTTTGATTTGTAAAGCTTTGCTTCGGTTCTATCTGTTGTATGGAATTGATGCATACATTTTGTAAAGGGGTATGTGTACTGCATTTCTGGGAAGTACATGTATCTCGAGATTCGGATTATTTGATTTGTGATGCTAGGACCAATTGGATGGTTAAGCATTACAAGCCGAATAAACCGGGGTCCTCACAATTCTGCTTGTTGAAGCACATTTGTGGGAATCAACCAACACTGTAACCTGCAAAAAGATTGCAACAACTTAGTATTTACTTAGTACAACTTAAACTACGTTACGTTAGTGCCGTGACGCTTTAATCAATCCCAGTATGCGCAGTTATTCTCCAAGGACAATCCTTCTTCTTGCATTCTCCTCTGTACCTTGTTTTGTTAGTCTTACATTTGCCTATCTCAAACTCCCCCTTACTAGCAAACTGCCTCAAAGCTAATCTGAATTCCTTCATATTAGGAAAGGTGCTGCCCAATTCAATCTTGGGATTTTCCTTATCATGCACATGCACTGGCTCCACATGTGCATAGTCATTCACTAGTAAGTTGTCCTCTGTATCAATACCACCATTGTTCGGACCACTGGCATCATCATTCGGCTCCACATGTGCATACTCATTCTCCTGGGCCCTTAGCCCAAGCATGTCAAACATCTGGTCGTCCGTGATGTACACACCATTTCCATCCACATTAGTAGAGTCGGGTGGATCAACTTGGGGAATAGCAAACCCTGCCCCTTGACTAGCCCATATGAGAGTGTGTGTGGAGTCATCGCAAGGACTGACTGGTTCTTGCCATTGTGATGTGGAGTCATTAATAGGATCAAAATGAAAGGATAGGTGCGGAGGACTCACAGACTGACAATGCGAAGCACTAGAAATTCCACTGCAAATAGTTGACAAGTTTTTTTGCCTATCCACTATAGTGATGAACAAATTAACCAACTTAAGCCCTGTTTGGTAGAGCTCCAGATTCCTATTTTTCAGATTCTGCTCCTGATTATTTGAGAATCCACTTCTCTAAGAATCTGGAGCTGTCTGTTGAAAACGTTTGGTTGGTAGGTTGGCTCTAAAAACCATATGAGGGAGGATTAGAGGCAATTAGACCATGTTACCTCTCGTTGTAATACTTCAATTGTATTTGTATCTTTCTCCTTTGTATTTGTACACAAATAATAGAATTTTTCCACCAAATTTGTTTAGACCATATGAATGTTCAGAAAGACGCAAAGCATAGGTTTTGTTGTCTGTTCCCAACTTGGGAGCATCAACATTTGAAGAGTCCAAGGATACCTTCAGCTGCGAAATCTGCTGCTGAAGAACACGGATCTCACTCTTGTTTCTTTTTTTAAATACGAATATAAAGGCCAAGGCGTCGCCCTGGATCTAGATAGATAGATAGATGGATAGATATATATTCGTTTCTACAAAATCTGGCCTCTTCGAGATAAGGGTATCCGTATTTGGTCAATGCTATGACTTCTAGTACAACCTAACTATGGGCAAAAGTTTGGAAAGCTCCTGGCAGGCAGTGCCATCTTAACTCAAGCACCTCATCAACTGGGTCCAGGTAACTTCAGCCCACCAAATCGGCTTGAGCTTGCGTTAAGTGCGCTCATGCTTGCTTCGGTCGAGGACAAGCCTCCATTTGATAGCTCAGATGATGATCCTTCCCCTGCAGAAGATGTTTAGCTGAGAAAACCCCGTTTCTCCTGGAAATGTCGAGCACAACTAATTAAAATCATCATTCTAGGCTACTGGTAGAGAACACGTTGATACAATTAGACATGTAAAGTGTGACATCAAACTGAAACCAAACCAGACCTGGGATGCCTCTACCCTAGGCGATGATTCAGAGTTCAAACTATGGCAAAGATGGAACAGGTTCACTTCTTTACCCTCTTCAAAATTCGCTCTAAAGAAGATCCAATAGTTGGAGGAATGGATGATGTGACCTGCAATTCAAAGCATCTTTTCAGTTATCTACAAGGCAAAGAGGACAAAGCCTGCCTCATATATAAACAGTTTCATCATTGAAGTGTTGTGTTTGTGCATTATCTGACATGAGGCAATGGAACAACAAGGTAAAAGAGGTGCACTATCGCAACAGGGTCAAAGCATCCATCTTAAAATTTCGATGCAATCAAGAAGCTAAAACTTTACCCAAACACATGGAATCAATAGGAAAACATTTCATAAAAGAAAAAAAACTATGAACTACTGTCAGCTACAAATTTTGAGTAGCAGATGCAAACCGAGCAGCGTCAAAGAAACTTACTCAAAAGTCACGAGCGTCAAAGAAGCTTACCATCCAACAACTGTTGACCAAGTGAGATCAATCAGGAATTCAAAAGAAAAGAGCAGCCAAAGGGAAAAGTAACATGGTATCCAACAAGACATTATCTAACTATGATTATTTATCCAGAATCTTATGAAAAACAACAAATGAACAAGTAACGATAAAATCATCAATCACTTGTTTCATGACAAATCAGAGGCATTCATAGATCATTCACAAATCGATCCACCCTAGGGCTAAAGGCGACGAGGAGGGAGACAAAATAGGGAGGGCAAGGGGGAAAGACGGATGTCGAGCTTATCTTCGCCGGAGCCTGCCGGTGGTCCTCCGAAAACTACGACGGTGAAGAAGTCGGGGAACCCCAGCCTCTAGGGTTTCCGGGGTCGGCGGCTCTCGTGCAGCTGGCGGTGCAGTCCGGGCCTGCGGCGAAGCAATTGAGGACCGGAGGTGGCGCAGTCGAGAACCCGAGGCGGCGCAGTGGAGGAACTGAGGCGGCGCACGAGAGGGTGAAGGCAAGTTTTCGCCTGTCACGAGAGCTGCGAGAGGAGATGCGGAAGCGAGGTGGAAAGGCGAAGGGGCACAGGAAAGGGGTCTGTGAGACCCCAGTTTATTTAGCTTGTAATACTTAGCCTACCATTGGCTCTAGCATCACAAATAAAATACCCCGTGCCTTGATGAACATGTGCTTCCCAGAAATGCAGCACACATACATCTTTTACAAAAGCATGCATCATTTCCATACATCAATATAACAAGTCTAGCAACGACATACAAAATATAAAGTTATTACAAGACAGCCGACCGGCCAAAAGACAAAGGTATCAAATAACAACAGAAGCAAAAGGTGCCATAAGATGGCTTCAACCAAAAGACGACCGGTTAGCCACATAACCCACAAGGCAACAGACCGGGCCGCCAAGCTAGTCGTCCCAAATACCGCCTCAGCACAACTCACAAAAGTGAGTCCCTTGGGGCTCACCTTCTTCCTCTGCAGCAAATAAGCAAAGTAAATGAGTACAAAAATGTACTCACAAGACTTACGGGTAACAAACCTAGATACTACTACATGTAGGCGTTAATCAAAGGAGAAGGCTCAAGGTTAATTTTCAGCATAAAGCAAGTTTTTTTTGCAATAAGTAATAGTTTGAAGGCAATTTTGATAATCTGAATTTTATTTGCATAAATAACAGCGGGACAATAAGTAATAACATAAAGACATCCTGGAGATGACTAACCCAATAGTCATCACAACAATAGCATGAATTACCCATTCGTACCACCCATGTCAAGTTTTAATTTAAAAGGTTGTAGTCTAACTCTTGAAAGACCTTGTCAAGCGTGTCCATAACCTAGGACGTGGCTATTCGAATAGTTCAAAACCCTGCAGGGGTGTACCAATGTACCCACATCTCAGACCGCCTTTTTGCCAAGCTATTAAGCACACTTCCTTTGGTATGCCGGCACGGCTAAGTCCTACGAGACGCTTTCCAATGAAAAATGCTAATCAAGAGCCGCATGTATGGGGGTTATCACCTAATGGACCACCTTTTCGGTCCCCACTACGGACCCATACGTAGAGTAGGATACACCGGCCTAGGCGGGTGCTCCCCTCCCTACAAACTTGTCCATGTTGCATATAGTTAAATATACAACCCACCACGCGACTCATTAATTAACACCCCCAAAGTACTTAGTCAAGAGAGGTCCCATTTCCCTCTAGTGTGGTTAGCACGTAAAAATACTTTGTTTAGTGTAACAAGATGTTCGGTCCTTGTTGACTCGGACACCATTCCAATCACACCCAAAAGCACACCATCTTACCATTGTGCTCAAGTCCAAATCGTTTTATTTTTAGTTTTTGTTTTCCCAAATAAACAAAGCACAAGGTATAGATCATAAGTAATAACAAGTTTTGTGCAATCAAGGTCATCGACTAAGTCGATAACCGTCCAATTCTACCGGTAACTAAGCATGACTAAGCATCATATCGCAAAGACAATAAAAAGACCATAAATCATCCACCGGGCTCTAATTCACCAGTGTGGATAATAACCTAGGGTAGTGGCGGGGTGAACAATTTCAGGGAAACTATGCAATGGGATTAGCTACCTCTAATCGACAAAATAACTCTTGACACAAAGAAACATGCATACTTAGGTTTTGCAAACAAGATATTAGACTTTAAAAGTAATAGGAGCAATATGATCAAATGATGTTACACTGCTTGCCTTGCTGGAGGGCAGAGTTTGGCTGCTGTGGCTCAGATTCGAGATCAACAATCTCTTCGGAACCTAACGTGAAAAGGCGATAAAACCAATAAGAACGAAGAATACCAAACAAAACTCAACAGCAAAACTCATCCAAATCTTATGAAACTTATACAACAGCAAGGTTATGATTTTAAATGAATTTAGAAACAAGATTCAAGTCATTTGGATTAAGTATGAAAAAGTTATAGCTAAAACAATTTCCCTCAACCTTATAATTCTAGTGAAATTAATTACTGATACTGTTCATGGCATAAATTTTTGGAATGATCTAAAGTATGAAAATTTTATGCTAGGTAGATAATGGCATCCTAAGGTCAGCAAAGTTGGGTTTACTCAATTTGGAGTTAAAATAAATTAATTATGATTTTTCCTAAGTTGTAAAACTAGCACATAACATTTTTCAGAACTAAAACCATGATCAGAACCTATTCCATATTAAAGTATGCTAACAGAGGAATTTAACAAGATTGAGTTTGTACATTTTGGAGTTATACAGAAAAAGTTATGCATTTTACAAGGTTCACATTAATTTCTGGAATATCCAAAAATAGCTAAAAACAAGTTAACAATGTTTATAGAATTTTCCGTTACAGAAATATGTCTAAAAGAATTTTTAGATTAAACTTTAGTGAAACACGAATTTAATACAGCTGGAAGCACCTAAAAAGGATTTAAAATGAATTAGTTATGAGTTTTCAAAATTTTAACACAATTTTCAGTTGATAATTAAAGGCTTACCGAAATATAATCAAACTTATCAAAAATAAATCGATGTGGACGAACGTGGGCCTTTGATTTGGGATCGAACGGCCCACGCGCTGGAGAAATAGCGCACGCGCGCAATCCTAAAGAGGTTCACTGTTGGATCTAGATCCAACAGTCCACGTGGATTGGGACGTCCGGGGATCCGAACGACCCAATCAATCTTGATTGCAGATCAAAAATGGAGGGCCCAGGGCGCTGAGCGCTCCGGGTGACCCAAACAACACATGCATCTCAGCCGCTCATCGCGAGATGGACGACCCAGAGCGGTGGGGACCTCGGGAGGTCTGAACGGCCACTTTGATCTAGACCGTAGACCTATATCTGACGGCCCACGGAGATTGAGACCTCCGGAGTTCAAAATTTTAGATAGATCTAGACCGTTGATCTTGAGATCGACGGTCCACAATCAATGAGCGTTTCGCATGCGCCCGAGAGGGTTAAATGGCACAGGGGCCACATGTAAGTGACACACCGGACGATTTAGGACAGCTAATAAATACTAAAACCAATTATTAGTGATGATTAGCATTAATTGTGTCCTAAATATATCGCATAGAGAGGGTTTCAAGTGGGCAGGGCCCACCTGGCAGTGGCACAATCAGCGCTTTAGGACATCAATTAATTACTACAATGATTAGTAATTAATAACCCCAATCTCTGTCCTAAATACTTTGTTACTGCGGTTTTAGGCCTACGGGCCCACATGGCAGTGACTGCAAATGTCGGTTAGGACAAGCATTTAATGCTAAACAATGATTACTGATGATTAGTTAATGATTAGCATTAATGATGTCTTAACAGTGTTGAATAGCGCCAGCGGGGGGGTTAAGTGGCTGGGCCCACTGTCAGTGGCACAAACGATTCTTTCGGACATCAATTAAATGCTAACTAATCATTAACAGTGATTAACAATCATTAGCCATTAATGATTGTCTTAACGACAACGGCACAGAGGGAGTTCTCGTCCGGCAAAACCGAACGCAAATAACGGCTTGTCGCCGGCGGCTCCGGCCACGGCGGCGCCCACAAAGTACCAAAATGTGTTCGCAATAACGATGCGCACCCAGTTGAGGTGACCTCGATGGCGGCGACGGCCCACAACGCCGGCGAGCCGGAAGACAATGACGGTGACAAGATCGGCCGAAAGCGAAAATGGTCAAAAGCTCCGCAACAGTCCAAAGAAGCGGGTGCCACAGCGTCTAAGGACTAAAAAGAAGCTACCTTAGCCAAGAAGAGCTTCAAAGATGGCCGGAGAGGCTCGGACAGCAGAGAAACTCGCCGGAGCCAAAGAAGATGAAGTGAAAACGACAGTCTGAGCAAAAAGAGTGAGACCGGGTCATCAATATAGCTTCATTATAGCCCATAGAAGCTTCATGAGCAAAGAATTGAGAAATGAAGCACTCACCGGAGCTAAGGAAGAAAAGGATGATTTCGGCCGAATTTGAACAAACCCCAAATTTGACAATTCCTGTGAATGATGCCCAAAATTGAGTGAGGGGAAATGATTAGGGTATTAAGGAGTTCAAAAGGGTACAAGAAGAATTGAAGATGAACCACTGGAGCATCAAGGTCCACAATGGAGCTTCATGGCCGAAGATGGTGGTTTTGTGTTTTTCGGTGTTTTGAGCTCCACAAGCAAAGGAGCTAGGGGTGGCGTAAAAAAACACCAGGAGGGGTTTTGGGGACCTTATATAGCTAGAAAGTTAGGGTTTGGGCAAAAACGAGCTCCTCGGGTGGGCTTGGTTCACGGCATAACCATGGACCGAAAAAGAGAAATGATGGGACGCAGGGGTAGGGCGTGCCTACGGTCGAAAGCACCTACGCACACTAATTGTTCCGACCAGAGAGAGACGTTGACGAGGGAGCAGACATGACCAAGGCCATGCCGCCCACTGTGTTGCGCACGGCGCGAGGAAGAAGATGACCAGAGAAAAGCTAAGGCGGTTATGGACGGTCCGATTAAAAGTGGACGGCCGGGATTTGTACCAAAGCTTCTGAGGTGGAAAACAAAGAGGAGATCGTGAGCGGTTGGATTTTAATCCAACGGTTAAGATTTGAGGCGCAGCAAGGGGGTCTGGCTCGACCGAGTCGAAATGGTTGGGCTCGGGTCTGACTCGAGTCCAACACTTTTTGACTTAGGGTTTTTAACATAACAGCTGGACTTTGGGAATTTATTTAAGGTAGCAAAGCAACCCCAAAAATTCTGACATTTTTACAGGAGCTTGCTAACTTAGATATTAACCTTGTGTAAAATTTTCAGAGGTTTTTATGCAGTGTATTTTTCTCCAAAAATTCTGCAAGGTTCTAGAATAGGTTTTGACTGAAAGTCAAACAGGTTTGACTGTCCTCTAAAAATATTCAAACAATTTCTAAAAATTGTAAAAATTTTCAGAGGGGTCACACACCAACCCTAGAACTTAAGAAAAATATTTTCAGGAGATGATCACAAGTTTTAACACGGATGTTTTTGAAAGCCAAGATTTGGATCAAAAGACTTGTGACTTTGCATTTCCATAATTCTCGTACAAGAATTTTTTTAGAACATACAGGAAATACATGATGTAAGAAAAAGTTTTAATTTCTACTTATTTTTTTACATTTGAAACACAAGTCCAAAATTGGGATGTTACAGGGTCGGGCGGTGGAAAATCCCGGGGGTAGTTGGATGGCAATTGCGGGTAAAAACTTCAAACTTCAAGGGGTATTTTTGTTTATGCAAGTTAGATTCTCACAAGAATCTGTGGGAAGGCTGCTTCTCGTTGCTAATTCATTTTTGAGACAGCTCCTTGCGAGAATCAGGATTTGGTGGTTTTGAGAATCGGGGTGTTTAGTATAGCTCCACGAGAATCGATTGAGAAGCCGGGAGTAGAAGCTGTACAAAAAAGGGCCTTACTATCCATGTTTGCATCAAACAACCCCAAAAATTCGGCATCGCTACATATCCTTACTTGTGTTCCTTTCTTACTATCAAAGTACCATATCAAAACATCCTGCGTCGACCACCAATTTGACTTTCGTTTCAAGTCATCATTCAGATCCAACATCGAGTACAAATCTCTATCATCTACCACCAAATTGTGAGTTTTAGGTCCATATGACTTGGTGCTCCCATCATCAAGCCGTGCTACGTACGCAGCAAAGTTAGCAACTACTCTATATGCGGTACCGCACTCAACCCTACACCAACACAACCAAATAAATGAAATGCGAAGCACATGTTAGCTACAGGGAAGAGTCTTCTTCCACCACACATAGTCCACAATATGACAGAAAAAATATATTTACCCGCTGCTACAATGCGATTCTTCCATTTGAATTCCACTACAAATAGCTGGGGCAGGAAGTTCTTCTTTATCTTCTTCAATATATAGGGACTCCTTTTCAGACTCTAGAATCAGGGCTAGTGACTAGACAAGCAACATACAAATTAGTCAGATAAGTAAACAAGTCATTGAACAAGTAAATTGATAGAAAATTAGTCAGGCTAGGAGGGCTTGGGGTTCCCTCGAGGCCGGCCAACTATTGGAGGTGGCGCTTGTTTGGACGAGGACCAGGGGGAGTAGGGACCTGCAGGGTGGCCCGGAGACGAGGTGGCCGGGCGAGCTGGGGGTGGCCGCAACGGTCGGTGAGTTGGGGGTGGCTCGGAGACGCGGCGGCCGGCGAGCTGGGTGCCCCGGAGACACGGATTGGAGCAGGGGGAGCAGGGGGCAGGACCGGCGGCCGGCCGGGAGAGGGAGAGGGAAGGGAGCAGGACCAGTGGCTGGCGTCTCACGCCCTAGCTTGCGTGTTCATGACCGCAGGTGACCAAATGGATGGGGCAGCTTGTGGAATCTCACGGGCAGCAGAGGGGACCAGTGGATTCATAAGGGAGGGACAACATGGGCAGGGAATTGATGGGAAATTGGAGAAAAGAGGTGAGAATGACAAATTTCAAAGAGGAAAAAAACTGGAGTGGCATATTTCCAATTTCAAGAAACTCAATGACATATCTTGAAATGGCAGGATTCTTAATGGCATATATCAAAATTTGCCTAAAGAAAATGAGCAACATGTTCATTAAGGCAGAGAAGCACCAAAATAGTCCTCAATTTTCCCACCCCCAACTCTATGCTCGAAACCCTAGCCCTCGCGCCCCCGCCTGCCCGCCCGCGCTGCTCCCTCTTCCTCCCCGCGTCGCGCTCTTCTTCCTCCACTGCCACGTCTCTTCTCCTCCCCGCCGCATCCATCGCCGGCAGTGGCGGAACCACCGTAGGGGCAAGCCGGGGCGACTGCCCCGGGTCTCCTGGCCGGGTGAACCCCCCACGCGGCGTGTAACAGCCCTAACTTAGGGTTTGTATTTCCAATGTAAAATTTTGAGGAGAAATAAAAACTTTTGTTGTCTCATCAAATCATTTGGAAGTTTTCCAAATTTTCCCTAGCAATTTCCATTTTCTAAGAATTAAATTCTTGTGAATGGAAATTGTTGTCAGCAAATTCTTAGCTTTCAAACTTGTGATCATCCTCTGAAATTATTTTTCCTATCATCTTGATCATCCTATCTACCTCCCTGAATTATTTCACAATTTTTAGATTTTAGTTGCTATTTCAAATGCCCAAGTCAAACCAGTTTAGAAATCTGGTCAAACCCTTAGGCAGCAGCTTGTGAATTTTCTTGGGAGAAATCTAATGCATGAAAACTCCTGGAAAAATTACACAAGGGATTCCTCTGTTCCAGTTAGCTACCATAAAAATTTCAGAATTTTTGGAGCTCAGGAGCTACGTCTAAAAATTCCTCAAACCTTATCACCTTTTGAAATCAAACACGAAACACTGTTCCTCGCTCAGACCTAACTTAGACTCGAGTCCGACCGCACTAATGGACTCGGTCGCACCGCCTAGCTGCACCGCATGAGCCCGATGGCTGTCAGCCGTCCGATGGAGATCGAACGGTCCACGTTGCTTGTCTCGTCGACCTGTCCGAATGCATACATCAATCTCGACCGTCCATCTTAGATCCAACGGTGAAACATTCTTGATCGAGTCTAAGCGGTGCTCGCACCGCTTTGTTTCTTTCATCGCAAGTGGACCCCTCCTGTCGATGACGCCCTCGTCTTCTCATGGCTCGCGGAGTTCGCCGGCAAATTCGCATGCGTGCCACGCACTCGTCGCCGCCACGTCGTGGGCGCGTGTCCTTCTCCGGTGTCGCGGACCTTCATTACCTCACCGCGATCACTCACATCTCGTTTTCCCCGCTCTGTTGCTCCCTCCGCCCACTTCTCAGTTTCGGTCGGAGAAGAAGGAGAGGGCAGCGCCACCACCTCGTTGCCGCTTGTGCTTCCGCAACCTTCGCCGCCTTCCTTGTTCCTCGCGCATCCATTTTTCCCATCCCGAGCTCGTGGCATCCGATGAAATCGTTTGGAGCCACTTCTTCGTCTTCAACTCGGTTCTTTGCGCCCCGCAAGCTCGTTTGTGTTCGGTGAGTCTCTAGCCTCGCTACTTGGTCCTTAGGATCGCACCGATGCAATCGAGTCTAACGGTGACTTCATTTTCATCTTTGGTGCATCATTGCGGGCGTGCGATCGAATCTTCTCCAAGCTTGGCGATTCGCCGCGCGGCGGTCCGGCGCCTCGGATCACCTTCGTCGCCATCGTCTTATGCTTTACGCTCACAGGGATCAAGGCGGGCCGAGGCGCACTTTCCGAGCCTTCTAGAAGCTCAGAGGCGTCCTCGCCGTGGGAGCCGTGTCTTCTTCTCCGCCTCCGGTCGTCGCGAGCTCAACTCCGGTGACCATCGGACCCCGCGTCGCCACCTCTGGGTTCGCGAAGTCTCTGTGCACCCGAAGGTATCACTCACTCGTTTTGAAACTCACCGTTTGCGAGATCCACCGCGCGCCGCGCCGCCGTCTCTGTGCGCGCCGGTGAACCGCCGGTGATGTTTAAGTTTAGCACTAATCATGTCTAGTTTGAGTCTCTGACTTGTGGGCCCTCTCTGTTAATCGCGTTTAGGAAATCCTTTAATCCAACCGTTATGTTACTCTCTTAGTCACTGCCATGTGGGTCCATGCTGTCAGTTGGGGGTTGTGCAGCTTGGATGCTACGTTTTCTCTGTTGGGAAGCGTATTTCTCTGTGTGTAAATGTCGGAAGTACACTTTGATAAGTCAAAACGTATTCTTAGAATACGCCGACGCCGTCGATGGCGCCTTTGGTCAAGTTTGACACGTCGCCGTTTTTCGTGGTCCCTTTGTCGCTGGCTAGGGCTAGTGGCTGTGAGTGTAAAAGATTTAAATGCTTTAGTATTTACAAATGCTTTTCTGTTGTAATCGTTAATTCAATTAAACTTAGAAAATGCATAACTAATTCAATTTTTATCCAAATTGCATGAAACCAGTCTTTGTTAATCTTCATTTTAAATGTACTATTTACTAAAATTAGTGTCAACCTTGTCCTGTATCAAAAATCTGTTAATTAATTTAATGTTGTAGAATGTAGTCTCCAAATTAGAAAATGTATATCTCTTTCAATAAATGTCCAAATTCAATGAACCCAATTCTGTAAAATTTCATTTTTAGTATACTAATTTTCAGGATAGGTTTTAGATACTGTTTCTGTTCATGAAAATTTATTAAGCAATTAACTAGTGTTTTGATGTGTTTTTAGCTTAGAAAATTCATGGAAAATTCTTAATAACCTAAAATGATTTGTTCTCTGTTTCTAAAATTTTGTTATATCATGCTTAGGTTGCTGTGTGAGTTTGGTTTGTTTTGATGTTGTTGTATGTTTGAGTTTGGTCGGTGTTATTCGTTCTTATTCGCTGTTTTGTTCTATCGTTAGGCTTCGATATTTGCGGTAACCCTGAGAGCGACCCTCCGCAACAAATTGAGCAACAGCAGCCAGGCAAGCAGTTTGATCATAATAATCCCAGTATTTTAAAATCTAATATTTTGTTTCAGCTGTATGTATGCATTGCTTAATTTGTGTTAAATTGATTAGTTAAATCCGTAGTTGCATATCCTGTAGACAAAATATTGATCTCTACTACCTGAGCCTAGGTTATTTGCTGTGATTAGAGGTCGCTGGATGATCTCTTATCACTTAGTAGATTACGAGTTCAGTTGCTTAGCCATGCTTAGCTACCGGTAGTTTTGGGCGATCATCGACTTAGTCGATGATCTGGATCACATAAAAATTATTACTGTTCTTATATTCCAACTCGTGCTATGTTAATTGCAAAACTAAAACGAAAACAAAAATGATTTAGACGCGGCACAATGGTAAGATTGGTGTGATCTGTTGGGTGTGATCGAAAGGTGCCCGGTCAATTAAGGACCGAACATCTTGTGAGTGAATTTTTATCCAGCATTTCGCGTGCTAACCACACTAGAGTATATGGGACCTCTCTTGACCTAGTACTTTGGCGCGTATTGGCTCCGGTCGCAGGAGGTCGCAGGAGGATGGAGGTGGGAGCATGGTAGTTGTCCAAAAGCTTTATCCCGAGTGGGTAGTTGTCTTTTCGGCTTTACCATGTAAGCGTATGGATTTCTATCCATACGAGCGGCTCGTAGTTAATACACAATATTGGAAAAGTCTCGTAGGACTTAGTGTGTGCTAGCATACCTTCTAAGTGTGCTTTGGCTTAAAGGCGATGCGAAGTGTGGAGTGCATGGTACACCCTGCAGGTTAAAACTATTCGAATATCCTCGTCCTAGGTGATGGACACGCTTGGGTAAGCTTTTCAAGAGTTAGACTACAACATTTAAATTAAAACTTGATGGGTGGTACGAATCGGATTCGTGCTATTGTTGTGGTGACTATTGGGATAGTCACTTCTAGGTTGTTTATCTTTCGCTTTTGTTATTAATATCCTTCTTGTTATTTCAATCTTAAAAATGAATTGCAAACTTGCCTTTAAAATCAGATACCTTATTGCAAATGAAAATTGGCTTTATGCAAATGAAACATATGACCTCCACCAAATAAGCTGCATGTAGCTTATGGACAGTGCGCTAGTTCACACGTCGGTCTTGCGGGTACAAAGACAATCTTTGTACTCGTGTGCTTTGCTTAATGTTTTTGTTGCAGAGGAGGAAGGTGAGCCCCAAGGGCCTCACTACGTGAGTCGTGTTGCCGCTTTCGTGGGCGACTAGACTTGGCGGTCCTGGTCGGATGCCTTGTGGGTTGGAGGCACGCTGATTGGCTTTGTTTATAGCCATCTTATGGCACTTTTGCTTCATTGTCGTTCTTGTTATTTGTGTACCTCGTGGCTTGTCGGCCTTTGTCTGTAATAACTCTACTATTTGTTTATCTTCCGTTTGGTAGTGTAGTGTTTGGACTCTATGTTTGGAATGGAGTTGATGTCTAATTTTGTACCGAGGTGTGTATACCGCTCGGAAGTATACATATCTCGAGATCGCTTATTTGATTTGTCTTTGCTAGGACCGGTGGTTGGTTAAGCATTACAAGCCAAATAAATCGGGTCCTCACACGCGAGGCAATGACGGCGAGCGCGGCCGGGCGTAGAGCGCGATCGCGGACAGACAGAGCGCCAGGCGACGGAGCGTTGAGCCGTCGACTGTCGAGGAGAGGCGAGGGCTCGAGGCACTGACGCCCGGCCGCCGATGCCGGCGACGCTCCAGCCTCGAGCGTCGGCCTCAGCGCCGCGCCGGCGAGCGACGCTGCTCGCCTCCCACTCTCCCGAGCCTCCAGCCTCCAGGCTCTAGCGCCGCTGCCGCGGGCCGGCGACGCTTCTCGCCCGACCTCCCGGGACGCGGGCCGCGGGCAGTGCGCGCATCGCCTTTGCTGCTTTGCCTCTGCTGCGCTCTGCCTCCTCCAAATCCGAGCGAGAGGTAATATAATCTCGTAAATTTTTATGTGGATTTGATTTTCTTTGCCTATATCTAGATATCTTGTATCGGTTTTCTTTTCATATCATCACAAGAATATTACAATGGAGATCGCCGTGCGTTGCAGACTACATGATGCAGCAAAAAGAAGTGGCGCTGAGCGGTGATTAAGAGTTGTCAAGGTTTTGAATTTTGTTTCAATTTTAGTAAATTTTGATGTCTTGTAGGAATTTTGATCTATGTTGTCTGGTTGTATTGGTTAGATCTTGACAATTTGAACAAATTTGATATCATTAGTTATATTGACAACTGAATCACATTGTGCTAGGTATTTGTGCTAGGTATTTTTTTAAGGGAATACTACGAGTTCGCCCGGGTCAAACAAATCCTGGTTCAGCCACCGATCGCCGGTGTCCCACCTCCTCCCTCCCCTTTTCCTCCTCCTAGTCACGCCGCCCCGACCGGATCTGCGTGTCGCCTCCGACCCCCGAGCGCCCAGCCGCGCCGTCGCCCACCAGATCTGCGCGCTCCCACCGGATCCGGGCCATCCTCCTCCGACTCCGACCCGACAAGCAGCCGCCTGCGTCGCCTCCCTCCTCCGACTCGAACCCGACGAGCACGGAGGCCCACGCTGCCTATCTCCTCCGACCAGCCCGCGCAGCCTCCCTCCTCCGCAGCCTGTCGCCAATTTGTTCCCGCCCGCCCAGTGACAAGCAGCCCACTACCTCCCCCGCCATTACCCACATGGCGGCCATGGTGAGGGAGGAGGAGGGGGGGCCCACGAGCCGCGTGCCGCACCTGCTGTGGATGCGTTACCCCGTCGACATCGACGCCTTCTCCGGCTGCCCCGTCGCGCACCTCCCCCGCCTAGACCCCAGGTGCCTTCCCCATGCTCCCGTTTGTCTTTTTTTTTTTTTTTTTAAATTACTACATTAGCAGGCGATTCACTAGTATGGGAGCTCCTAGGCATAGTAGAGTAGAACATAGAGTTATATTATGGCTTGGATTTAGGTGTTGATAAGTAGGCGGGGTAGCCACAGTGCGAATGCTAGCTAGTTTTCACTCTCGTGGAGTCGAGATTGGCTAAGAAGTGACTTTTTTTCGGCTTGGTTGCACGTTTAAGTTGTTATACTGGATTCTGCAATTTTGAGCTATGACCTATGAGCTAGTGTTCCAATTAGACAGCAATGACGCAGTGGCATTTCAATGAATAGCTTGTGCTCGTAGCATTTAGGCAGGTTGTAACCGTTCCAGGTGGAAGTTCTCTTAGCATTAGATGCATCCATTTTGTTCAGCCTAAAGTGAACTAGTAATTTCACTTGTTTCGCCTGTCTCGTTTATCCCCTCGTGTTCAATGTGGTTAATTTTGTTGAGCTACAAATGAAATAGCATGGTTAGTCTTGTGATGGCTATGTTTTACTGTTGTAGATTGGCCGAGGCGTTGCAGAGAATGGGAATTGAATCATTTTTCCCAGTTCAGGTAGCAGCATGGCTGGAAACAATTGGTCCTGGTGCTTTTGAGAGGGATATATGTATTAACTCCCCAACTGGATCTGGCAAAACTCTTGCTTATGCCTTGCCTATTGTGCAAATGCTCTCCACTCGGAAAGTAAGGTGCTTACGTGCTTTGGTTGTGCTACCTACACGGGATTTAGCTTTGCAGGTTTGTGCAATTTCCTTTTACCTTCTAGAAACTTATGTCAGCTAGTCTGTAGCGTTAACAATTGAGTCAGCAATTTATCTGTTTCATATTCTTCAGGTCATGTTAACAAATGACAAGTGTTTTCTGTTTGTTTATTTGATTCCAGGTTAAAGAGGTTTTTGATGCTATTGCTCCTGTGGTGGGATTGTCAGTAGGGTCAGCAGTTGGTCAATCGTCAATAGCCGATGAAGTTTCAGATCTTGTTAACAAGTCCAAACAAGAGCTTTACCCAACTCTTGATGAAGAATATGTCCAAATGGAACCGCAGACTAAAGTTGATATATTGGTGGCAACTCCTGGAAGACTGATGGATCATATTAATATGACAAAAGGTTTCAGTCTGGAGCATCTTCAATACCTGGTAGGCTTATTGGCAACTTTTATGTCCTCTTTGCATACCTCCTTCTGCATCTCCTTATGCTTCCTCTGTTTACTTACAGTGATTCAAATTAACTTTCATTTGCTCTGGATCCACTGGTCATTTCCTTCCATGGAATTGTTTTTTTCTTTCAAATATTATGTACATGGCAGATATTTCAGTGATCGAAACTTGTTTTTGTTCTGTCTTATTACTAGCTGAACTTGCTTGCCAGCTGTTTTGCATACAATGGACAGCGGAGTATGTACCTGATGCATTAATAGGTCCTGTCATGCATATTTAAGGCTTTGCAATGTTCTAAGGAAATATCGAGTGTAGTATTGTATGTGTGCATAGTACCATGTACATTTAAAGAAAGATATCATGTAGTTTTTTCCCTTACTGAGATTATACCCGGGCAATGAATTTTGACCATAGTGTATACAATTTACTTTTCACCCAGCCTATACCCGAAATTCCAAATGTATCATACAATATTGCATATCATTGTCTTCACTAATGGCATCAACACATTTTATTCCAGGGATTTTCGGACAGTCAAAATAACTTTCCAGATTCACTACTTCTTTTAGATCCTTACTATGGTTGTCTTTTCAAAACCATGCCGGTGTTACCTTTGCTTGCAACATAATTTCACATATTCTGTTTATGTTGTTTTCACAGAATTATTTGATTGACAGGGCCAGCAGTTTGTAGTATTTGTCTACCTAGTCTGACATGAACTTTAGTCTTGGCATTAAGAGTGTACTTTTCCATCTTATTATTGCCTCGTACTTCTACTTACTATCTTGGGATTTCAGGTTGTTGATGAGACAGATAGGATGTTAAGAGAGGCATATCAGTCCTGGTTGTCGACAGTTATCCAGCTTACTTGCTCGATTAATCAAGATCATTGCTGGGTTGACGCTGGTGGAAAAACTCTACTACATCCATTGACTACCATTAGAAGATCGTAAGTCCAACTCTATGCCATTACATCCTCATATATTGTTCTCTCCCACTTTAGTTAAGATTCACAGATTAGACTATATTTTTTGCACCTTGCGATTCAGTCTTTGGCCTTTCCTGCTATTACTACCATAATGATTTATATTTCAATTGAGGATTGTATTAATGTACAATTGAGGATTGTATTAATGTACACTATGGCATATAGGGGTGTCGAGCGTGGGTTTAAAGGTAAATGCTATCCAAGATTGGCAAAGATAATTTTGTCTGCTACACTAACTCAAGATCCTAGCAAGCTTTCTCAACTTAAGTTGCACCATCCCTTGTTGTTGAACAGTGGGAAGAAGCGTTACAGAATTCCTACAAAGCTGGAGTCGTACAAGCTGGTTTGTCTCCATCTCTATGTAGCACTTTTTTTTACTGCATCCAAGGTGTAAAAGGCTGTTGGAAACTCTGTTGTGCTTCCTCATTCATCTTGGCTATGCTTCTATTGCAGGTCTGTAAATCTAACTTGAAACCGCTGTCTCTCATTGTTCTTCTCCAAGAGCTGCATGGGGAGAAGTGCTTAGTGTTTACTTCATCTGTAGAATCAAGTCATAGACTAAGCACTTTGCTGGGATTTTTCGAAGACCTACCCTTTAAATTTAGTGAATATTCAAGTTTGCAGCGTGAATCTACTCGAAGGTAAGTTACTTATATTTACTTCCCACAGGAAATTAAAGTGGCCATAAGATATAAAAAAGTTTGCAAATATAATCTCTAGCTGAATATGTCCTATTGAGGTTCTATGGGTCGTTTTTCAGAATTCAGAGCATTTGAGTGTGAACTTAAGATAAAAGCAGTACTCGTAAAGTATATGTTGTATTGATGATGGGATGAGATAATCATGTGTTGAATTTATTCTCACCTTGTGATATCAGTTAAACTTCTCTCTTGCAGGAAGACACTGGAGGCCTTCAAGGAAGGCAAAATAGATGTTCTAATTGGTACAGATAGGATGGCTCGAGGAATACATATTGATGGTTTAAGATATGTTATCAATTATGATATGCCACCGTATGTGAAAACATACATCCACCGAGCAGGTCGGACTGCTAGGGCAGGCGAATCTGGATCTTGTTTCACATTTTTAAGGAAACATGAGGTAATGCATTGTCTTAAATGTTAACAGTAATAGGTAGCTTTTCAGGTGCAATCATTGCAGTGGGTTTATTGATTAATATGCCATGGTAATGTACGTGACATGAGCATATATGTAAAAGATGCGGAACAAAAATTGACCTCATCCCTGTACTGCTGGGGTTAAGGAGTTAAGCACATGAACAACAAGTTGAGTATTTATTGACTTGGTGGTTGTTAGTTTGGTGCTATATGATTTGTTGTAGAAAAATATTGTAGGGGCACTGCCTACTGAGCACCGAGACATGCTGATTTGGATTAGGTCTTACGAATGCATAAAGCACTTTGATTCCCATTTTAGAGTGAAACATATGTTTGTACTACCATATGTATAAATAACTATGGTCTGGGAAATCCACCTCCTTTTTATTACCAAAAGAATGTCCAACTAGATTATACCCAGAGGCGAGAGCTGGTGCAATCAGATTAATCTCAGTGTAATTCTTTGTATTGCTCTTTGTATTTTTATTTGTCATTATTTTCTTTTTGTTTGGGTTGCTGACTGAAATCCTCTGTAGGTCAAAACTTTTGACAAAATGCTCAAGAAGGCAGATAATTCTAGCTGCAGTCTTCGCTCAGTACCCGAGGAATCAATAGAATCCCTTCATCCAGTTTTTTCCAGTGGTGAGATAACGGTCCCCTATTTCACTTAGAATGGAATGTTGGTGTGTTATTACCCATATCTTTGATGCTTCATTCATTCTAATATATATATATTTTTGGATGGGTTGTTAAAAGCTTTAAAGAAACTGGAAGAGTCTCTCAAATCAGAAGCAGCAATGAAATCTAAGTCGGGCATAAAATGACAAGTGCTTCGAAAAGAAAGAGAACCATCCAGAAGTGAAGTAATAGATTAGTTGTAGTTCTCCATAAGATGTTACATTTGTATTTGCTACATATATAGATTTGGTGAGTTCTACTTTCTCAGATGTCATGCAGTTCGTCCTACCTGTTTGAGTATCTGACATTCTTAAAGTGATCGACGTAAACTAATAATGGACAACCGTATTTTTCTAATGCTGTTTCTTTTTTATGGTCAGCATAATTCATTAGTTATTTCATATTTGATCGACAAATTTATCATTTCCTATGTTTTTCATATGCCCATCTCCTTTAGGCAATTATCGCCCCTGACAATTCTGCAGCTGGCTCAGCATTCATCATGGATATCCAAAACAAGAGGGGATGGCCTGTTGTGTATGGTAATCCATTTGTTGTGCTATCTCCAAGCAGCTTTCGCCATGTCTGCAGCGTGCTGCTCACTTTCGTGCACGGTACAGTGGATTTCTCCTGCTTTTACTACACTAGGGAAAGCATTCTTCTTTCCTTCTGCAGTGTCAAACCATCGACTGTGTTTTTAATTTTATAGCTAGAGGAGGAATGTACCCCAAAGAAAAGTCGGGTACCTTCACATCAATCTATCAGCAGTCGTAACCTTTCAGTTATGCTTTACACTTGATATTCGTTTCTGTCTTTGTCAATAACATAATTTAGTGCCATTAATTGGGAATTGTCAAGCTAGCAAATCACGCAGAGGACTGAGAATCCCTTTGCTTTCGTTTCGTCTCATTCTCTCTTTTTTTGTTGCAATTTTGACACCCCATCTTCACCCCTGCAAAATGTGCATTGTCTTGTGGTCCGTCCAATGCTAGACTGCTTTTCTTTTGGAGCAATTTTAGACTATTTTTCCTCGTGTTGCCCCTGTTCATCAATCATCAGAGTTGTCACTGTGATTTGTTTAAAATCAAGATCAGAGATGCCCTTCATTTACTTCACCAACGTGGGCGCATCTCCTGTCCGGATCCTTCAGATCTGTTCACCGTATCAAGTAAATGTGCATGCAGGCTACCACTCCAAGCTGCAATATCCCTTCCCTGCCTTCAATTGGCACGTCGCGATGGGCTGGCTCAAAGTAAACAAATCGAGAAGGAAGAAATGCCCCTTGCCGCATCGTTTAACTTTGTTATCGCCCGCGTCGCAACCATTGTTGCTGCATCTTAGGGGTAACCTGTGCAATGTCTTCACCGTCGTACAGCGTACATGGCGTTTCGGCCCAATATTGGGTGTTTCCGCCGTAGCATAGCTGTTCCCCTAGGCCCTGTTTGGAACGTAACTCGAAAAATCTAAAAATCTTCCCGGTTCTTGCGGGAATGAACCGTTTCTCGTGAAATCCCTGCGTTTCGAGTAGGGGTGCAAGTGGGGCGGGTCGGCCCGCGAAGCCGCTGGCCCGCCCTGCAAAATAAGCCCACAAAAATTTCCGCAAAAAAACGCATCAGCAGGGCGGAGTGTAGCAGGCCGGCCCGCGTATGCCGCCAGTTCGCCGCATAAGAGCGAGTTGTGATTCCCGACTCGCCCCCACACCAGCGTCTCTCTGAACCCTAGCCGCCTCCGCCGTCTCCCGGCGCGGCCGACTCCTCCGCCGTCGCCTTCATCCTCCATTGTTATGCCTCTCGGAGTCGGGCAAAACAGAACAAAGCAAGGACTGGGAGACACAAGAAATTGCAAAATTCCATTCGCATCTCCGGTTGCTTCTCTTTTGTAAGGTTCGCTTGTTGCAAGATCTCCGCGTCTCCTCTTTAGGGATTTCCTTCCTCATCAATTCTTCTTCGTCTTGGTTTATTTGTTTGATTTCTTGCAGCTCGTTGGTTGTTGGCACGAAGCAGCAATGGCGGGGAGGGCCAACATTCCGACGAACAAATCCGCTTTCATTGACGAGGTGATCTTATCCTCTTTTTTACCCTAATTTTTACCATTTTTGCTTAGATCTGGGATAACGAAAATGAATCAACTTAATAGCAAAAGATTGGGAGACTAAGAAATGTTTGCATGTAGAGCGTTCTTAGTGTTGTTGCTGTGAATCTTGTGGTGATTGTTATGGTCCGGACTCCAGAGAGGTTTACAACTCTTTACATTGACCTCAGAAGGCATTCTTGCATTTGTGTCAGTTATTTGGTTGGTGTTGTTTTTAACAAGAACAACCCTAGGGAGGTAGTGAGGGCAACCAGCACCAAACCAGCCTACAAATTTGCTGGCAGTGTCTTGAATTTTGTCCAATGCACAGTGTTGTTGGAAGGTGTTAGTGTGATTACAGTTGGCAATTTGTTGTAGTGTGCTCTTGCTAGTCTGCTAGATCCTGGAGATAGATGGACCAGGGCCAGGTCATGAAAACTACTCATATCTTGTTAGGGTCTGTTTGGAATGTTTGGAAAGATTTTTCTCAATGAACAATTATTCTAGGATATCTAAGATGCTGCCAATTCTGGAATCAGAAAATGACTCTCCCTTGTCTCAATGTATCAACCACTTCTGTTTGGGGGCTAAAGACATGTTTACTGACAGTAGGCAGCCCATTCAGCCATGCTACTACACACACCAATTGACAATAGGTGTTATTATATTTGACTTGTTAATATGCTTATTGTTGTTCTTTTCTTATATGTAGGTACCTTGTCCCTGCTGACCTCACGGTTGATGTTGGATTCTAAAGTTGTTAATAAACAACTGACTTACCATCTGCAAGCTGTCTATGGAGGCTCAAGAGGGAGGGCTAGGAGCTGGCCAAGAAGGACATGACCGAGGTCATGTGCCGTCGCAAGCTGCACAAGGACATGTTCATGAACAAGTGGGAGCTTCTTCGGGCAGCTTGTCGGTGGCAAAACGGAAAGCCCCTATGATAAAGCGGCAAAAGCCCCGGGCGGCGAAGCGGTTAAGTTCACCGATAGTGACAATGGTGAGGTCTCCAGGGATAAGGCTCATGATGTCTCCAAGGCTATTGTCCCCATCTGCTTCACGGGCGAGGTCCCCATCTGTGCCACGGGCAAGGTCCCCATCTACAATGTCTCTGGCTCTTGAGGAAACAAGAAGTGTTCTTGGGCATGGTAAGTTCTCCAATCTACTACTATTGGTTTGATCAGAAGTTTATACATTCATATTGTCTCATTAGCATTATACTTGATCTTTGTCGTAATACATGTTTCCATGCTAATGATTTAGGATCTTCGGGTAGAACTAGAAGACGCAAACTTAAATCAGATATTTGGAGTGATTTTGAGCCTATATATGTTGGTATGAAACTTATAGAAGCTCAATACATTCACTGCAACAAATTGTTTAAGGCTACACGTGATGTTGGCACAAGTAGTTGTCGTAGGCATTTGGAAAGTTGTGAGGAAAGAGCTAGATTGCATCAGCTGGTAGATCAGATAAACTCTTCTAATTTGTCTCCTCATGCTACTACTCTGAAGGATTGGAAATTTAACCAAGAAGTCTCTCGGCAAGAACTTATGAAGTTGATTGTCCTGCATGAGTTGCCCTTTGGCATAGTTGAGTACCCTAGATTTAAGAGCTTCGTGACTAGTCTAAATCCATTATTTAGACTTGTTTCTAGAACTACCATCAAGGGTGATTGCATTAGTGCGTATGAGCAACAAAGGTTAGCTCTACGAGAGGTTTTGATGGCCTCAACTTATAGGATGTCTCTCACAACACATATGTGGACATCTAATAAAAAATTGGGCTATTTGTGCATCATGTCATTTTATCGATAATAGATGGAAGATGCAAAAAAGGATCATAAGGTTTACTCTCGTAGAGACACCACACGATGGTAGAACTATGTTTAATGCAATATTGAAGAGCATCCAAGATTGGTAAGTAGAAGATAAGCTCTTCAGTATTACGTTAGACAATGCATCAGTAAATGACTCTATGGTGAGTTCTTTGCAAGAGCATCTTGTTGCGACAAATTTGCTACCTTACAAAGGTAAACTATTTCATGGTCGATATACTGCGCGTGTCTTCAATCTTATTGTTCAAGAAGGGTTTAAGGCCATGAGTGGTGCTACTAGCAGTATCAGGGACAGCGTAAAGTATGTCAAGAGCTCACAAGCTCGCAAGCAAAGGTTTGAAGAGATGATTGAGCAAGTGGGCATATCATGTGAGAAGCGGCCCCCCCTTGATGTATCTACTCGGTGGAATTCAACCTATCTCATGCTTAATTCAGCCTTGCAGTATAGGAGGGCATTTGAAGCTTTGGCACGGGAGGACACTCAATACATACATTTGCCTTCAATTGAAGAATGGATAATGGCAGATAAACTATGCAACATGTCGAAGGTATTCTATAATGCCACTCTAGTAGTTTCAGGTTCAAAATACCCTACTGCCAGCTGCTACTTCCATGAGATTTGGGAAGTGAAGAAAATGTTGGAAAGAGAGTCCTTGAATCCAGACATTGTCATTGCATGTATGGTGGATGAAATGAAGCGAAAATTTCAGAAATATTGGGACCTATCATTCTTGAAAATATGTGTTCCTGTTGTTCTTGATCCTAGATTCAAGTTGGGCTTTCTTGAGTATCGCTTGAGCCGTGGATTTGGGGATAGTGCATATCGATACTTTTCCAAAGTGAAGGAGGCAATTAGAAAACTCTTTGATGAATATTCCTCACAAATAGGAGACTCAAGCATTGGGAATGCACAAGAAGACAGTAATGCTGAGACAATTATTGATAAAAGTAACCCATAGGCTGATTGGGGGCAACATCTCAATGCACAACAAAGGAATAGAGTAAGTGAGCTTGACAAATACTTGGAAGAAGAAACTGTTCCCATAACAGTTGATTTTGACATCTTACAGTATTGGATGATGTTTTCCACTAAGTATCCAGCACTTGCTCGCATGGCACATGATTTGTTGGCAGTCCCTGCATCTACTGTGGCATCGGAGTCCGCATTTTCTACTGGAGAGAGGGTTATAAGTGACTACAGGAGTAGGCTGACCAGCGAGACTATTGAAGCTCTTATTTGTCTCCAAGATTGGATAAGAGCAGATGGTACATATACTCTTCTCTCTACTAAAAATTCTAGATTATGTTATGCTAAATACTTTTGTCAGTGTAATTGCATATTGATTCATTTTCATTGTTTCAGACACTAATGACAACACAACAAGTGAGATTCGGGATGGTGATGATCTCCTTTAATCTATAACTTCGTATGATCTCTTTTAATTTATTACTTCAGGTAATCCCCTTATAATATTTTATCAGTGAAAAGATGTTGTTTACTGCTACCGATGCTCTCTAAAAAATAATGTTGTTTCTGGCTATAGATCAAAGATAGGCATCTCAGAATGTGAATCTCAGAATATGAAAAGGCTCTAGTTAATGTTGTAAAGCTCTGTGACATGATCTTGATAACTTATCTTTATTATTTATCAAGTTAAATAACATGGATAGACACACATATGTTCCATACCTTCTGTGCCATAGTAAGTTCAGTTAATGTATAATAATTGTTTGTATTTTATATTTTACAAAACATAATGAAAGCTGACTCTTTTATTTTGTTTTTAAAGGATCACGGTGCAATATCTACCACATCTCCATTTAGCTATCAGGGATAATTTGCTTCTGCCCTCAATCCCTGTTATAAGAAATCTCTGGAGTTAATCATGGCTTTCGAGTAAAACTGCCACCCCAACTGTTTGTAGGCAATGGAAAGTTCTTCATGCCATGCTCTTCTGTTTGTAGGCAACAAGATGTTCGTGCAACTGAATTCGACAAGGTGGAAATGTACCAGTCATACCGGCCTGGCGACATTGTTAGAGCTCTAGTTGTTAGAGTCTTCTGTTACTTTTATTTGAAGATTTCTAGCTTTTGTGATGGGAAGTAGTAGTTTTGTGATGAAAATTTTACTAAGTGTTGTTATAATTTGTTCTAAAGCACATCCAAGTGCTGAATTAGTAGTTTTTTTGTTGAATGTTGGAGGTATCAGCTATTCATGTGACATCACTTGTAATTTGCTATGAAGCACATTCAAGTGCATATGTAGTTTTTTTGTTGCATATTGAAGTATTCATATCAACTAATTACTTGTTAAAATGCTTTTATGAGTATAAATGTCTTTTTTTGTTTTTTTTTCAAAATTTTCAGTATTGTTTTGGGATTTTTCTAAAGCATTACTAATGCTAATAGGGAATTAGGGATTAGTACTAAGCAAAAGCAAAGACGCACTACTGCATACTGTTGCTTCAGTCGCTTCTCAAATACTACTGCATGTTTGCATTGCGCTGCCCACCACGTATCTAGTGGCTGCATGTCTGCGTAGCTTTGTGGGCAGCCGCCAAGCCCACTACATATCCTACGGACTGCATTGCGGGCTAGCGGCTGCCCGCAAATTGCTCGGTGGCCAGCGTGGGTGGGCGCGGGCTGAATGCAGCCCGCCCCACTTGCACCCCTAGTTTCGAACCGTTATTTTGTCTTCAAGTAATTTCTCATAAATATTTTGTGGATGCATCAACCTTCTCAGCCGGTTCTCGCGGGAAACGAACCCCGGTTCTTATGGGAACGAACCGTTTCTTGTGAAATCCGTGCGTTTCCAACCGTTGCTTCGTCTTAAAGTGATTTCTCATAGATATTTTTGTGGATGCATCAGCCTTTTCAGAAGCTGCCAGCTGCTATGTTGTTTTGCGCATGACTTTTCAGTACACACTCTATATCTAACGTTGTCTGTTAGTCCGAAAAGCGCCTGAATTTCAGCAGCGGAGACTTTCCAGCTTAGCTGTAATTTAAACAGCACATCCTCTCCCGGTTCCCATATAATATAACTTTGCACTTGTACCGTTTTCGGTCTACGAAAAACTTTGATGTTTTCGACCCATAATATGATCAGGCCCTTCCTCTTTTTTTTTTTTTTTTTAACGTCCGGAATTTTCCCATCAGGTCCATATTAAAGAAGAAGAAGCATTTTACGTTGCGAAGCGCCCACAGGAGCCAGCGCTCGAACCGTGACAGACTATGAGCCTGAAACTCCCCTTTGTCACCTAAACCCTGCTCAGTCCTCGTAAAATCCTGGGTGAGACACCCAATGCCGAGCATGGGCGGCAAGAGATATTGGTATCAGGCAGAGATTAGAGAGCAGCTCATAGCTCAAAAAGAGAAGAGGAAAGATGTCAGAAAAGCTATTACATAGGAGCAAGAAAAGATGGAGCTAAAGGTTGCATGATTAAACACTATTTCTTATAAACACTAGGACGTATTGCGCGCTACGCTGCACTTCGGTTGCCAATGTGATAGCAGGTTTTTTTTTCTTCTGCATAGCAGCTATATGTTGGTGCTAAGGACTTGTAATGTTAGGGTAGCTAATGCGATCGTATGTTCTTATGTTCCTGGACTGTCTTTCCATCTTCTTCACTTGCCATATTGGTTTTGGAACATCTGGTCAAAGACGTGGACATGGACCATCTGGACTTGGTCGTAGACCACCTGGTCGTAGTCGTAGACCAACTGGGAGCGGTCGTAAGACACATGGTCGTGGTCGTAGATTGCTCCCACCAAGCATTGTTGTTGCCGAGTACTGTTGCCACCGAGTACTCCTCCCACCGAGTATTGTTCCTGTCGAGCACGTTGCTGGTCCTGGAGGGAGGTTCTGGGGAGGTCCTGTGTCACGACCCAGACCAGAGGTCACCGAGAGGACCTCCCAGAACTCCTAAACGATCACCAGGACCTCCCAGGAGGTCTAGTAGGACCACCTCGAGATAATCACCAGTACCACCCAGGAGGTCCAGCAGGGCCACCTAGAGGTCCTGAGACCTAACCAGAGGAGGTCACGCGAGACCCAGGACCTCCCCAAAATCCCACGACCAGACTAGGGAGGTCGTGGAGCTTTAGAAAAGCCCTACGTCTCTTGTATTTTTCTGAAGTAGTCCCAAGGATCAACAGCTAGTCCACACAGCACAACAAGTGATAATCATACATCCACGATACTTCATTCATAGCAAAGGAGTTGATTACAAAGTTGGCAAACAAGCCAACAAAAGAACAGCATTACACAGCTGGAAAACAAAAGACAAGTTCATCCAATACACCACAGGCAATTGCCTGGAGGGCGCAGCCTAGTCATCCTAAACCTCTTAATCACCAACAAAAGCTTCATCACCTGCTCAAAAGATTTTTTTCAACCAAGAATGAGCACAACATCCGTGCTCGCAAGCCACACCCGTCAAGGTAACAGAATGACATGCATAATGGATACACAAGGGTGAGCTTATAGGGTTAGTTTGCATAAAGCCGATTTCATTTAAATACAAGTAAGTAAGTTGTAAAGCTGATTACATTATACATAAAACTCATTTTACAATAAGGTTTTTGATTTATTGATAACAATGTTGAGGGTGTAGGATAACCTCCTAACACTGGCTAACTGCTAAGGGCTCCCCGCCCATATTTCCTTGGGTAGAAACCCAAATCAATTTCCAAAACCATTTGAAAACCAAAACAAAAAACTAACTAAGAGAGGCTTTGCCAGCATGTCTATGACCGTGGACACGGTTATTTGGATAGATTTTCACTCTGTAGAGGTGTACAACTTTCCCCACAAGAGATAACCAAATTATACTGTCCGCTCACACACTTCCGAAGGTGTGCGACTAACTGATTATCACAAGGCCATTACAGTGCTCCTTCTCACCACAGTCCCCTTCGCTGAGGTTTCACCCCCTTTAGGCTACCCACCCGCAGAGCTCAGGCCCCCTCTTGCATCATGTGGGAATAAAGTAGTCATGAAAGACCACCCACACATCCAAAAGAACAACCATGGTGAGATATTGCAAAGTATTCGGCCAGGTCCTGCCCATACAGGACTTGTGGTTGCACAAAGGGGCTTAGTAAAGTAACGCTCAAAGACCGGTCCTTAACTGACCTGTGCGACATCCTCAAGAAAACCAAGGTTCGCCCAAGTCCAAACCATTTTCCATCCTTTTCATTTGAAAAACAGATTTCCATAACAACCCAATGCCATGGTCAAAAGATTTAAGGTAAAACAGTGGTCTTTGACAAAAACTTCCCAAAACAAGATTTTGGTCTAAGCAAGCTAAGCATTTCTTTTTCATAAGGGTCCTGGTTATACTAAAGCACTAACCAGGTTTTCTCTAAGGTGACAATAAGTTTAGTGCAAAGGCAAAGCTGGCCATACAAAGGAATTAGGTCTAATTAAGAGCGTAAACATTGGCATTGAAATAATAAGTAAAATATGCATGCAATACTTAGCTTGAAACAGAAGTACATAGGTTGAAATAATGGGTGTCAAAATGATCAAGGGTATGACTTGCCTTGCTCGAAGGCTTGGGGATGTTCTTCTTCAAAGTACTCGGGCTCCACGACGCCTTCGCAATCTACATGAAAGAATAAAATCAACTAAAAAACAAGTTCAAGTAAAGGCCAAAGGAACTTCAAAGAAAACCTACAAAAACCAACACAAGAACTTGGAAGGTTGGAGTAGGTCCAGAGCTTGGGGAGAAGTTCTCAAAGAACTGGCCGAAAGAGGACTAGAGAGCTGGTTGAGAGAGTTAGGAAGTTGCAAATGAGAAAGAAGGCAAAAATGATGTGCTGTTCAAGCCTACGAGGCCTGGGCTGCAGGGAATTCAGGAGCACACGTGTTCAAAGATGGGTGGAAAAGAGGACACAAGTAGGTAAAAGATGGGACAAAAGGGAAAAGAGGTACACAGGAGGTGACAACATTTAATGTGTTGGAGACAGCATTAAATGTGCTGCATGGCATTAAAGGCTCAAAAGACTTTCGGCACAAAAAGGATAAAAGGGCCAGGTCTAACAAAGTGAGCTGTCAGAGCTCAGGTGGGGGAGGTCCTGTCCCACCAGGGTGGTTTTTGCAAAAAAGGCCATGGAGGGTGGTCTTTGCAAAAAGGCCACAAAGGGTGATCGTGGCAAAAGAGGATGATCTTTGCAAAAGACCAGAGGTCATGACCACAAGGGGTGGTCGTGACAAAGAGGGTGGTCTTTGCAAAAGACCATAGGTGGAGGAGGAGGTCCAAAGGACTGAGGAGGTCCTGATGGTTGAGATCTCCGAAGGGGAGGTCTTCGCGGTTAAGATCTAAATAAGGGAGGTCCTGAGCGTTAAGATCTCTGAAGGGGAGATCTTAGCGGTCAAGATCTAAATAAGGGAGGTCTTGAGCGTTGAGATCTCCAAGGGGGAGGTCTTAACGGTCAAGATCTAAATAAGGGAGGTCCAACACGAAAGGAGGTCTTACAGAGAAGAATAAAAGAACTGGATCATGGGAGAGCACAAAATGAACGGAGAAAAGGAAGAACTCCAGCAAACTTCCAAGAGAAATTGAACCGATTTTAGTTGGAGTTTGATTTAATCATTTAAAGTTCTTGTAAAATCTCAAATTAAGCTTCGAATTCTCATCAAAACCAAATGATTCTTTTTATTTTAAAATTTTCAAAAAGTTCCAAAACTCAGGATGTTACATCCTTGAGGGATGTTCTGAGGAGGTCCTGGGGAGGTTCCGAGTAGGTCCTGGGAGGTCGGGGGGGGGGGAGGGTTTGGAAGCGGCCGTGGCTCTCCTGTGGGTGGTCGTAGACCTCCTGGGGGTGGTCATGGAGTCCTGGAGGGAGGTCCTGAGGAGGTCCTAGGGAGGTTTTGAGGAGGTCTGGAGGCTGGAGAGGTCCTGGAGGGAGGTCTTGAGGAGGTCCTGAGGAGGTCCTAGAGAGGTCCTGCAGGGAGGTCTTGAGGAACTGGAGGTCTTAGAAGTGGACGTGGCCCTCCTCGGGGTGGTCGTGGAGTCCTGGAGGGAGGTCCTGGGGAGGTTCCAAGGAGGTTCTAGGGTGGTCCTGGAGCGAGGTCCTGAGGAGGTCCCGAGGATGTCCTGGGGTGGTCCTGGAGGGAGGTTCTGAGGAGGTCTTGGAGGGAGGTCCTAGAGAGGTCTGGAGGGAGGTCATGAGGAGGTCCTTGGGAGGTTCCAAGGAGGTTCTGGAGGGAGGTCCTGGGGAGGTCCCGAGGACGTCCTGGGGTGGTCCGGAGGGTCCTGGAGGGAGGTCTTGGGGAGGTCTTGACAAGGTCCTAGGGAGGTTCCGAGGAGGTCCTGGAGAGAGGTCTCGAGGAACTAGAGGTTTTGGAAGTGGACGTGGCCCTCCTGGGGTTGGAGGAGTTCCTAGGGAGGTCCTTGGGGAGGTCCTGGGGAGGTTCCGAGGAGGTCCTGGGAGGTCCTGGAGGGAGGTCTTGAGGAACTGAAGGTTTTGGAAGTGGACGTGGCCCTCCTGGGGGTGGTCGTAGACCTCCTGGTGGTGGTTGTTGAGTCCTGGAGGGAGGTCCGAGGAGTTCCTGGAGGGAGGTCCTGGAGGGAGGTCGTGGGGAGGTCCTGGAGGGAGGTCTTGGGGTGGTCCTCGAGAGGTTCCGAGGAGGTCATGGGGAGGTTCCTGGGAGGTCCTGGAGGGAGGTCTTGAGGAACTTGAGGTTTTGGAAGTGGACGTGGCCCTCCTGGGGGTGGTTGTCGAGTCTTGGAGGGAGGTCCTGAGGAGTTCCTGGAGGGAGGTCCTGGGGAGGTTCCGAGGAAGTCCTGGAGGGAGGTCGTGGAACACCTGGGGGTGGTTGTGGAGCACCTCCTAGGGATGTTCTGGAGGGAGGTCCGAGGAACCGGAGGTCTTGGAAGCAGTCGTGGGGTCTAGAATGAAAATATGTGTCTTGCAACAAAATGCTATGTAGGTAAAGGCAAGACATCGTAATATATTGCTACCTATGGACAGATAATACGTTGTTTAGTAGTGATGTATGGAATCTGTAAATGCGAAAGCATAAGATATGTATAAACAATATACTAAGCGGGTATTGTAAGCGTAATAGCACAGCAGGGAAAGGAACATAAATATACAGTTCGCAAAAATGGTAGGCCTGATGTAGTTTATCAAAAGTTGTAGCTTTTAGCTTGGAGCTCGCTGCTTATACACAAGGGTCTATCAAAAGTGTAGCTTTTAGCTGGGAGTTCACTTCTTGTAAACAGGATTTCTGTATGAATGAAGCAAATCCGGAAACTGTTAAGAAGACAGTTGTGAGCCAAAGCAGATAAAGGTGCATAAAATTGCGTATGTATTACCTGCTGTTTCATTCGTTGGAGGGCATATACATGTCTAGTTTCTTCATGACCGTTCGTTTCTTTTTAAGCTGTATTGCACTGTCAGTGGAGTGATAATCAGATGTTGCAATATGGAATCAGCTGGATGTGAGAAGGTGATACTGCCTAAAGAAGGTGAACGATGTACCTTGTGTCATCACCAGTCTGAGGAGGCGACGGTGATTCATCAGGGCAAGGGCGTTTTGTAGCTTTCGAAGGATCTTGGGCAGACTTTGCAACAAAGGAAGTATAACTTCAATCAGCAACCAACGCATCAACAAAAATGGATCGGCGAGCAAGATTGGTGTGTATCACTCTTGGTAACCACCATATAACCAAACCATTAGCTCTCAATAAGCAGCAGCAGAGAGGGGATCAACAAAGATGGATCGGCGAGCAAGATAGGTGTGTATCACTCTTGGTAACCACCATATAACCAAACCATTAGATCTCAAGAAGCAGCAGCAGAGAGGGGAGCAGACAGCGGTGGGGCAGGGGAAGCGGAAGCGGCGGCGGGGAGGGAGAAAAGGGACGGGAAGGATGGGCGTAGAGGAGTATAATGATATGCATTAGAGTAATGTTTTCGCCGTACGGTCTAGATAGATCATTACAGTACTAAGAGTACAGTAAAAATACAGACTGCTGTCCACACAGAACACTGTCTACCACACAGTATTCTTGATCCAAAGAGGAAACACAGACTGCTGATTGATTACGAGGAACATCATCCATGACACTTTGACACAAGAATCTAATATGATGAGCTGCCTACGTCATACAGCGAGATGAAGTCGACCAATTGTGATTGTGTATCTCCCTCTCTCTTTTGATTCTTAATCATGATGCATGCAAATTGAAAAGTACCACGTTTATCATTCATAAAACATGGATCAGTATGATGGATTTTTAAATGCTTGAATCTTGTTTTCGACCAGAGGAAACCGAAAGTGTTACAAATGAACTGTACTGAGGATTATTACTACTTACATCACGGGGATTAGCTCACCAGTATGGGAAGTTTAGTTCTTACTCTTATTTGAACTTCCAAATACACTGTACTGAAGGTTACAATTACTTTGTACTCATAACACTTACTAGCTTGGTAATTAGAGCCATTTGTCTTTGGGAATTGATATGCCCCTTACATCCGATGCCAGCGTACGCATTATACGCAAAATCTGCCGTGTCCATCCCGTGTTTTGGCCCACCGTTTCACGAGACTCTCCTCAGTCCTCACACCTGCTTTCTCCCCCAAATCAACCAAATCTCATTCCCAATTCTCAACCCTAACCCCATCTTCCCCATCCATGGCCCTCTCCCCTTGCATTGCCTCCTTTCCCAATCTCTCCGTCCCCTCCCAAACCTCCTACCAATGCCCAATTGCCGTCTTCCTCGGACCTCGCTGCCCCCGTTCTCTGTGCAGCTTGACTATGCTGCCCTCATCCCCACCGTCAAGCTCGTTGGTGTCAGGCTCCTCACCGTCGCCATCAAGCACTCGAGCGGAAGCCAAATGCAGCGGCCACCGGTGAAGCCACACCATCTGGTCGTGCTCTCCTCTACGGGAGCTGCAGCTCGTGCTTACTTGTCGTCCCCGGTAACGGTGATTCCCCGCATACGGCAAACTCAGTAGTGGCCTGGTCGGGGTTGGGGACGACGAGGATGTGGTGCCAGGGCTGCTAGATCCGACCGGCAACAAGGTGGCGATGTGGGTTGGCTGCCTCCTACAAAGAGCCTATCTAAAATGTTAGCACCAATAAGTTGAGTTGTTGCAGTGGTTATTTCCAAATGTTGCAGCACTCCAAAATGTTGGGGCTGATTTAGTGGGTTTTCATTTTTGTTGCGACAATGCTTCAATTTTGTTGCAACAAATTCTTGTATTTGTTGCCATAGTTGTTCTCATTTGTTGTACAATTTTTAGTTTATGTTTGTATTTGTTGCATCGGAGTAGGAATTTGTTGCAACTATGGAACTGATTGTTGCGGCTTACGAATTTTTCTTGTGCCAAATCAATTTTTTTTGTTGTGGTCCATCTAAATGAGATCTGACGGCTGGGGAGCGTACGACGCTCCATCGTACGTCCGGGCGCTAGTCGCTCCCTTTGTCTTTTCAGTGGCTCTTCTCTCCTAACAGTTTACTATCTACAGGCCAAGGACCGTATCTGCAAGTTAGTCCAAAGTGGTGTTGAAAATGGTGCTCGTATTTTGCTTGATGTGAGAGAAACTGTGGTAATTTTAACAATTCAGATGTTTAATTGCTTGCCTGCAATTCTACTAGGTCTTGGTACAGCAGAGCGTAATAGCTGTATACTGTGCAGGTTCCTCGCTTCGAGGATGGAAATTTTGTTGGTCCAACCATCCTGGCTGATGTTAAAAGTGACATGGAGTGTTACAAGGTATTTTTTCAGAATGCGTTTATCATATTTAACTTTGCATCAGTATTAATATTTCTTATCCGAATAGTGGATGGAAAGCAAGGTGGCATTCTTGGGCTCATGCAGAACTATTCATTGGATCGTCGCAGTGTGCATCTTGTGAAAACATCTTGTACAAAGTAAAATGTGGAATGTATTATAGATATTTTGTTTTCGAAATGAAGTGCCAACTTTGAACATATTTGACATTCTTGTTATTGGAAGCTATGAAGTATCCATTATTGTTTTCCCACAGTATCCATTATTATTTTTGGGAAAACATACAACTGATGCTTTATAACAGAATCCCTATGATTCTAGCTGGAGACCAATGTTGTTAACCCATAACCACCCAAAATGGGGCAATGACAAAGGAGCTACTTTGATTATTGTGTTTCCTTATAAATGCATGATGCATGACATTTGGACTTCAGTAGATAGATCATCCTGGTTGTGGTGGTTAGGGCTGGAAACAAGCCGAGCCGAGCCGGCTCGAGCCAGGCTCGATCAAGCTCGGTGAAAAGTGGGCTTGGCTCGGCTCGAAAGCCAGCTTGAGCCGGCTCGCAAGCCAAGCCCAGAGATGAGGCCCCCACCTGTCATAGCTAGAGAGGGGAGAGAGAGAGAGAGAGGAGCAGTGGAATGGAAACAGAGGAGCTTGGGGAACTGCCATGGAGGGGTTTGACGTTGTCGGAGGGAGCGGCGGCGGCGGCTGGGAAGAGGAAAAATGGAACGGGGGCAGAGAGGCGACGTTGCGGGAGGCAGTGTCGCGATCAGGAGCGTACCTTGGAGGACGCGCGGTGACATGCGGCGACCGTAACAGGGGGAGGAACGGGGCGGCGGCGCCGGAGGTGGATAGGGGAGAAATGGGGGCGCACGTGAGCTCCAGGGAGGTGCGTGGGTCTTACTGGAGCAGTCGAAGAGGGCGGCGACGAGCCTTGGCGGGCTGGCGTCGATGACCCGAGGTGATGCGACAATGTCCACGCGGCGGCGACCTGGAGAGGAGGGGAGCTCTGGTGAGTGATGGGGGGGGGTAGAGGGGGATGTAAGGATGCTCCTGTGCAGAGGAATTGGAGGGAGGCTCACTATGGCGACGACGGTGGGGGGTGGAGGCGGCTTTTGGATGGAGCCGAGGAAGAAGAGGACACACGGCTCTTCAGTGGACGCAAGCCGCAATCGGTTGAGAGGAAAGAGTTCTTGGGTGCTAGAACACGCCGTGACGCGGGTGGATCGGGAAGGAGCTCATCGATTCGACTGGAATGACATGGCCAAGGCGGCGGCGAGGAGGACGCGGGGGGGGGGGGGGGATGGGGTGGCAGCGTGGAGGGCCGTGGGGGAGGATGGGGGGGTGGCGCGCGCGCGGGGGGGGGGGGGTGGGGCGGAGGTGGCGGGCTAGAGGACGGGGCGGGTGGGGGTGGAGTTGGAGACAGCGAATGGGGTGAAGGGGAGGCGGCAGGTGGAGCGGAGGTGGAGGAGGCGAGGCGGGGTTAGGGTTGTGGAAAGGAGGATGAGGAAGGGGGCGGAGGCTGGGGTGGGCTTGTGGAGGAAGGCGTCGATGGATGGCTGGCGGCGGGCGTGGTGACTGGCGAGGGAGCGGAGAGACATGGTGAAGGAGGAGGCCATGGGGGTTGGAGGAGGAAGGATTGGAAGCAGAGCGAAGAGGCCATAAGGCAGTTTGGGAACGAGCGGCTTGAGCTTGGCTCGAAAATCTTACGAGCTAGAAGCTAGGCTTGGCTTGGCCTGAAATTTCACGAGCCCGAGCCGAGTCAGCTCGAGCCTGGTCCAAACAGAGCTGGCTTGCGAGTCTCGAGCTATTTTTCCGGCCCTAGTGGTGGCTGATTTGCTTGCTTTTCTCCTAGAGTTGTTTCTTTCCTCTGCTTCCCAATGTTGTCGTGGGGTAAGGTGAATAGCACAAATGTCTTGAAGCACATCAACCCGTATTAGTTAATGAATATCATCACAACATTGTGTCATATCTCGGTGACAACTGTTGCATTCTCTGTGAATTGTGTGAACAGTGTTACTAGAACTTTGAGTGTTTTTCTCAAAACAACATTAGAAAAGATTGCACAGGTTGGGGGTCATATCGTCACTGTTTGTCTGCAAGTCATTTTAAAAATAAGCGAAAAATTGCATGTGCATTATTTTGACTGAATCTTTCTAAATTTGAAACAGGAGGAAATTTTTGGTCCCGTTCTTCTCTTGATGAAGGTATGCCAAAGTTGTTTCCTTTACTTCGCACCATCAAAAATTTATGCTGCTAACTCTGTTCTCCATTGCAGGCAGATAGCCTAGATGATGCCATCCAAATTGTAAACAGAAACAAGTAACTTTTTTTCCTCCTGTGAGCTCATAGTCCTGACTCCTGTGCATACGTTGCAATTATAAATCCTCCTCTGTCTTTATGTGTCAGGTATGGCAATGGGGCTTCCATATTTACCACATCTGGTGTCTCTGCAAGGAAATTTCAAACGGACATTGAAGCTGGCTGGGTAGTGCATAGTATCTCTCTCTCACACACACATTTGTGAAAGATTTTTTACCTAATCGTTTATGCTAGTTAGGAAAAGGTCTAGGTCTCAAAAACCGGTTCTGGAGAAAATCCCGGACCTAGGCCAGTACTGTTTCCCGCTAGAACTTGGAATAATCCCAGGTGGTTGCTAACTCGAATTCAAACACATATATGAATTGAGAAGGGTTCCCACCTAGATAACTGGGAGCCTGAAATTTGAATTTGAATTCAAATTTTAAATTTGAAGTTAACAGAAATGAGAAGAAATTGAATCTCCATCGAGTACCTGCAGCAATTATTATACTTTTTGTCCACACGATATGAATTGACTCGCACCACATTTATTATTTATATTCATATTGCATGGTTTCCTTTGTAGGTGGGCATCAACGTGCCGATTCCAGTACCTCTGCCATTCTTCTCCTTCACAGGAAGTAAAGCTTCCTTCGCAGGGGACTTGAATTTCTACGGTACGTTATTCTCAAGCTAATATCATTTGATCCTTTCCCAATAGTCATAATGGACTACTTAAACAATTGCATCCGAGAATAACTAACACGGTAACACGGAATGGCAGGCAAAGCGGGCGTGCAGTTCTTCACCCAGATCAAGACGATCACGCAGCAGCAGTGGAAGGAATTGCCAGCGCAGCGCGCCTCCCTCTCCATGCCCACCTCGCAGAAGTGAGGTGACTAGAACTAACTCTCCTATGTTCGCCTCTGGAAATAGACCCCATGCACCCGATGTGAAATGAACAGAAGAATAACGCGCAGGCACGGGATGCCATGGTAATAAAACTGGCTAGTCTCGTCTCTATTTGTCGGAACACCTTGCATCCCTCATTTGCAAAGTCAGAGTACCCTGATGTAGATTGAGCACACTGCCTATTCTGTAGTTCAGAACATTCTGTAAAATTAAGCTCCAGTCTTTGCTTCTAGACTCTTTAGTCTCTAGATCGATTATCATGTGTAAACTTTTGAAATAACAGCCTAATAAAATGGTCGCCGTGCCGGCCTGTTGTCTGTCATCTGTGTTTGTGCAATTGAACAATAATTAAAAGAAGTGAAACTGAGACCAGTAGCAAAGCAAACTGAAACAAGCTTTAAGCGGAGGAAGAGCTAGGACATGAAAACATCTTCCTCTCACTAGCTGTAATGCACCGGAAATCGTTTGCATCCGGGACCGACTATTGATCAGGCGACTGAAAATTTGTAATATTTCAGTCACTTTTTCTGTCCCTTAGATGCACATCTAACGGTTAGCTGTTGTTTTTACGTTGGTGTTGTTTTTACGTTAGGCTGTGTTCTTTTTAGTTGGGCTGAGTTGTGTTGTTCTTAACGGGTCTGTGATTTTTTTAAAATTTTGACCCATTAAACAAATTGGTCTCATTGTGTTGTTTTGTATGTCTTTGGGCTGAGTTGACAGCAAGCTCACATTTTTAAAATCTCTGTTACTAATAGGCTGAATTGCATCTTGAAAATGCTAACTGGTTACTTCATTTCATCAAAGGACTACCCACTAAAAAAGGAACTACCGATACAAACACAAGAAAAACTTCAAGGCTACACGAGTCACGGCTGAACAAATTTTGACCCATTAAGCAAGTTGGTCTCATTGTGTTGTTTTGTATGTCTTTGGACTGAGCTGACAACAAGCTCACATTTTCAAAATCTTTGTTGCTAACAGGCTGAATTGCATCTTGAAAATGCTAACTTACTACTTCATTTCATCAAAGGATTACTGTTGTGGTAGTTGGTTGGATACGGGTCTGAAGACCGAGGGTAGGGCACTCGCCCTCATCTAACCGCCGGCAGGGCTCTTCCCTGTCGAGGTAGCGAGGCTCTGAGGCTTAGTTGAACTCTTGATTTCTCATTGCTTCCTTGATAATGGATACATGCTATCCTTTTTATAGGAACAGTCCAACTTGACGTTTAAGAAATAATCTATAAGGAAACCTATCAATCCAATCTAATCTTTTCAACTACTAAAAATAATCTTCCTAATAAATAAGATCTTATTCCTAATAATAACTATATAGATAAGGAATCCCAAAATACTACCTAACCAATTATCCTCTATTCTAGGAAACCAATCCGCACACGTGGAAAGTAACGTGCTACAGTACCACCGGATACTGTTCACGTTTGCTACAGTACCCGTAGTACTGTTTGCACGCATGTTGCGCCGCCTTGTGTCTTTCTCCATAACAATTACCCACTAAAAAAGGAACTACTAATACACACACAAGAAAAACTTCAAGGCTACACGAGTCACGGCTAAACAAATTCATGTAAAACCATCAAATGACATTAGAGAATCCCATCAGAGACAAGAAAGGTAACTTTACATGACAGCACATCTGATACCAAGAAAAACTACAAATAAATGTTTGAGTGCCTTGTAAGTAATAAAAGTACATATTAAGTGGTAAAAATAAAGAATTGCTACAGGTTGCACCCTTTAGGTGTTGTACTACTAATGAGCCCTCACTTTGAGGAGTTTTGGACATGTTAAAACGTTGTTCAGCTATCAGCCAACATAATTTTCCTCCACCTCGCTCACAATTCACAGAAAGAACTAATCTTTGAGGTCCTTGCAAGCCAACTTTAGATGGCAAGAATACACATGTAGCATCACAACACAAAAAAGTTGCCTGAGCTAAGGCATTGTAACAGCCCTAACTTAGGGTTTGTATTTCAAATGTAAAATTTTGAGGAGAAATAAAAACTTTTGTTGTCTCTTCAAATCATTTGAAAGTTTCTACAATTTTCCCTAGCAATTTCCAATTTGTAGAATTTAATTCTTGTGATTGGAAATTGTTGATTATCAGATTCTAGCCTTCAAACTTGTGATCATCCTCTGAAGCTATTTTTCCTAGCATCTTGATCATCCTATCTACCTCCCTGAATTATTTCACAATTTTTAGATTTTGTTTGCTATTTCAAATGGCCAAGTCAACTCTGTTTGAAATCTGGTCAAACTCCTGTACAGCAGCTTGTGAATTTTCTCTAGAATAATGCAGTGCATAAAAGTTCTGGAAAAATTATACAAGGTTGTCCTCTGTCCCTAGTAGCTACCATAAAAATTTCGAAATTTTTGTAGCTCTGGGTCTACCTCTAAAAATTCCCCAAACCTTCTCTGTCTTTTAAATCAAAATCTAAAAGTACTGTTCCTCGGGCCCGAACCCAACTCAGGCTCGAGTCCGACCCGCGCCACTTGACTCGGTCGCGTCAACTATCTGCACCGCGCGAGTCCAATTGATCGTGACCGCGATGCAAATCGAACGATCCACGTGCGCGCGTGCAACCGACCTGTCCGAATGCATACATCAATCTCAGCCGTCCATTTCAGATCCAACGGTCGGTGCGTTCTGAACCGAGCCAAACCTCCGGTTCGCACCGCTTCGTCCGTCGCTGGCAGGTGGACCCTACCTGTCAGGTCCACCCTCGTCTTCTCCGCACCTCACCGGAGTTCGCGGCGTCGCGCGCATGCTTGCCACGTACCTCGCCGCGCCACCTATTTGCCTCGTGTGCGTCGTGGAGCATCGCGAGCTTCATAACCTCACGCACTCATTCGGTCATCGTTTCTTCGCTCTCTCACCTTCTCGCCCAAATTTTCCTCTCGGCGGAGAAGAACTCGGCGTAGCGCCGCCGTTCGAGCCGCCCTTGAGCGGCCGCCGCGCACAGTCGTGTTCCTCTCGCCTCGCGCCTCCATTTGCCTATTCGGGTCCTTGGCGTCGGTGGATCACCGAGGCGGTATCGTCGTCTCGCCTCGGCGATCTCGCCCCGCGAGCTTGCTAGCGTTACGGTGAGTCTCAAGCCTCGGCGTTTGGTTCCACTTGATCGCAATGCTCCACGATGCTCACGGTGGGTTCGTTTACGTCTTTGGTGCATCATGGAAGCCGTGGCGACCGATTTTTCTCGAGCTCGGTGTTTCGCGCGTGGTGATTCGGCGTCTCGAACCTCCCGTCGCCATCATCTTGTGCTTATTGTTCCGGGATCAAGGCGGGCGTGGCGCACCTTCTCGAGTCTTCGAAGCCCGTAGCGTCTTCTCGCGAGCACGCATCTTCTTCTCCGCCTCAGTTCGCCGCCACCGCCGCGGCATTCCGTGACTCCGCGTCACCGTCATCGAGTTCGCGAGGTCCTTGCGAACCCGAAGGTACCACTCACTCGTCTTGAAACTCAACGGTTTGCTAGATCACTGCGCGCCGCACCGCGCGGTGCGGTGCTCGCCGGTGAACCGCGGTGAAGATTAGTTTAACTCTAATCATGTCTTCTTTGAGTCAGCGATTTGTGGGCCTCTCTGTAATCGCATTTAGAAATCCTTTAATCCGGCCGTTATTTGTTCTGCGAGTCAACGCCATGTGGGTCCATGTTGTCGATTAGGTTTGTGTAGTTACGGTTATCGTTTTCTCGATGGGAAGCGTATTTCTGCGTGTGAGTGTTTTAGGTTTGCACCTTAGTGAGCGAAGGCGTATTCTTTGAATACGCCTTGGCGTCACTTTAGGCGAGTCTTGTTGTCTGGTCAGCGTTCGCGCGGCCATTGTCGATGTTGGGGCTTCTTGTTGGCGGTAGAAAAAGTATTAAGTGCTTTAGTATTTAAAATGCTTTTACATTTGCCTTTGTTAAATCATTTAAACTTGTAAAATGCATAACTAATTCAATTTTTATCCAAATTGCATGAAACCAGTGCTGTTATTTTTCATTTTAAATGTATTATTTACTAAAATTAGTTTCATCCATGTCTCTGTAGCAAAAATCTGTTATCTAATAAAATGATGTCTTATGTATCTTCTAAATTAGAAAATGCATATCTTTTCCAATAATTGTCCAAATTCAATGCACCCAGTTTTGTAAAATTTCATTTTCAGTATACTAACTGTTAGGATAGGTTTTATACACTGTTTCTGTTTATGAAAAGTTGTTAAGTAACTAACTAGTGACATGTTGTGTTTTAGCTTAGAAAATTCATAGAAAATTATTAGCATCTTAAAATGATTTGTTCTCTGTTTCTAAATTTTGTTATATCTTGTTTAGGCTGCTGTGTGAATTTTGGCATGAGTTGATGTTGTTGTATGCTTGAGTTTTGTCGGTGTTATTCGTCCTTATTTCTTTGTTGTGTTCGATCGTTAGGCTTGATATTTGCGGCAACCACGAGGACGATCCTCCGCACCTTATTGAGCAACGACATCCGAGCAAGCAGTTTGATCATTCCTATCGGTATTTTAAAGTCTAATATTTTGTTTCAATTTGTATGTATGCATTGCTTAATTTGTATTAAATTGGTTAGTTAAATCGTAGTGCATATCCTGTAGACAAAATATGGATCTCTACTACGAGCCTAAGTTATTTCTTTGTGATTAGAGATCATTGGATGATCTCTTGTCACTTAGTAGATTCGGGTCAACTTGCTTAGACATGCTTAGTATCGGTAGAATCAAGGCGGTTATCGACTTTAGTCGGTAACCTTGATCACCTAAAATTTACTATAACTTTATGTTTTAGCATTTCTGCTATGTTTATCGCAAAACTAAAAATGAAAACAAAAATGGTTTAGACTTGGGCACAATGGTAAGGCGGTGTGATCTGTTGGGTGTGGTGGAAAGGTGCCCGAGTCAATTAAGGACCGAGTTACTTGCGCCACCGTCTTGAGCATTTTGCGTGCTAACCACACTAGAGTATATGGGACCTCTCTTGACCTAGTACTTTGGCGTGTATTGGCTCGGGTCGCAGGAGGTCGCGGGAGGGATGGAGGTGGGAGCATGGTAGTTGTCCAAAAAGCTTTATCTGAGTGGGTAGTTGTCTTTCGGCTTTACCATGTAGCGTATGGTGTTTCTACCCATCTGAGCGGCTCGGGTTGATACACAATATTGGAAACAGTCTCGTAGGACTTAGTCATGCAGCATACCTTGGAAGTGTGCTTTGGCTTAAAGCGATGCAAGTGTGGGTACATTGGTACACCCTGCAGGTTAAAACTATTCGAATAGCCTCGTCCTAGGTTATGGACACGCTCGGATCGCGCCGTAAGAACTAGACTACAACATTTTAATTAAAACTTGATGGGTGAGTGCGAATCGGGGATTCGTGCTAAGTTGTAGTGACTATTGGGATAGTCACTTCTAGGTGGTTACTTGTATCTATCTTTATTTGTGATTATTTCAACGATAAAAATGAATTGCAAACTTGCCTTTAAAGCTGTATTACCTTATTGCAAATGAAAATTGGCTTTATGCAAATAAAACATATGGCCTCCACTAAACAAGCTTGCATGTAGCATATGAGCAGTGCGCTAGTTCACACGTCGATCTTGCGGGTACAAAGACAATCTTTGTACTCGGTGCTTTGCTTAATGTTTTTGTTGCAGAGGAAGAAGGTGAGCCTCGGGGTCCTCACTACGTGAGTGTCTTTGTCGCCGTGGATGACGACTAGGCTTGGCGGTCGGTCGGATGCCTTGTGGGTTGAAGGCACGCTGATTGGCTTTGTTTATAGCCATCTTATGGCACTTTTGCTTCATTGTCGTTGTTGTCTATTTGTGTATCTTGTGGCACAGCCGGCCTATATCTGTAATTTTGTTACTATTTGTTTATCTTCCGTTTGTAGTGTGATGTTTGGACTCTATGTTTGGAATGGAGTTGATGCATACTTTTGTTGTGAGGTGTGTATCTTCAGGGAAGTATACATATCTCGAGATCGATTTATTTGATTTGTGATGCTAGGACCGGTGGTTGGTTAAGCATTACAAACCAAATAAGCGGGTCCTCACAAAGTTGGTATCGAGCCATTCGACCGTAATAACCCAAGCATAGTCGTCCTTAGGATATTTTGAAAGTCTTATCTTCAAATCATAAAAGGTTTATGAAAACCTAGGCGATTCTCGATTTTACTCCTTACCTATCTTAGCCTTCTACTCTTATCTTACTCTAATTTGAGTTTAAAACTTGGTTTCTCTCTTCACCTTTCAAAAGATAGTTACTACCGGTGGAATTAGTTTGGGGAGAACCATGAAGTTTAATCCAACTAAAACTTGTGGGGATAATAGGGTAAGATGTAAAGGGAGTAGTTATGTGTCTGATTTTTGCTGGTCGAACTTTATCCTGCCTTGTGTTTGTTTCTGGACTGCTTTCATGAATTTTGGCTTTCTTGCTCTTAAATTTGTTGCTAACTTGTCTTAGTAAAACAGGATGGCCGGGAGAACGCGTGGCAGTCAGCAGGCTGGTCATGATGAGGAGCTTCCCCCTCCTCCGACCATGGCTGAGGTTCTCGCTCAGATCGAGCGAAACCGCATGGACCAGACACGCATCTTGGAGGTTATTGCTAGGAATACCTCCACTCCTGCCGGTGGTGGCGGCCACCAGGCTCGCGGGGGACTTGCAGAGTTCCTCCGTACCACGACGCCGACTTTCTCCGCTCGAGGACCCTCTCGATGCGGACGATTGGCTGCGCATGGTTGGCGAGCTCAACATAGCTCGATGCCAGCGCGAGACAAGGCGCTCTTCGCGTCCCACCAGCTTGAGGGCGCGGCACTCTCATGGTGGGAGAACTATCTCGCCATGCAGCCGCGGGCCATGTGGTCGCGTGGGAGGAGTTCCGGTCCAGCTTTTCGTCGGGCCCACATCCCGACGGCTGATGAAGTCGAAGAAAAAGGAGTTCCTCGCGCTCAAGCAAGGGCGCAAGTGCGTGACGGAGTACCTTACGAGTTCAATCATCGGCTCGTTATGCTCGGGTGAGGTGGCCTCGGATGAGGCTAGCGAGAGAAGTTTATGGATGGCTTGTCAGAGGAGCTGCGAGACAAGCTATCCATTGTGGACTTCTCGGACTTTCGTGCCTTGGTAGATAAGGCCATTGTTGCCGAGCATAAAGCGAAGGCGCTGGTGAGTCATAGCGCAAATGGGAGCGCATCGATGCTCACACACGGCCTCGTTCGTCCTCGGTGGGCGGCACCGATGGCCGTTCTTTTGCTCCACCGCGCCGAGACCATCTCGCACCAGCTCCTCGCCCACCGCGGCCGTGTTTCGACCACGTGCGCTGCGATCCAGCAGCGAGCGGTCTCGCAATCCGGCCGAGGTGACTTGTTTTATTTGCCACAACAAGGGCCATTATGCGAATGCTCGCCTCGAGTGTTGCGGCAGACCCCTCGTCCTAATGGAGGGCGCGGCAGGGAGCGATCACCGCGACGAAGATGATCCGAAGCCCGAGTGCGGCGGCCGAGTGAACCACCTTTGGTGAGGAGGCTCGGGGCGCGGATGTCGTGATTGGTACACTTCTTGTTAATTCGTCCTGCTGCGGTATTATTTGATTACGGAGCATCGCATTCTTTATTTCAAGATCATTTGCTGCTGCTAGTGGTCTTCATTGTGTTCCTTTAGAAGTTCCTTTGCTCATCAAGCTCTCGGGTCGGAAATGAGAGCGATTTACAATGCCGGATGTTCCTATCATAGTCAAGGGAGTGGGATTTTTAGCAAATCTTATTACGCTCTGTTCGGCAAATCGGATGTGATTCTTGGCATGGATTGGTTGTCCCAGACTTGGGGCGATTGATTGTGCCAGAAGACCGTCTATCTTACCACCTTCCGAGGCGGCGGTCGGATTTTCGCGCGCCTTCGGGCGCATCTATGTGCAATAGAAGCGAAGCCACCTTGCGGTTCGTGGATGTTCCCATAGTATCGACTTTGGGGATGTCTTTCCAAGATTTACAGGATGCCTCGGTTCGAGATCCGAGTTTGCCATCGAGTTGCTGCCCGGTCGCTCCGATTTGAAGCGCCGTATCGGATGCCTCCCAATGAGCTAGAAGAATTGAAGAAGCGGCTTGGCGAGCTCCAAGCAAAGGTTTCATCCGTCGATTCATCTCCTTGGGGTTGTCCGGTGATCTTTGTGAAGAAGAAGGACAAGACTTTGCGCATGTGTTGATTACCGTCCTCTCAATGAGGTGGCGGTGAAGAACAAATATCCTCGCCCGCATTGATGATCTTTTGACCGGTTATGCGGAGCTCAAGTGTTCTCAAGATTGATCGAGATCGGGCTATCATCAAGTCGGATCGAGTGAGGATATTCAAGACGGCCTTCACTACTCGTTATGAGTGCATGCGAGTACACCGTCATGTCTTTTGGTTTGACCAATGCTCGGCGTTGTTCATGAACCTTATGAATTCGTATTCATGGAGTATTTGGACAAATTTGTGGTGGTTTTATTGATGACATTCTTATCTATTCCAAGATGAAGCGAGCATCTTGAGCATCGAAGATTGTTTTGGGCAAGTTGCGGAACATCGACTATATGCAAAGTTCAACAAATGTGAGTTCGGTTGAAGGAAGTGGCATTCTTGGGCCATGTTCTTTCAGTGGAGGCATAGTTTGTGGATCCAGCAAAGTCGGCGATGTTCTATCTTGGGGCGGCCAAGTCGATCAACGATGTGCGAGTTTTCTTGGTTTAGCGGGCTACTATCGCCGCTTTATCGAGAACTTCTCCAAAATCGCAAAGCCGATGTTGAATTGCTTAGAAGGACAAGAAGTTTGTATGGTCCTCTGCTTGTGATGAGAGCTTTGAGCTCAAACGGCGATTGACTTCACTCAGTCCTCACTCTTCACGATATCCGCAAGAGCCGATATTTATTGTGATGCCTCTCGTCGGGGACTTGGGTGTGTTCTTATGCGAAAGGCAAGGCGGTTGCCTATGCATCGAGCGATTGAGACCTCACGAGCTCAACTATCCCACCCATGATTTAGAGCTTCTGCGGTGGTTCATGCACTCAAGATTTGGCGGCATTATTTGATCGGTAACGTGTGAGGTGTATTCCGACCACAAGAGTTTGAAATACTTATTCACTCGGCCGGATCCGAACCTCGAGCGAGAGGAGATGGCTAGAATTAATCAAAGATTATGACATGGGTATTGATATCATCTGGCAAAGCCAATGTGGTTCTTGATGCACTTAGTCGAAAGGTGTATTGCAATACTTTGATGATCCAAGAGCGACAACTGCGCTTCTTGCGAAATTCCAGCGTCTCAACTTGGGTTTGGTTGAGCATGGTTCCCTTGCGCCTTGGTTGTGCAACCAACCTTGGTGGATCAGATCAAGGCGGCCGGCAATCGAATGATGGCGTGGGTAAAATCAAGCGAGAACATCGAGGATGGTTCACCAAGTGTTTCACGAAGATGAACACGGTGTTGTATGGTTTGGGCGGCTCGTGGTCCCAAAGATCCCGAGTTGCGGGATTTGATCCTTCGAAGCCCATGATTCACCTTTGTCCATCCATCCGGGGCTACCAAGATGTACCAAGATCTGCGTCGAGATTACGGTGGACTCGCATGAAGCGAGATTGCGGGTTCGTGGCGGATGTGGCGTATGTTGTCGCGTCAAGGCCGAGCATCGGCGTCGGCGGTCTTCTTGACCCTTACCTATTCGAGAATGGAAGTGGGATTACAGAGGCATGGATTTTATCATCGGTCCGCCGTACTTCTTGGGAAGGATGCATTATGGGTTATAATTGATCGATTGAAGGTGGCCCATTTCCTTCGGTGGCGATCGAAGATTGATGTGAATCAGCTAGCGGATCTTTACATATCCGCATTGTGAGTGCATGGTGTGCCACGACGATAGTGTCGATCGTGGCTCTCTTTCACTTCCGATTTTGGCACGGCTGCGAGAGGCCATGGGTACCGTCTTCGTTCATTCGACCTATCATCCTCGGGCGATGGTCGACGGAGCGCGTCAACAGTGCTTGAAGACATGCTCGTGCTTGTGTTCTTTCCTATGGGAAGAATTGGGAGAAGTGCCTACCACTTGCCGAGTTCTCCTACAACAACGACTTTGAGCTAGTCTTGGTATGGCACCGTTTGAGGCTTTGTATGGGCGGTGCGAACACCGTTGAACGGTGAGAGGCGGTGAAAGGCGGTTCTTTGGCCCGATTCCATCAATGAGGCGAAAGTCAAGTGCGATTGATTCGTGAGCACTTGCGCGTAGCTCAATCGAGCGAAGAGCTATGCGGTCGGCGTCGCCGTGAGTTGAGTTTCGGCCAATGACTTTGTGTATCTCAAAGTCTCACCTTTGAAGGACATCGTCGTTTGTGTCAAGGGCAAGTTGGCTCCTCGGTATGTTGGACCATATCGCGTCATCGATAAAGTGGGAGCTTTGCATACAAGTTGGAGTTGCCGGCTACACTTGAGGGTGCGATGTTTTCCATGTGTCACAATTGAAGAAGTGCCTCAGTGTTCCGGTGAGAAGCGCCTTGGAAAATATTGATGTGCGGGAAGATCGTCTTATCGTGGCGCCCGTTCGTATCCTCGAAGAAGTGAACGCAGAACAAGGAACCGGTGATCAAGTTCCTTAAAGTTCGGTGGTCGAACCACTCAGGATGAAGCCACTTGGGAGCGGGAGGATCGTCTCGGCGATTACAGTCCTTCTTCTTCGGTGATCGAATCTCGGGTCGAGATTCTGTAAGAGGAGATTTGTAACAGCCTAACTTAGGGTTTGTATTTCAAATGTAAAATTTTGAGGAGAAATAAAAACTTTTGTTGTCTCTTCAAATCATTTGAAAGTTTCTACAATTTTCCCTAGCAATTTCCAATTTGTAGAATTTAATTCTTGTGATTGGAAATTGTTGATTATCAGATTCTAGCCTTCAAACTTGTGATCATCCTCTGAAGCTATTTTTCCTAGCATCTTGATCATCCTATCTACCTCCTGAATTATTTCACAATTTTTAGATTTTGTTTGCTATTTCAAATGGCCAAGTCAACTCTGTTTGAAATCTGGTCAAACTCCTGTACAGCAACTTGTGAATTTTCTCTAGAATAATGCAGTGCATAAAAAGTTCTGGAAAAATTATACAAGGTTGTCCTCTGTCCCTAGTAGCTACCATAAAAATTTCGAAATTTTTGTAGCTCTGGGTCTACCTCTAAAAATTCCCCAAACCTTCTCTGTCTTTTAAATCAAAATCTAAAAATCTTGTTCCTCGGGCCGAACCCAACTTCGGGCTCGAGTCCGACCAGCGCCACTTGACTCGGTCGCGTCAACTATCTGCACGCGCGCGAGTCAATTGATCGTGATCGCTTGCGATGCAAATCGAGCGATCCGCGTCGCGCGCGTGCAACCGACTGTCCGAATGCATACATCAATCTCGGCCGTCCATTTCGGATCCAACGGTCGGTGCGTTACGAACGAGCCAAACCTCCGGTTCGCACCGCTTCGTCGTCGCCGGCGGTGGACCTACCTGTCAGTCCACCTCGTCTTCTCGCACCTCCGGAGTTCGCGGCGTGCGCGCGCATGCTTGCCCACGTACCTCGCCGCGCCACCTATTTGCCCTCGTGTGCATCCGTGGAGCATCGCGAGCTTCATAACCTCACGCACTCATTCGGTCATCGTTTCCTTCGCTCTCTCACCTTCTCGCCCAAATTTTCCTCGGCGGAGAAGAACTTCGGCGTAGCGCCGCCGTTCGAGCCGCCCTTGAGCGGCGACCGCCGATCGTGTTCCTCTCGCCTCGCCGCCTCCATTTTGCCTATTCCGGGTCCTTGGCGTCCGATGGATCACCGAGGCGGTATCGTCGTCTCCGCCTCCGGCGATCTCGGCCGCGAGCTTGCTAGCGTTACGGTGAGTCTCAAGCCTCGGCGTTTGGTTCCACTTGATCGCAATGCTCCGCGATGCTCACGGTGGGTTCGTTTACGTCTTTGGTGCATCATGGAAGCCGTGCGACCGATTTTCTCGAGCTCGGTGTTTCGCCGCCGTGGTGATTCCGGCCGTCTCGAACCTCGCCGTCGCCATCATCTTGTGCTTATTGTTCCTGGGATCAAGGCGGGCTGTGGCGCACCTGCGAGTCTTCTCGAAGCGTGGCGTCTTCTCGCGAGCACCGCATCTTCTTCTCCGCCTCAGTTCGCCCCGCTACCGGCGGCATTCCCGTGACTCCAGCGTCACCGTCATCGAGTTCGCGAGGTCCTGCGAACCCGAAGGTACCACTCACTCGTCTTGAAACTCACGGTTTGCTAGATCACTGCGCGCCGCACCGCGGTGCGGTGCTCGCCGGTGAACCGCCGGTGAAGATGGTTTAACTCTAATCATGTCTTCTTTGAGTCAGCGATTTGTGGGCCCTCTCTGTAATCGCATTTAGAAATCCTTTAATCCGGCCGTTATTTGTTCTCGAGTCACGCCATGTGGGTCCATGTTGTCGATTAGGTTTGTGTAGTTACGGTTATCGTTTTCTCGATGGGAGCGTATTTCTGTGTGAGTGTTTTAGGTTTGCACCTTAGTGAGCGAAGACGTATTCTTTGAATACGCCTTCGCGTCACTTTAGGCGAGTCTTATTTGTCTGGTCGGCGTTCGCGGGCCCGTGTCGATGGTGGGGCTTCTTGATGGCGGTAGAAAAAGTATTAAGTGCTTTAGTATTTACGAAATGCTTTTACATTGCCTTTGTTAAATCATTTAAACTTGTAAAATGCATAACTAATTCAATTTTTATCCAAATTGCATGAAACCAGTGCTGTTATTTTTCATTTTAAATGTATTATTTACTAAAATTAGTTTCATCCATGTCTCTGTAGCAAAAATCTGTTATCTAATAAAATGATGTCTTATGTATCTTCTAAATTAGAAAATGCATATCTTTTCCAATAATTGTCCAAATTCAATGCACCCAGTTTTGTAAAATTTCATTTTCAGTATACTAACTGTTAGGATAGGTTTTATACACTGTTTCTGTTTATGAAAAGTTGTTAAGTAACTAACTAGTGACATGTTGTGTTTTTAGCTTAGAAAATTCATAGAAAATTATTAGCATCTTAAAATGATTTGTTCTCTGTTTCTAAATTTTGTTATATCTTGTTTAGGCTCTTTGTGTGAATTTTGGCATGAGTTGATGTTGTTGTATGCTTGAGTTTTGTCGGTGTTATTCGTCCTTATTTCTTTGTTGTGTTCGATCGTTGAGGCCGATATTTGCGGCAACCACGAGGGCGATCCTCCGCACCTTATTGAGCAACGACATCCGAACAAGCGGTTGATCATTCCTATCCCGGTATTTTAAAGTCTAATATTTTGTTTCAATTTGTATGTATGCATTGCTTAATTTGTATTAAATTGGTTAGTTAAATCAGTAGTTGCATATCCTGTAGACAAAATATGGATCTCTACTACGAGCCTAAGTTATTTCTTTGTGATTAGAGATCATTGGATGATCTCTTGTCACTTAGTAGATTCGGGTCAACTTGCTTAGACATGCTTAGTATCGGTAGAAGCGGGCGGTTATCGACTTTAGTCGGTAACCTTGATCACACAAAATTTACTATAACTTTATGTTTTAGCATTTACGCTATGTTTATCACAAAACTAAAAATGAAAACAAAAATGGTTTAGACTTGGGCACAATGGTAAGGCTGGTGTGATCTGTTGGGTGTGGTGGAAAGGTGCAGAGTCAGTGGGACCGAGTTACTTGCGCCACCGTCTTGAGCATTTTGCGTGCTAACCACACTAGAGTATATGGGACCTCTCTTGACCTAGTACTTTGGCGTGTATTGGCTCAGGTCGCGAGGAGGTCGCGGGAGGATGGAGGTGGGAGCATGGTAGTTGTCAGAAAAGCTTTATCTGAGTGGGTAGTTGTCTTTTCGGCTTTACCATGTAGCGTATGGTGTTTCTACCCATCTGGCGGCTCGGGGTTGATACACAATATTGGAAACAGTCTCGTAGGACTTAGTCATGCGGCATACCTTGGAAGTGTGCTTTGGCTTAAAGCGATGCAAGTGTGGGTACATTGGTACACCTGCGAGGTTAAAACTATTCGAATAGCCTCGTCCTAGGTTATGGACACGCTCGGATCGCCCGTAAGAACTGACTACAACATTTTAATTAAAACTTGATGGGTGATGCGAATCGGGGATTCGTGCTAAGTTGTAGTGACTATTGGGATAGTCACTTCTAGGTGGTTACTTGTATCTATCTTTATTTATGATTATTTCAACGATAAAATGAATTGCAAACTTGCCTTTAAAGCTGTATTACCTTATTGCAAATGAAAATTGGCTTTATGCAAATAAAACATATGGCCTCCACTAAACAAGCTTTGCATGTAGCATATGAGCAGTGCGCTAGTTCACACGTCGATCTTGCGGTACAAAGACAATCTTTGTACTCGGGTGCTTTGCTTAATGTTTTTGTTGCGAGAGGAAGAAGGTGAGCCTCGGGGTCCTCACTTACGTGAGTGTCTTTGTCGCCGTGGATGACGACTAGGCTTGGCGGTCGGTCGAGATGCCTTGTGGGTTGAAGGCACGATTGGCTTTGTTTATAGCCATCTTATGGCACTTTTGCTTCATTGTCGTTGTTGTCTATTTGTGTATCTTGTGGCACAATCGGCCTATATGCATAATTTTGTTACTATTTGTTTATCTTCCGTTTGTAGTGTGATGTTTGGACTCTATGTTTGGAATGGAGTTGATGCATACTTTTGTTGTGAGTGTGTATCTTGCATGGGAAGTATACATATCTCGAGGATCGATTTATTTGATTTGTGATGCTAGGACCGGTGGTTGGTTAAGCATTACAAACCAAATAAGCCAGAGTCTCTGAGCATCCAATTTTGGCTCGTTTTGAAAGGACTAAAGGCGTGAAAGGATGACGACCATCGATCAAAATTAGGCGGATTGAAGTCACAATCTTATAGACTAGATGATGTAAGGACTAAAAGAGTGAAATTCAGAAAATAGAAAAATATCTATATTATAAGTTAGACATAAATATGTTAGGCTCGATGAAACCTTTGAGAGACAAAAACAAAGTAGAAGGTAAAACAACAAACTACAAAATTCTCACTAGCCATAGCTAGAAATAATTGAGATATAAGTTTGAAATTTCTAAATAAGCAATTTGTACTTAAAAAGAAAAATGTGTTCTTGTGGAAATCCCTTAGACTAACAAATGCAAAAAAAACTTAATTGTGATACCAACTAGTCATGTACAACTTCCCTTCAAATCCTTCGTTGAAGAAAATTTAGGGTTGGTGATGACATAAACCAATAAGGAATAGAAGACAGATAAAAAAGACTTAATCTAAGCTAGACAAAGATAAATTCTTAGGTTAGGTGAACCCTGCAAAAGACAGATACAAAAAAGTTTATTCTAAGCTAGTCAAAGATAAATTCTTAGGCTAGGTGATAATGTGAACCCCTACAAAAGACATATACAAAAGGTGAACCTAGCTCTGCATTTTTTCTTAAAAAAAAGACTATGATTACTCTAAGCTAGACAAAAGGCAATATGATTATTTACACAAATTTCTATTGAAATCACATATTACCTAGCTTTACAATTTAAACTAACTCACTGTGTAACTTTTTGTATGGCAGGTATTTCACAAGTATATGGCATCACAAGATAAAGAAGAAATAAGAAAACTAAAAAGGACAAATTCATCTTTGCTTAGTATAAATGACAATTTACATGTCAGTAACAGTCCTACTTGTACAACTCAATATCTAATAAAAAATGTGGAATCAAATAGTAATTACACATCCAGTGAACTAAAATTGCAACAATCCAAACTCTGAAAGTTTTAGTGAAATGGCGTGCAAGTTGATACTAGTTAACTAAAATTGCAATAATCTAAACAATTTCAGTCTTTGAACCGTTAGCCTAGGTTGGGCTATTAGCCTGTAAACAATGGGGTTGGGCTATGTTTTCTGGTCCGATTCTTTGATGCCTTTTCAATTTGTGTTCAGTAGATTTTCATGCACACATTGGTAATCCTGTTTAAGCTCATTGTGTTGTACCTGAGAGTAATTTTTCTTAGTCCATTACGGATTAGTGTGGGTTAGTCTTGACCTGAATAAAGGAGAATGCAGGTTAATTTTGAGCCTACCACGATTATTCTCCCTCTATCTTTAAGTACACATGTACCTCAGTGAACCCATCTCCAAAAGAAAGAACACAGAGGGAGAAAGAAATAACTTTCAAAAAAGGGAGAAAGAAATATAATAAGCCAAGGCAAACAAAGAAAAAAGCTGACCCACATAAAGAAAACTCAAATGTTAGGGATAGCAAGAACTAGCAGAAATTATTGGCACTGAATTAACTTTGTAGCCAAGATATATAAGCCACTAAAATTAGACCTTAGAAATAGCACATAAGTAGAGACAACATGTGTGCCATCTTTGAGCTTGGAATATTGTGCAAGCATGACAACATGTCTGAACTTATTTTGATTAGCATGGGGTCGTATTGAAACATTAGTACCCTTCTATATTGAAATTGCAGTACCCTACCATAGAACAAAATAAAAAACCGAACAAACAAAAATTATTCTAAGAAGGGCAAAAAAAATGTCTTGACTAGGTTAACACTAACATAAAACAAAATAAAAAACTAAAGGAACAAAAATTATTCTACCACAGACAGAAAGGTCCTGCCAGGTGAACCCAAACAGAAAAGGGTTAAATGGAACTTACACTGTAAAAGAACTAAACTTGCATATTGCATGGGACTGCAAGTTTAGTTAAAATGATATGCAACTTCTAATGTAGCAGGTGTTGTTCATAGCTTCACTATATATCATTGTTCATATGTTAATTCCACAGTTAACTGACAATTGATTAAGTAGAACGATGTACATATAAATCACCATACAAACATCATGAATATGAAGATATCATATTTTAATTGGCCAAACAAGAAATTTGTAGCATACACACTTACGGAATAGGCAAAAGATTGAAAACCATAAGCAAAGATGATTTATAAATCAACATATATGGTACTACATTTGCACATTATATAACAAAAGAGCAAAATAAAAAGAGTAGAATGATAATTACACTGACTGCGTACTACGATTGCACATTACATTAAACCGAAAGTTTAATACAAATGGTATGCAAGTTATAAATCAACATGATTTATATGAAAGTTATCTACAGGTGGTTATTAAAATATCATTTTACAATTGCACTTTGCACATTACATTAAACTTACAGAATATGCTATTTAACATATAACTGAACAAAGATAGCTACCAAAGTTGATTAAAGTGTACCATTCTCACTAGCCACTTCAACATCTCTACCTTAAAACATCTAAAGTCTTAACAGCTAGCAGTCCTTCAGAAACAAAAGAAATATGGCAGTCTACTGCAAAACAAAGTACTATTGATTAGTACCTTCATTTCAACCTTGTAACTTCACGTAACGGATGACACCATACACGTTCAACATCAAGTTTTTGACATTGTCATTGAACTAGAACAAATAACTCTTACACATTAAAGAAGAGTATATAGAACAACATATTTACTTAGTCATTCGTAAAGATGCATAATTAGTACATGGACTAGGTTGCATCAGTATAATCGACTAATGAAGCGACATTAATGCTTGATATCTTGGTTCAATACCTTAGCATTCCAGACAAAACTTAACTGAAATCTGTGTAGGACCTTCCTTTTAGAATTCTAATTCCTGCAAATGACATTGTAAACAAAGTGTGATAAGTGAAATGAAATTATTGAAATGTTCGGTGAACATTTATATCAATGATTACTTGAACTAACACAAATTGATATGGCAACTTGAAGTCTAGTAACTTGGGTAGAATACTGATAAACAGAAAGATTGCACTTGAAAATCAATATAAAAATGCTAACACCGGTGTAGCAATACAAATTGTGTTGCATGGGACTACACAAAGAGAAAATGCAACCTAGCCACAATGATTAGTTAATGGCTAATGAAAAGGACTCAAAACCTCCTCGGCCAAAATTTACAAGAAGAGGGGAAGCCTTATAGCCTTTGAAACAACAGAGGAGGATAGCAGGAATTAATAAAAAGAGAAGCTAGAACCCAGCCCAAACCAATTACAACTAGACACACACTTTGGATAGCAACAGCCATTTAGAAAGAGAGGATACTAGCAGAGCAAATAGATGCCATTAGCTCATAGTGAGACAAAAATTACATAGACAAGAAGTTAGACAAATTTTTTTTTCCTATACAAGACAAAAATAAACTGGCCTTGGTAAACCCCTACAATTACAATAACAAAACTTTGTTTGGTAGACCCCTACAATTACAATAACAATAACAAAACTTTGTTTATAACCAAGAGAGAAATTTCAGGCTTTGAGAACCCCAATAGTGACAGACACTGGCATTAACTCACAGAGAGAAGAGAATACAGTAACAGAAAGACAAATACAAATTTTTCTATGGTAGACATAGACAAACTTAGTCGTAGTGAACCCCTACAAAGTACATAAACAAAATATTTTACAAATAAAATGCTTTGAAATCAATCTGATTAATATCATAGGCCAAAAATAACAAAATTCATGAAGTAGGGAATACTATATATAATTTTACAGACACAGTATATTGAAATTGCACCTCAACTAAGACGGTAAAATTCATGTAACTTTGCTGTAAGCCTATAACTTGTTACATTGCAGATGAGTGCTCTTAATCTTGGAGAAGCAACAAGACCACATGAAGGGTGCGAGAAAACAAAAGGGCTAATTGGGTATTTCTGATCATGGTTGGCAAGTAGATTCACACTTGGCAAGTAGATTCACACAACCAAAATTGTCTTTGTAATGCTAGATTCTTGCTGCTTGCAATGCAATGTGCTTCTATTTTTCATTTTCTGGCCTAGTCATTTAATAAACTACCGGATGATTAGAAAAGTCACTGGATGATATAATAGATAGAAAATCAATAAACAAATTCAGACATTATGAAAACATTTTTAGATTTTTACTTGCAGATGATCTAAGAGATCACAAGAAAAATGCAAGCAACACATAATAGTCACTGAATAAATGACATAATCAGTGACAAATCCACCAGAAATAGACCTGATGCAAAACATAATAGTCATTGATTATGCCACTGAATAGGACTGACTGCAATGCAATTGTTGCTTTTTGCTTGTTTCACCAAAGTTTCTCATCTGATGCAAAAAAAAAAAAATGCATAATCTTGTTTGCTCTTTTTGCTCATGTGCACTGAAGCCCACAGTGTAACACATAATGGGCACTAATTACCTTGGTGAACAGTGTAATGTCAATCTATTTGGTGAACAACGAAAAAGACATATACATATAAAAATGAATCTATATATAAAGATGACAATCCTTAACTAAAATTGCATAATACCTAGGACTGAATTTTCAATTAAAATGGACTGCAAGTAGACAACTGTTATAAGTTTTCATAGAAAATTTTCCAACTAAACAAATTATATATAGCCACAAATATAAGTTGCACACCAATACAAGTAAAATTGCAGCATACCTAAGACCGCAATATTAATTAAAATGGACTGCAAGACGACAGCAGACAGGGAAAATTATAAGTTACAAACCGATTGCACTAAAATTGCAGAATACTTAACACTAGAATTTTAATTAAAAGGGCATGCAATTTTGACCGTTCTAAGGTATTTTTATAGACAATTTTCCTTATATTAACAATCCTAGCAGAGAAAAAATCAAATAAAGTAGACTACACTGAGTAAACACTTAGGGGACAATCAACAAAATAATACTGCAAATACTATCCTTTTTCTGAAAGGAAGGCGCGATCTTGGATTTCTAGAACAACATTAAATTTGACCAAAAAACATTACATAAATATTGAAAAGATGCACTAAAGACCGGACTTAGAGCTAGTTGAGATAGTTGATACACTTAAAGATGAAGATAACATGAAACTCTAAGACTGGCCTATCACAACTACTAGAAGCAAGATCTTACATTTGGACAAATAGCAATGAAACATATTACAATGGACATATAGCAATATATATTGTTGCATGTAAGCGAGTTATGTCAAGTGCATTGATCATGATAATTCATATATTGGTGTCTATGCAATAGGCACGAAGAAGATTTATGTTAAGCGATCAACTTTTTATTTAAAAAGAAACCGATGGTGATCAAATAATGGCGAGATGATATAAGTGCACTAGTAAAGTAATGGCAAAGAAGAGAATGTGGAATACAAATCTTTGAGGCGCAGATCCTGCAAGAAATTAAGGGTCCTAGATAGTTTATTATCTTGCATGTGCTGTGAAATAACAGATCATGAAAAAGTAAAATATAAAAGCGAAACAAGACAAAAAAATTGATGTAGACTTACAAAGTTACAATGAAGTCGATGATGGTAGGCTTCCCAGTGAAGGTGGTAATGGACCATGAAGTTGTTGGAAGAAATATCCCTATGACGAAAGCTCGGATGTCATAACCGTTAACGATTAACCTCTTGCCACCAACCCTCTTAAGGAAAAAAAATAAATACTCGAGGCTCACGGGCAAGTACAAATGAAGAGTAAGGAGAAGTAAAAGAAAAAAGATAGAAATACAAGGATCTTACAAATTTACAAGTCCGATGGCGAACCAAAAGCATCTGACAGATTTCCATCGAGATTGTTATCATTAAGTGACCTGAGAAAAAAAACATCCGGTGTTAGTTTCAGCGTAGCTTGATAACCCTCATTTATGTCTTCCTGGTTCAAGTTCTCATGAGCTGAATCACCGGGCAACATGCAATGCACAAAACCGAATAGAGGGTAATCTATCTACAAGCTAGATTACTGCTCCCCAGGCCAATCACCATGAAAAACGGGTGCTAATCTACTAGAAAATGGAAGCATTTTCTCTCATTTTCTGAAGAACATTCTAGCATATCTAACAGTGCTCATGTAGCTGCCAAAGATAGACAAACAAGCATATGTGTTGATGTTCCTCTGAACCAGAAGAAACACAGCATGACATAGAGAGTACTAATGAAAGTTAATCTCACTCACCATAGTCTCTCAGAGCCAGGTAGTTCCAATGATTGATTGTATAACATGTACAATTAATCACTCGTCATCATATAGATGCAGAAGCGCAACATTCATATTACAAAACTACAGCCCGCGCCCTACTGTACATATCAACATTCGATAAGTGCAAGCAACCAAAACCGAGCAAGCAGAGCAATTTTATAGCCTTACCTACACAGATGAAATCTACGCAATTGCATACAAATTCACTAAGAAACACCATGATCTCAAGGCATGGGAACAGATTCACAAAACCTAGAATCCCAAATTAAAACTAATCTCTAGGCAACATTACTTAAACCACGATCTCATGAAAGGGAGGGCAAAATCCACAAACAAATCAAGGAATCACATGAATTAGTAGGCAACATCCTCGGGCAAAGATAGATCATGCCTCTAAAAAACAATAACAGCACACAAAAAATTCGTGGGAGAAGCAGTCGCGCACAATAGCAATAAGTCAAGCTGCTAACCACCAGAAATCACTGCCGCTCGCCCGCAACAAGCGCTCATCGGACGCTATTCGCCACTCACGCCCACCGCATAACGCTTGCGGGCGCTCGCCACTCGCCAGTCAGCGTGCCCGCCACTCCCGTGTGCTCGCCTCCGCCGCTGCCGCCGCTCGCTCGCCTCCCTCTTGTTCTCCCCTTGGTTTGACCTCTCTTTCCCTACCTCGTATTCTCCTCCCCACCTCTCTTTCTCTCTCAAAACAATGGAGACAGTGGGGTGGGAGTATCGATGAATACAAATAAAAATTTAAAACAGAAATATCTCTGTCCAAATGGGTTGATAAGTTAACGGATCGGATTCGAAAACAAAAAACTGCAACCAACAGCAACAAAAACAAGCCCGAAATGAGAACCGATAGCGCACAAATCTTAGGGCAGAACGGACGGTGAAAAAATCGACTGAAAGATAACAGATTTTCAGGCAACTGAAAAATAGCAAGTCCGTATATGTAAATCCTAGTCATGCATCGTGATAAGTGATAAGTAAGCTCAAGCGGTTCCCTATTAAACGAGCCCTAAAACCTGAAAACGACGAGCCTGCTTAACATCAAGCACCATGGCGGCACTTGGTAAGCAGTTCCAGGTAGTGCTGACACTTTTGTGGGAACCTAGCTATTGCTATTCATGCACTTCAAAAACAACCATGTAAGCGACGTAACTAACATGTATTAGAGGATAAATCGAGAAGCATGCTCTGCAGCGGTGGCGGTGGTGGCCAGAGCACCGACGCCTGCAGCTGCAGTAATCACGTCGTGGTCCTTCGCTACTGGTCTGGCACCGTGATCTTCGGGGCGATGACGACGAAGAGCGGGAGCGGCAGCCTGCCAAATCAATATACACGAACCGCACACATTACCATGGGGATCCGTTGTAGACGTAGTAAGGATAGAAGCCGTAGCCATAGGATCTGTTTATGACGACTTCAGTTTTGGCTTTTCGCTCGGAAAAACGAGAAATCGTTCCAAACAGGTGGCTTTTATCATTGGCTTTTTCGAAAACCGGAAATCGTGTATAACGTAGGAAAGTCGGGAGCCGGAAGCCACCGAAAGGCAGCTTCCCACGGCTTCCCGTAGCCCATTCTGACTTTGCCTCGAGAGTTTAGGCCCCCCACCTCCCCCATCCGCCGAATCCTAACACTAGCGCCCCCCGCCCACTCTTCCCCCTCGTGTGCCCTTTCTCCTGTTGGGTGCTCTGTGAGGGCTCTTGACACTTGCGTCCTTGGAGGATTGTTCCGGTGTGCTCTCTGGCCTAATTTTGTTGAGGGAGAAGAGCTTCAGTTCCTGGTGCTTGGTGTTCTCAAGTGCACTCGGCCAGTGCACTTTGGTTGTTCTTGTGCGGCGTTTCCTGTACCTCGGCTTCGTCTTTCGGTGTGCCTCGAATTGCAAAAATTGGCATTGTATCTCCGTCAACCTCGTCATGTATTCGCAGCACAATGAGGCGATTGGTTTTCTAAGACAGTGCCATTCGGCATGCCTTACCCGGTTTGCTACTCGGTGGCTTTGAGTGATCCGCATCGTGAGTATCGTTGATTTCAATTTTTGCATTACTGAGCATTGTGTGCCATGCTAGTTAAATTACATTTTGCAGTTTGTCTAGTACTGGGAGACTTTACAAGTAATGACTGTGGGCTCGGTTAATGCTCGATGATGAAGTGATGTCAAAAATGAAATTGAATGTGACATTGAGTATAGTTTGGTCTTGAGCTGTCAGATCACTTGTTGTTTTTCTCTTGTTCTGAGCATTTGATTCATTCTGTTATACTTGTTGTTCACTGTAATTCTTTTAGTCAATATAATATGTTCTCTATGATTCAATTTTTGGTCACTGTTATACATATTTGTTAATGGTATATTGATGAAAGGAATCTTTACATGTTGTCCAGCAAAGTTAGACCTGATGATTTGTTTGAACTTGTTTGATTATATTAGCAAGATTTTATTTTGAACTCAAGGCCTAATCTATTACACAATAATTGTTATATTCAATTTGTGATTAAATTTTGACATAAGTGTTGTAAAGGTCAAGATTATATCTTGTGCAACTCGATATCTGAGAGTAATAAACAAACTATTAAATCTGAGCTTTATACTGATTTTAATTGTTCACATGTTCTATATTTTGAGCATATTATCTTGTTTAAATGACATGGAGGATTTACATATTTATATGTTAATTTTGTCATTTAAATGCTGCTGAAAATATGCTTTAATTATGATTAATACTGCTAGAATTAATTCTGAATATTTGCTAAAACCGCTATTTTTACAACAAGGCTACACGCCCCGCAGCGCTGTGCCTCCACATCACTCACACCACCGATCACCTTCGCGTCCCAGACGCGCCGACAACACCTGGTCAGATCCAGATCTGGGAGCTACGAGGGAAACGGGCGCGGCGAGCAAGCGTAGCGGAAACGTAGCGAGGGAAGCGGAGAGGAGCCTCTGCGACGCAGCTCAAAGTGGAGAGGAGCACCAAAAACTAGCTAGGGAAGAAGACGACGCCTGTGCGAGACCACGCTTCCGCCGCCGCACCGACGACGACGAGTGTGGGTGGGGGTGGGGGGGGAGACTTGGTGGAGAAAGGCTAGGCGCGGCGGCCTGGAGTCGCCTCCTGAGTCGCGGGGAGCGATTCATGAGACAAAAGGGGTAGGTTATCGATGAATGATCCCGATGCTACTAGTGTGTACATACAATTCATGTACGAACCAATTCGGAGAAAATCATCACATGCATCTTTCTTGGTGCCAAGGGTGAAACTATAGATTAATCGATCCTTGCCTTGCGTGATGTGATACGTTAGATGGTGTGTGGTTATCCAGCTGGCTGGCCTCATTCACTCGCGCGTCTTCCTGACAAGGCGGGACGACCGGCCGACTCAACCTCACTTGGGCGGGGCAACGACGCTGGTGATCTTCAACAACGAAAGTCATCTAGAACAATAACAAGACAGGCACTCGCCTTCTCGGTGGCAGCAGCGATTGATAGCTGTACGTCTCTTTGGTGATCTCTTTCCCTGGGGGAGGCCGGTGTTCCCCGGGAACATATCAGGTGGACATGGTTTCAACTATGCACATATGGACATGGATGATCTTATCTGTCCGATACAAAATCCACGGGTGAGATCGAGCGAGGCAATCCCACCTCCTACTTAAACACAATTTTGCGAAAAACCCCGCCCGATTGAAACACACTCAGTTTGCCCCCCGACCCTCCCCTCTTCCATTCCCCCCGACTCGTGATAGGGTTTCTGTCATCCCCCCAGCGCCGCGCTGTCGCCTAGCGCTCGGTGCCACACCCCATCCTGCACCGCGTCGAGCCCCTCCCCAGTTGTCGCCCTCATCTGCGCCGTGGCCCCTTGCACCGCGTTGAGTCCCTCCCCAGTTGCCGCCCCCCTCTGCGTCACGTTGAGCCCCTCTCCAGTCGCTGCCCTGCTCTACGCCACACCGCCCCTGCTTTGCACTGATCGGCTCCCCAGTCGCCGTGCCCCCTCTGCTCGGCGCCGCCTATTTTGACTATGAGATATGGCAAATGGATGTCAAAACGACTTTCCTAAATGGAAACCTAAGTGAGAATGTATACATGACACAGTCCGAGGGTTTTGTCGATCCAAAGGAAGCTGGAAAAGTATGTAAGCTTAATAAGTCTATCTATAGATTAAAGCAAGCATCTCGGAGTTGGAACATTCGTTTTGATGAAGTGGTCAAAGGGTTTGACTTCATCAAGAATGAAGAAGAATCTTGTGTTTACAAGAAGGTTAGTGGGAGCAAACTTGTGTTTCTGATACTGTATGTAGATGACATACTACTGGTCGGAAACGATATTCCTATGCTTGAACCTGTTAAAACTTTATTGAGAAATAGTTCTCTATGAAAGATTTAGGAGATGCAGTATATATTCTTGGCATAAGGATCTATAGAGATAGATCTAAGAGGCTGATTGGATTAAGCCAAGATGTGTACATTGACAAGGTGTTGAAACGGTTCAACTTGTAAGATTCTAAGAAAGGTTTCTTGCCCATGTCACATGGTATTAATCTTAGCAAGACTCAGTGTCCTACGACCACTGATGAGCGAGACAAGATGAATAGAATCCCATATGCTTCGGCTATAGGATCTATTATATTGACATGCTGTGCACACGACCAGATGTGTCGTATGCTCTAAGTGTTATGAGCACATATCAGTCAGATCCAGGTGAAGGTCACTGGATAGCAGTCAAGAATATCCTTAAGTACTTAAGAAGAACTAAGGATGCATTCCTTGTATTTGGAGGTGAGGAAGAGCTGGTCATAAATGGTTACACTGATGCTAGTTTCCCAACCGACAAGGATTATTTCAGGTCGCAGTCTGGGTTTGTGTTTTGTTTGAATGGAGGAGCAGTGAGCTAGAAAAGTTTCAAGCAAGGAACGATTGCTGATTCTACAACAGAGGCTAAGTACATTGCCGCTTCGGAAGCTGCAAAAGAGGCCGTATGGATTAGAAAGTTTATTAATGAATTAGGTGTGGTTTTGAGTGCTTCCAGTCCAGTGGATCTCTATTGTAATAATAGTGGAGCAATTGCACAAGCTAAGGAGCCTAGATCACATCAAAAGTCCAAGCACATACTTCGACGATATCACATTATTCGTGAGATCATTGAAAGAGGTGATGTGAAGATATGCAAAGTGCACACGAATTTGAATATTGCTGATCCGTTGACAAAGCCTCTCCCGCAACCTAAGCATGAGGTGCACGCAAGAGCTATGGGTATTCGACACCTGTACGATTGACTCTAGTACAAGAGGGAGATTGTTGGTGTTATGCCCAAGAGGCAATCATAGAGATGATTGTATCACGTCTATGTTTTATGAGTTATTGAATAAATGTTATTCTGTTCCTTGAATGAATCATCAGTTATATAAATCAATGAGTATGTGACTTGTTAGTGAAATTCTTTAACTTATATGATGTCATTCTAAAAGTATCCCTAGTCGAATGTCACTAGTCAGAACACCAGTGACTCTACGACAAACACATGTATTGATTGATGACCATGTTTCACCGGTCATGGATATAGGGATATCGAATCAATAATGTGAACGCATGTTAGAGAACATGGGGTTGGATAGACCCACCTTGAGATACTATTGCGAGTTGGTCTCAAGCAATGATGATGTATAATTCTTAGACCTGAGATCAGTATGGTTCCCTACATGTGTAATAGCACTCTTAGGGGTTGCCAAACGCTACTCGTAACTGGGTAGTTATAAAAGTAGCTTTCAGGTATGCTATGAAACATACGGAGGGATGTGACTGGTCGGATATGGGATTTGCCCCTCCTAACTTAATGGGAGAGATATCTCTAGACCCCTCGAAGTGATCGGATAAATAAAGTGAATGACCATGCCACTCGTGGTCAAAAAGTTCAACCACATAAGGTTATCCGATACTCGATCGAGAAAGTATTGAACAGTTCGAGGATAACATATATCTCACCTGGAGTTCAAATCAGATATCGTATGGAGATACGAGCTGGTTGTAGACTGGTTGAACGTAATCACAGAGTGGTCGAAACCTGGTCGTAAGGAGTTACAAACTGGTCGAGACTAAATATAAACTGGTCGTACACAGTCACAAATTAGTCGTATAGAGATACGAGCTGATCGTAGACTGGTCGTACTTAAGTACTGACTGGTCATGAGGAGTTACAAACTAGTCGTGCCTAAATACAGACTGGTCGTGATGAGATACGAACTGGTCGTAAGTGATGAGGACCTGGTCGTAGATCATATTGCATTAAGGTTCGTCCGATATAATTTGTGTGTATTCAAAAATCGTTATGTCCTGCTAGGGACCGCTACGACTCGTGGTCGAAAAATGGTTTCCGAGTAACAACCGACTATGCATTAACCTAATGGGTCACACACTTAACGGGTTAGAACAAAACGTGTTTAGATAGGATCCATCATGGGCACTATATAAGGAGATGCTTGAGGCTGTTGGAAAGAGGAGGAGAGGACACGCGAGCGACATGAGTTACTCACCGAAACCCTAGCCGCCATCTTCCTGAGAAAGCCCCGCTGTGCGACTTGGTGCTAGCACACCGGCATTTGGTTGTTCCTGCCTTGGACGTGTGGATACCGTAGAGGCTCTACTGCGGTTGCTGTTGCGCTTGAGGACGACCTGTGATCTTCACAAGGAACTTCAGAGGCTGCTGAAGGAGACGATCAACTCGTGAGGGTGTTGGACGATCGACTACGACCACTACATCGACATGCATTTCATTGGACCAGGCTACTCCGACTCTTCTTTCGCTGTACTGCGCGTCTGGTGGTAACGATCTATGATCATATACTTGCTTGGCATCCTGGTTTACGTGGTAAATTTTTGAATTGTTGCTATCGTAGCCTACCCGTATCCCTTCATGAGAGAGGTTGTATTCGATGAGATGCAATGAGATCAGTACCTATAACAGTTGCAACTGCCCTTTAAGGAAATAAGCAAAATAATAATGTAATGAAGTATTTTAATTTCGTTCACTTCACATGTGGTTCCTCTAATTAGATACTAACTCAAAATCTGAAATGTGTGTGTTGTCAATATGCAAGCAAATCAAGTGGGCACTTTCGTTGAGGTCCGAGTGATGGAGGCTTGTTTTATGAGTTATCTTGATGTAATTTTGTTTTTTGAAATATCTTGATGTACTGCACAATGCTGTCATGTTGACATTTGAAATCCTGTTGGTCTGAAATGCTGTCATGTTGTGCATATTTCTACAATGCTACCTGAAATCCTCCTGTCATTTTGTTTTATGAACTATGTTGATGTACTGCACAATGCTGTCATGTTCAGAACTTCAGATGCGTGCTAGTCTGAAATTTCTGCAATGCTGTCATGTTGTGCATATTTATGCAATACTGAACTATGTCTGAAATTTTATGGAGCTCTTAATGATGTTCAGAACTTCAGATGTCGTCAAAACTAGGAACTTCAGCTCTTAGTTGTGCATAGTTCTGACATATCTGCTATATGCTACATCACTCTCTCTAGATTGGCTGACATTCAGAAATGAGTACTCGTATGTATGCATTTTTGTAATGAGTTGTCCAGTGGTATTGAATATATTAATGAACCATTGAACCTATCGTGTTGACATTTCACAAAATGTTGTCATGTTGACATTTCGTGAAAAGTCTGGTATGAAATCGTGCAAGTTTATTTCAGAAATCCCACTCGTCCCAAATGCTGTCATGTTGACATTTGATGCGGTATATTTCTACTGATTCTTGATTGTCTCTTGGCACTCTGCTAGCTTCTCTGCTGATGCTGCCATCTAAAACCCTTGATAAAATGAGGTATAAGTGAACAAACACCAGAAAGACAATCTTTAATTGGGTCATGATGCATTTTGTTTTCCAATAAGGTCACTTTATGAACTCAATCTAGATTATTGCTCTCTGCCTCATTGTGATGCGGGCATCCCTACAACCAGTTCGGATATTCTTATGACCAGTTCGGATATCTTTACGATCAGTTCTGTTCGGTACATGAAGACAAGCTAAAGCTAGGTGCATGCCGAGCTAGGAGAAAGCGAGGTCCACGACTAGTTCCACAAGGTCTACGACCAACTCCTGGAGGTCTATGACCAGTTCCTCAAGGTCTACGACCAGTTTCACATGGTCCACGACTACTTCCACAGGGTCCACGACCACTTCAAGAAGGTCTACGACCAGTTGGCCCAGTTCTACGACCAGTACCCGGCGGAAGGAGCACTTGTTGGAAATAATACTCGTCAGAAACAGTACCCGACGAAAGGAGCACTCGTCGTGAGCAGTACTCGATAGGAACAGTAACCGGAGGGAGAAGTGCTTGTCGTGAATAGTACTCAAGGGAAAAGTACTCGACGAGAGGAATACTCGGTAGGAACAGTACTCCGTGGACCAGGAGTACATACGTGGAGAATAAGGTACATGAAAGTTCACCATGCACCAAAGATTACATCTAGGGAGTGCAAAGTCCTTGAAGCCTCTATAATCATAGTATCTTTTTAGAGGTGAAACTGTTATCTCCTCTGCCTTGATGTAACATTATAAATAGAATTTCCACTTATGGTTAGTAAGAGAACTACTAGGAATAAAAAAACACATTTACTCGTTTCAATGCCGTTTTCCTGTCTTCAAGAACCTTGGAGGATTTGCTCCTTTGCCGTATAGTGAGCCCAGGCCCCAGGGTCCCTCTTCTCTACCGGCTATTTTGCAGCTACGCCATTGGTGACAAAATCTAAATCCGTAGTTTGGCCCAAAATTCTGCTAAGACAGTAGTACTAGCAAATTTCATGCCCGACATAGCGAGCGCTGCGTCCGTACCAAACATTGACTGACTAGTGGACCCCATACAGGGCTACCTTTCCTCACTTCTCTGTAGCTTCGTGTGGTCGGTAGGCAGAGCCCGAGAGATAAGCCCGGATAAGCCGCAAGAAACGCCGATGCCGCCGCCGCCGCCGTTGCTCCTGCTGCTTCCGCTCCTCGCCGCCACTGCCACGGCCATTCCGACAGTAACGACGCCGTCCGGCGCCGCGGCGGCAGGTGGCGGCGGTGGCTCTCCCCCGGTCCCGACGCCGTGGCCGGAGCAGTTCCACGCGGTGATCTTCACCAACCTGACCGAGCGCGGCGGGCGGCTGCAGCTGATCGACCTCTACTACGACTGGCCCGGCTGCCGCAACCTCAACCTCATCCGCGACCAGCTCTCCGGCGACCCGCTCTACGACGTGGAGTGGACCAACGGCACCTCCTACTTCTTCGACTCCGCCTCCTGCCGCACCGGGCACTTCCCCGTCGGCGTCCTCCCCCCCGACTGGCTCGTCGACGGCGCCGTCTACCTCGGCCGCGAGACCACCGACGGCTTCGACTGCCACCTCTGGACCAAGGTCGACTTCGTCTGGTACTACGAGGACGTCGTCACCCACCGCCCCGTCCGCTGGAACTTCTTCAATGGTAGAGAACACAGATCGGCCTGATTTACTTTCACTTCTTGATTGCAGCATCAAAAATGTTTGCAACGCTTTTGTTCTCTAGATTCTTGATGATAAAATGTGATGATTGATGTGGTCTTGCTCGGCAATCTGCAAAGATACAATCTATAAATTCAGTTAATGTTCCCTTAAAAAATCAGTTAATTTCTTGAATCTTGATGCAGCAGTGTGTGACAATTATGTGGTTCTTTGCAGGGACGCAGTCTAATTCCTGCAATTCATTATTAGTTTCTGGATGTGACACTGTGCTTTGTTTTTGCAGACAGGCAGTCTGAATTTCTTCACTTGTTGAGTTCCTTGATGCAGCAATGCGATGATTAATTGGTATATTTTTGTTTCCCAGGGATGCAGCAGCATGTGATGAGCTTTGAGGTGGGCGGAGTGCTAGAGGACGCCAAGTGGCAGGCCCCGCCTTATTGCTTCAATGACCGCGATGCCGCCGCCAACACCGGCACCGCACCGGCACCGCCGGGAGGAAAGACGGTGAGGACGGCGAGGTTGATGTCATGAGCAGCCTCCTCAGGTTCGCGGGGGCTCCAGCAGCTGCTTCAGCTGTATGAGTATGATCTGTCAGTGAGAACTTGATACACTGATGAGATGGTTTCCACTGGTGGTCTGCTCCACTGTGCTGAACTTTGTTTCTTGTACTCTGTTGTAACGACCAGTTCTGGATTTCTGCAATAAGATAGTAGTTGATTGATTTGGGTGTATGTGTTGTAAAATTAGCAGTTTTAGCAAATATTCAGAAATTATTCCAGCATTAATCATGATTATTAAGGTATATTTTCAGCAGCATATAAATGATAGAAATGACATACAAACATGTAATCTTCTCATATCAATTAAACATGATAATATGGTCGAAAGATAGAACATGTCAACATACAAAGTCAACATATTGCTTCGATTTTAGTTGTTTATTTATTGCTTTCAGATGCTACGCTGCTCAAGATTTATTCATGGCCTCTTCGTCACTTTTGTCTAGTCTTTTCATTAATTAGACATGACAATTTTTAAAAAATAAATTAGATTTTGAGCTAAACTAAATGCCTTACCACTATGACAAAAACAAGTGTTGAATAATCTCATAAGTCACCATAACAACACTTAATACTTTCGGCTAACAGAAGGAACAAGTATATCACAATGCAAAATCAGAGATCAACATTAATCAAATTCGGTCTACAAATAAGCAACTAAACCACAGAATTAAAACAGAGTTATGTGACACTATTAATAGAGATGAATCATCGACAGTATGCAATTAACAAGCTCAAGTCTGATTTATAGTCAAAGTTATCAATCTAATCTCACAGGTGACAACAATCCTCATCGAGCGTATCCGAGCCCACAAATATTACTATGCAAAGTCCCCCAGTGCTAGATTAAATCAAAACAAGACAATCCGAAACATATACTAGCACGACACACTTAGCATAGTAAACAGAAGAATCTAAAAATGTAAACTCACAGAGCGGATGACACTCAAAGCCACCAAGTCGAAACTAGGCAAGGCACGCCGAGGCGTTGTATCAGAAATCAATTGCCCAGCTGTGCCGCGATGAACAAGCGTGGTTATCGAAGATACAATACTAATCTTTACAATTCGGGACATGCCAAAAAGGTGAAGTTGAGGTATCGAGAATATTGCCGCACAAGAATCATAACAAGATGCACGGGCCGAATGCACCCAAGGAGCAAAACCACCAATCGAAGCCTTCCTTCTCACCCAAATCAAGAACAGAGACGGGCGAACCCAACCACAGTGGCGCACCGCCCGACTTCCTCGGTGAGCCCAACTGGTAGTATCGAGCACAACCAGTGGTGCAAAAGCTAACCAGGTCCGAGCTCAAAGTCAAATCGGGAGAGAGGAGAGGAAGAACCAAAAGGGGAGAGCTCAATCCCCACCAATTTATCAATTTGATAATAGATGCTCAAAATGTTGTTTAATATACAACTATGCGACGATGGGTACCTTGGGGGTTTGAACCCAAAGCCTAGTACAAAGGACTATGACTCTGCACAGACAAAGGAGGACTTTGCCTTGATCCAATGCTTTGGTGTGAGAGTTTTTGCCTAAGTCACATTCTATATTGGGCGGCTTGCCCTTTTTCCTCTCGGGTTAGGACATTACGATCATATCCCCGTATCTAGCTCATGAGTACATAAGAAAATACACCATTATCTTCCTTTGATCACAATTTCACGATCATACTCATGTAGGTGAATTCTCTAGGGAATCCTATAGGATGATTCCTGATACCATACAATTATTGAATTCATTAAGAGCTATTTCTCAACCTGCCATACAGATGGAGCACTGCAGCTAATGGGACCCTCAGATGTACTCTCTAATCCCACACAGTTTATTGTCCTAGAGCCTAGTTCACGGGATCTCCGATCTCCTAGGATAGGTTACCACCAATGTGGGCATTTACAAGGGTATGAGCCCCATTCCCTTTGATGTTGCTGAAAGCATCTAGGTCCATAAAAATAATTTTGGAAATTAATGCCAACAATGTATTATAGGACAAACATGTGTGCTAAGATGTCTAAAGGTTTAGTCCTGAAGTTTGAATGATGATATGGAAATGGTAATGCAAAGATGATAAAAGATCGACATGGCTCAAGGCAAAGGTATCAGATAGCCTAAGGATCCTTTTGTAGTTTTACCGGTCTCAGTGTTTGGAGAAAAGACCAGATTAGTAGGCTAGATGTCGTACTATAACGAGGGATCATGGCTAATAGCTTGAAAGTTTAATTTTATACCATTTTGATCAACCAAATAACATGCATTGCATTGAGTTATTGCATATGGAAAAATGTTCAAAAAAATCGATATGGCCGCATGTGATGAGCGGTACTACCGTAGGTCGGTAGTACCGAATTCTGGTTGGCGGTACATATTTTTCAGAGAGCATGTTTTTGGGAGTTTTTTTTGAATTCCGAAAACAGTATGATCGCAAATCTTGAGCAGTACTACCACAGTGCGGTAGTACCAAAGTTTACTTGGCGGTACGTTTTTTTCTAGAGAGTATTTTTTGTGTTTCTTTTGGCTCTGGAAATTGGTAGTAACGTTCTAGCTGTGCGGTACTACCGCAGGTCGGTAGTACTGGATTCTAGTTGGTGGTAGTATTGTAACTTTTTTGTAACGGTTATTACTGGCTCATTTAATGAACAACAGATGACCGTTGAATGGTGGTTACGGTAGTACTAGGTTTGTACAGTAGTACTACTGCAAAGGCTGATTTTTCTGAGTAAAGCCTCAAACGGTTAGTTTTGTTCGTGTGGGCTATAAATACACCCTCACCTGCCTCTAGCTCAGGATCTTTGAGCATATTGAATCTCATTGAATACATTTGAGCTATAGTACACTCTCCTCTACCCATTTTGATCATAATTCTCATTTTGAGGTAGTTGATGGCATTCAAGTGTATTGCATCATTGGTTGATCTTTGTAGCACTTGTTTTCTTCAAGCAAAAGCTTTGGTTTATTACTCTTAGAACTTGCCGGCACCTAGACAGCTTGGAGAATGGTTTGCGCGGTGATCACTTCAAAAAAGATTGTAAAGTGGCCCGGCAAAGCTTGTGAAGTGGTGTTGTGCTCACCATCTCCGGAGAGGAGGAAGAGCAACTCTAGTGATTGAGGGAAGTGCTTATGTGGAGCCGACTTGATTCGTTCAAGTTTTCTCAATGTGGACTAGTGAAGACCGACAAGTCTTCGATACCACTAGAAAAATATCAAGTGTCTACATTGTGGCCTCTCTCTCTTGTCTTTATGTTTTCACATTTATATTTCTAGCTCTTACTTGAGTAGACTTCTTACTAGAATTGTTTTAGTATAATCTTGAGTTGCCTTAGCAAATATGGATAATGGGCTTTAAACTTGTACTAGTATTTCTTCATTAAGATCACAATTGTTAAAATTGTCAATTAGAGCACAAGAATTTTTTATAACCTCCTATTCACCCCCTCTAGTCGGTCATCCTTGATCTTACAAATGGTATCAGAGCTTGGTCTCTCTAATTTTAGACTTAACTGTCTAGGAGAGAAAGGATGGCTAGTGAGGGTTTGTCAATAAGCAATGCACCTTTATTTGATAGATCAAATTATGCTTATTGAAAAATTATAATGTACATTTATTTAAAGGCCATGACCCAAGCATATAGAGAATTATTAGTGAGAGTTTCATTATAGCACTCGATCCTACACATCCCACGGATCTTGAGAAACGAAACTCCCACCTCAATGCTCAAGTGATGAACGCTCTCTTTGGAGCTTTGAACACGGATGAGTTCAATCGAGTGAGCAACCTTGAAACTGCTCATGAGATATAGAACACGCTCTCGAAAATTCATGAGGGCACATCCACGGTCAAAGAAGCTAAATTGCATAGGCTTCAGATCAAATATGAAATATTTACAATGTTATCTCATGAAAGTATCACCGAGATACATTCTCGTTTTAACAACATTGTAATTGAGCTCAAGGGCCTAGGCACTAATCTAACCGATGTTGATATTGTGCACAAAATGCTTAGGGCTCTACCGAAGAAATATGAGACATTTGTGGCTATATTTCTCAATTCTTTTGAATTGCAAAGAATGACACCAATCGGACTCTTAGGCAACCTCATAACAAATGAGTTGTACAAAAAAAGGAAAAGGAGGAGCTTTTGGAGCCATCCTTCTCCAAGAAGAAGATTACCGCTTTTAAGGCGAAAGCGGAATCAAGTGATGAAATGGATGATGAAGAGGAAGACTCCGAAGAAGAATTTGCTCTCCTTGTGAGAAGAATGAATAAATTCTTGAGAAGGCACTCATATTGTAGTGCTAATTTTGACAAGAGCAAGAAAGGGCATTTCTCCCATGACAATAAGCGTTATAGCAATATTCGTTGCTATGAGTGCGATGAGAAGGTGCACATTGCCTCTCATTACCCAAACAAGAAAGATGACAACGACAAGTCATCAAAGAAGAAGGAATACAACGACAAGAAGAAATTTTTGAAAAAGCTTCAAAAAGATGGCAAGAATGAAGCATGTGTTTGAGAATGGGACTCCGATGGGGAGTATTCGAACTCCGGCTCCGATGATGAAGGGTTCTCAAAGAAGAAGGGACTTGTCGGCATCACCATCAAGGAAGCGCTGTCACTCTTCTCTACTCCTACTTGCTTCATGGCAAAAGGAGATAAGGTAAAATGGCATATGTGCGTAGACTTCACTGATCTTAATAAAGCTTGTTCAAAAGATGATTTCCCTTTACCTCGTATCGATCAGTTGGTTGACTCTACTGCAGGATGTGAAATATTGAGCTTTCTGGATGCATACTCTGGTTACCACCAGATCAATATATGTCGAGAAGATGAAGAGAAGATTGCATTCATTACACCATTTGGAATATTTTTGATACGTCAAAATGCCATTTGGTTTAAAGAATGCTGGAGCTTCTTTTCAGCGTTTGATGCAAACGACTTTCGCTCATCAACTAGGCCAAAACCTGGAAGCCTACGTGGATGATCTAGTCGGAAAAAGCAGCAAACAGCTTAATCATATCGCGGACCTACAAGAAACATTCGACAACCTCAAAAAATACCACCTGAAGCTTAATCCCGAGAAGTGTGTGTTCGGAGTCTCTTCAGGAAAATTGCTTGGATTCTTGGTCTCTGCACGAGGAATCAAAGCAAATTTTAAAAAGATAAAGGCTATCATCCAGATGCGCCCTCCGACCCTGAAAAAAAGAAGTCCAGAAACTCATAGGATGCATGGCGGCATTAAGTCGTTTCATTGCACGCCTGGGAGAAAAAGGACTGCCTTTATTCAAACTTCTAAGGAAACATGAAGGCTTCAAGTGGTCAGAAGAGGCTAACGCAGCCTTTGAGGAGGTCAAGAGGTATCTTACGAGTGCTCCTGTTCTGGTTTCTCCGAAACCAGGAGAGACACTCTTAATTTATCTAGCTGCCACGCCACAGGCAGTAAGCGCAGTACTGGTCGTAGAACGTGAGCACGTACAACGACCAGTTTACTACATTAGAAAAGTTTTACATGGGCCTAAGGAGCGTTACCCTCAGGTTCAAAATCTTTTATATGCCCTCCTCATGTCTTCGAGGAAACTGCGGCATTATTTTCAAGCACACAAACTAGCTGTACCGTCTGAGTTTCCCTTGGGAGCGATCCTCCAGAATAGGGAAACAACAAAACGCATGGCAAAATGGTCAATCGAACTTGGGGAGTTCGACATCCATTTCGTGTCCCTAACGGCCATTAAATCCCAGATCTTAGCAGACTTTGTTGCCGAATGGACAAATCCTGAACCCGTTCAGGATCCCCAGTATGATTCCTACGACCAGTGAACGATGTACTTTGACGGGTCGCTTACAATAAGTGGCTCGGGGGCTGGGGTAGTCCTGGAATCTCCTACCGGAGAGACCTTCAAGTATGCCATACAATTAAACTTTCAGACCACTAACAACGTGGCAGAATACGAAGGTTTGCTAGCTGGCATACGAGCTGCAAAAGCGCTCTCGATTCGTCGACTACTCATGAGAGGAGACTCTCAACTAGTCGTAAATCAAGTCGGAAAAGAGTACCAGTGCTTTAATCCAACTATGTCTCGGTACTTATCGGAAGTCCGAAAGTTAGAAAAGCATTTTTTGGGCTTTGAGGTACAATTTATCCCTCGAAAGGATAATTTTTTTGCAGACCAACTTGCTCGTCTAGCTTCTTCTTGATCCTCGGTACCAAAAGGGGTTTTTCTGGAGCAACTTCAGAAGCCGTCTCTAGTTGAAGAACTAGAGATGCCTCCTATCAAAACAACCTCTCTAGAGTACGAAGATACCTGGATGACTCCTTCTACAAGTATCTTCAGACGGGTTCCGTACCCGATGACGATCTCGAAGCAGATCGACTATCCCGAAAGGCCAAAATGTATACTTTGGTTGAAGGTGTCCTCTATAAAAGAGGAACTCAAGGGGTGCTCATGTGATGTATTTCGCAGAGCGAAGGATTAAAACTCCTTCACGATATACACAGAGGCATCTGTGAGACTCATGCTTCTTACAGAACGCTGGTCGATAATGCTTTTCGACAAGGTTTTTATTGACCAACAGCCCTCTATGATGCCAAAGAACTGGTTAAAAATGTGTGCAATGTTAGTTTCATAGCAGACAAATACACCAACCAGCTCAGGCGTTACAAACAATTCCTTTGTCTTGGACTTTTGCGACCTAGGGTCTCAATATCCTAGGACCGTTACCCTGGGCTCCAAGTGGATTCAAATTCCTTTTTGTGGCTATTGACACGTTCACAAAATGGATAGAAGCCGAGCCTGTGACTGGGATAACAACGAAAGCAGTGAAAAGGTTCATGATGAGATGCGTGATAACTCGTGTGAGAACCCCAGTTTATTTGGCTTGTAATGCTTAACCAACCACCTGGTCCTAGCATCACAAATCAAATAAACCAAGCCTCGAGATATGTATACTTCCTAGAACTGCAGTATACACACCTCTGCACAAAATTATGCATCAACTCCATTCTAGACATAGCATCCAAACATTACGATATTAAACAGTAGACAACAAAGTAGAGTTATTACAACAGAGGGCCGACCGGCCAAATGATAAGCAGATAACAAAGTAAACGGCGGAAGCAAAAGTGCCATAAGATGGCTATAAGCAAAAGCCAATCAGTGTGCCTTAGCCCACAAGGCAACCAACCGGACAGCCAAGCTAGTCGTCCCAAAACCCGCACATCTCACAGAAGTATGGCCCTTAGGGCTCACATGCCTCCTCTGCAACAAAAACATTAAGCAAAGCAAATGAGCACAAAAATATACTCGCAAGACTGACGTGTGGACTAGCAGACCTATGCATAACTACATGCAGACTTATTTGAGTGGAGGCTGTATGGCTCATTTTAGCACAAAGCAATCTTTATTTGCAATAATGTAATACATTTAAAAGTAAGTTGGCAATTCATTTTTATTGTTGAAATAACAGCGACAGCAAAAGTAATAACAGTAAGTAGATGACATCTTTGTAGTAGAATGCAATGAACGATTATAAGCAAACTCAATATGAGGCAAGCATTCTTCCCACATTTTTAAATTCTTTTTTAACACAGCCCTAAGCATTGTAGATAAAGTTCTATTTACAACTTCAGTTTGTCCATCAGTTTGGGGATGACAAGTAGTAGAAACTAGCAGCTTAGTCCCCAATTTATCCCATAAAGTTCTCCAAAAATGGCTAAGTAATTTAGCATCACGATCTGAAACTATAATATTAGGCACACCATGCAATCGAACAACTTCACGAAAAAATAAATCAGCAATATTGGCAGCATCATTGCTCTTATGACATGGTATAAAGTGAGCCATCTTAGAAAATCTATCAACAACCACGAATATACTATCGCTCCTTTCTTTGTTCTAGGCAATCCTAAAACAAAATCCATCGAAATATCTTCCCACGAAACACTGAACTGGTAGAGACATGTATAAACCATGAGGATTAAGTCGTGACTTAGCTCTTTGACATGTAGTACAATGAGCAACGTAGCGCCGACCTCCGTCTCATCTTTGGCCAAAAGAAATGATCAGCAAGTATATCCTCCGTTTTCTTCACGCCAAAGTGTCCCATCACCGCCTCCATGCGCTTCTGTAACAACAACAAACGAACGGAGCTAGCCGGAATGCATAGCTTGTTAGCTCTAAACACAAACCCATCATTAATAACAAATTTGTTCCACGTTTTCCTTCTTTACAATTCAACAATATATCTCAGTAAAATCAGCATCATGCACATATTGCTCTTTAATAGTCTCCAATCCAAAAATTTTGAAGTCAAGTTGTGAAAGCATGGTATATCTCTAGACAAAGCATCGGCTATAATGTTCTCCTTTCCTTCTTGTGTTTTATGACATAAGGAAAAGACTCAATAAATTCAACCCACTTTGCATGTCTACGGTTCAATTTACTTTGACTTCGAATATGCTTTAAAGATTCGTGATCAGAATATATAACAAATTCTTTGGGCCATAAATAATGTTGCCAAGTTTCCAAAGTTCAAAATAGTGCATATAATTCCTTATCATAAGTAGAATAGTTCAAACTAGGCCCACTCAATTTCTCACTGAAGTATGCTATAGGTTTACCTTCTTGTAGCAATACACCACCTAAACCAATTCCACTCGCAACACATTCTAGTTCAAAAGTCTTATTAAAGTCAGGGAGTTGGAGTAGTGGTGCACGTGTTAACTTATCTTTCAATGTGGTGAAGGCGTTCTCCTGTGCGGCGCTCCAAACAAATAGCACACCCTTCTTGGTGAGCTCATTCAATGGTGCAGCGATGGTGCTAAAATCCTTCACGAAGAGGCGGTAGAATCCAGCAAGTCCTAAAAAGCTTCGTACCTGTGTGACCGTGTTAGGAGTCGGCCAACTCTGTATTGCTTCAATCTTGGCTTGATCAACTTCAATTCCCTGTGGAGTAACAACATAGCCAAGAAACGCGACTCGATCGGTGCAAAAGGTGCACTTCTCAAGGTTACCAAATAAACGTGCATCACGTAAGGCATTAAAAACAACACGCAAATGGTCAAGATGTTCCTCTAAGGATTTGCTGTATATCAATATGTCATCAAAATAAACCACCACAAATCTACCAATGAAAGTACGCAAAACCTCGTTCATTAGTCTCATGAAGGTGCTAGGTGCATTAGTTAATCCAAAAGGCATTACTAACCACTCATATAATCCGAACTTAGTTTTAAATGCTGTTTTTCATTCATCGCCTAATTTCATGCGAATTTGGTGATATCCACTACATAAATCAACCTTAGAGAAACAATAGAGCCACTCAATTCATCAAGCATATCATCTAACCTAGGAATAGGATGACGATACCTAATGGTGATATTATTAATTGCTCTCCAATCTACACACATGCGCCATGATCCATCTTTCTTAGGCACTAAAATGACCGAATAAAGACAAGGACTAAGAGATTCACGTACATACCCTTTAGCAAGTAATTCTTGAACTTGGCGCTGAATTTCTTTAGTTTCTTACGGATTGGTCTTATATGGTGCGCGTTGGGCGATGATGCGTAGGAATTAAATCAATTTGATGCTCAATCCCTCGAAGCGGTGGCAACCCCGGCGGTATGTCCTTCGGAAAGACATCATTGTACTCTTGTAAAATGTTAGTGATAGCAGGAGGCGAAGAAGAAGATGTATCCTCAAACGAAAACAAAGCTTCTTTGCAAACTAATGCATAGCAAATGCAATTATTAGCATCCAATTCACCATATCGATTTGGTAGCAAGAAAACTAGCACCTTTCAATTTAATTTCTTTATTCTTCACATGAGTAGATTTAGGTTCTTTCTTTTTATATTGCTCAAGTTCTTTTGCTACAATCTGATTTTCACTCCTAGCATTCTTCTGATTCTTCTATCTACTAGCTCTAGCAAGTTCATCCTTAACAATTTGTTCAGGAGTCATAGGATGCATCACAATTTTCTTTCCCTTGAACATGAGAGAGTATTGATTATTCCTACCATGATGCACACAATCGATGATCGTATTGCCAAGGTCGTCCTAATAACAATGAACAAGCTTGCATAGGAACAACATCGCAATCAACATAATCATGGTATGAACCCATAGAAAAGTTTACTCTCACCATTCGTGTTACCTTCAACTTACTACTGTTGTTGAACCATTGAATATGGTATGGGTGGGGATGAGGGTTGGTCGGCAAAGCAAGCTTCTCCACCATATCCATACTCGCCAAATTGTTGCAACTCCCACCATCAATAATTATGCGAATCGAGCGTTCCTTGACAACGCCCTTGATTTGAAACAAATTATGGCGCCGATTTTGCTCGGCACGAGAAACTTGTGCACTTAGTACGCATTGCACTATAATGCTTAAATACTTATCGGCATCTTCGGCGCCAACCTGTTCCTCCTCATGATCAGATTTATCATCAAGTCCTGCAGGGTCAGTTACAAGCATAACATATGTTTCATCATCAAAATCACTAGCAGAGGAATACCCGCCATCATCGCGTATGATCAGTACGCGCTTGTTTGGACAATCCCGCATCATGTGTCCATAGCCTTTGCACCGATGGCATTGAATATCCTTAGTTCGTCTGTGAAGCAATCGAAGAGGAGGTTTTGCGGGCGCTTGTGGTGCTGATTTGGTTGCTTTAGAAACTCGTGGTCTTTGGATTTGAAGTAGCGGCGCGGCTTGTTGAAGGGTGGCGGTGGGGTGCACCGATGGCGGGCGATGAGGTGCGTGGTGTCCATGAGTTTGTGCGACTGCGAGAAGAGTTAGATCGTGTCCTCGTCGGCGTCCACGCACTTCACGTTCGACTTTGCAAGCAAGATGAAACAATCTAGTAATGGAGTTGTATTATTTATAATCAAGGATGTCTTGAATTTCTCGATTCAACCCTCCCAAAAACCTAGCCATTGATGCCTCCTCATTCTCATCTAAACCACAACGCAACATACCAATTTGTAATTCTTGATAGTAGTCTTCCACAGACTTTGTACCTTGTCCTAAGCGTTGTAATTTATTTAACAAATCACGAGCATAATATGAGGGAATAAATCGATGCCGCATAAGCAATTTTAAAGTCTCCCAAGTGTTAGGTATGTTATTGGGATGTTGACGGCAATGTTCTTTCCACCAAATAGAAGCAAAATCAGTAAATTCACTAGTAGCAGCCCTAACTCGTCTAATCTCAGGAACTTCATGGCAAGCAAATTTTTGATCAATAGCTAGTTCCCAATTAAGATAACCATCAGGATCATATTTACCATTAAAAGAGAGAATAGTGAATTTAACCTTAGCAAAAGAATCATCGTGGTCACGTACCTCACGTCGTGGGGCATCTCGTCACATACCTTGTCGGTTAAAATGCAACTGTCGATGAGCTCGATCGTTGTTATTATTACCCATGTCATTGGCCTCGGTATCAGTCACATAGTCGAATTCATCTTGTCCCTCTACCACCGGGGCAGCAGGGGGAACAGCAGTGGATGCATGGGCCATCTCGTCAAGACGCGCCATAATACCTGCCAAAGAAGTGTTAGTGACGCCTTGCACTCTCTCCATCGCGGTGAGCGTGGCGTTTGTCTCACTTTGGGCACCCTCAAGTTGAGCAAGTCGCTCATTTGTGACCCTAACATCTTCCTCAAGACCCTCCGTACGAAGGTTCATGAGGCGCCGAAAATATTGTACGATTCCCTTCGTACGAGGAGTATGAGATGTATCCTCATCTGAATGCTCTGCAGAACCTGCCATTGTTAGCAAATCACAAGTATATGTCCCTAACAACTACTAGGATGTGGTGGTTCAAAAGTCGCTCACACTCAAGCCTTCTATCGAATTTTTACCAAGCAAACAGGGGTTATCGGCAACCAGCGGTGTCAATGTATCTCCGAAGATTGGATGGAGCGATTGCTAGGTGAAGTTTAGCCTGTACGGTTGTAGAAAAGGTGTAGCTGGGAAGGCTCAAGTATGGTAGCAATGGATTAGCAACTATCAAATCAGAGAAAGCAAGCTGAAAAATCGTTCAACGCCGGTTAGTGCTGGTCCTAGACTAGACCGTACTAGAGACGCGAGCCTAGAACACAAACGAAAGTATGATGCGGCAGAAGCTCGAAAAAGGATGCCGTCTTCACGGGGAACCTTAGAATCACTTACAAAAGGGCTCTGTCAATTTTGAGCAAATTTTGAGAAACTTTTTTTTTTTTTTTGCAAATGTGCACCTCACTCAAAACTCTTCAAAGTCCTCTTCCAGGCCTAGGGAGGTATAGGGTCACAAACTCTCTCTCTCTCTCTCTCTCTAAACTTTGATTTTTTTTTATTGCGTTGCCGAAGTCAGATGAAACTTATGTTTACTTTTGGCAGCAGGAAAACAACCTCTTTTTTTTTTTTTTTCTCTTTTTTTTTTCTCTGTCACAAACCGAAACGAACTTTTGTTCTTGGTTAGGGTTTCCCTTGGTGTGGCGGTGGCAGGAGGATGGTGGCTTGCCGCGGTAGGAGGATGGTGGCTACGGTAGGGCGCGACAAGGGATGGTGGCGGCGGTGGTCGCGCAACGGCTCGTGGTCGTGGCGTGAAGGCAAAGACAAAGCAGCTCTCACGGCGCAGCAAGGACCGCAACGATGGAGGTAAGCGCGATTGAACCTGCGCAACGCAGGTGCGACCAAACGTGAGTAGAACTCGAAACTCTAAAGGAACTAGACACTAAGACCAGCAAAAGACACGATGATGCACTCGAAAGTTCAACAATGCAATGCACTGAAAATAAAGATGCAATGGCGCAATTGGTCTTGGACAGATAGATGATCTAATCCTATAATTTTTTTTGGCTTTTTTTGGACTTTCGGAATTAAGCAACCTAACTACGAAAAACAGTAAATATCGATTTTTCGATCACCGAGCAACCTTGAGCTCTAATACCACTTGATGGAGGCGGGGTACCCGATCTTTCGATGAGATTGATAACTATCGATTTTGGTGGAGGTGACTCTCGCGATCCGACTACAACCGTACGACGACGCTTGCGCCTTAGCAATCGTTGAACCAACTCCGAGATGTTATTGACCGTGCTAGAAGCGCGATCAACCTGAACACGAGGTTTGATTCCTGCGAGCAATCGAAGAACTAGCAAGAATAAAATATAGGCAATCTGATATTGCGAATAAGAATGTAGCGTAGATGGTATTGAAAATCAAAGGTGGGATCCAAGGTCGTCTTGACAGTGGTCGTCCACACAATCAAGAACAGTTTGCACAATGGCTAAACCTAAACTCAATGAAATCGAGTTCGCCCAGGAACGCGGCTACTATATGGGAATAGGACCGGGGTGGCGGCCGTGAAGTGGACGCGCCCCTAGGGTTACAAGGCCCATGGGCCCAAGAGGAGGTGGCGCAGCACCCTTTTTGGCTCGGACAAAAAAACAGATGTGAATTGTTTTGTTTATTGTGGCCGGCTCGATTTGAATTTGAAGCTGAGGTTGGATCCATTAAAAAGTAGAATTGATAAGGTTTCAATGAAGTCCAAGAACGTCCCAAACGGAGTCCGTATGAAGAAGTTATGTCCGTTTGAACTTAGTGTTGTTGCAGCGGTCCGAACTCGAATCCAGAACGAGCCCAACTCGAATTCTTGCTTGGCTCGGACCCAAAGTGACGTGATGACCTCCATTATGCCTCCTATGCTTGTCCATGACTCCACATACCTCTCCTTGGTCCTTTCCCATATTCCTAAGCACAATTAAATCACTTGCATTAGGTAGCGATCTATTCTCAGTAATATATAAACCTATGAACGAATTCACCCGGTGATTAAGTTGGCGAGCACGAGCTCGAGTAATTGGTCCTTGTAACATTTGTTGTGGATCAGCTGTGTGTGTAGACGCGGTTGTATCCAAGTTAAGGATGTACTCATCAAAAGGTATCATATAGCCTAAGGATCCTTTGTAGGTTTACCAGTCTCAGTGTTTGGAGAAAAGACCAGATTAGTAGGCTAGATGTCATACTATAAAGAGGGATCATGGCTAATAGCTTCAAAGTTTAATTTTGTCCCATTTTGATTAAACAAATGACATGCATTGCTTTGAGTTATTACATCTGGAAAAATGTTCAGAAAAATCAGTATGACACATGTGATGAGCGGTTCTACCGCAGGTCAGTAGTACCGGATTCTGATTGGCGGCACGTATTTTTTAGAGAGCATGTTTTTGGGAGTTTTTTCTTCTTAAATTCTGAAAACTGTATGACTGCAAATTTTCACCGATACTACCGCAGTGTGATAGTACTGAAGTTTACTTGGCTGTACATTATTTCCAGAGAGGGTGTTTTTCATGTTTCTTTTGGCTTTGAAAATCGGTAGTTCTGTTCTAGCCGAGCGGTACTACCGTAGGTCAGTAGTACCGGATTCTAGTTGGTGGTTGTACCAGAACTTTTTTGTAATAGCAATTACTGGAGTATTTAATGAACAACAGTTGACCGTTGAACGGTGGCTGCAGTAGTACCGGGTTTGTATAGTGGTACTACCGCAAATGCTGATTTTTTTTTGAGTAAAGCCTCAAACGGCTAGTTTTATAACTTTAGGGTTTGGTAGGGCGACGACAGAGGATTGGCATTTCAAGTCATGGTAAAATCAGAGTGTTAGTGATTTCAAGTCATGGTAACACTACAACAAAACTATCACGTAGAGACGTTTTTGTTTTGACGCTTTTATGTCTGTCTCTACACCGAGAAACACCTCGTATGTAAAGACGCTTCTCAAGACGTTTTATATGGCGCCACAAAATCTCTTACCGTAGGAAGGCACATATACGTTTACATTTATGTAGAGACGAATCTTGAGACGTTTGAGAATATGTCTGAGAATTAAGAGAACAAAATTTTAGTTATAGAGACGAATGTTGAGATGTTTTAGAATATGCCTCTACAGCTCTAGTAAAAGTATTTTGTTTTAATTTTTTTCGGTGGGACAAGAGGACCGAAAATAATTTCGAAAGCCCTACCCCGCACGTACAGCTGAGAAAAAACCAAACCGCCGCCTGAGCTTCCCCAAATCTGCCCTGCGCCTCCTCGCCCCTCGCCTGCCTCCCCGCCTCCGCGCCCGCCCCCGCCCTCGCCTCCCAGCCTGTCTCGCCCTCCCATCCTCCCCGCGCGCCCGCCGCCGCAACCTCCTCCCCAACCCATGACTCACCCCCGCTTCGTCCCCCTCCCCAACCGCTCCCGTCTCTCACCTCGCCTCCACCTCGCCGCACCTGCCACCAGCCGTCAGCCGGTCCCCGCCGTCCCTCTCCTCTGCTCCCTGCTTTGCGCCATCGCTACACCGGCCACCACGCCTCCTCCCTCTCCCTCCAGCACCGCCGCATCCTTCGCAGCTTTCGGCCGACCCAAGGCCCAATCAAGAAGCCTCGAGCTCAAAACCCCCTACGATGCCCACCCTCCCCTTCCCCTTCGCCGCCGGCGACTACCCCGCAGATAAGATCGATCCGACTACCTCTACTTCCTCCGCAACCTCCGCCCCGACGGCAACTCCTACGTCCTCGAGCTCCCGGCCGATGGCGCCTCCCCTCCCTCCGTACTCAAGTACGAGCCCCCATCGCCAACTCCGACGGCGAATGTGTCTCCGATTCCTCCCCAGGCCGCGCAAGCACCAACCGCCGGATGGAAGAGAAGGACTCGTCGGTGGAGTTGGAGGCGGAGGGCGACCCCTCGTGGCTCGACTCCCTCGTCGATGTCGACGAGGATTACTGCCTCTTCCTACAGCACACGCGCGTGGTGAATGGCCGCTTGGTGCTCGAGATTGGGGGAGTCGTTGTAAACTACGAGCCGGACGCAGCGCGGTCTGGCGGTAGCAGCGGGGTCGAGGAGGAAGAGAGGCGCCCATGGTCGTCGTGGCATTCCCCGCCCTCCGGCTTCGCCCCAGGGCGGCCTCCCTGTCCGCACCCGCCTTCTCCGCCTCTCCTCGCTGCAGCTTCAGCTCCTCCGCTTACTCCTATTCCAATGCAATCCCCTCCTCCTCCTCCTCAAACACCTAGAATTTTTCCTGTGGTGGTTTCGTATTTGCTTGTTTGCTTTGTTGGGTATTAAGTAGCTTTTAATTAGTTGCTGGTGGAACCCCCATATGCATATATCCAGTTAGTCGAAAGAAAGAGAGACAGACTTCAATCTCCCTCTTGGGTGCGGTGTAAACGTGCCAGTGAGTTTGACATTGAGTTAGCCATAGCAGACGGTAGACCTTTTAGAGATACAACATTTGAAGCTGCTTAGAATGACCACAATTACATGTACCTACTCTGTACTCCATATATTTCTGTCATTCTGGTTCTAGATGCTATGAACATGAAGAGATACTGAATTGTTTGATTTAGCCTTACTAACATATTGTTACTAACACGGGCTATCTCTCAGTTTGCATGGTCATTTCCAATTCAGAGAGTCAATGAGAGTAGATTGAAGCACTTAGATACTCTAAAAGGTAATTTCCCTTGGTCCATCTACTTTCCAAAAGGCTCTTTATTGGATTCAAATAGCCCTTTATGCCGATTTTTACTATGTTAACATGCCATGTTTTAAGAAGCTCCAGCAATCATGATGGGCGGTTTCATATTAAGCGAATTATTTCCTTCGCTGCTACCGACAAACAGGAGCCAATCACCTCACCTACCTCAGACACAGCAGTGTTAGAAGAGAGTGAGAGTAGCAGTGGAGATTCCCCTGCATCTGGCAGCTGCTCCTATTTTACTGAGAGGGGTGTTGGAAAACCTGGATTCATCTCATTCCAAGGCAGCTGCTCTCAAACGAGAAGTGTGGAGAGTGTGCCGCATCCTGGCAAGGAAGGATCTAGATAAGTTTGGTTTGTTGGTCCAACTATCCTTGTGGCCAAAGTACTCTCAGCTGTGTTTGAGGATTCCCTGTTGACAGGTATGCTATCTTTGATAGTTCAGGAATGTGTTCTTTCCATCCTGGACTATGGTGTTTCTATAATGCTAATAGTTTCTCTATCTTGTTTCCATAGTAGTTTATGCAGAACTGAAATTTGTGCATCTCCCAGTCCCACCTTTTAATAATTGATGAACACCAATTATGTTGGTTACCACTGTCATATATCTGTGCCCATTGATAGCATTTATTCCGCTAGAAGGCATATAAGTAGTTAGTGCGAAAATATGTTATTTTCATTGCTTTTTTACATCTTCCATTCTTGCTCTTTCAATACACATTATAACAGTTCCATTTTAGCTTAAATGAACCCTGATATACATAATTCATTTGGCAAATATTTACACATATACATCAAAGACACTACATATACTATTCCACATCCAGATGAAGTCTAGGCATGACTGCATTACCTGATGGATTTTTGCTATTATTTGCATATTTTCTTATACTATTCTTCACTGAAGCTCTGTTTTACGGAGGAGTCGCAATTTTTGTCCTGTTGATTGATAAAGTCTGGAGGCCTTTGCAGCAAGTAGCACCTAAGAGTTACATATAGTCAAAATATAGATTTTTCCTTATTTATTCAGTAACGACAATGGTTCTGAGCTTGATAATACTGCTTTTGACAATGAACATGGTTTGGCCGTGGACTGGACCAGCAGCTTTAGCTACTCTTGCCCCTTATTTGGTAGGTCTTGTCGTGCAATTAGAATTCGAGCAGTATGCACGGCATCGTAAATCACCTTCATGGCCAGTTATTCCTATTATCTTAGGTAATTTGATTCTTCAATTTATCCTGATATTATTGGATCCAAAAGTTACCCTTTCTGATTATTATCTTATGGAATATTTCTGTGGTTCATTATGATTTGAACGAGCTCCCTGTGCAGATTTCTGAGCTTGGTATTTATCCTGCTGTCGATCCTCTGGACTGCACATCCAGAATGCTTTCTCCCCATGTGCTGGGGCCTGGGTGAGGAGGGAGGGCGGTGGCAACAAGGCGACGAGTTAGGTTGGGCGAGGCGGCGGGGGTGAGTGCGGGTAAGAGGCAGCGGAGCGACGAAGGCTCCACCGACAGGGCAGCGGCTGCATCGGACAGTGACTCATGTATATGGTTAGTGTTGTATGGAGTTGCTAGTCTATTGTATATGGTTGGCTCATGTGGCCCATGTAGCTCAAGTATGGGTGTGTATATACCCCTCATAGTTAATAGAAAAGACATTAATTGTGCCACTCTCCTAGATCTAACAAGTACCACCAAAAAACGAAAACTTTACACAGAAGATAAAGTGTATTAGATGGTACAAGTGTATGCTGCTAACTTGCTAATACCAATTCTCTATTTAGAGTGGACTAAGGCTACGATACATTCTCTATTTAACAGTAGTTAGAGTACAGTACAAGTCTCTCTCTCTAAATATATATAATTAAACCCTGAATCTTTTAAAGTTACAAGTAAAAAATATTGCTTGAGAAATGATAAGTATGATCTAACAAGGATCAGGTGCTTATGCAGAATACTGTAATATATAAGAAAAATCTTCGGAAGTCAATGCTCCGTTAATGTGTTGAAGATTCGAAAGAATAAAAGATGCTCGCTGCCGATCACCTTTACGAATAGCATTCACAATATTTGCTTACATGGATCTCCTTTGAAAATATCAATACGAATGCATCCATCCTCTGTATAAAAATGAAGCTTTGACACTGTAGGTAAGGCCCCTCATTGAATGGGTATATTATATTCATGCATTTTCCACAAATGGCACACCGGTTATTTCTTTCAGGTGTCAATGTACGTTCATGTTTGTGCATGGGCATGTCCACAAATATTGTATGCTCACAGTTTGTAGACATTGTTTTATACAATATATTTGTAGGAGAGTGGTGAATCAGACAATGAGTTGTAGGTTCTGCTGCACAATTGTTTCACAAAACTACATTTAAAGATGTGTGAGGCAGCTTTACGGAAAATATGTATAAGCATCTTGTATCGTATTACTCTTCCAAAAACAAGATATGTATATGCTTGTAAGTGTATTCAATCATGGAAGCTATTAAGAAAAATTGAACTTTACATCATCATCATCGCTGTAAATCGTCATTCTTGGAAAGAGTTTTTTCTGATATGTTGGGTTTCTGTCCCTACCTTCCTGGTATCTTAATTTCAGCTCAGTCATTTATGGTAAAACTACTGATCTGCTGCTGTATAGTCTGTCATAATCTTTGTCTTTTCCCTCACCAGCTGTCCTTAATACTTGATTCTCTGTGTCATATCCACAATAATATTTTTTCTTTAGCTGTCAGTGCACTTTACTTTATTAAAAATATGTTGAAGTTTATTTGTTGGTAATAGGAAGTATGTACTAAATCCCCTCTCATTATTTTTGTAGAATGAACCAGAAAGAGCTATCCGCTTACTAGCTAAAATGAAACATCTGAACGTGAAGCCAAATCTCAGGACTTATGAGCTTCTGTTTTCACTATTTACCAACATCAACGTTCCTCATGAAGATGGAAATGTGCTCTCGCATGTTGATGTTTCCAAAAGGATAAGCATAATCGAGACGGACATGTTAAATAATGAAATCCAACACAGTTTTGTGTCTATGAAGAATTTGGTATGATTACTTCCCATCTACTATATATATCTTCCTCTTGTTTTTGTGTGCAGTTTAGAAGAAACAAAAAGTATCACTTGTACTATTCTTGCAAGTTTAAAAATCACATGCAGCTCTATGTAGAATTCTCAATAGTTGACTTCTGTGGTAATGACGATTTAATATGCTAATGGCTAAATGTCATGCACCAGTTGGGATCTTTCCTGATGGGATGGTTCGGGATCATCTTCAAGGCTGATATACGACACATATCTGATCATCTTATTGTTGGAAACTTGGAATCACAACAGGATACATGGGAAGCCTTACTACCTTCAGTGGGTGGAACCAAAAAATGGTTAGCTTGTCTTCCAAAGGCCACTGGTATATGTTGTAGCTGGCATAGTACTAGGTACCTCGTCATCATTTTCTGTGAAGAGCTTTCAATTTTGTATTGTGTATTTCCTTTGTTTTCGATAAATACAACCCTTCTTATGTCATGCGTGCATGATTTCTTTTTGAGACATGAATAGACATAATAAACAAGTTTATCACTGAACAGGTACTAGCCTCTGTTATTTGGAGGTGGATTAGGATGTTTGTTCCTGAAGACGTCGCCGCTGCCGCTGCCCTCTAATCACTCATCGCCTGATTCAGTTGTAGGATTTGTAGGAATTTTTTTTCGGTGTGTTTGCACCTTTGTATCACTACTACAAAACAGGCTATAGAAGACACCCTATCACAGACGGGTTAATTTGAATCCGTCTGTGTTGGGTCTGTTGGCGCAGCATTTGCTTTGCGGTCTATCACGAGCGGTTCTTACTAGTAACCGTCGTGATATATGATTATCACGCACGGTTTATATAAAGAACGTCAGGAAATATCACGACATGCTTCTATTTATGAACCGTGCGTGATAATCCCCATATCACGCATTTGTTTATTAATAGAGCCGTCGCGATATGTCACGACGATTTTGTATATAACCGCTCGTGATAATCCTCCGTATCACGATTTGTTCATAAAAGCACTGCGTGACATATCACGACGGTTTTATTTATAAACCGTCGTGATATATGCCTATCACAGATAGATTCATATTTGGAACTGTCGCGATATCCTCGCGCTATAAATACCTTGAGTACCCCTCGCCTATTCCCATTTGAGCCGCCACCGGATAAAAACCCATCACGCGCCGAGAGAGAGAGGGGAGGAGAAGGAGAGGAGAAAGGGAGGGAGAAGGAGAGGAGAAAGGGAAGGAGAAGAGAAAGAGAGAGAAAGGGAGGAGAAGGAGAGGAGAAAGGGAGGGAGACAAAGAATCGGAATAGATCGATTTGGTATTTTCGCCGTGAGCTACGAGGGTAACATTCTTTATAACCCAATCGAGATATGGTAGAATATGCTAAGCATCGCGTGTATAAGAGTCGAAGTGGGAGTAAATTTTTGTATCCGATGTAAGGAATAGAATAATATTTTTCATTTGGTAGTTGGAATAATATTAAAGTTTACGTGAGGGGGAAGGAAATGGAGAGAGAGAGCGGTTGAGAGAGATTTTATTAATCTAATTTGACACTATATATTTTGTTACATGTGTAGCGTAGATGGACCAAATCGGATGTATGGTGTGAACCGTGTGAGTCAAGAGTACATTAATGGCGTGGTTGCTTTTAGAAGAGCCGCGAGCGTGATATGTTGAAAAAGGGGATAAAATATATGTACCGTCCATGCATTGATTGCGATAATCAAGATGTTTACCAACTCGGCGCAGATAGAAGCACACTTGATTCAAAGGGGTTTCAAAAAGGGTATACATGTTGGACCAGTCACGGTGAAGAGCGACAGGAAGTTAGTAATAACGACATCGCCGAGGAAGTCAACGATATGCCGGATGTCAACGATATGCGGATGTAGATCGTGCTTTTGATGAGGATAGGTCACACGATAACAACTGGATCGGATGCTACGCGATGCGAAGAGAACTACTGATGGAGAGAGTTTTGTAAATTCGGCGCTTAATGGAGGACTCGGTGAGACCTTTGTTCCCTGGCTGCAGCCGGAATATACAAGGTTGTCAACCGTGATTGAACTGCTTAAATTAAAAGCAAGCAATGGTTGGTCCGATAAGAGTTTCACGGCGTTGTTAGGTCTCCTAGCGGACATTCTTCCGGAGGGAAACGTGTTGCCCAACACCACCTACCAAGCAAAGAAGGTTCTTTGTCCATTGGGAATGGAAGTAGAAAGAATACATGCATGTCCGAACGATTGTATCCTCTATCGTAAAGAGTATGCAGACATGCATGTATGTCCTGTGTGCAAAGCATCCCGATACAAGCGTCAGAATACTGCTAGGTTGAAGCAAGGACCTCCTGCTAAGATGTTGTGGTATCTGCCTGTGATCCCACGCTTGAAGCGTTTTTTGCGAACTCAAAAGAGGCAAGATTGGTGCGTTGGCACTCGAGAGGACCGTAAGAAAGATGGAAAGCTAAGACACCTGCGATTCTCGCTCGGTGGAGAAACTTCGATCGGAGGTTCAAGAGTTCGGTGCGTAACCAAGGAACATAAGGTTAGGGTTGAGTACGATGGAATGAATCCTTTCTGTAACATGAGCAATGACATAGCACTGCTCGTGAATCTATGCATGTACAACCTTCCTCCTTGGTCGTGTATGAAGCGGAAGTACATTTTGATGTCACTACTTATCCAAGGGCCAAACAACACGGGAATGATATTGATGTGTACCTAGCACCATTGCCGGAAGATCTTGTGACACTTGTGGAACGAAGGGTGCAGTATGGGATGCGTATAAACGAGAGAACTTCACTTTACACGCCATGTTGTTCTGCACCATCAATGATTTTCCCGCCTGGTAACTGTCGGGCTTGAGACAAAAGGAGCCAAAGCTTGTCCGCACCGCTTAGATGCTACAGAGTATATGGCTAAACAACTCACGCAAAATCGTATACGCACACCGTAGGTTCCTTCCCAGAGTCACCCATACCGGAAGATGAAGAAACAATTCGACGGAAATAAGGAGGACGGTTCACTCCAAGGGCTTTTAGAGGAAAGATGTCTATGATATGGTTAAGGATATCGATGTTGTGCTTGGGAAGGGACGCCAATTAAGAACCCGTCGAAGAACATCCGGAAGAAGCGGTCAATTTTTGGGACTTGCCTTATTGGGAGCACTTAGAAGTTCGCCATCGCATCGACGCCATGCATGTGGAGAAGAATGTATGTGATAGCTTGATTGGTCTCTTCGAACATTAGTGGCAAAACAAAGGATGGTGTTAACACACGGAGAGACTTGGTCGATATGAACATAAGGACCGAGTTAGCACCGCAAGAGATCGACTGATTTAACGCATTCTCCCACTGACTTGCTACACTCTGCCCAAGGCCGAGATATGAATCGTGCGAGCTTGCATGGTGTGAAAGTCCCGCTCGTTACTCGCTAACATTAAGAAACTTGTTTCTATGCAAGATTTGAAATTAATTGGTATGAAGTCGCATGATTGTCATGTGCCGATGACACAAATGCTTCTGTTGCAATTAGGAGTATCTTGCCGAACAAGGTCCGAGTAGCAATCTTGAGGTGTGTTATTTCTTCAACTCAATTGCTCGAAGGTCATCGATCCCCAAGGACTAGATGCTCTACAGCCGAGGTGGTGACGACTCTATGTCATCTTGAGATGTATTTCCCTCCGTCATTTTTCGATATCATGGTCCATCTCATTGTTCACCTTGTGAAAGAGATAAAGATATGCGCCCTGTGTTCCTACGTTATATGTACCCGCTCGAGAGGTACATGGGAATTCTCAAGTCCTACGCACGGAATCAATCTCGACCGAGGGCGACATCATCGAAGGTTATGCAACGGAAGAGGTCATTGAGTTCGTGGTCGACTATATGGCTCGTGGATCCGATAGGTGTGCCTCTTTCGCCATGAGGGGAGACTTGATGGTATCGGGACCATCGGAAGGAAATCAATCACTCCCGATCCGGATACATACGCTCAAGCCCATTTCATGGTCTTGCAACACATGACCGAAGTGTCCCGTACATCGACGAGCACAAAGACATGGTACGCCAATGTAATCCAAACCGGTCGGAGGTTTGGATCATGAGAGAGCACAACCGCTCGGTTCAACGGATGGTTAAAGGTGCGAATCACGGGAGGTCATCAAGTGATGATACATTGCTATGGTTGGCACAAGGGCCACAATTTACAATTGTCACATGGCAAGGATATGACATAAATGGGTACACATTTTATACGACACCGGGATAGGAAGAGCACATCCGAATAATGTGTCCTCATAGATGCATTCGATCATGGGTGAGGAGCTCGTACTATGGGCAAATAGAGGAGATATGGGAGCTCGACTCACGTGCTTTTCAAGATCCCCTATTTCGTGCCGTTGGGTCCATCTCCACAGTGAAGGTTGACAAGTACGGCGTCACTACCGTGGACCTTGAACGTGTCGGATACAAAGACGAACCATTCGTACTGGCTAATCAAGTTGTTCAAGTATTCTATGTAACCGACCCGGCAAATAAGAAACGCCACGTAGTTCTTCATGGAAAAAGAAGGATTGTCGGAGTTGAGAATGTAGTGGGCGAGGAAGAATACAATCAATTTGACGAGTTGCCTCCTTTCGAGATGGCATCGTGCTCGACGAAGAACCCGATGAGGAAGCTAGCTATATGCGCGCCGATCATCATGAAGGGCTATATTTTCATTAAGATTTTAATCCATTGTAATTAATTTATTCTATAACATCATGTGTTATGGACTTGTAATCTCTCATATATTTTGATATTGATGTCAATGTGGACGCTCATCGAATCGACAATTGGTTTTTGAAGTAAAATGTGTTATGAGCTTGTCTTCATATATACTTGTCACCGTGTTTTGTCATCTCTCATATATGTGGATATTGATGTTCATTGTCACGTGTTCATTGTAATTGATAATTGTCGGAGCTATCACGATTTGTTCTATTATATAACCGTCGTGATAATGAATCACGATAGATTCTAATATAGAACCATCTCGTGATATGAGATTATCTCGCAGCGGTTGTATTTAAGAACCGTCGTGATATCCCACAACACGAGCGGTTCTAGACACAAACCGTCTGTGATATCCTACAACATCGGTTTAAATAAGGCCGCTCGTGATATGGAACGATATCACAAACGGTTATTAGATAGAGTCGTTTATGATTACCTATCAAAGACGGTTTTATTAAATAACCGTCTGGATAGCCTCTTATAAGGTGGAAACCGCTAGGTTTTCCTCACTCGTCCCTTCCTCTCCCGCACTTCGAGTTTATCGCACGCCCTTTGCCTCCTCTAGGGCTCCGCTCACCGCCGCCTCGACTCGACACCGCCGCTCCCGACCTCGGCGCGCCGCTCCGACCTTGGCACCCCGACCTCGACGCCCGACCTCGGCGCCCCACACCGGCGCCCCGACACCGCCGCCTCCGACCTCGGCGACCGACACTAGGTTGTGCTCTTACTGTCACCTCCTCTCCTCGCACCTCCCTTGCTCGTGATGGGTTCTGTGATGCTCGTGATGGGCTCGTGATGGGTCCGACCTCGGCGACCGACACTAGGTTGTGCTCTTACTGTCACCTCCTCTCCTCGCACCTCCCTTGCTCGTGATGGGTTCCGATCATGCCTTGTTGATGCTCGTGATGGGCTCTGTTGATGCTCGTGATGGTTCCGATGATGCCTTGTTCATGCTCGTGATGATCTCTGTTGATGCTCGTGATGGGTTTGATGCTCGTGATGGGTTCCGATGATGCCTTGTTGATGCTTTGTGATGTAGTCAAAATCAAATCATATAGATATTTACAAATGCAGACTTGAGCTCTTGTACTCTTTGTTTTGCGATTATAGCGGAATTAAGATCGACTTGTATGTTTTCTCGTGATGATAGCCAAATCAAATCAAATAGATGATTAGAAACAGACTTGAGCTTAAGCATATTTTTATTCTCAATCACAATTAGGCTTATTGTTGATATAAATTTGTGAATTATTCTCAAGATATATGATTAGATGTTCGTTTATAGAATGCTTTATGTGTTGTAGTTTGAGCTCAAGATCTGTTTTGTAATTATCTAAATTGATTGGTGAAGAGATTTTGACAGAGGACTAAGATTGCAAAGACTATGTCTTATGCAATTTGTCAACCGAGAGCAATTTGTCAAAAAAAATGCATTTGAGGGTTCGTTTTGATTGCCATGGCATCTTAACTGCAATTGTATGCGATCTTTGACGGTTCATTTAACCGCAATTGCTCGTGATCTTTCTGTAATAGCTTATGTGTTTAGTCGCCAATTATGCTCATTTGAGGATGCAACATTGTGCCCATACATTAATATTAATTGTTTTCATGGAGAAATCATGCCGTTAGGAAGCAATGTGGTGTCGAGTGTGTTGAATTTTTATCAATAGGTGACCTCTTTTGTTGTCTGCTTGCAAAGCATCTAGTTGTTGAACATTGCTTTAGGGTCACGTTGAGTTATTACACTAGATCATTCCATTGTTTGCATTAATAAGAAAAGAATGCTCACCACATCTTTTGGTATCAATCGGTTTGTTTTCTTCGGTGTGCTTAACCTCGCCCGCCCGGTAGTAATATATCTCAAACTAATTATATAGATAGCAAGTAGCGAGATGGCGAGGCACCATCTTCCCCGTCGCCGCCCGCAGATTGCAGAGGCACCATCTTCCCACCGTCGCCGACGCCGCAATGACAATGACACGAAAGCGAGATGGCAGAGGAGAATCGAAGATGCCTGTGGCCGACCGTCATCACAGAGGTTAGTCGCTTGGGGTCCTCTGCGCCCCAAGAGCTCGGGCGAGATTCGGACCATGCGGGATACTTGCAAGGAAACGGGTCCCCATCACCACACCAAGGTGGAAGGATCTCGACGAAAGAAGCGAGAGGCGCGCGTGGACGTAACTATTACAAAAGTTCACTATCCCGCATGCATGGCACGCGTGGAACGGACGGCGATGCTCACGATCGATAAATCGTGGAGGTCGCTCAAGAGCATTCTTGTCACGGCACGTGAACACGGTCGACGCCTTCGCAAGTACGATTCTTGACGCAGAAACATGGGACTCCTTTGTTGCTATGAAGACGACGCTGAATTTAACGAGCAAAGTGCGGCACACAAAGCTCTCGGACATGAAACACTCATCCGCACGCACTCGCACACGGATACGCAGAAAATATGATGAATGGGCGGCGGAGGACAACGCGCTTTCCGATGTCACGCACCGCGCTCCTAGCCCGGTTAAAAGCAAGGGCAAAAGTCTCGTCTTCGAAGCATCTCTTTCACAAACCCGCAGACGAGGAAGTGTCTCAACGCTTGGTAAGTATGTCGAACTACCTAGTTAATAACTCCATATATAACTTCATAGTATCTATAATAACATGATGACTTCTTGCAGCGTGAATTGTCTACCCAAACTTCCCAAGGCTCCTTCCATGTAGACAGAGAGAAGGATATACTCTCTACACCGGGAAACAAGGAACACCCGAATGCACGCGAGGTCTTGGGGTTACCGTACCATGGAGTCATGGATTCGCAGACGACTCACCGCACGCATGGAGTAGGAAGAGATCTAAGGCCGAGCGTGAGGACCGGTTCGCATGCATGACCAACATTTTGAAGGAAAGCCGGCAGCATTGCGAGATCAATTGAATCAACTCTCGGCCAGCAGCAATGCAAGCCGCCCTGTTAATTTGGGAGCCATCCCGCCGACATCGAGTAGCGCCGCGTCCACGCATAATTCGGACATGACGATGTCCAATTACCGATAGACGAGATCAAGGTAATGTACATGTATGGAATGCAAAGAAAGATAGACCTATAGGACACTTTAGCTAATTGCGTATCGTTTTGTAGGAGCCGACGGCCCGCAAGCTCGTAGTGAGGTTAGTTGGGTCCATTTCTATTGAGGCGCGCGGGGATGGTGCATCCATACCAGAAGGGGCGATGCAAAGACGGTGTCCGTGTGGCGCAGGTTACGCCAGTGGTGGAGGTGGACATGGTACATGAACATTTCATGGCCGCCCCACTGAGATTCGCCAATGAAGAGATCACAACACTAGGGGATGCCGTACGCTTTTATCCAGGTGGCCCAAGAAGGACATCGCCCTTGACCCAAAGAAGGCCGCGATCTCAACACGACCATTCCTCTCCAACGGACCTCCATGACTCCACCTCATATTTCGCCTCGTAAGGCCACCTTTCGGTTCCCTTGAGAAGACATCGAAGGAACAAGAAAAGCGTGTCACCGATCGGTCCCGAGTCGCCTCGCAAGAAGACGCCGCCAATGCTTAAGACCAAATCGGCGCCCCTCAAGTCCGGCAAGTCGGAATATCCGCTGGTACATCCTCGGAAAACGCTGTGCTCCCCGCAGATTAGGGTGTGCCGGATATGCTTGTCGCTTTGCATGCCCGGTACTTGGATAGGACCCAAAAGGAGGGGTGCGACATCGAATCACCGTCGAATACGAGGATAAGCATTTCTTCAACGGACGAACCACTTCGCCGTGGGCTTCAACGACCTATATGACCTATTCAACCTCGCTGGCCTTGACGCCGCTTCTACGATGTTGGACATCGTAAGTGCATACAATCAAGTTCTACATTCACGTAATACCGATAAATATCACAACTCATTTCTTATGTACGATACATGATGAAAAATGTCCGGTCGAAAGAACCGATGGGTTTCTCGACCCACATGTGGTATCATTGCAAACCATCCAAATGACTCGCCCTTCGCCGAGAAATACATAACACGTGCATTGCTTCGTCGTGAACACGAAGTACATCGTGGTGCCCTACAACCGTGGGTAAGTGTCACTACTTGCTCTACTTTATACGCAAAGACGAACTCAGTTTAATGACTATAGTGACATACATGAGTAGGTACCATCGGATCCTTTTAGTCATCATACCAAAGAGGAACCATGTGATATACCTTGATTCCCTAATCCGCAACAACCACGACTTCAAAGATTCTAGGAGGAATACTCGATGGTATGCTCATTTCCTTCATACATAACTCTATTTTAGTCTTCATTAGTTTGAAATGGTCGAGGATAAATTTTTGGAATCATGTAGGTCGCTCATCGACTATGTTGCCAACAAAGGAATATACGATGGAAAGAGCGCCCAACTAACACACAGACAAAATTTCCAGACGCGCTATAATACGATAATCCTATATCATACTTCATAATAACGCATCTCGAATCGATATATGTAATTCTATTTTTGCAGGTGCCAAAGAAAAAATGATGAGTTATGTGCAATCTACGTTTGCCATCATATGGACCAAATCATTAGAGCTAGGAAGAAGGATCCCGAGGTTTGTGAATCTCCAAATAATTATTTTCTAATTATAAAATTAAATATATATGCATAACACTTTATTCTTGCTAGCGACAGGTTTGAATATAGAATTAGATGGACTCGTTGATAATGAGATCGTGGACATTCGAGGAAGCTCTGCGGCTTTATCATATCGAGATAATTAAGGACACCGAGAATTTCACTCACGCCGATCGAGCGCATCACCTGCGGCACTTCTCAACCACCACCGCAAACAATTGACTCAATTGTAATCCAATTTATTTTGTAACAATACTTGAACAAATGTGATCTTTTGTAATTTATTTTGAGTAATGATCGATTCGGTTGTCGACAATTGATTATCTGTGATGTATCTGCTTTTTGTATGCTTGTTTTCGAGGGCATGGTGGCAATTCCCGAGGCTAGCCAAAAATCGTGAAAAATGTAGTTAGTTTAATGAACTATCACGAGACGGTTTTTTTTTTTTTAAAAAACGATGCAGCGAAGACGAGTATCACGACGGTTCTAAGTAAAAACGCCCGTGAAGTCGAGTATCACGACGGTTCTAAGTAAAAACGTCGTGAACTCCGAGTATCACGACGGTTTTAACAACTAACCGTCGTGATAATCGACTTCACGAGCGTTTAGTGGCAATAACCGTCAGGAAGACAGATTATCACGAGCGGTTTTAAATAGAACCGCTCGTGATATTGTGACTTCACGAGCGCTTTGTGACCATAACCGTCAGGATACTGCCTTCACGCACGGTTGTTGATAAAAACCGTCGTGATGACCATATCACGAGACGGTTTCGACCGCCGTGCGTGATAACCACCGTTATCACGCACCTATTTTTCCGCATTTGTTCAAAATGTTCGTGATGACGGTTCCGAACCGTCTGTGATGGCTTTTTCTGTAGTAGTGTATGCGGATGCTAGATTCAGTTGTTAACTCGATTCACTCCGTAATAGAGTGTCTATGTTTTTTTTCTTCTAGTTTTTTAATGTATCGACAATGTAATTCTACATTTGAAATGGCTTTACCTAAGATCAGAAACTTATGAAAGTATGTGATACTATACCCTCTGAATCATTGTTGTTTAGCGATAAAATATTTCTACTGGACAAAATAAAAAATGACATCTCTAGTTTAATCTAAATACGCTTATGAATGCGTATCTATGTTTCTTGGCATGTAATAAAGCGTCACTAGGGAGAGTGGAGACGATATGGAAATGCATATGTGAAAGCGTCTCCAAACTTGTAGAGACGCAATCTAAACGACTCATATCATTGGCACGCAATAAAGCGTCGCTAGGGAGAGTAGAGACGGTATGAAAATGCATATATGAAAGCATCTCTAAGCTTGTAGAGACGCAATCTAAATGCCTCGTATCATTGTAGACACGTTTAACAATACGTCTCTATGATCTTTGACACGGTACGTGGGGAGGCGCTCGAGAGACGCTTTACAAAAACGGCTCTACGATGCTATAGAGATGATTGAAAATGTCTTTAACCTATAAAATAGGCGTCTCTATAGGGTTTTTGTGTTGTAGTGTAAGGTTTTTGTATGAAACCGTTTGTGAAGTATTACGGTCATCACAGACGATTTTTGTATGAAACCGTCAGTGATTCGCAACACGGGCGGGGTGAAAAATTTTGAACGCATGCGCGGGAGGCAAAATGTTTTGATGCTCTCCTTATATATTATAGCCACCCCATCCTTGTCTTCCATCAGTCTCTCTCTCTCCCCTCCCCACGCCGAGCTCCAACGACCAACCTCGATTCCTCGTCGCGGTTCGATGAGGAGACACAGCCAACAACAACGAGGAGGAGGGATGCGGAGGAGCTCCTGATCTACCGCAGGAGGTAGCTAGACTGCTGGAAGGTACGTGTACATCCCCAAAACATACATAATTTGTTGGCTGTTTGTTGTAAAAAAATGATCTTAATTTTGTGTTACCTAAGCTCGGAGCATCGTCAGAGGTTTTCAGTTGTCTGTTCTTGCCGACGAGTTTGAGTTGAACTCGAACGACATGCAAGAACAGCTTGTGATATGATGGTGAGGTACATCTGAAGGGATAAGGGTAGGCTACGATAGCAATAACTTAAAAATTCTACCACGTAAACCAGGAAACCAAGCAAGTAGATGATCACAGATCATTACCACCAGACGCGCAGTGCAACAGAAGAAGAGTCGAAGCAGCCTGGTCCAACGAAGAGCGCGTCGATGCAATGGTCGTAGTCGATCGTCCAACGTCCTCATAGTCAATCGTCTCCTTTAGCAATCTCGAACATTCCTTCTGAAGATCACAGATTGTCCTCAAGCGCAACAGCAATCGCAATAGCGCATCTACGGTATCCACACGTCCAGGGAAGGAATAACCGAATGTTGGTGTGCTAGCACCAAGTCGCACGGCGGGGCTCTCAGGAAGACGGTGGCTAGGGTTTCGGTGGAGCAACTCAAGCCACGACTTTCGTGTCTCTCGTCTATCACCTTTTTTTGCCAACAGTCTCAAGCGTCTCCTTATATAGTGCCCATGACGGATCCTATCCGAACACATTTTGTTCCAACCTGTTAAGTGTGTGACCCTGTAGGTTCATATGTAATTCGATTGTGACTCGGAAACCTTTTCCGACCACAAGTCGTTAGTGGTTCCTAGTAGAACATAAAGATTCCCGAATACATACGAATTATATCGGACGAACCTTAATGCAATATGATCTACGACCAGGTCCTTATCACTAACGACCAGGTCATATCTCTATACGACTAGTTCATATTTAGTCTTGATCAGTTCGTAACTCCTTACGACCAGGTTTCGACCACTTAGTGATTATGTTCGACCAGTCTACGACTAGCTTTTATCTCTACATGATTAGTCCGTATCTAGTCAAATTGAACGACCTTCTCGTGTATTCTCCCTTTGCCTCACGATATCTGGTTTGAACTCCAGGTGAGATTTATATCATCCATGGACTGTTCAATACTTTCTCGATCGAGCATCGAATAACCTTATGTGGTCGAACTCTTCGACCACCAGTGGCATGGACATGCACTTTCTTTATCCGACAACTTAGAGGGGCCTAGAAATATCTCTCCTATTATGTTAGGAGGGGCAAATCCCATATCCGTCTAGTCACATCCCTCCGCATGTTTCATAGCATACCCGAAAGCTACATTTACAACTACCCAGTTACGAGTAGTGTTTGGCAACCCCTAAAAGTGCTATTACACATGTAGGGAACCATGCTAATCTCAGGTCTAAGGATTATACATTATCATTGCTTGAGACCAACTAATGACACATAGAATCATAATAATCTCAATAATATCTCAAGATGGGTCCACTACTACAGAAAAGGTCTTCACAGACGGTTCAAAAATGTCATCACAGACGGTTTCGTGAGCCGTCTGAGTCTATAGGTCAATGATGACATGAGTCATCACAGACAGTTCTTCAAACCGTCTGTGATGCATACTGTCACAGACAGTTGTTAACTCAGAACCATCTGTGATAGGTAACTATCACATACGGTTTGTAGATAAAACCGTCTGTGATAGTTAACTATCACAGACAGTTTGTAGCTGAAACCGTCTGTGATGACTTTTCTCTATAGACGGTTTGTAGATGAAATCGTCTGTGATGATTTTTCTCTATAGACGGTTTGTAGCTGAAACCGTCTATGATGAATTTTCTCTATAGACGGTTTGTAACTGAAATCGTCTGTGATGATTTTTCTCTATAAAGTCTCCAAGCAGTGGCTGCTTGTGCCTTTAAAACCAGTATCATATAAGATATATATATATATTATTCGTAGTCCCTCAGCCACTTTCGAGGGGTTGTCCACGCAGCATGAGGAGGATGAGACAGCAGCCACAGACAACTTCATCGAGCCCCTGCAAGTTCAAGAAGCATGGCTGCCAAGAGAGCGTAAGGACATACAATTACCTGGATTGCGGGGCGAGCTCGATTCGGCTTGGAAGATGGTGGGAAGAGATTGATTCGGCGAGGGAGATGGCAGTGAGCTTGATTCAGCGGCGTAGATGGCGGAGCGAGCTCGATTCGACGGGGGAGATGGCGACGAGGTCGAATTGGCGGCAGGGGAGTCGCGATGCGGGAGCCCGACCAAAGTCCTGAACCCTAGCGCGCGCTAGGGAGTGACGAGTTAGGGCGCAAACCCTAGCGCGGGGGCTCCTATTAATAAAGGTATATCACAGACGGTTATATTATGGAACCGTCAGTGATAAGTATCACAGACGGGTCCGTAATAGAACGGTCTGTGATATGGTCTCATATCACAGACGGGTCGACAAAATAATCGTCTGTGATACGTATCACAGACGGTCCCGTAATAGAACCGTCTGTGAATTGTTTTTTCTATTTTTCTATTAATACTTTTGTCTATTTTATAAAGAGACAATCTGGGCCATAGAATGTTAATCTAACGGTGAGAAAATGTGAACTAAAACTATGCTAAAACCGCTAATTTTATGGCAAGTAGTCCAACACCTCTGTGAAGAAATTGGCATACTCATGCCTAATCCTACAGTCATCGCTGCAGAAGACGGCGTAGTCATCCCACCCTGACACTCCACAGCCGGTGCTCGTGCACCGGTGGCCATCCTCTAACATCGCCCACACCTGGCCCAGTGGCCCGGCCGGCCATCCTCCCCCACGTCACCCCCCGGATCATGTCCGCGGCGAGCCTCTAGCACCGCCTGCACTCCAGGTTGGTCCACTTGGCTGTCTCGCACCCACCGCCGGCCAGCTCGCCCTCGACTTGCCTGATGTAGTGCTCCCCAACATCGCGCGGCTCGCTGGTCGTGTAGAGGAGGAGGCCGAGCACGTAGGCAGCGGCCTTGTGGCCGGCGACGGCATCGGCCGCCCGTTCAAGGAACACTAGGCCGCGTTGCATGTCTTGGGGCGCGAAGACAAGCACGAGACCGACAATGAAGTAGGCCTCCGGGTTGCCAGCGCCAGCCAGGTGGTTGATGACGGTGAGGTAGCGCTCGTTGTCCTGCCACTTCATCGCCTCCTCTCGTTCCAGCGCCACGCGCATCCCCACGGCGCACGCCTTGGACGCCTGTACATGGCCTTGCAACTAAAATTCAAGACACGATAGAATCTTAATACAAGAATTAATTACTGGATATTGGACACAAAACAAAATCATCACGAGATTTTATTTTTTGCGCTATATCATGATACAACTTTTCGGTTTTGTACGCTACAGTCATCTTCACAAACTGATCACTCTATAACGAGACCTACCAAAAACAAAAGAACAGAATACATATGTGGCTCGTAGGCTGCAGAGGTCAGCCATGGGCTGAGGAGAGCTCGCGGCCACGAGGCTGATGATGTGGACAACGACCTCATCAGGAAGATCAAGGACGGCGATCGCCGACCTCCTTGCCCGCTTGGTTCTCGCTGTCATGCTCCGCGTGCTCACCATGGTGTACTATTCAATACCATGCGTGCTCACCATGGCGCGCGATAATATCAATCTTATAAAACTTCGAAAAGACACATCATAACGTCGGCACGCGAGACGAAGAGATGCATCGGCGCCCGTCAGCGCAGGAGACGAAGAGACGCATCGGCGCCCGTCGGCGCGGGAGATGAATAGACCCATGCATAACGCGCGGGAGCCGAAACATTTAATTATCACAGACGGTTATGATAAAAAGACGTTTGTGAAGTATACCATTATCACAGACGGTTAGTTAAAAGAACCGTCTTGGAAGTTTCACAAACGGTTATTTGTTACAAACCGTCTGTGATAATGGTTTAGTTCACAGATGGTTATTTTTACGAACCGTCTGTGATACTTCACAAACAGTTTTAAACACGAACCGTCTGTGATACTTCACAGACGGTTTTAAACACGAACCGTCTGTGATATTTCCTCTTCACAGACGGTTTTTAGCGCATCCATTTACACAGACGGTCTCTAAACCAAAACCGTTTGTGATTGCATGTAATACAGACGGTTTTGGCCAACCGTCTGTGATGAGGTGTCCAGTATTAGCCTTTTTGTAGTAGTGGTATATCCAACCCTATGTTCTCTAATATGTGTTCACATTATTGATTCAATATCTCTATATCCATGACCGGTGAAACATGGTCATCAATCAATACATGTGTCGGTCGATAAGTCACTAGTGTTCCGACTAGTGATATCCGACCATGGATACATTTAGAACGACATTATCATAAGTTAAACGAGTTTTACTAACGAGTCACATACTTGTTGATCTATAACTGATGATTCATTTAAGGAACTGAATAACATTTATTTGAAAATTCATAAACATAGATGTGATACAGTCATCTCTATGATTGCTTCTAGGGCATATCACCAACACTTACAAGACCAATCCATGAAGCCGATGAGTTCTTCAGGAACTTGGAGGCACGTATATATGGTTTCTAGCTAGTTAAACTTTGTAACTTTATTCTTTTTTCTCATTCGGAGGGGGTGTTGTGAAACTTTTTGGTTTCCCTTTCCTATAATGTGTTTGCCATCAGAATTTTAATTGGATTTTAGTTGTCTTGCTAGAGGTTGCATATGAAAACTACTGTTCAACAATTGATTGGTTTGGCTCAAAATCTGATTTTTTTAATAGAAAAAATTATCACAGACGGTTCTGGACAAGAACCGTATGTGATAATTACTTATTACAGACGGTTCATAACCGTATGTGATAGTCATGGTTCAGAACCGTTTGTGATAAGTAATTATCACATACGATTTGTTCAGAACCATTTGTGATAGCTTTTTTCATAGACAGTTAAAAAACCGTCTGTGATGACCTTATATTATTACTGACCCATAAACTCAGACGGCTCACGAAACCGTCTGTGATGACGTTTTTGAACTATCTGTGAAAACCTTTTTTTGTAGTAGTGCTCGGAGTAATTTTTATCTTTCTGTTTAAAGTTTATGATCATTTTACAAGTAGTTTTCCAGTTGGAAGCCAAAAATCTTCTAAAATATCATATACAGACTTTTGTAAATTCTTGCGAGAATTACAATTCTAACTCCGGCAATGCATCTCATTATTAGGTAGTACACAACTAGCGATGAGCCGCCGAGGCGGCGAGGCGTAGGGGTGCAGGAGGGGCGGGCTGCGGACAGCCCGCGCCCACCCACGCTGGTCGCCGAGCAATTTGCGGACAGCCGCTAGCCCGCAATGCAGTTCGCGGGATACGTAGTGGACTTGGCGGCTGCCCACAAAGCTACGCAGACAAGCAGCCACTAGATACGTGGTGGGCAGCGCAATGCAAACATGCAGTAGTACGTGAGAAGCGACTGAAGCAGCAGTATACAGTAGTACGTGAGAAGCAAAGACTAGTAGTACAAGATTACTAGTAAATACACATAAAAGCATTTTAACAAGTAATTAGTTGATATGAATACTTCAATATGCAACCAAAAAAAAAACTACGGATGCACTTGAATGTGCATCATAGCAAATACAAGTGCTGTCACATGAATACCTGATACCTCCAACATTCAACAAAAAACTACTACTTCAGCACTTGGATGTGCTTTAGAACAAATTATACCAGCACTTAGTATAATTTTCATCACAAAAGCTACTACTTCCCATCACAAAAGCTAGAAATCTTCAAATAAAAGTAACAGAAGACTCTAACAACCAAAGCTCTAACAATGTTGCCAGGCCGGTATGACTGGTACATTTCCATACATGCACAAAAGGAGCTCTAACAGAGGATGGACAAAAGCATTTAACTATACTGTCCATACATGCACTTCAGCAACTAAAGGAGGTCATCACCATCTTGCCAGCTTCCTATAGATATGATAAGAAAATGAGTATATTAATCTCAGGAAAGAATCAACCAATAAGAAACTAATGAAATCTACAGATAGTGTTTTTGGGGCACTATCATTTTTATAGGCCATGCATGCTGGGCACAATAAAATTTACATTGTTTATTGTCACAAAAACAATACCAAATATATCAGCCAACCAGCCATCATACCAGCCCTTGCCAGATTAGTTATTAACCCTATCCTGTCCATACCTATACTGCGTCGAAGGCAACCACTGCAAAGCAGAACTATATACTATGCCCAGGTGGCCAGGTCAATTGGTGTCAAAACTCACAGCCAGAAAAAGCTCTTACATCAATACCAAGACTGTCAACACCAATCAAGCTTGCCTCCTGTAAAACATAATGTACTACAAATTTAGCAAGAAGATATGGTTCAATCATCAACTGCAGCAATCAACAGAATTAAAGCAATGACGATGACTACCAAGCCAAGAAAACAATGCCAATAATCTCCCATTTCCCCTTTAAAAGGAATGCATCGATTTATCTGTACTGATTAGAAAATGACTCATAACTACATGAGTTTCATGAACTACCTACAGATCATGTGCTTCGGAACTTAGAGCACAGACCATACTGTGCTCATTATTACTATTATCAATCAGACTGACTACATATGGCAAGGGAAACCCTTTCTCTAACTAACTTACAAGTTACATCTTCTTGGCTTCTCTGGATTTTGGTAGCTCGTAATCCTACCAAAATGAGGTTGCATGAGATGATATGTTAGTTCAGCTACTAACGACTGTGCAAGATAAAATATTATAAAGGGATTACCTGAAGTAATAAATTAAAGGAGATCATCACCATCCCGAATATCACTTGTTGTGTTGTCATTAGTGTCTGAAATATTGAAAACAAATCAATATGCAATTGCACTACAAAAAGTATTTAGCGTAACATAATTTAGAATTTTTATTAGAGAAGAATGCATGTACCATCTGCTCTTATCCAATCTTGAAGACAAATAAGAGCTTCAACAGTCTCGCTGGTTAGCCTGCTCCTGTAGTCACTTATAACCCTCTCTCCAGTAGAAAATGCAGACTCCGATGCCACTGTAGATGCAGGGGCTGCCAACAAATCATGCGCCATGCGAGCAAGTGCAGGATACTTGGTGGAAAACATCATCCAATATTGTAAGATGTCAAAATCAACTGTTATAGGGACAGTTTCTTCTTCCAAGTATTTGTCAAGCTCATTTACTCTATTCCTTTGTTGTGCATTGAGATGTTGCCCCCAATCAGCCTATGGGTTACTTTCATCAACAATTGTCTCAACATTACTACCTTCTTGTGTATTCCCAATAGTTGAATCTCCTATTTGTGAGGAATACTCATCAAAGAGTTTTCTAATTGCTCTCTTCACTTTGGAAAAGTATCCATATGCTCTATCCCCAAATCCACGGCTCAAGCGATACTCAAGAAAGCCCAACTTGAACCTAGGATCAAGTACAACAGGAACACATATTTACAAGAATGATAGTTCCCAATATTTCTGAAATTTCTGCTTCATTTCATCCACCATACATGCAATAACAATGTTTGGATTCAAGGACTCCCTTTCCAACATTTTCTTCACTTCCCAAATCTCATGGAAGTAGCAGCTAGCAGTAGGGTATTTTGAACCTGAAACTACTAGAGTGGCATCATAGAATACCTTCAACATGTTGCATAGTTTCTCTGCCATTGTCCATTCTTCAATTGAAGGGACATGTATGTACTGAGTGTCTTCCCGTGCCAAAGCTTCAAATGCCCTCCTATACTGCAAGGCTGAAATAAGCATGAGATAAGTTGAATTCCAACGAGTAGATACATCAAGGGGAGGCCGCTTCTCACATGATATGCCCACTTGCTCAATCATCTCTTCAAACCTTTGCTTGCGAGCTTGTGAGCTCTTGACATACTTTACGCTGTCCCTGATACTACTAGTAGCACCACTCATAGCCTTAAACCCTTCTTGAACAATAAGATTGAAGACATGCGCAGCACAACGACCATGAAATAATTTACCTTTGTAAGGTAGCAAATTTGCCGCAACAAGATTCTCTTGCAAAGTACTCACCATAGAGTCATTTACTGATGCATTGTCTAACGTAATACTGAAGAGCTTATCTTCTACTTGCCAATCTTGGATGCTCTTCAATATTGCATTAAACATAGTTCTACCATCGTGTGGTGTCTCTACGAGAGTAAACTTTATGATCCTTTTTTGCATCTTCCATTTATTATCGATAAAATGACATGTGATGCACAAATAGCCCAATTTTTGATTAGATGTCCACATATCTGCTGTGAGAGACATCCTAGAAGTTGAAGCAATCAAAACCTCTCGTAGAGCTAACCTTTGTTGCTCATACGCACTAATGCAATCGCCCTTGATGGTAGTTCTAGAAACAATTCTAAATAATGGATTTAGACTAGCCACGAAGCTCTTGAATCTAGGGTACTCAATTATGCTAAAAGGCAACTCATGCAGGACGATCAACTTCATAAGTTCTTGCCGAGAGACTTCTTGGTCGAATTTCCAATCTTTCAAAGCAGCAGCATGAGGGGACAAATTAGAAGAGTTCATCTGATCTACCATCTGATGCAATCTAGCTCTTTCCTCACAACTTTCCAAATGCCTACGACAACTACTTGTGCCGACATCACGTGTAGCCTTAAACAATCTGTTGCAGTGAGTGCACTGAGCTTCTACAAGTTTCGTACCAACATATATAGGCTCAAAATCACTCCAGATATCTGATTTAAGTTTGCGTCTTCTAGTTCTACCCGAAGATCCTAAATCATTAGCATGGAAATATGTATTACGATATGATCAAGTATAATGTTAATAGGATAATATGAATGTGCCAACTTCTGATCAATTATAATTCTCGACATTTATTTTTCTAAACATATATGACAAACTAGTAGCAACAGATTGAAAAACTTACCATGCCCAATACCACTTCTTGTTTCCTCAAGAGCCGGAGACAATGTAGATGGGGACCTTGCCCGTGGCACAGATGGAGACCTCGCCCGTGAAGCAGATGGGGACAACAACCTTGGAGACATCATGATCCTTATCCCTGGAGACCTCACCATTGTCACTACCGGTGAAATTAACCGCTTCGCTGTAGGGGGCTTTTGCCGTTTCGTCATAGGGGCTTTCCGTTTCGCCACCGTTAAGCTGCTCGAAGAAACTCCCACTTCTTGGCCAGCTCCTAGCCCTCCCTCTTGAGCCTCCATAGACAACACCTGTAGTGACATAACATGAATGCTACGATTAACAAAAAGAATTCTACTTAAAGTGATTGGCACATCCCGCAAGGCATATATGCTATTGCTAGATACTAACATATTAGGACCCATGCATGCTTAATCAATCCATGAATCAAATTAAACTAATTAAGACCAACAATTAGGTGCCTGTTTGGTCTTGTTTAATCAGATATTAGGACTGCAGACTAATCAAATATTAGGACTGTGTGTTCACAAGTCACAAATGAACTAATTAAGACCAACAAGACCAAACAGGCACCTAATTAAGAGCCCTCATTGCATAACATGAATCCTAATTAAGAGCTTAACAGATTGCATACACAGAATGGAGAAGTCTAGCTTAACTGATTGCATACACAAGAACAAGTATTGTACTAACCCTATCTGATTCGCAGTGATCAACAACATTATCAGAGATAAGCAACATTATCAGAGAAGAAGAGTAGCTAATCGTGATCAACAACATTATCAGGACTACAAAGAATTTCATTTCGACAAGATAAGCAGAGCATCTCTCACAGATATTAATGCTTTTTGCCAAAATGCTGCAAACTGATTTAGCAACACAGAAGAGTAGCTAAAGCTTAACTGATTGCATACACAAGAACAAGTATTGTACTAACCCTATCCTGCTGTGGTGGTTGGGAGTGGAATCTGGCATCGGCCGAGCCGGCCGTCGTCGCGGGAGCATTGATGGCATCTGCGCCATTCGCCGGCCTGGTGCTGCTACCGCCACTAGTGCTCCCCGGTGTAGCCATTTCCGAGGTCACTGAACAGCAGAGTAGCTCCCCGGTGCAAAAGAATCCACAAGGATAAGCTACAAAAATTTCAGAGATCAAACAAGAACTAGTAAAGAGGTCGCATTGTCCATGAGGTTCCACTCCAACCGCGCAGATCCCTCATTAACCCGGTAATAGATCCTTCATTACCCCGGCAAGAAAACGAAACGAAATCGTAAGCAAGAACCGTAGAGAAGCAGATCCCGCGTACCTCGAGAGGATTGGACGAATTGGGAGGGAGCGGCCGCTCCTGCCGACGCCGCGAGGCGGAGGAAGACGCGAGGCCGCGAGAGGCGAAGAGGAATGCAGGCGGCTAGGGTTTAGCGAGGGATGAGTTCGCGAGGAGGAGTGACCGAGTGAGCGAGCGCGACGCGGGCGTTGCGGCAACCTGGCGGCGTAGGCGGGCCGGCCTGCTACACTCCGCACTGTTCATGTGATTTTGGGCAGCGGTTTATGTGGGTTTGTTTTGCGGGGCGGGCCGGCCCGCTAAGCCCTAGCGAGGCGGCGTCCATCGTTGTCTATCCTGGGGGAAGACGGGATTTAGCATTTTCACAGTCCTTTAAGTCGTCGGACTAGTATACACATTTATTTATGGAGGTCGACCATTGTCAACGTGTGAACCCGTTTGAACTTGCATGGAGAGTGACGAATTAAATTCAGTATCAAGGGATCTCCAATATCTGAAAAAAAATGTCACATTTAATGATCACTTCCACAGCTGCATGCAGCCCGCATGGGCATGGCATGAACTAAGAGATCTAAGGGCATGTACGTACAATAACAATTGTGTGAGCTCGCTTGTTTCTTAGGTTGTCCCCGACGCGAAGTATCTTAGTATAATTTTTTAGTGCATTAGGAGTGTTATGATACTATCTTCTCAATACATGGTTTCTTATGTTGTAGTATCTTAGGTTCTTTTAATTAATTAGATGTAGAATCTCAAGGGGATGGTGTGTACAAGATGGAAAGGAGTTAATTTTCTTGTCTATGACTTCGAGCCAGAGCAGTCTCTTATTTAGATACTGCAACAATCTCTCACCTCATTTAATCTACTGTCATCTCAGCACTTTGCCTATATAACACCCTTAAGATACTGGTTAGGGTGGAAGCATTGGGGCAGCATTAGCTTTGCCCCCATTGAATTTTGGGTGAGGTGGAGGAGAGAGAACTCGAAAGACAACCTAAGCCATCTCTCATACAATAGATGGCCTTGCACAATAACTAACTCAACTGGAGTGTGTGGGCCAGTTGTAATGATTTGCAGGGTCAACCATTGTCTCTAACATCGGAGGAGTACATAGTTTTTTTTTTTTTTTTTTTGCATTTAGACGAATTATACTAATTTAATTTATGCAAAATTCATGTTAAATTTATATGTTCCAAACAACGCCTAAACATGCTCTCGCTTGACCTATTTTTTTTTTTTTAAAAAAAAAACAGTACTAACAATCGACTATTTGATTACTGGGCTGAGATTATAAAATTAGGGTGCATGCATGGTTGCACTAACGTACGTGCGTCGTGCATGCATGCGTACTCCAGCTTGACGTCCGCAGTTGAACGGTCTACCTGAAGTAATTAACTGGGTCCTTCCTCTCCTAGACGTACGTACATAATTCAACATCCTACTTGGATCGTCTCCCTGGAATTAATGACCGCTAGCTAGCTGCTACACGACGATACTAGTCTCGCCGCCGCCGATCGATGTACCAAGAACATGCATGGAGATCGAATCCCCATGTCAAAATCTAATTAATTATTAGTTCAGTTTTGCTAGCGCACAATCATCTGATTTTTTTAAGAGACTATCTAGTCATAATGTGACTGAATTTTTTTAAGTATAAATCACCTCTTTTATCCATTGGATCAATTGGATCAATATCCAATCATATGACATATTAATCTCTACACAAATCAAATGATCACAACAAATGATTTAAACTTAAAAAAATTTCAGACAACTTAAAAATAGAAATTCTGTATTTTTAAATCACATTCGATTTTCTAGCCGTCTGATTCATGCTAAAATTTGTGTGTTTACAGGTTTTGGTTCCGAATCCAATCCGCTCCGGTAGTCCGTACATTGGTACTCGTGCCCATCTATTTCCGCGGGCCAGGGGCAGGGGAGAGAAGAAACTGAGGGAAGAGCATCGGCGAGCGTCGAGCGCACGGCGGCTGGTAGCATTCACGTCCATTTGTTTGTTGTTTTCGAAGGATTCCAGATTTCTAGTAGCGGGTTACTAGCCTACTAGTAGTTTGGGTACCCGGTACTAGTTATTGTTCCTCTATAATACGGATCCGGCGATTTGTTCCTTCTGTCATTTGTGTGTTTGGAATTTGAATGGCACAAGAATGGAGATTCTTGGTTCCTCTTCAGAATTCTTAAGCTGCGCCTCATCTCTCCAAAAGCTGATTTCACTTGTTATGTTATGTTTTTTTTTGTGTCTAGGTTTTGCTTGACGTATGAGATGCATGATTTGTGGTGTTTTAAGGAATTTTTTTAATCATTTTTTTAATTTTATTTTAAAGTTAACCCATCGCGAACTTTATTTCTAATTCTGACTCTTTGGTCACGCCACCACCCGTGGCGTGATAAAACAACACTGTCACGCCAGCCCATTTCTGGTCAAAGTCTTGTCACGCCACTGGAGGTGGTGTGACAATGTTGTTTAGTCACGCCACCACCAATGGCGTGACAAAAAGTGCGATTTTGGGGATTTATCTTGTGGTGTGACAATGTTGTTTTGTCAAAAATTTGTTTTAAGGCTCCTATGTCTATAGATCTGCTTTTTTTTTATTTGTTCATATTTTAGGTTATTTTAGCCAGATCTTCGAATTAGAGGGGCAGTATCAGTTGATTCCTTTGGTTTTTGGGTTGTAGTGTAGTGTTTTTTTTTTTGTGGTAATCCATGCATGCTTATGAGATTAGGGAGTGTTTGGCCTGACAAAGCACTATCTGGTGCTACTCTGTATGATTTTTGAGTTTGATTCATGTCTATTTTTATGTAGCTCTTGTGTGGTGTCTTTTTTCAGTTATTTTGATTCATATATTCGTGGTCGCCTTGACCTAACAATGGTGGGGAGTAGCACACCTTGGATGAAGCTTAAGTTGTAGTATTGTAATTTGATTCATAAGTCTCTAGTAATTTGATCGATTTTTGGATTGCTTTCTGGTTGTATATATTTCAATGTTTGTTATTATATACTTATGGCATTTTTTGTCAGTCCAATAGAGACTGAAATATGCTAAAGAACACCTCAATATAAAGCATTCGATCAGTTACTCCCTCTTTTAGATAAGAGTAGCTACAATCATGACAAATGCCATGTTAAATAAAAATTACTATTTGTAGTTTTGTACAGAGGCTTTCGCGCAATGTTGCTTTACTTTTTTGAAAGGAGTAAGTCCACTTTACACTCTTGAACTATAGCTTGAGTTCAAAAAAAACACCTTCAACTACAAAACCGTTCACTTTATACCCTCCAATTATTGAAACCGGAGCAAATCACCCCCTCACCCTAAACCACCTCGGTTTTGGATGACGTGGCATCCACATGTACATGTTCCGCTGATGTGGCAAAAAGGGCGGCGGCAGGCGCTTGGGCCTTGTGCGGCGCCAGCGGTGGGGTGGCGTGGGGAGGAGGAAGGGGTGCGCACGGGCTGCGCTCGGGGGTGGGGAGGCCGGTGGTGGGGTTAGGGAAGCCTGGGGGTGGCTGTGGTGACGGGGCGGCGGCGACTATGGGCGGAGGAGAAGGAGTGGCGGCGATGGAGCTTCTCGGCGGCGAAGAAGAAGGGTGGAGGTGGGGGAAGAGTAGAGGGGGGTTGGGGGCGTGGGGTGACGCGACGGGTTCAATGAAACACTCATCGATGCGCCCGAACAGTGGTGGGGCAGTGGTTGCAGAAATCGGGCGGAGATGGGGGCTTCGGCTCCGCGGCTTGCTCGGCAATAAAGAAGAAGATGGGAGGAAGGGGTGCGCACGGGTTACGCCCGGGGGTGGGGAGGCCGGCGGTGGGGTTGGGGAAGCATAGGGGTGGCCATAGTGGCGGGGCGGCAGCGACTGTGGGTGGAGGAGGAGTGGCGGCGATGGAGCTTCTCGGCGGTGGAGAAGAAGGGTGGAGGGGGAATAGTAGAGGGGGGATGGGGCACAGGGTGACGCGGCGGGTTCAGAGGAACTCACGTGAGGTGGTGAACGGCGGAGAGGCGGTGCGGTGGAGACGGGAGCTCGGCTTTGGCTTTGCGTTTGAGGAAGAAGGGGGAGGAGAAGAATGGAGATGCACCGGTGGTTCTTATAGCCGCATGGGGGGAGGAGAACCAGGGGAGAGCTAGCTGGGGAAGGTGGGAGCTGCACCATGCGGGCGAGCAGCGAGGGCGCTATGCGGGGAGCTCTAGAGCACACTCTGGTGCGACCAGGGGAAGGAGGGCGCCACGCCGGGCTGGAGAAGAAAGAGATGGGGTTGACATGTTGGACCCATGGCTAAAACCACCAATGAATCCAACCTAGGGTGTAATTTGATCTGGTTTTGACAATTAGGGGGTGTAAAGTGAACAATTTTGTAGTTTGAGGTGTTTTTTGGACTCACCATAGTTTAGAGGGTAAAGTGGACTTATTCCTTTTTAAAAATACATGCCATATTAAATATTGCATAATATTTCAACTAAAATTGTGGTGCTATGTGATGTGAAATTCTATAAAAGCTTTTGTGTAATTTTGAGACTTGCTATGAATTATTGTGTACAAGTGTTATATATATATATTTACAGTTCAGCAACTGCAAACTATCCTTTGTGGATTTTTGTAGTGCTCTTGTTTCTACTGGACTTTGATGTCAATTTCAATAGTTTCAATAGCGTGCTCATCCATTTCCCTAAGTGTCAGAAGTACTGTATTCATTAATTTCTCTAAGAGGAATATTTTTAGTTTGAAAGCAGATTTTATTTTCTCTGACCTGTAACATTTTATTTTGAGTCTAACTATCAACTATAGTACTTACCTTTCTATTTTCTTGCAGTCCTTGATGCAGTATTATTGTTGATTCTACAATATTAATGGCACTCATTTTGTCTTGGGCGGATTTTTTTTTTCTGATTTTGTAGGGGTTAACCAAGGTTAAATTATCTTTTATGTCTAGGTTAGAATTTTTTTGTTTATGTATTTGAAGGGGTTTACCGAAGTTAATTTACTTTTTTTTTGTTTAGGTTAGAAAAGATAATCCTCATGCCGAGGTCGTGGCAAGTTAATTTACCGTTTATGTGCACTGTGACCGACTTGGCATGCAAACAGTCAATCTCGTCCACCCCAAGACAGCTTCTATGGCAGCTGAACCCTCATTAACCAATCCATCCTTAACCACCTTAGGAACATGGACTTCAGCTGTCAAGGAATCACTTCCCGCTGCCACCACAGTGTGCGAATGACAATTCTGTCCCATTGGGCTGATAACAGCCGCATCCAAATTTCCATCAACCGCATAACTAGCTTCGTCCCCATGACCAACAACCGGCTCCTTCTTAACTGAATGTAAATCAGCCAAGTCAAGAGCCGACCTCTCCCCAAGAATGTTCTCAACTAACGCAGCATCCTTGCGTGAATCAGCCTCAGCTACCTTTCTGACCGCCGTTGGTGTAACCCAGACGATATCCAATGTCGAAAGCCCCAGAGTATTCCCCTTAGCATATGAGGTAGATTGTTTCACGCGGTTCACAGGAGTATTTGATTTAACATCCGAATTATTCTTGATTCTCTTAGTATCTCTATCTTCCATCTCAGCATCTTTGTCTCTCCTTGAATTGTCATCCCCCTCGCGATCCTCTTGCTGCCTAAAGTTTTTGTCCACAACATCTACCTCATTTACGTCAGCTTTGAAAAAGCTGTCGTAGACATTTTCGCCCACCACAATCTCAACACTTGAAGGAATGGTATCTATGTCCAGTACTCCCACGAGTATACGAACCAAATCATTCTTGCGGACCTTCTCTATGTCTACTCTCATTGCTATGCCAATGATCGACCCTATAGCACAAAAGCTCAAAAAGTCCCGCACTTCAAAAGGCACTCCTGGAATCTGAACCCAAACCTTGTGAAGTTGATACTTAGGTGTGGGCATCATATTCCATTCCAAGAATTGTAACACCACCTTATGCTCCTTCACATGCACGTCCCCAATAGCCGCCATACGAAGCATATCAAGCCTGGTTGGGAAATGAACCAAGAATGCCTTGTCACCTTGAATCTCCACCCGTGGCTACCATTTCATTGGAATTAGTCTTCTCAGCTCTGCAATCAGAAGGTCTTCAGATAGATTATCCCCCATGATCCTAACAAGCCCCGTCTTATTATTCTCTTTTTTCAACTTCTTTGACACTGATGTTGGAATGTGATAAAACTCCAACCCATCGGCACCGAACCCACATAAATGAGCAATAGGTCTCAGCATTAGCGACAACGGGCACTTATTTGCCAAATGATCATTGCCCTCGCAAATGTCACATATTAAGATTGCTTTGCAATTAGCTATTCCATACCCCCTTGTCTTTTCACCGAAAGCAGATAACATTGGAAACAGTACCTGCGAAAACGGTGCTGACATGAGGATTGCCCCCTCCAAACCTGCCACAACCTCAGCCTCTGAAGCCCGCACCGAACCTCCCACGGCTATTACTAGGCTTCTGACGCTGATTAATGCCGGCAGCTCCAATGACTGGGAAGCTTCCCTGCCCACCAAAGGCGACGCCCGGCCCTACTGCCCGCCCGCCCGCCCGCCCGAACCACCACTAACTGAAAATCGACCAACGCCTCCAATGCTCGGAATCTGTCCACCGCCGAAGACAGCCGATCTGCTAGCACCACCACTGACGGGAAAGCTTCCAGTGCCACCAATGCCCGGGAACTACCCACCTCCGAAGCTTGTAGCGCCTCCAGGCCCAGCCGCCTGTCTGCTAGCACCACCGTTGACGGAGAAACGACCGACTCCACCACTGCCCGATAATTGCCCACTGCCAAATCCGACAGCGCCTCCAGTCCCCGCAGCTGGGCCGCTTGCATCGCCGCTGGTGGGAAAGCACCACCACCGAAGCCGACCGAGGGCCCTTTCATGCCTACTCTGTTAAGTTGACCACCTGCACGCCCCTTCCCAAACTCCATGCTGCTAGGCTTGCAAAGCACCTCTGCAAACGAACGTCGGTCGCCTCTTACTGTCCCCCGACCAGCCTCCTGAAGAATTTTTAGGTTTCAGCTGTGCTAATCTCCAGCTACGCCAAAGTACACGGTGAAGCCAGGGCAGACCTTTCGTTCGTGTTTGTTCCGAAGTGCTAAAAGGCCAACAAGCCTCTGGTGGGTCCAGCCCAATGACGGCAGAGTCATCTATATTAAGAAAGGGCAGAGCAACCTGCGTAACTTTCGGTGCACTCGGTTTTTGAACTGACACCCTAGCCGGCAAAACTTTCAGGAGAAACGACTCCCTAGCCGGCGAAACTTTCGGCACATGCATTCTTCTAAAGGACTCCAAAGCTGGCGAATTGGTCGCCTGCTTAACGCTGCACCCTGACCCGGTCATCTGCTTTCGGTGAGCTCGAACAATGGCCTGTCAACGGAGGAGACAAGCGAGGAGGTGGAACCGGTCCCTACCATGGCTGACGAATATCCCGACCGAGCTTGTTTCGTCCCGGCGAAAGACCCGCTACATGGAGCTCTACTGGAGAGTATCCCACAGCCAAAGCATCGCCATAGACCTTGAAAGACCTGCGAAAGGTAGATGAGTTAAAAGAATAAACTCCATTACCTTCGGAAGATTGTAACATCCTATCTTTAGCTTTTTCAGGTTGTGAACAGTAACTGAAGTTTTCAGTTAAGTTCAAAGCTCCAAGTTCGAAATCTCTAGCTCAACTTTGAATCTTGAATTCGAATCTCAGTTTTGAATCTCTTTTCCCTTCTCCTCTCTCCAGGCCAGCTCCCTTTTCATCCCAGCTCCCCCCATGCCCAAGCCACTCCTCCTACCCCTTTTCTTCTCTCCTGGTCGTGCCAGCCAAGGATGTCCTCGAGCCGTCCTCGCCGCGTCCTCGCTCCGCTTGTGCCCGCTCAGCGCCGCGTCATCGTGCCTGCTCCCACCTGCCCCTGGCCTCCCAAATCGTTGTGCTAGAGCCACCTCCGACCTATCCCGTCGCCAGAGATGCCCATCCTGCACGCCCGCCGCTCCCGCCTGCACTCTGTCCCCTCCTGCGCTCCATCAAGCCTCAACGACACCTTCTCCCTTTCCCAGCTATAAGAGAGCCCCAAGCGTCCCCCTTCTCTTTTCATTTTGTTGGCAGGCCACCCCCCGTTGGGACGCGTGCACGATTTCGGCCCAAGCTCTGGGCTAGGCCAAACCACTGAGCCGTGGGCCACCGACAGCATTTCTATTTTCCTTTCTTTTTTCTTTTTCTGATTTAATTCAAAAAGAGAGACTTCAAATATTCTTTTCTCCCTCATTTTAGCTCCAAAAATTATGAAACTTGTTTATTAAATTTTGCAATTTCAAGATCTTGTCTTTGGCACTAGTCTTGTTTAATTTAGAGTTCATTTATTATTTCTTGTGTATTTACTTGTTCTCTTTTGCTTGTTGTTCTTTTTTCCGGTACTTTCGTCTGCGTAGAGTTCGAAGAAGCCGGAGGTCTCCACCTCGATCAAGCATAAGAATATCAAGACTCTCTTACCTTTAACCTAGGCGAGTCAATACTTTGATCATTTTGAGCCTATATTTTTATGCAAATTATATTATTTTAAAATACGAAATTGCATGCTTTAATTCTTTATGCAAATGTATGTTAAGTCTTTAGGTAGTTAAATGCCAACTTGGTAATTAAATATTAATATGTTATCCTTGATAATTTGAATCTCTTAATCCTTGTCACCATAGTAACTATGTGGTAAATACTAGTATAGGTTGTATTTAAGCGGCATACTAGTCTTGCTTAAATAACAGGGTATTATATACCCCAATCATCATCTCATAAAATCATGAACTTGTTTGGGCAGTCATTGTGGGTAAATGACTGAAATGTTGAGACGATGTATGTTTACTCCCTAAAACCCCTAAAATTTGCTATTACCACATCTGGGCGGATGGTAGGTGGTGGGTGCTATCGTACACGAGAATGTGTGGCATGTGGTAAGAACCGCTCGGATGGATTAAGGACTTAATCTTGGTATGATCTCCCATTGTAAAACATGTGCAACGACAAGTCTGCAAAATGCAACTTAGCTTAGTAAATTTATTGGACCTTGAAAGTCATCTCATTAGTGGAGGAGTGAGGTAGTGTAAGTGTGAGCTGGGAAGGGACACCGATGGTGAATTTGCCAGCTATGCTAGTTGTGGTGGTGAACATCCCACACAACTTATGGGACCCACCGCAAGTGGGGACAGGCCATATGGGTGAGATGGCGGAAGGGGCGAAATGAATTAAAAAGTTATTGTGATGGTCTCTCAACTATATGACTAAGAAATTATGTGGGGTAACGAGTTGATTGTCTCTTGTTGGTACAGTGTACAACCTTTGTAGAGTCATAAACTATTTAAACAGCTATGCCTACGGTCAAAGGCAGACATGAGAACTTACTAGAGTTAGTTCTATTTCAAAAACCTTGATGGGCGGGATGAAAATGTGGTGGGCTCACCTAGCCCTGAGTTTGGATTTTCATGGGTCGTCGTACTCAGTGTTGTTAATAAATGGGGATAGCCCCAAAAGTAAGCATAAGGTGGAGGTTCCGGTGGAGGGAACTCCTGCTGAGATAAATATTGCACAATTATTCTCTTTTAACAAAATACAATTTGTTAAAATACTAAATGATAGGAATTTATAAGTATGGTAATTGAAAATGTTGCCTTCGCAAATAAAAGAACACGAGCCATCCTTGTTAAGCCTTGCATGTATATTATTGCATTTGTGTGTTGGCTCGCGAGCATAGAAGTTGTGCTTATTATCGCTCTTTCCCCAAACCCTCAGAAACCGCAGATCATGGAGACTACGCGTACTATGAGGATCCCGAAGTCGATGGACAAGGCAATGATGAAGAGTGGTCTAGCTTCTAGTAGTCTAAGTCTCGCCCCAGTCTAACTGGCTCTTCTGGTGCTTGCGTATAACATATATTATCCATGTCCTTGGTTAATATCAGTCGTACATGAGCTACCCCAGTCACTTGCCTATGGAGAGATGTGCTCTACCCCTTTTGCTTCCGTTGTAGTTCTGCTATTTTTGTAATGTAATCAATTTGGCATGTTTGGCCTATTTTGTAAAACTTGAACCGACGCGGTCTATGTCACTCTGATGTCTATAATATATTGAATGGTTTAGTTCATGCCATGTATGAAATGATTCAACAATATGTCTGTGAGTGCTATCTACTGATTCAGGCAAATAACATAGTGATTTCACAGAGGATGTAGATTAGTGAAATCCGAACCCGACAAAGATTTTGTAACGTCTTCGGTACAATCGGTTGGCCGATTCTTCGCTTTTGATTCCACTGCCGCTTCCACCTAGATGACTTCCTCATCATCGGATGAATCCCCCTCTTGTGATTGCCAAAACCGAGATCCAATTGCAGCACTAACGACACAGTGATCCCACAAAAAAGGCACTAGGACCGCACTGTCGTCAGAATCTCCGCCGCCGGTTTCAGCAGACTCCAACGCTTGCTTCACCTTACCGCTATTGTCGGATTCACTACAGCCCCTCTCGACCCTCACCTTCTCTCCGAAGTTTTTTTTTGTTACTGCCTCATTACCTCCACCTCACAATTGTCATGATTGTTGTCTTCGCTTTTGCAACGAGCGTGACGTTCTGCTCCTTGTCACTATGTATTTGGGTGTAAAACTCTTTTGAATATTTTGGAACGAACAAATCATTTTGAATCGTTCTGGCGATTAATATATGCTGTTGTTACAGTTCTAGTTACGTTCTTGGAATCAACAGGTTGTTGTGTGTCTTGTTTGGCTGGGCCTGGCCGCCTGGGTGACCATGCCGTAGTTTCCCAACCATTTTTTTTCTGCTCGTGGAGCATGCTTGTTATGCGCAGAGCTGTTGTTTCTGTGTGCAACCTGTTAATTATTTCCCTGATCCCCTCTGCTGCGTGGCTATGAGATTTTGTGGCATTCATTACTACCTGCATTTTCTTGCATACGCGTGAGGTTGAATATAACACTCTTTATTTTATTTAGTATATATACCAAGTTTGCTGCAGAAATTGTGTATAAATTTGTGCTGAGCATTTGTTGTTGCTTATAGTCTTTATGCTGTTCCGTTCGTTCAGAGGCTGGAAACTCCAAAGAGGAACAAGATCCATGGAGGGTGGAGACGCAAGAAGTGGGTTCGATTGGGACAACACAGATAAAGGAAAGTGGGGATGATGGTTCCGCAAAGCCGCTGCCCCCTTGCTGTGCCAAGGCAAGGGTTGCAGCCTGCAGGCCAAGTGCCATGTTACGGTGGTGTCGAGCTGGTTCACTGAACCCCGCTCACACTGTGGTATGTCCAGATTGGTGCTAAATTGCACCACATCCTTGCTAGTCTTACTTGAAATAGAGATACTAGAACTTATCATCATTCTCCGGGCTCCAGTTATTTTACCGAAACTTAGTTGCTGCCTATGTAGGTAAAACGAGCAAAGTGCAGTATTACAATAATCCAATGTGCCCAGGTATTTCCCTTACTGCTGCCTATAATCCTATCTATTGTTTACTTGCCAGATATACCTGTAAAATAACTCACCATAAAAATTTTCATCTAAAGTTCTTTCCATTTGTTTATGTTTAGAAAATGTTAATCTGATAGATATTTGGTTACTGGTTGGACAGTTGCATGATTGCATTGAAGTTAGGGCATGGTTATGGTACTGAAATACTATAACGGAAACTTTCAATGGTTGATTTAGCCCAGATATAAGCATTGATGTTAGGGCATTTCCCTTACTGCTATCTATAATCCTATATATTGTTTATTTTGTTTCCTTTGAAATAGGTTGTTAATTTATAGTGTTAATTACTTCTTATTTTGTTTCTAAGGGTTGAACGTTCTATGCGTTGATGAAATATGGCAAGGAAAATATTAGATTAGAGGGGCCTACATGTTTTATAGTTGATTATTTTGGATTTTGAGATTAGTTTTTTTTTGCAAGTTGTAACTTGTAAGTACTTCAAATTTTAGTTACTTCTACAAATTAATTACAAGAAGTTGTGAGCTTTATGTAATGTGTTTTTGATGAACAAGCTGACCCGGTGCATGGCCGAAGTATTGATTTTTATTGTTGTTGTTGCCATTGGCACAGAATTATTTAGAACTTCAACTGTAATGCATGGGTTTGCTCCTTTTCTTGGTCTTGAATAAGTTCAACATTTATGTAAAATCGATTTTTTTGACAATCTAGTTGTGCAAATTGATGGTTCAGTTCTCTTATGTGATATTGCTTTTGATCTTTTGTATTAGCTCCCTGTCCAACCACGTCTTGGTCCACTGGATTCGAAATTGCCCACCTCAACAAACTCGACATAAATGTGATGATGTGTCCCCTCATAGGAGCCCGGAGGACACCTTGAGATGGAACTAGAGATGTTTTGTAAATTGAGATAGGTGTTTGTCTGTGTAGGTGTTTTGCAGTCTGATGCTAAGTCGATATTTTTGCACTCACATTTCTTTTTTTAGAAGATCCTTTGTTTATCCTTTGTTTAGTGCACGCTTCCATGTTAGATTGACATTTTATTGTCACCTTGCATGGTTCTGCCTATCATTTATACAATGCACACACCATGCCAGATCAACATTTTATACTTGTTCCAGCTTGCAAGTTAAGTCTAAACCTTGTCTCCATTTACCTTTACTTTTGGAGGTTTATGCATATATACCTTGTCTTAATCATTTGTAGACTGTAGTCATGCTCATAGAGTCATAGTCTCATACAAGACCATGTATCTAATTATCTTCAGTTGGTATATCTGTATAAAGCCTTTATGATGTGAGGATAGAGGTTGTGGAGTGTGAGTTGTAAGCTTTTCTCTGTAAATGATCATTTTTTATATCTTTAACGCTACCCACATAACTGAATTGAGTAGGTGAACTATGCTTGTCCATGTGGTTTCTTGCTTCTAGGTCTATACCAATTCATCAATTATTTGATTGTAACAAATTAATTGAAACATGATTTTAATAAGTATTCCTAATTCTAAGTTGATTGAAATTTTCTTACATGCAAATTAATTTTTTGGTCGTTGGATATTTCTCGAACATTTGTGTATCAGGTGTCTCGGATTGATCAGCCATCAGTTTGTTCGATTCAAACCCGCACTTTCCCTAAAAATTGCTTAGCCCATCTGAAAAATAACTCAAAGAAATATCCCTTTTTTCTCACACTTTTCTTTATGTACAGCTGGCCCAATATCAAAGCATGCATAGGAAAAACGTGGCATCGTGTTCTTGGTACGTCCGTGCGTCAAAACCTTGTGCATGGAAAATTAAGGGATTGTCTAAACAGAATTTGACAGTTTTCTTTGTAAAAAACTGTCACATTTTGAAAGTTTATTTGCAGCTCTATTGTACATAAATTACAGTAAATTATTTATATAATTTTAGTTCTTGATCACTGTAATTATTTTTGAATGTCTTAATAACTTATATTTTTATCACATGATTCAAAAACAAAGACAAAAAAAATTATATACCAACAAAATACGATAATATGGTGAACCTGTTATGTTCTTTACATGTACTTGGAGAGGTTGAGCAAAAACAAAGACAAAAAAATTATATACCAACAAAATACGGCAATATGGTTTTCCCGTTATGTTCTTTACATGTACTTTGAGAGGTTGAGCAAAAAAAGATAAAAAAAATTATATACCAATAAAATACGATAATATGGTGAACTCGAGCCTTGGACTCTTGGGTCATGATCTCGATCGTTACGAGTCCACGGATGATATGTGACATTCATTCGTTGATCTCGACGGCACAAGCAAGCTGCCGACCAAAGCAAACACCCTAATGCTTGCAAATCTTTATAGATCATTCATCTTCGTTTCGCTTCCAGGCGTATACTTGCGTGTTCAGCTATATATGTCATGTACAAATCACAAATATATCTTATGAGCTGCACTGTTCACTAGCTAGTGTCGTTTATGAACATGGAATCCGAGACAAAGATGGCTTACAGATCATTCATCTGCCGAACGAAGATGAAGCGCACGCACGTCGCGGTTCTGGAAAGCCGAACGACTGCACACGCGCGTCGCTGGAACGTCGCACGAATCTAAAAGCATATTCAATGATTAGAAAAATGACAGTTTTAAGATCAAAAAACTGTTAGAAGATGTATAGCAATTCCGGAAAATTAATATAGCACACGTACGTGCATGCGTGCATCTTTCTTAACGACGTGGGTGAGACTTCTTTTTATCACCCTGTACGTTTTGAGTGTTTTCGTTCGTTCAAGTTCGCCTAATTAAGCGTACGTTTTCGCCAAGTTGTAAATTCACTAGCTACGGTAGTACGATTTTCCGAGTTACTTTCTTACTCCCTCCATTGATTAATGCAAGCTAGGCATAATTTTGACGTTGCACGGAGATTAAAGAGGTATAAAATTGAGAAAGTTATGAAACTAAACGACTCAAGTGCTCTCTAGCTTGTAATTGCTTACCTAAGACCTGTACGTGTTTACATATGTCTTAGAAGCACGCTGCGGTGGAATAGGTAAAGAACTAGCACGAACCGTCGATTAGGCGAGTTACCGATAGGTGCAAGTCAAGGACTAGTACTAGCATATATAAACTGTCAAGTAGTAATACATTCGGTACCGGTTTTCAAAACATGAGCACGAACAAAAAAAAACATGCATTGCACGTAACTCCATCACATTTTTTAAAATCGGTTTCTATTCAACTCATGTGGTTGACATTAGATGGTTGCACGGAACATGCATCCAAACGGCACTCTCTTAAGGCATGCATGCCTTCCTTGAAGAAAAGAAAAACCCACTGATTTCCAAAAAAAAAAAAAACAAAAAAACACGTGATTGCTATTCCTGAAAATTAATTAGTTGTGGCATTGTGGAAATTAAATGCATGCCTCGACCAAAAATCTGATACTTCCATGCAAATTAGCTGGTATACGAAGTCGGTTGGATCCATCAAAGTAGGTACATGTAAGCTTTGAACCGGCTTTGAGATTCGCGCACAGTGATTGGAAAAGGTCGTACGTGCGTTTTCGAAGCTAGTCACTAGTCAATATGCTTGACTGCCTACAATTCTCTCGACTAATTTTCTGCGTCGTGCCGAGGAGAATCGCGGCAGTCAAAACATGCCTACACGAAAATCTGGCCGTGCATTATACTATATGTGTGGATCGAGTACGAACTACGAACCATCCAAGAACTTGAAAAAATTGACTGCTTTGTGTACATTTCTAATATTCAGGATAATTAACAGAAGCCGATTGATTAATAGCTGTGATGCTGAGTTGAAATTATTGGAAGTTGCAACATCATGTCGTGCAGCATGTGATTTTGATTGCAAGGACCATGAGGAACATATTGGACTAATTTATTGTACACATCAGCGTTGTACAAATATGTATAGATACTACCCTTTCTTTTCAGAAAATGACTGAAAGGTAGCCACAGTTAAAAGTACGATTAGGTTGATTGCTTGTGGATTAGTTTATGTCATTTACTAGCCATGTGCAAATCAATTTTATGATTTGAAAACAATGTATAGTACTAAATATAGAACGAAAAGGTACAGTACTATGAACTATCAAGTAGCCTCATGCATTTTATATGTTAGATTTGATCGCAAATGATTTGCAAAATCAAGACCATATGTATTATTGTATAATTTGCACGTGGTCCATTAATTAAGCATGCATGCCTCCGTGAGCTAGCTCATGGGAACAATATTATTGCAAGGGGTTATCTACGTAACACTCAACTGAAAAACTGTCAAATTTCGGTACAAATTGACAATATCAACTAAAAGTTCAGAATATTTCATCGACGTGTAGACGGATGACAAACCAAGCGGGGTTCATTTTTAATTGAAAATAAAATACAATTTCCGATCAAATGGTAGGATTTAGCTAGGGTTACGATAAGGATCCAATGGGCACCTCGTTGGCATATACTTTGTCTTGATATGAACCACAAGCTGGTGAGGAATGCAAAGATCCAAAAATGTTGTTTGCGAAGCGGTCCTACAAAGCACACAATTCCCATTCCAAAAACGTGTTTCATTCACTCATGTCCATTTAGCCACCTGATCAGGCCGTTCCTGACATTTTGGAGGCTTAGGCCTGACAAAAGTGGAGGCCCTTTATAACAATACCCTTTATTTTAAATGCAACGCTAAATTTCAATATATTACAAAAGAATATGGCCACTAGACTTAGTACATAAAAAACACAAAGTACTCATTGGCGGCAATCCAATAGCACATTAATATTATTAATAAGCCTCAGAAGATTATAAAATAACACTAAGGACAAAACAATTCAAGAGAATACTGGATTATCATCCTCATTGATATCATTATTCTCACCTAAATTTTCGTTAGGTTGTTCTTCAACTTTAACTAAAGGCCAAATTCCACATAATTCCTAGAAGAACCTATATTAATCCTAAAAAAATTGTCAATGGATCCTTTTTGTATTCTGTCAACTCATCTATTCATTTTCTTTTTTTTTTCCTTTTTTTACTTCCAGATAAATACTTTCTAGATGACACCTTACCACACAAATAGCATTAGCATAGAGCTAGTTTACACCAGGAACAAAAGCACCTAGATTGGATAGGAACCAACACTATAGCAAGCATACATAAACCTTCAGCCGTCCAGAAAATAGATAAGCCCATCACATAAGATTTATAGAGAATTAGTGCAATTGCAAAGCTCTAGCTTTGATAATCAAATCACCTGAAGGAAATATTACTATGAACAACTGACCAAAATTTGCAATTCAAATCCCCTTCTTTTTAATTCTATCTTAGATCAAATGTTCTTTATAACAAAAAAAAACTGATGTTAGAAGAAAATTCAAGATTGTGATTGAGATAGTGCAGATGTTGCATTTGAGACTTGGAGCGGTATTTAACATAGAATCAAAGCTGTCGATGATCTAATATTGACCTTACAAATGAATGTTTGGGGCTTCCTTTGAGTTAGATCCACACAGAAGGAGACATAGGGATTTAGACAGGTTTAGGCCTTCTCCTGAAAGAATAATAACCTTATTCATGTGTTCTTATATTCACAATGCTCTTAAAATCGGGAAGAAATCACTAAAACTAAGGATTAATGACCCTTGTTGTTCAGCCCGATCCCTTTGCTCCGATGTCCACTAACTTTAGCCTTTATATAGCGCATAAAGGGGTAACAGTTATCCATACCAACAAGCGCCTCAACGCTTGATGAAATGCGCACGTTGATGGCAGTTATTGTCAGAGAAACTGCACCTCACGTCGCCTTGCAGTTACATCAAGGATAGATGCGTAATACATACAGTTATCTCAGAGAATAACAGCATATACTGACTGCTGTGTGTATTTAAACACAACGTATAAGAGTCCCTAGAAATTGGACACACATGTCTGTAGGTTTTATCGACTATAGGGTGGTCGTGATTAACCTGATCGCAGTAAGGCTTACGACCATGAAGTGGTCGTAGTAAGGCTTACGACCATGACGTGATCATAGAAGGGCTTACAACCACTCAGCTAAGCTCTTCCCTTATGAATGTAATTGGTATACTTATGTAACATCCTAATTTTCTGAGTTTCAAAACCTTTTGAGTAGTTTAGTCTCTTGGAAACATTCATCAAATTTTATTTGAATTTAATCAAGCTTAAATAAGACTTTCAAATGTCAAACAATTTAATGTGACTAATCTGGACATCAATTAATTCTAAAACTATTTTATTTGAGTTATTTGTGCTTGGAAATGTTTTCCAAATTTTTCTGGAATTTTTTCGAGTTCATTTGCTATTTTTAATTTGCCATTTGAATTTTCTGATATTTCTAAAATGCAAAAGCTATTTACAATCTCAGTAAATACTTTGGTCTAAATCCTATTCCCCGACCCAACCCTATTTCCCAACCCAGCCCAACCGTCGGCTAGTTCCGTGCCTGGACCCATGTGTTAGTCGCACGCATGTCGTTTCGGACGGAAACTCACCCAGCCGTAGTCGCTGACAAGTGGACCTGCCTGTGTACTGTTCATCATCTCCCCCTATGCATGAGTTGGACTCTACTGCTGTGTTGCGCTCAGATTCTCCCTTAGCCCCGCCGCTACAGGCTATAAAAGCCCTAGGCGTGTGTGTCAAACTGATTGCCTCATACCCCGCCACCAATTCCTTGAAGCCCGGAGCCCTATATCGCCGTCACTTCACCAGAATCGAAGCTTGAACCCTAGCTCCGCCGCCACAGTGTTTTGTTAATTTCATCGCTGCCGGTGAGCGCTTATCGTCGTCTACACTGCTGGGTTCGCCTTGACATGTTCTACCTCGGTGCGCACCTTCTCATCGCCGAAGGATCGCCGTAGCGCCATCGCACCGTCAAAGCCCTCGCCGCCACTTTGCTTCACCATCACCGTCACGTTTTCGTCGTTGCCGACGACCATTGGATCTTGCACACGGCTCAGCCGCATCGCCTCGTCCTTGCGATTCTTTTGCGCACACCCAAAACCCCACCGAAACCCTTTGCCACCGGTTAGCCATCAACCCAAGCCACCGCAGTTGTCATCATCGCTGTTGAAGCCCTTGCTGACCCTCGCTGCTACATGGGAGCCGCTAGATGAGATCGTCGGAGCTTCAGCATGCTGGCGATGACCATCTTTCGTCGCCGGTCGCCGCCGATCGCCATCGCCACCATCATGCCATGGCAACCATCGATTTTAGTTGATGTTGCTGTTTGCGTGTCAGCCCCGTCACCGCCACATGTGTGCCATGTGTGTGCCACGTCAGCACGTAGCCGCGTTAGCGCCACCCGTACAAAAACCCTAACCCTAAACCTAGCTAAACCTAGTCTACCGTGAGCCGTGTCTCTGACATGTGACCCCACATGTCAATCCACTATTCCATAAACCAGTGAACCGTGGACCTGTTTGCCAGAGCCATTGACTTGGTGCATAGACCAAGGGTCCCACCTGTCAGCCTCTGTTTCCTATTTTTTGAATTTTCTTTTAATTCTGAAATTATTTCTGACACCATGCGGATGTAATATTTTTGAATTTCCAGTAGAAAGAAAATTCTAAAAATTTGAAATAGTAATTTATTTCTCCTTTTGTTAGATTTAAATCTTTGAAGAGCCCATTCTCCCTCATACGAACTCCTTCAAGTTTCTAAATTCATCTAAATTCAAGCTCTACCTTCCTGAGATTTTTATTTATTTTTTTGGAGTTTATTTATTGCTCTATTTTGTATATATTTAGTTTTCTCTTTCGTTTGCGTGTAGACGTTGATACTTTGGGAGCTTTTGAGGAAGGGGGAGTTGATCAATCTCAAGACCAATACCAAGGTTTGTTTCAAAGTAAGTTGTACCTTTGACTATATTGAACCCAATTTACCAAAACTACCTTGATTCAAATTATTGCATTTTACTTTAATATTTATTTAAATACTTTGAGATTAGCTATTCATCAATTTTATTATATCCACTTTGGTCATTGTATTACCCTAATATTTTGTCACCCTAGTTTGGTTAATGATTAGTTGGTATTATCATAACACCAACATGGGTTGATTAGACATGAATAGTCTACTTAGCCATGCAATAGGTTATCGATATCATCCTGAGTTGGAAGATATAAACTTGACTAAATGATTATGGAACATGTCATGAAAAGACTATGTGCTGTATGTTATTACTCGCTGATGGCATGTGATACACTCAACCAGCAGGATGGGAAAATGTAACATCCCAAAATCCATAGTTTGGGAATGTTTAATAGAAATGCATTGTGAAAAAAATACTTTGATCATTTTGCATATGAAAATCTACTCATGTTTCAATTTTGAACTTTCGTTTAAAAGCAAACCATGAAATACAAACAAACATGCAATCAAAAAGAATTAGATAAAATAAAATAAAAATAATAGGTAAGAGAATTATCATGGGCATAATCTCCCTGGAAAAATTTATCAAACAACTTATGTGAAACTTTGTTAAGAATAAATACAAATACACAAAAATAGAAACTTATAAGAATTTTATAGAAAATCACAGAAGAGATATGTAATACCTCGTTCAATCCTAAGAATTAAAATTGAATTGCAAACCATTTTATCGGGATTTAAAAAATAATTTCAGAGTTTCTGTAAATGGAGATTAAATCTTGGACCAAAGGCCTATAGCCTTGGCCCATTAGGGGCACCCTATAACCCTAGATGTACTGTAGCACCTTGTGCTACAGTGCCACCACCACTGCTACAGTAACTCCGGTGCTACAGTGCACGCCCCCTCCATTGCTGCTGTCCAAGAAGAAGGGGGAGGGAGAAAAACCTTTCGGGTGCCGCCAGCCAAGGAGAAAAGAGGAGGAGAAGAGGAGAGATGGTCTTCGCGGGATTTCTTCATCATACTCCTGGGTGCTGCAAGGGTAACGGATGTCGATCTTTGTTGTTTGATTAGTAGTAGATGTGAAATTGCTTAGAATAGGTTGGATCGAATTGTTGCGATTAGAAAGTCAGTTCTGTCCAGATTGTTGCGTGGCCAATTTGGCGATCTTAGAGGCCGAATCAGAGGATCCCATCTTCTAGAGTTATGTGGGGTTCGTTCTTAGCTTTCAGTGGACGTGAAGATTGCTTAATTCTGACATACGGTTTAAAAGTTATGATAGTTTTCGTCTCTGCTGTTCAAAATCCTGACGAGAATGAACTATCAAGTTGTCTTTTAAAATATGATCATGTTAATTGAAAATTCAGGGTTTTCACCCAACTAGGTTATTGTAGTCATTGGTCTTAGATTTCGATATTGATAAAGAACACTAAGATTAGATCAGCCAATTAGAAGTTATGGCTATTTTCGTGCTCCTGCCCAGTTTTGTCGAGTAGTTTTGATAGACGGTGTTCATCGGTCTTTTGGCGTTAGATGCATACTGAATTTGGGATTTCCACCAACTAGGTTATTGTATATAATTTCATTACCTTTCAAGAAAGCCTGAGTTTACATTTTTACGAATTTCAGAGTAAAAGTTATGTCACTTTTACTACTGCTGTCCATTACGACTTCCGGCTAGAATGTAGTTCAATTCGCGTAAAGTATGCAATGAAACGTTGGGGTGTTGGTGTATGTGTTGCGAGTAGTGTCTTGACATCATGGTTCTTATTGAGTAATCTAATGGTGTAGGAGGTGAGGCTCCGGGGTTAGCGGCATCGTTGTTGCCTCCTAACGCATCGCAACGCTAAAGGCAAGTACACTAACATTTGTATGATTTGTGTATGTTGGATGCTTTATGTTCGTATTGTGTTTTCATTTTATACGTGAGAAGTTCCAATGATTATGTTCCTTTCGTATGTGAAATTCATATGTTCGGAGTTAATGCTAGTCATTATTCATAAGTACATTCATACATCCATTTTCATGTTCCGTCCACGGGAGTGGAGTCTAAAGTCTCATCAATTCCAGTATGGGCATGTGAGTCCCACCATTCCAATGTGGGCAGTTTTGGACACCCGTATGAAATGTTCTTCATACGGTAATTTGGATCCCCGTATTTTGTTAAATACGGGCTTAAGTAAACACCGACGGGTGTGTCACTAGCTATACCGGTATAAGCAGGAGTGCAGTCCATTCAATTCAAAATATCCATTCATTCCATTCGTGCATTAAACATTCAGTGCTATGTTCATTTTCTTTAACGTTGTGGTCTTGTTCATATCTATTGTATGTTTAATTATCCATTGTACTTGCTGAGTCTCGGACTCACTCTTGCTTTGTTTGTTTATTTTAGATGATCGTTGAGGATGACTCTATTGGGAGGGAGTAGACACACACTATTCACTCATTCACCATATTCCAGTTTCAATAATAAGACTTGATTCTACCTTTCATACGTTTAGTGATGAACTGTAATAAATGAAGTTAAATATGGTTGATTATTTCTACCTATGATACTTGGTCATCTCTTTTGATATGCTAGTATGGATTTATTCCTGTCACTGTTCTATTAAATTTGGAACTCCTAAAGTCCTTAGATGAGTATGGCTTAAACCCTCTGCTTGATGGTTGTATGTTAGATATTTAGGTGACATCTTGGCTTCTGAATAGCCAGGGTGTTACAAGATAAGCTTCTAAAAAATTTATGCACGGATCTACATTAGGTCAGAAGTCCTCACAAAAAGTTTCATAAAATTTGAACTTTATTTGACAGGTATAAAAATTCAGAAAAAAAATCAGTTGAAAATCTAAAAACCCTAACCTAATTCACTCTCACTCTCTTTCTTGCTAGTGGGCCCCGTTGGTCAAGCTTCTTCTCCCACACGGCACCGCGCTCTGTGCTAGCTCACCGAGCGCCAGCACCAGCTCTGCTCGCCCATGCCAAGCCAACCACTCGCCCCCGGTCTCGACCAACCGCGCCCCTAGTTTCCTTCCCCTCGCCCGCATCGCCCGCGCCTGCTACCTGCCTTGACCGCTTAACCCAATTACCCGTGCGTCACCAGCGCATCGTCGGGATGCACTCAGGTTTTCCTCGCAAGTCCTCCACCTCCTGCCTATATAAGGCGATTACATGAGGCAGGAGGTAGCGACGGTGTTCGTTTTGGTGGAAGAGGAGTGGAGGAGACGAGAGGTTTGAGGGAGTGATCGAATGAGACATGGGCAGCGTTGATGGGTGATGACTCGATGCGTGCGTTAAGCGTTCTCTCCGTTGGATTGAAGAGTTGCCGAGTTGGGCTAGGCCATCTAGCTGGGATTGCGCAAGCTATATACATGTGAGACCCCGGTTTATTTAGCTTGTAATACTTAGCCTTCCACTGGCTCTAGCATCACAAACAAAATACACCGTGTCTCGATGGACATGTGCTTCCCAGAATTGCAGCACATATACATCTTTACAAAATCATACATCAATTCCATACATCACATAATAACAAGTCTAGCAAAAGACATACATAATATAGAGTTATTACAAAAGAGGGACGACCGGCCAAATGACAACAAAGTACTAATAACAGCGGAAGCTAATGTGCCATAAGATGGCGATTAACAAAAGTCAATTAGTGTACCTTAACCAACAAAGCAACCAACCGGACCACCAAGCTAGTCGCTCTAAACACTGCCACAGCACAACTCACAAAAGTGAGGACCTTCAGGCTCACCCTCTTCCTCTGCACACGACAAGCAATGCAGGTAAGTACAAAAATGTACTCGCAAGACTTACGAGTAACAAGCCTATACATAGCTACATGAAAGCTGTATCAAAGGAGATTGGTTATATGGTTAATTGGACGCGTAAAGAAATTTTCATTTGCAATAATGTAATAGATTGAAGGCAATTAATAAAATCTGTTTTTAAGTATTAAAATAACAGTGAGTAATAATAAATAACAAGTAACCACCTAAAGGTGACTAACCCAATAACCACCACAACATAGCACGAATCCCCGATTCGTACCACCCGGCAAGTTTAATTAAAAGTTGTAGTCTAACTCTTGAAAGACTTCCTCAAGCGTGTCCATAACCTAGGACGAGGCTATTTGAATAGATCAAAACCCTGCAGGGGTGTACCAATGTACCCACACTTCAGATCGCCTTTAAGACACAAGATTAGCACACTTCCAAAGGTATGCCGGTATGGCTAAGTCCTACGAGACATTTTCAATATTGTGAATCAACTATGAGTCGCTCGTATGGATAGAAACTCATACGTTTACATTGTAAAGCCGAAAAGACAACTACCCCTCGGGGTAAAGCTTTTTGGACAACTACAATGCTCCCAACACATGAGCTACCTCATTTTACCACAACACACGCATGCCCACCTGCGACTCGTAGCTAACACACGCCAAAGTACTAAGTCAAGAGAGGTCCCATACCCTCTAGTGTGGTTAGCACGCGAGAATGCTTGGTTTAGTGTAACAAGATGTTCGGTCCTCGTTGACTCAGGCACCATTCCAGTCACACCCAAAAATCACACCAACATACCAATGTGCCCAAGTCCAAATCATTTTGCTTTCATTTTTAGTCTTCCCAATTAAACATAGCTCAAATCTGAAACATAGAGTCATAATAAGCATTTGTGTGATCAAGGTCATCGACTACGTCGACAACCGCCCATTTCTACTGATAGCTAAGCATGACTAAGTAGTTTAACTCGTACTACTAAGTGACAAGGGCTCATCCAACGAACCCAAAATCACAGCAAGATAGTCCTAGGCTCAGTAGTAGAGGACAAACATTTTCCTACATATTATGCATCTAATAGGTCAACTAATCGACAATAGTTTAAAACAAGATAGCAATGCATACGTAGAATTTGCAAATAATATATTAGAATTTGAAAATAATAGGAACAACTTGATCAAATGAATGCTACATCTGCTTGCCTTGCTGTAGGTCAGAGTCTGGCTACTAAGGATCAGATTCAAGACAATTTATATCTTCGGAACCTAACGCAAAAATGCGATAAAACCAATAAGAACGAAGAACACCAAACACGACTCAACAGCAAAAGCCATCCAAATCTTATGAAATTTATACAGCAGCAAGGTCATGATTTTAAATGAATTTAGGAACAAGAATCAAGTTATTTGCACTAAGCATGCAAAAGTTATGGCTAAAACAAATTCCCTGCCTGGAAATTCAACTAAATTAATTACTGGTACTGTTCATGGCATAAATTTCTAGAATGACCTAGGACTTGAAATTTTTGTAGTAGGTAGATAATGATATCCTAAGAACAGCAAAGTTGAGTTTACCCAATTTGGAGTTAAAATGAATTACTTATGATTTTTCTAAGTTGTAAAACTAGCACATATCATTTTTCAGAAATAAAACTATGATCAAAACCTATTTCATATTAAAGTATGCTAACAGAGGAATTTTACAAGCTTGAGTTTGCTCAGATTGGAGTTATGCAGAAAAAGTTATGCATTTTACAAGTTTCAACTTAATTTCTGGGATATTCAATAATGGCTGGAACAAGTTAATAATGTTTACAAAATTTTCTGTTACAGAAACATGCCTAAATGCATTTTTATATTAAACTTTAGTGAAACATGAATTTAATAGAGTTGGAACCATCTAAAAAGGAATTAAAATGAATTAGTTATGCGTTTTTAAAGTTTAATAGAATTTTCAGTGGACAAATAAAGGCTTACTGAAATAAAATCAAACTTATCTAAAAGAAAATGACATGGACGAATGTGGGCCATAGATCAAAAATTCAACGGCCCACGCGCACCGCAACACAACGCACGCGCGCGAGGAGACCCACTGGACCCACCGTTGGATCAAGATCCAACGATCCAAGTGGATTGGGACGTTCGGGTGACCCGAATGCTCAGATCATCCACGGCCGTAGATCTAGAGATGAAGGGCTCAGAGCGCAGTGCGGTTCGGGTGACCTGAACAGCACATCCATCTCAACCGCTAATCGCGAGATGGACGGCCCGCAGTAACTTGGGAGCTCGGGTGGTCCGAACGTTCCCCAGATCTGGGTCGTTGATCTCAAGATCGACGTTCCACGATCAACAAGGCGCTGTGCACTCACACACGTGAGCTTTAAGTGCACCGAGAGGGTTTAAATGGTGCGGGCCCACATGTAAGTGACACACAGGGCTAAATTAAGACAACCAATAATTACTAAATCCCATGATTAGCAATGATTAGCTTTAATGGTGTCCTAAAGATGTCGCACAGAGAGGGTTTAAGTGGGCGGGACCCACTTGGTAGTGACCCAGTCAGCTCTTTAGGATAGCAATTAATGACTAACAATGATTAGTAATTAATAACCCCAACCTTTGTCCTAAAGACTCCGTTCCTACGATTTAGGCCTACAGGGCCACATGGCAGTGACTGCAAATGTCGGTTAGGACAACCATTAATTGTTAAAGCAGTGATTAATGATGATTATCAATGATTAATATTAATGAGGTCCTAAAGGCGTTGCACAGGGCCGACGGGGGTGGTTTAAGTGGTTAGACCCACCTGACAGGGACACAGAGGGCCATTTTAAGACAACCATTAATTGCTAAGGCAATAATTAACAATGATTATCCATGATTAGCATTAATGATGTCCTAACCGGCAACATCACAGGGAGGCGCTCGTCCGGCAAAAACCGAGCGCAAAGAAAAGCTCGTCGCCGGCGGCTCCGGCCACCGCGACGACAACTGAAGGCAAAAATGGAAACGCAATAACCTTGCGCACCCACTGGTGGTTACCTTGACGGCGGCGACGGCCTAGAACGCCGGCGAGCCGGAAATAAGTGACGGCGACCAAAACGGCCGAAAACGAAAAAATAGCCAAAAGCTCCGCATTGTCCAAAGAAGCGTGTGCCATAGCGTCTAAGGACTAATAAGAAGCTACCTTAGCCAAAGAGAGCTTCAAAGATGGCCGGAGAAGCTTTGACCACTGAGGAGCTTGTTGGAGCCGAGGAAGATGAAGTGAAAAATGATGTTCTGAGCAAAATGAGTGAGACCAGATCAACACTATAGCTTCATTATAGCTCAGAGAAGCTCCAAGAGCAATTAATTGAGAAAAGAAACCCTTACCGGAGCTGGAGAAGAAAGGGGATGATTTCGGCCGAAAAGATCCAAACTTAAAATTGAATGATTCCTGTGAATGAAACCCAAAATTAAGTTAAGGGAAATGAATGTAGGGTTAAGGGGCTCCAAAGGGTACAAAACGATTTGCAGAAGAACCACTGGAGCACCAAGATCACCAACAAAGCTTCCCGGCCGAAAATGGTGGTTTTGGTATTTTCGATGTTTTGAGCTCCACAAGCAAAGGGAAGCTAGGGTGGTGTAAAGGAACACCAGGAGGGGTTTTGGGGAGATTTATAAAACTAGAAAATTAGGGTTTAGGCAAAAACGAGCTCCTTGGGTGAGCTTGGCTCACGGCACAACCGTGGACCAAAAGAGAAATGATGGGGGTGCAGGAGTAGGGCATGCCTACGGCCGAGAGCACCTGTACACACTAAATGTCCCAACCAAAGAGACGCCGACAAGGGAGCAAGATGTGATCAGGCCATGCCGCTCCCTGTGCTGCGCACGACGCGAGGAAGAAGAAGAGCAAGCTCATTAAGGCCCTTTTCCACCCCATGCATATGGTAGTTCGAAATGAAATGTCCATAGCTAGGTGGAAGAGACGCTAAAATGAAATCAGTTGTCAACTCTTGGCCAATTGGAAAACCAAGTTTATCCAAAGTCCGATCAGAACCAACCATTTTGATCACATGTGGGCCTACGGGTGCACCTTCTGTTAACTTGCATTCCAGAAAAGCCTTAGTGACATTGAACCGTTCAGTCCTGGCCTGTGTCTGGAACATGTCCTTAAGCGCCATGATCATATCATACGCTTCCTGATCCTCAAACTGCTTTTGAAGGTTAGGTTCCATGACAAAAGGCTAGGGCGGTTGTGGGCGGTCCGATAAAAAATGGACGGCTAGGATCGCTCCAGCTCCTGAGGTTTAAAACAAAAGAGGAGATCGTGGGCGTTGGATTTTAATCCAACGGCTCAGAAACGAGGCGCAGCTAGGGGGTGGAGTTCAACCCAGTCGATTAGGTTGGGCTCGGGTTTGACTCGAGCCCAACACACTTTGACTTAGGGTTTTAAAATAACACCTGGACTTTGGGGATTTATTTGAGGTAGCAAAACAACTTCAAAAATTCTAAAATTTTTACAGGAACTTGTTAACTTAGATATTAACCTTGTGTAAAATTTTCAGAGGTTTTTATGCAGTGAATTTTTCTCTAAAAAATTTGCAAGGTTCTGGAATAGGGTTTTGAATGAAAGTCAAACAGGTTTGACCGCCCTCCAAAAGCATTCAAACAATTTCCAAAAATTGTGAAATTTTTCAGAGGGGTCACACCCCAACCCTGGAACTTAGGAAAAATATTTTCAGGAGATGATCACAAGATTTGACAAGAATATTTTTGAAAGGTCAAGATTTGGATCAAATAACTTGTGACTTTGCATTTATATAATTCTTATACAATAATTGTTTAGAACATACAAGAAATACATGATGTAAGAAATTTTTTTAATTTCTACTCATTTTCTTACATTTGAAACACAAGTCCAAATTTGAGATGTTACAATACAAATGCATACATGTACATGGGCTGGGGCCCTGGATTTTTGGGGGCCTAGGCGGTCGCCCCTGTTGCCCAGGCCAGGAACGGCCCTGCACACGATTATCATAAGTTGATCACATTTTAAACTGAGTGTACTACATAAATACTAGATGACAGATGGGTTGCTCCAATAGAGGGCATCTACACCTTCCTCGTCTTATGGTCAAAAGCATCAGCCTCTGTGTATATATGTACCCTAGCTACGTACTTACCCGCCACTAAAACAAAGCTTAATTTATTGTCTCGGGGTCAAGTAAGAAAAACCTTTTCTATCATGGATGTTGCTTTAAGGCCATGGACACCACAAGCTAGCTCAAAACATACTACTAGCTAGGGGGCTAGGAGCATTTTGCATCCATGCCCTAGAGAAGCTTAAAATTGCATATAAACCATGGCAAAACTAGGACTTGCAAAACATGCCAACCTATGCAAAATACGATCTGTAGAGAAGCCACTGCAAATCATCTCAACCTTACGGAAAGTCACTGACACATTAGAAGAGTACTATACTACAGAAAGGCTCCGGTTTGCAAACTCAAGCTTCACATGCATGATGGTATTAATTTCTAGGAATACAAATGGCTACTTGGCTAGTTTTCATGTTGTAAAGATGCAGGTGTTCCTATATATATATATATATATATATATTTATAGTAGGACCGTATATTTATCTAGTTGTGTGTTCCACAGGAAGTTTTTGGCTCATTTAGGACGTTTTTGAAGTGAAATAGTAAAAATAGTACTTAAAAAACGAAATGACAAAAATAACACATCCGTCGTGCGAAAACGCCACACCAGGGTCAGCGGCGGCCTACCGCTAACCCAAAGTGCGACAAGACACGTGGTGACCTCCTAGCCAGTGGTAGGCGGTCTGCCGCGCACCCAGATCGCGATAGGTCACCTGTCGCTAACCCAGTCCGTAGCAGGTATCGTGCGCGGACAACCTGTCGCGGACTGGATTAGCGGCAGGTGGTCTACCATGATTCCGGTGTATAGCAGGCCCTCTGCCGTGGCGTTTTCGCATAGCTGGAGTGCTATTTTTACCATTTTCACTTCCAAAAGAGACTAAATAAGAAGAAAAAAAAATCGTCACACAACTACATCGATATATATTGTTCTTGCGTCACAACCGCTATGACCAAGCGATAGGCACCCGAGTTGTTAAAACTTATGCCCAACCTAATTTCTCTTATATCACGTCCAAAAACTGGAATCTACGAAGCAAACTGCACACTTTCAACTCTTGATTCGCGTGGCGTCATGCATGTACGTAAAGGCTCCAAAGTGACCTTTTGTCACGAAAAATTAAGTTTGTGTTTAATTGCAAAACTGGTATCACTACTACTGCATGTCCTGATGCATGTCGCGTAGGTAAGGTCGATCAGTGTACGTAAAATTTTGCTAGCTGTGACGCAACGATCGAGCTACTGAATGCGGATTCCTTTGTGTTAGAAAAGATCCCTTCTTTGTCGTGGCTGTAATTTTTTAATATACTTTTTTTTTTGCCAGATGAAAAAAAATGTTTTGGTTGCTAACTAGATGGAGTAATTAAGATGCAGCTAGCTAGCATTGCTGGACTTGGACAAATTAACTAAGGTTATTTAGGGTAATGCTAGTTATACTTTGGTTTTTGTCATGAACGTTTGCATTCGTCCATTTACATCAGACAATAAGAAAGTAAAAGGGGATACTAATACTACATTTTGCATGTATTGTTGTAAGCTTATCGTAAGAATATGCTAAATAAAATTCCCAGCTATTTTTTCCTGATAGCTAGAGATAGATGCATGGTTCTCTCACTCAGGGGAAATAACCACTTGTGTGGATGAAAATTATACGATGCTTTCGCCTATATTTGAAAGAGAACGCAATGTGGTATCCCTAAATTAACAGTGTCAGTCCCAATATGTTGGGGCTTTACCTTGCAAAATTGCTGCTATATGTATAAATGCATCCTGCTTAATTATGCATCTTAACTAGTTCAACTAGGTCCATTCAAGTCTTATCCAATGACTCTTGTTTTGAGTTACGTGATAGGAGTAGAATTTTTACCAGCTTATTGAGCTTACAGGCTTATATATAAGCTCGCACAATAACACTTCATTGAACAGTACATTGTACAATAGACTGTACAGTGTACGCACACGATCGAGTACATGACACAGTAGGTTGTCAAATCATCATGACTGACTGAAGTCAATGAGCATATAATCTAAGCACCTGAAGATGGAAATAAATTCTGCGTAGGCCCTACCCGCACTGTTGATGCCCCCCCCCCTCCTCGCGTTCGCTCCACGCAGGGCCCTCGCCGAGGTCAGACCACGGAAAATTTATTTCCCCAAGATCATGGGGATTCAGGATATAATTAGGAGTTGCATTCCAGTGCATGCCGACTGTTGCATGATAATTTACTAAAAACTAGTTATAATCAAGCACCGCTAAAAATCGAATTGCAAAGGACAAAAAAAAAGTAGTACGATACTTTGGTTTGTGCATTCGTACATCTCGTGACGAGAAGTGAGCCGGTTCGAGACATTGGATCGATCTCTCCTGATCCATGTTATCTGTATCGCGTGGGCCCACTTTATTTTATACGTGGCACCTCCCACGAAGATCGAGGTGACAAGTGGGGCCCAACATTCGCTCCGCACGTGCCACGTTAACACGTCAGTCTTGCCTCCCATTACCCAGTTTTAGGGTATCCTTAACTAGGACTCATCCAGATCCTAAGCTGGAGTGACATGATTTAGTGCTATTTTTTTGTGCAATGTATAGGATCCAGATGGGTATCAAGGTAGGATCCACATCTTATTAAAATATCATCTCCCTTCTCCCGCACCTTTATCTCATCCCATCCCATTTCTCTCTCTTTGCCTCCCACCCACCGTTCATCCATCCCTCCTCTCCCCGTCCTCTCTCCTCCACCATGGCCTTTCGGCCTCCACTACTACGCTACCTCCGCCACACTCAATCGACGGTGATGACGCCACTCCTCCATAGTCTCTCTCTCTCTCAACCGCGAAAGGAGGCAGCACTCCTCCCCCGGTCGGATCCGGTAGTTGCGCCCCTTCCCTAGCCTCCAGGTGGCCAGATTAGGCGGCGACACTCCTCCCCCGGCCTCTCGACAGCAAATTAAGTGGCTTCCTCAGCTCGGTCCGACGACAGCGACGCAAGCTTCGCTTGGCTCCACCCAACGACGGCGACGAGGCTTCCTTCTCGATGCGGTGACGACCCAGCGGCCTGGCTTCGTACTCGGCATGGCAGACAGCAACCGCAACTACCACTATTGTGTTTTTTATTGTTTGGAACCGGGCCTCAAGCCTGGGAGCCGGCCCTTGCCTTTTTCACTTGTTGCTGAGCCGTGCAATGTTTGAGGTCGACCCCAAAAGCCCAGCTCATCCTTGGTACCCATCTTGTTGCCCAGATGCGGATGCCCTATAGGCCGTCCACATCCCATCATATAGTAACCAATGAGCTTCTGTTTCTAGGTTTGACAATATGGCCATATATATGAGCATTTTTTTCTTGATAATACTATACTAAATAAAATTGTGTTTTCATCAAGCACTACTACAGAAACAGCCATCACAGATGGTTCGGAACCGTCATCACAGACGGTTTCCGAACCGTCTAGATAAGTTGGTCTCTGATAACGGGTGATTATCACAGACGGTCTGCAAACCGTCTGTGATATGAATATCACAGACGGTTCTGTACACGAAACATCTGTGAAGTCAGAGTATCACAGACGCGGTTACGTAAAACCGCTCAGAATGCGATATCACGAGACGGTTACGCACACGCGTCCGTGAAGTCAGAGTATCACAGACGGTTTTGTGTAAAAACCGTATGTAAAGACAGAGTATCACAGACGGTTTATAAGCAGAACCGTCTGTGATACTCTGACTTCACAGACGGTTTTTACATAGAACCGTCTATGATACTCTGACTTCACAGACGTTTCATGTACAGAACCGTCTGTGATAGTTCATTACACTAACTACATTTTTACTAATTTTTGGCTAGCCTCAGGAATTGCTAGCCATGCCCTCTGAAAACAAGCATGCTGAAAAACAGATACATCACAAATAATCAATTGTCGACAAACTCAATCTGATCATTACTCAAAATAAATTACAAAAGATCACATTTGTTCAAGTATTGTTACAAAATAAATTGGATTACAATTGAGTCAATTGTTTGCAGGTGGTTGAGAAGTGTCGGCGGGTGATGCTGTTGGCTCGGCAATGAGTGAAATTCTCCTGTCCTTAATTATCTCGATATGATAAAGTCAGAGCTTCCTCGAATGTCCTTGATCTCATTCGCAAAGAGTCTATCTAATTCTATATTCAAGGCCTGTCGCTAGCAAGAGTAAAGTGTTAAGCATATATATTTAAATTTATAATTAAGAAATAATTATTTCGAGATTCACAAACCTCGTGATCCTTCTTCCTAGCTCTAATGATTTGCTCCATATGATGGCAAACGAGATTGCACATAACTCATCATTTTTTTGTCAAGCCTTGCAAAAATAGAATTACATATATCAGTTCGAGATACGTTATTATGAAGTATGATATAGGATTATCGTGTTGTAGCGCATACCGGAAATTTTGTCCTGTGTGTTAGTTCGGCGCTCTTTCCATCGTATATTCCTTTGTTGGCAACATAGTCGATGAACGACCTACATGATTCCAAAAAGTTATCCTCTACCATTTCAAACTAATAAAGACTAAAATAGAGTTATGTATGAAGGAAATGAGCATACCTATCGAGTATTCCTCCCAGAATGCTGAAGTTGTGGTTGTTGCGGATTAGCGAATCAAGGTATATCACATGGTTCCTCTTTGGTATGATGACTAAAAGGATCCAGTGGTACCTACTCATGTATGTCACTATAGTCATTAAACCTGAGTTCGTGCTGCGTATAAAGTATAAATAAAATTTGTAGAGCAAGTAGTGACACTTACCCCTGGTTGTAGGGCACCATGATGTACTTCATGTTCTGCTGACGAAGCAATGCCTGCATTATGTATTTCTCGACGAAGGACGAGTCTGTTTGGATGGTTTGCAACGATACCACATGTGGGTCGAGGAAAACCACCGGTTCTTTCCATTCCCGAACATTTTTCATCATGTATCTATACATAAGAAATGAGTTGTGATATTTATCGGTATTACGTGAATGTAGAACTTGATTGTATGCACTTACAGTGTCCAACATCGTAGAAGCGGGGTGTCAAGGCCAACGAGGTTGAATAGGTCATATAAGTCGTTGAAGCCCACGACGAAGTGGTTCGTCCCGTTGAAGAAATGCTTATGCTCATATCTGACGGTGATTCTAGTATCGCACCCCTCCTTTTGGGTCTTATCTAAGTACCAGGCATGCAAAGCCTGACAAGCATATCCAGCACGCCCTAATACTGCGTCGGAGCACAACGGTTTTCCGATGATGTACTTCCCGGATATTCCTGACTTGCCGGACTTGAGAGGCGCCTTAACGTTCGTCGATTTCGATTTGGTCTTAAGCATTGGCAGCGTCTTCCTGTGAGACGACTCGGGACCCGATACGGCGGCACGCTTTTCTTGTTCCTTCGGTGTCTTCTCCAAGGGAACCGAAAAGGTGGCCTTCTGAGGCGATATATGAGGTGGAGTCATGGAGGGTCCCTTTGGAGAGGAATGGTCGTGTTGAGATCGCGGCACTGCTGGGTCCAGGACGATGTTCTTCTTGGGCCACTGGATAAAACTGTGCACGACATCCCCTAGTGTTGTGATCTCTTTGTTCGGGCGAATCTCCAGCGGGACGGCCATGAAATGTTCATGTACCATGTCCACCTCCACTCTGGCGTAACCTCGCGCCACACGGACACCGTGTCGCATCGCCCCTTCCCGGTATGGATGCACCATCCCCGCCGCCCTCAACAGAAATAGACCCAACTAACCTCACTTGAGCTTGCAGCCGCTGGCTCCTACAAACGATACACAATTAGCTAAGGTGTCCTATAGGTCTATCTTTGTCGCATTCCACGATGTACATTACCTTGATGTCGCTCTATCGGTAATTGGACATCGCCATGTTCGAATTATGCGTGGGCGCGACGCTACTCGATGTCGAGCGGACTGGCTCCCAAATTAACAGGCGACTTGCGCGATCGCGATCGCTCAGAGTTGATTCATTTGATCTGCAATGTCGCTAGCTTTCCTTCAAACTTTTCAGAATCATCTGTACCAACCGGTCCTCGCGCTCGGCCTTAGATCTCTTCCTACTCATGTACGTGCAGTAGTCGTCTGCAAATCCATGACTCCAAGGTACGTTAACCCCAAGGCCTCGCGTGCGACCTGGGTACTCCTTGTTTCCCAGGGCCGTAGAGAGTATATCCTTCTCCCTGTCTACATGGAAGGAGCCTTGGGAAGTTTGGGCAGATAATTCACACTGTAAGAGGTCATCATATTATTATAGACACTATGAAGTTATATATGGAGTTATTAACAACTAGATAGTTCGACATACTTACCACATGTTGAGACACTTCCTCGTCTGTCGGGTTTGTGAAAGAGATGCTGCCCGAAGACGAGACTTTTGCCCTCGCTTTTAACCAGGCTAGGGAACGCGGGTCTGTGACATCAGGAAACGCGTTCTCCTCCGCCACCGCCCATTCATCGTATTTACCTGTGTATCCAGTGGTGCCGAGTCTTTGCGGATGAGTGTTTCGTGTCTGGAGAGCTTTGTGTGCCGCACTTTGCTCGTTAAATTCGGGCATCGTCTTCATAGCAATAAAGGCGTCCTATGTTTCCTGTGTCAAGAATCCGTACTTCGCGAAGGGCGTCTGACCCGTGTTCACGTACTTCGTGACAAGAATGCTCTTGAACGTCCTCCACGATTTATCGATCATGAGCATCGCCGTCCATTCCACGTGTGCCATGTCTGCTTCTGGGATAGTGAACTTTTGTAATAGTTCTGTCCACAGCGCGCCTCTCGCTTCTTTCGTGAGATCCTTCCACCTTGGTGTGGTGATGGGGACCCGTTTCCTTGCAAGTATCCCGTACATGGTCCGGAATCTCGCTGTTGAGCTCTTGGGACGCAGAGGGACCCCAAACTCACTAACCTCCGTGATGACCAGTCGGTCAACAGGCATCTTCGATTCTCCTCTACCATCTCGCTTTCGTATCATTGTCGTCGACGGATTAGGCAGCGAAGATGGTGCCTCTGCCATCTGCGGCGTCGGCGGCGAAGATGGTGCCTCTGCCATCTACGGCATTGGCGATGGCGAGGAAGATGGTGCCTCTGTCATCTCGCTTACTTGCCATCTATATAATTTACATATGCATAAATATGTAACAATAATTAATTCCAACAGATCATACTGGAGTGTACCATTTGCTTCATGCCGTGGAGGATTGGCATGAAGCAAAGGTACACTCAAGTGTGTCAGGATCGACGAAGGAATGCTAAGCAAAGGTTTAATGCTTCATGTACAGAAGAATAGTCTTTAATGAAGACATAGAAACAAAATAGAATCAAGTAATAAGAACAAATAAAAACATATTTTTTGCTGACAAATTGCTCTCAGTTGACAAATTGCATAAGACATAGTCTTTGCAATCTCAGTCCTCTGTCAAAATTTCTTCGCCAATCAATTTTGATAATTACAAAACAGATCTTGAGCTCAAACTACAACACATAAAGTATTCTATAAACAGAACATCTAATCATATGTCTTCAGAATAATTCACAAATTTATATCAACAATAAGCCTAATTAACATATTGAGAATAGAAATATGCTTAAGCTCAAGTTTTGTTTCTAATCATCTATTTTATTTCAGATTTTGACTATCATCACAGAAAACATACAAGTGTATCTTAATTCCGCTATAATTGAAAACCAAGAGTATAAAGGCTACTAATTATGACTGACCATATAAAGCAATATGCTTAAGCTCAAGTCTTGTTTCTAATCATCTATTTGATTTCAAATTTCGACTATCATCACAGAAAACATACAAGTGTATCTTAATTCCGCTATAACTGAAAACAAAGAGTATAAAGGCTACTAATTATAACTGATCATATAAAGCAATATGCTTAAGCTCAAGTCTTGTTTCTAATCATCTATTTGATTTCAGATTTCGACTATCATCACAGAAAACATACAAGTGTATCTTAATTCGCTATAATCAAAAACAAAGAGTACAAAGGCTACTAATTATAACTGACCATATAAAGCAATATGCTTAAGATCAAGTCTGTTTGTAATTATCTATATGATTTCAGATTTCGACTATCATCACAAAGCATCAACAAGGCATCATCAGAACCCATCACAGAGCATCAACAAGGCATCATCAGAACCCATCACAAAGCATCAACAGAGCCCATCACAGAGCATCAATAAGGCATCATCAGAACCCATCACAGAGCATCAACAGAGCCCATCACAGAGCATCAACAGAACCCATCACAGAGCAAGGGAGGCGCGAGGGAGAGGAAGTGACGAGTAAGAGCAAAACCTAGTGTCGGGCGCCGAGGTCGGAGGCGGCGGTGTCGGGGGCGAAGAGGTCTGGGGCGTCGAGGTCGGGGCGAAGAGGTCGGGGTCACCGGTGTGGGGGGCGAAGAGGTCGGGGGCGTCGGTGTCGGGGGGCCGGTGTGGGGGGCGCCGAGGTCGGGGGCGCCAAGGTCGGGAGCGGCGACGCCGAGGTCGGGGGCAGCGGTGTCGAGGTCGGGGGCGGCGGTGAACGAGCAAGCCCTAGAGGAGGCAAAAGAGCGCGCGATAAACTCAGGGGTGCGGGAGAGGAAGTGACGAGTGAGCAAAACCCTAGCGGTTCCCACCTTATAAGAGGCTATCACAGATGGTTATTTAATATAACCGTCTGTGATAATTAATCATAGACATCTCTCAATAATAACCGTCTGTGATACGTTCCATATCACAGACGGCTGTATTGAGAAACCGTCTGTGATATATCACAGACGGTTCTTCAATAAAACCGTTTGTGATAAACTCATATCACAGACGGTTTGTTTATAGAACCATCTGTGATAAACTCATATCACAGACGGTTTGTTTATAGAACCATCTGTGATAAACTCATATCACAGATTGCCAATAGGTTTTGTCAGGCTATCACAGACGGTTCTGAAATATAATCGTGTGAGATAAGCTCATATCACAGACGCTTCTATATTAGAACCGTCTGTGATTCATTATCACAGACGGTTATATAATAGAACCGTCTGTGATAGCCTGAAAAAACCTATTAACAATCTGTGGTATCCTGACAAAACCTGTTGACAAGTATATATGATGACAAGCTGATAACACATTTTACTTCAAAAACCAATTGTCGGTTACAATGAACGTCCACATTGACATCAATATCAAAATATATGAGAGATGACAAAACCTGGTGACAAGTATATATGATGACAAGCTCATAACATATTTTACTTCAAAAACCAATTGTCGGTTACAATGAACGTCCACATTGACATCAATATCAAAATATATGAGAGATGACAAAACCTGGTGACAAGTATATATGATGACAAGCTCATAACACATTTTACTTCAAAAACCAATTGTCGGTTACAATGAACGTCCACATTGACATCAATATCAAAATATATGAGAGATTACAAGTCCATAACACATGATGTTATGGAATAAATTAATTACAATAGATTAAATTCTTAATTAAAATATAGCCCTTCATGATGATCGGCGCGCATATAGCTAGCTTCCTCACTGGGTTCTTCCTCGAGCCTGATGCCATCTCCGAAAGGAGGCAACTCGTCAAATTGATTGTATTCTTCCTCGTCCACTACATTCTCAACTCCGACAATCATTCTTTTTCCATAAAGAACTACGTGGCGTTTCTTATTTGCCGAGTCGGTTACATAGAATACTTGAACAACTTGATTAGCCAGTACGAATGGTTCATCTTTGTATCCGACACGTTCAAGGTCCACGGTAGTGACGCCGTACTTGTCAACCTTCACCTGTGGGAGATGGACCCAACGACACCGAAATAGGGGGATCTTGAAAAGCATATAGTCGAGCTCCCATATCTCCTCTATTTGACCATAGTACGAGCTCCTCAGCCCATCGGTACTGAATGCATCTTTGCGGACACCGCTGTTCTGGACTGTGCTCTTCCTATCCTGAGCTGTCATATAAAATGTGTACCCATTTATGTCGTATCCTTGCCATGTGACCATTGTAAATTGTGGCCCTTGTGCCAACCATAGTAATGTATCATCACTTGATGACCTCCTAGTGATTCGCACCTTTAACCATTCGTTGAACCGACGGTTGTGCTCTCTCATGATCCAAACCTCCGACCGGTTTGGATTCTGTTGGCGTACCATGTCTTTGTGCTCTACGATGTACGGGGACACTTCGGTCATGTGTTGCAAAACTGTGAAATGGGCTTGAGCGTATGTATCCAGATCGGGAGTGATTGATTTCCTTTCGATAGTCCCGATACCATCCAGTCTCCCCTCATGACGAGATAGAGGCACACCTATTGGATCCACCTAAGCCATGTAGTCGACGCAAAACTCAATGACCTCTTCCGTTGCATAACCTTCGATGATGCTGCCCTCCGGTCGAGATCGATTTCGTACGTAGGACTTGAGAATTCCCATGTACCTCTCGAACGGGTACATATGACGTAGGAACACAGGGCCTCATATCTTTATCTCTTTCACAAGGTCAACAATGAGAAGGACCATGATATCAAAAAAATGACGGAGGGAAATACATGTCAAGATGACATAAAGTCGTCACCACCTCGGCCTGCAGAGCATCTAGTCCTTGGGGATCGATGACCTTCTGAGCAATTGAGTTGAAGAAATAACACAGCCTCAAGATTGCTACTCGGACCTTGTTCGGCAAGATACTCCTAATTGCGACAGGAAGTATTTGTGTCATCAGCACATGACAATCATGCGACTTCATACCAATTAATTTCAAATCTTGCATAGAAACAAGTTTCTCAATGTTAGCAGAGTAACCAGACGGGACTTTCACACCATGCAAGCTCTAGCACAGTTCATTTCTCTCAGCCTTGGACAGAGTGTAGCAAGCTGGGGGAAGGTACGTTCGTCCTGTATCAGTCTCTTGCGGTGCTAACTCGGTCCTTATGTTCATATCGACCAAGACGTATCGACCATCCTTTGTTTTGCCACTAATGTTCAGTAAGAGACCAATCAAGCTATCACATACATTCTTCTCTATGTGCATGACGTCGATGCAGTGGCGAACTTCTAAGTGCTCCCAATAAGGCAAGTCCCAAAAAATTGACCGCTTCTTCCAGATGTTCTTCTGACGGGTTCTTAATTGACGTCTCTTCCCAAGCACAACATCAATATCTTTAACCATATCATAAGCATCTTTCCCTCTAAAAGCCATTGGAGCTGAACCGTCCTCCTTATTTCCGTCGAATTATTTCTTCATCTTTCGGTATAGGTGACTCCTGGGAAGGAACCTACGGTGATGCATATACACAGTTTTGCGCGAGTTGTTTAGCCATACACTCTCCGTAGCATTAAAGCAGTGCAGACAAGCTTTGGCTCCTTTTGTACTGAAGCCCGACAGGTTACTAAGGGTAGGAAAATCATTGATAGTGCAGAACAACATGGCGTGTAAAGTGAAGTTCATGCTGCTTGTACGCATCCCATACCTGCACTCCTTCGCTCCACAAAGGTCACAAGATCTTCCAAAGAATGGTGCTAGGTACACATCAATATCATTCCTGTGTTGTTTCGCCCTTGGATAAGTAGTGACATCAAAATGTACTTTCGCTTCATACACGGCCAAGGAGGAAGGTTGTACATGCATAGATTCACGGGCCAAAGCTATGTCACGCTCATGTTACCGAAAGGATTCATTCCATCTGTACTCAACCCTAACCTTATGTTCCTCGATTCTGCACCGAACTCTTCGAAGCTCCGATCGAAGTTTCTCCACTAAGCAGAATCAGCAGGGTGTCTTAGCTTTCCATCTTTCTTACGGTCCTCCGAGTGCCAACGCACCAATCTTGCCTCCTTTGGGTTCGCAAATAAATGCTTCAAACGTGGGATCACAGGCAGATACCACAACATCTTAGCAGGAGGTCCTTGCTTCAACCTAGCAGTATTCTGACACTTGTATCGGGATGCTTTGCACACGGGACATACATGCATGTCTGCATACTCTTTACGGTAGAGGATGCAATCGTTCGGACATGCATGTATTCTTTCTACTTCCATTCCCAATGGACAAAGAACCTTCTTTGCTTGGTAGGTGGTGTTGGGCAACACGTTTCCCTTTGGAAGAATGTCCGCTAGGAGACCTAACAACGCCGTGAAACTCTTATCGGACCAACCATTGCTTGCCTTTAATTTAAGCAGTTCAATCACGGTTGACAACCTTGTGTATTTCGGCTTGCAGCTAGGGAACAAAGGTCTCACCGAGTCCTCCATTAAGCGCTAGAATTTACAAAACTCTCTCTCACTGTAGTTCTCTTCTGCATCGCGTAGCATCTGATCCAGATTGTCATCGTGTGACCTATCCTCATCAAAAGCACAGTCTACATCCGGCATATCGTTGACTTCCTCGGCGATGTCGTTATTACTAACTTCCTGTGTAATCTACTCTTCACCGTGACTGGTCCAACATGTATACTCTTTTTTGAAACCCCTTCGAATCAAGTGTGCTTCTATCTGGGCCGGGTTGGTAAACATCTTTATATTATCACAATCAATGCATGGACAGTACATAAATTTTATCCCCTTCTTCAACATATCCTGCTCGGCGGCTCTTCTAAAAGAAACCACGCCATTAATGTACTCTTGACTCACACGGTTCATACCATACATCCAGTTTCGGTCCATCTACGCTACACATATAACAAAATATAAAGTGTCAAATTAGATTAATAAAATCTCTCTCAACCGCTCTCTCTCTCTCTCTCCATTTCCTTCCCCCTCACAGAACTTAATGCATATGCCAACCAGCCAATGAAAAATATTATTCTATTTCACTCGCATCCGGATGCAAAAGTTTGCATCAAATCTACTAGAGTTTTGCCATTTCAAAGAAGCTACTAGAGTTTTGCTACGGAATAGGCAACTTTCACGTATAGAATCGGTTCCTAGCATCAAATCTAGCCATTTGAACCGGCTAATTAAGCACGTAAATTTCAGATGCTCTAAAGGGTTATAGATTGTTACCCTCGGAGCTCACGACGAAAATACCAAATCTCTTGAAATTTCTCTCCTTCTCCCTCCCTTTCGCCTCTCCTTCTCCTCCTCCTCTCTCGTCGGCGCGCAGCTGGCGCACAGTGTCGGCTCAAATGGGAATGGGCATGGGGTACTCCAGGAATTTAACCACGGACCTAAAGCCCGCTCTGATACCAACTGTAACACCCTGGCTATCCAGAAGCCAAAATGTTACCTAAAGAGTCTAACATACATCCACAATCATAAGAATTGAAGCAATAATCCAAGTTATAACGAATGGAAAGTGAATCGCTCGTAAGGCATAAAAACACAAATAAAATCTGAACCTATGCAGGTCAAGTATCACAGTAGAAAATAAACATCCATGACCAAACAGAAGACATCATCCACATGACGCCTCAATTATTACAGCTTATCTCTAAACAAATAAGGAATTCAACCAAGTTCTATTATTGAAACTGGAATATGGTGATGTGTGTGTAGTGCATGTCTACTCCTCCCGATAGAATTATCATCAACGGCCACCTAAAACAAAACAACAAACAAGAGTGAGTCCGGACTCAGCAAGTACAACGAATACAAGAACACACTTCATGTAAAATTATGGTACAAAGAAGTATCTCAAAGAATGAATCAGAATGCATAGATGCCATGAATTGATTGGACCGCACTCGAGCTTATACTGGATAGCAAGTGACACACCGTCGGTATTCACTTAAGCCTGTATTTATCAAAATACGGGATCCAAAATACCGTATGAAGAACGTTTCATACGGTGTCCAAAATCGCCCACATTGGAATGGTGGGACTTCACTTGCCCATACTGGAATTGATGGGACTTTAGACTCCACTCCCGTGGACGGAACATGAACAAGAATGCATGAATAAATTTATGAACAATGGTTAATATCATCTCCACACATATGAAAAAGCGTACACAAAGAACATAATCTTCATAACCTTCTTGTCTACCATAACCTCCACTCCCATGGACATTCCACTCCCGTGGATAGCACATGAACATTAAGCGTCTCACATATCAATAAAACACCATACCAATCAACGAGCATCTGGGGTTTACAAAACACACATAAGTCATTGTACTTGCCTTTAACGTTGCGATGCGTTGGGAGGCAACGAAGAAGCCGCTAACCTTGGCTCCTCACCCCCCTTGTAGAACCATCGGAGATTGCTGATCAAATCCCACGAAGAAATTCTCCTTCAATCCTCTCTTCCTTCCTCTTCTTCTTCTTCCCACGGTCGGCCACAAGCAAACAGGAAGATGGCGCCGAGGAGAGGAGGAGCAAAGAAAGGGCGAGGCACCGTGAGCACATTGCTATCAGAGCATGGGGCCATCGTAGCACGGTGGCTATTGTAGCAAATGGGGCTAGGTTTGGTCCCCTCCTCCCTTGCCTTCTATCGGGTCGCGGCCCACTCATGGGCCTTGGGCCACTATGGTGCTCCCCTCTTCTCGAATATGGGTTGGTGGCCCATACTTCTCCTAAAATTCTGAATTTTAACTTATTTCCTCTCTAATCTTTACAGCAATCGATATCGAATAATCGGGTATTACAAAACCGTCTGTGATACGGGCCCGTATCACAGACGGTTTATTAATAGAACCGGCTGTGATATTTCACAGACAGTTCTATTTATGAACCGTCTGTGATATATGCCTATCATAGACGATTACTAATAAGAACCGTCTGTGATAGGTCGGCAGTACAAATGCCACGTCCCAACAGACCCAACACAGACGGTTGCAAATGAACCCGTCTGTGATAGGGTGTCTACTATAGCATGTTTTGTAGTAGTGAAGCATACTTTGCTTCCAATTAAAACCTGATCTACCACCGCGGCTCTTATTGCGAATGCAAGTTGTTTTCAGATATTGATACGGTCTCCAAAGTTCCACTTTAATCACTAATTTCTATCATACTTGTTGGAAATTGTAAAAATTATATATCATGAAAGTATATTTTATGACGAACCTAACGATACCTTCAAGTGGTTAAATAGTTTAGATAGCTTTTTGTACATCGATAGTCGAATTTAAAATATTTGACCTGCTTCTAGAACGACATATATTTGCAATCAGAATGAGTGCTTTTTTTCTTCTAAAATTATGGTTCTGTGTAATAACTAAAGCTATATATTTTCAAAGTATAAACATCTACTCAGAGAATTTAGCCGCTGAGCTATTATGTGATTTGTTTATTCTTCCTATATATTCGTGCACAAAAATTTATACTTCTTAAGGAAATATATGTGCATCTGTGTCATTGTGACGCATATACGAAGGTTTCTTTTCCCTAAGATTTTGAGGTCTTTGACCATGTTGACTCGCATTGCTTTACCGAGTTGCTTCTTTTTTTTTGTAAAAAAAATACAAATATACAACTATACAAGTGCATGTAGTGTCCATGGAACTCTCAAATTTGAAAGATTCTCATGACATGCAAAATTAATCGATATATATATATATATATATATATATATATACAATGCAAATAGCTTCATATATATATAGCTTGTGGCCAGAGTAATTTTCCCTCTAAAAGTAAAGCTGTGTAGACCTACTTTTGAGGCCCATGATATAGAAGATGGAGTCTTCTTGAAGAAGCCTCGCTGGAGATCCGATCGATCCTCCATTTGTCTCCTCATGGCGATGTGTCGAGGCGGCGTGGGAGTGATCTTTAGATCTCGGCAGAAGCCTCGAGTGAAATTTCGGTCGTGGGGCGCCATGGGTTGAAGGAACAGGCCGTTGCGCGTCTAGGGAGGAGCAGCGAAGGTCTGGGCCATCGCTATGGTACTTCGCTCACCGACCCTTTTGACCATTCCTAGCGTTGTATACCTAGTTCGTCATGGCGTTGGATTCCCAGGTGTGCATGCATAGGTGAGTTAGGTTTCCCCGCTAGGAGCAGCGAAGTGCGCCGGCTGGGGTCGCAAGCTTGGGTTGTCCGGCGGATTCGAGATCCTTCACTGCTAAACTGCTCCTTTGCTGAGCTGGTGCGGGGGGAGGAGATGGATCGGGGTAGGGGATGGTTTCCTCTCCTTTTTGCAGGGGGTGGCTGTCACTGGGTCAGGGGGGAAGTGAAATGCTCCTGACAAGTGGATGGAGGATGATGATTTGCTAATGGAAAATGGTTTGAGGGAGAAACTGCACTGCGAACAAGAGCAGAAGAGGTGGATCCAAGAGAATCCGCAAGGGGTTCCTTAGAAAATCAGGTACACAATATGGTTCTCAGATTTTAGATCGTTCTCGCTTTGAATCTAGGGCTTTCGGGGGAGTTGGTAGAGATGATTTTACTCAAGCTAAGGGGTGGTAGGCTGATTCTCAGCATGAGGTTTAGGGTAGAGAAGGGGTGATGCATCGTGATGAACCTCCGAGAGGAAATTTTAGGGGTGGAGTTGGGGGAGAGGGGGATTTCTAGATTTGACAGATCTAGAATGGCTGCTACTTGGGATAATATGGGGGTTGCTGGCAAACGGGAGGAGCCGAAAAAAGTTTGGGGTGATATTGGGTAACATACGGGGGTGCTTAGATCTGAGGACCATGGCACTTGCTTCCGATGCTTGCAATCTGGACACCATCAAGCTAGGTGCACCAACCCCCTAGTGTGCTACAAATGAAAGAAAGTAGGACATATGACATCTGGTTGTCCTGATGAAAAGAAAGTTCAAGGACTAAAGCTTTGTGGTTTTGGGATTCCTGGACAAGGGTTCTACAGTCTTCCAGTGGCTGGTTTGCTATTATCATATCAAGAAGCTGCCATGGGTGTAACACCCCAGTCCGACATGAGCCTGGAATGCTACTGAACTAACCTTAAATAACCCTAACCAAGGCAATTTTAATAAATTTCGGCAGAACCTCCCCTGTAAAATCAATTACACGGGGGATTCCAACGACAAGTAAATCACAAATAATCAAGCCATCAACTCTAATCCTCAATAGATAATCAAATCATGCTAAGTGTCTAACATAACTAGAGAAGTATAAAGTTCCACTACTCATCATTATTGCACTTAACCCACTGCATGAGACAAAACATAATAAATCTTTGAGCAACTCGCCCAGTAATAGGAAACACAGTCTGAAGTTTATTCATCTTTATTTGGTTCATGATGTGAGTGTGTGACTATCAATCTTCTTCCCCCCATGCATGTCGTTCTTGGATCGAGTACCTAAAACAACAATAAAAGCAAGAGTGAGCCCACAAACTCAGCAAGTACATATTAACAATTATAACATCAGCATCCAAAGCTAGAAATGCAACAATAGAACATCTCACATGCAAATGCAATGCTCAAGGATCCTTTCTCTTTATCTCTTTTTGCATTTTTACCGGTAATGCAAAGTATGCAACCGTCGACGCATACCCATGCCTGTGCTCGTAAGCACAGGGACCAATTGCCCATTACTCCGCAAGTAATGGGGACCTCAAGCCCACACTCCACGAGTGTGGGGATCTCGGGCCCATCACATTCATGACGGGGATCTCAAAGGAAAACATACTTGGTCACCACGTGACCAAGCCTCAACATGATCTCAATATGCACATGCTCATCATTTAATCATCATCAAATTACCACAAGACGATAACATCATACGACAATAGAGCATAGACATATTTGGAGCATCCACGAATCTTAAACCAACATCATGCCAACAATCTCACTATGCTATCACATATCGAAAAAGTACACAAACATGACCAATCAATCACAACCACGAATCAAACAATGCACTTGCCTTAACTGCGCGAGAACGGTGGACGCGACGAGGGTGCTGCCCCTGGAACTACGCTCCCACCTGAATATAAAGATACCCCAATCTAAGACCAATATTCTGAACCAAGAGCAAAAAGAACAACACAAACGAACTTGCTAAACTCCCAAGTGTTTCCCAACTCCCAATTTCTAGCGATCGGATTGGCGCACACTGTGGACTGTCAACTTCTAAAATACATAACTTCCTGCTCATGTGTCCAAATAAGATGTTCTTGGACTTTGTGAAAAGGTAATTAAAGTATCTAAATAAACTTAGTTGGGGAGCCCTTTTTATTCTACCATCTACTGCCCCTAGCAAACCAATCTATCAGACATCAGAATTCACATCGGGTTCTCTGGACAATACACTAAAACCTCCATAACTTTTGCTACGAGAATCCAAATCTTGCGTTCTTTATCTCTATGAAAAGGTACAGAAAGTACCCACATTTGTTGTTATATTGAGGTCCCCTGATTCTCCCTTTAATTAGCAGTTCTAACCAGTTTTCTACAGACTGTCCAGAATCTGACAGAACAACAGGACAACAATACTAGAAAATTCATAACTCCCAGACCGTTAATCGGATTTGGGCGATCTTGGCGGCCAAAGAAAGATAAGAACATAACCAACAATTCTTTAGGAGACCAAAACATTTGATTAGTCATCTAACCACATGAAATTAACCCCGCAAGCTTCTGGACGAATCTGCACGAACAGCAGGCAGATTGCAACCTAACCAAAAACTACCTGATTACTCTTCTGTGACTAATTACCCAACAACAACAACGCGTTACCCTTGATGCCGCCGAAGGTCGCGAACTACAGATGGTGATCCCTCTTCCTTCTCTTCTCCCTTCTCTTCTTCTTCCTTTCTTCTTCTTCCTTTCTCTCCTTCTTTTCTCCTCTTTGCATAGAAGAGGGGGGTGCTACAGTGCAGCGCTACATTATCAGGAGGGCGGTACTGTAGCAACTAGGGTTTCCCCCCTCTTTTTATTGGTGGTCAGCCCCTCATGGGCCTCCTGGGCCAAGGCCTGAGGCCCAGGTTGCCAAAAAACTGCAGAAAACCCCTTTATCTAATTGCTGCTAAATCTATTTTATATTTGGTCCTTCTCCGAATTCACATAATCTCTCCCGAATACTCTTTCGATTATTCTCGAATACTTTTGGGGTATTATATTCTACCCACCTTAAACAGAATTCGACCCCGAATTCTAAACAAGCTTAGGCGAAAGAACGACCACGACTGAGAACGAACAACGGTAACCACGTACCCGTTGTGAACAACACTGGCTAAAGCTCACGCACGCGAAACTCCAACTTCCCAAGTAGCCTTTCCCTCGGTCTGAAAATACCACAACACAACGACGTAACACGATGTCTGAACTAACGCTCTACCTGGTACTTCCAGGTACACTCATCGGACAAGACTCAAAGGTAAGGTCTCACTCGATGGTCAACGGCGCAAACGAAACCTCAAACTCTGGATCTCCCAGGTACTCACTTAACACAAGAACATAAAAGATGTTACGTACTCCGCGCACGGACTCGAGACAGTCCTGGCGATACGCCAACTAGCGAAAACAACCCAATGTATCTTGGGTTAACCTTCCCAATGATACCAAACCAAACGTCATGCACATAGAACATAGAATTTGTGTTCCCCCTCTCAATTAAACTCTTCACTAAAGCAAGAATCACCTCTTTTAACCAGAAACATACGACAAAACTCTCTTTAAGCAAACTCTTTTACCAACAAAACCCATCTGAAAATGAAAGATTCACATCGCAACTAAGCGTTACTACTGGTGCTAAAGAGTCAAATCCAAATCGAATTTCATCACAAAACCTTTCCACCTTCCAAGTGGCAGTTTGCGAAAAAGCATCACGAAAACCAAAGGAGGAATCATTTTAAATGTCCAAATCAAAAACTTCCTTTATTCTTCCTGAACCGATAAGAACCACATATACCAAAATCGAGTCAAACTCATCTTACGAAAGACATTGGTCAACAGCACAAAACTCAAACGAGAATCGAGGAAACGATTCACTTCTTTGAGGAAGTATCAATTTTTCAGTATCTCTTTTAGGAATAAAATCTCTCTCAACTTTGGAGTTTCAGTTCATCGGAACACACTAACTCATCTCTCTTAACTTGACATTCCCAACGTTACGCTCAAGTCGAAAAACATCATCCACACCTCCGTATAAAGGCTCTATCGACGCCCCCAAAACTTTCTCTCAACAACTCCTCTATCGACATAATTAATTTGACAGATGACTTCCAATGTATCTCAAAATAGATCTCACATGCAAACACATCACCTCAATCTTTTAAGAATAAACAACTCGAAATTCTGAGCACACACATTCATATATTTCATCAAAAGGGTTCTATCAATGATCATCCCATTGTTCAGAATCCACCCTTATTCTACTTCCTCTACACATAATCATTGGGCGACTCAAGGTCCTAGCAAAAAGAATACGAAGCCCAAAACTATACTCCAAGACTCCTACCATGAACTTCTCATATAGAAAATAGGGGAAATCTCAAATTAAATCCCTAAAATTCTCACAATCCAAACATACTCGCGCATTGACATCAACACGAAAACATTTCTTCGATCCAATTATCTTTATCAAGATTCTAACTTTTAGAGAGTTACTTACTAAGTCCAAGTCTTTCCTAGCAATAATGCAACATTCTCGACTATCTCATTAATCGCTTTAACGGTCAGATTACTTTGCTAATACTACTCTCATTATAATACCATCATAATTCATCTGCACAACCGTGCAAGATACCCAATCGTGACACTCTAATACATCGAGTAAGATTCCCCATCCTTTCAAAAATTCTAATGTTCCACCCGAATTGAACAATGGATCTTGGATCACAAATCTTCATAGGTTCTAATGGTTGCGATAATGTAGTCAGTTTAGCCTCAAAGGCAAACATTCTGTATAATTAAAATTCTCTTCAATAATTACACACGAAATTAGTTCATCCTTCAATGATCCTCGATTAACTTACAGCTCAAGGTCTCACAACCATATTGAATAACCACTTCGAAAACCACTGTGAAACGAATCGGTGGATCCTTCCTCAAAAGAAAAAGCAAATGAAGACATTTACTGCTTGAAATAAACACAGGACTAAGGGAAATAGTCACTTAGTCAAAGAACTCAAAAAACATAAAGGAAGTCAACAGCTGAGGGCTCAAGTCCTGCTAAAAGCGAATACCGAACCACAAATGGGAAGAAGGTATTCCCCTTTGAAAATTGGAAAATTCTTATGGAACAAATACATAAGGTTCAAGTACACTCAAATAAAATATAAGTTGCGAAACGCGACTTAAATGTCAAATACTTTTACTTCACTCCTTCCTTTAACCATGAAAGTTATTTTCTATGATTACTACATCACTTTGCCAGCTTAAACAAGATAAGCTCTTAAGACCAAATCATAGGTACCATTTAATAACCGATAAAATCTTTCAACATGTCACTTTGCTCAAAGCAACTCAATCACCACATAACTCAAGAGGTCCAAATGATCACCAACGCAATCTCGAAACACTTTTACTAAATCCAAATTACGAAAGACGATCAAATTACTTTATTTCTAAAAGAATCATCTCCACACACACAAGTCACAATCTCTCGCAGATAATCTTACTAACATCAAGAATAATATACTCTGAATACGAATATTTATCATCAACTATTCCATTAGAAAGCCCCCAAAGTTTCACCAAATTGTTCCATACTACCTTTTCATCCCATCTTCAAAATGAGAGTATACCCAAAACCATAAAACCTCACTACATCGACCTCTTAAGTTAGAAGGGGTCTACTACACAATCAAAAAGCTCCTACCAAAACCCTTTCATCAAGGACACATTATCATCCAATTATTTCACAATCATGTGGGCATAAGCCACCTCTTATATCATATTAGTTCAACTTTTAGCGATGTTCATCATCAAACTTCAATACACAACAGTTATACTACAATCATTGTTGTTATCAACTGGCTTCATTATGAAATCTAGTTGCTACATACTTTCCTTCCCAAATCACATGGCTATTAACAAGCACATATTCAATTGTTCTTCCTCACATTGGATTTCGGCAAAAATACACTAAAACTTCAAAAATCGAAATCTTCTATCGATCAAGAGTCTTAACAACATTACAACCAAATTCATCGCGTCATCCTACATAGAAGAACTACATAGAACTCCTCCCATAAATTCTAGATCCACCGATATTCAATCCATTCAACCGGTTGTACACAATTCTAATAACTAATCATACTAGGGAATATGTAAATCTAGCATTTCCTCTAATTTCCCTTTCCATATATTTAAATTAATCCATGGGAGCCAAAGAACCCAATAAGTTTAGCAACCTAAATGATTTTAGTGACCAGACTAATTCATCTATGTTCCATACTTATTAATATCTCTTTTGACTCCAAATAGGTATGGTCATAATCTCAGTCACTACTCATATATATAGTTCATCAAGAACTAGTAGAATACAACATCAACTTAATCACTTTCACTTCCAGGGTTACTAATTAATATTAATTATGCACCACACCAATGGCTCAACTTGATACCCATACCATATCAAGTTAGTTGATTACAATCTCTAATTTAACCATAACAAGGTATCACAAAAGGATCTTAACAATTCCACCAGAAAAGAGATGCATTAAACTTCAACACTCGGAATAATATAAAAGAAATACATAGAGCCAAAGCTTTCTCATGTTAACAAACTTGCAACAGAAACTCTCATTACCCAAACTTTCAAACGAATACATGAGTCATTCTTTTCCAATGAGAAAGAAGAAACAACCATGGAATTAACAGTAATGCCAATTGAGGACGATCACAAGTAGTAAAAACAGCTCAACAGTCGGAAAACAATACTTGTTTCAGAGAACCGTTAGAGACCATTGAAACACAACAATTAACATGAACCACGAACCCAAGAGAATTTCATCATCCACCATAGAACAAGAATTTACCAAGATTGAGGTCAAGAAAGAAATCAACTTTCTAAAACAGCTCACGCTCAACTCCTGCAACTAAGGTATTCAGGGTAACTACTTTATGCGTCTACCACGAACGGTGGTATAGCCTGACAAAGTCCAAGGCCACAACCACGGCCTCCACTTCTTAACAACCATTATCGACAAGCATTAAACAATATAATCACATATGATCATACATGATCATCTCATGACAATCATAGAATAGATTCATAGATATAGAATGTCATAACATATCATAGCATAGGCAAGAAAGATAGCACAGAGGCAATTCAACAATTGCTTAACAGATAAAACATAACAACAGATAATGCGGAAGCAATGTAATTCCCAACCCCACCTACTGCGCACAGTGTGTCAATTTAATATTTTTCTATTAACCACGGACCTAAAGCCCGCTCTGATGCCAACTGTAACACCCCAGCCAGACATGAGCCTGGAATGCTACTGAACTAACCTTAAATAACCCTAACCAAGGCAATTTTAATAAATTTCGGCAGAACCTCCCCTGTAAAATCAATTACACGGGGGATTCCAACAGACAAGTAAATCACAAATAATCAAGCCATCAACTCTAATCCTCAATAGATAATCAAATCATGCTAAGTGTCTAACATAACTAGAGAAGTATAAAGTTCCACTACTCATCATTATTGCACTTAACCCACTGCATGAGACAAAACATAATAAATCTTTGAGCAACTCGCCCAGTAATAGGAAACACAGTCTGAAGTTTATTCATCTTTATTTGGTTCATGATGTGAGTGTGTGACTATCAATCTACTTCCCCCCATGCATGTTGTTCTTGGATCGAGTACCTAAAACAACAATAAAAGCAAGAGTGAGCCCACAAACTCAGCAAGTACATATTAACAATTATAACATTAGCATCCAAAGCTAGAAATGCAACAATAGAACATCTCACATGCAAATGCAATGCTCAAGGATCCTTTCTCTTTATCTCTTTTTGTATTTTTACCGGTAATGCAAAGTATGCAACCATCGCCGCATACCCATGCCTGTGCTCGCAAGCACAGGGACCAATTGCCCATTACTCCGCAAGTAATGGGGACCTCAAGCCCACACTCTACGAGTGTGGGGATCTCGGGCCCATCACATTCATGACGGGGATCTCAAAGGAAAACATACTTGGTCACCACGTGACCAAGCCTCAACATGATCTCAATATGCACATGCTCGTCATTTAATCATCATCAAATTACCACAAGACGATAACATCATACGACAATAGAGCATAGACATATTTGGAGCATCCACCAATCTTAAACCAACATCATGCCAACAATCTCACTATGCTATCACATATCGAAAAAGCATACAAACATGACCAATCAATCACAACCACGAATCAAACAATGCACTTGCCTTAACTGCGCGAGAACGGTGGACGCGACGAGGGTGCTGCCCCTGGAACTACGCTCCCACCTGAATATAAAGATACCCCAATCTAAGATCAATATTCTGAACCAAGAGCAAAAAGAACAACACAAACGAACTTGCTAAACTCCCAAGTGTTTCCCAACTCCCAATTTCTAGCGATCGGATTGGCGCACACTGTGGACTGTCAACTACTAAAATACATAACTTTCAGATCAGGTGTCCAAATAAGATGTTCTTGGACTTTCTGAAAAGGTAATTAAAGTATCTAAATAAACTTAGTTGGGGAGACCTTTTTATTCTACCATCTACTACCCCTAGCAAACCAATCTATCAGACATCAGAATTCACATCGGGTTCTCTGGACAATACACTAAAACCTCCAGAACTTTTGCTACGAGAATCCAAATCTTGCGTTCTTTATCTCTGTGAAAAGGTACAGAAATTACCCACATTTTTCGTTATATTGAGGTCCCCTGATGCTCCCTTTAATTAGTAGTTATAACCAGTTTTCTACAGACTGTCCAGAATCTGACAGAACAACAGGACAACAATACTAGAAAATTCATAACTCCCAGACCGTTAATCGGATTTGGGCGATCTTGGCGGCCAAAGAAATCTAAGAACATAACCAACAATTCTTTAGGAGACCAAAACCTTTGATTCGGCATCTAACCACATGAAATTAACCCCGCAAGCTTACGGGCGAATGCGCACGAGCAGCAGAGCGGTTGCAACCTAGCCAAAAACTACCCGATTACTCTTCTGTGACTAATTACCCAACAACAACAACGCGTTACCCTTGATGCCGCCGAAGGTCGCGAACCACGGATGGTGATCCCTCTTCCTTCTCTTCTCCCTTCTCTTCTTCTCCCTTTCTTCTTCTTCCTTTCTCTCCTTCTTTTCTCCTCTTTGCATAGAAGGGGGGATGCTACAGTGTGGCGCTACAGTACCAGGAGCGTGGTACTGTAGCAACTAGGGTTCCCCCCTCTTTTTATTGGTGGTCAGCCCCTCATGGGCCTCCTGGGCCAAGGCCTGAGGCCCAGGTCGCCAAAAAAACTGCAGAAAACCCCTTTATCTAATTGCTGCTAAATCTATTTTATATTTGGTCCTTCTCCGAATTCACATAATCTCTCCCGAATACTCTTTCGAATATTCTCGAATACTTTTGGGGTATTACAATGGGGGTTCTGAGTATTAAGGATGGGGCTGCTTCTATGCAAAAGATTGAGGCTGAGTTGAAACATTTAATTCAAGTGAACTGGGATTGGAAAGTGAGGAAAATTTTAGAGTCTGAATATGCAGTGGTGTTCCTCTCAAAAGAAATGTTAGACACTTGGTCTAAAGCTGGGGGTGTTGAATTGGCTCTTCATTCTATTAAGGCTAAGATTGATAAATCCACTTTGGACCCTAAAGCTTCTTCTGTCCTTATTGCAGCTTGGATTAGGATTTCTGGTATTCCTCTTCATACAAGGACAGTAGAAGTTGTGAAGGAAATAGCTAGTACAGTGGGAGATCCTATGGAGGTGGATGAGATCAATTTGATGAGGGTAGAGCCTGTTAGGGTTAAAGTGCTTAGTAGGGATCCTTCTAACATCAATTGCTATGTAGAGATCTTTATTAACTCAATGGGGTATGAAATGAAATTTGAAACTGAAGGGGGTGGAACAGGTAAGAAGAAGGGCCCAATCTATGATCATTTTCATAAGATTCATCCTCATAAAAAAGATGAGGATGATGAGGATGAGAAAGATGAATCCAATGGGAGCAACCATAGGACTAAACGGGAAAAAATGGTAGAAAAGTTTGGAGGGAAGACTAATCAATCTTCCGAACAAAAGAATGTGGGGGATCCTAACAAAATAGAAATAAACAGTATCAAGGGTGTGAATGTGAGGGTGGGGTGATGTGCACTGACATGATGATATACTCTCACTACTACAGAAAGCCTCATCACAGACGGTTCGGAACCGTCATCACAGACGGTTTCCAACCGTCTGTGTAAAAGTACGTCTGTGATAATGACGGTTATCCTGACGGTTTTGAGCGATGCAGGATAAAGCTATCACGCACGGTTCGAACAAGAACCATCTTTGATAATCAATTATCACGACGGTTCTTGTTCCGAACCGTCTGCGTGATAGTTATTTTCCTGACGCTCTTGTTCGAACCGTCCGTGATAGTTTTTTTGATTGCAAAAAAAAAATATTGTCATTTCATGGATACACTCATACACATATACTGCCATTTCCGAAGCCTCCCAAACATGGATTCATTGATACACATACATGGATTCCCAACTCCTAAGCCTCCCAATAAATTTCTCAAGCCATAGATTCATGGATACACGCATACACTCGATCATATACAAGTACCAACAGAAGTAGAATCTGGAGGAGAATCTAATGTAAACTGGATATGAATCTAACACAAGTACCACAAGCTCATACATACAAATCTGGATCTGAATCTAATAGAACCTCATATACAAAAGTACCAACAGAACCTCATATACCAGAGACATCGGTGTCGGAGGAGGATTGGAGGAGCTCGACGTCGGCGTCGGCGTCAGAGGAGGACTAGAGGAGGTCAGCGTTGGTGTCGGCGTCGACTCTCAACTGTTGGGGAGGAAGACCACGTCGAAGGTTGGGGACTGCGGGAGCAAGGGAGAACCAGAGCCTGGAGGTGTAGCGGGGGCCAGGGAGCTGTGGGAGGACCGGAGGAGCAGCTACCAGCCGGAGCTCGGAGGAGGACTGCCGGAAGCAAGGGAGGACCGAGCCCAGAGGAGGACCGAGACTACGGGAGTGCGAGACTGAGCGCCCAAAGGAGGCCGGCCATAATATATAAGGACATATTTTGCCTCCCGCGCATGCGTTCAAAATTTTTAAATTCCCGCGTTGCGAATCACAGACGGTTTCATACAAAAACCGTCTGTGACGACAAATCACAGACGGTTCGTATCATGAACCGTCTCGTGATAGTAATTCATCACGCATTTGGTTAATACGAACCGTCTGTGATAAGTACCTCATCACAGATAGTTGGTATTAAGAGCCGTCTGTGATTTGGATTTGAAGTCATGGTAAAATGAGAGAGTAAGGAAAATTCCAAGCCATAGTAAAAGGAAAATCACAGACGGCTCTTAATACAAACTGTCTGTGATAACGACCTTATCACAGACGGTTGGTATCACGAACCATTTATGAAGTATCACAGACGGTTCGTGATACAAACCGTCTGTGATAACTACCTTATCACAGACGGTTGGTATCACGAACCTTCTGTGATACTTCACAAACGGTTCGTGATACCAACCGTCTGTGATAATGACGTATCACAGACAGTTTCAAAAGGAACCGTCTGTGATATAACAACACAGACGGTTCCAAAGGAACCATCTGTGATGAAGCGTCTACTATGACTTGTTTTGTAGTAGTGTCTTCTGATTGTCATGCTTTGTCAGTGACCCATATAGATGTTAATATTCCTGAAAATAGAGCTACAGCTGACCAGGCAGGGGTAGCCTTCCCCAAGAAAGGGAGAATTCAAATGAAATAGTGGGGGTGATCATCAGAATATATCAGATTATAAAAATGGGATGGAGATTTGTGAAGTCAAACATCAACAACAAAGCAGGTCTGTTGGGTTTGCCTTTTCAAATAAAGGTGAGAAATTTGATAATCTGGAGTATGCTGAAGAGGCTTTACAGATTGTACCTCTTAATTTCAGATATCCTGATAATTTTGGTGAAGAGGAGAGTCTGGAGAATACTAGGGCTATCAAAGTTTCTTTAGGGGGAACTGTACTTATATGTTCTCAAGAAGTTAAAAGCAAAATAGGAGTTCGGACAGAGGGGGACATAGTCGTTCACATAGAGGGAGGCCATGTTCTTCTAGTTGCATCTCTCTGGCCTTGTTTAAATACTCCTATGAAAGACAGGAGAAATTCAAATTGCCAGGTGCTCCCAGAAGAATTGGAGTCCTTTACTTCTGATAAGTTCAAGTCTCATTATCCTCAGACTACTGGGCGGGGATGTATTACTTCAGATGATTTAGTAGATTTAGGTGTAGAAATGGAGATTGGTGAGGGGGTTGCTGTTGATCCCAAAAACACTGAAGGGGGCAAACAAGATCTAGTGGTGACTGAAACTATCGGGGTGGCTGAATGGTGGTTATCTGCAAATAAAAAGGGAAGGAAGAATAGAATTATGGAACCTCAACTAGCAACAAGAAAAAGTTCTAGGATTCAAGATCAGGGAATCACCATGGAGAAGAAGGAATCCAAGTTAAAGTCTATTCAGAATCTGGAAGCTTCAGGTAACCTGCTAACTCTTTTAATGTCCTTAATAATGTGTCTTCTGATTATCTAGAACATTTAGCTATCTCTTGTGGAATTAGCCTTGGGGGAAAATCCCAAAATGCAAAGGAGATTATTTCATCCATGCAAGCACAAGAGCTTGTCAGAGCTGCCTTGGCTAGAGCTGAAAACGAAAAATTAGATAAAATGGAGCATGAGGCTCAGGCTGTAAGAGAAGACCATAATTAAAGGGGTGATACTTTGAACTCTATTGGTACTGAGAAAAGGGGTGAGGATGGTTTCAAAATAAGCAGGAACAAAGATAGTAAGCCCAAAAAAAGGGGGGGAGTTGCACATAAATCTTCTATTTCATGAAAGTCCTATTTTGGAATATTAGAGGATTAGGGAAGGCTGTTAGGAGAAGGCAACTCAAGGAGTTTATCTACTCAGAATGTTTGGATGCAGTAGGGATTCAGGAAACTTTTAATACTAATTTTTATGATAGACATCTTAAGAACTTGGTTGGGGATTTACCTTTTATTTGGAATTGGACCCCTGCTGTGGGGCATTCAGGTGGCATTTTGATGGGGGTTAAAGAAGATTGAAAGAGATGGAAGCTTGTGATTCAGGCAGATTCTTTGTTAGTATGGGGGTTAGAAATAGATTGACCAATTTTAGATGGGAGATGGTGATAGTCTTTGGCCCTGCTAATCATGAATCCTCTTCTATTTTTTCAGAGGAGCTGGACAGAAAGTGCAAGAGGTCTGCTTTGCCTATGGTCTTGGGGGGTGATTTTTAATTTGATTAGAGAGATGGGGGATAAAAATTCTAAACACTTAAATTGGAATCTTATGAATCCTTTCAATGAGTTTATTTCTGATAATAAGTTGTTGGAGATAAAAAAAAGGGGTGTTAAATATACTTGGACCAATAAACAGAAGTGCCCAATTATGGTGAATTTGGACATGGTCTTAGTGTATCCTAATTGGGAAGCAAAATTCACTCTTTGCCATGTGCAGAGCATAATAAGAGTGGGTTCTAATCACATTCCTATTCTACTAAATTCTGGGGAGGGAGAGATGGTCAAGAAGCAAAGGGTTTTTTTTTTGAAAAAAATGGTTTTGTCAAGGGAACTTTAGGAGTTTGCTTCAGAATATACGGATGGATATTGAGAGCAGATCCTCTGATGATTTTCATCTCTAGATAGGTGGAATGGTTGTATAGCTGCTTTAAGGTGTTTTTTGAGTGGCTGGGGTGCAAATCTAAATGGTGCTTACAAGATGGATAAGAAGAGAATTTTGGATTAAATTAAGGTTTTGGACTCTTTGGCAGAGGTAAAGGTCATTAATACAGATATGTGGGTTAACAGATATGCTCTAGAAGCCAAGTTAGAAAAGGTTTATGAAGTGGAAGAGAAACATTGGCAGCAAAGGGGTAGAGTGGATTGGTTAACTCAGGGGGATGCTAACACTAGGTATTTTCATACTTGTGCCAATGGGAGGAAAATGAACAATTATATTTTTAGTTTGGATCATGAAGGGGTCATCTTGAGAAGTAAATCTGAGTTGAGAGATCATATTTATGGGTTTTATAAGAGTCTGTTTGGATCTAAAAAAAGTCAGGATGTGGGTTTGACTAATGAGATTTTGAGTAATAAACTGAGAGTGTCAGAAAATGACAATTTGTATCTGCTTCAAGAGTTCACTGAGGTGGAAGTGTGGAAAGTTATTAAAGAGTTGCAAGTGAACTCAGCTCCTGGCCTTGATGGTTTCCCTAATCTTTTTTACAAAGAATTTGGGGGGGGGGGTGATTAAGATGTATTTTCTTGATCTAGTTAAAGACTTTTCTATGGGGGATTTGGATCTGAAGAGATTAAACTTTGAGGTAATCACTTTAATTCCTAAACTCAAAGAGACTAACAATATTAAGCAATATAGACCTATTTGTCATCTAAATGTCAGTTTTAAGATACTAACTAAGCTGCTAGCTAATAGGCTGGGGGTGATTGCTGATAAAATCATTAATGATAGTCAAACAGCTTTTATTAAAGGTAGAAATATTCTAGATAGGGTAGTGGCCCTGCATGAGATTGTTCGTGAGATCAGATATTCAAAAAGGAAGGGGTGATTTCAAAATTGAATTTTGAAAAGCTTATGATAAGATTCATTGGTATTTTTTGGAGGAAGTGATGGTGAGAAAGGCTTCTCTGATTAGAGGGTCAATTTGGTTATGAGCTAAGTAAAGGGGGGGGGGGAGTTAGTATTAATATCAATGTGGAAGTTGGGCCTTATTTTAAAACCTATAGGGCTTGAGACAATGGGATCCTCTTTCCCTTCTTCTTTTCAACCTAGCTTCGGATGCTCTAGCCGAGATTATTAATATAGCTTAGGATAAGGGAATGGTAAAAGCGTTGATATCTCATTTGGTCTCTGGAGGGGTGCCTATCCGCCAATATGCTGATGATACTGTGATTATGGTGGAGTGTGAGGATGATTACTTCCTGCATCTTAAATTTCTTCTTTATTGTTTTGAATGGATGTCTGGTTTGAAGATTAACTATCACAAGAGTGAAGTTTATGTCCTCGGGGTGGAAGAGGAGGAAGCTTCCAATGTAGCAAACATTTTTTATTATAAATTGGCTCAACTACCCATGACCTATTTGGGCATTTTGATTGGGAACACACATGTTGGTATGAAAGCTTCTGATAAAGTGATTGACAAATTGAATAAAAGGTTGGATAATTGGAGAAATAACTTGCTTTCTTCTAGGGGTAAATTAATTTTGGTCAATAGTAGCTTGAGTAGCCTCCCCATCTACACTATGGGATTTTATAGATTTAGTGAGGAGGTTCATAATAAGATCGACACTATCAGGTCTAATTTTTTTTTTGGAGGGGTGCTAGTGGTAAATTTAAGTACCACATGGTGAAGTGGACAGCTATTTGCAGGCCCAAGGACTTTGGTGGTCTAGGGATTTGTCACATCCCAAAACTTGGTTTATGTTTCAAATGTGTAAAAATGAGTATAAATTAAAAACTTTTGATGCATCATGTTATATTTGAAATTTTCTAGATTTTATTTGTAAGTCTTTGTGATTTTGAAAACCTATTGCTTTAATTAGCTGAAGCAAAACCCTTTAAAACTTTTTAAGAAAATCTTGTGATCATCCTCTGAAAGTATTTTTTCTAGGTTCTAGATCATCCTAGAGACTCCTCTAAAAAATTTCAAAATTTTTAGATTTTATTTGTTGTTTCAAAAGGGGTAGTCAAACCTGTTAAAACCCTGGTCAAACTCCTAGGGCAGCTACTTGTAATTTTTCTAGAGAGATTTCCAGTGCATGAAAATTTCTGGAAAAATTATAAAATGTTTTTTCCTGGAGTCCTAAACCTTCCATAAAAATTTCAAAATTTTTCGAGCTAATATACTAGGTCAAACAAATCCCTAACCATCTCAGCCTTATCTTTCCAAAAATCAGTTTTCACTGTTCCTTGGGCTTAGACCCAACCCCGACTCGAGCCACTTGTTTGGGTCAAACCGCCTAGCTGTACCTGGCTCAGCCGCACTGCACTCGCCTAGCGCATCGTGAGCCGTCCGATTGGATTCCAACGGCCTGGATTGAGTGGCCGATCGGACCGCCCAATCGCCCCCGTCTCTTGGACCCTCCGATCTCGATCTAACGGTCAAGAGTCGTTCCGCTTGTTTAAAACCCTGACTCAGCCCCTTCTTTTGCCGCTAACTAGTGGGCCCCGCCGGCCTGTTCTTCTTCCCTACGTCACAGGTGCATCCTCGCCGCCTCGCCAGCTCGCCGTGGCTTCCGCTCACTCCCGCGTCAGCCAACGGCTCTGCCCCAGTTTTTGGACGCACGCGCTTGGCCTTGCTGCCACTCCGCATCGTCGCACCCTCTCCCATCTTTTCACTGTCGCTCAATCACTTCAGCTCACCAGTCGCCATCTCGCTCGTACACGCCATGGCATCGTCGTCACCGCGTCATCGCCAACGATTCCGCCCGCTGGTTTTGACGAGGGCACGTGGTTCGCCGGCGGTTTGCTGTCTCGACTACATCCCTCACCCACCCTAGTCGCTTCCCTGTCACTCTCAGCACCCATGCTCGAGCTCCATGATCTGAGCCCATCTCCGGCAGCTCCCTCTCTTTTCCTCCATCCTCTAGCTATAAAAGCTCCCCCTAAGCTTTCTTCCTCCTTTTTCACAACCCCGAGCACTCTTTCCCTCTTGTTTTCCCTTTTTGCCGAGCCAGGAGCAATCAGGAGCTCGAGCTCTAGAGCTCGGTCGTGCGCCGCCGCAGCACTCCGCCCGCTCCGGAGAGTTTTGTTCCTCCCCGACCGCGTCACGATGTGACATTCATCGCCAGGTGTCGAACCCCTCCATTAATTTGGAGCTAACGCCACCGGAGCCCTGCGCGACCAAGTTTTCTCCGATTCTAGCCACACCGCTGTTTTCACCACCGCATCTCCTCCGAGGACTCCCACCCCCCCTTCGTCCCTCCCTGAGTACCCTCTAGTCTTCCTTTATCTTCCCCGATCATTCACTTGGGATGTTTTGCTCCACAGAGACCCCGCCACGGCGACCACCTCGTGCCATCGAAGGTTCGTCGTCATTAGCACGCTCCGGCCACCCTCCGCCTTCGCCGACTACTTGGGTGAGTTCCTATCACCCCACCGGTCCTCATGCTTCCCCTTTTTAGCCCCCAACATCAACCAGGCGCCGTCGCACTTTGTCTCCCTCACGGCCGGCCACCGCTCGTCCTCATCCAGTCACCACCGTCTGATTCCAGCCCCGCCACCACTACCCCTAGAATCTATACACTTCACTGGTTCCATTTTTGTCACTTCCGGCCACCACCGTGCTCCCTGTCACCAGCGACATATGCCGCCCCAAGCCTCTGGCCACCTCCCCTGTAGTTTCCTCTCTGTGTTTTTCTCTACCAGAGAACTTTAGAAGCCTTAATGCATTTGCTAATAGATTTGGTTAGTACTTGATAAATCACTTAAGAAGCAGTGCTTAGCAAATAAATTATTTAATTGGTAACTCTAGGTTTCAAACACTCTTGTGGGTATAAATGTTCAGAGAAGAGGATTAGAAGAAAGTTCAGAGTGTCAGTTTAACCATCTTGCAAAATCTTTTGTCTTTTGCTACAAGTTTGGTTGACTGTTTTTGAGTCACTCTTTGGAGTAAACAAATTGGAGGTTTAAGTTCTATAGGAAGGTTAGCTAATCACACTTTAGTTCCTAAGTTAGTTGTTGTTGTAGGTTGTCTAAATAGTAACCTGAAATTTCTCAGTTTTATCAATTAGGCTTTTGGTTGGGTTAATTCAGTAGATGGAGATGTTGTTGATTCAATTGGTTGTTAGACAACTATTTAGCAATAGTAAGCTAATCTGAAAGCAAATGTGAATGACTGATTAGTGGAAAGGTTAGTTGACAAAAAATTCTGAAATCTGTTAGATGGACTGAGGAGCAGAGAAGAGAAGAAATGGTCATTAGGAGAACAAGTTGTTTGGTCAGTAACCTGACTTGCTAGATCAATCAAGCGATCCGTTGGTTTATGTTAGGTATGTCAATTGAGTCACTTAATTAAGTTAGCATTTTGGAAGTTAGAGTTAATAGGGTGCTAAGGGTTTGTCAAATCCCTGTAGTTAAGCTTTTCTTGGTTCCTTTGGTTAGTAGTAATTCATCTGATAATGGGACTCACTAGTAAATCACCTAGCTGCTGTTATTGTCAAACCTTTTGCCTGTCAAGTAAGTCAAGCAATTGGGTAGCAAATATGATGGTTAAGTCTTGTAGGAGGATTAGCTGATAGCAGGTAGTTCTGATGGATGTTTTGATCAGAGAAAATAAGGTAACTAGGAGGAAAGTTGAAGTGTTAGTGTAACCCTTGCTTAACCTGTTGTCTTTTTCTATCAAACCTTGTGTTGTCAGATAAGTCACTCCCTTGAGCTAGTGTTTTGGAAGATTGAATTGATAGCACTTAAGTTCAGAGAGTTTTGCTGTTAGAAAGGTTACAAGAATGTTAGTCTGAAAAATGTCAGATTGTTAAGGAGGTTAGCATCATGACCAATTTGAGTAGTTAGAGTTGTTTCGAGTTGTTTAGTCAGTTGGTAAGTATCTAACAGCAGCAAGTAATATGAAAACATGTATGAATAAGTGATTTATTGAGGGAAGTAGTTAGCAAAACAGTAAAGTCCCTTGGTGAGATGATTGGTCAGAGAAGAGGGGTTGTTTTGGAGAAATTCTGAAATGTCAGTGAAACCACTTGTTAGCTCAACCCTTTTCTGTTAACTAGTAGGAGGAGTATCTTTTGGCCACTTCAGTGAATTTCGGGCAGAGAGCATTAGTGAGCTGAGATTTCAACTTTTCCTCAGTTTCTGATTTTCTAAAGACTTTGACTCCCTCTTGCAAACTCCAAATCAATTAATTTTTGCTTCTAAATTCATATAAAATCTTGCTCTACCTGCTTTGTAAATTTCTTGATTTTTGGTTGACTTTGGTTTTTGAGTCTTTTCGGTGTTATCCGTTCTTATCGGTTCTTTTCGTTTCTTTCGTTAGGTTTCGACAATTTCGTTAAGTTCAAGAGTGATCCTCTGCAGCATATTGAGTATCTCTAGCCATGCAAGTAGTTTGATCATGTTAATCCTATTATTTTCAAGCCTAATATCTTGTTTGCAACTTGTATGTATGCATTGCTATTTTGTTGTTAAATTATGGTTTGATTAGTGGACCCTTTAGTTGCATAATCTGTAGGTAAATGATATTCCTCTACTACCTGAGCCTAGGTTATTTGCTGTGATTAGAGTTCGTTGGATGATCTCTTGTCACTTAGTAGATACGAGTTAAACTGCTTAAACATGCTTAGCTATCGGTAGTATTGGGCGATCATCGACTTAGTCGATGATTTTGATCACACAAATGTAATTATATTTCCATTATGTCCAGCACTTGTGCTTTGTTAATTTGTAAGTCAAAAACTGGAAATAAAAATTATTTCATGACTTGGGCACAATGGATATTGGTGTGATCTGTTGGGTGTGATTGGAATGGTGCCTAAGTCCCCAAGGACCGAGTTACTTGTGTCACTAAGCCAAGCGCTTATTGCGTGCTAACCACACGAGAGGGATATGGGACCTCTCTTGACTAAGTACTTTGGGAGGTGTTTGTTATGGGTCGCTGGTGGGTAAAACTGTTTTTGTAAGAGGAAGGGCTCCCGCAGTTGCTTCGGCTGGGCCGGTGTCTCCTACTCTTTGGGTTGTGCGGCTCTTAACTAGCATCATTCATTGAAAATGTTTCGTAGGACTTAGCCGTGCCGGCATACCTAAGGTAGTGTGCTTCATCATGTGGCAAAAAGGTGGTTTGGCATGTGGGTACATTGGTACACCCCTGCAGGGTTAAAACTATTCGAATAGCCTCGTCCTAGGTTATGGACATTGCTTGGTAAGGTCGTGCAAGAACTAGACTATAACCTTTTAAAAACTTAAAACTTGACATGGGTGGTATGAATGGGTGATTCATGCTATTGTTGTGGTAACTATGGGGTTAGTCACTTCCATGATGTTGTTGTCATCTATCTATTGTTATTATGTTGTTCTTGCTGTTATTTAAACAATAAAAATATATTGTAAACTTACTTTTAAATGTACTACATTATTTCAAATAAAGATTGCTTTGTGCTGAAAATGAAACATACAGCCTCCACTCAAATAAGCTTGCATGTAGCATATGTATAGGTCTGTTACTCCACACGTCAGTCTTGCGAGTACATTATTGTACTCATTTGCTTTGCTTAAATGTTATTTGTTGCAGAGAAAGAAGGTGAGCCCCAAGGGCCTCACTTTTGTGAGATGTGCTGTGGCAGTATCTACGACTAGCTTGGCGGTCCGGTTGGTTGCCTTGTGGGTTAAAGGCACACTAATTGGCTTTTGTTTATCGCCATGTTATGGCACTTTTGGTTCCGCTGTTTACTTAGTTATTTGTATGACATTTGGCCGGTCGGCCTCCCTTTTGTAATAACTTTATATTATGTATGTCTTCTGGTTTGTGCTGTGCTTCGATTCTATGTGAATGAATGGAATTGATGCATGATTTTGTAACGGGGTGTGTATACTGCATTTCTGGGAAGTATACATATCTCGAGGCTTAGTTTATTTGATTTATGATGCTAGGGTCAATGGAAGACTAAGCATTACAAGCCGAATAAATCGGGGTCCTTACATGATTGTTAACACAAGGGTGTTGAATGAGTGTCTTTTGGCTAAGTGGATTTGGAAAATTTGCTCAGCTAAGAATGAGCTCTAGTTTAAAATTCTTAAAGCCAAATATTTTCCCAGGGGTGATTTTAGGGAAGCTAGAACTCTAAATGGTTCTCAGTTTTGGAAAGCTACACTGAAAGTTAAAGATTTATTTAATAGGGGAGTAAGGCATAAGATTGGAAATGGTTGTAGTACTTCTTTTTGGGGAGATGTTTGGTTGGGAGAGTGCCCTTTGAAAGTCAAGTATAACAATTTGTTTAACATTTGTCAGGTTCCTGATCTTTGTGTTGCTAAGAGTCTGGTGAGGGATGTTTAGAATATCAATTTTAATAGAAGTTTTGGGGAGGAGGTGATTTCCCAGTAGGAGAATCTGAAAAATGCTATCATGGAGGTTGACCTCAATGTTGAAATGGACAAAGTGATTTGGTGTTTGGAGAAATCTGGGGTTTTTCGGCCAGATCTCTTTACAGACATATAGTTGTTGGGGGTGTTATTTGTAGAAAAATAAAAAATTGTGAAAAAATAAACTCCCTTCGAAAGTCAATTTTTTTTGTGGTTTTACTATCATGGCAGTATTGAGACTTTAGATCAACTTAAGAAGAGGGGGTGGAATGGAGAGAATAAATGTGTTTTGTGTGAATCTGAAGAAAATCTTGATCATGTGTTCTTTTCTCCTGCATTTTGGCAAAGCTTTTTTGGTGATGTGTTAAAGAGGTGCTAGGCTGGGAATGCGTTCCAAATTCTTTAGATGATTTCCAACTGAATTAGTTGGAGAAGAGGGAAGCTAATGAATATAATTTTATTCTGTTTAATTTTGCAGCTTTAGCTTGGAATCTCTAAAAAATTAGGAATAAAATGACGTTTGACAATAATTTCCCTAAGCAATATTTGGATGTGATTTTCTGTTTTCTATCTTGTTTGGAGCAATAGAGTATCCTCATCAAAAAGGGTGAAAGAGATCAGATGAGGTGTTTCTTAACGACTTTTGAAGACTGGATTAATGACTTTTGCATTCTGAACAGTGCTGATCATATCTGTAATAGGCTAGTCTAATCTATGTTTAGCTCTGTTGATGTCTGTAGTTTGGATGGAGTTTGTTTTGGCTCTCAGTTTCTGAACTTTGTTGGATATTGTAAGCTGACTTTTCCAGTATCTTTTCTTTTTCTTGTAAGGACTTTTATGTGCTTTCTATAAAAAGTCGGGTTTTCCCTTTGTCTAAAAAAATATATATACAGCTTGTGTGAGTGTCTGTAGTATATATACACTATACAGTAGTAGTTGTAGGCACGGGGAAGATGCATGATTACGACGCGACAAGCAGGTTGGAAGTTGGAACCAAATTTAGCGACTACCTCGATGTAGAAACAACGCACATACGTACAAGAAACTTGGTTATCTTTCTCTTTTCGCTCGATGTTTTGTTCCATTGTACTGTAGCTTGGAGAGAGAGAGACCATAGCTAGCTTAGCTAGTGGCTCTCCATCCTCGATGAGAAAACTTGAAAGGGATTCTCTGCAAGGCATAACAAACAAAACTGCACAGAGCTACAATTTTATCCAGTTTTCAGCCCTGATCGTCCTATCAAAACATCAATACCTTGTACCTGGATTAACGTGGCCACATAGGTGCCACAGTGCTTCGATGCTGCAATATCGATCGTACTGCTAGTCTGCTACATTGTGACGACTGACGATCGACGCTTAGGAAGGATCTCGAACGTTGTTTTTCGACAGGACAAATAATATTGGAAGAAGTGTCGTTTTTCCAAACATAGCCAGCTAGCTGAGGTGTGAACGACCATGACCAACAAAAACATATGAAATTAACCATGCACGGGATTAGCATGCATGCATTTGATCGATCGGTTCAACAGCAAGCTTGTTTGATCGAGATCCTGCCTGTGGTCGCGATCTTGCAGGGACGATGTGTAGGTCTCTTCAGCCGATTTCAATTTGTCGGGTCCCTTAATTCATGTGGCCATGAGAAGCTCTCGATTTTCACAGTACCGTGCATATATGTTTCCTGATGAAGTTGCCATGTCATCAGTGACGCACGCACATCTTTTCGTTTCGCACGTACGTACTGTCGAGAAGTCTGCAAAAACCTTGCGAGAAAATAGCAAGCAATCTTACATAGTAGATTAGTACTGCTTGTGTTATTAGCTTGCTCAATGATGCATGGACTAATAACAGTGACCAATTAATTCATGGCCACAATACCACTTTGCAAGACGGTCAGTCAGGTGTGTAATGCATGGAGTTAGTGACCGATATATAATCGTAAATCTGGCCGTGTTGCAAAGGCGCAGAAAGCTCTGAATCAATCCTGCGGGCCCATTGACGTGTTGGTCAAGTGTGTAAGTTGACCATTGACGGGATACTTACATATATGCATCTGCATGCATGTGTCTGCCTCGTCCTGCAAAACTATGTTAGCCACAGATTGAGCAAGGTTTGTTTTGACTATTCTATGCATACACACGTACATCCGACTTGTTGGCCTGGCGCGTCAGGGGTCGAGGTCGATCGATGCACATGCACTCTTAATTTCCATGCATGGAACACGTTGACCGCACATGCGGGAGTTTGTGTTTTTGTGTGTGTACTACTGACCAATTAACGGTTGTCAAGCGTGTAGCTAGCTAGAGTTTGTCCGCCGTGTGCGTGCATGTGTGGTGCTCATTAAGTGCACGAGGTGAATCAGTCGCATCACGTGCATATGTAGTTAACTTGCAAGTGTGTACGTATATACGAGTGTGCATGTGCATCGTGTGTTGTAGAATAATTGTAACAGCCCAGGCGAAGAGCATAGAATGTCACATTTTTTTTTACTATAAATTTAAACTATAATTGCTTAAAGTTACAACAACCTATGTGTGAAAAGAAATCTACAATACGTTATCCTACAACAAGCGTAACAAGGTAAATTGCAATAAGGATAAATGTTCGCACAAAACTTGGGACCCTGCGTCCAAGAACGCCCGGGGTCACGCACCTGAGAACGCTCGGAATCATGCGTCCATGAACATTGATTAGCAACATTACTAATAAATAAACCATTACTATAATGTAATTATAACTCATCATTACCACACACTAATACTACTCATGATCTAAACAACTATCATAAATTATCCAATGTCTACTAATCAGATTCCACATAGTTGAACTAATTCTCTAAGATATAATTGAGGCAACTAAATAGTGACATGTTCATGATTGATTGCATGTGATGTGTAGGTGCTACTTTGTCGAGACCCAGATTTTCATCCAGACCCTCTATGTATATCAAGCTAGTCCTATGATTAGTAGCTAGCTCACACAGTACAATATCAATGAATATCATATCCATACATGTGAATAATTATATTAATTAAGGGTGAATAGACGATGAGGTCGAAGTCTTACACCATGAACCGGAAAGGCTAATTACAAATGAAGTTTTGCTGCGGAAAAGATAAATAGCCGTGGTCACCCACATGATATGCCCACAGACAATCGACTGGGGTAAGCGACCTAGTACTTGGTGTCTCTTCATCTCCCGATGGGAAGGGGTAATTGTTCACCGGTTGGTATCGGTATCTTCAGGTACTGAATCCACATATATGAGCAACTATGAGTGGAAAGGTACTTAACAAGCCCTCATCGCAAATGCAAGCTGTATATAGATGCGAGGCGTACCAAAGCAGTGGTTGTATATTTATATTTTAGAACTAAGCTAGTTTGTTCAAATACTATAATTATTTTTCAAACCTATGACCTAGCTCGTTTAACTTTAAAACCAAAGTTTTATTTGAGTAAGCAATTATTATCTTGACCATACTTAACCGACATGTCCCAAACCCAGACGACCATGCTTAACCAGCATGTTGTCGTTCCCCACAACCATGCTTTACCAGCATATCGCACTACTACAGAAAGGGTCATCATAGACGGTTCTAAACTGTCATCACTGACGTTTTTTGAACTGTCTGAATTTATGTATCTGTGATAATAAGAGGTTATCACAAACAGTTTTTGAGCCATCTGTGATAAGTCACAACACAGACGGTTTTTGGTCGAAGCCATCTGTGAAGGACTACTATCATAGACGACTTCCACCAAAAAGCCGTCTATGCTACGTCGAACATCATAGACGGTTATATGTACCAACCGTCTGTGATTGTATACATATCACAGGCGGTTAGTAAAAAGAACCGTCTGTGATATCCGACATATCACGGACGGTTGTTGGTGGTAGCCGTTTGTGATAGTTCGTTATACCTAACTTTTTTCTGTTTTTTGCCCAGCCTCATGAAATGCTAGCTATATAAGTCCTTTGAAAAAATACAAGCAGAAAACATATAAATCACAGATAAGTGAATTACAACTCAAAATGATTTGTAACTCAAAATTAATTACAAAAGAATGTCCATGTATTGTTGCTAGAATTACATTGAATTACAACTCAAAGTGAATTACAAATGAATCAATTGTTTGAAGGTGGTTCAGCGGTGTCGACGAAGTAAAACTCTCCTTTGGAGTTAATGATCTTCGTCTTGACGAAGCCGGAGAGCTGTCCTCGAACCTCCGAGATTTCGCTAAGAACGAATGCACTTAAATCGATTATCATGCCCTGTCGCTAGGAGGAGTAAAGTAGTAAGCATATATATTTAAATTTATAATTAGGAAATAATTATTGCAAGATTGAGAAACCTCTAGATCATTCGTCTTAGCACTCATGATTTCTTGCATATGACGGCAAACGTAGAATGTACATAGTTGGTCTTGTTTTTGTTGGTGGCACTGCAAAAATAGAATTACATATATATGTATAGTCAGTTCGAGAGACATTATTATGAAGTGTCATAGTTCACTGACAGTAGGCAATTGAATCAACTACACAAGATATCAATTGACAAGACTACATAACAGTGACTAAAAACGAAGCACATAACAATATACTGCAACCGAATGAAGCAATTGCATAGCACAATAGAAAACAACAAGTAATCTACAAGCTCAAGACCAATTTATATCCAATTGTTGTATTCAATTCCAATTTGACATCTAATCTTCATCGAGCATATACCTAGCCCACAAACCATACAATGCAAAGTCTCCTAGTGTTATAACAAATATAATTTGAAACTTCCACTAGCACAACACACTGAGCATTAATTGTAAAGTGAAAATCAGAAATAGCAAACTCATAGTTTGGATATGGCACTCAAAGCCATCGAGTTGAAACTAAGGGGGTGGCCCACGGTGGGGGAGGAGGAGCGACAAGGGGGCGGAGGAGGCCGGGCGATGTGGCTCTGGTGTGGAGGAGGCTGAGTGGCGTGGCTAGGGGTAGGAGGCGTCGGGGAGGGGGATTCGGGCGGCGTCGGCGCAACTTGGGGGGCGCCCGTCGGGGAGGAGGCTTCGGGGTCGGGCGTGACTACCATGCTTTACCAGCATATCCCAAATCCTAGCGACCATGCTTAACTAGCATGTCGTCGTTCCCAACGACCATGCTTTACCAGCACGACGCAAATCACAACCACCATGTTTACCCAACATGTTTTAGCTTATAATTTTAATTTAATAAAACTAACTAGTTTGATTTTCTGTACAATGCTGATAACCGGGGGCACAGTTATTCGAATAGATTTAAACACTCTTCAGAGGTTGTACATCTTTACCCATAAGAGATAAATAGTTTATAATGTCTGTCTGACACACTTTCCTAGGTTGCGTGACTAAGTGATTATCACAAAGCTTTTCCAATACCCTGTCCCCGACACAAGACCTGCTCTAGCAGGGAATTCCCTCAACACTAGGATAGTGACCATTATGGGGCACCCCCAGAATGCCCTTAACCAGACATATTTTTATTGAGGGACCCTCCGTTGTTAGGGAGCCACGGTCCTTCTCGAATTTGTGGGTAACTAGGGTGCGGGTTTTCATGCCAAAAGCTAAGTAAAGTAATTGGCTGGTCTATCCCATACTAGACTTGTGGTTACACAGCATAGTAGTTTAGAAAGGTAGCACATCATTTGGTCCTTAATTGACTCGGTCAAGACAATCCACCAACCCACTTGCATGCACACTACACCGATCTCAATCCAACCACTCGCCCAAGTCTCCATAATTTTTAATACATTTTTCTGTTTCCAGTGGTAACCCATGTTACCACACTATGGTTCAATTACATCCCAAGTTCTCGTTATGGCAATGTTTGTGTTCTATTTAGGTTCGCTTACTAAGTAGTGTCTAAGCACAACCGATAGTCATTTTTGTTTAACCAGGGAATAATAATAATGAACCTTTGGTATAGAGAGGTATCAACCTATAACATAGCATTTCGTAAATAATAATAAGAATGCAAGTAATACTTTGAAATGAAAAACTTTTCATTTAAAATGTAGGTTCAACATGATCAATAGTAATGATTTTACTTGATCAAATGTGGATATTTATTGGTCTTGGTCTTAGCTTGAAGCAGTGACAAAGTCTTCGGTAACGTTGGAATCTATTTAATGCAAAAACGAGGACTTTGAATAAATGCTCATAACTCAAATAAATTCAAATAAAATTCAAATGAACTCCAAAAAGTATGATTTTGGTAATAATGCAAAGATCTTGTATTTATATGAATTTAGAAACAAAAATCAATTTATTTGTATTTAAAACAAGGGAGAAAAATTTATCCAATGTTTGACCCGAGAGATTCTAGAAAATCTAAAATTTCTGAAAGGTGGGACTGGTTGGGATGTTCTTTTTTCTCTTTCATTTATTTTTATTAAGAAAATACATGGTGAATGATAGGTGGGATCTACCGACGTTTTAAATTTTTTTTCTCTTTATTTTTATTCGATAAAACCCCGTGAGACTAACAGGTGGGGACCACAGTCCATATGAATTCGGTCCATCCACGGTTCATGGGGTATGGGACCACATGTTAGTGGCTTGGTCTACGAACTAGGTATACGTGATGGATTTTAATTGGTGGGCCCGCATGTCATACTCACATATGCTAAATTACAGTTTAATTAGATTTCTTAACTATGTCGGGTCCACTTGTCATACTAATCTTGAGTCTTAATTAAACGCTAATTAATCTGGACTTAATTAACCTTAACCAAAATGGGACCCACTAGTTAGACCTACAAAGCTTTTTCTTTGTTTCAAAATCAGACGGTGAGGGACACCATGGCTGGCTCAGGCCGAGCTTGGCGTTGGCGATAGGAACCACGGCGGTGACCTGTGACCACTAAAAATAGAAAGCGGTGGCTGCGACTTACCTACCCGTGGCGATGGCAAGGGCATAAATGCACTGAGGCTATAGCGTTGTGATGGAGCGGTGAGGGAGTTATTGTGCACATCGACAATTTCGAATTGCTACCTAAACCTCATAATAAAACGGCGATTGAGCATAAACACAATGCGGTGATCCTACCCGTGTTGACGGTTCTCCAGAAGGTGCAGCCACTACTACAAAAAGGCTAATACTGGACGCCTCATTATAGACGGTTGACCAAAACCGTCTATATTACATGCAATCTCAGACGGTTTTGTTTTAAAGACCGTCTGTGTTACTGACTACACTTAAAACCGTCTGTAAAGAGGTAATATCAAAGACGGTTCATGTTGAAAACCGTCTGTGAAGTATCACAGACGGTTCTGAACAAGAACCTTCGGTGATATTACCAAATATCACCGATAATTCTTGTTCAGAACCGTCTGTGATACTTCACAGATGGTTTTCAACATAAACCGTCTTTGATAATGCTGCTTCGGCTCCCCAATGAGTCTCTTCGTCTCACGCGCTGAATTTATTCCTTATTTTATAAAAAGAATCATCCTTCATCAAAGATGACCATCCCCACACCACTCTATACTCTTAAGCAGAAATGGCTCCCTCTTCTGTTTCCTTGTTGTCGGCATTGATGGCCTACCTGGCTATACTGTACGAGCACCTCTCCACACTACAATAGGACTAGGTTATAGCAACACGTGTATATGCTGCTATATCTACAAATATGTGTTGCTAGGATGGATGGCAACACATGTGATAAGTGATGTTGTTGGTCATGTTGTTGTAGGTAGATCTACTGCAACACAAATTAGGTGTTATTGTACAAAAGAAAAGGTGTTGCAAAGTCGCAACACAATTTTGTATTTGTAACAACACAAGTTTTCGAAACATAGCTAACACATGTTAGCAACATAGAATTGATATATTGCAACACAATTTAGTATACAGGAAAAATATGATTCATTTATGTGCTATGTATGTAGAAATTATAATTACTACAAAGAATTTTTATTTGCTAATGAAGCATGTCATATTGCAAAATGTATAACACAACTAAACATGATCAATGTTTAAAAAGTAGATTGCATTGCATTAAGGAAATAAATATAGGTATTGTTAACACCATTACAAAAACAACTGATTTGTTGTCAACTCAAGAGCTGAGAATAAGAGTAAAATTTGAGTCCTAAAATATGAAATCTAACTACTACTCTCTTCTGTTTCCTTGTTGCCAGCATTGATAGAGACCTTGTTGAGCTCCAGGATCTCGGAGGTGCCCCACCGGTCCAGCCGCATCCATAGGCACACGCCGGCCTTCTTCTTGCCGACCTTGCCGGAGGAGGCAACGGGGTGGGCTGCATCGTGGCCGGTGGTGGGGCAGACGAAGAGGTGGGGAGGGGGTAGTTGTCGCCAGGGGCTTGGGAGGGAGGGGAGGCGGCGCGCAGAGCAGGTGTGCTTGGAGGAGGATGAGGAGGAGGCGAAGAAGGGCAGCAGGGGAGGGGATCGCGGCGGTGGGCGAGGGAGATGCGACGCGGATGGGATAGATGGTTGTTTGGCGTATTTTACAGGTACGTGGGGTGGGTGGGACGATTGACCGCTGCGCAGGGTAAACTTCAATCTGTATTAGTTATTATCAAATAAGATAGATTATATAGTCACCTAACATTGGATATAACTATTATGGTGAGATAATTAACAACCACATTCTGATGTCATGCATATTCTTTTCTTATAAAAATAAATAAATAGATTAGTAGAATTAGAACAGCAAATTATCATAACCTATTGTTCCTACTACTATAATTACCAATTTATTTTTATTACTACTATAACATTAGGTGGTAATTAAATGGGTCATAAAATTTGTTTATTGATCTAGCAACATATCTATTAAGTGTTGTAACTTACACTATAAAGTGTGGTAACATACTAAGGGCGTCAGACAGGGAGACCCACTATCCCCTCTCCTATTTGTTTTGGTAGCAGATCTACTGCAGACTTTACTCAACAGAGCTATGAACTAAGGACTGTTGAGACCTCCAGTGGCTTTTCAAGCTTGCTTAGACTTCCCGGTGGTACAATACGCAGATGATACGCTCATTATAATGCAGGCCTGCGCGAAACAACTATTCTTCCTCAAAGGACTTCTCAACACTTTTGCGGACTCCACTGGACTCAAGGTTAATTTTCAAAAATCATCCATGGCCCCCATTAATGTCGGTAGGGACAAGATGGCAACACTTGCACTTACCTTTGGTTGTCAATTGGGCTCTCTTCCATTTACTTATTTGGGACTCCCACTTGGAACGTCAAAACCAAAGCTCTCAGACTTCCTTCCACTCATTTAGAAAGTTGATAGAAGACTTGCCAGCTGTGCTACCTTCCTCTCTATTGGAGGTAGACTAACTTTGGTCAACGCGGTCTTCTCACAGCTACCAACTTTCTATATGTGCCTGCTCAAACTTCCCTCTGGGGTCCTCAAGCAGATTGACAGAACTCGCATGAACTGCCTTTGGAGAAACACTTCAGCTGACACCCGAGGCAAAGCGCTGATCGCCTGAAAAGAAGTCTGTAAACCAAAAAACCAAAGTGGGTTAGGAGTATTAAACCTTGGGATGCAAAACCAGGCGTTATTGCTAAAAAATCTGCATAAATTCTTCAACCATGCCAATTTGCCCTGGGTGAAGCTCATGTGGGAGGCTCACTACCATAACCAACTTCCTACAAATAATAGGCGTAAAGGTTCTTTCTGGTGGCGGGACATTCTTAACTTGCTGCCTCAGTACAAGGGACTCGCAGCCTGTTCGGTAGGGAATGGAAGATCAGCCTATTTCTGGAAGGACTTGTGGAATGGCAATCTCCTCTACCAAAAGTACCCAGAGCTGTATTCCTTCACTAAGACGGAAAATTCTTCTGTAGCTGCTGCATTACAAAGAGATTCGATGGCCTTACTCTTCCATCTTCCGTTATCAACTCAAGCATTCTCGTAATTTCAACAACTGCAGCAGTTTGTACAACAAGTGGAGCTCATTGATCAGGAGGATAATTGGCACTACATTTGGAATTCAACGCACTACTCGTCAACTAAAACCTACAAGCATCTTTTCGGCACCTGCGAGATGCCGGATTATTTCCGTTGGCTTTGGGCATGCAAATGTCAAAAACAACACAAGGTTTTCTTCTGGCTGCTACTCAAAGACAGACTCAACACCAGAAATCTTCTTAAGCGTAAAAAGTGTCCACTTGAGGATTTTAATTGCACCCTTTGCGACCGGGGTGCAGAAGAAACCACTCAACATCTTTTCTGGAATTGCCCTTTTTCTAAACTCTGTTGGGATCTTGTCTGCCCTCAGCATGCTACCCTTTCTACCACACAACAAGCACTCCCCCATCTCAGGAACTTGCAGAACAAAAGTATCTCCATGGAAATCATTGTGCTATCTTGTTGGTCGATTTGGATCATCAGAAACAACTGCATTTTCAAGAATCAGGAACCTAGTCTGTTGAGCTAGAGGGCTGTCTTTGTAGCAGAATTTTCAATGCTCCTCCAACGGGCCAGACTACCTTTCAAACCGTTATTTTCGGACTGGCTGCGCTTTTTTCTCTAGTTCTCTTTTCCTCCCCCTTTCCCTCCTTTCTTTTTGCTTCTTTTTCTCCCCTGCTCCCTCTAACTGTATTCGTTTATTTGTGTACTTTTGTTCTTTGCCTTTTAATTGATCTTGGCAGTAGGGCTTTTACCTACTGTGTCTCATAGAAAAAAACATACTAAGGGCTGAGTATGTTTGGAGCTTTCTACACTTGGGTTGTAGCAACATGAGAATATATGTTGCAGTTGAGTTTTTCTACAACACATGCTATATGTGTTGCAATGTGTGTGTTAGGATAGATTGGTCCTGTTGTAGTGCCGGCTGTATACTGGCGGATGCTGTGAAAGGATATTGTGTCAACAGTGTCCTCACTCCATTGTCTGATGATTTGCGAGAGCAGGTGACGGCCACCTTCCACCGTCTTGACATCCTCCTCCACCGCGTCTTCTGGGTGATATCCCACTTCCGGCCAGTTAACCTCATCATCGACGTGGTCCTCAACAACGATATTGCAGGTCTCTAGGAGGCCTGCCTTCGCTTGGGCTGCTTAATCGAGGTAGTGGGTGACCGAGTCGACTTTGCCGAGACCCCTCAAGCGAGGGAAGAGAGCCGATGAGCTTAATTCTTCTTGATTCAACAGTTGGAGGGTCTTCGGAGACACTCGGGTGGATGCATTTCATGCTTCATCCGCTGATGATCCTGAAACGTCCGATGCCGACAACGTCACCTATGAGGTTTTGAAGACGGAGATAGCATGCTACCTCTGCCACTAGGAAAACTTAAATTATTTAGGTTTCTATTTTTTTAATCTTTGTAAGAAGCGACTGGTCACGTTGTTTGGCTATATATATGTAAATACAAAAAACCAAAAAAACCAGTTGAATTTGTATTTACTGTCTTCTATATATGTAAACGGTCTCGGTATAATGACATGACAGCATTACTGACCGGTGAAAAACAAGTAATATATGTTTATGTGCCATATGTTTATGTGTCATGTTCTGAATTGAATTTACTATCATAGACGGTTATTTACTAGAACCGTCTGTGATGTCTATTTATCACAGACGGCTCTAATTTAGAACCGTCTATGATAATTATGTATCACAGACGGTTTGTAGTTGGAACCGTCTGTGATATGTTCAATGCTTCGGCTCCTGCGCAATGCGTCTCTTCATTTCACGTGCCAATGTTACGATGTGTCTCTTCGTCTCCAGCTTCGGTTGGAAGTTACTCCATGTTTTATAATAATGATCATCCGCCACTGAAAGATGAATCTCGGCCACATCGCTCTACTCACAGTACCATTGAATACATACATAGCGATCACCATGGTGAGCACGCGGAGCATGACGACGTGGACCAAGGCGAGGAGATCGGCGATCGCCTTCGCTCTTTGTCACGATGTCATCGTTGACATCATCAGCCGTGTGGCCGTGAGCTCTCCTCAGCCCATGGCTGGCCTCTGTAGCCTACGAGCCATGTACGTACATATTTTCCTACAAAATATGTACTACTACTTATTCTGACGTCTTGAATTTTATATATATGTACATATATTAGAGTTGCAAGGCTATGTACAAGGCGTCCAAGGAGGACGCCGTGGAGAGGCGCGTGGCGTTGGAGCGGGAGGAGGCTGTGAGACCCCGGTTTATTTAGCTTGTAATACTTAGCCTTCCATTGACTCTAGCATTACAAACAAAATACATCGTGTCTCAATGGACATGTGCTTTCCAGAAATGCAGCACACATACATTCATACAAAGTCATGCATCATTCACATACAACATAATATAACAAGTCTAGCAAAGACATAAGGTAAATAGAGTTATTACAAAAGGTGCCGACCAGCCAAATGATAACAAAAGAGTATAAGACAGCGGAAGCAACAGTGTCATAAGATGGCTATAACAAGAGTCACCGGCTAGCCATAACCCACAAGGCAACCGACCGGGCCGCCAAGCTAGTCGTCCCAAACACCACCATAGCACAACTCACAGAAGTGAGGCCCTTGGGGCTCACCTTCCTCCTCTGCAACAAGTAACATTAAGCAAAGCAAATGAGTACACTAATGTACTCGCAAGACTGACGCATAGGATAACAGACCTATACTTATGCTACATGTAGGCTTCTTTAAGTGGAGGTTATATGTCTCATTTGCACAAAGCCAACTTTGTTTGCAATAATGTAATACATTTGAAAGCAAGTTTGCAGATATGTTTTTATTGTTAAAATAACAGCGAATGATAATAAATACAAGTAACCACCTAGAGGTGACTACCCAATAGCCACCACAATATAGCACGAATCCCCGATTCGTACCACCCATCAAGTTTTAATTAAAATATGGTAGTCCAACTCTTGAAAGACCTTGCCAAGCGTGTCCGTAACCTAGGATGAGGCTATTCGAATAGTTTTAACCCTGCAGGGGTGTACCAATGTACCCACACTTCAGACCGCCTTTAAGCCAAATAAGCAGACTTCCAAAGGTATGCTGGCACGGCTAAGTTCTACGAGACGTTTCCAATATTGTGCATTAACTACAAGCTACTCGTATGGATCGAAACCCATACGCTTACATTGCAAGCCGAAAGACAACCGATCCATCATGGGGGAAATCTTTTGGACACTACAATGCTCCCATCACCATCCCTCCTGCGACTCCCTGCGACTCGAAGCCAATACACGCCACAGTACTAAGTCAAGAGAGGTCCCATACCCTGTAGTGTGGTTAGCACGCTAAATGCTTGGTTTAGTGTAACAAGATGTTCGGTCCTTGTTGACTCGGGCACCATTCTAGTCACACCTAAAAGCACACCAACATACCATTGTGTCCAAGTCCAAACCATTTTATTTTCAGTTTTTAGTTTTCACAAGTAAACTTAGCACAAGGCTGAAATCATAGGTAAAAATAAGTTTTATGTGATCAAGGTTATCGACAAGTCGATAACCGCCCATTTCTACCGGTAGCTAAGCATGGCTAAGCAACATACTCGAAAACTACTAAGTGTCAAGAGCTTATCCACGAACTCTAAATCACAGCAAGTAATCCTAAGCTCAGTAGTAGAGGATAAACATTTACCTACAGATCATGCATCTAATAGGCCAACTATCGACAATAATTAAAACAAGATAGCAATGCATACGTAGAATTTGCAAACAACATATTATACTTGAAAATACAGGGATTAACATGATCAAACTGCTTGCCTTGTTGGAGTTGCTCACTGTGCTGCAGAGGGGAACTCTCAGGTTCAATAAACCTTTCGGAACCTAACGCGAAAATGCGATAAAACCCGATAAGAACAAAGAACACCAAACAAAACTCAGCAACAAAAGTTATCCAAATCCTATGAAATTTATACAACAGCTAGGGTATGATTTTAGACAAATTTAGGAACAAGAATTATGCATTTTGGGCTAAGTATGCAAAAGTTATAATCAAAACATGCTCTCTCAGCCTGAAAATTCACTAAATTAATTACTGGTACTGTTCATAGCATAAATTTCTAGAATGATCTAGCGTCTGAAATTTTTATGGTGGGTAGGTAACAGTATCCTAACAACAACAAAGTTGGGTTTACTCAATTTGGAGTTAAAATGATTTACTTATGATTTTTCTAAGTTGTAAATCTAGCATATATTACTTTTCAGGAACATAAATATGGGCTAAACCCTATTTCACATTAAAGTATGCTAACAGAGGAAATTTACAAGCTTGAGTTTGCACATTTTGGAGTTATACAGAAAAAGTTATGCATTTTACAAGCTTTAGTTGAATTTCTAGAATATTCAAAATTGGCAGAAGCAAGTTAATAATATTTACAGAATTTTCTAGCACAGAACCATGTCTATATGTATTTTCAGATTAAACTCTAGTTAAATAAGAATCCAATCCCACTGGAATCATCTAAAAAGGATTTAAAATGAATTAGTTATGAATTTCTAAAGTTTTAATATAATTTTCAGTTGACAAATAACGATTTACCGAAATAAAACAAAGCTTATCAAAAAGGAATCGACGTGGAAAACGTGGGCCCTTGATTCGGAATCCAACGGCCCACGCACACGGAAAATAGCGCACGCGCGCGAGCCTAAGGAGGTTCACCGTTGGATCAAGATCCAACGGTCCACGTGGATTGGGCCGTTCGGGCGACGCGAACGCCTCGATCGACCACGGCCGTAGATCTCAAGATGGAGGGCTCAGGGCGCTGCGCACTTCGGGTGGTCCGAACGGCCACCAGATCTGAGCCGCAGATCTAAAAATGGGCGACCCGCGTGACTTGGAACGTTCGGGGACCCGAAAGTCCCCGGAGATCTGGGTCGTTGATCTCCAGATCGACAGTCCACGACATGCGCAAATAACACACGAGGGTTTAAGTGCGCGGATAGGTTTAAATGCGTGGGCCCACATGTAAGTGACACCAAGGCCCGGTTAAGACAGCCCTTAATTGCTAACCCAATGATTACTAATGATTAACTGATGATTAGCAATGATTAGAACTTAATGGTGTCTTAACGACAACGCACAGCGTAGCTCGCGTCCGACAACGAGACCGAGCGCAACCAAAGGCTTGCTGCCGGTGACTCCGGCCACGGCGGTGCCCGCAAAGTGCCAAAATGGGTTCGTAATAACGATGCGCACCCAGTGGAGGTGACCTCGACGGCGGCGACAGCCTAGAACGCCGGCGAGCCGGAAAACAATGACGGTGACAAAATCGGCCAAAAACGAAAATGACTCAAAAAACTCTGCATTGTCCAAAGAAGTAGGTGCCACAGCATCTAAGGACTAATAAGAAGCTATCTTAGCCTAGAAGAGCTCCAAAGATGGCCGGAGAAGCTTTGACCACGGGGAAGGTAGCTGGAGTTGAAGAAGATGAAGTGGAAATAAAGGCCTGAGCAAAAATGAACACCACTGGTGGTCAAAATAGCTGCATCAAGGCCCACAGAAGGTCCATGAACAATTAATTGCCAAAAGAACCACTAACCAGAGCTAGAGAAGAAAGGGGATGAATTCGGCCGAAAGGATCCAAACTTAAAATTGGTCCATTCCTGTGAATGAAACCCAAAATTGAGTTAGGGGAAATGCATAGGGGGTTAAGGGGTTCAAAAGGGTACAAGAAGAATTGAAGATGAACCACTGGAGCACCAAAACCATCAACAGAGCTTAACGATCATTAATGGTGGTTTTGGTATTTTTGGGTGTTTTGAGCTCCACAAGCAAAGAAGATCCAAGGGGTGGTGTAAAGGAGTACCAGGATGGGTTTTGGGGAGCTTATAAAGCTAGAGGATTAGGGTTTGGCAACAAAACGAGATTTTCGGGTGAGCTAGGTCCATAGAACAACCATGGACCGAAAAAGAGAAATGATGGGGTGCAGGGTAGGGCATGCCTACGACCGAAAGCACCTGCGCACACCAATGGTCCCGACCAGAGAGCCGTTGACGAGGGAGCAGGACTTGACCAAGCCATGCCTCCCTCTGTTCACGCACGGCTCGAGGAAGAAGATGACCAGAAAAGGGCTAGGGCTGATGTGGGCGTTCCGATTTTAATCCAGCGGTTGAGATTTGCCCAAGGCCCCAAAGGTTTAAAACAAAGGAGGAGATCGAGTACGTTGGATCTACAATGGACGGTCACAATTGGAGGTGCCAACCGGGTGACCCAAACGGCCCAATTCATCTGGATGGTCAGATCTTGATCCAATGGTTCAAATGAGTTGGCGCGATCGCGAGGTCCGAACGTTCTCGCGAACGTGGGCCGTGCGATTGATATCTGACGGCTGACAGTGCCCACGTGTTTTAAAACGGGCTCGAGTGCGGCTAGTTGACTGAGCCAAGTCAAGTGGCTCGAGCCCAAGATTGGTCCGCACCCGAGGAACAGTGAAACCTGGTTTTGGGTTTTTAAATTGAGCTGAGACTTTGAGGAATTTTTAGGGATAGCAAATTAACTCCAAAAATTCTGAATTTTTTACAGGAACTTGCTAACTTAGATATTGACCTTGCATAAACTTTTCAGGGGTTTTGGTACTGTACATTTTCCTCTAAACATTCAGCAAGGTGCTAGACCAAGGATTGACCAGATTTCAACTAGGTTTGACTGACCTCCAAAACTATTCAAACAATTTCTAAAAATTGTGAAATTTTTCAGAGGGGTCCCACCTCAACCCTAGAACTTAGAAAAAATATTTCCAGGAGATGATCATAAGGTTTGACAAGATTGTTTTTGGAAGATCAAATTTTGGATCAAAAAGACTTGTGACTTTGTATTTCCATAATTCTTTTACAAGAGTTTTTCAGACCATACAGGAAATACAAGATGTAAGAAAAAGTTTTAATTTTCTACACATTTTCTTACATTTGAAACACAAGTCTAAACTTGGGATGTTACAGAGGCGATGAGGTACCTAGACAACGAGCGCTACCACGCCATCGTGAACCACCTGGCCAGCGCCGGCAACGAGGCATGCTTCATCGTCGGCCTCGCACTTTTCTTCGCACCCCAAGATATGCACTGCGGCCTCGTGTGCCTCGAACAGGTGCCCATCGTCGGCCTCTACATGGCTAGCGAGGCACGTGACATTGGGAAGCGCTACATCAGCCAGGTCGAGGGCTAACCGGCTGGCGACGGATGCGAGATTGCCAAGAGGACCAACTGGGAGTGCAGGTAGTGCCGAAGGCTCGCTGTGGATGCGGGCCAAGAGGCATGGTAGAAGAGGATGGTCGGGTCGCTGGGCCAGGTGTGGCGCTATTGGAGGGCGGTCATTGGTGCACGAGCACAGGTTGCGACGTGACGGAAGGGTGGGACGACTACGTCGTCTTTTGCAGCGACGACTGTAGGATTAGGCATGAGTATGCCAAGTTCTTTACACTTGTGTTGAACTACTTGTTGTAAAATTAGCAGTTTTAGATATAGTTTTAGCAAATTTTCAAATATAATTGTAAGAAGCGAGTGGCCACACTATTTGGCCATATGTAAATTCCAAAATAAAAAAATCTAGTTTGGAGGTGGACTTTCTATTATATGAGACCGTATCATGGACGGTTCTATTATAGAACTGTCTGTGATAAGTATCACTGACAGTTCCATAATAGAACTATCTATGATATCCCTTTATTAGTAAGAGTCTGCTAGGGTTTGCACCCTAACTCATCACTCCCCAGTGCCCTTACTCTCCCCCGTTCCCCTCCCCACCCAAGTGGTCCAACCTCGATGCCACCGCCCTTGACATCGACGATGCCGCCTGAGTCGTGCCTTCTCCTCGACCCTGTCACCGACACCGCCCATCTTCCCGTCGTCGCTGATTGTGACACCACGGTTCACTGCACAAGAACTCTTATGATAAGAGTGTCTTGTGAAGTGTCACCGTCGTGCCACAACTAACTACCGCCACCGCCGTCGACGGTCCAATCGACCTTCCCCCATCCATTCTCTTCTCTTTTGAGTTTGCATTGGAGGGATTTGTTTTGATGCCATTGGAGGTAGAATTTCAGTCAGCCTTGGATTCATCCTAGTGTGAGAAGAAGACTTGTAGTTTTGGTTTTTTTGGTGCTCTGTTGGTGCTTCGACCGGAGTTGTGGATATCATGGGGATATGCTCATGATCTTAGGATGATGTGTCAATTGGCAATGACGTTGAAGGTTTGCGGAAACACGAGTTTTCGGCAAAGTTCAGGTTCTGTCAGGCCTCAGGCGGTCTGACCGGCCTCAGTGGCGGTCAGACCGGCCGTGCCTCAAGTGGTACCTCGGGTGAATTGAACTGGCGGTCTGACCGGCCAGGTCGGCGGTCTGACCGATTTGGTAGCGGTCTGACCGGCGTCTGATGAGCGGTCGGACCGGCAAGTTGAGTGTCATTGGAATTTGGAGCTGGGCCAAAAATAGAGGGTGTAGGCAAGTGAGGAGATTCTACTGCACTTGGTCCCATAATTTTTGGAGCCTCCAGTCAAAAGTTCTATTCGTTTTAAATTTCCAGAGAGGTTGCGGATTTCAGTGTTGAAATTTTGGCTAAGTCCTTTGGTGGCGGTCTGACCGGCCTTCAGTTGGCGGTCAGACCGGCGGTGGCGGTCAGACCGGCCAAGGCTGGCGGTCTGACCGGTTTTCACTTACGTCGTCAGCCCGTGTGGTGGCGATAGTTGCTGATTAGGTCAAGTTCATGGGTTTCATGTCATATGTGTTGCATGATGCATGTTTTGACTAACGTGGGTCAAGTTGTGAAGAACTTGTTCCCGATTTCGATTTTCTTGTCTATTGTTGTGCAGGTTGCTTGGTGGTCAACGACGGTCAACGGCGAGGATGATCGGGACTAGGCTTGGAGAGCTGAGGTTCAAAACGATCGACAATGACGGGTGAAGTCATTGGACTCAAGTATGGTGCAAGATGGACAAAGGTGACCGAACGGGCAGTTCGGTGCGATCGTTGAATCAGCGCGCGGGTCGGTGCAAGTGCCATGGTGGTTTCAGTGGGAGCCGGATGGGAGAGACTTGTCGACATGATGAGAGCCGTTGGATCAACCTACACGTGGCGGAGCAAGCGAGTGCTTCGCACAATTTGGACACGGCGCTTTAAAAGGCGTGCGTGTGTCACCCGCTTATTTTGGGCCTTAACGGAGCCCATTAGGAGACTCTATTAGAAACCCTAAGCCTCCACTATAAATAGAGGAGGAGGTGGCTGCACTGCCTCCCGACCTTCGACGTTTCATTGTTGAGAAACCCTAATTTGCTTAGGAGAGGAGGAGAGGAGGTTAGGGTTCTAGAGAGTTGGATTGGATTTCGTGCTCATGTATTGAGTCTTTGTCATCCATTGATGGAGTGGTCAGTAAACCAATACCATATCAAATCAATCCAAAGAAAGTTTCTTCAAGATGAGGTCAATTGCTTTCTTTCTCTCTTTTTGATGATTTAAGTCTTTCTTTGATCCGCGAGTTTTTGCTTAGTTTCTGGACGTGATCTAGCTTGCTGTGACGTGTGGGAATACATCTAGGATCATCAATATCATCAATCACCCACGAGCAAGTCTCAAAATCATATTTTTGTTTTGACTCGGTTTTTGACCTAACTTCGCTCAAACTATAAAAGGTCAGAATCTTGGCAAGAATTATCACGATCGTTGCTTGGAATAGGTTCCTTACATACTTAGGTAGGTTTGTGTCAAATTTCACGAAGTTTGGACGCACGAATCAAAAGTTTGATCAATTTGTGTTTCGGTTTGTCGATCGCTTTCCTCTGCTCATTGAACCAGCGGCCCGATCGCCGAGGAATCGGTCGACCGCTTCACTGGTTCGATCGCCAGAGCTACCGGTCCGACCGCCCTGTGAGAGGTCGACGCCCGAGCCTTCGTGTTTTGGTTTTGTGTTGATTTTACGTCGGGTTTTGAGTTGATTCAATACAAGTCTTCCACTGCATGATTGATTGATCTTCATAGCTTTCATAGCTATTGGAGTGAGATTCGTATTGAATTGAATTCGGAGAAAAGAGATCGTGCTCCTATTCACCCCCTCTAGTCGCCTTTTCGGTCCAACAAGTGGTATCGAGCCCGTTAGTTCAATCTTGATCTTAACCGGTCACCGAACTTGGCGATGGATAAATACTCTTCCAAACCGCATATCTTCGATGGGCACGACTATGCCTTTTGGAAGAACCGCATGCGTGTCTTTCTTGAGAGCGAACCACGAGGTATTTGGGAGGTGTTCGAGGTCCACTTATTTTGCCTCGAGGTTGCTCGCGGCTCAAGCCCTTTGGCTAATGACCGTAAGGCAAAGAATTTTCTCAGTATGGTGGGCTTGGTAGACAGGAATATGATAGGATTTGCAATCTCGAGATCGCACATGAGATTTGGAAGACCCTCGAAACCTATCATGAGGTTCTTCCCAAATCAAACAAGTGCGTCGGCAGTCTATAAAAGAGAATATAACAAATTCGAGATGCGTCTGGTGAGAGCATCGATGACATTTTAGTCGCTTCAACACGTTGATAAATCGGATGAAGTCTGTTGGTATTGAATTTACACATGAAAATGCCATCCATCTCCCGTTGCAATCAACACCAGGAGTGGGAGATAAAGGCTACCGCTATTCAGAAAATGTCAACTTCTCGATCGACTTTGAGCTGCTCTATAGCAAGCTCAAGACTCATGAGATCCGAGTGACCATTCTAAGAAGGGTAACATGGCTTTGGTAGCGACCGCTCAAGAGAGCCTCGATGGGTCGTTTGAGTCCTCTTCGGTTTTTCACTTGCTTCTTTATCGCAATTCAAGAAGAGGATCTTGAGAGTATTCTGAGCCCGAGATGGCGCTTTTGATTAAGAAGTTCACACGGGCCTACAACAATATGAGAAACAAAAAGAGAGGCGGCCCTGTGACATGTTATGAGTGTGGAGAGCTTAATCACATCCGGGCAAATTGCCCCAAGCTGAAAGGTAAGAGCAACCATAAGGATGAAAAGCCACTTGGAAGAAGCCTCGGGGCGCAAGTCCAGTTTGATGATGCCAAGCTCGGAAGGCTGCTCACGGGTTCTTGCCGCTCTTGGAGATCGATCCTTGAGTGATGTGGACTCGGGAGCGAGGAGGACAAGGAGGAGGAGCTCCTCATGACAAGAAGGGAAGGCCAAGGACTTCACCACGTGCTTCATGGTGACTCAGCGACATCAATGACAACAATGAGGTATCTCCTTCTTATGATGTTCTCTTTGCTAGATGTGAAACTGTCTATGAGCAAATGCTAGGTCAGGATAAAGCTTTAAAGTTCATCATGACTAAGAATGAGGAGTTAGAGTCACAAGTAAAGAAACTCACATTAGAACTTGTGAATGCTAAGAGTCTTGAATCTGATGAATGTTCATCCTGCTATGCTTTACATTCGAATTTGCTAAGCCGCAATCTGCTCATGATATTGCTTTGCAAAGAACTTGAAAATGCTAGAACTGAGCTAATTGAAGTTAAATCTGCTCCTTGCGAAAATGTTTAGAGTCTAGCAAGTTGGTTGCTTCTGATGTGGTTGAATCTAGCTCCTGCTCTGTCTGCTTAGAACGTGAACGTGAATTACATGATGTTGTAGAAGCAGCTAGAGCTAAATATGCCAAGCTTAAGGACAGATTAATTCGCTACTTGTGCTTCATGTGAAGTTCTTAAGCTTGAAGTTGCTCCTTATAAGAAGAGGTTTAATGCTAAAACTTGTGATTCATGTGTTAACCTTAGAAAAGAAATTGCTTACCTTAATGACACATTAGAAAGATTTTCTAAAGGTAAGAAACAGTTAAACATGATTCTTGACAAGTCAAAACTCCTATAAGAAGCAAGGGTTAGGATACAACTTTGCCCAGGATAAATCTAATGACATTCAAATTTTGAGAAATGGCTTAGTTGAATTTGATACCCAACCCGCAAAGATCACTTTCAAATCTGCAGTTTTGCCCAACCATCTGCTCATCAAAAGGTGCTTCTCCCGGTGGTACCAAGTACCATTGCACCTATTGCAAGAAGGATGGGCATTTGGTTGAGTTCTGTTGGCGTAGGTTGAAAAATGCTAAGAAAAATCTTGCTAGAATGTCATCTAATCAACCTAGAGCTTTTGTGAGATATGGTAATTTAGAAAGGAAGAAACCTGGTCTAGGATTTATTTCACATGCTAATCATGCTCATGCTTCTAGACAGGATAACTCTCATGTTAGAGTAACCATTGCTCACAATGAAATTTCAAATAGAATCAAGGATAGCATACGCTTTGCATACTACTCATGAGACGTGTGTCTCGATCTTGGGTTCCCAAGTCATGTTTAACTAACCCATGTTGAGACACTTCGCTCTTCTGTGCCTTGATTTTCGTGGATCGCGCGAAGGAAGGACACATGGTTCGTCGACTCATTTGCTCACGCCACATGACCGGAGACTCAAAATGGTTCACCTCCTTCACGCGGTCGATAGGTGATGTCCTCATCACCTTTGGAGACAATACTCAAGGGCGGATTGAAGGAACAGGAACAATCAGGGTGAACGACAATTTCATCCTAAAGGACGTCGCCCTTGTGGACAAGCTTAGGTTTAACTTACTCTCTGTCTCACAGCTTCTTGATGATGGTTATGAGACTATATTTAAGAAAAATGCTTGTCGGGTGCTTGATTCTGCTGGTGAGCTCGTTTTTGGGATTTATAGAGTTGCTAGGATCTTTGGAGCTGATTTTTCTGAATCTCTTGCTGGTTCTCTTAAATGTTTGTTTACACCTTCTTCTGAGTTCTGGCTTTGGCACCGACGTTTGGGGCACATTGGTTTTGATCATCGGACGCGAGTTAGCAACCTTGATCTCATGAGAGGTTGCCCAAACTCAAAGCCGTCAAGGATCTTTGTATGTGCGCCACGTAGGCATGGCAAGCAAGTTGCCGCCTCACACCCTTCGATGACTTTGGTCATGACCGACGGACCGGACGGTTGCTTCATATGGATCTTGTTGGTCCCGCTAGGTTCGGTCAATTGGTGGCACGTGGTACATTCTTGTCATAGTTGATGATTTTTCGAGATACACTTGGGTGTTCTTTCTTGCTTGAAGGATGAAGCTTCGGTTTTATCGTGATCTTGTTCTTCGTTTGGCTTCGAATTTTCGGTGCCTTGAGAGCGATCCGCAATGACAATGGCACGGAGTTCAAGAATGCCTCGTTTGCCTCTTTTTGTGCTTTGGCGCGAATTGAGCATCGTTCTCTTCTCCACACGTCCCTCAACGAATGGCGTTGTGGAAAGGAAGAACAGAACCTTAGTCGAGATGGCTAGGACAATGCTAGATGAGTATAGCACACCGAGGAGGTTTTGGTCCGAAGCTATTTCTACAGCTTGCCATATTGCAAATCGTGTCTTCTTGAGACCGTCTTTGGGCAAGACTTCATATGAGCTTGATTTGGTAGAAAACCCTCTGCTTCTCATTTTCGAGTTTTGGAGCTAAGTGTTTCATTCTCAAGACAGAAACCTAGATAAATTTGAATCAAGGACTTTTGATGGTTTATTTCTGGGTTATCCTGCGCATTCGAGGGGTTTTCGGGTTTTTAATGTTGAAACTAACATTGTCCAAGAGACAAGCAATGTCACTTTTGATGAGACTAGCCCTGGAGCTAGATTCGACATTTCAGGTGATACACAGGTGACAGAAAGCATTTTTGTGGAGGAAGATGATGACGGGCGATATTTGTTCTCCACTGCTGCTGCTGAGGCTCTGTCCAAGTTCCGAACTCTTTCTGATCGCTTCACCTCCAATTGAGGCTCCTCGCATCTTCTTCATCGCAGACTGCGGAGGTTGAGGAGATATTGTCTTCCCGGCGCTCCACTTCATATTCAGAGGCATCATCCTCGGATCGGATGATTGGTAATCTTAATGAGCGAGTCACTCGCTCTGTATCACTATCCAAGTCTCTACTCTCATTCGCATTTGTTGCTTCTTTCAACCCGCGACATATCACATGCGTTATCGATTCTAGTTGGGTTAATGCCATGCATGAGGAGTTAGAGAATTTTGAGAGGAATAAGGTCTGGAATCTAGTAGAACCTCCTAGTGGTCATAATGTGATAGGAACCCGTTGGGTATTCAAAAATAAACAAAATGAGGATGGTTCTGCGGTTAGAAACAAGGCTAGATTGGTAGCTCAGGGTTTTAGCCAAGTTGAGGGTTTAGATTTTGATGAGACATTTGCTCCTGTTGCTAGATTGGAAGCCATTCATATTCTGCTTGCATTCGCTGCTTCTAAGGGCTTTAGATTATATCAGATGGATGTTAAGAGTGCCTTTTTGAATGGTTTTATAAAGGAGGAAGTATATGTTAGACAACCCCCAGGCTTTGAGAATCCCAAGCATCCACATCATGTTTTCAAGCTATCCAAAGCCTTGTATGGTCTTAAGCAAGCCCCTAGAGCCTGGTATGATAGACTTAAGACCTTTCTGCTTCAGAATGATTTTGAGATGGGTAAGGTAGACAAGACCCTGTTCATCCTTAGGCGTGGCAATGACTTTCTGCTTGCTCAGATTTATATAGATGATATTATCTTTGGTGGTTCTTCTCATGCTCTTGTTTCCGCTTTTTCGAGACAATGTCCGGGAATTTGAGATGAGCATGATGGGAGAACTCAACTACTTCTGGGCTTCAAATCAAGCAATGCAAGGAAGGGATCTTCATCCATCGACGAAGTACACCAAGGATCCGCTCAAGCGCTTGAGATGGGTGATCGCAGTCGATCGCCACTCCCATGGCGACCGATTTTGGATCCGGATGATGAAGGAGAAGCCGTGGATCAACGCGAGTACCGCAAAGATGATTGGCTCTCTTCATGCACTGACACCTCAAGACCGGACATCCACTTCGCGGTTTGCCTGCATGCGAGGTTTCAAGCGTCTCAGAGACTTCCCATCGCCAAGCCGTTAAAGCGCATCTTCGGTATTTACACTCTACCCTCCAAGATGGCATTTGGTATTCATGCTCTTCGTCCTTGTCCATTCGGGGGTTTTCTGATTCTGATTTTGCGGGCTGTCGGCTAGATAGGAAGAGTACCTTAGGCACTTGTCACTTCCTAGGCACTTCTCTTGTCTCTTGGTCTTCTAGGAAGCGTCTTTGTTGCACAATCCATCTTTGAAGGCTGAATATGTAGTCTTTGCTAGTTCTTTGTAGTCGATTTTGTGGATGGTGTCCACTCTTAAGGATTTTGGGTTGGCATTTGATAGTGTTCCTCTTTTCGTGATAACACTTCTGCGATTAACATTGCTAAAAACCCTGTGCAACACTCTAGGACCAAGCACATAGACATTCGCTATCACTTTCTTAGAGATCATGTCGAGAAGGGTGATATTGTGCTGCATTTCGTGGAGTCCGAGGCTCAGTTGGCTGATATCCTCACCAAGCGTTTAGATCCAACTAGGTTTGCAACCTTGAGAAGTGAGTTAGGGGTAATTTATCCGTACGGTTTGGTTTGAGGGGGAGTTGGCTCTGTTCTGAACTTTTCTTGTTCATCTGAGTTTTTCTGTTTTTCTGATACCTTCTTCTAGTGGTATTTTCTTTTGATTTTTTTAGGCTCTTTAAGTTTTTGTGCATCTCATTGTTTCATACTGCATTCATATGAAAAACCAAAAAGATGCATTGTTATATAAGCTTTTCTGCTTGTCTTTTAAAATTGATGAAGCTTTGCTTATTACCCTCTTGAGCTTTAGTATTTCAATTCTGCTCAATGCCATGTCTAGTTCTTTGACTTGCTAGAATTATCATGCTTTCACATGTGTAGCTAAGTCTTTGCTGAATGATCCAGAACTTTAAGACAACTTGAACTAAGAAACTGCAAGTTGTGGATGTTTTAGCTAGTTGCGCAATTAGTGCTCCTTTTGTGACATTGGCCTGTCAAAATTAAGTGTTAGCTCTTGAATCTAGTATTGATCATTGCTTGAGCTTCTTGTTCTTTTAAGAATCTAAATATGCTCTTGTGAAAAATGAAAAATCAAATTTAAAGATTGTCTTGTGCTTAAAATGTGCCAAACTATTCTCTCGAGACTACATGTCATAGACATGAACTTGGAGATAGTTTGATGATCCAGACGATCTCATGGGGACTGCTTGTCACAATTGACATGAACCTCAAGATTTGTCGCCCTGGTAGAAGCTTAGGAAGAGTTTGTGGATGGCTCCTAGTCCAGGATCTTCTTTACTAAGATATACCTTTAATCAACTTCAATATTCATTGCAAATGAAAAACTGTTGAAAAATGGACGTTTGAGACAATTTGAGCAAAATGATTCAATTCAGGACCTGTTTGTCTCTTAATGTGGTCTTTGTTAGCTTCTTGATCTCACATTGACATTTTGACATGGCCAACATCATTTTAGGATCTCTGTTGATGAACTTGCTAGATTTGAAGCTTTGCTTAAAATACTAAAATTTATTGCTTTACATTGAGCCTTCTTGTTTTAGCTTTGTTATATATGTCTTATCATGATCTTGCTAGCGCATTCAGGCTGATATGGTGTTTATGCAAAATTTGAGATGCTAGCTTGTTCTTTTGGGTAATCTCCAAAGCTTCTTGTAATCTAAACTTGAAAAATACAAAAATATGAAGCCACTCCATTGCATTTCATGCATGCTCCTTCTTATGCTTTTTCCTCATTCTGCATTTGTTATCTCTGGACGAGAGGAAGGCGTGATTCCTTTATGACTCCATTGTCAAAGGGGGAGAAGATATTTCAAGATGTGTAAAGGGGAGAAGATTTAAAAGTATTAAAAAGAGGGAGAAAATTGGAGAATTTGAAATTTTCTGAAATTTGAGGATCATAGTGAGGGGGAGTTTCTTATTTGCATTCTTATGGTCTTATTGCTCTTTCTGAACTTGAATTGCAATTCTTGATCCTCACCATGATCAAAGGTCATTTCGAACAATTGTTCTTTCATATGGACCTTAAGTGAGATTTTTTACTCTTCTTTGGAAATTGAAGCTTTCTTGCTTTCTTTTGCCTTATTTCACTTGCCGATGCTATTCTGAAGCCAGCTTGGTCATTTCCATTGCTTTCTCTTGCATTTGGACCAAGTTGTGCCTTTGCGCGAAAACGTTGAGTTTTTACTTTTCAAACCTCAAAACTTGCATTTGTGGGGAATTGCCAATGCGATCATCAAGGGGAGATTGTGGATATCATGGGGATATGCTCATGATCTTAGGATGATGTGTCAATTGGCAATGACGTTGAAGGTTTGCGGAAATACAAGTTTTCGGCAAAGTTCGTGTTCTGTCGAGCCTCAGCGGTCGACCGCCTCGATGGCGGTCGACCGCCGCCGTGCTCAAGTGGTACCTCGGGTGAATTGAACTGGCGGTCTGACCGGCCAGGTCGGCGGTCTGACCGATTTGGTAGCGGTCTGACCGGCGTCTGATGAGCGGTCGGATCGGCAAGTTGAGTGTCATTGGAATTTGGAGCTGGGCCAAAAATAGAGGGTGTAGGCAAGTGAGGAGATTCTACTGCACTTGGTCCCATAATTTTTGGAGCCTCCAGTCAAAAGTTCTATTCGTTTTAAATTTCCAGAGAGGTTGCGGATTTGAGTTGATTCAATACAAGTCTTCCGCTGTGCATGATTGATTGATCTTCATAGCTTTCATAGCTATTGGAGTGAGATTCGTATTGAATTGAATTCGGGAGAAAAAGAGATCGTGATCCTATTTACCCCCCCCCCCTCTAGTCGCCTTTTCGGTCCAACAGGAGTATATGTATTATAGACGATTATTAATTAGAACTGTTTGTGATATATTAATTAGAACTGTCTGTGATACTACACTGACTGTTCTAGAATATAATCGTATGTGATAATAGGATAATTAGAGACCGTTTGTTTTTAGTTTTTAAAACCGTCAGTTGTTAACAAGAACCGTCTATGATATGGCACACTGCTTTGAAGAAGATGGTGAGGACGCCTAAGAAATCTACCAAGACCACCACGAAGCATGATTTTTTCAGGGGGTCATCCACGCAGCATGAAGAGGATGAGATAGCAGTCATGGCCCACTTCATCAAACCTGACACACTGGAGCTCTCTTAGCAGCCATGCTTCTTGAACTTTCAGGGGCTGGTCATGCCAGCTAGAGAATGCTAATGAAGAAAATCATACACTCTAGAGAATGATAATAAAGCAAATCATACACTATAGTGTAAAACCAACCCCTGCAAGTTCAAGAAGCATGGCTGCCAGGAGAGCTCTAGTGTGTTAGGTTCGATGAAGTAGGCTGTCACTACTATCTCATCACCTCATGCTGCGTGGACGACCCACGGAAAAATCATGCTTCGGGGTGGGCTTGGTTGCTTTCTTAGGCGTACTCGACGTCTTCTTCAAAACAGTTGCATATGAGAAATAAAAAGGAATACTAACCTTAGATGACCAAGAACAAATAGATCAACAAGTCGGCCGCCTCTTTCAAAGCACCCGCCTCCTTCAAAGCAGTCGCATATCAGAGACAAATCTCACTACAGATAGAACTATTGGGACGACCAAATATTTAATGGCAAATATCACAGATGGTTCTTGTTAAGAATCATTTGTAATAAGTGTCACGACAGTTTTTAATACAAACCGTCTATGATAATTCACAGACTTCGTCGATGACATCTCAGAATATCACAAACGGTTTGTATTTAAAATCGTCTGTGATACTTATTACAAATGGTTCTTAACAAGAACCGTCTGTAATATGCGGTATTAAATATCTGGTCATCCCGTTAGATCTGCTTTGAAGGTGGCGGCTGAGTTTAGGGCATTTGGGGAAAGAATTAAATACCACAGATTTGAAGTGTGCTTGTAGATCTATTTGTTCTCAGTGATCTAAGGTTAGTATTTACTTCTAATTATATACATTATAATCTAGGTTAATCGCTATTCAATTTGTAGTATGTTTGGTCAATAGGAAGAGTAGTTGCGTGCATTAATCTAATTTAGCACTAATTTGTTACGTGCGTAGCGTAGATGGACCGAAGGTGGATGTATGTTGAGAACCATGTGTGTGAAGAGTACATTGATGACGTGTCTACTTTTATAAGAGCTACCGAGCAGGATATGTTGAAGAAGGGGATAAAATTTATGTATTGTCCATGCATTGACTGTGATAATCTGAGAATATTTACCAACCTAGCGCAGATCGAAGCACACTTAATTCGAAGGGGTTTCAAAGAGGAGTATACATGTTGGACCAGTCATGATGAAGAGCACATTATATCGGAAGGTAGTAACATCATCGAGGAAGACAACCATATGCTGGATGTGGACTGTGCTTTCGATAAGGGTAGGTCGTACGATGACAATCTGGATTAGATGCTACGCAATGCAGAAGGCAACTATAGTGAGAGAGAGTTTGGTAAATTTGAGGGCTTAATGGAGGACTTGGGGAAACCTTTGTTCCTGGGCTGCAAGCTGGAATTCACAAGGTTGTCATCCGTGCTTGAACTGCTGAAATTCAAGGCAAGCAATGGTTGGTCTGACAAGAGTTTCACGGCGTTGTTAGGTCTCCTAACGAACATCCTTCTAAAGGGAAACGTGTTGCCCAGAACCACCTACCAAGCTGAGAAGGTTCTTTGTCCATTGGGAATAGAAGTAGAAAGAATACATGCATGTCCGAATGATTGTATCCTCTACCGTAAAGGGTATGCAGATATGCATGTATGTCCGGTGTGCAAAGCATCCCAATACAAGCGTAAGAATCACTCTGGTGATGGTGAGGGCATCGAGGTGAAGTAAGGATCTCCTGCTAAGGTGTTGTGGTATCTGCCTGTAATTCTCCATTTGAAGCATTTATTTGCGAACCGAAAGGAGGCAAGATTGCTGCGTTGGCACTCGGAGGAGCGTAAAGAAGATGGAAATATAAGACACCCTGCTAATTCTGCCTAGTGGAGAAACTTCGATAGGAGCTTCGAAGACTTCGGTGCGGAACTGAGGAATATAAGGTTGGGGTTGAGTACAGATGGAATGAATCCTTTCGGTAACATGAGCAGCCGACATAGCACCTGGCCCATGAATATACAACCTTCCTCCTTGACTGTGTATGAAGCGGAAGTATATTTTGATGTCACTACTTATCCAAGGGCTGAAGCAACCTAGGAACGATATTGATGTGTACCTAGCACCATTGCTGGAAGATCATGTGACACTGTAGAATGAAAGGGTATAGGTATGGGATGTGTACAAACGAAACAACTTCACTTTACACACCATGTTGTTCTGCACAATCAATGATTTTCCCGCCCTCGGTAACCTGTCAGGGTTTAGTACAAAAGGAGCTAAAACTTGTCCGCACTACTTACATGATAACGAGAGTGTGTGGCTGAACAACTCGCGCAAAACTATGTACATGCATCACCGCAGGTTCCTTCCCAAGTATCACTCGTACTGCAAGATAAATAAATAATTCGACAGAAATAAGGAGGTCGGTTCATCTCCAAGGGCTTTTAGAGGGAAAGAGGTCTATGATATGGTTCAGGATATCGATGTTGTGCTTGGAAAGAGACGTAAATTGAGGACCCGTCGGAAGAACATCTGGAAGAAGTGATCAATTTTTTGGGACTTACCTTATTGGGAGCACTTAGAAGTTCGCCATTGCATCGATGTCATGCACGTGGAGAAGAATGTATGTGATAGCTTGATTGGTCTCTTACTGAACATTCATGACAAAACAAAGGATGATGTCAATGCACAGCGTGACTTGGTTGATATGAACATAAGGATCGAGTTAGCACCAAAAGAGACCGATAAAGGACGAACGTACCTTCCCCCAGTTTGTTACACTCTATCCAAGGCCGAGAGAAAGGCACTGTGCCAGAGCTTGCATGGTGTGAAAGTTCCATCATGTTACTCCGCCAGCATGAAGAAACTTGTTTCTATGGAAGATTTAAAATTAATTAGTATGAAGTCTCATGATTGTCATGTGCTGATGACACAAATGCTTTCTGTTGCAATTAGAAGTATTTTGCCGAACAAGGTCCGAGTGGCAATTATGAGGTTGTGTTATTTCTTTAACTCAATTGCTCAGAAGGTCATCGATCCCGAAGGACTAGTTGCTCTACAGGGCAAGGTGGGGACGACTCTATGTCATCTTGAGATGTATTTCCCTCTATCATTTTTTAATATCATGGTCCATCTCATTGTTCACCTTGTGAAAGAGATAAAGATATACGCCCTGTGTTCCTACATCATATGTACCCGTTTGAGAGGTACATGGGAATTCTGAAGTCCTATGTACAGAATCGATCTCGGCCAGAGGGAAACATCATCGAAGGTTATGCAACCGAAGAGGTCATTGAGTTCTGCGTCGACTACATAGCTCGGGTGGAACCGATAGGTGTGCCTCTATCTCGTCATGAGGGGAAGCTGGAGGGTATCGGGACCATCGGAAGGAAAGCAATCACTCCTGATCTGGATACGTACACTCAAGCCCATTTCACGGTCTTGCAACACATGACCGAAGTGTCCCAGTATATTGATGAGCACAAAGACATGGTACACCAACAGAATCTAAGTCGGTCGGAGGTTTGGATCACGAGATAGCACAACCATCGGTTCAATGAATGGTTAAATGTGTGAATCGTTGGGGGGTCATCAAGTGATGATATGCTGCGATGGTTGGCAAAAGGGCAAATATTTACAATTGTGACATGACAAGGATATGACATAAATGGGTACACATTTTATATGACAGCTCAGAATAGGAAGAGCACAGTCCAGAACAGCGATGTTCGCATAGATGTGTTTCACGAGCAGTTTAATACCGCTAGGCCAAACATAATGAAACGTGGGTTGAGCTCATACTATGGGTTCGTAGAGGAGATTTGGGAGCTCGACTATGTACTTTTCAAGATCCCTCTCTTTCGGTGCCATTGGGTCAAACTTCCACAGGGTGTGAAGGTCAACAAGTACGACATCACTACCGTGGGCCTCGAACGTGTCGGATACAAGGATGAACTATTCGTACTCTCTAAGAAAGCTGTTCAAGTTTTTTATGTAACAGACCTAGCAAATAAGAAACGCCACGTAGTTCTACATGGAAAAAGAAGGATTGTCTGTTGAGAATGTCGTAGACGAGGAAGAGTACAATCAATTTGACGAGTTGACTTCTTTCGGAGATGACATTAGGCTCGAGGAAGAAACCAGTGAGGAAGCTAACTATATGCGCGTCGATCATCATGAAGGGCTATATGTTCCATTGTAATTAAGAAATTATTCCATTGTAATTGATTCAGTAATTAAAAAATTATTCCATCTATGATTGTATCTGCTTTCTTGTTTTCAGAGGGCACGACTAGCATTTCCTGAGGTGAGCTGAAAAATAGAATATTTTTTAGCTATAGAAGCAACTATCACAAGCGGTTTAGTGGAACAAACCGTCTGTGATATATGTAGCACAGACGGTTATATCACAGGCACCAAAACATTTCGTCTCCCGCGCATGCGTCCCAAAACATTTCGCTTCCCGCACACGTGTCCAAAAATTTCCACCCTCCCATGCTGCTTATCACAGACGTTTCCATAATACAACCATGTGTGATATTGACTATATCATAGATGGTTCTATTATTCACCCCGATGCTGACGCTACCCCTTCCCTGACCCCGACGCTGACGCCGCGCCTTCTCCACGACCTCGACACCACACCTCCCTTCTTCACGTATCTACCGGTCCCTGCTGCTCCTCGACGCCACCCTACTGCTCGCCGGTGGCACTCGTCCCTACTGCTTATGTGCTTCCATCTCCCTGACGTCGCCGGTTCCTGCTGCTTCCCGACGCCGCCCTGCTACTCCCCGACGCCACCCTGCTATACTCCCCCGTCCTCCACGCTTGTGGGTTCTTCAATTGCCATCCGCTTTGTGAGTTGTTTCTATTTACAGGAGTGATTTACTTTGCATATATGTGTTGTGCTAGTCTAAATCTGAATTTGGATTAATTCTAGTACTAGGAGATATTGCATTGTACTGCTGTGGGTTCAGTTTACTGCTCAGTGATGATTTTTGTCATATTGTGAAATTAAATTGATTACAAATCAGACTTGAGCTGCTAGGATCACTTACTGTTGTCAGATTATATCTAATAGCTTGGCTCTGTTGCTTTCTGTTTTCGCCTGTGATTGATTTGATCATGTTATTCTGATCATGATTCTTGTGCACTGTTAATTTCATAACCTTCTGTTGATTGAAAGTAACTTTGCTATTTGGGATAATTCTTGACATAACCAGTAGAGCACTAAATTCTGAGCTCATAGTCTAATCCATTGTTATCATTTTTAATTAGTTAAGAATCTTGACAAAAGTATTGAGAAAGGCCAAGATTGTATCTTGTGCAACTCTAAAAAAGTATTTAGTTCTTTGGGTGTGTATCTTCTTCAGAGATGGCATCCACATAGTCTTCACCGCCCTCGCCGAATGCGTCTGGGGCTTCGATGGACTATGCACCGCCGTCGTCAAATGCGTCAGGTGCTCTGAAGAAAGGGGCCACTCAGTGACATGGCAGGGGAAAATCGAAAATGCCTGTGGGCCGAATGACCATCATGTAGATCACGGACAGTGGGGGTCCCTCTACAACCCAAGAAAGCAGCGGTAGCATTCCGGACCACCTGCGGGATACATGGAAGGGAACGAGTCCCCATCACCACACCAAGCTAGAAGTCTCTGATGAAAGTACAGAGAGACGAGCTGTGGGTTGAAATTTCAAGCTCGTTCGAGATCCCACCAGAATTCCTGGGACTCGTGCGATGAGAGGCATTGCTCGCGATGGGAAAAGTGTGGAATATATACCTTCAAGAGCACGCTTGCCACGGAGTACGTGAACAAGGATCAGACGCCCTTCATGAAGTATCAATTCGTATCGCGGGATATGTGGGACGCCTTTGTGCAGATGAAGAGACGGCCAAATTTCAGGAGCAAAGTGCGGCGCACAAGGCTATGTAGATAAAAAAACACCCACCCCCACAGACTCGGCACCACTGGGTACACGGGAAAAATCACGCAATGGGCAACGGAAGACGAGCAGGCAGCCCGGTGGGATGCCTCCCCGCCATTTGTTCAAATCATATACGAGCGCGCCCGAAACTAGTTAAGAGTGAGGTCATCAAGCACGTCTTTGGGCGTTATCTCTTTCAAAAACCTGGCAAATGAGGGAGTGATCCAACGTCTGGTAAGATATATCGAACTTCCTAGTTGTTAATAAGTCTATAATTTTGTAGGGTCTAAAATAACATGATGGGCTCTTGCAGCAAACATTGACAAACGAATCTTTCCAAGGCTCCTTCAAAGCAGTCAGGGAGAGGGATATGCTATCCATGGCCCTCAAAAACAAGGAGCAACCGGGTCGCACGTGAGGCCTTGGGGTTTACGTACCTTGGAGGCAGAGATTCCCATACGACTCCGAGGCGTATAGGAGTTGAAAGAGATCCAAGGTCGCGCGCAAGGAATGGTTGAAAGAGGATCTTCGTGCGGAGATTACTACAAAGATTAGTGCAAAGTTTAGTGCAGAATATGGAGGACAGATAACATCATTGCAGGAACAAATGGATCGACTCATCAACCAGCCGTAAGCCACCCCCGTGATTTTCGGAGCCAGTCCTCCTCAATATCGGAGTAGCATCACGTCCACACATATTTCTGAACATGGCGACGTCTGATTACCTATCGATGATATTCAGGTAATGTACATCTCTAGAATGCTCCAAAGATAGACCTATAGGACGCCTTAGCTAATTGTACATATATCATTTTGTAGGAGCCCACGCCTTGCAAGATCCAAGTGAGGCTGGTTGGGTCTATTTCTATTGATGCTGGGTGGGGGATGGCATTTTCATGCTAGGAAGGGACAGTGCTGCACAGTGTTTAGCTACTGCAGGGTTACACCAAGGTCCAAGTGGACATTGTACATGACAACTTCACAGCCGTCCCACTGGACAACCCCTCGAACGAAGACATCATGACACTAGGGGAGGTCGTGCATTCTTTTGTCTAGTGGCCCAAGTGGGACATCACACTGGACCCTACAGTGTCGCGATCCCCACACGACCATGTCTCTCAAACAGAACCCTCAATGACTCCACCTCAACCCCCGCTTCAGAAGGCCTCCATATCGGCTACCGTGGAGACGGCGTCGAAGAAATAAGAAAAACGTGTCGAGTCATCTTCCAGGAAGACAAATAGCACACGAGGTGCTAAGAGCAAATAGAAGAAGATTAAGGCACCTCACAAGCCTGGGACATTCTCCCTTGGAATGTCGTTGGACACTGACACAATGTTATGCAACATTGGTTTGGCTTGCGGGACTTTGTATGCTTGGTACATGCGGTAGACCGACGAGGAGAGGGAAGACCGGCCTACTGGATTCATCGTCAGCTACACGGAGAACCATTTCCTCCACAAGGCGGGCTACTTTGTTGTAGGCTTCGAAGACTTATTTGATCTATTCAACCTCGACGCCTCACTTCTACGATGCTGGACACTGTAAGTGTGTACAATCAAGTTCTACATTCACACAATACCGATAAATATCATAGCTCATTGCTTATGTATAAACACATGATGCAACTAGCCCAGCGATCGTGAGAACCGGTGGGTTTCCTCGACCCACTGTTGATCTCTAAGCAATGCATCAACGAAGATGCATCTTACATCGAGAAATACATAACGAAGGGGTTGCTTACTCACAGTGATAAGGACTACATATTGGTGCCCTACAACCAGACGTAAGTGCTTCACTACTTGCTATACAAATTTTATTTGTACATTATACACAACACGAACTTAGGTTTAATGACTATAGCGACATACATGAATAGGTAGCACTGGATCCTTTTAGTCATTGTACCAAAGTGGAACAAGGTAATATACCTTGATTCCCTAGTCAACAAACACCACGACTTCACCCTTGTGCAAAAAGTACTCGACAGGTATGCTAATTTCCTCTGTACATAACTCTATTGTCGTCTTCATTCGTTTGAAATGGCTGACGATAACTTTTTGGAATCAAATAGGCCGTTCAAAGCCTATGTTAATGGGGAAGGGAGACACAAGGAACCGAGCGCCACACTGTGACACATGACGTAATTTCTGGTACCCGCTACAGCACAATAATCCTATATCACACTTCGTAACCTGACCTCTCGAACTGACTATACCTATATATGTAATTCTATTTTTGTAGTTCCACCAGCAACTACTATAAGGCAACATATGTGCATTCTGCGTTTGTCGTCATATACAGGAAATCATGAGAGCTAAGATGAAGGATCTAGGGGTTTGTCAGTCAATCTCGCAATAATCATTTCCTAATTACCAATTTAAATATAAGCTTACTACTTTACTCCTAGCGACAGGGCATCACAATCGATGAAAGAACATTCGATCTGGCCCAACTCTCGGATGTTCGAGGACGGCTCGCCACCTTCATCATGGGGGAGATCATTAACCCGAATGGAGAGTTTTACAACGGAGACAACGAAGAATTGTAATTCTAGCGACAATACATGAACATTCTTTTGTAATTGATATTGAGTTTTAAATCACTTTTAGTTGTTCTATATAAAATCAATTGTGATTTATTTGTTTTCTGCTTGCTTGTTTTCAGAGGGCATGGCTAGCATTACCTGAGGCTAGCCAAAAAACAAAAATATATTTAGGTATACAGCGAACTATCACAGACGGCTACCACCAACAACCGTTTATGATATGTATCCAATCACAAATGGTTATTTACCGTCTATGATATGTATCCAATCACAGAAGGCAACCACCAACAACCGTATGTGATATGTTGGATATCACAGACGACTATTTTTACTAACCGTCTGTGATTGGGCTGTGATATGTATCCAATCACAGATGGCTACTATCAACAACTGTCTGTGATATGTCGGATATCACAGATGGCTATTTTTACTAATCGTCTCTGATTGGGCTGTGATATGTATCCAATCATAGACAGCTACCACCAACATCCGTCTGTGATATGTCGGATATCACAGACGGCTACCACCAATAACCGTCTGTGATATTTATGATATCACAGATGGTTAGTAAAAATAACCGTATGTGATATGTATCCAATCACAGATGGTTGGTACATATAACCATCTGTGATAGTTGGTCTTTACATACGGTTTATACCAGAAAACTGTCTGTGTTATAACTTATCATAGACGACTCAAAAACCGTCTGTGATAAACGCCTGTTATCGCAGACATGTAAAATCAAACAGTTCAGAAACCGTCTGTGATGACGGTTTAGAACCATCTGTGATGACCCTTTCGATAGTAGTGAGCGTGACATGCCCTCCAAGGCAGCCTACGGTAGCACAGCAGGGTGCTATGTTGTGGTGGCTCTATGATCATATAGGCATTCGACTAGCTATCCTACCACATTAAGTGCTAAGATGGACACGTGGGAACGCGAGGGCTTACCCAGAGTCCAAGCTAGGAAGGAGGTCGGGTGCGGTGACGAGGTGGGTGCTTTCTAGGCCGGCAAGGAAGAAGATGGACATTCCGGTGTCCTTGGTCCATGGACATAGAAAAGGATAGGAGCATCTGAAAGAAGGCACAGAGGTGATCACAAAGCATCCTGAAGGGCGAGGTCAAAGCTCATCTGAGTAGGCAGATTTCATCCGGCGGGGTCATGACCGTCACTGGAGATGACGACGACACGGCTCAAAATTCGTGTTCGCCCGAAGGGAACAAGGAGAGAAAGTTAAGGTTTTTAAGAGAGGAAGTAGGAACATGAGATGACGTGCTCTGGTAAGGATTAAATAGCAAGGAGAACAAGAACGAGCATGGTGACGTCGAGACATGATCATGCACGAGATTTCGCTAGCGGGAGTGCAACTCGACGCATTTCATCCTTGATGTGACTACCTTACGGTGCTTGGAGAGGGTGCACAAGGCTCAATGGTGCTAGACCTACTATTGACGAGGATCTAATAATTCTCAATTAATTAAACTATTTACCTATAATATTCGTTATAGATAATATTGCCTTTATACATCCTTCAAAGGTACCCTTCATCATCAATAATGAGCAAGATTATATATATCTAGTGATCATAAGCTATTCTACGATCACCTTGTATGGTCGTAAGTCATCCTACTACCACCTCGTAGTCCTAAGTCCTACTACGAATACCTTATGGTCGTAAGCCTTATTACAACCAGGCCAATCACAACCACTCTATGGTCGATAAGAACCATAAACATGTGGACCCAATCGACTAGAGACCTCATACATAGTGTCTAATTACACGCAGTAGTAAATATGTGAAGTTATCCTTTAGCACAACTGCACGTATTAATCTCTATCTCAGGCATAACAGCAAGGCGAACGTGGGGGTATTGTCTTTCTAACAATAACTACCATCAACGTGTGTTATTCTTCAACCGTTAAGGCGCCTTCTGACATGGGCAATTGCCACCCCCTCATACACTATATAAAGGATAATGCCGGTGGATAGAGTGAAGGAAGTGACACAAGTAACAGAATAGACATAAGTCATTAGAGCTTTCGGTGACTTCTCTCTTGTTGTAATCACAATCATTACAAGAACACATGACTAGGGTTGTTATTCTCCTAGGAGAAGGTCCGAACCTATCTAAATCCCTATCTCATTTCTGTGTAGTCTACATCAAGGAAACCCCTTTAGCATTTCATAAGTTCGATATTAAAGCTATCTCTTGCGCAGAGAGAGAGAGAGAGAGAGCGAGCGAGAAGAGACTACGGCTAGGGGAGAAGATCAATAGGGAGGGCTGCATGGGCCAGGTGGGTTGCAGCATGGGGGAAGAAGGAGAAGGAGGGTTGGCACACGACTGGGCCAATGAGAGGCAAGAGATGCTGGGCCATGCTAGTGCTAGGCTTCGGCTTGTGGGCCAGCTAGGCTGAGGGGAAAAACATAGAAGGAGGAAGGGGCCGGTGGGGTGGAATATGGCCCGAGGAGGAAGATTGAAAAAGGAAAGGAAATTGGAATTTTGGTTTGAGAGTGAAAGGGTTTGAATTTGAGAATTTCATAATCGTGTTTGAATTTGAATTCAAATTTAGTGGAGTTTTAGCATTCCAATTTACCTATAGATTTTTATAATTTAATTTAGAGCAAGGATTTTGATTTGACTATTTGAAATGCAACCAAGTTTTTGTAAATTCACAAAATGCATCAAAAGTTTTTGAATATTCATAAAATTCAATTAAATTTCACAAAGTTCAAATTTGGGTTGTTACATGCTCCCATCCCATGCTTGTCGCCTTCAATGTTCACCTAAAAACAACAACAAAGCAAGGGTGAGTCCAAGACTCAGCAAGTACATAATAGAACAATAAACATACACAATATAAGCTTATTATTCATGTATTCCATCATCTTCATTATCATCTTTTTATTAGTGCAATGCAATTCTATACTACATGCTCATTTGCTCTTCTCATAGCTTATACCAGTATAGCATGAGTGAACACTGACGGGTATTCACCTATCATAAGCCCGTCCTCATCAGACCGGGGGTCTTTCCACTCCCGTGGAGGCCTACCACCCGAGGTCTTATATGTCCACCCGAGGTAGTCTCTCTTTCATGACATGATGTGTACATGATGCAAATGCAATTGTTCCATCGTTCATTACCATGTTCCATCATCATCATATTACCATCATTACCATATCATTATCATATCATCATAAAGATATTATAATAATCATGGATATAACATAAACATATCATGACAAATTAATCAATAAAGATAAGTGACACACAATCCTATGCATACCGCTTTACCATGCACTTGCCTTTTAGCAACGAAAAACAGAATAATGCGAAGGCGGCACCGAATCTGAAGGAGCACTCCCCGGACAAAGCCAATACTCATCTCAAAAGCTTGCAACAACAATACAATAGCATAAAGCAAATTGACATCGCTCCTAAGCGCAAACCCGACATAATTAACACCCCTTCATGAGACAACCCACCCATTGTCCCGATGATTAAATAGCCATAACTACCAATTCTGGAATCCAAACATAGCAACCATATGAGTTCTAGAATCTAAACAAACTTTGGTATATTTTCCTAGTTATGCAAATTTCCTAAATAAGTTGTCTAAGCCCTTGTTTTAACATCGAAGGTCAATGTGATACATTACTAAACAATAGGCTTATCAATTTTATATCTATTTTTTTCTAAAACGTAAAAAGTAGCAAACCTTACCACTTATGAAAACTAGGGAAAATTACCTATTTTTTTTTCTAGTTATGACCATAACTTAATTCAGCCATCTACTGTATGTAATAAGGCAAACAACACATCTGCTACCAACGGCAATGGAATTTTGGACAGTAGCCCTCCCGAAGCCATAACGCCTACATTCCTCAACCAAAACCTGTGTTCTTGCACTCTATAGAAAGCTTAAACAATAACATACAATATTCATAATATAAAAAGCTACAAAACGGGACGTAGATATCCGAAAACTCCCCCACAATGCTCAGTGGCGCACTAAACCGAAACAAATCATAAACAAACAACCAATCCCGCGATGATCTACCATAAACTTTGATTAACCACTCATATAATATTGCAGCAAAGGTTATCACGTCGTTACTCTCAAAAATGGACGATAGAGACGACATGAGCGTAAAACCCTAAATTTTCTTCTCTTCTTCTACCTTCTTCCTTCTTCTTCTCTGCCTTCTTCCTTCCAGCCGACCTCTCTCTCTCTCTCTGCCGTCCCTTCCCTCTTTTTTTCCTTCTGCTGGCCACGCACAACAAGCAGCTATGGCAGCAGGGCAAGCAACGCTGCAGCACAAAGCTATGGCAGAAGGACAAGCAACGCTGCAGCACAAAGCAGCACAGCAACCAGAGCAGCAACGCTAGCAACTAGCGCAATAGCCATGCAAGCATGCAGCGGCCAAACCAGCAGTAAGCAGCGGCAGCATGCGGCCATATGCATGCTGCCGGGAAAGCTAGCAACGGCGGACACGTGGCAACGTTTTACCGCTTCGGCAGCAGCGGCGCAGGGTGACGGCGGCAGGGGAAGGCGGTGGCAGCTAGGGCAGCAAGATGGAGGCGGCTAGGCTTGCTTACGTTCATGCAGCAGCGGCAGCAGCTGTCAGGGCTGCATACGTGCATGCAATAGGCAATAGCGACATGGCGCAACAGGCAACACAGGTAGCAGGCGGCGGCGCGCGTCAGCGCTAGGGCAGCACACGGCGCGTGCGTGAGTCCATGGCCAGCACGCCATGCACGCCGAGGCCATCACGGTTTTGGATCGGCCTGACCCAACTCCTCTCTCTCTCTCTCTTTTTCTTCTTTCCTTCTTTCATGCTATCCAAGCAAACGGAATATTACAATATTTTAAGTACTAACTATATTTTTATATATGCGTACGTTAGTACAACATAATTTGCAGATTTCATTGTGTTACAGTGTACCGGCTATGTATACACGTGCCATATGTGTACTGCAAGTCTAATTTATTGTTTAATATATTTGTTTCACGTGATCCACGCGTTAATACCTCTATGGCTCTATATATAATATATGTCATGCCTATTTACACAAGATGAGATCGACACTGATATATATGAATTAATTATTAATCCATGTGATATTTGCAGACGAATTAATTAAACTAAATATAGCGTGGCAGGTTGAGGGATGCTAGCTATGTATTATTGGATTTGGAAGAGCTAGCTGTTAATTATAGGAAAAATTAGTTCAGTAGCATCGCTTTCGGGCGTATTTAGAGAAATAACATTTTTTTGGTGATGTAGTGCAAAATAGCACTCCAAAAACTCAAAATTACTGGGAATAACATTGCTGTCAGTTTGACTGCCGTTGAACGATGTCGGACAGGTAAAAAAAACGAGTATACCCTTCCGAAAATGATGGATCTGGCTGCAGAGGTCTCGAAGAATGGATCCCAGAGTGGTTTTCTTTGGTGGGCCAATTGTACTGCTCGATGACAAGACTACATTTCCTTAGGGATTAAACCAACAGACTATTGATGTGCAGTTAACCAGAAGTTAATCCAAGTGTACATGCATGCAAAGCTGACAACAATTAACATATGCCCAGTTATCCCTAGTAGATTAACCATTCCAAATAACAAGTTCAAATTCATTATTATCCTAGCTCATACGTTGACGCTGTTGTCTACTATAAAATTAACTTTTGTCCAGATTTATCTTAATCATAAGGAATCACAAAATACCAAAGGTGAAGATAACACTGGAATGGTTGCTTGTTGCGGAACAAATGGCCAAGATTTCGGCAACATCACTTCGGCGGCACACTGCCATGCTATAGCACATGTTCTACAACAGTGTTACTGAACACGAACCGGGTATGCTCTGCCACAACAAAGATGCCAGAATCTCTACTCAACAAGAACAGTCATGTAGAAATTTTCCGGAAAAGCGTGTAATGCTCACTCGGAGCACATCCATCTCCAGTGGAAGCCGGCTTCCGCCGGTGTTGTGGCGTAGCGCGGCACGACGCCAGCGTAGAGAAATAGGCAGCGGAAAAGGGAAACAAGAATCTTGGCCCTCGCGTACAAAAAGGTGGCATCTTTGGGCGGCGGTTGGGGCTACATTAACGGGAATTAGCGTTGTGTCATTGTAAGCTTTATTAGTACCAACAAATTTACAAATAATCCGATCCCTGAGCAGTGCAAGAACAAGAACCGGATTGAACAGGAAGGGGTGCTCAAGAACAGTGGGGAAGGGAAATATTTGTGGCTTACCAGGAGATTCCGTTTTTTTTTATGCGGAAGAGCTGAGGAGGAGGAGAAGAGCGCCGCCTGTGAGGGAGGGCGAGAGAGATGGTCCGCTGTCGGGAGGGAAAAAGACTAGAGCGGCGGAGCGGCTGTGAGCTCGAGAGGCTATAGTCAAGTTGTTTTTTTTTTTTTTGCGAATCACCCGGTACAACACAAAGACGTCCACACACACGCACACCACCACACGCGACGCCTACGGAAGACTGGACGAGCGGAGCTTGAAGAAAAAATGACGAAGTCACCACTGGCGCCTCATTTGTGACTGGCACGTCGCCTCCCACTTAACGAAAATCCTCCTAAAAGAGACACACAGGGCCAAACCTGGGATTTGAACCCTGGTGGGCTGGGGGTACAACTACCTCCACTAACTACCCAAGCAAGACTTGGTTCTCGAGGCTAGTCAGGTTACCACTGTTTTTTTTAAGGAAAAGTCGGGTTACAGAGAAGAGGGGCGGTGCTGACATTTCTTTGCTCTCTCTCTCTCCCCAGCCCATCCAGCGTGATTTAACTGTACTCAAACTGACGGCAATGTTATTTCCATTAATTTTGAGTCTTTGAGGTGCTATTTTGTACTGCGTCACCAAAGCAATGTTATTTATCTAAATACGCCTGAAAGAGATGCTACTAAACCAATTTTCCCTTATATATATATATATATATATATATATATATATAGAGAGAGAGAGAGAGAGAGAGAGAGAGAGAGAGAGAGAGGTGTTTCATGCACGATGGTGCCTACTCAAAAAGGTTTTGAAACTCAAAAAATTGGAATGTTACAAACCTTCTCCCCTTAAAGGAATCTCGACCCCGAGATTCAAGTTAGCTAGAGAAAAGGCTAGGAAACCTGGCTTTCAGCTCTTCTTCATGCTCCCAAGTTGCTTCACTTTCTGAGTGATTGCTCCACTGAACTCTGCAAAAACGAACGGTCTTACTTCTGGTTAAACGTTCTGCCACATCCAAAATCTTAACTGGTTGTTCCTTGTAAGTGAGATCCTCTTTCAATTCAATTGAATCTAAGGGAGTTTGCTCGGTTGGCACACAAAGACATTTCTTCAGCTGCGAGATATGAAAGACATCATATACTACTACTAACGACTGTGGCAGTTCAAGTTGGTAACTAACCTCTCCTCGGTGCTTCACAATCCTGAAAGGGCCGACATATTTAGGGGCAAGCTTCCCTTTGGTATGAAACCTTCTAACACTTTTGAAAAAAGTCGGTCCGCAAGTCCTCATGAACTCTGCTAGCTTAGACTGTCCATGGTGGCTATGAGCAATGGGTGTTGCATTGCTGTTGGCTTGGTTGTTGTTCATGTTCTGCATTTGATTCATCGTTATATACACCATCTGAGTCTGGATGGCCATGAATGCTCCAAAGTTCTACAAATCTATCGACGGTGCTTGAGGTGGAACTACTCCTAGAGAGGTTTGTTTACTTCCCTCTGCTCCATTGGCTCCATTGGTTCCTGACCCACTAGCAGTGGCATTGCGAGTTTGAACCATCTGGCGGAAGCTCCAAAGAATTAGATAAGGTAACATGCATAAGGTAAGTTAAGAACTAATTAATCAGGGGTGGGTTTAACCCAACAACGACAGCACAAAGAACTTCAACTAAAACAACTATTTATTAATAAGGGTCTTAGCATGGCTGCAACAAGTGCCTAAGGGCTCTTGGAACTCATACTGCACACAAGAAAACGAAAGCAAACCTAACACAAAATCTAACGTCTATAGGACGACACTACTAATCTTAAGCTGACGCGGCTTTCACACACTGAGCTTCAACTGACCAAGTCTAAATCTCAACTGCCTCACTCACTGAGGTGACTTCCACAGTCACGATGGCGCTCTTCCCTGCCGTAGGCTAACGGACGAGCAGGCATCCCCGCGAACTGATCCTGATGACCTGGAACTGGCGCAACAGGAATAGGTGGCTCGAGTGCAGGCACGACCGGCTCTGGATCCTCAGGCTCCTCAAGTAGACGTTCAAGTGTCTCCTATGAGTACAAAGCTTCCTCCAGCTCTGCAATCCTCTTTTGAGCTTCAACATCTCGTAGGCTCCTTGTAGCCCTGTAGTAGTAGTCTCCAAGACTTCCTCCTAGGTGGCAACGAAGTGAGCAAGGTGAACCACGATAGCATCTTCTTCTCCATCGGTGGACGGATAGCAGGCTGGACAATCCACTACGGAGGAGCGGGGATGAATGCGAAAGAGTCAACCCTTCAACTCGTCGGCGTAGATGTTGCACACTCGTAGGATGGCAAGATGCGAAGACTCCTGGATCCCTTCATCAAAGATGTATAATGCACTAGTCTAGAATAAAGGTAGTGCACACAGTGATGTTCATGGGACAACTAGCCTTGGTATCCTCTCTGGCGTAGATCGTCAGTCGACACAGCACACCATGACCCTAGCCATTCACCATCTAGTTGGTGTCTCAGTAGAGTGGCCTCTCAAATCCTCCAAGTACTTGTAGAATCTTCCATAACTCAGCAGTGAAACCTCTGGTATGCTCTCCATAGGTGTGAAGCCGTGCCATCTAAAAAAGACAGGCAAAAGGTAAGAACCAAATTAAAATTAGCGGATAGAAGACTTTCAGTAATAGATGAGTCAAGAGAGAGAAAAGAGAAGACAAGCATTTCGTTAATCCTGTAAGTTAATTTTTTCTTTAGAAAATAGTTTTGAATTTCTTAAGGATGGCCGATCTAACTAAGGTCAAGACCTACAATCAGTATAGCTCTGATACCACCTCTGTTAAGACCCAAATATGCAAATCTGGACCCTCTATGTATGATGCACTAGTCCAAGATCACGCTAGTGCACACAGTGTCACCATAGATGAATATCATTCCACACAAGATGAATATAAGAATAAACGACTAATTTGATTAATAAATAACAGTTGTGACCTTATGATCGACTTTACACTTATTGAGCCACGCAGGGCTAACACTAAATAAAGAGACGATAGTGGAACGAAAATAACTTCAGCGGGAACCCATCTACTTGTTACAGGCAACCGACTAGGATCAAGACCTAGTGATCACCCTCCTCGTAAAGCTCCTCTTCGAAAGCAGGCGAAGACTCTTCCACTTCAGCTGAATGATTACAGCAAGAATGAGTACTCTGGGTACTCAATAAGTTTTACCACAGAATGCAATTATAGATGATAGCTTATTCCAAAAGAAGTGGCTTCAATGGTTATTTTGCAAAAAGCAATATTTGCTATTGAATACAAATAATTGATTGAAAGTGTAATTTTAAAAAATAAAACAATAATAGTTTAATAATTATTTTCACAAAGGACATAAAGCTTATCAATTTCTTTCACACAGCCTTATGAGTTTAACCACACAACTGTCCCTTCCCAATGGTTATATGAGAATTTATCCCTCGTGTGAAATCCCTGAGAATGTACATGATCGCGGACGCAACTATTCGAATAGATTGATTAACACTCTGCAGAGGTTTGTATACTTTACCCATAAGATATAACTAGTGTAGCTAGCACCAATCATAACAAAACCTTTTCGAAACTCATCTTGACAATTGACCCTTCCGATGTGTTTTACCGTCGTACCAACCCTGATTAAGTGCTTTGGTCCGACGCATATCGTTGGACCTAAAGACGGCGAACCGCTCATAAATGTGACCCGACACAGTAGTACGCACCTCCACCCTGGCACACAGTCTAACCTACATGTCTGAGTAGTCAATGCCAAGACTCCGTAGCTTGCTAAGTTAGGCCTGTCCCATATCAGGTATGTGGTCGTACAGTTATGGCTCAGTTCAATGGCGCATAAAGTTAAGTCCTTAATTGACCAAGGCGAGACTGCCCAAATTCTAACCAAATTACCAAGATTCATATTTTTCGAAGCACGAAGTTCCACCATATCACCATTCTTTCCACTCACCTCAGTCTAAATCTTTTCCCATCCTGTTGGTTAAGTGCAACACATGCCATCAACGAGTAACAGCACACAACAAACAGTCTTTACACATGATTCGATAATCACTTAGTCAAGTTTAGATTTGCAACTAAAAATGATATCAATAATCTATTGCATAGCTAAGCAGACTATTCGTGTCTAACCTCTTTCGAGTAGAACAGCGAGAAGAATTTGGGATCGAATTCTTTTTAGAGGGATAGAATGTAATATCCTGCTTAAAAAGCAAGAATTAAGAATTTATGAATTAATAATTAAATTCAGAATTTAGATGTGGGCGTTTGGCCCATGGCCGGCCACCCCACACTAGAGCTGGGAATTGGGTCGTGCGCGTCGCAAGACGCCCGCCCACCGCGCTTGGGTCGCATCGCGCGTCGCGGCCGCCCGGCCACCTCGCCGTCGCGCCGCCCACCTCGCGATCGGTCGTGCCTGTGCACGCCCAAAGCCCGTCGTGCGTGGTCGTGCCGTGCGGCCCAAGCCCAAATTTCTAAGTAACTATTGACGGCGAGACGGCGGCAATGACCACCATCTTCATTCTTCTCGTGCGGTCGTGCTCGCCTCATTAAAAACCTAGTTAAAATTAAATTAATTGCGTAAAAACATGAGCACGAAAATATTTCGGGGAAAATGTGAAATTTTCTTAATATTTTACAAATACAATGTTATTGCCTCGTTAAAAACCTTACGCCCAGTGGGGTTCCCGAGTAAGGAAAAGTGTACAAGAACAACATGTGTACATACCGACTACTCATCAATATCGAGATCGCTCATGCGTCAAGGTCGCAGACGCTGCGCGATCTCAAGATCCTCCGCTTGATGTCGTTGCCGCTCTTTAGCCAATTCCCAATCCTTGGCGCATGTGATTGCCTCCACCATCCTAGGCGTGAGGGATGATCTTCTTTCTTCAATTATTCTCCCCGCCATGCCGAACGTTGCTTCAAGATACAAAGTGGACACCGCACCAACGTAACATCTCGTGTGAAATGTGATAGTACACGAAATATCCGCTTGTTGTTCTTCCACCACTGAGCAAGTCTATCTTTCCACCGAAAGGTCGATCGATGTTTGCAAAATCATGCTCCGTAGTGGTTTAGCTCGAGACAGAATTCCGCTTGGGGTCGCTTTGAGGCCGAGGACGAAGAACCGACTTGCCCTTTAGCTTCTTCCACAAGTGGGATGTCAAGCTTTTCTTTCCTTGTTGCGCTTGTTGTGAGGCCTCCGATCCCGCTCATCGCGAATTTGTCATAATACATACGGAAAACACGAAAAAGTTCCTCTTTGACATGTGCAAAAGCTTCCGAGTAATCAAGATCAAGACATTCACCTATTCCCTCCATACCGATCTGCAAACCTGACAACTTTTTCGTAGGATCGAAAATGATAGCAAAGCAATACACATGTGAAATAGACTCAAAATATTTAGTAAATTTTGTCTCCATTAGTGCGACAGCATGATTTAAAAGGGGATCCTTCCTAGATTTGGCAATCTTGTCTGCAATTAACCAAATAAATTCTATAACTAAGCAAGAGGTAGGGTAATAAACACCAGATAACATCTTTGTTGCTTTATAAAAAGGTTGTAAAAACTGTAAAAAATGACTAGCAATCTGCCAATCTGAATTGGTAACTACCAATTCATTTTTTTCAGAGTTAGCATTGACAAAAACATATATAATATGTTCGTATTCTTGTACTTTCTTTAACATGATGTAGGTCGAGTTCCACCTCACCTTCATGTCAAGACCGAATTTTCTTGGCTCCTTCCCATTGGTCGCAGCATACTCGAACCTCGGCTATCACTTGTGGGGAATTTGTGAGGTAGCGAATGGCGTCGCGACATTGTTCAAATATCCGCCAATCGCTTCCATACCGCCTTGAACAACAAGGTTCAAGATATGGCATACGATCTCGTGGAGAACATAACCACCAATATATGTCCGCAATCTTGGGGTGAGAGTGTTCATAGCAGAGTGTTCACGATGCGTTATCAAGAGTGATAGAAACAATCTTATTATCTATCTTAAAATCATCAAGTACGTGTAGTATACGCCAGCAATAGCCTCTCCGTGTGTGATTCGTTAATTGGCTTAAACCCTATGACTCTCTTGTTTAGTTTGTAATTATCGTCTAAATAATGGGCTACAACACTAAGGTAGGCACTTCTCTAGTGTGATGATGTCCAAATGTCCAAGTTATAGCAAAAGAGAACCGAACTTGTAGGAATTGTTCTTTTAGCTCGCTAGTTGCTTATGATACATTCGTAAAATATCGATGTAGTGGTTCTCCTACTAACATGTTGGTACGTGGGCAAAAGCCGTTGGATCATTTTTCGAACGCGCTTTCACCCATCCTAATCGGTTGATCTTCCGCAACAATATATCTAGCGATTTCCTCACGCGTAAAGCGGGTTGTATACCCAAGTACTTACAGAGCCATCGGCCTCGAAGTTTAGCTGCGTTTGTACTCCTCCCCCTCGGCTCTGCGCCCCGATCTTGCGCAAGCATGCCTTGTAGTGCCGGTTCAAGTGCCCTGTCCCTGCAGCTGTACGAGCACTTAATTTAGCTTGACAATAATTACATGTTGCGATATCTACCGTTTGGCCGTCATGGATTTCCTGGCTCCAGGTCATGTGCTTCCAACAATTCGCCCTTCGTCCAGACCCGCCAATGTTGCCGTCTGTGGATGCGGGGGAGAACTCTGGAGTCCCCATTGGCTCCGGACCGCCCTGGTACTCCTCGTAGCCCTCCGTACCGTCCATATAACTGTCATCCATGCCGTAGTCTCCCATGCTTGGCGACAGCTGGCGAGCATCAACGGGAGTCGGAGCCGGAGGAGGACTAGGGGAGCGACGGCGAGAGCTTACACTAAGTCGTCCCGCTGTTCTTTTCGAGCTCCGATTTTTTTGCATACTGCTTGATTGCTCCCTGGAACTGCGGCTTCTTGGTAACATGGTGATTAATTAATAAATAAGAAATATAAATGCAATAAATATGCTTGTGAAATTAGAAGTAATAAATAAATAAATAAAGGGAGTGAAGAAATTGTTGTGATGCTCGGAACAATAAATATCCCGGGAACTGTGATGCTCGGAAGAAATTGCAGAGCGGAGGGAGTGAAGAATGAAGCAATGCGATTATGCTGGGAAGATGCAGAGCGGAGGAAGTGAACTTATAAGGAAAAATACGAACGTTACTTTCTGAACGTTACTCTTCTGATCGTTATTTTCTAAACGTTTCTGATCGTTATTTTTTAAATGTTGCATGCGAACGTTAGTCTTCTGTGTAGAATCAACTTTTTTTCACATCATCTTGCTCTTTTGTCTGTCCGACCGCCTCCTCCATTCTTTTTTCCCACCGTCCAAGCATTCTCCGTCTGCCACGTCGCCTGACGCCGGCCCCGCGTGTCAAATCTCGGTCACCCCGTGCCCCAAGGCTACAGCCTACAGCCTACAACTAGCTAGCCCCCCTTTATTCCCTCCCTCCGGGACCCACGCGGCACGCCCTCCCTCCCCCCACCGCGCCCTCCCGGCTCCTTCCCTCAGTCCCTCTCTGCCCTCCCCATCCCCGCCCTCCCCCACCACGCCCTCGCTTCCCCCACCGCGCCCTCGCTCCCTCTCCACCCTCCCCCACCGCGCCCTCGCTCTCTCTCTGCCCTCCCCCACCGCGCCCTCCACGCCCTCCCCGCCGCTCCACCTCCCCGGGGCCCTCTCCGCCCTCCCCGTCGCTCCGCCTCCCCGAGGCCCTCTCCGCCCTCCCCGCCGCTCCGCCTCCCCGGGGTCCGCTCCACCTCCGCCGCTTCCCCGTGCTGTGCTCACCTGCGGGCTGCGGTCCTGGGTCCGGCGGTGCTCTCCGAGGCGGCGCGGTGCTCCTGCATCGGCCCGAGTCCGGCGGTGCTCCCCATCGACGGGAGGAGGCGGCGGTGCTCCCATCGGCCGGGTCGCGGGGCCGAGGCGAGCGACGCGCGAGGAGGCCAAGGGGCGGGCGGCGGAGGCGAGGACGCCGCCAGCCCGTCGTGCGAGGTCCCGAGGAGGTGGACGACCGCGCCGCTCCCTACGCCTCTACGCACTGCTCGGCCTCGGCCACGCCGCCTCCTACCTCTCCTCTTCTCCCCTGCGCGTGCGCCGCCGCCGTGCGCCGTGGCTGGCGTGCGGGCGCCCGAGCACGGCGACGCCACGCGGCGCGTGCCGCGCCGCCGTCGCGTCTTCGCAGCCCCGCCCAGCCGCCGTCCGTCGTGCCAGCCGGCCCGCCACGTGGCGTGCCTGGGCCGTTCTTGGGCCGTGCCGAGCCGGCCGGGCCTCGGGCGGGCACGGAAGGACCCGGCCCGACTCCCAGCTCTACCCCACACTAGAAGAGGGGGAAGGCCAGCTGCCCCAAACCCTAGCTGCCGATCCTTCCAGTAGCCGCCCCGCCCATACATTTTCCCCCTGTGTGCCCCCTGCTCCCTCCTTGTGTGCGCCGCTTGTCCTAGCCTTGCCGCAGCCCTGAAGTCCCTCTGGCCTCTGCATGCTTGCAGCCCTCCAATACCTGCAAGCAACAGAGAGAGAGAGAGAGAGAGAGAGAGAGAGAGAGAGAGAGAAGAGATAGATTAAAGAAAAGAAAACATGCATGCATGCGTGAGTGCTTGTGCTGCATGTAATTGATGGTGTGCTGCTAGGATTCTCTGTGCTGATGCGGCAAAGGGGACACTAGGAGCAAGAAGAGAAGGAAGAAAGAAGGGAAGATAGAAAAAATCATGGGGTTTTCGTGATCCGTTGTGATCTTTAAGGGTAACACCTATAAATCCCTACGATGTGCCATGGTTTAGTCGCTGTATTGTAGATCATTTTGCTCAAGGAGAGATTGATTTTCAGCATGCCCTAGTTCGTTGAGGTTAGACACCGAACCTTGCGGGAGTGATTAGGGACATTTAGAATCGAATTCAGAGGTTGGTCTAATTATATAAAAGTTAGATAATCTCGTTACTTTTCAGGAAAGTCTAGATCATTAAAATTTGAGTAGTGAGCAAAAAGATACAGCCTCAGGAAGGATGCTATCCAGATTCTAGATGTAGCTGGTAGACGTCATGATGATGGGTTGGTTTCGTGTAGTAGATGGTAAAATTAATTATTGGTATAAACTTGAATAATGTAGGAAATCTTGTGTAGTTTTTAGAACTCATATTGTTTTTATACTTTCAAGTTGTAGAATTAAAGATATAAAATTGTGAAATGGACTGTTCTGATAGATTCTGAAACGCTCTTCGGGTAAAGAAACGAGATAGAAAATGATAGAATTAGGGGTTCGTCATAACTAGGAAATTGTAGGTTTTTTGTGGGGATTCCAGAAAGTCTTAGATGGTTGAATTTGAACTTCTAATGTATAAGTTAGCGTCATTTTACTACTGGGACAACGGGTAGTGCATCTGGTAGTTTTGGTTTTTTGGGTCAATTTGGCGTAGATGTGTGAGGACTTTAGAATAAAGTGTCGATGCTATAAGGTTATGATATTTGTCCAGGGAGTGACGTCTCTTGTGCTTTGCATTCACTTCGTTATCCAGCTTCCCAGGAATACTGAGACAAGTGCATGGTATATAGTGTTCATTGGTTGATCACTGATTTTTTACCACTCATTACCATTATATTATTTGTTCTTTTACTTTATTTAATTGCAATCAATGTGAATGGTCATGATTTTATTTGTATTAATGGATATGAGAATATTGGATAATGTTAATAATGATGAATCTATGAATAGTTATGCATTCATAAACTGTAACACCCCAACTCAGAACGAGCTTGGAGTGCTACCAAAACTAAATACAACTAGAGCGAATTTACAAATTTTCGACAGAGTTTCTCTTGTAATCTAGGAAAAACAATTTTCTAACAAGTGAACATAACATTTAACAGTAATTTCATAAACCAATACACTCATGCATAAGGGATAATCATATGAAGGTAATTAAATAACACCATTCTCACATCCATAACTTATTTCGTCATTCATAATCATAAAATAACTATGGGTATTTCTCAGCAGTCTATTTATTCTTATGTGATGCTAAAATAACAATTGCATTATTGTTGTGAAGTGGTGTGTGCTTTCCAATCATCTACTCCGCCCATGCATGACGCCTTTGCCGTAAGTACCTAAATCAAAACAAAGCAAGGATGAGCCATAGGACTCAAAGAAGTATCAACAAGATTACAGGATCATAAAGACATAACCGCTTGAACAACTTTAATCAACATTACTCATGGCATTTCCAATATTAAAAATATGCGACAATGCTATGCACTCTTTGTTCTTTAACTCTTTACGCATTTTACCGGTAATGCGGGTATTCATCCGTCAATGGATACCCATGCTCGCGCTATCCGCACAGGACCAAGAGCCTATACAACAACTTGTATAGGGACCTTTGCCCGTCATCAAAATGTCGGGACCTCAGACATATTGCCCACATTTCATAAATGTGGGGACCTCAAGCTTGTCATTGATCGACAGGACCTCAATCAATCACTTGGTCACCTCATGACCAAGTTTCAAGATGCTCGAATATGCATGAATATAACATCTATTTCTTCTCATTCAATAGAATTCAACATATACCTTAGTCATGAAAATGTAGCATTATGAATAATCTGCAGTCATAACATGCAAGCATCAACACCACTAGGCCATCTCAACATCACTTTCACATGACAACAATGAACATTACACAACTCAATCATGACATGCAACAAGAATTTCCATTTTAACCCGAATACTTGCCTCAACCGTGTGAGAACGGCGGACGCGAAGTAGGTGCTGCCCTTGGGACCTCGCTGCCACCTGGACAAGAATAAAACCCCAAACTAAGACTTGCTTACTGGACCAAAACCATACATAACATCACATTCGAAATCGCTAACTTTTTAACATTTTTCAACTTTTCTAATTTCTAGCGATAGGTCACTGCAAACAGCATACTTCAAAAATTCATAACTTTCTGCTCAGGGGTCCAAATGAGATGATATTAGACTTTCTGAAAAGATAATTAAGTTGCCTAAATAAACCTAGTTGGGATGACCCTCTGATTCGGCCATCTTCTACCCCTACCAATCCCTTTAGTCAGAGCAGCTCAACAGCATTCAGTTTCTGGACAGAAATAAAGAAAATAGCATAACTTTCTCTACGTTCATCCAAATTCAGTGATCTTTAGTTTTCCTGAAAGCTAAGAGGATTAGATTCATTTTTCGTTATGGTGAGACCTCTGAAACTCCTCTAACAGCGAGTTTAAATCAGGTTAAACCGACACTGTCAAATCTGTTACCCACAGAAACATCATAGCACTAAAAATCATAACTTTGGCTATCGAAGTCCGAATGACCTGATTCTTGTCGGCAATGAAAGATAACTACGATACCCACAACTTTCTAGGAGATGCCCAGACCCAAATCTGCCTTTACCTTAACCAAAAACGACAATATATGCTACTGCAGAACACCGATCTACTGTTATCCGAAAATTGGACAACAAGAAAACGACCCAAAACAAAGAACCACGGGTTACCCTTGCCGAAACGACGAAGGTACGCAGCGCGATGAAGATCACCACGAGTTCCCGGTTATGATCCTTCTTCCCTTCTCCTTTCTTCTCTTCGTTCTCCCTTTCTCTCCTTTTCTTCCCTTCTTTTCTCTTCCTCTTGGCCGCCACCCAAGGCTTTTCTTTCTTGCTCTTGGCCAGCAACAATGGGGAATCAAGGAGGGTGCAAGGAGGTGGGGAGGTGGGGCTGCGCAAGGAGGGGAAGGGAAGGGAAGGGTTGGCCGCAAGGTAGGAGAGGAGGCGGCCGCTAGGGAGGAGAGGGGCGGCCGCTAGGGAGGAGAGGGGTTTGGTCGGCTAGGGTTTGGGGAGGAGCCCCTGGCCGGCCACTCCCACTGGGCCTTGGCCCAGCCCAAGTTGCCGAAAGTTTCGTTTTTCCCCCTCAAAAACCTGGTTTTAGCAAAAAAAACTACAGGTCACTATCATGATTAACAACCTGCTCTCAACAAAACTGACAAAAACTTTCCGGGATATTACATAAACATCATTGCATATGAGAAGGTGATCATGGCAATCACAACTCCACGAGAGTGGAGGAGGTCCCCGATCCATGAGGAGGACGAGCTTGAGAGTGAACATCATCGCGAGTGTTCACTCACGCTATACCGGTATATACGAAAGAAGTGCATGTGGACATGTAGTGTAGAGATGCATTGAATGAAAAGTATTTAATAATTGTGTATGAGAATAAAGAGAAGAGAATTGAATGATTGAGCATGAAAATAAAGAAAAGAGAATAATTGATGTTGATGATTATATTGTTTACTGCTGATTAATTATTGCTCATTGTTTATGTAATACCCCAAAAGTATTCGAAAGGATTATTGAGAGAGAATTAAGTTATTTAAAGAGAAGGACTATTTAGAAATTGAATTGAGGGAAGGATCAAATAGAAAATAGTTATTTAAGCAATTAAAGGGGGGTTTACAGCGAAATTTGGACAACCTGGGCCGTAGCCTCAGGCCCATTGGTATTTGGCCCAAAGGTGGGAGTGAGGTGGTGGCCGGCCATAAGGGGGGAAATTAGCCATAGTGGCCCATGAGAAAATCAACGACCAACAAAAGGAGGAGGGGAAACCCTAGGTTGCTACAGTAATCCGTACAAAGATCGCCGCCACCGTAGTATGGTATCAGAGCAATCCTCTCCTCCATGGTGGTGCCCCTCTCCTCCTTTGCCTCTTCATTGTGGTGGCCGGCCAAGAGAAAAAGAAGAAGAAGGAAGAAGGGAGAAGGGAAGAAGAGAGGGAAGGGAAAGGTTCGCAGGCTACATCGTGGTCTACAGAGGTTCGTCAAGGGTAACCCCGGTTGGCCCCCGAATAGATGCATATTTGATTGTTGTAGCAATGTTGGTATTTCTGTCTCCTCAGGACAGATCGCGTTAGACAAACGTTTTGATGTAGTTAAGTGCGGATTCATTCTTGGGCTTCTCCTAGAAAGTTGTAGAGGACGTCAATAGCTTTCAATGAAGTGCTAGATCGTATTTTTTGGACCTCTGTAGCAAAAGTTATGAATTTAATGGTACGACTGTTCTGCAAGTCTGTCAGTATTTTGATAGGTTTTAGTAATCTGACCGGTGCGATCGGTTAAAGGGAGAATTAGAGGATCTCAGTATAACGAAAGTTGTAGATGATTGTCGTAGATTTTAGGGAAGCACAAGAACGCAAAATTTGGATAAACGAATTGAAAGTTATGATAGTTTTAGTGTTCTGTCCAGAAAGTCTGACGTGAAATCGATGCTTTGTTAATCAGCTTAGAAAGGATTTTAGATGGCCGAATAAGGGAGGCTCACCAACTAGGTTTAGTTGGGGAATTTGATAACCTTTCAATGAAGTCCAAGAACACCTAATTTGGACCTCTGTACGAAAAGATATGAATTTTTAGAACATGACTGTTTACAGAGGGCACAGATCAAGATTTAGGAATTGAGTCTGATCGCGTTGCAAGCTAACGCTAGGTTGTGTTTGCTTTTATAATTCATGTGGTTCATTACTATGGTCTTAGTTTATGTTCTTAATGATTTAGGTGGGGACTGGTACGAGGCAGCACCGCCTTCACGCCCTCCGCTCTCACGCGGTTAAGGCAAGTGCATTGTTTGTTATTTGGTTGTGATTGATTGGCCATGTTTGTGTGTGTTCGATATATGATAGTGTAGCAAGATTGCTAGCATGATGATTGTCTTGAGAACGGTGGTTGTCCCAAGTATGACTATGCTCTATTATTGCATGATGTTGTTGTCTTTTGGTAAATTGATGATGAATAAAAGTTGAGCATGTGCATATTGAAATCATGTTGAGGCTTGGTCCCGTGGTGACCAAGTATGTTTTCCTTTGAGATCCCCGTCATGAAAGTGACGGACCTGAGATCCCCACACTCGAGGAGTGTGGGCTTGAGGTCCCCATTACTTGCGGAGTAATGGGCAATTGGTCCCTGTGCTTGCGAGCACAGGCATGGGTATGCAGCGACGGTTGCATACTTTGCATTACCGGTAAAAATGCAAAAAGAGATAAAGAGAAATGATCCTTGAACATTGCATTTGCATGTGAGATGTTTTATTGATGCGTTTCTATCTATAGATGTTGAAGTTATAACTTTTATTTTGTACTTGCTGAGTCTGTGGGCTCACTCTTGCTTTTATTGTTGTTTTAGGTACCCGATCCAAGAACGACATGCATGGGGGGAAGTAGATTGATAGTCACACACACATCACCATGAACCAAACAAAGTTGAATGAGCTTCAGATCGTGTTTTAATAATTGGGCGAGTTGCTCAAAGGTTTTGTTAGTTTTATTTTGTCACATGCAGTGGATTAAGTGTAATAATGATGAGTAGTGGAATTTTATTCTCCTTTGGTTCCGTTAGTGACTTAGCATGCTATGATTACTTATTGATGTCTCTGGATGATGGCTTAGTTAATTATGAATTATATGTATGTTGGAACCTCCGTGTAATTAACTTTACAAGGGAGGTTCTGCCGAAATTTACTAAAATTGTCTTGGTTAGAATTATTAGGGTTTGTTCAGTAGCATTCCAGCCTCATGTCGGGCTGGGGTGTTACAGTTTATTATTATGCTTGCTAAGTCGTGGACTCACCTTTGCTCTACTGTTGTTTTAGGTGACCATTGACTACATTGCTCATGGGAAGGACTAGCACACACTTGGATTCACGTCGTTTACTCAATTACAAGAACTATTGATCATGAGATAGTTTATTAGTGTGATAAATTATAATTAGGAATGAATATTATTGCTTAGCCTTAGTTGATTATTCATTAAACAGATTTGATTGGTTTAGTGTTGCGTTGATCTTTGTTTATTATTTTGGCATGCTTCCTATGAAGTAATTATACATGATTTCTTTATAGTTATCCTTGTGCTATTGTGACCCATATACGGGTTTTATCTTTGATATGCTTACTGTAATTTAGTGATAATGGTTGTTAAAATTAATAGCTTGGTTAGTTTAGTGGCATTCTGAGCTCTATGTTGAGCCGGAGTGTTACAACCAACTAATAATTAACCAAGCTAGTGTAACAAAATATCATGGTAATACAATGAGCAAAGTGGATATAATCAAATAGGTGAACAGCTAATCCCAAAACATTTTAAAAATTAAATACTTGAAGTAAAATGCAATAATTTGAATCAAAGTATTTTGGAAAAACTGGGTTCAACATGGTCAAAGGTACAACTTGCCTTGAAACAACTCTTGTGTGAGGACCCCAGTTTATTTGGCTTGTAATGCTTAACCAACCACCTGGTCCTAGCATCACAAATCAAATAAACTGATCCTCGAGAAATGTATACTTCCCAGAAAGCAGTATACACACCTCGTTACAAAATTAGACATCAACTCCATTCCAAACATAGAGTCCAAACATCACACTACAAACGGAAGACAAACAAATAGAAACAATATTACAGACATAGGCCGACAGGCCACAAGATACACAAGTAACAAAAGAGCGACAGCGGAAGCAAAAGTGCCATAAGATGGCTATAAACAAAGCCAATCAGTGTGCCTTCACCCACAAGGCATCCGACCGACCGCCAAGACTAGTCGCCCAAGAAACGGCAACACACTCACGTAGTGAGGACCCCGAGGCTCACCTTCTTCCTCTACAACAAAAACATTAAGCAAAGCACCGAGTACAAAGATTGTCTTTGTACCCGCAAGATCGACGTGTGAACTAATGCACTGCTCATATGCTACATGCAAAGCTTATTTGGTGGAGGCCATATGTTTCATTTGCATAAAGCCAACTTTCATTTGCAATAATATAATACGCTTTAAAGGCAAGTTTGCAATTCATTTATAAGATTGAAATAGCAAGAAGGATATTAATAACAAAAGCGAAAGATAAACAACCTAGAAGTGACTATCCCAATAGTCACCCCAACAATAGCACGAATCCCGCATTCGCACCACCCATCAAGTTTTAATTTAAATGTTGTAGTCTAGTTCTTACGGGCGATCCGAGCGTGTCCATAACCTAGACGAGGCTATTCGAATAGTTTTAACCCCGCAGGTGTACCAATGTACCCACACTTCGCACCGCCTTTAAGCCAAAACACACTCCAAGGTATGTCGTACACGCTAAGTCCTACGAGACTTTTTCCAATATTGTGTATTAACTACGAGCCGCTCGTATGGATAGAAACCCATACGCTACATGGTAAAGCCGAAAGACAACTACCCACTCAGATAAAGCTTTTCTGACAACTACCATGCTCCCACCTCCATCCTCCCGCGACCTCCTGCGACCCGAGCCAATACACGCCAAAGTACTAGGTCAAGAGAGGTCCCATATACTCTAGTGTGGTTAGCACGCAAAATGCTCAAGACGGTGGCGCAAGTAACTCGGTCCTTAATCGACTGGGCACCTTTCCACCACACCCAACAGATCACACCGCCTTACCATTGTGCCCAAGTCTAAATCATTTTTGTTTTCATTTTTAGTTTTGCAGATAAACATAGCAAAAGTCAAACGTAAAGTTATAGTAGATTTTGTGTGATCAAGGCTACCGACTAAAGTCGATAACCGCCCGATTCTACCGATAGCTAAGCATGTCTAAGCAAGTTGACCGATCTACTAAGTGATAAGAGATCATCCAACACCTCTAATCACAAAGAAATAACCTAGGCTCGTAGTAGAGATCAATATTTTGTCTACAGGATATGCAACTACGGATTTAACTAATCAATTTAACACAAATTAAGCAATGCATACATACAAATTAAACAAAATATTAGACTTTAAAATACCGATAAACATGATCAAACCGCTTGCCTCGGTTGTCGTTGCTCGATATGGTGCGGAGGATCGTCCTCGTGGTTGCCGCAAATATCGCTTCAACGATCGAACATAACAAAGAAATAAGAACGAATAACACCGACAAAACTCAAACATTCAACAACATCAAACAAGCCAAAACTCACACGTAAGACTAAGCATGCAATAACAAAATTTTAGAAACAAATAACAAATCATTTTAAGTTATTAGCAATTTTTCCATGAATTTTCTAAGCTAAAAACACAACAAGCCACTAGTTAATTATCAACAAATTTTCATGAACAGAAACAGATCTAAAACCTAACTCGATAATTAGCACACTACAAATGAAAATTTACAGAGTTGGTTTTATCGATTTGGACAATTATTGATAGAGATATGAATTTTCTAAATTGGAAAGTACATAATACACCAATTATTCAATAACCAGATTCTAGCTAACAGAAACATGGTTGAATCTGATTTTGTAAATATTACATTTAAAATTAAAATTAATGAAATGGTTTCAAGTGATTTGGAGAAAATTGAATTAGTTACGAATTTTCTAAGTTTAAATGAATTAACAAAGACAACAGAAAACACATTACGTAAATACTAAAGCATTTAATCATTTTTCTACCCACACCAACTAGCCCCGACATCGACAAATGGGCCCAATGAGAGGTGCCGACAGACAGATCGTCACGAAGGTGACGCGAAGGCGATTCGAGAATACGCTTGGCTTACCAAAGTGCGAACCTACATACTCTCAAAAGAAATACGCTTCCCAACAGAAAACGACATGAAACTACACAAACCCTAACCGACATTCCGCCCACATGACAGACTCAAAGTGAAATGTAACGGTTGGACTAAACGATTTCTAAACGCGACAACCGCAAGGGCCCACAAGTCGAGACTCAAGGTAGACATGATTAGAGTCAAACAAATCATCACCGGCGGTTCACCGCGAGCACGGCACGGTATGCGCCACAAGAATCGATCTTGCAAACCAGGAGGTTTCTGGGCGAAAGAGTGGTACCTTCGGGTTCGCAAGGACCTAGCGAACTCGATGACGGTGACGCGGAGTCCGATGGTCACCGGAGTTGAGCTCACGACGACCGGAGGCGGAGAAGAAAGCACGGTCCACGTGGAGAAGGCGATACAGACTTCTAGAAGACTCCGGAAAGTGTGCTTAAGCTTCGCCTTAACACCAGGAGCAAGAAGCACCCGATAATGCCGACGAAGAAAGCCCGAGGTGACCGGAATTTCCACGGCGGCGGAAAACCGAGCTTGGAGAAGAATTGGTCGCACGCCCGCAACGATGCACAAAAGGCAGAAACAAGCCCACCGTTAGACTCAGTGCATCAATGCGATCCTAAGGGACTAGGTGGCGGAGCTGAAAACTCACCAGGTCGCAAACGAGCTCACGGGATCGAGATCACCGGAGGCGGAGACGACGATACCGCCCTTGGTGATCCACTGGACGCCAAGGACTCGGGATGGGCAAAATGGAGGCGGCGAGGCAAGAGGAACACGATGGTGCGGTCGCTGGCTCAAGGGCGGCTCAGAAACGGCGGCGCTACGCTCGAGTTTTTCTCCGGCCGAAGCTAAGAAATGGGCGGAGAGGGCGCAAGAATGGCTGCGAGAAGGAATGGACGACCCTATGAGGTAGATGGACTTCAGGCGATCCCCTGGAGGCAGACACGCGTCCACGACGTGGCAGCGACGAGCGTCGTGGCACACATGCGCGAGTGGCCGTGAGCTCCGGTGAGACGCGGAGAAGACGAGGACGATGCTGACAGGTGGGGCCCACATGTCAGCGACAGACGAAGCGGTGCGCACCGGTGGTTTGATTTGATCAGCAACGCACCGACCGTTAGATCTGAAATGGACGGTTGGGATTGGTGTATGCATTCGGACAGGTCGGTTGCATACGCGACACGGATCGTTCGATTTGCATCGGACGGCTGACAGCCATCGGGCTCGCGCGCGGTACAGCTAGGCGGTGCGACCGAGTCAAGTGGTGCGGGTCGGACTCGAGCCTGAGTTGGGTTCGGGCCCGAGGAACAGTGTTTTCAGATTTGAATTAGAAAGACAGAGAAGGTTTGGGGAATTTTTAGAGGTAGCCCCAGAGCTCCAAAAATTTCGAAATTTTTATGGTAGCTACTAGAGACAGAGGAAAACCTTGTATAATTTTTCCGGAACTTTATATGCACTGCATTGTTCTAGAGAAAATTCACAAGCTGTTGTACAGGGAGTTTGACCAGATTTCAAACAGAGTTGACTTGGCCATTTGAAATAGCAAACAAAATCTAAAAATTGTGAAATAATTCAGGGAGGTAGATAGGATGATCAAGATGCTAGGAAAAATAGTTTCAGAGGATGATCACAAGTTTGAAGGCTAAGAATTGATAACAACAATTTCCAATCACAAGAATTAAATTCTACAAATTGAAATTGCTAGGAAAATTGTAGAAACTTTCAAATGATTGAAGAGACAACAAAAGTTTTTATTTCTCCTCAAAATTTTACATTTGAAATACAAACCCTAAGTTAGGGCTGTTACAAATCTCCTCTTACAGAATCTCGCCAGATTCGATCACCGAGAAGAAGGATGGGTAATCGCTCAAGGCGGTCTTCCCGCTCCCAAGTGGCTTCACCTCGAGTGGTTTGACCACGAACTTTAAGGAACTTGATCACACGGTTCCTTGTTCTGCGCTCACCTTCTTCGAGGATACGAACGGGACACTCACGATAAGACAGATCTTCCCGCACATCGATATTTTCCAATGGTGTTTCTCAACCGAACACGGAGGCACTTCTTCAATTGCAACACATGGAAAACATCATGCACCCTCAAGTGTAGCCGGCAAGTCTAACTTGTAAGCAACAGCCCCACTCTATCGATGATGCGTAGGGTCCGACATACCGAGGAGCCAATTTGCCCTTGACGCCAAACGACGATGACCTTTTCGTGAGGTGAGACTTTGAGATACACAAAGTCGCTGGCCGAAACTCAACTCACGGCGACGCCGACCGCATAGCTCTTCTCGCTCGATCGAGCTACGCGCAAGTGCTCACGAATCAATCGCACTTGACTTTCCGCCTCATTGATCGAATCCGCCAAAGAACCGCCTTTCACCGCTTCACCAGTTCAACGGTGTTCGCAGCCTCCCATACAAAGCCTCAAACGGTGCCATACCGAGACTAGCTCGAAACCGTTGTTGTAGGAGAATTCGCAAGCGGTAGGCACTTCTCCCAATTCTTTCCATAGGAAAGAACACAAGCACGAGTATATCTTCTAGCACTGATTGACGCGCTCCGTCGACCATCGATCCCGAGGATGATAGGTCGAAATAACGAAAGACGGTACCCATGGCCTCCTGCAGTCGTGCAAAATCGGAAGTGAAAAGAGAACCACGATCCGACACTATCGCTCGTGGCACACCATGCGCACTCACAATGCGGATATGTAAAGATCCGCTAGCCGATTCACATCAATCTTAGATCGCATCCGAAGGAAATGGGCCACCTTCACAATCGATCAATGATAACCCATAAGGCATCCTTCCCGCAGGAGTACGGGCGCACCGGTGATAAAATCCATGCCCACGTAATCCCACTTCCATTCCGTATAGGCAAGGGTCAAGAAGACCTCTGCTGACGCCGATGCTCGCCTTGACACGACAACATATGTCACATCCGCCACGAACCCGCAATCTCACGCTTCATGCGAGTCCACCGAATCTCGACGCAGATCTTGGTACATTTTAGTGGCCCCGGATGGATGGACAAAGGCGAATCATGGGCCTCTGAAGAATCAAATCCCGCAACTCGGGGACCTTTGGGACCACAAGCCGCTGCCCAAACCATACAACACCGTGTTCATCTTACGTGAAACACTTGGTGATCCCTTCTTGATGTTCTCGCTTAATTTTACCCACACCATCATTCGATTGCCGCCGCTTTGATTTGATCCACCAAGGTCGGTTGCACAACCAAGGCAACAAGGGAACCATACTCAACCAAACCTGTTGAGACGCTGAAACTCGCCGAAGTGCGAGTTGTCGCTCTTGGATCATCGTGAGTATTGCAATACACTTTTCGCTAAGTGCATCAAGAACTACATTGGCTTTGCCAGATGATATCAATACCCATGTCATAATCTTTGATCAATTCTAGCCATCTCCTCCGCTCGAGGTTCAGATCCGGTGGGTGAACAAGTATTTCAAGCTCTTGTGGTCGAATACACCTCACACCGTTACCGATCGATAATGCCGCCAAATCTTGAGTGCATGAACCACCGCAGCAAGCTCTAAATCATGGGTGGATAGTTGAGCTCATGAGGTCTCAATTGCCTAGATGCATAGGCAACCGCCTTGCCTTCCCGCATAAGGACACACCCAAGTCCTCGCCGAGAGGCATCGCAATAAATATCAAGCTCTTGTGGATATCGGAAGAGTAAGGACTGGGTGAAGTCAATCGCCGTTGAGCTCCCAAAGCTCTCATCACAAGCAGAGGACCATACAAACTTCTTGTCCTTCTTAAGCAATTCACCATCGGCTTTGCGATCTTGGAGAAGTTCTCGATAAAGCGCGATAATAGCCACTAAACCAAGAAAACTCCGCACATCGCTGGATCGACTTGGCTGGCCCCAAGATAGAACATCGCGACTTTGCTGGATCTACAAACTATTCCTCCACTGAAAGGACATGGCCCAAAATGCCACTTCCTTCAACCGAACTCACATTTGTTGAACTTCAGATACAAACTGATGCTCCCGCAACTTGCCCAAAACAATCTTCGATGCTCAAGATGCTCTTCCTCGCCTTGGAATAGATAAGAATATCATCAATGAAGACCACCACAAATTTGTCCAAAACTCCATGAATACGAATTCATAAGGTTCATGAACAACGCTGAGCATTGGTCAAACCGAAGACATGACGGTGTACTCGCATGTGCCATAACGAGTAGTGAAAGCCGTCTTCGAATATCCTCACCGATCCGGACTTGATGATAGCCCGATCTCGATCAATCTTGAGAACACCGAGCTCCGCATAACCGGTCAAAAGATCATCAATGCGGGCGAGGATATTTGTTCTTCACCGTCACTTCATTGAGAGGACGGTAGTCAACACACATACGCAAAGTCTTGTCCTTCTTCTTCACAAAGATCACCTGACAACCCCAAGGAGATGAACTGGACGGATGAAACCTTTGCTTGGAGCTCACCAAGCCGCTTCTTCAATTCTTCTAGCTCATTGGGAGGCATCCGATACGGCGCCTTCAAATCGGGCGATGCAGGGCAGCAACTCGATGACAAACCTGTGTCTCGAACCGAGGCATCCCGCAAATCATCAGAAAACATCCTCAAAGTCGATACTATGGGAACATCCCGAACTCGCAAGGTGGCTTTGTCTCTAATGCACATAGATGTGGCCCCGGCCGCGCGAAAATCCGACCCGCCGCTTTGAAGGGTCGGTGAGATAAACAATCTTCCCGCACAATCGATCGCCCCAAGTGTTGGGACAACCAATCCATGCCAAGAATCACATCCGCACTCACGAATCGAGTAGAATAAGATTTGCCAAAAATCCCACTCCTTTGACTATGATAGGAACACCCGACATCAGAATCGGCTCTCATTTCCGACCCGAGAGCGGATGAGCAAAGGAACTTCCAAAGGAACACAAAGAAGACTAGTAGCAGCAGCAAATGATCTTGAAATAAAAGAATGCGATGCTCTGAATCAAATAATACCGCAGCAGGGCGAGAATTAACAAGAAGTGTACCCATCACGACATCCGCGCCTCCGAGCCTCCTCACCGAAAGGTGGTTGACTCGACCACGCCGCACTCGGGCTTCGGATCATCTTCGTCGTGGATGACCACTCCCGCCCGCGTCCTCCATTAGGACGAGGGGTCTGCAACACTCGAGGGCGAGCATTCGCATAATGGCCCTTGTTGTGGCAAATAAAAACAGTCACCTCGGCCGCCGGATTGCGGAGGCCGCTCTGTCTTGGATCGCAGCGCACGTGGCTGAAACACGCCCGCGGTGGGCGAGGAGCTGGTGCAGATGGTCTCGCGCCGGTGGAGCAAAAGAACGGCCATCAGTGCCGCCCACCGAGGACGAACGAGGCCGGTGTGAGTAGACCGATCGCGCTCCCATTTGCGCTATGGACTCGCCAAAGACCTTTGCCTTATGCTCGCAACAATGGCCTTATCTACCAAGGCACGAAAGTCCGAGAAGTCCACAATGGATAGCTTGTCCCGCAGCTCCTCGCAAGCCATCCATAAACTTCTCCCGCTAGCCTCATCCGAGGCCACCTCCCGGAGCATAACGAGCCGATGATTAAACTCGTATAGATACTCCGTCACAGATTTGCGCCTTGCTTGAGCGCGAGGAATTCTTTCTTCTTCACTTCATCAGGCCATCCGGGATGTGGGCCCGACGAAAAGTCGACCGAACTCCTCCCACGCGACCACATGGCTCGCGGGCCGCATGGCGAGATAGTTCTCCCACCATGAGAGTGCCGCGCCTCAAGCCGGTGGGACGCGAAGAGTGCCTTGTCTCGCGCGCGCATCGAGCTATGTTGAGCTTCCGCTCAACCATGCGCAGCCAATCATCCGCATCGAGAGGGTCCTCGAGCGGAGAAAGTCGGCGGTCGGTACGGAGGAACTCGCAAGTCCCCGCGAGTCCGTGGCCGCCACCACGGCAGGAGCGGAGGTATTCCTAGCAATAACCTCCAAGATGCGCGTCTGGTCCATACGGTTTCGCTCGATCTGAGCGAGCACCTCAGCCATGGTCGGAGGAGGGGGAAGCTCCTCATCATGACCAGCCTGCTGACTACCACGCGTTCTCCCGGCCATCCTGTTTCACTAAGACAAGTTAATAATAGCCGGAAAACAAGAAGTCGACATCCTACTGTAAATAACTTACTAACAGCACAAAACAAACACAAGACTTTTAAGTTACAAAACCAATTGACAAAAATCAGACACTTAGCAAACTCACATATATCTTACCCTTATACCCCCACAAATTTTAATTAGACTAATTCTCTATGGTTTTCCCAAAGGCTGATTCTACCGGTAGTAACTATCTTTTGAAAGGAAAGAGAGAAACCAAGTTTTAAACTCAAATTAGAGTAAGATGAGAGTAGAAGGCTAAGACAGGTAAGGAGTAAAATCTGAGAACCTGCCTAAGTTTTCATAAACCCTTTTTATACTTTGAAATTAAGCTTTTTCAAAATATCCTAAAGACGACTATGCTTGGGTTGCTACGGTCAGAATGGCTCTGATACCAACTTTGTGAGGACCCCTGTTTATTTGGCTTGTAATGCTTAACCAACCACCTGGTCCTAGCATCACAAATCAAATAAACTGATCCTCGAGAAATGTATACTTCCCAGAAAGCAGTATACACACCTCGTTACAAAATTAGACATCAACTCCATTCCAAACATAGAGTCCAAACATCACACTACAAACGGAAGACAAACAAATAGAAACAATATTACAGACATAGGCCGACAGGCCACAAGATACACAAGTAACAAAAGAGCGACAGCGGAAGCAAAAGTGCCATAAGATGGCTATAAACAAAGCCAATCAGTGTGCCTTCACCCACAAGGCATCTGACCGGACCGCCAAGACTAGTCGTCCAAGAAACGGCAACACAGCTCACAGAAGTGAGGACCCTGAGGCTCACCTTCTTCCTCTACAACAAAAACATTAAGCAAAGCACCTGAGTACAAAGATTGTCTTTGTACCCGCAAGACTGACGTGTGAACTAACAGACCTGTTCATATGCTACATGCAGGCTTATTTGGTGGAGGCCATATGTTTCATTTGCATAAAGCCAACTTTCATTTGCAATAATATAATACAGTTTTAAAGGCAAGTTTGCAATTCATTTATAAGATTGAAATAGCAGTAAGGATATTAATAACAAAAGCGAAAGATAAACAACCTAGAAGTGACTATCCCAATAGTCACCCCAACAATAGCACGAATCCCGCATTCGTACCACCCATCAAGTTTTAATTTAAATGTTGTAGTCTAGTTCTTACGGGCGATCCGAGCGTGTCCATAACCTAGGGCGAGGCTATTCGAATAGTTTTAACCTCGCAGGTGTACCAATGTACCCACACTTCGCATCGCCTTTAAGCCAAAACACACTTCCAAGGTATGTTTGCACCGCTAAGTCCTACGAGACTTTTCCAATATTGTGTATTAACTACGAGCCGCTCGTATGGATAGAAACCCATACGCTTACATGGTAAAGCCGAAAGACAACTACCCACTCAGATAAAGCTTTTCTGACAACTACCATGCTCCCACCTCCATCCCTCCCGCGACCTCCTGCGACCCGAGCCAATACACGCCAAAGTACTAGGTCAAGAGAGGTCCCATATACTCTAGTGTGGTTAGCACGCAAAATGCTCAAGACGGTGGCGCAAGTAACTCGGTCCTTAATCGACTCGCACCTTTCACCACACCCAACAGATCACACCGCCTTACCATTGTGCCCAAGTCTAAATCATTTTTGTTTTCATTTTTAGTTTTGCAGATAAACATAGCAAAAGTCAAACGTAGTTATAGTAGATTTTGTGTGATCAAGGCTACCGACTAAAGTCGATAACCGCCTGCTTCTACCGATAGCTAAGCATGTCTAAGCAAGTTGACCGGATCTACTAAGTGATAAGAGATCATCCAATGACCTCTAATCACAAAGAAATAACCTAGGCTCGGTAGTAGAGATCAATATTTTGTCTACAGGATATGCAACTCTGATTTAACTAATCAATTTAACACAAATTAAGCAATGCATACATACAATTTGAAACAAAATATTAGACTTTAAAATACTTGGGATAAACATGATCAAACCGCTTGCACGGTTGTCGTTGCTCGATATGGTGCGGAGGATCGTCCTCGTGGTTGCCGCAAATATCGAAGCTTCAACGATCGAACATAACAAAGAAATAAGAACGAATAACACCGACAAAACTCAAACATTCAACAACATCAAACAAGCCAAAACTCACACGTAAGACTAAGCATGCAATAACAAAATTTTAGAAACAAATAACAAATCATTTTAAGTTATTAGCAATTTTTCCATGAATTTTCTAAGCTAAAAACACAACAAGCCACTAGTTAATTCTTGAACAAATTTTCATGAACAGAAACAGATCTAAAACCTAACCTGATAATTAGCACACTAAAAATGAAAATTTACAGAGTTGGTTTTATGGATTTGGACAATTATTGATAGAGATATGAATTTTCTAAATTGGAAAGTACATAATACACCAATTATTCAATAACCAGATTCTAGCTAACGAAACATGGTTGAATCTGATTTTGGTAAATATTACATTTAAAATTAAAATTAACAGAACTGGTTTCAAGTGATTTGGAGAAAAATTGAATTAGTTACTTAATTTTCTAAGTTTAAATGAATTAACAAAGACAACAGAAAACACATTACGTAAATACTAAAGCATTTAATCATTTTTCTACCCACACCAACTAGCCCAGACATCGACAATGGGCCCAATGAGAGGTGCCGACCAGACAGATCGCCTCACGAAGGTGACGTCGGCGGCGATTCGAGAATACGTCTTGCTTACCAAAGTGCGAACCTACATACTCTCACAAAGAAATACGTTTCCCAACAGAGAAAACGCATTAAGGAAACTACACAAACCCTAACTGACATTCCGGGCCCACATGACAGAGACTCAAAGTGAAATGTAACGGTTGGACTAAACGATTTCCAAACGCGATTAACCGCAAGGGCCCACAAGTCAGAGACTCAAGGTAGACATGATTAGAGTCAAACAAATCATCACCGGCGGTTCACCGGCGAGCACGGCACGCGGCGGCGCGGCGCAAGAATCGATCTTGCAAACCAGGAGGTTTCTGGGCGAAAGAGTGGTACCTTCGGGTTCGCAAGGACCTAGCGAACTCGATGACGGTGACGCGGAGTCCGATGGTCACCGGAGTTGAGCTCACGACGACCGGAGGCGGAGAAGAAAGCACGGTCCACGCGGAGAAGGCGATACGGACTTCTAGAAGACTCCGGAAAGTGTGCTTAAGCTTCGCCTTAACACCAGGAGCAAGAAGCACCCGATAATGCCGACGAAGAAAGCCCGAGGTGACCGGAATTTCCACGGCGGCGGAAAACCGAGCTTGGAGAAGAATTGGTCGCACGCCCGCAACGATGCACAAAAGGCAGAAACAAGCCCACCGTTAGACTCAGTGCATCAATGCGATCCTAAGGGACTAGGTGGCGGAGCTGAAAACTCACCAGGTCGCAAACGAGCTCACGGGATCGAGATCACCGGAGGCGGAGACGACGATACCGCCCTTGGTGATCCACTGGACGCCAAGGACTCGGGATGGGCAAAATGGAGGCGGCGAGGCAAGAGGAACACGATGGTGCGCGCCGCTCAAGGGCGGCTCGAACGGCGGCGCTACGCCGAAGTTTTTCTCGGCCGGCTAAGAAATGGGCGGAGGGCGCAAGAATGGTCGCGAGAAGGAATGGACGACCCTATGAGGTAGATGGACTTCAGCGATCCTCGAGGCGTACACGCGCCCACGACGTGGCGCGACGAGCGCCGTGGCACACATGCGCGAGTGGCGTGAGCTCCGGTGAGACGCGAGAAGACGAGGACGATCGCCGGCGGTGGGGCCCACATGTCGGCCGAGAGCGGTGCGCACCGGTGGTTTGATTTGATCAACAACGCACCGACCGTTAGATCCGAAATGGACGGTTGGGATTGGTGTATGCATTCGGACAGGTCGGTTGCATACGCGACACGGATCGTTCGATTTGCATCGGACGGCTGACAGCCATCGGGCTCGCGCGCGGTACAGCTAGGCGGTGCGACCGAGTCAAGTGGTGCGGGTCGGACTCGAGCCTGAGTTGGGTTCGGGCCCGAGGAACAGTGTTTTCAGATTTGAATTAGAAAGACAGAGAAGGTTTGGGGAATTTTTAGAGGTAGCCCCAGAGCTCCAAAAATTTCGAAATTTTTATGGTAGCTACTAGAGACAGAGGAAAACCTTGTATAATTTTTCCAGAACTTTATATGCACTGCATTGTTCTAGAGAAAATTCACAAGCTGCTGTACAGGGAGTTTGACCAGATTTCAAACAGAGTTGACTTGGCCATTTGAAATAGCAAACAAAATCTAAAAATTGTGAAATAATTCAGGGAGGTAGATAGGATGATCAAGATGCTAGGAAAAATAGTTTCAGAGGATGATCACAAGTTTGAAGGCTAAGAATCTGATAACAACAATTTCCAATCACAAGAATTAAATTCTACAAATTGGAAATTGCTAGGGAAAATTGTAGAAACTTTCAAATGATTGAAGAGACAACAAAAGTTTTTATTTCTCCTCAAAATTTTACATTTGAAATACAAACCCTAAGTTAGGGCTGTTACATCTTGGTACTGGTCTTGACCTTGATCAACTTCACCTTCCTCAAAAGCTCTCGAATATCAATGTTTACTCGTAAACGAAAGAAAAAACCAAATAAATACAAAAATAGAGCAACAAATAAACTCCAAAAATTAAATAAAAATTTTAGGAAGGTAGGGCTTGAATTTATATAAATTTAGAAACTTGAATGGGTTCAATCGGAGTTCGTATGAAGAAGAATGAGCTTTCGGAAGATTTAAATCTAAGAAAATGAGAAAGAAAACACTATTTCAATTTTTTTGGAATTTTCTTTCTACAGGAAATTCTGAAATATTGCATCAACATGACGTCACCAATGAATTTCAAAATTAAAAGAAAATTCAGAAAATAAGGAACAGAGGCTGATAGGTGGGACCCTTAGTCTATGGACGAAATCCACCAGGTTGGCTCACTCGTGGTGGACTAGGTGCACACGGTGAGTTGATGACATGCGGGTCCCACATGTCATTGGGTAGGGCTTGGGGTGACATGTTGACACTCACGTGGGCTGCTGACTAGACGACATGTGGGCAAGGATGCTGAGGTGGCAGATGAGGTAGCGTGCCACATGGCTCAACGACAGTGCACTGGGACCGACTTTGGCAAATGGTGGCTCGATGGCGACGGAGAGGGTTGGGATCCGGGCAAAGGAGACATGAGGAACATGATGATGCTGTCATTTTGCACAGGAGATGACCACAGCGGCGAGGGCGAGGGGTTAAGCGTCAGAGTGGTGCGGCTTGCGGCGATGACGACGAAGTAGTGGGTTCCTAGAGATGATGAAGTGCGCATCGTGTAGAACGTGAGGAAGCAATCTCATTTTCAATGACGAAGTGGATGAAGGCTCACTGGCGGTGGCAAAATTCGGCAAGCAAAGCATCATCAACCAAAAACTTCTCAGGCTCGATTAGGAGAAAAGACGGCGCGATACGAGGGGTGAGTTACGGTTTTCAAGGGAGGAGAGTGGGCACACGATTTGATGCGGGCAAAGCTCTTAAATAGGGTTAGGAAGGGCGTATCCGTGTAGAGGTCGACAGTGAGGCATGTGCATGCGGGACTCAGAGACAGAGTCTCCAGGTTGAAGATGATGACGACGTGGCGATGGGCCCACTTGGTAGTGAGAGGAGGGAAAGGAGCGAGCTGGGCTATGGGCACAAAAAAAAAAGAATGGGTCACCTGTTGGGCTAGGCTAAGGAAGAAATGGGCCAAGGGAATAGGATTCAACCCACTTGATTTCCCCGATTTTAAATAGGTTTTGCATTTTAGAAATACTCGAAAATCCAAATGGTAAATTAAAAATAGTAAATGAACTCGAAAAAATTCCAGAAAAATCTAGAAAATTTTTCAATCATAAAGAACTCAAATAAAATAGTTTTGAAATTAATTGATGTTCAGATTAGTCACATTAAATTATTTTAACATTTAAAAGTCCTATTTAAGCTTTATTAAATTCAAATAAATTTGGTGAATTTTTCCAAGGGACTAAACTACTCAAAAAGGTTCTGAAACTCAGAAATTTGGGATGTAACAAATGATTAATGTGCTAAGAAAACACAATTACTGCATGTGCATTGCTTTTACTGTTGTGTTCACTTTGTCAGTTTACTGTGTATGCTGTTGTTTACTATGTATAAAGTACGTCTTTACTGCTCATGTTATAATGTTTTATTGTGATACGATGTGTACTTTGAGGTTCGTCGCAATCCCCCTCCTCTTGAGTCGGACGAAACAGCGATTACGCAGGTATGTAGACGAAACATCCTGAATGCACCGGGGAGCGCGACGAAGCTGGTTCAGGTGCTGTTGCAGCCGTGGTGGCGGGCTCAAGTGTCCTCACCTGGCCTGCATGAGAACAGATACGCTTAATCAAAAATTTATTGTGTGCCGCTTTAATGATTACAGTATTGTGAAAAATAAAATTAATGCATGCACCTTTCTTGCTATGTTGTGTTCACTTTGTCTGTTTATTGTGTTTGCTGTTGCTTACTATCTGTAATGTGTCTATTTACTACATATATTACAATGTTTTACTGTGATACGGTACATACGTTGAGATCCGTCGCCCTCTCTCTCTCTTCTTGAGTTGGATGGAATAGCGACGACGCTAGGACGTAGACGGAACCTCCTAGATGCACCGGGGGAGGCGGCGATGCTGGTGCCGGTGCCGCTATAGTCGGGGTGGCAGGCTCAACCGGCATTTGGGTTCCAGGCGATTATGTACACGCTCGGGCAGAGGTTACCGTCTCCAAAGCTAGGGCGGATGATGATGCTACTACCCGAACGACATTACCAGCGGGCGTGGGGGCTGCCGCCACCTCGATCGATGTGGCTATGAATGGTACTACATGTATCGGCATGGGGGTTGTGCCCGTGCGCTCCAACGCTTGCGCCTTCCAGCCAGTCCTCGCCTTTTTTGCCCCGCCTGCGCGGGACGCCAATCCGGGCACATCTGCCTCCCCGAGCAGCTTCCTGATGACACTAACTACCTTCATTTGTGTCGTCTCAACTTTCTAATGCGCCCTTCGTGCATGCGCCATATCCTTCTCTGCCTGTTTCATCGCCCTCTTGGCCTCATCATCAAACTTCTCCAGTGCCTCCATCACTAGGCGACGTTTCCCTTTGTGCAACAATCCAACTGTGTCATCGAGCAAAGCAAGCAGACTCGGGAAATGCCCCGCAACGGGTTATGTGGGTAACTCCGGTAGGTGCGATGTTGTCGTCTCCCTATGCCAGTAACAGGTCCCCTCTCTTCTCCTAAATTGGCCATTCAAATGACACGAATGAATTACTATAAACAATAATCGCAATTACTGTAATGAACATCATGTTTTACTGCATACGGGCAAAACATTAGTAACTCACGTTGAGCTTGCCAAACATGTCGACATCGTCTAGTCAGCCATGACTATCTTGTCGACAAGAGCGGCTGTGAAGTATGCTACACGTGGAGTCTCGATAGCATCGTTGTTGTGGACGCACCTTAGGTTGTCGAGGTAGTAGATCTGTCATGTACAAATTTACTTCTTGTTAAACATACATATTACTAAAAGTTCGTACTATATTTACTAGTTTACTGGCATGTAATGGTTTCTATTTGTTGTCGTTAAGGCCTATTGGTTTTACTACTTGTTGTTGTTCATTTTACTAAAGTTGGAATATATTGTTATTACGTGTGTTAGACTGCGTTTTATGTGTGAGAAAATTACTGGTGTGTGCGATCTGTTTCACTGGGATCTAAGGCTGACAATTATTGTAATCTTGTTCTACAAATTTTACTACTTGTCGATGTGCAAACTACTAAATACAACGAATAAGTTTACTGTGTAACTTACAAGCACGAAGGCGGCGCATCCGCTGATAGACTTCGTGGTGCTGACCTTCTTCTTGTTCCAGTTACGAACGGACTCCCGAAGGTCATCGACGATAGCCTTACACCAGTTGACACCACCAAATTTGTCAAGATCCTTCGTCAGTAGAGCGTCTTTCCTAGTTATGTTGATGCTGGTGGTCGGGAAAAGGAGCTTGCTGAATACAAGGAGGAAAAACACCTGGTCGTTAGTACATCTAGTCTTCATTCGCGCGATCAGTGTCACGTTCTTGATGTTTGAGTTCTGTTGTACCCCGAGTAGATGCTTCAGCTCGACCAGCTTTGAGGTCCCTGCGACCTGGATCACAATCAGCGCATCGTCACCACCACAAGGGATTCCAAGGATGCACCTAACAACATGAGGTGTGATTGGGATGCTCCTTCCGCCATCGGTGCCAATGACCATCTCGATCGGGTCAATCCTATCCATTAGGAAGCTCAGCATGTCCCTCTTCTCCAAACCCTTGAGGTTGAACTTCAGCAGACCACCGAACCCCATCCTCTTGACCTCATTCCCTTGCTCTATCGTAAGCTCACCGATAGTTGCGACGAGGAGGGCAGGAGTGCACCTGATGCACGTCATCCAAGGTCCCTTCCACCTATCGCGTGGAGCCTGCATTCGACGTAACATCTGTCTTACTAATGACATGCTTACTAATTACTGCATTCATGACTCAGGTTTACTGTTGATATGAAAAAAGGATAACATTCTATGATATTATCAAATTACTATAAAAAGGACACGCATTTACTACTATATGTGCACACCTTATCATTGCAATCTCGTGGGCGGTCTCATCGCGAGGTGACAAGGTAACAACGTCCTCTGTCATGGGCACTGCAGCCTCACTACTACAGAAACAACCATCACAGACGGTTCGGAACCGTCATCACAGACGGTTTTCGAACCATCTCGAAAAGTTGGTCTCTGATAACAGGTGGTTATCACAGACGGTCTGCAAACCGTATGTGATATTAATATCACGAGCGGTTTTATCTAAAAACCATCTGCGAATGCTCGTATCACGAGCGCTTACATACGAAACGCGTGCGTGAAGTCGAGTTTCACTGACGGTTACGTAAACACCGCTCGGAAGACGAGTATCACGAGCGGTTTTATCAAAGAACCGTCAGGATACTCGACTTCACTGACGTTTGCGTGTACTGTAACCGCTCGTGAAGACAGAGTATCACGGCGATTTTTACGTAATCGCTCGTGATACTCTGTCTTCACAGACGGTTCTGTACACGAAACGTCTGTGAAGTCAGAGTATCACAGACGGTTTTTACATAGAACCGTCTGTGATATGTTGACTTCACAGATGTTTCGTGTATAGAACCGTCTGTGATACTGGATTCACAGACGGTTTTTACACAGAACTGTCTGTGATAGTTCATTATACTAACTACATTTTCACAGATGCTCTAAAGGGTTATAGATTGTTACCCTCGGAGCTCACGACGAAAATACCAAATCTCTTAAGATTTCTCTCCTTCTCCCTCCCTTTCTCCTCTCCTTCTCCTCCCCTCTCTCTCTCTCGGCGGCGCAGTGTGTTTTTATCTGGGTGGCGGCTCAAATGGGAATGGGCAGGGGGTACTCCAGGTATTTATAGCGCGAGGATATCACAGACGGTTCAAAATATGAACTGTCTGTGATATACAAATATCATAGATGGTTTTTAAATAGAACCGTCCGTGATATTGCACATACGGTTCTATTCAAAAACCGTCTGTGATAATCTCCCGTATCACCGACGGTTTTTAAAGAGAACCGTTTGTGATATTTCACATACGGTTCTATTTATAAACCGTCTGTGATACGGATGATTATCACAGACGGTTTATTAATAGAACCAGCTGTGATATTTCACAGACGGTTCTATTAATGAACCGTCTGTGATATATGCCTATCACAGACGGTTACTAATAAGAACCGTCTGTGATAGGCCGGCAGTACAAATTTCGCATCCCAACAGACCCAACACAGATGGTTTCAAATGAACCCGTCTGTGATGGGGTGTCTACTATAGCCTGTTTTGTATTAGTGCCTTCCTCTTCTTGCTCTGATGTTTCTTCTGAGAAACACCCATGCGAGTGTCTGCGATAGATGCATCCGCTGTTCTTAAAATCTCCATCGCCGACTGACTTCCCTCATGGTGATCTTCCTCACCTTGGAGGGTACTTCGTCGAATGTCCTCATTTACTGCCGGAGCGTGGATACAAAAAGCGAAGAAGTAAAACAAAAAAGAGGATCCTATGAATTATTGCATGTGATGAGTTGTTTTACTTAAAATCTAAAGAGGGAAAACTATCCCAAAAATGCTCCAAAATTAGGGAGGGAGAAATCGCCCCGGTATAACATAAAATTATGAAAGTTTTTGGGTTAAATTGCTGCACAGAACCCTAGAAAAAGCCACTTCGCAAGAGAGGAGAACTCCAAACTAAAAGAAACAATTGTATTCTCTAATCTTGTGTGGTGCAGGTTGGTGGGAGGGTGCTAAATACGAAGATCACCTCTACTCCTACCAGGAACATGGGCCGGTATATCTCGCCGGAGACCTTGCTTTTTTTTGTTGCTTTGAGGGTTGAGTGCGCCGCTGGAATGAGAAAATATGATTTTTGTAGTGCGGGTAAACACCCCCGGACGATGCAGCCCCCATGCACGTAATATACTCGACTTCCACACCCTTTCAAAAAAAAGGGGAAATATCCTAAAAAGGGAAAATATCCTAAGCAGTTATGTGCAGTAAAACACGAGTACCAATTACTGCATCTTACATTAAATATTACTCCATATTATTTTCACTACAGTTATTGAATGTGTTTACTATAGGGTGTTGATAACTTTGCTATTACCCATCTAGTTTCTTAATTATTGTATGTCTGACTAGGTTTACGATATTGTGAGTATGTTTTTACTGTAAAAATTGCCCAAGTGATGCCTTAAGCGCATCAATGCCGCTTCGGCTCCCCGTTGCATCTCTTCGTCTGACGCGCCGACGTTACTCCTAGTTTTATAAAAATGACCATCCACCATCGGAAGATGGATTATCACATCGCTCTGCTCTCATTCGTGCACTACTTCAAAAACGAATACAATTAACAAAAATGGCTCCCCACTCTTCTCCCCTGATGTCGACATTGATAGCCTACCTTGCCATTCTGTACGAGCACCTCTCCGGCTATACGCTGGCGGATGCTGCAGAAGAGCACTGTGCTAATAGTATCCTCCCTCCTCCGTCAAAGGTTGTGCCGAGGCACATGTCAGCGACGTTCTACCGTCTAGACGTGCTCCTCCACCGTGTCTTCCGGGTGATCTCCAGCTTCTAGCAAGATAACCTCGCCATCGATGTAGTCCTCCAAAATGACATTGTACATCTCCTAGAGGATTACCATCACTTTGATTGCTACATAACCTCGCCATCGATGTAGTCCTCCAAAATGACATTGTACGTCTCCTAGAGGATTACCATCGCTTTGATTGCTACATCAAGGCGGCGGGCGACCGAGTCTACCTTGCTGAGATCCCTTGAGCAAGAAAAGAGAGCCTATGGGCGCAATTCGATTTGATTCTTCCGTCGAAGCGTCTTTGGGCGGCTCTCGAATGAGCACGTTAACAGGTGGACGAGTTTCGGGCTTCTTACGCTGATCCCGAACCCTCCAATGCCGACGATGTCACCTACAAAGTTTTGAAGATGGAGATGCAGGCTACCTGTGCTACTAGAAAACTTTGATTAGTTAGGTTTCTATGTTTTTATTTTAAACTTTGTAAAAAAAGCGACTAGTCACACTGTTTGGCCATATATCAATACAAAATAAAAAAATTCGGTTTGAATTTGTATTTACTATCTATGTTGAAAGCGTTTACTGAATGACAAGTTTTATATTACTGCGTTCACGATTTACTAATCTACAAAATGAATGTTTAGTTCTTTGCACCTACTCGGTAACCTAACACTTCTAAGGTTTACTATCCTAACACAAACTTTTTACTGTAAAAAAAAAAGAGATTGAAAAAAACGGTGGTAAAACAGGAAGCCGATTACTGTTCACACAGTTATATTTTACTAACTGACATAGGAGCTCGGAATATCACATTCCTCAAAACATGCAGTAAAAGGTATACACATGAAGAGAAGGCAATAAAACACATAAAAAACTTTACTATCTTACCGTTATGTTTACTATCAAACATACGAGCTCGAAAAAAATTCGTGTGCCTGCAAAAAAGGTAGTAAAATGATTCACGAATTATTGTCATGTCTCGTATTATTTTACAGTCGAAATCAAGTGCTGCGAGGGTGCGGGCGTTTCTGGCTCGTCAATTGTAGTTGGTGGGTCAACCGTATGGTGGTTGTGCGCCAGCACATCACACCTTGCCTAGGTCTCGCGATGGGCTGGCTAGGCGTAGAATAACTATTCTACACTCGGCTAGAGAATAGTGTGTGTGTGTGTGTGTGTGTCTATTCCATTTGAGCCCTTTATTTTTGTTATATACCCTTTCTCATATATACAAGAAGTATATACACAAATTTTGCTATATAAAGTGGACTTTAATGATATGTTTCATGGAACTCACTTTGGGCATCTTATAATCAATATTGGAGAATGCTCAAATAGATAACGAGGTATCATCATACGATTTAAGTGGTATATGAGAAGTGAGAGTATATATATATATATATATATATATATATATATATATATATATATATATATATATATATATATATATATATATATATATATATATCTTCACCATTCATCTAGCATGGGCATTGCAACTTTAACTTCCATCACTTTTCTCTCTCTCAATACACACAACCACATGTAAGATTCATAGTATGGATATGTGGTACTAGAGTTCACTAGCATGCAATCCCTACATATATATATATATATATATATATATATATATATATATATATATATATATATATATATATATATATATATATACGACCTCTTGGGAGTATGTACTCATATTTCTAATATACCACTTAAACAAACATATTATACTAATTTATCACTTTCAATATACTTAAATATCAATTAAAAGATACTCCAATGTGACTTGATTAAAAAAAATTGTAATACCCGATTATTCGATATCGAATGCTGTAAGATTAGAGAGGAAATAAGTTAAAATTCAGAATTTTAGGAGAAGTATGGGCCGCCAACCCATATTCGAGAAGAGGGGAGCCAGCCATAGTGGCCCAAGGCCCATGAGTGGGCCGGCAGCCCATTAGAAGGCAAGGAGAGGGGAGGGGACCAAACCCTAGCCCCATTTGCTACAGTAGCCACCGTGCTACAGTAGCCCCGTGCTACAGTAGCGGCGTGCTACAGTGCCTCGCCGGGTAATGATCGATTTCCCTCGCTGTTTAGGTTGTTTCAGATGCGAATTCGATTAGTTTGATTGGATTGAATTGCTGCCGTTAGAATTTCAGTTCTGTCCTGAATGTTGCGTGGCCTGTTTCGTGATCTTAGAGGCCGAATTTGGGTTGTCCATCTCCTAGAGTTTTGTAGATATTGATCTTAGCTTTCGGTGGCCGCCAAGAACACTGAATTCCGACTTTCGAGTCAAAAGTTATGATAGATTTACTATCTGCTGTCCAGAATCCTGACGAGAATTAGCACTCTCTGTATAGGTTGATTTATGGCCTAGTTAGAGGGTGATTCAGAGGTCTTGCCCATAACAAATTTTGAAGGTGATATCACTAGCTTTCAGGATTGATAAAGAACACTTCATTTGGAGTTATAGATCAAAAGTTATGCACTTTTCTTTGTGACTGTCCAGATTGTATGTCAGTCTGTCCAGATTGTATGTCAGTTTCTATCTTTAGTTTTGACCCGTGTGCCACTTTTTGTTAAAGGCAAAATTTGAATGTTGTGCCAACTAGTTTATTGTAGGTAATTTCATAACCTTTTCAGATTGTTAAAGAACGCTCAATTCGGAGTTGTAGATTAAAAGTTATGGTTGTTTTAGTATTGCTGTCCTGTTTGTTCAGACAGAAGCTGTGCTGCTGTTTTGTTTTCTTTATTAGAGAAGTTTATTGGCCGAATTGGGAAATCTCATCAACTTGAATGTTATAGATATGTTCGTTAAGATGAGGTAGGATCTGGACTCATCTCATTTCGAGTCCCACGTCATTAACTACTGTCATTTTCGTGCTGCTGTCCCGACACGTTTTTGGGTTGCAGCCTGTTTTTCAGATTAGGTTTTATGGTGATTCCTTGGGAGTTCAAGGGGGGTATTGTAGACTATTAATTCGGGTTGGATTCTATGTTGTTCTTATTTCGGTTATTTAATTGTTTAGGCCACGAGGCTACCAGTTTGGGAGCGCCATCGTTGCCTGCTAACGCGTCGCAACGCGGAAGGCAAGTACTTTGTTGCTTTTGAGTGTTATGATTGTGAATGTTTTCATGAATATAGTGTGACATATTGTGTTACCCGAGATGCTGAATTGGTTATGTTCTTTCATTATGTGGAGTATATACTGAGAGATGGTATTATCACTGCTTCATGTTCATATCATGCATCCTTTTATTCATGTTATGTCCACGGAGTGGATTGTAAGTCCCACCATTCCAATGTGGGCAATTTTGGACATTGTCATGTCCGTCCACGGAGTGGATTGAAAGACCCATCAATTCCAAAGATGGGCACGTAAGACCCATCAATTCCAAAGATGGGCAGCTTTGGACACCTATATGAAACGTTCTTCATATAGGACTTGGATCCCGCACTTTTGTTAAGGTGCGGGCTTAAGTGAACACCGACGGTGTGTCACTCACTATACCGCAGATATGCATGTGTGCAGTCCATCCTTGATTACATTCATTCATTTCATGTTTTCATAAGTGTTCACTCGATGCAAGGTTCGCATTCTTAAATGGTGATGTCCTGTTTGTATATGTGTTCTTTCTCTTTCATCAGACTTGTGAGTCATGGACTCACTCTTGCGTTGTTTGATTATTTTAGGTAACCCCGATGTTGGCTCACTTGGGAGGGAGTAGACACGCACTACTGCTCACATCATCCTATTCATGTTCAAGATTAAATTTAGTTTTATCTTACATTCGTTGATGATGAACTGTAATAATTAAATTATAATTGGTGAAGGAAGGATACCTTCTCCACATGGATGTTGATTTATTATGCGTGTGAACCTTCTTTATTGAAGATCGGAATTAAATAACTTAAAAGGTGAAGGAAGGATACCTTCATCATATCCTGCTTAACTTAATGTTGTCTTTAGTTGATATACTTGTTTCAAATTCTTCCGCATTATGGATGTATGTTAGATGTTTTAGGTGACATCTTGGCTTCCTGATAGCGTGGTGTTACAGCTTGGTATCGAGCGGGCTTTAGGTCCGTGGTTAATAGAAGAACATTAAAATGACACACTTGTACGTGAGGTGGGGTTGGGAATCTATTGCTTCCGCATTTCTATTGTTATGTTTCATTCGTTGAGCAATTGTTGAGTTGCTTTTGTATTATCTTTCTTGTTGTTAATCTATGATCTACTATGATATTCATTATCTATGAACTAATACTTTGATTGTCGTGAGATGATCCCGCATATTCATAATTGAGTATTTTGGTGAAGCGTGTTGTTAACGGATGATAAGAAGTGGAGGTCGTGGTTGTTACTCCGATTCACTGTGTTACACCACCGTCGCAAAGACGTGGTTAGAGGAGTAGTTACCCTAGTATCATCGTTTGGTAGTAAGTATGAGTTACTTTAGAAAGTTGTTCTCTTCTTTCATTTCGAATTTGGCAATTCTTGTCCTGTGGTGGTTGATGAATTTCTCCGGGTTTGTGGTCCATGATAGTTATGGTTTTCCATAGATCCTCTTGGTTCTCTCAAACAATTATTGCTTTTATCGTTGAGTTGCTTTTACTACTTATGATCGTTGTCAATTGGCAAGATTGATGTTTTCTTGGTTGCTCCTTCTTTCTCATTGAAAAAGAATGACTCATTTACTCGCTTGATAGCTTGGTTAGTGAGAGTTTCTGCTGTAAGTTCGTTTGCCCGGAAAGCTTTGGCTTTATGCGTTTCTTTTGGATTACTTGAGCGTTGAGGTTTGAAGTCTCTCTTTTCTTTGCAGAAGGTGTTAGAATCCTTTTGTGATGTCTTGTCATGCTTAAAATGAGAAGTTATAACTAAGCGAATAGATTGTTACGATATGAGTTATCAAGTTGGGTTATTAGCATGGTGCAAATCGGTTATTCTTAACTACCATCTATGAAGGTGAAATTGATTAATTTGAAATATCCTTGTATTTGATACATGTCAGTATGTTAAATAAAGACTGTCCATATCTGCTCGTAACCTATAGATCTTACATAAGAGCTAGATTTATCTATTCCATGGTATGCAAAAATTGTTGAAACTTGTATAAAGGACCGGATGGGTGCTTGTGTATCGATTCGGAAACCTTGTTTATAGAAAATTATGTTAGTGAATCTTTAATGATGTTTTGAAATGATTTCTATGTTTATATATGGTTATGTGTTTGCAAATGGAATTAGTACCGTATGTTCATACATGATTAATACAATCATCATTTGTTTTTGAGCGCTAAAGAAGGTGTAGAGCAACACCCACAGTGGAGTAGACGAATTTTGTAAGTAGTCTTTGATATCGTGCCTTGTGATATTGTTATTGCTTAGCATAGTCTTGTTATAATAAATTTGTTTCAACCTTTTGTTTGTGTTCCTTTGGGAAGTTTTAGGATGGAGTAATAAAGTTTGATGATTCTTGGTACTAGTATATGTTGTCGATGTTTTGAATCGTCAAAATGGGAGAATGAGGTTAACTCTTATAGTAATTTGATCACCTATGGTGATATTTCCTAAATGATCAAATTTTAAGTTTTGTGTTCATGATCCTTTGGGGTTCAAGCTTTATGTGGTAAATGAAGTTTATCGAGTAGCGCTATGTTGCAAAGTTATAATGGTTCTTCAAGAATGCAAGTGCTTTGATTTGAGTACTTATTTGTTCTTATCTGTTAAGGTTCGATATTCTCTTCTTGTGAGGCTTAAGTGTTCAATCGTGGACTCCACTTATGTTCTATAAGTTCATTGCTTAATTGGTTTCTTCCTTGGTCCCGTGTTCAAGTAGTGGTGGATGAGTTTTCTAGTTGGTGAAAATCGTTTCCATTTGTCTCTTCTTTTGAGAAAGAATCAATTCATTCTTTTCACGTGGGTCTTTTGAAGTGTTTTCTAATTGTTGTTGTGAAATTGATGTTAATACCCATAGTAATTTGATCGCCTTTGGTGATATCGTTCGATGAGAATAATTCAAGTTTAGCTTTAGTGATATTTTCTTTGAGCCCATGAATCATCTGGTAGCTGAAATTATTTTAAATAAATTAAGGTATTGGATTGTCCTGTTGCTTCTTAAGAGATTTGTGTGATTTAATTTTAAAGGCTCTTTGGTCTGAGTTGGCAACGTGAGGTTGCAATCAAAGAACTTATGTTGGTTCCTTTAAGAGGAGAATAATCTACTTGCGTTTGCGAAATCTCAGAATTGGAAATGTCTCGAGTTTGGTGGTTGAGATTATTTGGATCTCATGTTTCTTGTGTAGTTGAACTGTTACAACAAATATGACGTATGGAAGAATTTCATTGGTTCTTAATTAGTCCTTGTGGTTTGGACTAAAGATCTTATCTTGTACGTTGTGGCAAAGCGATGTTAGTCAAAGAATTAATTTCAGTGTTAAGGGAAAGAGTGCAGTAGGAATATTTGAGAATTTGAGTCAAGTTTTGTAACTTGTAGTTATTCGAATTGTTCATAAACTTTTACTCTTTTCACTCAAGAGTTGTCGAGTTTCAATCGCAATGTCATTTTTTTCTTATTAGTGGTTATTTGCTATTCCCTTTTCGAGGATGCGTGCCTCCATTGTGAACTCAACTTTCGTTTTCCGGATCTTTATTACAGTTATTTCTTTTGGTTTTGTGCTCACCGTGAGTAGTAACATTTTCTGTGTGGTGAAATTTGTTCTTATTCGCCTCTTTCTTTTGAGAAAGGATCAACCGTTTTGTGTCAGAAAGTTTTACAACTCGTAAGTTGTTGTTTGTTTGGTGGTGGTTAAGTGATTGTAGGGGTGAGTTTTGCTACCCACTATTGGAGTAGTAATAGAAGATGAGTTGGTTTTGACCGAATCTCTTGGAGGGAAGTTGATTCGGATGGAATGTTTGGTTTCGAGGTAAAATCGTATATTGTTCGACTAAGTAGGACCTATGGTATAGTGTAGTTCCGAACCTTGGTTCATGTTGAAATGTTGGGGATTATCAAATGTATGGAAATCGTAATCAATTTTATACAAGAACACTATTGAAAGTATCGCGATGTGGTATGAGTGATTCTGATGATGTCAATGAGTGAGTATATCGAATTGTGGGGATCATAGAGATTTAATCCGATGATTTCACTATTTGTTATAAGAGGAATTCGTTGTAGAGGTCTCTGAGGTTAAATTTGGGCTTTCCGTTTTCATACTAAACTTTTGGTCACCCAAAGATTGGTGTGTAGAGGAGATAGAAAACTGGAGTACTGAGTAGTGGAATGATTGTCGATAGAACCCTTTGTTGTAGTTCATGAGCGGGTGTAATGAAAATTCGATGTGATATTCTTGAAAGTTGGAGGTGATGAGATTGCATGGGTTTTGAGGGCTTTGGTGCCTTCTATCAAATTAATGTCATCGCTTGAAGGAGTGGTCCAGAGTGTTCATGGAATCAATAGAGTCTCTCCACAAAGGTGTGGATGATGTATTTCGGTTTAAGCCTAATTTGAGGTTGTTAAATTAATAGGTTTGAGCCCTGTGGTATGCGATGAATTCGAATTCCAATGTCCGAGAGAAATTTTATTCCTAAAAGAGGAATTGAAAAAAGGATGTTACCTTGGGTATTGAAGCGTTTTCTTGTTACTCATTTGAGCTTTATGTTGTTGATCGTGTCTTCGCATGGTGAGTTGGTGTTGTGTTGGCATGTTTGCTTCTTTCCAATTCAGCAAAACAAAAGAAGTTTTTGGTTTGAGCGTTCAAGTGATCTCCCTTTGGCTTGCGTGACGTTTGTTCGCAATTTGCCACTTGGAAAGTGGAAAGGTTTTCTTGATGAAATTCGATTTCGGATTTTACTCTTCATACTCGGCTGGTAACGATAGTTGTGATGTGAATTTTTCTTATTCAGATGTGTTTTGCGGTAAAAGAGTTTGCTTAAAAGAATTCGATTGTATGTTTCGCTAAAAGAGGTGATCCTTGTTCGTGAAGAGTTCAATGGAGAGGTGGAACAAGATTTCCGTGCTCTATGTGCTTGTTGTGTGGTTCGACTTCAAGGAGAAGGTTAACCCTGAGTTCATTGGGTTGTTTTCGATAGTGTCGCTTCGCTAAGACCGTCTCGGATTCCTACACGTTGTACTCACTTTTGGTTTCATTTGGTGTGGAGTGAGTACCGGAGATCCGGAGTTTGTTATTCGTTAACAACGTTGACCATCGAGTAGGATCTTACCTTCGAGTCTCGTCCGATGAGTATAGCCGGAAGTGTCGGACGAGTGTTAAGACAGACGTCGATTTGCGTCAAGATGTTGTGGTGTCCTCATCAGAAAGAGGCCACTTAGGAGCTGGAGGCTCGCATGCACGAGCATTATTCAGATTTGTTCATATCGAGTACATGTTACCCGTTATTAATTTTAGTTGCAACCGACCTTTCAGCGTAGGTCGTGTGAGGATTCGGTCGAATCCTATTTAAGGGGGTAGAATGTAATACCCGATTATTCGATATCGAATGCTGTAAGATTAGAGAGGAAATAAGTTAAAATTCAGAATTTTAGGAGAAGTATGGGCCGCCAACCCATATTCGAGAAGAGGGAGCCACCATAGTGGCCCAAGGCCCATGAGTGGGCCGGCAGCCCATTAGAAGGCAAGGAGAGGAGGGGACCAAACCCTAGCCCCATTTGCTACAGTAGCCGCCGTGCTACAGTAGCCCCATGCTACAAGCGCGCGTGCTACGATGCCTCGCCGCTGCTGCTCCTCCTCTCCCGGCGCCATCTTTCCTGCTGCTTGTGGCCGACCGTGGGAAGAAGAAGAAGAGGAAGGAAGAGAGGATTGAAGGAGAATTTCTTCGTGGGATTTGATCAGCGATCTCCAATGGTTCTACAAGGGTAATGATCGATTTCCTCGCTGTTTAGGTTGTTTCGTATGCGAATTCGATTAGTTTGATTGGATTGAATTGCTGCCGTTAGAATTTCAGTTCTGTCCTGAATGTTGCGTGGCCTGTTTCGTGATCTTAGAGGCCGAATTTGGGTTGTCCATCTCCTAGAGTTTTGTAGATATTGATCTTAGCTTTCGGTGGCCGCCAAGAACACTGAATTCCGACTTTCGAGTCAAAAGTTATGATAGATTTACTATCTGCTGTCCAGAATCCTGACGAGAATTAGCACTCTCTGTATAGGTTGATTTATGGCCTAGTTAGAGGGTGATTCAGAGGTCTTGCCCATAACAAATTTTGAAGGTGATATCACTAGCTTTCAGGATTGATAAAGAACACTTCATTTGGAGTTATAGATCAAAAGTTATGCACTTTTCTTTGTGACTGTCCAGATTGTATGTCAGTCTGTCCAGATTGTATGTCAGTTTCTATCTTTAGTTTTGACCCGTGTGCCACTTTTTGTTAAAGGCAAAATTTGAATGTTGTGCCAACTAGTTTATTGTAGGTAATTTCATAACCTTTTCAGATTGTTAAAGAACGCTCAATTCGGAGTTGTAGATTAAAAGTTATGGTTGTTTTAGTATTGCTGTCCTGTTTGTTCAGACAGAAGCTGTGCTGCTGTTTTGTTTTCTTTATTAGAGAAGTTTATTGGCCGAATTGGGAAATCTCATCAACTTGAATGTTATAGATATGTTCGTTAAGATGAGGTAGGATCTGGACTCATCTCATTTCGAGTCCCACGTCATTAACTACTGTCATTTTCGTGCTGCTGTCCCGACACGCTTTTGGGTTGCAGCCTGTTTTTCAGATTAGGTTTTATGGTGATTCCTTGGGAGTTCAAGGGGGGTATTGTAGACTATTAATTCGGGTTGGATTCTATGTTGTTCTTATTTCGGTTATTTAATTGTTTAGGCCACGAGGCTACCAGTTTGGGAGCGCCATCGTTGCTCGCTAACGCGCGCAACGCGAAGGCAAGTACTTTGTTGCTTTTGAGTGTTATGATTGTGAATGTTTTCATGAATATAGTGTGACATATTGTGTTACCCGAGATGCTGAATTGGTTATGTTCTTTCATTATGTGGAGTATATCTTGAGAGATGGTATTATCACTGCTCATGTTCATATCATGCATCCTTTTATTCATGTTATGTCCACGGAGTGGATTGTAAGTCCCACCATTCCAATGTGGGCAATTTTGGACATTGTCATGTCCCGCCCACGGAGTGGATTGAAAGACCCATCAATTCCAAATGGGCACGTAAGACCCATCAATTCCAAGTATGGGCAGCTTTGGACACCTATATGAAACGTTCTTCATATAGGACTTGGATCCCGCACTTTTGTTAAGGTGCGGGCTTAAGTGAACACCGACGGTGTGTCACTCACTATACCGCATATGCATGTGTGCAGTCCATCCTTGATTACATTCATTCATTTCATGTTTTCATAAGTGTTCACTCGATGCAAGGTTCGCATTCTTAAATGGTGATGTCCTGTTTGTATATGTGTTCTTTCTCTTTCATCAGTACTTGCCGAGTCATGGACTCACTCTTGCGTTGTTTGATTATTTTAGGTAACCCCGATGTTGGCTCACTTGGGAGGGAGTAGACACGCACTACTGCTCACATCATCCTATTCATGTTCAAGATTAAATTTAGTTTTATCTTACATTCGTTGATGATGAACTGTAATAATTAAATTATAATTGGTGAAGGAAGGATACCTTCTCCACATGGATGTTGATTTATTACTGCGTGTGAACCTTCTTTATTGAAGATCGGAATTAAATAACTTAAAAGGTGAAGGAAGGATACCTTCATCATATCCTGTTTAACTTAATGTTGTCTTTAGTTGATATACTTGTTTCAAATTCTTCCGCATTATGGATGTATGTTAGATGTTTTAGGTGACATCTTGGCTTCCGGATAGCCAGGGTGTTACAAAAATTCCATTAGAGCCTTTATTTTTGTTATATACCCTTTTTAATATATAAAAGAAGTATATAGACACATTTTGTTATAAAAAGTGGATTTTGATGAAATTTTTCATGAACTTACTTTGAGGTATCTTGTAATCATTATTAGAGTATGCTCAAATTCATAAAGAGATATCGTCATACGATTTAAGTGGTATATGAGAAATGAGAGTATGTTCTCTAGGAGTACATACCATTTCTATATATATATATATAGACACACATACACACACACCCCCCATACACACACATATACACATACACATACATATACATATACATATACATATACATATACATAGAGGTTTAGGTTGTTGAAAAGACTCTGATTAAACAGTAACTTTGAATATTATCTATTTAACACCATTGAAAAATTAAAATATTTGAACCTACAAGTCACTTCTGGGAAAAATATCAATACAAAAGATAATATCAATATAAAGTGCAGAATAAACTCTTCAGAAGAACATAGTTGGCATACTCAACACAGCCAGTTAAATTTGCTTGTTGATCTTTTATATAACGTTTATATAACTTGAGGCAAAAGACAAGACGAATTGGAATTGAAGTTAGAAAGGTTACATAAAGAACACAGTCAGTTAACCGACAAATATTTGCTCATAAATAATAATATAAATTTAGTTTTACAAATATTAGAAGAAGGTAAGATACAACAAAATAAAAATATTCAAAACAGTGATTATATTAAAGAAGAAGTTGCTTTAATATACAAGAAGCTTGATCCTTTATTAAATAACAGTTCTGCTAAAACTTTAAGACCTTTAGAAAATCTAAAAGACTTAGATCAAGAAGTATTAAAAATTAAGAATTTATTATAAGAAGTTAAAACCTTGATTCTCTCTTAGTTATATGTTAAAATACAAAGAAGCTTTACAAGAAACAAAAAAATATCTTGTGCATCCTATCGGTTTCTCAAATTACGAATCACCTAAAGAAGATTCTAAAGTAATAATAAGACAAAATAATACTATCCTTCAATTGTTAGTAAGAATTCTGCATAAAATTGAGACTGAAGAAAGAAATAAAGAAATAGTGTTAGCTTCATCAGGTTTAGTCACATCTTCTAAAGCCATAAATTCGGAAAGATGGACTTATCTAAAAACTTCAGTAGAAATGAAAACACACTCGAAGTAGTAAATAAAGATGCTAGACCTATAACTTTAATAGATAAGATAAGATGTAAAAGTGAAGATATTGATAATCTGCAAGAGATTGCAGACATAGAAAAAGATCTAGAAAGGTATCAAAAGGATACTTTAAGAAAAATAAAACCCCAGCAGATATATTGTATGGGTATATTTGAAAGCAAAACTGGATTATATAGAATATCTAGAGAAGTTGAATTAAGTGTTTTGACACAACGAGTTGAATTAAGAATTGTGAGTAAACAAATTGAAAATGGGTTAAAATATTCAGGATATAAATATATACATCAAGGAATGTATATTATAGGAATTAAAGATATGACAAGGAGAAAATTAGGAACAAAAGTCTTAATATCTTTATTAGATAAAAGATGGGATGCAGTAAACAAAGCGGCATTATGATTCATAGAAGGAGATATGAATGAAAATAATTTAATAACTTATATAGCTCCAGATTTAATGATGCCTATAAAAGAATTCATAGAAAAAATGAGTTTTGGATTCCAAACTAAAGGTTATGAAGATTTTAAAGGAACGAATTTATTAGTAAGCATAGAATTTATAGGAACATTAACTAACAATAGTGGATCTAAATATAAGGTAAATGTAAATGATGTAATTGAAAAAATACAATCCAAAGGAATAAAATTCATGGGTCCCTTAAAAATTGGTTCTGAAGAAAGGGCAGGAGAAGAATGGAATATAAGTAGTTTTATAAAAAATAAGGTTTTAAAGCAACCCAATGATTATATAAGTTATCAAAATAATAATGGAAGCACTAGTATTAGATTTACAAATTATAAAACTAGAGCTTTAGATGATTTAGACTCAGTTATATCTGAACAAGATATTGAAGATAATAGGAGACATAGTGTATCTGAATTTATGGAAAAATCAGACTTAGATAGCGAAATAAAACATTGTGAAAATAAATTAAAACAAGCTGAAAACGAATATTATAATACATGGAAATTTGAATAGCCTGCTATAAGAGAAAAAGAAATTTACTTTTCTAGAGAAATATATAGGCTAAAAAAGTTAAAAAAGGATAAAGAATTAGCTATTGAAAATTTAAAAACACAAAGTAATAATAATAAATGTACCAGTAAGGTAGAAATTAAAAATGATAATATAGAAGTAAAAAGGAAATATACTTAGAACAAATAGTAAGTGAAGAAGAGCAATGGGAAATAAATAAAAAAATTATTATTAGAAAGCTATGAAGATGATAAATTAGAAAATGAAATATGCATTGAAGAAGAAATTACAAATGCTGTTGAAAATAATAATAATTTTATAGATTCTTTAGATAAGATAGGTTTACATAATTTATATAATGCTATAGAAGCTATGAAAATAGAAACATGAAAGAAAAGAAGATATGATGAAAGCTCAGTCAAAAATAAAGGAGAAATGGAAAGACCATCTAGAGTGGCAGGAACTTGGCCGCCAGAAAAAGAAGATTATTCATATAATTATATCCCTAGACAATATAGACATATGGGATCAAAAAGAAGAGAGTTTGAAAGAGCAGTAAAATTTCAAAACTATAAGAGTGATGGCGCAATTCTTAACTTAGCTGCACATGACCCTATAGACTGGCCAAATATTATAAGTATATGGAAAGGCCTAATAGTACAAAAATATATGCAAAACTAGCATAATATAGGAAACAAAGTTGAAGACATGATAACCTACTTAGAAACTTTTCTAGGAGAATCTGTAAAAGTTTTATGGAAACAATGGGTAGAAAAAAATCAAGGACTTTATGAAGAATTAAAAAGAGCAGGTAGTAATCCATATAATTTTGCAAATATGATATCAAATATCATTATAGCATAAGATCCAGAATTAGGATATACTACTTTACAGAATGAAAGGCTAAAAGAAATAGAAAAATTAACATTAACCAATTGGAAAGGAATAAAAGAATTTTCGCAACATTATTTATATAATGCTACTACTACCAAACAAGGCTATAATATAAGCATAATTGAGAAATATTTTAATAAATTACCTGAACCATTAGGGAGCATAATATATGAAGAATATAAGAAAGAAACTCAAGGTTTAGTTCTTAATATATCTCAAGCCATAACTTTTGTTTTTAAACAATTAAAGAAGATATGCACAAATATACAAGCTCAAAGATCCATGAAATATGCAGACTATAATTTTTGTAATAAGATTGTCCAAATACCTTTAACCTATGGAGAAAAAAAATCTACAAATAAGAAATATCGAAAACCACAGAATAAAGATTATAAAACCAAGAAAAGATTCTTTCTAAAAAGATCAGATAATAGAAGTCCATATTTACATAGAAGAAATGTAAGGCGCTATGATCCTAGAAAGAATTATGATAAAACTTGTAGATGTTTTATATGCAATTCTCCTGATCATCTAAGTACAACTTGCCCTAATAAAGATCAGAAGAGATATTCCAGTAAGTATGAAGAACAAGAAAGAGTTTTAATAATAGATAGTATAAATGAAAATATATTATTATGTGATGATCAAATAAAAGATGATGAGTCAATTTATTCAATAATTAAAACTGAAGAAATTGAGAATAATGAAGAAGAATATGAGTCAAGTAATGATGAACTAGATTTAATAGATGAATTAAATGGTCTGAGAATTGAAATGATGGACCAAGTGAGTTGTCAACATGATTGGATCAAAGGAAAAGGAGATTATAATATAAAATATGCTTTTTGTATATAATATCCAAGTCAAGAAAATAGAGCTACTTGTAGCCTATGTCTAAAACAAGCATGCTCTGCATGTCTAAAGGCAAAAAATCAAAATTGGAAAAAAGAAATAGAATTAGAATCAGAAGAAAGAATATTGTTCAGCAGAGTTAGAATTTTAGAAAACAGGATAAATAATTTAGAAGTTAAAATAGAAGAACTAAACAATCATATAAATAAGCCGCACGAAGAAGAAATTTTAGAAAATACTGAGTTTAAAGAACAAACAATAGTATTAAAAGATAATAAAGGGGCTAAAATAACCCAGTTAAATAATACAATAATTAATCTTGAAAATAAATATATAGTAAAATTACCCTTTAAAGATGTTTTAGGAATAAGAATCCCAGTAAAAATAAAACTAAAGCCAAGCATTACATTTAAGATATCAACTTTAGTAGATACTGGATGTACAAGAATGTATATTGGATAATTTCTGGTACCAATATAATAATAAACGTGAAGATAAAGGCTATATGCTATCAATATTAAATAGCCTTTCTGAATATTTTCATATAAAAAATAAGACAATACCAATATCAGAGAATTTTGAGACCATAGAACAGAAGACTTTATATGTGGTATTTGAAGGAAGAATACCAGGAATATATATATATATATATATATATATATATATATATATATCATTTGAAGAAATAGTGGCTCAAAAAATATATTCAAAACTAACAGGAGGAATATCCTGGAAGAAATATACAAATATTGAAGAAGCTTTGACTCAAGCTAGAAAAATATTAGGACTAAATTATTATATGGAGCCAGCTGCTAAGAATTATATCCAAAAATATAGAAAAATAAAAAATAATAAAGAAACCATTGGGTCTTCACCCTTGGTAAATACAGAGACATCGAAAAAGTATACATATAAAGAATGTCTAGTCAAAGGGACAGATCCCTTAGACGAATCATATATAGACTTGAGGATTGATGAAAAATTCGAGAATATATCTCCACAATGGAAGAAGAATATAAAGGAGGAAATATTAATAGATATAAGAAATGAAATGAATGATAAGTTTGAGGAAATGAAAAAAGTATTTGATGAAAAATTTGACATATCAATATCAGATGTAGAAATTCTGGATATTGCTGGACATGGGCAATCCCTAAGTTAATAAATAAATATTGAAGGAAACCCTATAAAGATACATCAATATTGAAAGGGTAATATCATTTATATGAAGACAAAAGTTCATATCAGCGAATAAATAAGTTTGAATTTCCACCTCATATCTACACCAAAGGAATATTTATATCAGCAAATATACACAAATAATTTTCCAAATCATCCTACATCAAAGAAAGACAATCCATATACTCACCAGAAGATTTATGAAAGTCAGTTCAAGCACTCACGAGAAGCCACCAGAATCATTGACTAAAAAAGGGCATACACGTATGCTGCATCAATAGAAGAAAGAAGAATATGGACAAAACACACATATTTGTCCTTACCAGAAAGTTATGCACCATGGCATAACACACCGACAAAAGACAAAGCTTTATGGCAAAAGAGACATTCATGCAACAAAAAGGACATGCTTAAGCTACCTACAAGTTTGTCTTGATGTTTTAGAAAAATGTATCGTGTCTTTTAGCCTTTAATTATGTTGTACACATATGTTGGAGATATGCCCTAGAGGCAATCATTTTGATGATGATATTTCGTTGTATCCATGATTTAATAAATGTTCCTTGAATATTACCTTTGTGTTGATTAACAAGTATGTGACTTGTTTGTGAAACTCTTTACTTGTACGGTTATTCTAAAGTTGTCCCTAGTCGGAGTTCATGTGAGGACACACGTGAATGATGGATTAGCACATGTATCGGTTGATGACCATGTTTCACAGGTCATAGACATGGAGATGTCAAACCAATAATGTGGACACATGTTTAGAACATGGGGTTGGACTGACCCAACATGAGACATAGTAATTATTCTTATAGTTCTCTCTACACAATGTGTACGCCTTGTCCTTAGACCTGAGATTGTCGCATGTACTTGAGATGTGAATCGACCTACTTAGGGGCTATCAAACGCTACTCGTGAATCGGGTAGTTATAAAGGTAGCTTTCGTGTTTGTCATGAAGCATGTCGCGAGGCATGGTCCGTCGAGATGGGATTTTCCTCTCTACCGAGAGAGATATCTCTGCCCTCGAGTGATCGGATCCGTAAATGCATGGCCATGCTACTTAAGGTTAAGAGTTAACCTAGTAAGGGATTCCGGATCACGGGATCGAGAAAGAGTGGTCAGCTTGGAGCTCGATCGAATATCGTGAGGCAAAGGGATTGGCATGTACATAACGTTGTGATGGTTCGTCCGATATGATCTTTACGTATGTTTAGGAGTTGGCACGCCTTGCTAGAGGTCGCTACCAACTATTGACCAAGTATGTGTACTCGCGTCATGTCTAAACATATGTGAACCATAGGGTCACACACTTATAAGTGAAGCCTAATTCGGATTGGATCCGAATTAGATCGGCATTGAGTCCTAATGGGCCTCTATTCGTAGAAACCCATTATAAGGACGCCTATAAAAGGAGGGCAGGGGCGCGACGATTGAGGATGAGTTTTTCGTGACATCCTCAAACCCGGCCGCCACCCTCCCACGCCCTAGTCGCCGCGCGGATCTAGTAGTCCGCGCGCGCCGCTTCTCCCGCACGTGTGGATACCTTTGAGGCGCCGCATCGTGGCGTTGGGACGAACCGCAAGAAAGGAGTCAGACGTGGGACGCGACGACGCATTTGAGGAAGTAGTACGACTACTCGCCCGACGCATCGCATCAATCGAGTACGACTACACTGCCCCGACGTGCTGCATCAACTTCCGCACCTGCGCGTCTAGTGGTAAGACCATGATCTATAACTGCAATGATCTTGGTTTACGGGTAGAATTTTTTAATTTGCGCTAGTGTAGCCTACCCGTTTCCCTACAACATAAGCATCCCTACTTTTAGGCTATGGTAGGCTTTGTCTTAGCTCCGTTAAACAAAAGTTGGAGGCTCATGAAGACGAGGAGGCTCATGAAGGCTCTGGAACCTGTTCTTCCATCTCTTTTCGCTGCTATAAAAGGAAGACATTAGATGAAAGAGGAGAGAACGAAGCAAGAGAAACACAGAGCAAGAGTTAGCATTAGCCTTCCACCATAGTGCTCTCTCTTTCAGTGTTTAGTAGTAATACTCCACTGTAAAATATAACCATCCAGAGTTTGTAATATTCTCTGTACAAGGTAACCTCTATCTTTGTGTTAATTGTCGGGTTTCCCGAAAGAGAAAACCATATGTAAGCTATATTTGTGGAAATGAAGTAGTTTTGAATATTCTTGAGTTTTCTTAGTTTATTCATATGAGGCAAGGTTTTATGCTAAGGACTCTATAGGAGACCCCTTAGGCGGTAGTTCTGTAAATTCCCCCTAGATGGGCAGAGTTCCCTGTGGGTGGTGTGAACATTAGGCCGTAGAGAAGTGTTCCCTTCGGGTGGAACTATCTGGAGTGACGATAAAAAATTACCTCATGTGACTATAACTAAGAACGCTTAAAGAAAAAGCTTAGCTACTTCTAAAGCAAATTAGCAAGAAATATGGTGAGTACCGAGTAGGACTCTACAACTTCTACACAAACCGGCCGTCATATTGGTTTCGCCAACCTGCAAGATCCTAAGATAAAGTTAAATAAAAAATACTATTCATGAATACTATTCACAAATACTATTCATAATACTATTCATATTATTCACGAATACTATTCACCAATCAGATTACTAATGAATATTAATTACAAATTATAGTATACTTGGTGGTTCAACCACTATATCATACTCATAAATACCAAAAGCATATTCAATACATAAATTTTGAATATATAGAACGCATATCATTCTTCTTATATCAAAATCAGTCTTGGTATCTTATATATTTGTGAATATATTCTGAGCTAAGAGATCAAATCTCTCAGCAAATATATTTTTATATTATTTAATATTTGTTTTTAATATTATTTGAATATTTTAATTTTTAATTATCTCTTTATCATTTGAATAGTAATTTATATTCCGCAGTTTTTACTTCGTAATACACTCCGCATAAACCTCTTAATGGTATACATACATACATACATATATATATATATATATATATATATATATATGTAATACCTCAAAAGTATTCAAGAATATTCGAAAGAGTATTCGGGAGAGATTATGTGAATTCGGAGAAGGACCAAATATAAAATAGATTTAGCAGCAATTAGATAGAGGGGTTTCCTGCAGTTTTTCGGCAACCTGGGCCTCGGGCCTTGGCCCAAAAGGCCCATGAGGGGCCGACCACCAACAAAAAGAGGGGAACCTAGTTGCTACAAGATCGCACTCTGCATCAGAGTGCCGACCGTAGCACCCCCTACTGCTATGCCAAGAGGAGAAAAGAAGGAGAGAAAGGAAGAAGAAGAAAGGAAGAGGAAGGGGAGAAGGAAAAGAGGAAGGAGCTTTGCTGGGTCTCCGCGTTCGTCATCTCGTTCTCCAAGGGTAACGTTTATCGAATGTCGTTGTTTGATTAGCCGTAGAAGGGAAACCGATTAGTTTTGGTTGGATCGAAGTCCGCCTGCTATAGATTCAATTCTGTCCAGATTATTGCGCGGTAAGTTTCGTGTGTTTAGAGGCCGAATTAGGAGTTTTGATCTCCTAGAGTTATTTAGATTATGTTCTTAGCTTTCGGTGTCCACCGACGGATCAAAAGTTATGATTTGTTTAGTGTCGTTGTCCTGGTAATCTGTCAGCATCCAGATAGTTTGTAGAAAACTGAGTTAAGCCGTTAGTTAAAGAGGAAATCAGAGGATCTCGATATAACGAGAAATGTAGGTTTCCATACCTTTTCAGAGAGCTAAAGAACGCAAGATTTGGACTTTCGTAGCAAAAGTTATGGTGGTTTTAGTGTACTGTCCAGAGAACCCGACGTGAATATTGATGTCTTTTCATTTGGCTTGGTAGGGGTATTATATGGCCGATTTAGAAGGGTCCCTCAACTAGGTTTAGTTGAGGAATTTAATTACCTTTCCATAAAGTCCAAGAACACCTCATTTGGACTCCTATGCCAATAGATATGGGTTTTTGTATATAACTGTCCACCGAGGAGACAAATTGACGTTTAGGATTTGGGGTTGGGATCGGGTTAGACGCTTTTGCGATTTAGTGATTGTTTTTATATGGTTTGTTTGGTCTACTACTGTTATCTTAGCATGCGTTATAAATGTATTCAGGTGGTGGTTTGATCTCGAGGCAAGACTCGCTGCACGCCCTCGCTCTCGCGGTTAAGGCAAGTATAATGATGGATATTATAGATATCATTGAATAGCAATGTTTGATAAATACTAGGAGTATTTGTGTTATCCATGATTGTTATGGTGGTATGTTTGGTAATGTTCATGGTTTCCAGTGAAATGAGTAAAGTGTTATTCTTGGATGTTTGAAGGTTATGAAGTCTTGATTATGAGCATTTGTAGTATGAATAGATTATTCACATGTAATGTTACTGTGGATGCATGTTTATATTAATTTGAGATTTCATACATATGCATCATGATGGCTTATTGAAGTCTTGGCCAAGTGATGACCAAGCATTTGTTGAGGTCCCCGGCATGTTTATGACGGGCTAAAGGTCCCCATGCTTGAAGAGCATGGGCTTAGATCCCCATACTTGCGGAGTATGGGCAATGGTCCCTGTGTCAGATGGCACAGGCATGGGTATGCATCGACGGATGCACACTTTGCATTACCGATAAAATGCAAAAGAGAAAGAGAAAGTGCATGTTGAGCATATTGGTGTGTGGTTTTTGTAATACAGTCAATGAGTTTACATGTATGTATGCTGTTTATGCCATTTATTATATTTGTTGAGTCTTTGGACTCACCTCTTGTTGTTTGTTGTGTTTTAGGTATCCTTACGAGATCGGCATGCATGGGGGAAAAGAAGGATTAGCCTTGTTGCACTATCGCACGATCTACCCCACAATGGAATGCAAAAGAAAATTAATTAGTAGTTGAATGAATTACTTAAAATACACTTTATGATTATTGCTTTGCTTGGAGTAAACTGTAATAAACGGTTAGATGTTTTTGGATGCTCTTGATCTATATCCTAGATGTTTATTTGCTATGGATGTTGCAGTAACGAATAGCCAGTTTTGATTTGTCTTAATCAAATTGCAAGTTGGAATACTTATATATGCTATATCTGTTAGTTAGAACCTCCGGTATAGATAACTATACAAAGGAGGTTCTGCCAAAATTTTGTAAGGTATTTTAGTTTAACTTGTCTAAATTATTTAATTCAGTAGCATTCTAGGCCTTTGACAGGCTGGGGTGTTACAGTTGGTATCAGAGCGGGTTGTAGGTCCGTGGTATTTGAATTATTAAACTTGACACACTAAGCACAGTAGGTGGGTTTGGGTTATTGCATTGCATTTGCGCTTCTGTTATGTTTTATTGATCATTCCTGCTATGAGAAGATTTGATATATCTATATTATAATACTATGGTTATTATGTGTGGGGATAACCCATGTTGAGAGGTTGAGGTCGTGGTTGTGGCCCTGGACTTTACCAGGCTACACCATCGTTCGCAGTATGATAATAGTGAGTATCTTTGGAGAGGTTGTTCTCTTTCCTGGATTTGATTTGGTCAACTCTTGTTTAGTTGTGCTTGATGAATTTCTCTTGGATTAGTAGTTCATTCCAGTTGATGAGTTTCCATTGATTTAATTTGACCCTTAAAGCAAACATTATTTTTTCAACTGTTGAGCCGCTTGCGGTTGATGAACTTTCTTTGGATAATGGTTACAATGCAGTTGATGGGCTTCAATTGGTTTGTATTTGTTTTATAGAGTAAAAAAAAATTATTTTTTACTCTTGAGCTATTCTTGCTACTTGTAAACGTCGTCATTGGCAATATTGTTCCTTGTTATGAGAGTTCTACCTTCTTGTTGGCAGACTTGACCCATTCATTCGCTTGGTGTTTTAGATAATAGAAAGTATCATTTACAAGCTTCATTGAAGTACGTTTCGATTTTATGCACTTATTTTGGAGTAGTTGGAATATTGAAGTTTAGTGCCTCTTCTTTGAGACAGAAGGTATCAAAACTCTTTTGAGATGTTTTGTTGTGTTTTGTGAGAGGTTTTAAGTATAAAGGATAGATTGATAGTGTATGAGATATCAAGTTGGGTCTGTAATATGGTGCGTAATCGATCTTAACCAAGATCGTTGGAAGCGAAGTTGATAGATTTGATGTTGTCATGGAGTTGTTACATGATGAACTTGTTAAATGGTATGACCATTCAAACTAGGAATCCAAGACTTACTAAGAGGTGTGGTGTATCAATTACTTGGTTTGATCATTAAGACGATGGAATTCGATAGATTTATTGGATAATTCGGAGTAAAGTATCTCAATGGATTTGTCTACCCATTAGTGATGATTATGTTAAGGATGTGTTTGACGTTGCCTTAGAGGATATTAATCTGGAAATTTTCATAAACTGACTACTTGGTGATCATACATAATTGCTAGATTGAAACATGTATTGTAACACCCCAGCTCAGCATTGAGCCTGGAATGCTACTAAAATTAAATTAAACTAAACTAAACTAAGATCAATTACAAATTTTCGGCAAAACCTCCTTTGTATAGTCAGCTATACCGAGGTTCCAACAATTAATCATGGCATTTATCAATATCTTCATAATCGAGTTCTTTCAAGCATGCAGATAATCTCATAAACATAATCAAAATTTGCTATTCTCATTATTACAGCTTAATCTGAAACTCAAACCATCCATAAGTAATTCTTAAGATTGAGTGGTAATGCGTGCATCCAAACATCTACTCCTCCCATGCATGCGGGTCTTGCCATTGTACCTAAAACACATCAAAGCAAGAGTGAGCCCAAAGACTCAAAGAAGTACCAACAAGGCTAAGCAAGTTATCATTCATAGCATCAATAATCCAAGATAAACAATGCACCAAAGTATAGCCTTCATGCTCATGTGAATGCAACCAATGCAATGCACCTTTTCAACTTTATCTCTTTCGCATTTTACCGTAATGCGGGTACACAACCGTCGTCAGATACCCTTGCTCGTGCCCTCCGCACACAGGGACCAAAAGCCTATACACCACATGTATAGGGACCTTTGCCCATCACTTTAATGATGGGGACCTCTTTATTCGTAGCCCACATTCCACGAATGTGGGGACCTAAAGCCCGTCATCTACATGACGGGGACCTCAACTATATGTACTTGGTCACCACGTGACTGGGGCACTGTATGCTCTCAACATGCATATGCACCATGATAACATATTCATAAGCAGGATTACATCATATTCTCATTATCATGTAAGAAACCTTACTTCGCTATCATATATCAAAAACATGCATACATGACCAAGTATCCAACACGTTTGAAACATGCAAATGCTCCATACCCACGTCTTTCATACCCAAGAATTTAACATTTACATAACAACATGTAAGATTTAGCAACGCTCAAGGGAAACATTAACTATAGCTTGCATTCATCAAGATAAAAGGAAAACTCATTACACTAACAATCGTGCAAGGCTACATCAAGCAATCACAACAATTTTATCATACAACCGAAAATACGCTATAACCCGAATACTTGCCTTAACCGTGCGAGAGCGGTGGACGCAAAGAGGGCGCTGCCCCTGGGATCACGCTCCTACCTGAACAAAAAGATAACCCAGACTAAGTCCAACATACTGGACCAAAAGCATAAGTACAACACAAACGAACTCGCTAAACTCCCAAGCGTTTTCCAATCTTCCAATTCCTAGCGATCGCTTTGGTGATCACTGCGGATAGTCAACTTCTAAAATACATAACTTTCCGCTCAGGGGTCCAAATAAGGTGTTCTCAGACTTTCTGGAAAGGTAATTTAATTACCTAAATAAACTTAGTTGGGGAGCCCTTTGATTATGCCAACTACTACCTCTACCAAGCCAACCTACAGAGCAACAATTATCACGTCGGGTTCTCTGGACAGATCACTAAAACCATCATAACTTTTGCTACGAAAGTCCAAATCTTGCGTTCTTTACCTCTATCAAAAGGTATGGAAATTACCTACATTTTTCGTTATATTGAGGTCCTCTGATTTCGACCTTAACTAGCAGATTCATCCCATTTTCTACAGACTGTTCTAAACTGACAGATTAACAGAGCAGCGATACTAAAAAATTCATAACTTCCTGACCGTTAATCGGATTTGGGTGATCTTGGTGGCCACTGAAAGCTAAGAACATAGTATACGTTTCTCTAGGAGACGAGATCCTCTGATTCGGCCTCTAAGGTTGCGAAAACAGCCGTGCAACCTACTGGACAGAACGCGATCTAATCGCAGCAGGGTTTCGATCCAATAAACGTAATCAATTTCGCATCTACTCTTAACCAAACCTCAAGAAACAGCGGGTGTTACCCTCGTAGAACCCCAGGAAGACGCTGAGCACAACCCCACGAAGTGGATCTCCTTCTTCGTGGATCTCCTTCTTCTCTTCTCCCTTTTCTTCTCCCTTCTCTTCTTTCCCCTTCTTCTTCCTCCTTGGCCGGCTACAATGAAGCTTCCCCTTTTTCTTTGGCCAGCAGCAGAGGGGTGGAGGGGAGGTGAGGAGGTGCGCAAGGGGGGGTGGAGGGGAGGGGTGAGGGAGGTGGCGGCCAAAGGGTGGAGGGGGGAGGGAAGATGGGGGGCGCGGCTAGGGTTTGGGGGAGGGGGGTGGCGCCTCCCCTATGGCCGGCCAGCCCCACATGGGCCTAGGCCCAAGCCCAGATTGCCCACAAAACGCGGAAAACCCCCTCTCATTTCCTGATTCGGTGTTTTACTAAAAGAACCCTTCTCCCGATTCAATTACTCTCTCCCGATTTAATTAATTTCTCCCGACTAATCCTTTCGAATATAATTTAGGGTATTACATGTATATCGGATTAGATGGATGTTGAGGTAGTACCTTGTGAAGCCCAGTGATTAAAGGAGATGATGTTATTAAATATTTAATTAAACTCTGAGCATAAAGTGGAATGATGACTCTGTGTTTATAAACAGACAGGTGACTGTAAATAGCAGTAGGACCCCATTTGCATAAGTGATAAATACAATTGTCAATGATAGTTGAGGTGTGTGTTGAGCAGCACTAACGATTGAATGGATGAAAGAATAAGTGATATCTGAAAACATGCATGGCGAAGTTGTTATTTGATAGTATGGTCTTGTTAAAATAGGTTTGTTTCGACCTTGTGGCTGGTGCTTCTTTTGGAGAGATTTATGATGGGATAAGAGGCTATGATGATTCTCGCTAGGAGTGTATTATTTCTTTGTTAGTGTGATTGTCATTAAGAGATTATGATGATAATATTGAATGTTTTGTATAAAGGAATTGGATCGCTCGTCTGATATTGATTAAGCGAAAATGTTTCTAGTTTCGCAATTGTGATCTTTCAGACCTCATGTTGATGTGGTAGCTGAAATTGTTTTGAGCAAAGTGACATGATGAGAGGTTTTATTAGTTTCTAAGTAGTTTTTATGTGGTAGTCTTCAAATCTCTTTTTGTTGGAGTTGGCTTGGTGATGCTGTAACCAACGAAAGCCGTTTTCTTTGTTAAAGGTAAGAGTGAAGTAAAAGTATTTGAGATCGAAGTCAAGTTTTGTAACTTGCAGTTTTTCGAATTTTGCTTAAACTTTCTGTTTTGCCCATCAGAGTTTCCCGAATTCCAAAAGTAATGTTCTATTCTCGTTTGAGGTTGGCTATTCTCTGCTCGTGGGACTTGTGCCCTCATCTATGATCTCATCTTTTGTTTTCCGAGATCATTACTATTTGATTATTTCTCTTGATCTTGTAACTACTGTAAGTAGTAACGTTTTCCGATGTGTTGAAATTTACTTCTATTTGCCTCTTCTTCAAAGAAAAGGTTAACCGAATTGTGTTGCAAAGTCTTTTCAGTTGTATTTTGGCAACTAGTTAGTGGTGGTCTAGTAGATGACTTTGTGAGCCCTTGGGTGTCAAGTTGTTCGAGAGGCATTGAGTAATAAAACGATTTATTACAATAACTCTTGGAGAGGATTTGATTTAAATCGAGTGTTTGACTTTGGAGCTAGCAGATTTCGTTGTCGCAACTAGTAGGGCCTATAGCGAGATGTGGCCCAAGATCTTGTGTTCATTTTGACAGAACATTAGAATTAGCAAGTATGGAAACCTTGAACAATTTTTTTAGAATATCGCAACTGGGTACTCGGTAAGATTGTGTAGAAGAACTATATATGATAGTGTAGTTGAATGAGAGTAGCAGTGTAGTTTAATGAGAGTAGCAGTATAGAGAAATCTAGCAGTCGTGTTATTTAATGGGATAGCATGAATTGTTGAGTTATTGTCAAGTATGACTCGGCCTCAGTGAGTAACATTATAGGAGTTAGATTATATGTAAGGATAACTTGATCAAGAATGTATTTATTTATTAACGTTAGTGATTGAGTATGTTTGAATCCTGATCAATCAGTTAGGATATTATGAATGGGTATTTTGTGGTCGAGTAGCTGCATTTGATTGGTGTGGGTTGGAGAAGGTCTATGATTGGTGAATCGAATCGCCTTGGGTGGTCACTTGGTTAGTGAGGGATGTTAACAATAATGATTGAAGTTATTGTTGAGCTGTGTGAAATTTTAGTCATCAGATCTGAGGATTCCCTATCAGTTATACCAGACATTCTTTGTAGGATTCTCAAAGGTTGAATTTGGGCTTTGCATTTTTATGCTAGCATCTTGGTTTCCTATGATTAGGTTCCAAGAGTTATAGTGATCTTTGATAGAATCCTTTGGATGCAGTAAAAGAGTGTGAATGCGGTGAATTTCAAGTTGTTTATCCTTAAAAGATTGAGGTGATGTGATTGTGGCTGAAATCTATATCAAGTTGTGTTGGGAATTATTTATCAAAGTAATTTCCTTTGGTAGAGAAGTTGACCAGAGAAAAAGTCTATTTACATAGGTGTAGATTTTGTGTTCAGTTTGAGCATAGCTTTGAGGTTGCCAAACTAAAGGAAATGAATTAGTGTGTTATGCGATGATTTGGAATCTCATGGTTTAAGAGAAAGTTGAATTCTAAAAAGAAAGTTTGAGAAAAGGTTGTGTTCTCGGATAATGATGTATTCTCTTGGTTTTATTTGAGCTTTGTCTCTAAGACATATGCCAATTATAAATTGAGTTGATTTTTCTTGGTATGCGTGAATCTTCTTGGTTAAGAAAAAGAAAGGAAATGGTTAATTTGAGTGATTTCACCTCTGGCTTATGTGGTGTTTGTTGGCAAACTGTCTACATGGAAAGTGGAGGAGTTTCATGATGAACATTTTGGTTTTGGATTTAACTCTCTTTGGTGGGGAGTTGGTAATGCGTGTTTGCAATGAGAATCATTTATTCTCAGTTGAGTTCTGTGGTGCGTCCCGGGTTAAAGGAGGTGCTCATTGTTAAAGTGAAGAGATCGATTGATATAAGGAACAAGAGTTTTGTGTGTTATGTGCAGGTTGTGTGGTTTGGTACCAAAGGGAATGTTGGCCCAAGGTACGTTGGTTATTCCCGAAAGTTGCGAAGATTTGAGAGATAACGTATCACTAGGACCGTCTTGAGTCCTGACATGGGGCACAGATCATTTTGTATGACATAGTGTCGAGGGAGACATATGGAGTGTGAAGTTTCGTTTGGGCCGTTGACCCACGAGTAAGACCGTGCCTTCGAGTCATGTCCGTGGAGTGACACGTCACAGGTTGGGATGAGTAATAAGCCGTAACACGTCAGATACGTCAAAGTGCGGTGGTCCCATAATTCCGAGAGGAGAACGATTTGAAAATTGGAGTCTCACTTGCACGAGCAATATCTAGTATTGATCACAGCAGGTGCGTGGTTTTGTGGTAAATTCTAGCTGTGATTGTTCCTTGACGTTAAGCGTGATTAGAATTCGGGGTCGAATTCTGTTTAAGGTGGGTAGAATGTAATACCCCAAAAGTATTCGAGAATATTCGAAAGAGTATTCGGGAGAGATTATGTGAATTCGGAGAAGGACCAAATATAAAATAGATTTAGCAGCAATTAGATAGAGGGGTTTTCTGCAGTTTTTCGGCAACCTGGGCCTCGGGCCTTGGCCCAGAAGGCCCATGAGGGGCCAGTCACCAATAAAAAGAGGGGGGAACCCTAGTTGCTACAGTACCGCACCCCTGGTACTGTAGTGCCGCACTGTAGCACCCCCCTACTGCTATGCCAAGAGGAGAAAAGAAGGAGAGAAAGGAAGAAGAAGAAAGGAAGAGGAAGGGGAGAAGGAAAAGAGGAAGGCAAGGAAGGAGCTTCGCTGGGTCTCCGCGTTCGTCATCTCGTTCTCCAAGGGTAACGTTTATGGAATGCCGTTGTTTGATTAGCCGTAGAAGGGAAACCGATTAGTTTTGGTTGGATCGAAGTCTGCCTGCTATAGATTCAATTCTGTCCAGATTATTGCGCGGTAAATTTCATGTGTTTAGAGGCTGAATTAGGAGTTTTGATCTCCTAGAGTTATTTACATTATGTTCTTAGCTTTCGGTGGCCGCCGAGTTCACCTGATTCCGAAGTACGGATCAAAAGTTATGATTTGTTTAGTGTCGCTGTCCTGCTAATCTGTCAGCATCCAGACAGTTCGTAGAAAACTGAGTTAAGACGTTAGTTAAAGAGGAAATCAAAGGATCTCGATATAACGAGAAATGTAGGTAATTTCCATACCTTTTCAGAGAGCTAAAGAACGCAAGATTTGAAATTTCGTAGCAAAAGTTATGGTGGTTTTAGTGTACTGTCCAGAGAACCCGACGTGAATATTGATGTCTTTTTATTTGGCTTGGTAGGGGTATTATATGGCCGATTTAGAAGGGCCCCTCAACTAGGTTTAGTTGAGGAATTTAATTACCTTTCCAGAAAGTCGAAGAACACCTCATTTGGACTCCTATGCCAATAGATATGGATTTTTGTATATAACTGTCCACCGAGGAGACAGATTGACGTTTAGGATTTGGGGTTGGGATCAGGTTAGACGCTTTTGCGAGTTAGTGATTGTTTTTATATGGTTTGTTTGGTCTACGACTGTTATCTTAGCATGTGTTATAAATGTATTCAGGTGGTGGTTTGATCCGGAGGCAAGCACTGCCGCACGCCCTCGCTCTCGCGGTTAAGGTAAGTATAATGATGGATATTATAGATATCATTGAATGGCAATGTTTGATAAATACTAGGAGTATTTGTGTTATCCATGATTTTTATGGTGGTATGTTTGGTAATGTTCATGGTTTCCAGTGAAATGAGTAAAGTGTTATTCTTGGATGTTTGAAGGTTATGAAGTCTTGATTATGAGCATTTGTAGTATAAATAGATTATTCACATGCAATGTTACTGCGGATGCATGTTTATATTAATTTGAGATTTCATACATATGCATCATGACGGCTTATTGAAGTCTTGGTCAAGTGATGACCAAGCATTTGTTGAGGTCCCCGGTATGTTTATGACAGGCTAAAGGTTCCTCTTGGTGGTACTCTCCCATTGCTGTCGACCAAGGAGAAAGGGGAATGAAGAGAGGAGGAGAAGAGGAGAGGAGCATCTCACAGGGGAGTTCAGCGGGCACATGTGTCTACAAGGGTAACGATCACCTCCCCACTGGTTGGATCGATTTAGATTCGTAATTACCATCGATTAGAGGATTGTTGACCTTGTGTGATTAATTTCAGTATTATGTCCTGCGTTTGCTCGTTAGTTTTCAGGTAGTTGAAGTCCGAATTAGAGTATTTCGTCTCCTATAGAGTTGTTTGGATTGTTTTCAGCTTTCGATAGGTTCAAAGATCACCCAATTCGGAGTTGTGGTCTAGAAGTTACGTTAGTTTCTTTACTGCTGTCCAGAAATTCTAACGAGAATCAGCCGTCGTCTTGTTTATTAATTAAGATTTTGTTAGAGACCGATTCAGGGGTATTGCCCAAAATGATTTTTGTAGGTAATTCCATTAGCTTTCAGGATTGATAAAGAACACCCTTTTTGGATCCGTAGAACAAAAGTTATGTATAGTCCAATTTTACTGTCCAGAATGTATGTCAGATTCTGACGGTAGTTTTGAGCTGTGGGCTAAAATTTGTTAAAGGCATAATCTGAGGGTCGGTCCAACTAGACTTTCGAAGTTCATATTGTTAGCTTTTCAAATTGATAGAGAAATCAATATTTAGTTTAGCCAATTAAAAGTTATAGCATTTCTTGTGCTGCTATCCTTTCTATCTGTTAGATTATAACTTTAGATTTTCAACTGAATATTAGATTCAGATGTGGGCAGAATAAGAGGATCTCACCAACTAGGTTTTTGTAGATGATTTTGTTATCTTTCTAGAGAGTCTGAGATCGCACCTTTTTGAGTTTCAAAGTGAAAGTTATGAAGTTTTTAGTGCTACTGTCCAGTATAGCTTCCTGCTAGAATGTCGTTCAACTTGAGTAGAATATATATATATACATATATATATGACCCCCGTTTCGTACTCCCGAGAGTATGTACTCCCATTTCCAATATACGACTTAAACACATATATTATACTTCTTTATCATTTTCAGTATACTTAAATACAAATTATAGGATACTTCAATGCGATTTGATTGAAAAAAATTCATTGAAGCCATTTGTTTTTTTGCTATATACCCTTTTTCATACATAAAAGAAGTATATACACAAATTTTGCTATAAAAGTGGAATTTAATAAAAAAAATTCATGAAACTCACTTTGGGGTATCTTATAATCATTATTGGAGTATGCTCAAAAAGATAAAGAGATATCATCATACGATTTAAGTGGTATATGAGAGGTGGGAGTATGTACTCCCAGGAGTACCATACCATTTTCCTATATATATATATATATATATATATATATAACTTTGGGTTTTGGGGAGATGAGGTAGAAGCATTGTGAGTAGCGTCTTGATATCATGTTGTTCTTATTCGAGTAATTTAATGGTGTAAGAGGAGAGGCTTTGAGATTAGCGGCATCATCCTTGCCTCCTAATGCGCCGCAACGTGAAAGGCAAGTATATTGTGGGTTATATTGACTGTTCTTTGTTCGATGTGCTTGATGTTCATGCTATGTTTAAATTCTATGGACTATGATTAGATTTTAATGATTCCTGCTTCTTGCCACGTATGATAATCCGTGCTCTTGAGATTATGTTTTTCATATTCATATATTCATTCATACCTTCATATTTCAACCACGGGAGTGGTATTGAAAGTCCCATCATTCCAATATGGGCATATAATATTCATCATTCTAATGTGGGCAAATTGGATCCCCATTATGAAATATTCTTCATACGGGCCTTGGATCCCCGTATTTTGATAATGCGGGCATGAGTGAACACCAACGGGTGTTCACTGGCTATACCGGTATAAGCAGAAGTGAATAGCATATATTCCATTCATGCATAAGATTTCTACTATTCTGTTTCATATTTAGACATTGTGAATGTTATGTTCTTGATTCAGTAATTTTTCATACTATTCTGTTGTACTTGCTTAGTCGTAGACTCATTCTTGCCTTTGTTTGTGTGTTTTAGGTAAACACTGTTGACGGCATGCTTGGGAGGGATTAGTCACGGATCACTTCATTCACTTCACATATCACTATTAATTAATGGACTTGTTATTATTTTTCATTTGGTAATGTTGGATTGTAATAATGGAGTTCGGATGGTTGAAGTTATCTTTCATTATGACTTGGTTGAACTAGTGAATGCTTAATAATCGTCGTATAGACTCTTGTTAGTTTTATCTTGAATAGTGCAATAGGATTGGATACTTTCAAGTTTGATTTGTTGCTGAAATTTATTTCAATTCTTAGGGTTAATCTATTGTTTCTTGATCCTTACCTATTAATAGATGATAGATTGTTGAAATTATTTCGTATTGTTGAAGTATGTTAGACTTTTAAGTAATATCTTGGCTTCCGCATAGCCAGGGTGTTACATATGTACTGATGTGTGATCTGTCAAGGTTGTCAACATGGTCCCTAGCCATCGATCCATGATCGTTCATCTGCATACCGATCTAGCTACACTACTACAAAATAGGCTATACTAGATGCCTCATCACAGTGGAACCGTCTGTGATATGTAATGATGGCTAGAACCATCAGTGATACATAATTATCATAGATAGTTTTTTATTAGAACCGTCTGTGATAATTTACAAACAGTTCTTAACAAGACCCGTATGTGGTAATTGCATACGTCACAGACGGTGTTTAATTAGAACCGTCTGTGATAATTCATAGACACTTCCAACCACAAACCGTCGGTGATAATTATGTATCACAGACGATTTGTGGTTGGAAGTGTCTGTGATATGTTCAATGCCACTTCAACTCCCGCACAATGCATCTCTTCGTCTCGCGCGATGACGTTACTCATTGTTTTATAAGAATGATCATCCGCCACCGTACTCCTCACACATCGCTCTACTCTCAAGCACAAATGAAATGGCTCCCCACTCTTCTCCCCTGACACCGGCATTGATGGCCTACCTGGCCATCCTATACGAGCACCTCGCTGGTCATACACTGGCAGAAGCTACGGAAGGACACTGTGCTAATAGTGTCCTCTCTCCTCCGGTGGAGGTTATACCGGCACATGTGACGGTGACATTCCGCCATCTCGACCACCTCCTCCGTCGTGTCTTCCGGTTGGTTTGCATCTAACGTCGCCATCGACGTAGTCCTCCACAACGAGGTTGAACGTCTCTAGGAGAATTACCGTCGCTTGGAATGTGACATCGAGGTAGTGGGCAACTGAGTCGACCAAGACGAGACCCCTCAAGAAAGAGAAGAGAGCCTATGGGTGTAATTCTACTTGGTTCTTGAGGCGGAGCATCCCTTGGCAACTATCGAACGATCGCGTCAACGGTTGGAAGTGTTTCAGGATACCAACGCTAATCTTGAACCCTCCGATGCCGACGACGTCGCCTACGAAGTTTTGATAATGGAGATAGCAGGCTACTTGGGCCGCTAGAAAATCTTGATCTTTTATTATTTCTACTTTTTTTAAATATTTTGTAAGAAGCGACTGGCCACGCTGTTAATTTGGCCATATGTAAATACAAAAAATGATTAAAAATCTAATTTGAAGTTAAGTAACTGTCTATGTTGAACATGTTTACTAAATAATATGTTTATCTTACTGTCTTTTATGTCTATGGTGAAAAACAAGTCCTACATATTTACTCCTAATGCTAGTCAAAAAACAAAACAAGTGAAGGAACTATCACAGGTGGTTTAGTAGACAAAACCGTCTGTGATATGTATCACAGATGGTTATAAAATACAATAGTTTGTGATATATAATTATCACAGATAGTTATTAACAAGAACCATTTGTGCTATATAATTATCACAGACGATTTTTAAATATAACCATCTGTGATATGTATCATAGATAGTTTTTGGTTGGAACCATCTGTGATAAGTTCCAGCCACTTCGGTTCCCACGCGATGCGTCATATTACGATGCGTCTCTTTGTCTTGGTTTGTGATACGTTTTAAAAGAATGATCATATCTTTTGCACCCTCCATCAACAACTAGTAGAGTTAAAAAAACTCACAACAGTATTGAAAACTCACAGACCATCTCGTGCCATGGTGAGCACGCAGAACATGACGGCGAGGACCAAGGCGATGAGGTCGGCGATCGCCATCGCTCTTCCTCACGATGTCGTCATCAACATCGTCGGCCTCATGGCCGTGAGCTCTCCTCAGACTATGGCTAACATCTGCAGCCTACGAGCCACGTATGTATATGTGTACCTACAAAAATACGTACTACTATTTGTTGTGGCAACCAATCCATGCATGCATACATGTTAGCCTTTCAATTTGACTAGAGAAACATGTCACTAATCTAACTAGCAATAATGCCCTTAATTTGGCCTTTTAATTTCTCTTATGGAGTAATTCTGACGTCTTGAATTGTGTACGTATATTGGAGTTGCAAGGCCATGTACAAGGCGTCCAAGGAGAGCGCCATGGAGAAGCGCGTGGCGCTGGAGCGGGAGGAGACGATGAAGTGGCTGGACAACGAGCGCTACCTTGCCGCCGTCAACCACCTGGCCTGTGCGGGCAACCAAAAGGCTTGTTTCATCGTCGGCCTCACGCTCATCTTTGCAGACCATGACATGCAGCGCGGCCTCGTGTTCCTCGAACGGGTGGCCATCGCCGACCACAAGGCTATGGCCTACGTGCTCAGCCTCTTGCTCTACACGGTTGGCGTGGCGCGCGACGTTGGGAAGCAATACATCAGCCAGGTCGAGGGCGAGCCTGTCGATAGCAGGTGCGAGACAGCCAAGTGGACCAATCAGGAGTGCAAGCAGTGCCGGAGCCTCACTGCAGATGCAGTCCAGGAGGTGACGTGGAAGAAGATGGGCGGGCCGCTGGGCCAAGGGTGGGCGCTGTTGGAGGACGGCCACCGGTGCATGAGCACTGGCTACAGCGTGATGAAAGGGTGGGACGATTACGTCATCTTCTACAGCGATGACTGTAGGATTAGGCATGAGTACGCCAAGTTCTTTGCACAGGTGTTGAAATACTTGTCGTAACATTAGTGGTTTTAGTGATACTTAACACAGACTGTTTTAAATCTTTTGTAAGAAGCGACTGGCCGCGCTGTTAATTTGGTCATATGTAAATACAAAAAATGATTAAAAAAACCAGTTTGAAGTTAAGTTACTGTCTATGTTAAACATGTTTACTTAATAATGTATTTATCTTACTGTCATTTATGTCTATGGTGAAAAACAAATCATACATATTTACTCCTAGTGCTAGTCGAAAACCAGAACATTTTTTAGCTATAGAAAACTATAACAGGAAGTTTAGTTTAACAAACTGTCTCATAGATGGTTATTAGCAAGAACTGTCTATGATATATCTATAGTCATATTTGTCTCTAATATGCAGCTACTTTGAAGAAGACGGCGAGTACACCTAAGAAGGCAACCAAGCCCACCACGAAGTATGATTTTTTCGAGGGGTCATTCACGCAGCATGAGGAGGATGAGACAGCAGCCATAGCCTACTTCATCGAACTTGACACACTAGAGTGTATGATTACCTGGCACTCTCCTGGTAGCCATGCTTCTTGAACTCTAGTGTGTCAGCTTCGATGAAGTAGGCCGTGCCTACTGTCTCATCACTTCATGCTGCGTAGACGACCCCCTTAAAGAAAATTATGCTTCGTGATGGGCTTGGTTGCTTTCTTAGGGGTAGTCGCCGTCTTCTTCAAAGCAGCCGCATATCAGAGACAGATCCCACTATAGACAGATTTGAAGGGACGACCAGATATTTAATGACGTATATCACACACTGTTCTCGTTGGCAACCGTCTGTGATACATATCATCGAATATCATAGATAGTTTTTATTTAAAACCGTCTGTGATATGCCCATTAAATATCTAGTGCGATTTGTCTCTGATATGTGGCTTCTTTGAGGGAGGTGGATGCTTTGAAGGAAGCGGCCGGCTTTGGTGCGTTTGGTGAAAGAAATACCGTGGATTTGCAAGTGTGCTTGTAGATCTATTTGCTCTTAGTGATCTAAGGTTAGTATTTGCTTCTAATTATATGCATTATAATATAGAGAGATCGATGATAGCTAGGTTTATCATCCAAGGAGGTTATTGGCAGTTAAGCAATAGAACAATGAGCAACATGTATATATACATTGACTTGTCCTATATTGTGTAAAATCATAATGTTTACATCATAGTGAGCCTCAGTTCTGACTATGTTAAATGAAGGAGGAAGGGAGGAGAAGGAAAGGAGGAAGAAAGAGAGGAGGATCCCCTATGCTGCCTTCATCCCCGTGCCCCCTCCTCCCCCGCCGATGTCCTCCCTCTGCAACCCCTAACCTCGACTGCCTCTTAGTCCATGCCTCCCATCAAGGTACGAGCTCACCACTTTAGTTTGTGTAGGTTGGTCTGAAATTTCCAGATCTAAGCCAATAATGTCACTTGTATGATGGCAGTAGAGGAAACACGTATAGCTTTCGGTCTAATTTGCTTGAGCCAGTAGATGAAACATGTATAGGTCTAGTACAAGTTTGGTCAGATTGGGCAGGTGTGTCGTGCTAGTAGAAGTTTCAAATTGTGCAGACTTGATTGACTCTAGCACTGGGAGATATTTCTTACTAATGTTGTGGGTTCGGATTAAAGCTCGATGAAGAGTTGGGATCATTGTGATAATTGAATACGATAATTGGATATAAATTGGTGTTGAGCTAGAAGTTAACTTGTTGTTTCTCTAATATTGTGTCATGTTATTCATGCTCATCAGATCACTTTGTTTCATTATGTTGATGCTGTTTGGTCATTTTGCTCCATTCTATTGGTAGCTTTGGCTCACTATGGTTCACTATGATTATTGTTCAGTCATTGTTTATATTCCTGTCAATTGAAATATTTTTATAGTTGGTTCAATTGAAATATTGACAGTGAACTCTCAACTGATGATTTGTTTTAAAGTGTCAGATTAGACAAAGCAAGATTTTATAAAGCTCAAGGCCTGAAGTGTCAGAGTAACTGTCGTATTCCATTTGAGATAGAATTTTGACCCAAGTGGCGAGGAGGCTAATAATACATCTTGAGCAGCCCGACATCTAAGAGCAATAAACAACAATCTAAATCTGAGCATTATGCTGATTTATTTTGTTGTTAAGTTCTATCTTTTGAGCATTTTATCCTGATTGATGTAGTAATATCATTTATTAATGCAGTGCTGATTTGTTAATCTTGCAGTAATATCATTGATTATTGAAGTACTGATTTGTTGATTTGTTAATCTTAAAGTGATACCATTGAGTTAATCTTACAGTGATAGCATTCAGTCACTTACCTTATGCTAACTATGTTGAGTTGCATCACATTCCTAGTTTTAGACAAAAAAAATTCAATCAAGAAAAATTTCTTTTGTCTTTTGTGGAAAATTTTCCATAGATAGCAAGTAAGCGAGATGGCATCCGCACCGTCTTCGTCATCAACGACGTCGCCGATTGCGTCTGGATCTCCGAAGAAAGTGGTACCTAAGCGAGATGGCAGAGGAATATCAAAAAGGCTTGAGGGCCGAATGACCATCACGTGGTCAGTACCGCTGGGGTCCCTTTGCTTCCCCAAAAAGCAGCGGCAGCATTTCGGACCACTTGCGGTATACCTGGAAAGGAACGGGTCCCTATCACTACACAGAGCTGGAAGTCTCTAACGGACGTACAGAAGCGTAGCTGTGGACTGAAATTACAACGTCGTTAGAGATCCCACCAGAATTCCACGGAGCCATGCGACAACAGGCGTTACTCGCGATGGGAAAAGCGTGGAAGACCATCAAGAGCAAGCTTATCACGCAGTACGTGAACAAGGATCAGATGCCCTTCATGAAGTATCGTTTCACGTTGTCGGAATCATGGGACGCCTTTGTGTGGATGAAGACGACGGCTGAATTTCAGCAGCAAAGTGCAACGCATAAGGCTATGCAGACACAAAACACTCACCCCCACAGACTCGGCACCGCTGGGTACATGGGTAAAATCCCGCAATGGATGAGGGACGATGATGAGGCATTCTGGTCGGAGGCATCCCTGCCATTTGCTGGGATCACGGACAAGCGCACCGCCCAAAACTGGTTAAGAGCGAGGTCATCAACCACGTCTTTGGGCGCCATCCCTTTCATAAACCCAGCAGACGAGGGAGTGTCCCAACGCCTGGTAAGAAATATCGAACTACCTAGTTGTTAATAAGTCCATAAATTCATAGGGTCTAAAATAACATGATGGCCTCCTGCAGCAAACATTGAGTACCCAATCTTCTCAAGACTATTTCGAAGCAGCTAGGGAGAAGGATATACTATCCACGACCCTGGAAAATAAGGAGCACCTGGGTTGCACGCGAGGCCTTAGGGTTTACGTACCTTGGAGGCTGGGATTCCCACATGACTCTAAGTCGTATAGGAGTAGGAACAGAAACAAGGCCGAGCGTGAGGATCGGTTGAAAGAGGAGATTCGTGCAGAATTTCAAGGACAGATAACAACATTGCAGGAACAAATGGCACAAGTCCTCAGTCGGTCACAAGCCGCCTCCGTTATTTTGGGAGCTAGTCCCCCTCAACATCGGAGTAGCTTCGCGTCCATGCCAATTTTTGAACATAGCAAGTCCAATTACCTATCGACGGCATCCAGGTAATGTACTTCTCTGGAATGCTCCAAAGATAGACCTATAGGACGCCTTAGTTAATTGTGTATCGTTTTGTAGGAGTCCACGCCCTGCAGGCTCCAAGTGAGGCTGGTTAGGTCCATTTCTATTGACGCTGGGAGGGGGATGGCGTTTCCATGGTAGGAAGGGACAGTGTTGCATGGTTCCCAACTGGCGTATGGTTATGCTAAGGTATAGGTGGACATCGTACATGACCATTTCATGGCCGTCCAGCTGGAGAAGCCCTCGAACAAAGATATTATAACACTAGGGGATGTTGTGCACACTTTGTTTAGTGGCCCAAGAGGGACATTGCCCTGGACCCTGTAGTACTGCGATCTCCACACGACAAGCCTCTCCAATAGTACCCTCGATGACTCCACCTCAACCCCCGCTTCAGATGGCCTCCGTATCGGCCCTCGTGGAGACGACGCCGAAGAAACAAGAAAAACGTCCCGAGTCATCCCGCCCCTCTGTATCGACAGCCATGCTTCTTGAACTGAACTGGCAGGGGCTCGATGAAGTTGCCCGTGGTTGCTGTCCAATCCTCCTCATGCTACTTGGACGACCCCCGAAAGTGGCTGAGAGCCTCGAACAATATATATATATATATATATATATATATATATATATATATATATATATATATATATATATATATATATATATATGTGTGTGTGTGTGTGTGTGTGTGTGTGTGTGTGTGTGTGTGTGTGTGTGTGTGAAGCCGGTTTTAAAGGCACAAGCAGCCACTCCTTGGATACTTTATAGAGAAGAGATCATGAATAGAATGGTAGGACGTACCTGGGATGCAAGGAAGGTGAACTTGATGGGAATGAACATGGTTACACAGACAAAGGTGAAATGAATGGCGAGAGGCAGGTGAACAGGTGTTGTAGTAGTTTTTTACTCATTTGGTCTTGTTTTGGAATAGAATAGCAATTTTAAAAGGCATAATTGACATGTAACATGTGAATCCTTCAGGTCATTTAAAATACACACAATCTATACACAATATCACATCCAATTGCATTTGTGACATAAGTTAGCAATTCAATTGTATATCAGAATGTATAAATTTGTATGTGTACAGACTGATAAACTGAATATCAAAGTGACAACAGTTAGCAATTCATTAGAGCTCAAATATGAACTAATTATCAATTCAATTTCAGCATAAGACTATTAACATCATTGAGCAGTTCAATAGAGCATATAAATTTGCAATACCTCCTAGTGCTAGGCATAGACAAATCACACAGAACATACAAAAATCAGTTATTATGCCAGATTAACACATTAAGCAACCTAATAGAATCTATCCACAACTAGCAGCACCAGCAGTCACACCCGAACACAACCCCATTCCCCACCTCCAGATCCATCCATCTAGCCAGCCAGCCATCAGTCACAAAGGGCAAGACAGCAAGGCCAGGGTGTCCACATTGCAGCTCGGTTCACATGAATACCAATAGCCCAAATCAATAGGTGATAGATCTGTCTTACCTCGATGTTGTCGGTGTCGGTGGTGAGGTAGTCGAGGCCGAGGTCGGTGGAGAGAGAGGACGCGCTTGCGCAGTCAGATGGGGGAGGAATGATAAGGTCGCGTGCACTGGGGAGAGGACGACGACACCATAGGGGGGAAGCTTCGGGCGGCGGCAACTAGAAGAAGGGCGGCGTTGATGACAGGGTCGGGGAGAAGGCGCGACTTGGGGGCGGCCATCGGGGAGGAGGCTTCGGGTGGCGGCAGCGGCGTCGAGGTGGGGAGGGGAACGGGCGAGAGTAATGGCGCTGGAGAGTGATGAGTTAGGGCGTAAACCCTAGCGGGCTCCTACTAATAAAGAGATATCACAGATGGTTTTATTAGGAACCGTCACTGATACTTATCACAGATGGTTCCATAATAGAACTGTCTGTGATATGGTCTCATATCACAGACGGTTCCATAATAGAACCGTTAGTGATATGGTCTCACATCACAGACAGATATTTGTTCCACTAAACCGTCTGTGATATATATAGTTCAACATATAATATAGTAATTCGATCACCTCCAAACTAGATTTTTTTTCATTTTGGAGTTTACATATGGCCAAACAGCATGACCAATCGCTTCTTACAAAGATTAAAAAAGTAGAAACCTAAATAAACAAAGTTTTCTAGTGGCAGAGGTAGGCTGCTATCTCCGTGTTCAAAACTTCGTAGGTGGCGGCATTGGCATCGGACGGTTCATGATCATCAGCCCGAAATGCGTCCACCCGCTGACGCGGTCATTCGAGTGTCTCCCGAAGACCCTCGAACTGTTAAATCAAGAAGAATTGAGCCCATAGACTCTCTTCCCTTGCTTGAGGGGTCTCGGCATGGTCGACTTAGTCGCTCGCCGCCTCGATTAAGTAGTCTAAGTGACGGTGAGCCTCCTAGAGACGTGCAACGTCGTTGTAAAGGACCACGTCGATTACGCAGTAAACTCACCGGAAGTGGGAGATCACTCGGAAGACGCGGCGGAGGAGGATGTCAAGACGACGGAAGGTGACCGCCACCTGCTCCGACAAATCCTCGGACAGAGGAGTGAGGACACTGTTGAAACAGTATCCTTCCGTCACATCCGCCAACGTATGGCCGAAGAGGTGCTCATACAGTATGGCCAGGTAGACCATCAATGCTGGCGACAAGAAAACAGAAGAGGAAGCAGTTCTGCTTTAGAAGTGTAGAGTTATATGTGGGGATGATAATCATCTTCGATGAAGGGTGATCTTTTTTATAAAACAAGGAATAAATTCGACGCGTGAGATGAAGAGACGCATCGGGGAGCCGAAGCGGCATTGATGCGACAAAGAGACGCATCGGCGACGACGACGACGAAGAAACTCATCGGAGAGCTGAAGCGATATTATCACAGACGATTATAATTAAAAACCATATGTGAAGTCTACAATTATCACAGACGGTTCGTGTTTAGAACCATCTGTGATACTTCACAGACGGTTTTCAATATGAACCGTATGTGATATTACCTCTTCGTAGACGGTTTTTAGCTCATATAGTTGCACAGACGGTCTCTAAACCAAAACCGTTTGTGATTATATGTAATACAAACGGTTTTGGTCAACCTTCCGTGATGAGGCGTCCAGTATTAGCCTTTTTGTAGTAGTGTGTGCGCTGTCTTGAGTGTCTCCCATGCTAACTTCACCGTGTCTTTCCCGGCGAGGGAAGACATGACGTACTCCAGCACGGCTTGGTAGATGGCGTACAAGGCCATTTGATCCCTGCGGCACCGGGCACCACGGCCTCGCACACGTCCTGCACCTGTAGAGTGACACGCATCTTCATCGCCCAAATCGTGTAGTTTGTACATGCGGGTGAGCTGCGGGTACAACATTGTCACCACACTCACCTTCTTCACCCCCTGCGACCCGAACGGATCGCCTCGCAGCAGGTCTCGCACAGCGGACGAAGACATATTCCTTCCTTCCCTCGGCATCCTTTCCGACTCACAGAAATCACCAAGGCTCTGATACCAAATGTTGGCACTACAACGATGAAGACTCGATGTGAACACGAAGACACAACACACACAAACACTCTTGAAACTCCAATCAGCAAACAGAGCGTGAGAATATTTTATACCGCCCAAACTACGCAGCTTTTCTGTTTTCTTTATTGTCTTATTTAAACACAAATGAAGGAAACAAACTATGCTAGCAACCAGGATTCGATCAATCCACGTTAGCAATCAGGATTCAATCAATCCACGCTAGCAACTAGGATTCAATCCCGATAGTTATGCTACTAATTCGAATCCAATGTACTACTCGATCAATCCCTATAGTTATGCTACAAAACAACAAGATTAGTTCCAACAAAGAAGAAGAAGACAGGTGTAGGGTTTCCATGGCAGATAGCGCCCGGCCGGCTGCTTAGCCAGGAAAAGGGCCAGCACAATCATCATCCTCGTCCCGTGGAATATATGGGAGGAGATCATCAAAACACGAGAGGAGCTAGCTAGCTTTCCGATCGGAAACGAAACGAGACCAAACCGGCTGGATGCAGTACTAACACCCGTTGGACTCGTCCATGGAGAATCGCTAGCTTACGGTTGGGACAAAGCATCTTGGGTCAGCACATGTGCTCTGCAAGTGTCCAGTGAACTTTGCAGACCGGAGTGTTAATTTGCAGATAGCCTCTTTAGTTGTAGTGAAATTGCACAAAGATACACAATGCCCTTGTGTTTATATACGAAAGGGTGACCCCTGGGTCAAATTTCTCGTGGACTAGGGGTCTACTGGCAAATTTTCCTACGCCCGCCACTGCAAATGCGTATGCACAAATGCCATGCAAACCAACTAGCGATAGTTGATAACAGCCATCTCATCTGGCTCCGCTCGGCTCGGCCAAACTCGTTAAGAAGCATGGCTTGGCTTCGCTCGACACGCTAAGCAAAAGTACTCGGCTCAGCTCGTCCAAAAGGCTTGAGCTGGCTTGCTAGGTTGTCATTCCATCGCGGGCGAAGCGGGTGGGCAAGCGTCGGCCGGTGGCGGAGGTGCGAGCGTTGCCAAGCATCAAGCTTCGGCGTCGCCAGTCACCGTTCCTACGACACGAGCAAGATGATGGCGGCAGTGTTGTGAGACTTGTTTGCAGGGGCGGATCTAGCTGGTGTGCCGGGTGTGCACCGACACCCTAAAAAATTGCCAAGTCTACTAGAGAGTAGCTATTCCTTTGAACTGAAATTGGAGAGAGTAGGTAAGACCATCAGTTTTGTAGGTTCATATGGTGGTGAATTAAGGGAAGGAAACCTCACAAGTCACATCCATTCCTTTCTCCCTCTCTTCTATTGATTTAGGATTTAATAGTGTAATGCAATTGCAATACTAAATCAGTACATGGAGCACATTTCCAGTTTTTTTTCACTTTCAGATATTGTGCAAGTTATTTTTCAAATTGATTACTATAGCGATTATATATGAAAAGTTGCTAGTATACTACTATATAGTATACAGTGTGCTTCTTGGAACGAAAATATTTTTAAATAATGAATTTTGTAAAGAAAAGTACAGAAACAACTCGGAGATGCGTACTTTGAACTAATTGTACCAAACATTACTTTGTGTGTACACCCCTAATACTGAATTCCTAGCTCCGCCACTGCTTGTTTGTGCTGTCTCGAGTATAGTAGGGTTAGCTTCTCTTGATGGGTTGTGGGTTGGTTAACGGGACTATGAATTGGGCACTTGGCCCTCTTTACTAGTTTTGCCTGATCGTGACATCGTGGGCTAGGTTTTAAAATAAGCGGGTCTAAACTAAGGTTCGGCTCGTCAAAAATGTCTGACTCGCTTATGATACGAGTTCAAACCGAGTTTCTCCGAGTTCTTAACAAGCCAAACCGGCTCACGGGCTTCAAGCTTTTTTTCCACCCCTAAAACCAGCCATACGAGTCCCCTAAAGATGGGAAGTGAATTTGGTAGTACATTCTTAAACTTGACTATTGAATCACACTAGCTTGGACCCGATATTCACTTATAGGTTAATTTTCTACGACTCGCTAAAAAAACATTAGACCGCATCCAATGTTGCTTGGTTGTCGGCTGTAAGCATGATCTGGCAGATTGATGCGGCCACCAAGCAAATTTTGCTAGAACCGACGCCGAGGTTGGAACCGGTCCCATGGAAAGGAAGTAGGATGGGACCGTGGGAGAGAGACTCACTTTTAGAGAGAAGTGGGTGCTAATCACTGTGGTAGAAGAAAAAGTCCCTTCAAAGGAAGAAGTGGGTGCTAATCACTGTAGTAGAAAAAAAAATACAAACTTAGCATCTACATGATGCGGCAAGTTTTAGCACCTAGCTAAGCGCTAGACATTACAAATGCCTGAAAGGACTCTTCACCAACACAGCCTGTGAGAGCCGCTAGACAAAGTGACAGTCTCATGCAATCGCATCCTCTGTTATTTCATTAGCAATGACAGAGGAGCACAGTATCGTGATATTAGGGCAATCTGAGTTGTACGATTCGGGAAAATAACTTGGAACAACAGTGCAAGATGAATCTCACAAGTCTTTTCTGATCCAACGGTCTACATTGATAATGACATCGTGTCATTGTTGCTTAATGTTAGAGGATGGGTTTCCGAGGCATATGTACGCAACTTTAGTTGGTCCATTTGGCAGTAAAACAGCCAAAAGACGAACATAGCTGAAGCGATTCAGCAAGTTCAAGAAGCTATCAAAATCAATTTCCGAGTTTTGAGTGTTCTCGAAAAAATTCCAAATCTAGAGATATAAGCCGTCCATTCCAGCTGCCTAGAGCCAATTTACGGTTGATATGTTGCCCCGTGGCCAAAACTGCCGGGGAAAATCATTCGCGGTAAACCCCATACCTTAATTATTTGTCAAATCAGAGAAAAGTTTTACAAATTCTTTTCCTTCTCTCATCGCTTGGCTCTGCACGATGTGCACTTGGGATTATCTCGCGAGAAGTAACTTCCTGGAAGTAACGTCGTTTTCTCGCCGTCTATTCCTTCTCCCTTTTTTCCAGCTTCCTTTTTGGAAAATAATACCATCACAATTATTTATGACGTCATTATTTCTCTCCCGCGCGCCTATATAACCAGCTCCCGACTCTGCTTCCGCTTCACTGCTCACCTCCGCCTCTGCTCCTCCTCGCAGCGTCGTATCGCCATTGCTGGCTGATTAAGCTTCTCAATCCTACTTAAAGCAGCTAATCACAGCTGTAACGAGTAACTGCACTCCGCACTCTCTAGATCGATCTCTGTGTACCTCTCGATCTCCAATGGCGCTCCAAGTATCGTCGACGCCTTCCGCGTTACGCGCGGTCCCGAACGCCGCTCACGCCACTTGCCGGCGGCAGGTACGGCCGCTAGGCGCTAGCTCGCCGGATAAACTGTCCTTGCTTCTTGCGTGTTCCACGCGCTAACGTTTGTCGTCTCAGCTTGTGCCGTGTCGGCTCGCCGGGCCATCGTTGTCGTACAGCTGAACGCATGCTCTGTTTCTTGGAAAAATTCGTAGCTTTTGATGTGTTGTTGATGGGGGTGATTTTGATATTGTTTGCAGTTCCAAGTGCGTGCAAACGCGGCGGCGGCCGCCGGAGGCGGCGATGGGAAGGTGATGATGAGGAAGGAGCCGACGACGAGCCCGTGGAAGATCGACTACTCCAGTGAGAAGCCGGCGACGCCGCTGCTCGACACCATTAATTACCCCGTCCACATGAAGAACCTCTCCACCCCGGTAAATTCTTCAATCTTCGTCTTCTCGAGCTCCGGCTGCTCGGTAGTCGTTTTTTGGAAGCAGCGGCTGAATTTGGTTTCTTGGCGTGGCATGCGTGCAGGACTTGGAGCAGCTCGCGGCGGAGCTCCGGGCGGAGATCGTGCACACGGTGTCCAAGATCGGCGGCCACCTGAGCTCGAGCCTGGGGGTGGTAGAGCTGTCGGTTGCGCTGCACCACGTGTTCGACACGCCGGAGGACAAGATCATCTGGGACGTGGGGCACCAGTCGTACCCGCATAAGATCCTGACGGGGCGGCGATCGCGGATGCACACGATCAGGCAGACCTCCGGCCTTGCCGGTTTCCCGAAGCGCGACGAGAGCGCGCACGACGCGTTCGGCGCCGGCCACAGCTCAACGAGCATCTCTGCGGCGCTCGGGATGGCCGTCGCGCGCGACCTCCTCGGCAAGAAGAACCACGTCATCTCCGTGATCGGCGACGGCGCCATGACAGCCGGCCAGGCCTACGAGGCCATGAACAACTCTGGCTACCTCGACTCCAACATGATCGTCGTCCTCAACGACAACAAGCAGGTCTCCCTCCCCACCGCCACCCTCGACGGGCCGTCCAAGCCCGTCGGCGCGCTCAGCAAGGCGCTCACTAAGCTCCAGGCCAGCACCAAGTTCCGCCGCCTCCGCGAGGCCGCCAAGACCGTCACCAAGCAGATTGGCGGGCCGACGCACGAGGTGGCGGCTAAGGTCGACGAGTACGCGCGCGGCATGATCAGCGCGTCGGGCTCGTCGCTCTTCGAGGAGCTCGGGCTCTATTACATCGGTCCCGTCGATGGTCACAGCCTCGAGGACCTCGTCACCATCTTCGAGAAGGTCAAGACCATGCCGGCGCCGGGGCCAGTGCTGATCCACATCGTGACGGAGAAGGGGAAGGGGTACCCGCCGGCGGAGGCCGCCGCCGACAAGATGCATGGCGTGGTCAAGTTCGACCCGACGACAGGGAAGCAGTTCAAGGCCAAGGGCCCGACGCTGTCGTACACGCAGTACTTCGCCGAGTCGCTGATCCAGGAGGCGGAGGCGGACGACAAGGTGGTCGCCATCCACGCAGCCATGGGCGGCGGTACGGGTCTCAACTACTTCCAGAAGCGATTCCCAGAGCGGTGCTTCGACGTCGGCATCGCAGAGCAGCACGCCGTCACGTTCGCCGCGGGGCTCGCCGCCGAGGGGCTCAAGCCGTTCTGCGCCATCTACTCGTCGTTCCTGCAGCGCGGCTACGACCAGGTGGTGCACGACGTCGACCTGCAGCGGTTGCCGGTGCGCTTCGCCATGGACCGCGCGGGGCTCGTCGGCGCCGACGGCCCCACGCACTGTGGCGCCTTCGACGTCACCTACATGGGCTGCCTCCCCAACATGGTCGTCATGGCGCCCGCCGACGAGGCCGAGCTCATGCACATGATAGCCACCGCCGCCGCCATTGACGACCGCCCCAGTTGCTTCCGCTTCCCCCGGGGCAACGGCATTGGCGCGGTCCTTCCTCCCAACAACAAAGGCACCCCTCTTGAGGTACCTACTTACCTAATTGTTACTCCTATCAAAATGATCAATGCTTTCCTCAAGGTCTCTAATGCCCGCCGTGCTTTGGGAACTGTGCAGATTGGCAAGGGCAGGGTGCTTGTCAGAGGCAACCGGGTGGCGCTGCTGGGGTACGGCACGATGGTCCAGGCCTGCCTGAAGGCGGCCGAGGCACTCAAGGAGCACGACATCTTTGTCACCGTCGCTGACGCCCGCTTCTGCAAGCCGCTCGATACGGAGCTCATCCGGGAGCTCGCCACCGAGCATGAGGTCCTCATCACCGCCGAGGAGGGCGCCATCGGAGGGTTCGGCTCCCACGTCGCACACTACCTCAGCCTCAGCGGCCTCCTTGACGGGCCCCTCAAAGTAAGTAATAGCTTCTAATTCAATGTTTTCTCGAAAGAAAACTACACGTCACCTAGAGCATATCCATCGAACACAAGTAAGGACCCGTTTGGAACGCTAGAATTTTCCTAATTTCTGCAAGAATTTTGATTTGTTTCTGGTGAACTTCCTATGTTTCAAACTGGACCTAATAAATTTAGGATATGTACAGTTTTCTTTAAAAACAAAGAACTGAAGCATTCCTCTATGGAAAATTTCCATATTCTTCCCCGATTCATGTTCTAACCATGTTGCTGATGTTCTTGCAGCTGAGATCCATGTTCTTGCCGGACAGGTACATCGACCATGGTGCACCACACGACCAGATGGAGGAGGCAGGGTTGACACCAAGGCACATTGCTGCCACAGTGCTGTCCCTGCTGGGAAGGCCATTGGAGGCACTGCAGCTCAAGTGAACCAATCAACCAGCATGTAAATCAAACAGCATATAAATAAAACTAAGGAGATGTGACCATGCTGCTGCTCCATCCCTAACCTAACCACTGTCACATGGATCTGGAAGGGTTTGGTTTAGCCAGTAGGCATACTAGTACTGTACTAGTTGGCTGGAGAAGCCATGCCCATGTGTGTGTGTTTCTTGGCCTGTTCCAATACTTCCAAATGCAAAAGGATTAGGAAGAGGATGGATGAAGTGAAGGACAGGAGCTAGCCTTGCTTGAGAATGCAGGAGGATATGCCTCTCAGCTGGTCTTGTCAGTGACATATGCATGCATGGATCACATGTTCTTTTGTTAGTTTTGTATAGATGACAAGTGTATTAGATGTACTCGGTGCTGCATAAGAAAGATGAATAAGCTATTATCTCTAGAGAAAGGGCCATGGGCCTTGTGAATTGTGATCTCCTCTTGTGTTTTGTCCATGTGTAATCCTTGTATTCATGGAATCATGGGAGTGGATGGGTTAGCATCTTGCAGTGTTATTAAGGGGCAGAATATTCCCAGGTGCCTGATTTTAAATAAGCTCTTGGCCTGACTGTTGGAGTGGCTAGTACAGAGATTCCCTATTAATGAGGACATGGCCGCAATCTAGAAAAACTTAATCTAATGAGTTCGCTGATGTCTTTAATGATTAGCAAACAATGTTAGCAAAGCGTTCACATCTGAAAAAACTTAAAGCCAATCACAGTGGACCTGACAAGATAATAACAAGTACTCCGTCTGTTACTATGGCATGCATGCAGTTAACTTTCTCAAACTTTGACCACTAATATACATGAAACAATCTAGATTAAGCATATGAAAATGATACCAATACATTTGTTGTGAAAAATACTTTGAAAAGACTATAATTTTATATGTTTTTGCTGACATATAATTATTAAAAATAACAGTAAAAATATTGGGCATTAGATTAGCTTTTGCTTATATATACATTCATAGAACCACTACATTTGATAATTAACCAGTATCTGCAAGGTATCTTTAACCCCTCTGCCGATGAAAGACACTACAATATTGGGCATGATCATTGAACACTCTGCTTTTATGTTTCCCTTGTAGCATTTGCTAAGAACTTCCTTATATTCAAAATAAAACTAAAATAAGTCATAACGACAAGCACGTTTCAGTATACTGGTTGAAGCTCAAATGAACAATAACTAATTTCATTGCTCTGTTTTTTTCTTTAGTGGTCACTACTGCAATGTTAATCTGAAATGTCAAGCACAAGAAAGAGACCTCAAATGACAACGATAGCAATAGCACGACAGTTATAGTACAGGCATCCATTCAGAAAACAGAAAAAAAACATCTTGCAAAATTTAAACAGTGTCATGACGGTACAACCACATGGAAGAAATTATTCAGGAAGAGAAGCATGTGACATGTCGAAGTTGATAAAGAAAGCCATTGCACAGAAATGTAGGTACTAACAAATGGTCTATATCTAAGAAAGATGGCCAGACACACTCATGTAAGGCTGCTGAACAATTGGACCGGTTGTATGCATCAACAGAAGACTGAAATATAACAGTTATTCACTGTGCAATTCGTTACCAGATTAATTCCTCGGAGCATAATTTTGACAATTTAGTGTTCAGTGTAGCAAAAGAAAAGAAAGGAAACAAGTTGTCAGTCCACAACATGAGCTTCTGGTGATCAGACTTCCAAACACACCGTCTTTGCATGGAGCTCTCAGGAGGACTCGAGAAAAACTGACTACCGACCATGCCTACTTTTCAACTTCCTCAGTGGAGAACTCACGTGTTTTGAATCCATCCATGTGTATCTAAAAACATGGGAGAAAATCTTGGCAGCGTTGACATTCATCTGAATCCGCTTACTCCATCCTCGGGTTGTCGATGCGATGCGGAAGCTTCAGAAACAGCTCAAACAGCCCGGCGGATGAACATTACTGTCTGGCAAACTGGCAATATAATGCCATGCAAAATTTTCTGCTGGAGTTATGACTTGACTTCAGGAAATAACAAATTACGCCATGACTCTAATCAATTCGTACAGATCAAATGAACAACTGAATGTGAGGGAGTATTGACTATTGACCTCAGCATTGGATGAGCATTTCCTAAACACCACATCGGGGGATGTTGTCAAGGTGTGTCGATGATGAACTATATATTCTCTGCCAGTGACAAATATGATGCCGACAATCACGACTGTCAAAAGAAGTAATACTAGTAGTAAGTTAGAGTATGACAGTAACTACTACTGAATCTGGAGTTTTTGAGGTTTTTCCATGCACATGCTTTGCAAATTGCAACCGTTTCTTCTTTTATTGGAAGAAATATCTACTTTTCAAAAGCAATTGTAAGACTAAACATTTGTCATCTTCTTGCAGTAGCGACTAGTCTGTTAGAGAGAAGGCAAACAGCCCAGATTTTTTTCTGCTGAATTACCCTTGATGTTCTTTAAGCACAATACTATATAGTACTCCCTCCGTTCTTTTTTATTTGACACAGTTGACTTTTCACGGTCTTCGATATGTGATTTTGACCATAATTTTTTATTACTTTTACATTAAGATATACTAATAAAATTATAATATTATGAAAGTATTTTCAATGACAATTCTAATGATATAATTTTTATATAGCCAATCTAGATAGTTTTAAACTTATTGACGGTCAAACTTTAGAAAGTTTAACCGTGAAAAGTCAACTGTGTCAAATAAAAAAAATTGAGGGAGTAGTAGATTAATTAGCCAGTCAGTTGAAGTAAATGTGAAATGTGATGCAATATAAGTATGCGCATATTCCTCCGGCATCCTAACTGGAGTCTGGACTCTGGAGCTTCAGGATGCATAATTATAATAATACTCAAGGTGCACGCCGGCGTGTTTTAATCAGAAGCTTGCCTACCAGGATAGGGGGGGGAAACCTTAGCACCTTGATCAGTTGTTTTCAGATATATGTTTCTGATTTTTCACTCGTATTGATGTCTTTGGCCCATTCTATTACGAAATAAAATCAGCTTCAGTATGCAATTTTGGACAACAAACTACAAAGAGAACCAAATCACCAAATGAATTGAACTAACACAGTGAATAATAGTCACACTGATTCCGTACTGTTTAGTACTGTGCTATATTATAGTCCCTCCGGTTACAAAAAACATGTTGTGCAGTTAAACTTTTGAAATTTTTTCTATCGATATCTTTTTAAATATTTAGATTGGACATATAAAAATCATGTGTAGATTTGTCCCGAAAAGTACTTTCATAGTATTATAATTTTATTAGATTTATAAATATATTATAATAAAAATTAGTTATCAAAGTTACATTTTAGAGAACTTGTCGATGTCTAAAACGACATGTTTTTTTAAGCAGAGGGAGTATCGACTCATGAGTACTTGTTACACAGAGGAGGGGTTTTTTAGAGAGAGAGAGGGAAGAGTATTAATTGGAACCCTTCAAAATTCGATGAGTGAGCAGACAGGCCTAGCCCAAGTACAGTTTGGCTGAGAAAATGGGCTAGAAACTAAGCATACAACGGGCTTTGATTGTTGTATTGGGCACGTCCGTTTATTTGAAGACCTGTATTCCCAATGACTAGGGCCAGATTCAAGGGAAACTCAGCTCGATCACATCTCAGTGTCCCAGAGACCACCCTCGTCCAGCCTAGTTGTAAGCAAGCTTTCTTTCTCTTTAATCGAAATACTCCCTCCCTTCCAAGACCATGTCATTCTAGCATCTTACACAAGAAGCAAGGCATGAGTGCAAAAAGATGACAGTACGCTCATTCAATGGTTTAACTAGAGTAATCATACTTCTTGCACAAATACTCTCTTCCTCATCATGCAAAGACTCGTTCAAAAGATGCCACCTACTTCTTGCACTGCAATTTGGTGAATCTATTCCCACCTCAACCACCCCATGATTGATGATTGGAGATTTATGCAAGGGTACATGGCATCGTTTTGGATGAGTCTTTACATGATGGGAAGAGATTATGTCAGTTTATAGGATAAATTAACAGTGGAAATGCTGGAAAAAAAAAAGGACCCTCACTAAGTGTACACATGAAAATTATGGTGGGATTTGATTTGAAGTGTTCACTACACTTGAGAAACTTGGGCTATATGCATTTCCTAAAAAAGAATTGGGCTTATGCGTCATAGGTTTTGTAACATGGGTTAGAACACTTAGCATGCAATTGATAAGTTGAATTTCCCTCTAAAAAAATTGATGGCTCGTTGTTTTATTCAAGGAAAAATTAGCTCTGTGACATCGTATTCGGACGTAATCGGAGGAACGACACTCCGTTCGTGACGCACTGGAAAATGACCTTGCGAACACAAAAAATTATGCCGAATGACATCGCCGTCAATTACTTCCGTTTGCAGGAATTTTTAAATATAGAAACTGAGCTAAAAAAATTATTAAATTTTTTGTGAAGCCTTCCGACACAGTTCAATTGTTTGTGTATTTTTTTTCAAAATTTTATACATTTTGATTTTGTCTCTAAATTTATTTAAGTATACTTTTGTAGGAATTTTCTAATATAGAAAATGAGGTCCAAACATTGTGAATTTTTTTTCACACTCCTTACACAGTGGACTTGATTGTGTAATTTTTTTAAAATTTTTTACAAAATTAACTAATGCAATTTCATAATGTCAACGGTAAGGAGTCTAATATAGAAAATGAGGTCCAAACATTATGAAATTGCATTAATAATTTTTGAAAATTCTGAAAAAAATTACACAATCAAGTCCACTATGTAAGTAGCGTGAAAAAAATTCATAATATTTGGACCTCATTTTATATATTAGAAAATTCCTACAAACAGTGTATTTAAATAGATTTTAGAGACAAAATCAGAATGTATAAAATTTTCAAAAAAAAATACACAAGCAATTGAACTTTGTCGGGAGGCTTCACAAAAAAATTGATAATTTTGTGAGCTCTGTTTCCATATTTAAAAAATTATGCAAATAAAAGTAACTGACGGCGATGTCATTCGGCATAATTTTTTGTGTTCGCGATGTTATTTTTCAGTACGTCACGAATGGAGTGTCGTTCCTCCGATTACGTTCCAATGCGATGTCACTAAGCTAATTTCCCTTTTATTCAAATAATAAAGTCGGGGCTCGAGCCATTGCTGTTGATGTGACAAGCCTCCGTCTCCTGTCCCTCTCGCCTAAGGCCGGGGGGAGTGGTGGGCGAAGGACTCGCGAGTAGTTCGGGTTCGTTAGAGTTTTTTTTTCATATGAGGGGGTGGAACAATCGTCCTGCTGCGTGGCTAAACCCCTTCTTTTATTAGTTAATATAAGATAAGATAGATTACTAAAGTAGTAGCATATGTGCCAATTTATAATAAAAAATCCCAATATTTTATTTTACTTCTCTTACATATTCATAACCACAATACTGACCAGTGTCTTTAGAAAAACAATGTGTCAATGTTAATTGTGTGTTTCAGTGGTGTTATTTGCTCGGAATTGACAAATTCAGACAGGTTGTTAGGCTACTACCTAGAATAGTTAGTCCGTAAAGTGAGCCAAGATAATATAATTACATAAAACCCAATAAAGGATGCTATACATCACCAACATGGTATTCAAAAAACTATGGTGGTGTCATTTCACAAGGCTCAGAAACAGATCAGCAATGTTTCTTATCAAACTATATGCAATTTCTACATAGATTAACTATTTGCGGAAAGACTATAGGGCAGGTGCAAGTAGATTAAACAAATAAAATGAAAGAAAATTTCGATTCTTAACAAAAACAACACAGTAAACACCAATGTATGAACAGATAAATCAATGAGCAATCCTCCAAATAAATACCTGCAAGAGCAAGAATTTTTCATGAACATGGGAACCAAACGAAGCTAAATGATCAGAAACCCATGCTTCATCCAAAGATGAAGTCCAGGAAGGGAAAGATGAAAACTTCCCTGAAGGCCTACAAATAGTTTATAGAAAGCAAATATAAATACAATAGCAGTTGCATTAGCAATAGCAAGAGCCAAAAAAAAACTGAAAGAGCAGCAGAGTGCATCATATTTAGTGGCTAACCTTGAGAGAACATTCGATGATTAACGAATTGATTGTCAATATAAAGTTACCATAATTCCAGGTGAGGATGCATGAATAATGTCAGGCTTGAACTTTGCAACCTCCGAAATAATCCTAGGACCGAGTGCAAGTGAGAGAGGAACTTTTCCATACATTGGACATCGAAAGCTCGAAAGGATCAGAAAACAGCTAAACATAAGAATATGCCACCAAAAGGCATTACAGATCACGTGATTCAATCACATAGATTACAACACTTCCAATCTATTCCCCGACTATTCTATCATTCTTTTTTCGAGAATACTTAGAAGGAACTAGGTATTTTTTTTTCCATTAAAAAGAGTTTTTTTTACCGGGATTTCCCCCTCCGGCTACCACGATCCAACACCCCCACGAGACACACGCGCTGAGTGCCCAACTCGAATGCGCGCGGGCTGGCGCCGAGCCGAAGCTCCCACTTCATGCCACTACCATCCGAGCAAAGCTCGCTTCTCCACTATTCTATCATTCAATAAATTCATAAATGTGGAGTATTTTTTAGGGAGAATTGGCTACAGGGCATTGCAAATTTGCCTCCTTTGCCAATGGACATCAAAAAAACGTGGTGCAGCCAAAGACACTGTAAAAAATATGTAATTTTTCTATAGGGCACTGACCCCATTAAAATATTATTTTTGGACTGAAGAGGAGAGAGAAAAGCAGTAAAAAGTCTATTTTACCCTTGGTTCTCTCTCTCCCCCTCATAAACTCCCTCTGGAGCTTTGCTCCTTCCCCCCTTCCTCCGGCTGGCCCGGCTCCTACGCCCGCCGCAAGCGCCGCCCTCTCCTCCGCCACCACCGCGTCGCCCTCCTCCTCTCCATCTTCTTCAATCCCGTGCAGCTCCCCCTCCTCCTTGGCTCGGGTGCTGTGAGTGGCGCCGGCGGAGGGAGCAATGGCGGCGACCGAGATTAGTCAAAATGGAAGAATGGCTTAGAGATGGCGAGCCTAGGGATTGTGGCGGCGCAGCTCAAAAGGGGCGGTGGCGGCCGTGCTGCGGAGCTAGGCGGCCGGCTGTGGGAGAGATAAGAGGCAGTGGCGCTCAGGTGTGGGAGGAGAGGAGTTAGCGCGCGCATGGGCTCCGGCGGGGTGTGGGGAACCCCCTGGCATGGTCGCCGACGACGAAGGAGGGCCGGGATGGCCTGGCGACGCCAGCCCGGCGGCGGCACGGTGAGGGCGCCGTGGCGGCGAGGTTGAGGAGAGGGAGAGCTTGAATGGACGACGGGGGAGGGTTAGGGGAGGCGTGGAGGTGCTCCGGCCGGGTATAATTGGGTAGGGGCTCACCGGATAGGGCACGGAGGCGTCGGCGGCGGAAACGGGCGGAAACGGTGAAGATGACCGTGCGGCGTGCTCCGGTGGAGGAAACTCCCAATTTCTTGGGGGCTTTTACTCGCGGAGTCGTGTGGCGTGGCGTGACGCGGTCGGTCGGCGGCGAAGCTCGTCGGAGCGGCGGGGAGACGAGGTGGCACGCGGTCGGTCGGTCTGCATAGCCGCGTCGCCGCTATGGCTAGTTTCAGTCCGCGCCGTCGCTGCTTGTATATGCGCTGTGACCGCGGGGTTCCATTTCGACCACCTTGTATAAAGCGGAGGTCTCCACCGCCGGTGCCGGAGGGGACTGAGCCAGGCGGGCTAAGCCACGGGCATTGATAGAAGAGGAGAAAGGGGAAGAAGACATGGCCTGCCAGTGGGGCCCGACTGTCAGCTGGAGGGAGGTGAGGGGCATTGAGGATATTTTACAAAGTTCCTCTCTCCTAATCACTCGTATATATTATTTTAATGAGAGAAATGTCCTACAGCAAAATACCACAAAAGGTTAGTGTCTTTTGGCCGAACCACGTTTTTTAGATGTTCATTGGCAAACGACACACATTTGTAGTGCCCTGTAGCCAATTCTCCTTTTTTTTTAAATGTAGTACTTGCATTCGTTGATAAGTTTGAGTTAGAATATATCTTAAACTCTAAAACCTAACTGTACTATAAAAAGAGATGGTTCCGAGGTGTAAAACACTTTGAATGCTCTATAAATTTGAGTAATTCACTATGTTCATAGAAGTAGTTAAAGTTTTCGAGGGTAGTGTTGGTACTCATTAGGCAGTTCCCATTTCCTTTTTGAAACAGTCCTAACAAAAACGGAGGCCTTCAAAAGCTATTGCCAAAATTTCTAGTCGGAGTAATATCTTAAGACAAAAAGAAGAAACAGTGTTTTCATTCTTCAGAACTAATCTGCATGAACCAATAACCTTGGCACCATGGAATTCTTGGTGAACCCCCTCATGATTAGTCACAACAATGACCTGCGCAGTACAACAGGATGCCAAATTAAGTCACACCTATCACTAATCTACTATCTTCAAGCCTTATAATTTTGTGCTAGAACTACCACATCAGTACAACTCAATTCTCACCCTACCTAAGGACAGCAAAACATATACACCTCATCCCCCATTTCGCGAAAGTACTTGATGAAGTTCTATACCCAGAGATGTAGCTGCAAACATGAAAAACGCAAACTTAGTTTAAAATGTGAAAGCATTAATGCAAAATCAATTTAATCACCATCAAAAGTAAACGTTTCTCTCTTCGTAGGCAACAAAAATACAATAATATCCTGCCACGCCCTATAACTGATCAATGCATTTCACAAATGTTTCGTTTCCCGTTCTTCACACACCCTACTAATCCAACCATTTCCATTTTTTTTAACCGCCACATTTAATTCACCTGAAACTTAATCAATTTTTATCCTATCTTCACGCTTCCCAAGACCCAAGAAAGATCCATGCTTTTTCGACAAACCAAGAAACCTAGGAAGGACGCTTCATCAGAGCTTACTCCCAGTGGAATCTTCCTACATTTCCCGTCGATCTAGCCAAGAATGCACATAACGTTACATGCATCTTTATACCACTGTGACGAATCATGAATGTTCACAAAACCTTTATCACGAGTACATATATCCAAAGCGTTGTTTCCATGGAGTTAATAATATAGATTTATGCTTAATGTGATACAGATATACAATAAAATAGTGAATAATCTACCATGGAAAAAATAAAATGACCAGAAAACTTGACATATGCCTATAATAAAGCATGTTTATTACTTCATGAAAATAAGCCACTACTCAAGAATTCAAATAAAGCCCCTGCCCACTGCTTGTTGTTAACAGATAAATAATGTTCTCATTGGATTCTCCATTTCACTGTATCCAAAACATGTACTGCTTCTGACTTCAAGGATACAGTTCCATATAAGGATGATACAACCTCTATACATCTTGAAGGCCTTGTGTGGGAGTAGTACTAACCATAATGATTCCAGTATTCTTAATTGCTACATTTTTACAGTGCCCAGGAGATAAAAATCAAAGTGCCTAACAACCAAAAGGAGTCAATAAAATGAGGAAATAAAACACGTACATATTTTATTAGTTAAGATTTGCTTGTTAGCACACTAACCATTTTGAATTGACATCAATTGATATTGCAAAGTGCTAACTGAAATGAACTAACCTACAGATTTTCCTTCCTATTAGCCTTCCATTTTGTTGTGGGGCCCACTGTCATGGACCTGAGAGGGAGACAGAGAGAGAGAGGAGGGGGTGGTCCACCAGACATTGACAGAGAGAGAGACACACAGAGAGAAGAGAGAAGGAGTAGAGGCAAAACAGAGGAGCAGGGGAGGTGGCTCGGGTGGCGCTTGTCACCGGCGATGGAGATGGCGGCGGCGGCCGTCGGTGGCAAAAATGGAACCGGGGAGGGGAGGTGGTGGCACGGCTCGAGGTAGCCGGTGGCGGCGCGCAGCGGTCGACCGTGGGGGAGGAAATGGGGTGGGAGCGCGAGAGAGGGAGAAGGGGATGAATAGGGGATCATGAGCACGAGGAAAGTGAGGGGATACTACCGAAGCCGACCCTGTGGGCAGTGGGAGGCCGAGGTGGTTTGGCGGCGACGACCTGGGGCGGCGCGGGTGGCTCATCGTGGGGGAGGCGACTAGGTGAGGGAGAGAGGGAGTGAGTGGTGGGGAGAGGTAGAGGGTAGTGAGGAGGTGCTCCCATGGGGAGGAATCGACGAGAGGATTACTGGAGGAGAAACGACGTCGATGGAGGCGAATTCGGCTGGAGTTTAGGAAGATGACTACGGCGCGAGCTCCCGTGGTGGAATCCCAAAATTGATGGAGGGGTCTTGTTCGTGAGGTTGTGGAATGCGATGTGACGCAGTGGTTTGGGGAAGGAACTCGACAGTGCGGCTGGAACGGCGGTGTTGTGATGGCAGCGCAGTGCTCCTCCCCGGTGACCTCTCCCAGCTGCACGGGTGGCGGTAGCGGCTCCGCCTCGGGCACCTCGCGAGGGCGTGCACGAGGGCGGGGTGGTGCCACAAAGAGCCCCGACACAATGTGGTATAGCGTGGCGGTGACCGCCACGACAGTGAAGAAGGACATCAGGGACAACCCTGTGTATGCCTTGATCTCCTGCTTCAGTGTCTCCCACAACTCCACAACCGCCATTGGCGCTTGCTTGCGTTCGTCCGATCCGGCTTGCTAGCGAAGGAAAATCATGGGGTGTGTGTGCGGGGTGGTTGTGAGGAGTGGGAGGAGAAGTGGGGGCGCAACGGTTGCGACAAGAGGAAGCACGCGAGAGATGACGAAGAAAGGGGAATCGCGATCTGGGGTGCCCCCGGGTGGGACTATCGTCCCCACTGCGTGGGGGTAAACCCCGATTTTTAGAAGTTAAGACTAGTACTTATTATTCCTTCCTCCAAGCAGTTTTCTCTCCCTTCTGCAGGTTCGGCTTCCTCCGGCAAACTCTTGAAGAGGAGCTGGATCTCACCTAAGTATCTGTTTGGTAGGGCTCTTGCTCCCAGATTCTCAACTGAAGAAGTGGGAGCTCAGCCAAACACATCGGCTCCTCTTTTTTAGAATTAGGATCACTTGAGGAATGGGTAGCCCGTAGTTCATTTTCGCGGAACAACATTGGATTGCTCCACGCAAGAATCTACCCTCTAGTTAGTAATTGCCCCTAGAGTTGATAAAAGCCATTACACAAAGCCACCCCCCTTACCTCTCCCGTTCCGCTCTCACCCCCATTTCTCACGCACGCCGCTGTTGAAAAGCATCTAGGCCCCTAAAAATATGTTTTGGTAATTTATGATAATATGTGAAAATGGGACTTATTGGTTTGTTGAGTTTTACAAGGACTAGTCCCATTGGAAAATATGATCTTGAAGATGCATGCTAAAAGTTCTATGAAGATCAAGTACAGCTCAAGGATAAGGTACAAGTGGTTTCGAAATTATTTTCTTTTACCGGTCTTAGGAGAAATAGATGGAAGACCGGATTATAGGTTAAATGTCGTACTATTAAGAGGGATCATGTCCTGTAGCTTGAAGGCATGTCTTGTGCTTTATGGATCAATTTAGGATCATGCATGCATAAGGATTCTCTCTCAAAATCAAATTGTGCACTGTCGGGACAATCGGTAGTACCGGCGTTATGCATGCGGTACTACCGCACTCGGTTGTTCCGGCCGTTAGTTGGCGGTATGTTTTTTAGAGAGTCTCTTTTCGGTTTCGGTGCCAAAACCTAAGTGCGGTAGTACCGCCAGTGTTCATGCGGTATGACCGATATACGGTAGTACCGCAGGTGTTAAGCGGAACTACCGCATGCCGTTATTCGAATGATAAGCGGTATGTTTTTTCCGAGTGCACCTTTTTCTCTCCTTGAAACGGTAGTACCGCACTCACCTTGCGGTATGACCGCTCTGCGTAGTACCGCTCGTCGATTAAGCGGTAGTACCGCTCTGCGATAAAACGGCTATGTCGAGTCATTTAATGCGTCTCATATAGCCGTTCTTTGTAGTGGTTGGAGAAGTGCGGTAGTACCGCCCTTGCATGGCGGTACTCGCATATGGTCGAAAAGTAGGTTTTTCTTCTCCAACGGCTCTAATTGTTGTTGGGGTATAAATACTTCCCACTGCTCAAGGACAGTGTGCTAGACCACATTTAACATCTTTAGAGCCTTGTGCATTTCTTCAACTCCTCAAACTCATTTTGTTCACTCTTTGAGAGGTTGTTGAGCTCATTCAAAGTGCATTCATCATTCTAGTTGATCCTATTGCACTTGAGTGTCGTCAAGCGAAGGTCTTGGTTTGTTACTCTTGGAGTTTTGCCGAACTCCTAGACGGCTTGGCGGTGATTGCACGGTGATCTCTTCAAGAAGATTGTGAAGAGGCCCGGTGCCCATATTGTGAGTGGTTTGGTGTTCACCATCTCCGGAGTGGAGGAAGAACGACCAATAGTGATCGAGGAAAGGCTTAATTGGTGGAGCCGGCTTGATTGGTTCAAGCTCCCTCAACGTGGACTAGTGAAGACCGGCAAGTCTTCGATACCACGGGAAAACATCGTTGTCTCTTTGTGGTTATTCCTAGTCTTTACTCTTCCGCATTTATATTTCTAGCTTGATCTTTGTGCTTGTATTGCTTAGCTAGGAGTATAACTTGTTTAGATTAAATTATTAATTAGCTTAACTCACACATTTGTGAAAAAGTTTAAAAACCTCCGATTCACCCCCCCTCTAGTCGGTTATCCTTGATCCTACAAGTGGTATCAGAGCTTGGTCTCTCAATTTGTTAGACTTTACCGTCTAAGAGAGAAAGGATGGCTAGTGAGGGTATGCATATAGGAAAGACTCCCCTGTTTGATGGCTCAAATTATTCTTATTGGAAAATTAGAATGTCTATTTTCTTAAAAGCCATGAGTCCGAACATATGGAAAATTGTAAATGAGGGTTACGTTATGCCTCTTGATCCAACAATCCTCACGGTTCAAGATGAACGTAATGCTCATTTAGATGCTCAAGCTATGAATGCTCTCTTTGGTGCTTTGAACGCGGATGAGTTCAATAGGGTGAGCAATTTGGAAACCGCTCATGCTATTTGGACTACCCTCTCCGAAATTCATGAGGGCACATCCACGGTCAAAGAAGCCAAATTGCATAGGCTTCGGATTAAATATGAGACATTCATAATGTTGCCTCATGAAAACATCACCGAGATGTACTCAAGACTCAACAACATTGTGAATGAACTCAAAGACCTTGATACTAACCTTCTTGATGTTGATGTTGTGCGCAAAATGCTTAGGGCCCTTCCGGATAAATATGAGACGTTGGTGACATTATTTCTCAACTCTCCCGAGTTGCCAAGAATGACACCAACCGGACTTTTGGGCAACCTCATCACTAACGAGCTATACAAGAAGGACAAGGAAGAGCTATTGGAATCATCTTCATCCAAGAAGAAAATTACCGCTTTCAAAGCTAAAGCGGAATCAAGTGATGATGAAGATGAAGAAGAAGACTCGGATGAGGAGTACGCTCTTCTTGTGAGAAAAATGAAAAAATTCATGAGAAGACGCCCACATCGAAACTTCAACTTCAACAAATTCAAGAAAGGGCAATCCTCAAGTGACAACAAGCGATATAGCAACATTCGTTGTTATGGATGTGATGAGAAGGGGCACATAATCTCAAATTGCCCCAACAGAAGGATGACAAAGATAAACCATCAAAGAAGAAAGAATTCGATGGAAAGAAGAAGCTTTTCAAAAGGCTTCACAAAAAGGGCAAAAATGAAGCTCATATTGGAGAATGGGATTCCGACGAAGAATATTCGGATTCCGATTCCGAATCAAGTGATGAAGAGTCTTCTAAGAAAAGAGGACTTGTCGGCATCGCCATAAAGGAAGCTCCATCACTCTTCTCGTCTCCTACATGTCTTATGGCAAAAGGAGATAAGGTAAAATCCTTTGATGATGATGCTCCTTCATATGATGAACTAATGGACATGGTAGAAGATTTAAATGAATATGTTGGAAAGAAGAAATCTAAATTTAAAGGCTTAAAAAAGGAGTATATCTCTCTAAAAGACTCTTATGAGGAGCTAAAGGAAGCTCATGATTCTCTCCTCCCAAAAGATATAGAAAAATCACATTCAAATATTGGTATTACGTGTGATTTAATAAATGAGATGCATAGAGTAGAAAGTATGCCAAATGCAAAATCCATGTCTAGTACTTCTACTTCTTGTGATGATTTGCTATTCATGTCTTGTTACTCAAATAATAATTCAATTGCAAATACTTGTGATCCTTTGCTAATTGTTGAAAATCATGAGTTAAAAGAGCAAGTCACCAAGCTAAGCAAGAGCTTAAAAGATGCTTCAAGGGTAAAGCAACCCTTGACAAATGATTGAGTGAGCAAAGGTGCTCATTTAATAAGGAAGGACTTGGGTATGTACCCAAGAAAGGTAAGAAACCGGTTAACAAGCCTCCAAGGTTTATTAAGCAAAATGGTAAATATTGCAATAAATGTGGTAAGGTAGGACACATGTCAAATACTTGTTTAAATATTAATGTTAAATCCTATGACATTTATGATTCTTGCTACATGCTTAAGAAATCCATTGATGGTAAAATAATTGCAAGATTTATTGGCACTTCGATTTTAGGCGCTAAAAAGAATGCTATTTGGGTGCCTAAAACCTTGGTCACTAATCTCCAAGGACCCAAACAAATTTGGGTACCTAAAAGAACTTGATTCTTGTTTTGTAGGTGAACTACAAGACCGGTGGAAAACATTGGGTGCTTGATAGTGGATGCACTCAACACATGACCGGTGATAGAAAAATGTTCACCACATTCGAGAACGTAAAGGAAGTGACAAGATCACCTTTGGAGATAATAGTAAAGGAAAGGTAATAGGATTGGGTAAAATTGCTATCTCAAATGACCTTTCCATTTCGAATGTATCTTTAGTTGAATCACTTAATTTCAATTTATTATCCGTTGCCCAAATTTGTGATCTTGATTTAATTTGCTCATTCTCAAATGAAGGTGTGTCAATTTCAAGTGTAAAGGATAATGCTTTAGTTTTCAAAGGCTTTAGATTTGGAAATCTTTACTTGGTTGATTTTTCCACAAATGCTTCATGCTTACAAACTTGTTTAATTGCAAAAACTTCTTTGGGTTGGCTTTGGCATAGAAGGCTAGCTCATGTTGGCATGATTCAACTTAAAAAGCTTTTCAAACATGATCTAGTTGTTAGCTTGAAAGATGTGAAGTTTGAGAAAAATCGACTTTGTAGTGCTTGTCAAGCCGGTAAAAAAGTCGCAAGCTCTCACCCTTCCAAGAGTATCATGTCAACCTCTAGACCATTGGAACTCTTACATATGGATTTGTTTGGGCCAACAACCTATAAGAGTATCGGGGGAAATAGCTATTGTTTAGTTATCGTAGATGATCACTCTAGATATTCATGGGTGTTCTTTCTAGATGACAAGAGCGAAACCTCCGGAATTTTCAAAAACTTTGCTAAAAGGGCTCAAAATGAATTTGATTTCAAAATAAAGAAAATCCGTAGTGATAATGGTTCCGAGTTCAAAATACTAAAGTTGAAGACTTTTGTGATGAACTTGAATAAAGCACGAATTTTCCACGACCTACACTCGGAGCAAAATGGAGTTGTAGAAAGGAAAAATCGTACATTAATTGAAATGGCTAGGACAATGCTTGATGAATATAATACTTCCGATAGTTTTTGGGCGGAAGCAATTAACACCGCTTGTCATGCCATAAATCGTCTCTATTTGCATCGCCTTTTGAAAAAGACTTCCTATGAACTCCTTGTTGGAAGAAAACCGAACATCTCTTATTTTCGAGTTTTCGGTTGTAAGTGTTACATTTTGAAGAAAGGTGTTCGTCTTTCAAAATTTGATAGTTGTTGCGATGTTGGCTTCTTACTTGGGTATTCATCTAATAGTAAAGCATACCGTGTCTTCAACAAAAACTCCGGTTTAGTTGAGGAAAGACATGATGTGCAATTTGATGAAACTAATGGCTCTCAAGAAGAGCATGAGAATTTGGATGATGTAGGTCACGAAGCACTAAGAAAAGCAATAGAATACATGCAAATAGGTGACATCAAGCCGAAGATAATTCATCATCTTCCACTCAAGTTGAGCCTCCCACCTCTTCCTCAAGTCAAATACAACTAAATGGAGAGGACAATATGGAAGATGATCAACCATCAAACCTACCACCAAGAATTCACAATGCAATTTCAAAAGATCATCCAATAGATCAAATATTGGGTGATGTAAGTAAGGGTGTTCAAACTCGATCTCGTGTTGCTTCATTTTGTGAACATTACTCTTTTGTCTCTTCACTTGAGCCAAAGAATATAGATGAAGCACTTGAAGATCCGGATTGGATGATTGCAATGCATGAAGAGCTCAATAATTTCATTCGAAATGAAGTTTGGACATTAGTGGATAAACCCAAAGAACACAATATCATTGGTACAAGATGGGTGTTTAGAAACAAGCAAGATGAAAATGGCATGGTGGTAAGAAACAAAGCAAGATTGGTCGCACAGGGTTTTTCACAAGTCGAAGGTTTGGATTTTGGTGAAACTTTTGCTCCCGTAGCTAGACTTGAGTCAATTCGTATACTACTTGCTTTTGCATCATGCTTTGATATTAAATTATTTCAAATGGATGTCAAAAGTGCTTTCTTAAATGGAGAAATATCCGAACTTGTGTTTGTTGAACAACCACCCGGTTTTGAAGATCCTAAGAATCCTAATCATGTCTATAAACTCTCCAAGGCGCTCTATGGTCTTAAACAAGCTCCTAGAGCATGGTATGAACGCCTCAGAGATTTTCTAGTTTCAAAAGGGTTCAAAATTGGGAAAATTGATTCAACTTTGTTCACCAAAATCTTAGATGATGATTTCTTTGTATGTCAAATTTATGTTGATGATATCATTTTTGGATCTACTAATCAAGACTTTTGCAAAGAATTTGGTGATATGATGTCTAGGGAATTTGATATGTCCATGATTGGAGAGCTTAGCTATTTCCTTGGACTTCAAATCAAGCAACTCAAAAATGGAACTTTTGTAAGTCAAACAAAGTATGCAAAGGACTTGATCAAGAGATTTGGCATGGAAGATGCAAAACCTATCAAGACTCCCATGGCAACCAACGGTCATCTCGACCTTAATGAGGGAGGTAAATCGGTAGATTTAAAGCTTTATAGGTCTATGATTGGTAGTTTACTTTATCTTACCGCATCTAGGCCCGATATCATGTTTAGTGTTTGCATGTGTGCACGGTTTCAAGCATCTCCAAAAGAGTGTTATTTAATGGCGTAAAAGAATACTAAGATATTTAAAGCATTCCTCTAGCATTGGCCTATGGTTCCCTAAAGGTGCTAAATTTGATTTAATTGGATACTCGGACTCCGATTATGCGTGTTGCAAAGTGGATAGAAAAAGCACCTCGGGAAATTGTCAATTCTTAGGGAGATCTTTAGTATCATGGTCATCCAAGAAACAAAACTCCATAGCTTTATCCACCGCAAGCGAATATGTCTCCGCGGGTAGTTGTTGTGCTCAATTGCTATGGATGAGGCAAACCTTGATGGATTATGGAATTAAAATTAATAAAATGCCTCTTTTGTGTGATAATGATAGTGCGGTGAAAATAGCAAATAATCCTGTTCAACACTTAAGAACCAAGCATATCGACATTCGCCACCATTTTCTTGAGAGATCATGTGGGCAAGGGAGATATTGAAATTAGCCACATACGAACCGAAGATCAATTAGCGGACATTTTCACCAAACCATTAGATGAAGGCTGGTTTTGCAAATTGAGGAATGAATTAAATGTCATAGACTATTCAAATATTTGTTGAAACATTTGCCTCATGCATTGTGTTTGATTTGATGTTATTCAAAAGCTTTTTGTAAGAAAAATATTTTCAAAATGTTATAACGATTATCTATGTTCATAAAAAAAATTATATTCTTGTATAGACATTAGTCTATTCTATGCATAATGATCCCTAATGACTCTTAAATTGATTGCAAAACTAAAGGGCATTTGCAAATAATCTCATCTCATCTTTATCCAGAACTGTTTTTGAAGTTCCAGGATAATCGGTATGACCGGCGGGTTATGTGCGGTATGACCGCAGTGCGATACTACCGGCACAAAAACCACGGTACTACCGCTGCGGTATTATCGACGCCAAAGGGCGGAACTACAAGATCGATTTGAAAGAAAAATAACCCCAGAGGTCATTTTTCTCCCGTGCCTCTCTTCCTTTTCTCTCTCTTCTCTTTCTCTCCCGAAAATCCTCTCTCCCAAAACTCCTTTCCACTCGGTTGTTTCTCAAATCTTGGTGAACCCTTGCATCTCTAGGGTTTAACTCCTCCATCTCTCAAGGTAAAACATCCTTAAATCCTCGTTTTACCGTTTGATTCAAACCCTAGGTCACTTTCTAGTTGATTTGAAATGTGGATGTTTTTGTGTGATTCTAGTTGGGCAAAATAGCAAGATTGATGTTTAATGATGTTAGTACATCTATTTCTTGGATTCAAACCAAAAGAAACATCAATTTTGGTTAGATTCACTGCCCTAGGTCGCAGTCTGTAAAAGCGGTACTACCGTGTTCATACGCGCGGAATTACCAGGGAACGGTAATACCGGCCAGACAATGGCGGTACTACCGCACCTCGGTACTACCGGCTGAGGAACTGCGGTACTACCGATTTTACTGACAGAACAGAAAATCATTCAAATTCAAATTAACTCCAGATTGCTTGATCTTTTGAACTTTTTGTAACCTATCCTCTCTTTGTAAAGATGCCGAGGACAAGATTGGGAACTCGTCAAGGGCAATCTTCCTCTCTACCTTCTGCCGACCCTTTGGATGATCCATCAGGCAAAGGAAAAGGGCCTGCAACAGATGGCTCCGAAAGTGAGGAAGGATCTCTTCCTCATGAGTCAGGTTCTGATTCCGAGCCTGACACAGAAGAAGAAACCCAGGCTCAATCAGATGAAGAGATGTAAGATCCAGAAGAACCTCAAATTGATCTCAGGCTCATATCAGCTGATGATTATGCAATCTTGAGACACAAAGATCAATATCTTCTGCCCTCCAACTCAATCAATCCCAGATTCCACACCAAGTTCCAGGAGCAAGTCTATGAGCAGATTTATGATCATCGCAGGAAGTTTGCAGATCATAAATGCATAAAGTGGTCACACATAAACTCCCTAGAAAAATATGATGGAGTGTATCGTCTTTTTCAACAAGTTGGTCTTCATGATTTTGTGGCCCTCAGAAATGACTATGATGAAGAAATCATAAGACAATTCTATGCTACTTTGTATGTATCTCCTGACTTTAAGAAAATGAAGTGGATGACAGTTACACGGTATGTGGAGTGCACTAAGGGTGATTTTGAGCGTGTACTGAGGATGCACTCTGGAAATTGGGATAAGTTTTTGACGACCAGCTCTACTTGTTCTGCACGACAGAGTTCTATGATCAGAATGTCAGGTACACTCCAGGGAAAATTCATGGCTTGCTACCTATTCCCAGTTTGATTAATAGGATTATTAATCACACTTTTCTTCCCAAGAGTGGTAATTTTGATGCTGTTCGAGGACATGTTTGGAATATCATTGATAATATTATGCATGGGAGAAAGTTTGATGTTGTGGATGTCATCATCAGAGGGATTGTCTCTTCTAAGAATGACAGGGTAAAGCGGATTTATCATTCTCCTTACATCATGGCCCTAATTCTTAGTAAGATTGAATATCAGGGTGGTTTGGGATCACCCCATAAGTTTTACAAACCCAGAGAAAATCTCCCCATTCGATTTCAGGCACAGCAGGCACAACAAGCACAGCAAGAAGAAATTGCCCCAGAGGAGGCAATGCAGAAGGTCTCACACAAGCTACTCTTGCTCGATTCTTACCACTCGGACTCGATTCTTAATAACGATGCGGTTGAAAGTCTCTCACGAGGAGATGAGGACGGTTCTTACAGACTTTCAGTGAGACTAACAACGAACTTGCCGTCCCGACAGAGACAGTTGACTCTATGGAACAGCGTCTTCCACCTCTTCCACGTCCTTCATCTCCAATACGGTTCCGCGCGTCGTCGCCTCGTCTTGTTTCCCGGTCTCTCTCCACTCCAGCGCTTCAGCTCCCGCCTCTCGGGATCCCGCGCTTTTCCCCTCGAGATCCAAATGCTTGATGTTTGTTTTGGTACTTTGATGCCAAAGGGAGAAGTAGAAAATAGCTTTAAGGATTATGGGTGTCGACTTTATAGTCTTTTGATGTTTTATTATTTGCCTGTAATGACTTCATCCTAATATTACCTTGTTCAAAACTTGTTGGTTGTCTTAATTATCAAATGTGATATTATCTCTACTGAAATTTCTTATATGACAATTCCTTATCATTGCAAGTTGTTTCCTCAGTTCAACAAGTTAAAAGAAACTCACAAAATTTTGTCATAATTCTCTTCATGTGCTCTCAAAATGTTCTATCTATTTCATGCACATGTTTAGGGGGAGCTTTCTTTGTGTTAAGTCATCAAAAGAATATACACTTGTTTCACAATCTTGGATATATTCAAAACTCCTCTTCTCACACATTAACTAGGTTGTCATCAATTACTAAAAAGGGGAGATTGAAAAGCATCTAGGCCCCTAAAAATATGTTTTGGTAATTTATGATAATATGTGAAAATGGGACTTATTGGTTTGTTGAGTTTTACAAGGACTAGTCCCATTGGAAAATATGATCTTGAAGATGCATGCTAAAAGTTCTATGAAGATCAAGTACAGCTCAAGGATAAGGTACAAGTGGTTTCGAAATTATTTTCTTTTACCGGTCTTAGGAGAAATAGATAGAAGACCGGATTATAGGTTAAATGTCGTACTATTAAGAGGGATCATGTCCTGTAGCTTGAAGGCATGTCTTGTGCTTTATGGATCAATTTAGGATCATGCATGCATAAGGATTCTCTCTCAAAATCAAATTGTGCACTGTCAGGACAATCGGTAGTACCGGCGTTGTCTGTGCGGTACTACCGCACTCCGGTTGTTCCGGTCGTTAGTTGGCGGTATGTTTTTTACAGAGAGTCTCTTTTCTGGTTTCGGTGCCAAAACCTAAGCGCGGTAGTACCGCCAGTGTTCATGCGGTATGACCGATATACGGTAGTACCGCAGGTGTTAAGCGGAACTACCGCATGCCGGTTATTCCGAATGATAAGCGGTAAGTTTTTTCCAGAGTGCACCTTTTTTCTCTCCTTGGAAACGGTAGTACCGCACTCACCTTGCGGTATGACCGCTCTGCGGTAGTACCGCTCGTCAGTTGGCGGTAGTACCGCTCTGGCAGATAAAACGGCTATGTCAGGTCATTTAATGCGTCTGTTATAGCCGTTGCTGTAGTGGTTGGAGAAGTGCGGTAGTACCGCCCCTTGCATGGCGGTACTACCGCATATGGCTGAAAAGTAGGTTTTTCTTCTCCAACGGCTCTAATTGTTGTTGGGGGGTATAAATACTTCCCCACCTGCTCAAGGACAGTGTGCTAGACCACATTTAACATCTTTAGAGCCTTGTGCATTTCTTCAACTCCTCAAACTCATTTTGTTCACTCTTTGAGAGGTTGTTGAGCTCATTCAAAGTGCATTCATCATTATAGTTGATCCTATTGCACTTGAGTGTCGTCAAGCGAAGGTCTTGGTTTGTTACTCTTGGAGTTTTGCCGAACTCCTAGACGGCTTGGCGGTGATTGCACGGTGATCTCTTCAAGAAGATTGTGAAGAGGCCCGGTGCCCATATTGTGAGTGGTTTGGTGTTCACCATCTCCGGAGTGGAGGAAGAACTACCAATAGTGATCGAGGAAAGGCTTAATTGGTGGAGCCGGCTTGATTGGTTCAAGCTCCCTCAACGTGGACTAGTGAAGACCGGCAAGTCTTCGATACCACGGGAAAACATCGTTGTCTCTTTGTGGTTATTCTTAGTCTTTACTCTTCCGCATTTATATTTCTAGCTTGATCTTTGTGCTTGTATTGCTTAGCTAGGAGTATAACTTGTTTAGATTAAATTGTTAATTAGCTTAACTCACACATTTGTGAAAAAGTTTAAAAACCTCCTATTCACCCCCCTCTAGTCGGGTATCCTTGATCCTACAGCTGTCTCTCCTCTCTCTTGCCTGCATGGTCTCCATTCCCCAGCCGTCGCCACTTTGGGAGGCCACCTTCGCCAGATGGGAGCCCTTCGCTTACGGTCCCCTAAACGCCAGATGGGAACAGAACTAGTGAGTAATGGGCGGGTTGCAGTTAACACTGGTTAATGGCGAATCAATGGTGACCGTTTTCAAAAGCCTTTGGCTCTTTGTTTTTGGCGATTAGTTTTGTAGAACAAAGGACTGGTTCGCCTTTAGACTCTCTACGACAGACACAAAGAATTTCACAGTTCTGTTCCTGTCTCTGGCGATCTCCATCCCGACGAGACGCGTGTACGACTACACCGGGAGAGCATGCCTCCGGAACCCTCGTCCTTGAAGGCTTGCACGAGCGAGGACGAATAAGGTTTTTGGGGAGCGTTCACGCGATTGTTCGCTTCATCTGATTTTCTGCTACGACTACATCTGCGACTACTACCACGACATCCACGACATTCTCTGCTACATCTACGTCAACTACACAACTACTACCACGACGTCCACTACGTCATGACTAACACCGACCTCACCAAGACTTCTGCTGCTTCTTCCACTGGATCTGGGTATGCCTACCTCGCACTTGTTTTTTACTTAGTTTTATTATCTGTTGTTTACTTAAACATTGAGATATGTATGCTAGTTTCTGTCCTTGTAGAAATTCGTATATCCATAGTGTTCTTGTATACCTACTTTGTGAAAATGGTTATAGTATTCTCTATAATTTATCTAGTATATTTTTAGATTAAAGTAATTCAAAAAATACTCATATACTCAACGAGCTGTACCCGCCTTTCAAATGACATGTTTCCATTTGTGGTCTTCGTGTTCCTTTCACTACTACCACGGCGTCCATGACATGTTTCCATTTGTGGTCTTCGTGTTCATCACCGTCCTTGCACCGTTCTTGTGTCGTGCTCTATAATTTATCTAGTATATTTTTAGGACCATTTCTCCAAGTCAAATGCGTGTGAGTTAACCCCTTGCACGCGTGAACTCCCAACTCTCTCCCAACTCTCGCCGACCCTCCTGCCGCTGCCCTTGCCTCCGCATCCACCGAGTTCCTTACATGCTTCCCGGTCTCCTCGTCGAGCTGTCTCCACACCGCTTCGAATTTCCGCCTTTGGTTCTGCATGCAGAGCTTCTTGAACATCTTCATCAGGTCCTTGCTTCGAAACCTTGTGTGGAAGTTCGCCGCGAGATGCCTCATGCACCAACGGCTCCTGACATCGTTCCACTGGAACGGCCTCTCGTCCCGTTTTGCATCGTGCTCAACGCGGACAGCAACCCAGCATTGCGGTCGGAGATGACACACACATCTGGGCGGTCTTGAACCACCGCCTCCTTCACTTTGGACAGGAACCACAGCCAGCTATCGGTGTTCTCGCTCTCCACAATTGCGAAGGCCACGGAATGGCGGTCGTTCGCATCGGCTGCGACCGCGGCGAGGATGGTACCCTTGTACTTCCCAGATAGGAAGGTGCCGTCCATCGTTACCACGGGACGACAGTGCTTGAAACCTTCTATCGCCTGACTGAAGGCCCAGAAGACCCTGTCAAGAATAAAACAATTGGGCCCTTTCGTCGGATGCACACGGTCCAACTTGCTTATGTAAGTCCCGGGATTTGATTCTGCGATTTGATGTAACATTCTTAGAACTAGGTTGTAACCCTCTTGAATGTCCGAACATTCGCTCGAGTACCTTCCGTTTCGCCCGCCATACCTTCTTGTAGCTGACCTGGAACCCCACTATATTGGCAACATCCGCCATTAGAAGTTTTGGCGCAATGGAAACATCTGCAGCGATGAGGTGGCTTATCAGGCTAGCAACATACGAGGACGTCATGTTGCGGTGCCTATAAAGCGGCTCAGCTAGCTCACATGTGTGGTCCTTCAGCACGGTTATCCGAAGCCGATGGCGCGATGCGTGAACATCGCGCACGGACCTTTCGGCCACAGATTCATCAACACACCTAACGATGTAGGTGTCGGGGTTGGACCTCTTCACCCGATACGTCCTTCCAATGTTAACGGCGTATCTGGCAATAGCATGCTGGACGCCGCTCTTGTTAGGGAAGCGCTGCCCAAGGAGCAGGGTGTCTTCATTGAACCCCCACTCGCCCCCCTCCGGCTGTGGCAGAACCAGCGATGCCGCTGCGACGTCGTCCAATCTTGAAGGGACGTAAGCATTGTCGGTGGTCACAAGACCACCAACTACACCTCCTGTACCATCTTCTTCGTCTTCCTCGTCTTCGGAACTTGATGTTTCCACGTCCTCCTCCTCCTCGCTTTGCACCCCTTCCGGCTGGTCCACTAGGTACTCCTGGCAATCAATACGGGCTGCCCACCATCTCTCAACTCCTTCGTTGGGCTCAAAATTGTCAGCACGCCTCCTCAGGTCTGCATCGCCCACTTCCTCGCCTGCGTCTCCTCCAACACCGGAGACCAACGCAGGCTCCTCCTCATCAGCAGCCTCACCGGAACCACCCACGCCGGATGTCCCCGTCCTCTCCACGAACTGAACATAGACCATCGGCCGTGCATAGATCGCAGCAGCAGGGTTGCAAACAACCTCCATGTAATTGGCCCATGAAGCATCACTTGTCACCTTCATAAGTTGCCATACGGTTTCCCCTCTATCACCCACCACCGAGACATACAACGCCTCGATGCGCAGCTTCATCCTTGCAGTGGCGCGATCAAACGCGGACCGCACGCACCGCCTTAGTTCCGAGAGGCTCATGTCCTTCAAACCCTGCGCCCGGATGACTTTCCGGTCGCAATTCAACATGTCCGCCCCGTACTGTCCGTTGCGTACGAGACCGTTCCCGTGGAACACAAACAGATCTTGAATCTCCGCCATGAAGTACCTAACACAGGTGCATACGAAGAATGAAACAACTTATATGCAATGGGTACATCTAGCAACTGCTATCCTATATCATCTTTCCAGACTCTATGTTTTCAATTGTATTCCTATCACGTATCATGCGCATTTTAATCACACGTTTTACGGCCTCAGAATATTTTTAAACTTTTAAGTTTCATGACACAGTGCAAACCACTGTGAAATTTCTTTGTAATTTAAAGTACTATATATTTTCCTCAAAATATAGGAAATCTATATTTTGTAAATCTCACTGTACAATATCTTTTCAATTGTATTTCTATCGCGTATCACGAATATTTTGAAGCTACCATTGCACTAACCATTGTTTCCATTAAAATCGTCCTGACGTTAGGTACGATATTGTTTAATATTTCGAGGCTACCATTCAGCTTTGCTACAACAGGTCCCACACTTAGTACAAATTTAAAACACTAACAACAGTAAATCTTCTAAGTCAAGCAAGGGCATACACCGACTACCAACTAAAATTACTATTTTGCTACAATAACAAACTACGTGCTAATCACATTGCTAAATCTATACAAATACTGCGTGTCGATCATAATTACCTTCAAAAAGAGTGCAAAACACGATGAACACAAGCGACAATCGCGAGATCGCAACTCTGAATCGCCCATTGCTACCTTCTCTTCCTCTCTGCTTCACTGCTACCTTCTCATCTGCTCTGCTTCGCTGCGACCTTCTCTTCCTCTCTGCTTCACTTTCTCTCCACTTCTTTGCCTCAATGAGGAAACTAGAAACTAGAATGCAGAGGAGAAAGAGAACAAGAAGAACCAGGTCTCGTTTTATTGTTGTGCTCGTTTGTTCCGACATCGCCACGGGCTGGCCAGCATCTGAGGGGTCAAGGCGCGAGCGGCGCGCGCGCAGCGGCAGCAGCGAGCGCGCGCGGCGCGGCAGCGAGGCGAGCGCAGGCGGCGCCACGTCGTAGCAGCGTGCGGACTCGCGCGCGGGCCCGGCGGCAGAGTGGACGACCTCCTGCGGCCGGGTGGCGCAGGAGCGCGGGACCTGCGGGCGGGAGACGCAGCAAGTGCGTCCTGCGGCATGGGACCGCAGCACCCACGTGCTGCTTTGCGCGAACGCAGCACCTTTTCTGCTGCGGTGCAGCGCCGCAGGACGTGGGCCGACGAGGCCACTTTTGGAATTTGGAGGATGGGGATGCTAGTTTTGGAAAATTTGATAAGTAGGGAGCCAAAAGCGTCCGAATGTCGTCCTTGCCTGCGTGTCACCTCTTTTTGATAGCCGTGATCTTCTCCCCTCTCCCCACCCCTAGATCAAAGGATGAACATCCCAGCCCACAGTAGAATCGCCCCACCCTTCCAAGATTTAGGCAATTTTTAATGGATTTAATCTTATTTTAGTACTTTGTAGTTTCCGTTTCGTAGAAAGGGGTTCGTTTCTGTTTTCTTTGTGCAGTCTGAGTCCAAGTCTTAGAAATCAAGTCCGTCTCTATTTCTATGTGCGTCGGTATATAAAGGGCCTAAACAGTGAGAAGTTGGGTTGAAGAAATAAAAATAAAAAAGAGGAGCCGTGTGCTCCCGAAAGAACCAAGTGTTTCGATCGATTGTGCTTGTTTCGTTTTGTTCTCGGTCCGGCTGTTTCTCTCGTAGGAAGAAGTCCAGGACCAGGAGGGAAGAAGTCCAAGAGGAGTGCTGCGCTGCTGTTGTGCATCACGTGGAAGAAGCAAAAGAAGAAAGGCAGAAGTGTTGCTAGTAAACGAAGAAGAGGCAAGGTGCTGCTTCCAAGCAAAGCTATCACGTGAAGAAGGCGGTAGGGAGCCGAGGACTAGCGGGAGTGCTGCCTCAGGAAAATCACATCAAGCGTCACGTCAAGCCAAGTACCAGAGGGACCCACGGAGAAAAAAAAGGATGTGCATCGACAGAGCAGGACCGAGCAATTTCTTTCTGGAACAAAGTTCTCTCGAGCGTTTTTCTCTGGAACAAAGTAGCAACAGAGCAAAGGTTAAGGAAAATTTTCAACAGTTAATATCAAAGCATTCTGATCTTGGTGGTATCTGATCATGGCAAAAAGGCGAAAATCCGGGATGGGCCGTTCTCCCTTCTATATCTTGTTCTGACGACTGATAATTACCCAGTGTGAGCTATGAAGATGAAGGCGAATATGTGCGCCCAGAGAGTCTGGGATGCAGTTGATCCAAATGCGAAGGATAAGGAGGTGGACGACAAGGTGGATCAGACGGCTTTGGCCATCATGTATCAGGCGGTGCTAGACTTCATGATGCTGCAGCTCATCGGCAAGGAGACAACACGTGAGGCGTGGGTGATGCTTCAGAAGATGCACGAGGGAGTTGATCGTGTGAAGGAGGTGCGGCTCCAGAATTTGCACACCGAGTTCGAGAATCTCCAGATGGGAGAAACCTAGTCAGTAGACGAGTTCGCTGGCAAGCTAACTTCATTGTACAATCAGATTGTCTCTCTCGATGGCAAGATAGAGGAATCTGTGACAGTGAAAAAAATACATGCGTATGCTACCAGAAAAGTTCGTACCTATTGTCACCACGCTCATGTACTCCTCAGATCTAGAGAAAAAGAAGATCGAGGAGATCACTAGTTCCCTCAAGGCACATGAGGAGCTACTGAAGGGGTATCAGTCCTGTAACGAGCAGATGTATCAGTCTCATAATGAGCAGGTGTTGCTGTTAAAGGGAGATATAAGAAGCGAGCGTGGGCGAGGCAGCAGAGGAGGACGTGGAGACGGGGCGAGGCAAGACGATGGTAACAGATCCCGTGATAAGCCACACGTCAAATGTTTTAAATGTGAAGAATTCAGTCACTACGCGTCGGAGTGTCGCAGCCATATAAAGTGCTTTAACTGCGACAAGTACGGGCACTACGCTTCAGATTGCCGAAACAAGAAGAAGAACTAGGAGGTAAACCTCATCCAAGCTAGTGAAGACAACGAGCTGACCCTGCTTCTCTCCTTATGCGTCAAAGAGGCGTTGGTCGTCGTGATGTTGAATGAGGAGAACGTAGTTCCTAAACTACGCACGGAGGGAGGCAACCATGATCACACTGATTTGTGGTACTTGGACAATAGAGCAAGCAATCACATGACAGGAGATCGCTCTATGTTCCATGAGCTTGACGAGAAGATTTTGGTGGAAGATCAAGTTTGCCGATGGCTTGACGGTGTAGATAAGAGGCAAAGGATCAATGTTGTTACGATGCAAGAACGGCGATCAGAAGATTCTGCCTGAAATATATTATATACCGAGTTTGTGCAACAACATACTCAGTCTCGGATAGTTGGCGGAACGGAGGTGCAGAGTGGTGCTACAGGATGAGTTCTTGCGTGTCTATGACAAGAACAAAGATCTGTTGATGAAGGTAAAAAGATCTCCAACCGGTTGTACAAAATTTTCCTGAAAACTTGTAAACTGGTTTGTGTGAAAAACAGTCAGGAAGAGCCAGAGTGAAACTTGGGTATTGAACCAGAACATGACGGGACCAGGGTGACACGCAGTTGGCGTAGGAGACGTAACAGGCAGAGTCTCAGGAGGTCCAGACAATGTGCAGGAAGACGCGCAGGGCGCTCAAGGAGACGACAAGTTCCACGCGCATGTAGTTCCTGCTGGAGGAACTAGTGGCTCGGGTCAAGCCCATGGACCCCACCCATATGCAAGCACAGCAGGAGGGAGAGGCGGTGTAGTCTCACCTAAGATATACGCGGAGAAGTGGACAGATTTGGTCCAATAGAGAGGAGCGAGAGGCTCAGGTAATAGCGAAGCTCAGGCGGTCGTGGGAGCAGGTGCCCCAGCCTATGTGGGCATGCAAGGAAGGACGAGTTCAGTTCAGGTGTGAGGCGTGGCATGCGTTGGTTTGTGCATAGAGCAAGTGCAGGCGGTAGGGCGGGCGGTATTAGTTCAGGACGGAACGGCGCATGGGAGTGCAGGTAAAAGAAGAGGACTTGGAAGTTCAAGAAACGAGAGAAGATTGGCATGGTCAAAGTGAAGAAACAAGATTAAAGGGTGATTATTGGATTTAATCTTGTTTTAGTACTTTGTACTTTCCGTTTCGTAGAAAGGAGTCCGTTTCTGTTGTCTTTGTGCAGGTCCAGTCCAAGTCTTAGAAATCAAGTCGTCTCTGTTTTTATGTGATACAAAGGGTCCTGCACTTGATGTAAACGTGAGAAGTTGGGTTGAAGAAATAAAAATAAAAAAGAGGAGCCGTGTGCTCCCGAAAGAACCAAGTGTTTCGATCGATTGTGCTTGTTTCGTTTTGTTCTCGGTCCGGCTGTTTCTCTCGTAGGAAGAAGTCCAGAGGGAAGAAGTCCAAGAGGAGTGCTGCGCTGCTGTTGTGCGTCACGTGGAAGAAGCAAAAGAAGAAAGCCAGAAGTGCTGCTAGTAAACGAAGAAGAGGCAAGGTGCTGCTTCCAAGCAAAGCTATCACGTGAAGAAGGCAGCAGGGAGCCAAGGACTAGCGGGAGTGCTGCCTCAGGAAAATCACGTCAATCGTCACATCAAGCCAAGTACCATAGGGACCCACGGAGAAAAAAAAAGGATGTGCATCGACAGAGCAGGACCGAGCAATTTCTTTCTGTTGAGAATAAGAGCATTTTTCGAATTACTTTAATCCAGAAATATAGTAGATAAAACATGATGAATATTCTAGCCACTTTCACAAAGCAAGTAAGCAAGAACACTATAGACATACTAATATCCGAATGACGAAACTAGCATATCTATCACGGTGTTCAAGGTAACAACTAGTAATATTACTAACCAAGAAATACATATGAAATAGACATACCGGATCGATGGAAGGAGCAGCGATGAGTGGAAGAAGCGGCGTTGGAGTCTTTGTGAGATCGTCGTTTGTCATGGCGTAGTGGTAAGTAGTCGTGCGATGAGCGTCGCGGTAGTAGTCGTGACGGTTGTAGGCGTAGCGAGAGTCGAATGGAGAGGAAGCGCGGCGATCGCGCGAACGCTCCCAAAAACCTTATTCGCCCTTGCTCGTGCAAGCCTTCAAGGACGAGGGTTCGGAGGCTGCTCTCCCGTGCGATCGTACACGCGCCTTTGCGGGATGGAGATCGCGGAGACGACAACAAAGAAGCGTGGTGTCTTTCGTGGAGAGAATTGGAGAACATGACTGCTTCCGGATAATGACTATATATAACAACGGACCGAAAAGCCACCACAACGGCAATTCTTTCTGCCTAGTCAAGAGGCGAAAGCGGTCACCATTATTCACTAGTAACGGCAACCGTTCGCGGGCGTTTATTGCGAGTCGGTGCGTTTGATTTTCGAATAGATAAAGAAAACGCGCGCGCACCGACACGCTGCGTGTGCGCGCGCTGCGCACACGCGCGGCACGGCTCGGCGAGGCGGCGGCGCGCGCGCACGCACACGCGCACGCGCGCGCACGCGCGCACGGCACGGCTCGGCACGGCTCGGCGGCGAGAGGCGAAGCGCAGCGCGTGTATTGGCTCTCTCCAATTCCACAAGAGGACTCCCACGCCCACCTTATAAATTGGTGTAACTCCCTTTAACTCTCCATATGGGACTAAAAAGGTTTAGCACATGCACATGGGCCTTTGGGATTTTCCAGGATTTAATTAGAATTAAAGTTTGGGCCTAGCCCATATTAAATCCAACACTTTCTGGAACAAAGTTCTCTCGAGCGTTTTCCTCTGGAACAAAGTAGCAACAGACCAAAGGTTAAGGAAAATTTCCTACAGTTTTTTCCCTTATGATCCACCTCCCAGTGTAGGCGGTTGGTTTCCCCGCCGCTGACCCAAAATCTTCAACCTCCATCGCTGGCTTGTCTAGTAGGGGAGGTGCACAATAGGTTTAGTCCTCACCGGAGTTATCTGCAGGTAGTTAATCGGCTGTCTCATTATGAACGACACCTCCTGTCTAGTATAGAGTCCAGAAGGTTGCCATTGGCCGTTCAAATCTCCGGTGTCCTCTCAAGGTCTGCGCCAACTGTCGGCACCATCTCTTGTGATATCTTCGGTTGCACGCTCTCGGATGGTAGTGCTAGGAGTTTAGAGTTTAGGCCTTATGGGCCTGATAGGAGGCCCATTGCCAGCAGGCTTCCTGTTTTTCATATTTCTATACTGCAACTCCCTTTTAGTCCTAATGGATGTTTAGCCCACTGATCCAATCAATCAAGCTCTAAACACTTTGGACTAATCATGGTGGCTATCTGTCATTTCCTAATCACCCTATCAACCAACTACCAGTTAACAAGATGAGAGTGTAATTTGATCTGCAAGTTAAGCAGTAATCCCTGTTAACTGGGTTTATCTAATCAACCTAACTGGAATGGCCCTACTGCCATACTTGTTAGAAAAACATTGAGATTCTGAACCTTCTGAAATTCAGTCGAATCTGAATTCTCAATGTTTTGGAGGATCAATTTAGAGCTGAGATGAGTGTTCTGTGCTGCAACCATTGCAATCTCTTGTTTCCTTTCTCTGTTATTTACACTCATCAAAGGGTTACAGTTTGAGTTTGTTTCAGAATTGCTACAGGGCTCCGAGACAAACTGCTGCTAGTTAGATAAAGGTTCTATGGCTAATAACCACTTGTATTAGTAAGGTCAAGGTTCTATGGCTAATAACCACTTGTATTAGTAAGGTCATGAGCTCATTGTCAAATCTAATTTCTCTACAGATTTTTCATTACTGTTTATACATCCATTTAACCTTCTCTTGTTCATGTATTCCGAGAAGAGGAGTTATTATGAGAATGGGTATTTGCTAACTATACTTCTCCCTTAAATCGATTATCCTTTTGGTCAAACATATTTGAGTAATTTAATAGCTATTACAAAGGCTTATTAGCTTACTACTGTCTTTTCGTATTTCTATCTGAACAATTCTCTGACCAATCTTCTTATTAAAGGGATTATTCTGAGTAGAAGTGTTTGCCAACTAAACCTTGTTGTTAATTCACTTATCTATTGTAACAAATCATTAAGTGATCGATTAGCTAATTACTTAATTAATTATCCTCTCTACTCAGCATTTTATCAAAAAGGACTTGGCTGTTTTGGGGTGTTGTTAATTATCCTTTTCACTAGTTCAGCTACCCATTTGTTAAATCCATTTGACTGATCTAGTACTTAGTCATAAGGCCTACTAGCTAGGATGCACTGATACGCGATACCGGTACGGCGATACGGATACGGCGATACCCCATTTCTCCAAAAAAAAAAAAACCCGATACGGCGATACAGATGTATATATATATATAATAGTAGAAATATAAAATAAGATACTTGATAAGTTTGATACTTACCAATGTATGTAAATTTGTCCATGTATGTATTTAAATGTACTCCATTTGTCCATGTATGTATGTAAATGTACTCCATTTGTCTGGCATATATGTAAATTTATCAATGTATTATCTTGATTCTTGACATACATGCTGCCATAAGGACCATAAGTCCATAACTAATTATGTTGTATTTCTATTTACAGGCCTGCAAATAGAAACACAACATAATTAGTGATGGACTTATGATCCTTATGGCAGCATGTATGTCAAGAATCAAGATGAAATGAACAATAGAAGACCTAAAGTGTAGTGCCCCGAAACTCGATTAGAGAGAATATTATTCGAAAAGGGAATTTCATTAAAATGCAGTTTTCAGAGAAATTTTGGGGTCTTGGGCTTCCGACCCAAGCCAAAGGGGCCTTGTTGGGTCGAAATCTAGTGGGCCAAGGGGGCAGGCGCCTCCTAACCCTAGCTGCCCCTCCCCCTTTCCTATCCTCCCTTGGCTGAAATCTTTTCCCCACCTCCTCCCTTTTCCTTTCCCCAAGCTGCCATTTTTTTCCTTGCCCAAGACGCCAGCCCTCCAGCACTTGGCGCTGCCCCTCCCCTCCAGCAGTTGGTGTTGCCCCTCCCCTCCAGCTCTTGGCGCTGCCCTCCTCCATTGGTGCTGCCCCTCCCCAGCTCCTCCTTCCCTTGGGCTGCCCCAAGCTGCCGGCCAGCAAGAAGAGGGGAGAAAGGGAGGAGAAGAAGGATCCTTGGGTTTGATCTACTTGCTGCAGGTATTCAAGGGTCTCAAGTGATTTCCTCACTGTTTTGATTGTTGTAGATTCCTAATTTGGCTTTGATTGGTAGATCGAGTCACTGCTACGATTTGAGCAGTTTCTGTCCCGTTCTTGTGCGACTGGTTTCGGGTCTTTAGTGTCCGAATCTGAAGATCTCACCTCCTAGAGTTATGTGGGATCCGTTCTTGTCTTTCTGTAGACGCAAAGTTCACTCAAATCTGATTTACGGTTTAAAAGTTATGGTCTTTTTCGTTGCTGTTGTCCAGGAACCTGTCCAGAACACAGTAGAAATGTTCATGGTTAGATTTCAAACTGTTAAGGGCTGATTCAGGGATGTCCACCAAAACGAATATTGTAGTGTTTTATCTTATCTTTCCAGATTGATAAAGAACACCCTTTTTGGATCTGTAGAACAAAAGTTATGAATGTTTTAGTACTGCTGTCCCGAATAGAGTTCTGTTTAGCACGTTGTCTAGCTTGAGTAGATCAAGTGTTTAACTTGGGTTATGGGAAACCGTTGTAGAGTGCAGTGATTAATGTCTTGTTATGCATGGTTGATTGATGCCTAGTATTCATTCTTGGTTGCCAGGTGGCGGTGAACCCCGGTGCTAGCATTTCACCTTTTGTCTTCTGTCTCACAGTGGAGGCAAGTGCAAGTATTATTAATGAGTTGTTATATTACATACATGATGAATGCCATAATTTAATGATAATATTTTTATGACGTTGCTTATGTGATGAAACTTACATGGAAATGTTTACATGACGACTCATGCTAATATTTATGTGATGACGCTTACATGGTGGTATTTACATGAGAATGCTTTCATGGCAATATTTAAATGATGATGTTTACATGGTAGTGGTGTCATGATTGATGGCATTGATGATGGGACAAGGTGAGCGATGAGACTACCTTGCTAATAATGACAATGATGAATTATGATAATGACAATGGACATGTGCATTTACATCATGGCAAGAATGCATGAGCCAGGTCGGTGAGAAAGACATGTAACTAATCCGGTGAGGTCGGTGAGAAAGTTACATGACTAGTCCGGTGTGCTCGAGCCAGGTTGGTGAGAAAGACATGTAACTAATCCGGTGAGGTCGGTGAGAAAGTTACATGACTAGTCCAGTGTGCTCACATTTTTCATTGAGGTCCCCATAATGCATGGGACGGGCTTGGGTCCCCATCATGCATTGGACGGGCTTGGTCCCCACACTCATGGAGTGTGGGCTTTGGGTCCCTGTGCCTAGAGGGCACAGGCCTTGAGAATGTATCGACATATACATTACTCGGTATTACCGGTAATTGCTAAGAAGTGAAGTTGCATTCATGACATGTTCATTGCATTTCTGCATAAGAGTTTGATTTGGTGGTATATAATGTTGTTGTGCATGATGGGATTGTTTATTCCCTTTGACTACTTATGATGGTACCATAAGAGATGGATTGGTGGTATATAATGCTGTTGTGCATGATGGGATTGTTTATTCTCTTTGACTACTTATGATGCTATGATAAGAGATGGGTTGGTGGTATATAATGTTGTTCACGATGGGATTGTTTATTCCCTTTGGCTGATTATGGTGCTATGTTGTTTATTGCTATTGAACTTTGATGAGTCGTGGACTCACACTTGCTGTGTTGTGCTTTCTAGGTACCTCTCGAGGCAGCAACATGCATGGGAAGGGGTAGACATGGTGCACGCCACATAAACACAAACCACAATGAATAAACTAGTCCAATCATCCATAATTCATATTCTTGATAATTACTTTAGACTCAATTTTGTGACCATCCTTCGTGGTAGATGTTTTGTTTGTGATCATGGATGCTCCATTTATGTTCTTATTCATTCGTTGATTAAGTTCATTTAATTCTAGTTGATGGATCAGAATGGTTGTCTAGATCATTCTATCATCCTCGTAGATATGCTGATCATTGATGCTTTAGATAGATCTTTTTGTTGGCTGCCTTAGGGTAGCCTTATTGGGTTGTCTTAGACCAGTAAATGAAAGAGAAGGTAACATGTTTGGTTTTTAGTCTTTTGAGAGAGGACGTTCCTATAATTGAATGTTTGTAGATGGTGCTAGTTCTTGAATATTAGCATTATGTCATTCATTCATGAATGTTTGGTTGAGAGACTATGGGATTGTATTAAATAGATGTTGATGGTTGATATTATCATCATTCATGACATGGTTGAATTTGTAGTGTCTTAATGATCTTCGTATAGACTCTTGATAGTGTAATCATAATTAATTCAATATGATTGGATGATTGAGATTGATTTGTTGATGAATTCGGATTCAAATCTTATATTCGTTCTACTAGATATTGGTCTTCTATGTTATTATTCGAAAAATGGTTGAAATTATTTCCGTATTGTTGTTGTATGTTAGTCTTTTAGGTAACATCTTGGCTTCCGCATAGCCAGGGTGTTACATAAAGAAAATAAGTAGAATACACATTAGTTGGCTAGTGCATCTTGCTAACAACAGCAACTGGATAAACTGCATAAACCATTAAATCAACACTCATTCACTCAACAGCAATCCCCCACCGGCCTCTCCCCTTACATCTCCCCCACCGACCTCTCCCCCTACATCACCAGATCTGAGAGAGGACAGGAGAGTGCACCTGCTGGAGGCGCCAGCTGCCGGAGAGGAGCTCTGTCGGCTTCCTCCACGCCGGAGAGGACCACCGTCGGCGCCATGGAGGGAGCGCGGAAGGCCGAGCGCAGAATCCCTGCCTCGTCGGTCACGCGTAGGAGGGAGCGGCGTGGGTTGCCGCCTCACTGGTCACTCAGAGGAGGTGGCGCGGAGGAGGGAGCGCATCAGGTCGCCACCTCGCCGGTCGTCGCCTCTGCGCACGCCGCACGGTCCCTCTCGACTGCGCACGGGAGACAAGGCACAGCCGACTTCCTCAGCTTCGGTATCTTCTGGCTAGGAACAGTGGTTTTGGTCGTGGGCTGGGCTTCTTTCCGAGGCATATCGGTGTATCGGGGTGTATCGGAGCGTATCGAAAATATATTTATTTTTTTAAAATAAAAAGAATTCCGATACTTTCCGATACGTATCGGGGCCGTATCCGTACCCGACACGTATCGGGATACCGGTACGCGACCTGGGAGGCGTATCGGCGCATCAGAGCCTACTAACAATTGCATATAGCCTGCCTTACTGTTCATGTTCAAGCACTCTGAATGTTGAGATGAATTCTGTTACTTGATGTATTGTTTAATTGATCTTCTTACTAGTTTAATTTCTTTCAAAATGGCTAATTGAATCAATAAACCTCTTTAGGTACTAGCATCAGTAATATCCTGAGTTCACTGTTAACTCAAATCTTCATGCAGCCACCCTCTAAGGACATTTTCTAAGTACTTATATCAGAAAGTCACTAGTCTATTGCCATCTTCCTGATTTTGCTCTCTGTTCAACTATCTCACAAGTGAAAATGCTTTCTGAAGTGAAATGCCATTGTCTAAGATTCTTACTAATCCCATTATTCATTTGTTAAGCAATTTGGGTGATTCAACAACCATTACAAAGGTTTATTAGCCAACAAAAATTTCAGATTTTTAACTACCACTTCTCTGTTTATTTGGCTGTCAAAGCTACTAAGCACTGACAAAACATTTTTAACCACTGTACTTGACTAACATCATGAGGTTTGAAATTTGAATGCTGCATTAGTTGTTAATCCCACTCACTGATCCTTTGATTTAGTATCTAATGGACTAACCTACTGTCAGGGGCTTAACAGAGAGAGCACTTCAGAGAAAGCTCAAAGGAGCTGAACAGGGTGTGGCTCGAGCCTGGTTTTGGGCAGCAAATCGCCGGTGATTGGGGCGGCGTGGAGGCGATGGTTTCCCAAAAAATGGGTTGTCCGGAAGTAGGTGGACCTGTAGGTGGTCTTGGCTCGACCAGATATGCTCTAGAGTGGGCACGCGGCGGTGGCCGACGGCCGACCGTGAGGGTGAAACATGGCCGCGGTGCTCGGGAGGTGTTGCAGCCAAATCGGTGGAAGAATGAGCATCACTGGGGTGAGTGGAGTACGCCGGAGTGATCGGAGAAGGAGGAGGAGCTCCGAGGTGCTCCGGCGACGCGAGCCGTGGCCGGCGCGGGGAGGCCACCGTGGAGAGGGCAATCGGGTGGGGGGAGAGGGAGATTGGGTGATGGGGGAAGCTCATGGGCGGTGTGGCGGTGCTCTTGGTGCAAGGAATCGAGGAGAGCTTCACTGGAAAAGAAATGGCGCCGGAGGTGGCAACTTTGGCTGGTTTCGAGGAAGACAGCGGTGGTGTGGCATTACTATGTGTTAGAGGCCAAATCAACTGGGTGTAACACACTGGCTATTCGGAAGCCAAGATGTCACCTAAATCATCTAACATACATCCATAATGCGGAAGAATTTGAATAATATCAACTAATGATATAAAGAAATCACTACTTAATAGAACCATGGCATAACAATAGTCTGAATTCAAGCAAGTGTAACGAAGGATGATCGGAGATCACAAGCAATACATAATCAATCATAACATGGAGAAGGTATCCTTCCTTCACCATTTAAACTTATTTATTACAGTTCATCACTTAACGAATGAGAGATAAAAACTAAATCATATTGTTGAACTTGAATATGGTGAATTGCATGATTAGTGCGTGTCTACTCCCTCCCGATAGAGCCAGCATAAATGATCACCTAAAATAAAACAAACAAAGCAAGAATGAGTCCATGACTCAGCAAGTACAGTGAATAAATGAATATACCACAAATACGAACAAGACCTCATCATTAAAGAATGCGAACATACCCCGAATGAGTATATGGATGAATAGAATGAATGAATCTAATGAAAAGAATGGACTGCACACATGCTTATACTGGTATGGCTAGTGACACACCCGTCGGTGTGCACTTAAGCCCGTATTTAACCAAAATACGGGGATCTCAATCCCGTATGAAGAACGTTTCATACGGGTGTCCAAAACTGCCCACATTGGACTGGTGGGTCTTACGTGCCCATACTGGAATTGATGGGTCTTATAATCCACTCCCGTGGAAGGCACATGAAACATGATGCATGAACTGAAGAATGAATTATGAACGACATCATATATATACTCATGTATATAATACATAAGAAAAGAACATAAACTTTGAATATTCTCGTGGATATCAGAAAAACACAATACAGTCATCAAGCATGCATCATACTCCAAACATATGAACATCAAAGTACTTACCTTCCGCGAAGCGCTGCGGTAGTAGGTAAAGAAGATGTCCCTAAACCGAAGCCTCTCTGCCTACAGAAGTAAGTACTCGAAATAAATACAACATATAACACAGCGCTTTCAATAACGTTCTACAACGCCTTCCCGATAACCCACAATTAACTAGTTAGCTCTAATATGAAAACAGACTACTCAGGCACAACCCGAAACTGGACAGCAGAACGGTAAAAATCATATCTATTGGTCTGGAACTCGGAATGAGATGAGACCAATTTCTATGGATTCTTAACTGACATATCTACAATACTCTAGTTGACAAGGTAACCCAATTCGGCCAATTTAATTTACTAACAAATAACTGAAACAGCAGAACATAATCTATCTACATAAATAAGACAACAGTAAGAAAACGATCATAACTTTTAATCTACAACTCCGAATTGAGCGTTCTTTAACAATATCAAAAGCTAAGACCAAGGCCTACAATAACCTAGTTGGGTGAAAGTCCTGAATTTTCCATTAACACCCTTATATTTTAAAAGATAACTTGACAGTTTATTCTCGTCAGGATTCTGGACAGCAGAGACGAAAACTAACATAACTTTTGATCCGTATGTAGGAATTCAGTGTTCTTGGCGGCCACCGAAAGCTAAGAACAAAACCTACATAACTCTAGGAGATCAACACTTCTGATTCGGCCTCTAAGAACCTGAAATCGTCCACGCAACAATCTGGACAGATTGAAAAATACTGCAGACCGACTCTGATCTAAACAACTCGAAACGATTTCTCCTCTACAACTAATCAAACGATGAGGATCGGCATTTGTTACCCTTGAAGCAACCAGGACATAGGCGGAAGAACCTTGGAGAAGATGATCTTCCTCCTCCTCACCTCCTTTGGCCGAACAACCTGCTGTCCCTTCTTGATTCCTCGCGAAGACCGGCAACGGGAGCACTCCGTGGGCGAGATGCGGAGGCACCACAGCAGGGGCAGCCACCATGGAGGGAGAGGCAGCACCAAAGAAAGATGAGGGGAGAGGAGGCGGCCAAGAAGGGGAGGGGAGAATTTCGGCCAAGGGGGGAAAGAAAAGGGGTGGTGGGGGCTAGGGTTTGAGAGGGGGGAAAAGGGGCGGCTTGGGCTGGGCCTTAGGGTGCCTCCCCTCCTCCTTAGCCCACACAAGGCCGGCCAAGGTTGCCTTGGCCTGGGCCGGAGGTCCAAGTCCTCAATTCTCCCAAAAACCCTGACTTTAAATTAATTTTTGCTCTCCCGAACAAGATTCTCGCTAAATTGAAATTTGGGGTATTACACCGGGGGCTATTGATTCTAGGGGTAAGGACACCAAGTGACGCAGTCTACAAGAGGAGGGACTCACCGATTCGGCCGGAGCGAGGAGTTGAGGCGGCGGCCAAGCTCCGAATGTCGCAGGCCGTGTTGAAGATGCCTCGTGAGTCCGGTGCTCCGGCTGTAGCTAGAGAAAAAGGTAGTGAGGAATATATTGAGGATGTCAAGGCGAGTTAAAGAGACAAGAAGAGGAGGCTCGAAGCTCGTCGGCGCGGCCGAGAAGCTCGGAGTTGGCGCGGACATGGCCGGCGCTTGGCATTCGGGGCTTCGTGCGATTTGGAGCTCAAGGAGAGGTGAAAATGGAGGGGGAGTAGCAGGGAGATGAGGAAGAGGAAGTGAGGTACTCAGGGCTTGGCTTATATAGGCATGAGCTCGATGAAAAAAGAGTGAACCGATGACGTTTGCTTCGGAGATGTCGAGGCGACCAGACCACGGGGCATGGGCGTGGCGATCGAGCGCGACGCGTGGGGATGGCGTGGCATAGCGCAAGGGTGCGTGGACATGCACGGGCCGATGCTGGCTTGAGGCGTTGGAGAAGAACCTCTGGATGGTGGGGTCCACCAGTCGGTGAGAGTAGAGGAAAATGCGGTCTACAATATTTTCAAAAGAAGGCTGACGCTTTAGGTAATTATTTGGCATATAATTCTAGCTCTAAAAATTATGAAAATTTTAGGAGAGGTTATTGACATAGTTTATATTGTTGTGTAATTTTTATAGGATTTTATATGGATTATATTTTTATCTAAAAATCTTCAAATTTTTCTGTTGTATGTACTTTTATTGCTTAATTTGAGTAAATTTTGTAAAGCATGTTTTAATCAATCTCCCACTTTAATACAATACATTGATGCTAGGTTTGGATTTTTAGTTATCACATTTTGTTTTAATTCATTTTGATCCTTAATTAGTTTTGTATTTCTAGACTTTGATTCTTATTTTCTTTATTAGACAAAAAAAATCTTGCAATAAAATCCCGAAAAGCAAATGTTAATAAAAATCCATCAAAAGTTTTAAAAGTTCACAATTTTACTTATCTGAAAATAATCCCAATTTTTGGGATGTTACATCATATGCTAACGATGGATTGCAGTTCATCCATACCTATGGATACTATTAAATTTTCCATATTTTGGATTCAATTTTTGCTATCGACTCTCACGGTATCCAAGCTAGTAGCAATTGTCGCCTTCTGGTCATCATCTTCCTCTTGTGTTGTAGTCATGTCCGTTTCATTTGTACTCTCTTATTATAAGTTTGTTGATAAATTTGCACATCATTGAAACTCTCTTCTTCGTTACCGCAATTGTCTTTCTCAGCTCCTCTTTTTCATGCTGCCCTGTGGTTATCTCCATTTCAGTTATACTTTCTACTGCTTGCTGCACCTAGTTGTGTGAAAATGTAGTGTTCGTAGCATCATGAAGAGTTCGTCACTAACCAAAATCATTGGAACTAATTGGGCATTCCATTGGGAAAGTGCCCCTTATTGTCATACATACCGTAGTCATCTCCACTTCACTCATTTTCTAATGGGTAAGGTTGCTAATGAAGTTGCACCATCTATTGCATGGAACCCCAAAGGGCATGAAGCTAATAGCTACCTTCAGGTCCTCCTCTTTCTATTGTGTTGCATTGACCTCCATTTTAGTAATGCGCTGTTATTAATATGGCTACTCCATACACACTTGCACCTCATTGCAAGGAACTTCAAAGCCCCTAGAAGCAAGAATAATTGCTGCCATTGGGTCCTCTTTTCAAATTAATTACCATAAAGCCATCTCCATTGCAATCACGATTTCTTCTTTATACTACACCTGCTCACACGAAAGGGTAATGCTCCTGGCATCGTCAGGAGTCGGCCACTGGCCAAAACCTTTGAAACTAAACCACTGTTATGTCAGGTTATTCCTATCTAGTACGAGGTATAGTTATGGAACAAATTTGTTGAAATATGTCTTTAATAATAGATTAGTAATTGTGGAAGGCGCATCAGTCCAAATAAAAGCCATTGTGAACCAAAATTGTTGTTTCTAATATAGGCCGATACATAAGAATAGATATATGCCGCCAGGAACCAAAAGTGTTGTCTCCCTAACCAATGCTTGTGTGTTTGCCATTTCATATGTTGATGAGGGATTGCAGTTCATCCATACCTGTGGATACTAATAAATTTTCCATATTTTGGCATCAAATTTTGGTATCAACTCTCACGGTATCTGAGCTAGTAGCAATTGTCGCCTTCTGGTCATCGTTTTCCTCTGGTGCTGTAGTCATGTCCGTTTCATTTATACTCTTTGATTATAAGGTTGTTGATAAATATGCACATCATTGAACATAACTCTCTTCTTTGTAACATCAATTGTCTTTATCAGCTCCTGTTTTCCATGCTGCCCTATGGTCATCTCCATTTTAGTTATACTTTCTACTTCTTGATGCACCTAGTTGTGTGAAAATGTAGTGTTCCTAGCATCATCAAGAGTTCGTCACTATCCAAAATCATTAGAACTAGTCGGGCATTCCATTGGGAAAGTGCCCCTTATTGTCATACATACATTGTAGTCATCTCCACTTCACACATGTTCTCTAATTGGTAAGGTTGCTAATAAAGTTGCACCTTCTGTTGCATGGAACTACAAAGGGCATCAAGCTAATAGCTATTGCTACCTTCAGTTCCACCTCTTCCTATTGTGTTGCATTGACCTCCATTTTAGTAATGCACTGTAATTATTAAGGCTACCCCGTACACACTTGCACCTCATTGCAAGGAACCAAGAACAACTAGCGCCAGTGGGTCCTCTTTTCCAATTAATTACCATAAAGCTATCTCCATTGAAATCATGGTTTCTTCTTTATACTACACCTGCCTACACGAAAGGGTAATGTTCTTGGCATCATCAGGACTCAACCACTAGCCAAAACCTTTGGAACAAAACCGTCGTTAGGTCATGTTATTCCTATCGAGTACGAGGTATGGTTATGGAACAAATTGGTTGAAATATGTCTTTTGTATAATAAAAGATTGGTAATTGTCATACATACATCAGTGCAAATATAAGCCATGGTGAACAAAAATTGTTGTTTATAATATTGGCCAACACATAATAACAAATATATACTACCATGAACCAAAAGTGTTGTCTTCCTAACCAATGCTTGTATTTTTGCCATTTCATCTATTGACGAGGGATTGCAGTTCATCCATACCTATGGATACTATTAAATTCCATATTTGGCATCAAGTTTTGGTATGGACTCTCACGGTATAATATCTAGTAGCAATTATCGCCTTCCGGTCGTTATCTTCCTCTTGTGTTCTAGTCATGTTCATTTCATTTATACTCTCTGATTATAAGGTTGTTGATAAATTTGCACATCACTGAATATAACTCTCTTCTTTGTAATATCAATTATTGTTATCAGTTACTCTTTTTCATGTTGCCCCGTGGTCATCTCCATTTTAGTTATACTTTCTACTTCCCGCTGCACCTAGTTGCGTTAAAATATAGTGTTCCGAGCATCATCAGGAGTTCGTCACTAACCAAAATCATTGGAACTAGTCCGGCATTCCATGGGGAAAGTGCCACTTATTGTCATGCATAACCATGAGTCATCTCCACTTCATTCATGTTCTCTAATTGGTAAGGTTGCTAATAAAGTTGCACCTTCTGTTGCAGGGAACCCCAAAGGGCATCAAGCTAATAGCTATTGCTACCTTCAAGTCCTCTTCCTATTGTGTTGAACTGACCTCCATTCAGTAATGCACTGTTATTGATAAGGCTACTCTGTATGCACTTGCACCTCATTGCAAGGAACTTCAAAGCCCCTTGAATTAAGAACAATTGCCGCCATTAGGTCCACTTTTCAAATTAATTACCATAAAGCCATCTCCATTGCAATCACAGTTTCTTCTTTATACTGCACCTGCTTGCACGAAAGGGTAATGTTCATGTCATCATCAGGAGTCAGCCACTGATCAAAACCTTTGGAACAAAACCACCGTTAGGTCATGTTATTCCTATCGAGTATGTGGTATGATTATTGAACAAATTAGTTGCAATATGTCTGTTGTATAATAAAAGATTAGTAATTGTGGTAGATGCATCAGTCCAAGTGAAAGCCATGGTGAACCAAAATTGTTGTTTATAATATTGGCTTGCACATAAGAACAAATATGTGCCGCAATAAACCAAAAGTGTTGTCTTCCAAACCAATGCTTGTATTTTTGCCATTTCATATGCTGATGACGGATTTCAGTTCATCCATACCTGCAGATACTTTTAAAATTTTCATATTTCGGGAAAAATTTTTGGTATCGACTCTCACGGTATCAAAGCTAGTAGCAATTATCGCCATCTGGTCATCATCTTCCTCTTGTGTTGTAGTCATGTCCATTTCATTTATACGATCTCTATTTATAAGGTTGTTGATAAATCTACACATCATTGGACATGACTATCATCCTTGTAATGGCAAATGTCGTTATCACTTCCTCTTTTTCATGCTGCCCTGTGGTCTTCTCCATTCCAGTTATACTTTCTACTTCCTACCGCACCTAGTTTTTTGAAAATGTAGTGTTCCTTGCATCATCAAGAGTTCGTCACTAACCAAAATCATTGGAACTAGTCGGGCATTCCATTGGGAAATTGCCAGTTATTGTCATAGATACCCTTGAGTCATCTCTACTTCACTCATGTTCACTAATTGGCAAGGTCGCTAATAAAATTGCACCTTCTGTTGCATGGAACCCCATATGGCATCAAGCTAATAGCTATTCCATTGACCTCCATTTCAGTAATGCGCTATTATTGATAAGGCTATTCTGTATGCACTTGCACCTCATTGCAAGGAACTTCAAAGCCCCTTGAACCAAGAACAATAGCCGCCAGTAGGTCCTCTTGTCCAATTAATTACCATAAAGCCATCTCCATTGCAATCACAGTTTCTTCTTTATACTGCACCTGCTTGCACGAAAGGGTATTGTTCCTAGCATCATTAGGAGTCAGCCACTGGCCAAAACCTTTCGAACAAAACCACCGTTAGGTAATGTTATTCATATTGAGTACGAGGTTAGGTTATGCTACAAATTGGTTGAAATTTGTCTCTTGTATAATAAAAGATTAGTAATTGTGGTAGACACGTTAGTCCAAATATAAGCCATTGTGAACCAAAATTGTGGTTTATAATATTGGTCAACACATAAGAACAAATATATGCCACCATGAACCAAAAGTGTTGTCTTCCTAACCAATGCTTGTGTGTTTGTCATTTCATATGCTATCGAGGGATTGCAGTTCATCCATACCGATGGATACTTTTAAATTTTCCATATTTTGGCATCAATTTTGGGTATCGACTCTCACGGTATCCGAGCTAGTAGCAATTGCCACCTTTAGGTCATCATCTTCCTCTTGTGTTGTAGTCATGTATGTTTCATTTATACTCTATAATTATAAGGTTCTTGGTAAATCTGCACATCATTGAAACTCTATTCTTTGTAATAGCAATTGTCTTGATCAACTCCTCTTTTTCATGCTACCTTGTGGTCATCTCAATTTCAGTTATACTTTCTACTTCATGCTGCACCTAGTTGTGTGAAAATGTAGTGTTCCTAGCATCATCAACAGTTTGTCACTAACCAAAATCATTGGAACTAGTTGGGCATTCCATCGGGAAAGTGCCTCTTATTGTCATACATACCCTGTAGTCATCTCCACTTCAATTATGTTCTCTAATTGGAAAGGTTGCTAATAAAGTTGTACCTTCTATTGCATGGAACCCCAAAGGGCATCAATCTAATAGCTATTGCTACCTTCAGGTTTTCCACTTCCTATTTTGTTGCATTGACCTCCATTTTAGTAATGCCCTATTATTGATAAGGCTAATCCGTACGCACTTGCACCTCATTGCAAGGAACGTCAAAGCCCCTTGAACCAACAACAATTGCCACCATTAGGTCCTCTTTTCCAATTAATTATTGTAAAGCCATCTCCATTGCAATCATAGTTTCTTCTTTATATTGCACCTTGTTGGAAGAAGGGATAATGTTCCTAGCATCATTTGCAGTCTGCCACTGGCCATAACCTTCGAAATAAAACTGCCATTAGGTCATGTTATGTTGTTCCTATCAAGTATGAGGTATGGTTATGGAAAAAATTGGTTTAAATATGTCTTTTGTGTAATAAAAGTTTAGTAATTGTGGTCGACACATCAGGCCCAATGTATGCCATTGTGAACCAAAATTGTTGTTTATAATATTGGTCGACAAATAAGAACAAATATATGTCGCTACAAACAAAAAGTGTTGTCTTCCTAACCAATGGTTATGTGTTTTCCATTTCTAATGCTTACGAGGGATTGTAGTTCATCCATACCTATGGATACTTTTAATTTTTCCCAATTTTGTCATCAATTTTTTGTATCGACTCTCACGGTATCCAAGCTAGTAGCTATTGTCGCCTTCTAGTCATCATCTTACTCTTGTGTTGTAGTCATGTCTGTTTCATTTATACTCTCTGGTTATATGGTTGTTGACAAATCAACACATCATTGAACAAAACTCTCTTGTGTGTAACGGCAATTGTCATTACCAGATCCTCTTTTCCAAGCTGCCCTGTGGTCATCTCAATTTTAGTTATATGTTCTACTTCCTGCTGATCCGAGTTGTGTGAAAATGTAGTTTTCCTTGCATCATCAAGAGTTAGTCACTAACCAAAATCATTGGAACTAGTCGGGCATTCAATTGGGAAAGTGGCACTTATAGTCATACATGCCCTGTAGTCATATCTGCTTCGCTCATGTTCTCCAATTACCAAGGTTGATAATAAAGTTGCATCTTTTGTTGCATGGAACCCCCAAGGGCATCAAGCTAATATCTATTGCTACCGTCAGGTCCTCCTCTTCCTACTGTGTTGCATTGATCTCCATTTTAGTAATACCCTCTTATTGATAAGGCTAATCTGTACGCACTTGCACCTCATTGCAAGGAACTTCAGTGCCCCTCTAACCAACAACAATAGCTGTCCTTAGGTCCTCTTTACCAATTAATTAAAATAAAGCCATCTCCATTGTTATCACAGTTTGTTCTTTGTACTGCAACTGGTTGTACGAAGGGGTAATGTTCCTGGTATCATCACGAGTTAGCCACTGGCCAAAACCTTGGGAACAAATCCATCATTAGGTCATGTTATTCCTATCGAGTATGAGGTATGGTTATGGAACAAATTGGTCAAAATATGCCATTTATATAAGAAAAGTATAGTAATTGTGGTGGATGCATCAGTCCAAATATGTGCCATTGTGAACCAAAATTGTTGTTTATAATATTGGTCAACACATAAGAACAAATATATGCCACAATGAACCAAAAATGTTGTCTTCCTAACCAATGCTTGTGTTTTTGCCATTTCATATGCTAACGAGGAATTGCAGTTCATGCATACCTACGAATACTTTTAAATTTTCCATATTTTGGCATTAATTTTTGGTATCAACTCTCACGGTATCCGGGCTAGTAGCAATGGCCGTGCCTTCAGGTCATCATCTTCCTCTTGTACTGTAGTCATGTCCATTTCATTTACACTCTCTAATTATAAGGTTCTTGATAAATCTGCACATCATTGAAACTCTCTTCTTTGTAACAGCAATTGTCTTTATCAACTCCTCTTTTTCATGCTGCCTTGTGGCCATCTCAATTTCAGTTATACTTTCTACTTCATGTTGCACCTAGTTGTGTGAAAATGTAGTGTTCCTAGCATCATCAAGAGTTCATCACTAACCGAACTCATTGGAATTATTCGGACATTCCCTTGGGAAAGTGCCCCTTATTGTCATACATACCCTGTAGTCATCTCAACTTCACTTATGTTATGTAATTGGTAAGGTTGCTAATAAAGTTGCACCTTCTGTTGCATGGAACCCCAAAGGAAATCAAGCTAATAGCTACTACTACCTTCACGTTCTCCTCTTCCAATTGTGTTGCATTGACCTCCATTTCAGTAATGCCCTGTTATTGATAAGGCTAATCCGTACACACTTGCTCCTCATTGTAAGGAACTTCAAAACCCCTTGAACCAACAATAATTGTCGCCATTACATCCTCTTTTCCAATTAATTACCATAAAGCCATCTCCATTACAATCACAGTTTCTTCTTTATAATGCACCTGGTTGCAAGAAGGGAGAATGTTCCTGGCATCATCAGGACTCGGCCACTGGCAAAAACTTTCGGAACAAAACTGCCATTAGGTCATGTTCAGGGCCGGCCCTGAGTTTTTGGAGGCCCGGGGCGAAGCTGAAATCCGGGGCCCTTTGTACATACATGTAGTTGATAGTACTAACTGTAAATACATATATATGTTTGCAAATCCTTAACTGCGTATGCAAAAGCAATATATATTCATATGCAACAATTCATAAATGTAAAATTACCTTAAAAATTCCTTCTAACATTCCTTCTACCTAGTGTTTGCATACTTGGGGTGGGGCCCTGCCTGATTGGGGGCCCAGGGCGGCCGCCCCGCTTGCCCGCGTCCAGGGCCGGCCCTGGTCATGTTATTCCTATCGAGTACAACGTATGGTAATGGAACAAATTGGTTGAAATATGTCTTTTGTGTAATAAAAGTTTAGCAATTGTACACATCATGCCCAATATATGCCATTGTGAACCAAAATTGTTGTTTATAATATTTGTCGACACATAAAAACAAATATATGCCTCCACGAGCAAAAAGTGTTATCTTCCTAACCAATGCTTGTGTGTTTTCCATTTCATATGCTTACGTGGGATTGCAGTCTATCCATACCTATAGATACTTTTAAATTTTCCCAATTTTGGGATCAATTTTTTGTATCGACTCTCATGGTATCCGTGCTTGTAGCTATTGTCGCCTTCTGGTCATCATATTACTATTGTGTTCTAGTCATGTCTGTTTCATTTATACTCTTTGATTATAAGGTTGTTGATAAATCTGCACATCATTTAACAAAACTCTCTTGTGTGTAACACCAATTGTCGTTATCAGCGCCTCTTTTTCATGCTACCCAGTGGTCATCTCCATTTTAGTTATGCTTTCTACTTCCTGTTGCACCTAGTTGTGTGAAAATGTAGTTTTCCTTGCATCATCAAGAGTTTGTCACTAATCAAAATCATTGGAACTAGTCGACCATTCAATTGGGAAAGTGACGCTTATTGTCATACATGCCTTGTAGTCATATCCACTTCGCTCATTGTAACATCCCAAAATTCGCATTCACTAAAATTTAATTTTTAATTAATTAATTAAATTTGTTTAGATTTTATTTGGATCTTATTTGTATTTTATGTGTAATTCTGGATCGAAATCTCAAATTCCAAAACTCCATTTCCAATCTAAAATTCAAATCTCCAGAAAAATATTTGATCCAATTTATTTATTTGTCGCACTTCTCTCTTTTTCTAAAAAAAAAAATGAAGTTCCCGTCAGGTCGCTTATTGTCATACATGCCTTGTAGTCATATCCACTTCGCTCATTGTAACATCCCAAAATTCGCATTCTTTCTCATACGAACTCCAAATCCATCGATTCTTTCTCCTAAATTCATCTAAATTCATTCTCTACTTCCAGTATTTATTTTGTAATTTTGTAATTTTATTTATTTTCTGCTATTTATTTTGGTCCTTTGCGCGTGTGTAGAGTCCGACGTCGCCGACGCAAGTTTGGACCAACATGAAGCTTTTACCTCCAACGTCACCGAAGGCGAGTCTCCTTTGACCACATTGAACCTATGATTTGTAAATTATGTTTTCAGTTTTAAAAGTTATGCATTGCTATTTAAATGATAAGTTAAACTGTAGGTTGTTAGTTAAAAACCTAAAGTTTGCTACTATCATCCTTGATATTTGATGTCCTGCACCTTTGTAACCCTAGTGTAGAAATTCTGCATTATTGAATACAATTTTGCAGAATAGTTTATTACGGTAGAATTGCTTAGACATGCTTTACGGCTTTATTTAACCTTCGGGGGAGAAAAATCATTATTACCCTTTTATGCTTTCTTTGGAAAATGTTTGACATTAGGTAATGTCAATATTTGGAAAATAAAATATAATGTTGAAAATATGTTTTAGACTTGGGTGGATGGTAAGATCAAAGTGCAACTAGAGCACGAGATCTTGTATTGTGTTAGTTCCGCTTAAGTCATATTAAGGACCGACGCTTGTGACTATTCAAGCCGAGCACTACTGTACAACCACATGTCCAAAATGGGAACGGACTCGCCAATTAATTAGTAAAATTTTGAGTCGGTTCTGTCATGGTTGTGTGTGCTGATTCACATGGCGCAAGAGGGGGCCAGGAAGGCGAAACCTTAGCGGGCGAACCGAGTCAAAGGAAGCTTTGTAAAAGCCTTGTGATGGTCTCTCCTTGATTCACACGTCAAAGGAAACGTGTGGTGTATCAGGTGATCATCTCTTGTGGGTCAAGCTGTACAACCTCTGCAGAGTGTTAAAAACTATTCGAATAGCCGTGCCCACGGTCAAGGGCGAGCAAGGTGTGTTTTCACATGGTAGATTTTGGTTTTGATTTTAAAAGAGTAATTTTGGGAACCGGGAGCAGTTGGGACTCTCGGGTAGTTTCTGGCAGCTAGAGCCTTGATGCTAGTGGTTGGTAGCTAGAACCTCCACTAGTAATACAATTAATTTATTTATTGAAACTGCGTTTGTCAAATGTGCTTTATAGAAATTGTTTGAACTTAAAATATTGCTTTGTGCAAAAGAACCATATAAGCCTCATTTGTTAAAGCTATGCATATGCATGTTTCCCAAGACTCGCGGAGTACTTTATGTACTCATATGCTACACTCATAATTAAATCTCAGAAGCCTTCTACGACACGGAGGAGGACTAGGACTACTTCGCCTGTGGCTTTGACGAAGGATACCTGGAGTACTAGGTTGCGCTCCCCAGTCGAATGCCGGTGGGCAATTTGATGGGTCATCACTTGGAGTTTATCATTTGTTGTTTCTGCTGCTGTAAGACTCAAGGTCTTCCGACCTCTTTTGTAATAAGTGGCCATAAGGTCGGTACTCAGTTATTTATTATTGTTATTCGTGATTCGAATTTGTTACCAACAATGTTTCCACTGTGTGCACTAGCTACTGATCATGGGACTGGTGCGGAAATACACAAAGGGTTCGGATTCAGAAATCCGGTCCCGACAGAGTTGGTATCAGAGCTGAATCGACTGTAGGACGTGACCTAGCTGGAATGGCCGTTAGTAGGAAAACTTCGAAATTTATTTTATAAAAAGAAAAATAATATTGTGCTATCCTCATCTTTCTATCCTTACCTTCTTCGTAGAATTCTTCCTTACCTAGTTCTTCCTTTATCGTTTTACAATGTTAAATGGATAATCTTTCTCTTGTAATTTCTATAGTTGGTCAATGCGATTATTACCATTATGTTCAAGACTGCAAGAAATGGAGCCATGAAGAGAGCATCGTAAAGTCTCTAGTCATCTCTACCATTCAAGAACAACAGGCAAGATTCGTCAAAGACCGTGAGTAGAGGATGCGATGTCAGACAAGCCATATAGTTTAAGTTGCCAAAGCTCATTCTGTGTATTGAGTCATTTCGCTAGCTTAAGAGTATCGAGTAGATGATTTTCTTTGAGTTGTTTTTAGTTGGAAAAAGTAATTTGCTTTTCTGTAAAGTATTTGGTTCTTGTGGGTTGTTGCAAGCTCCCTTGTTTTTCTCGTCTTTGCTTTTTCCCTCTCTTCCCCTGCTAACCTTGGACCGCTCAGATGGAAAACCCTGGAAGAGGTCGCGGAGCAGCCCGTGGAGGAGGCCGTGCAGTCGGCCAAGGCCGTGGTCGTGGAAGAGGTCGTGGTCAACTGTTTCCTGAGGAGCCAGTTTTACCGCAAGTACCGCAAGCATCGCAAGAACAACAAGAACCACAAGTTCAACCGGAGCAGTTATTGGAAGAAGAACCTTTACCACCACCACCTCCTGGTCAGCCTCCGATGATGAATTTAGAGCAGATGATGGCCATGCAACTTCAACTATTGCAAGCACTTGCTCATAATCAAGTCAATCAACCTACACCAGCTCCTGCTCCAGTCTTACCACCTCCGTCCAGACTTGGCGAATTTATGAGAACCAGGCCACCAACCTTTGTCGGTTCAGTTGATCCTCTTGAAGCTGATGACTGGTTAAAGGATGTCGAGAAGAAGCTGATCTTGGCTCAGTTTAATGACCAAGAGAAAGTTCTCTTTGCTGCGCACCAACTGAAAGCAACCGCAGGAACTTGGTGGGAAAACTATTGCGCAGCTCACCAGAATGTCCAAGCTATCTTTTGGCAGGAGTTTTCTGCTGCTTTTCGCACAGCTCACATTCCTATGGGAATGATGGAAATGAAGAAGAGAGAGTTCCATAAGCTGCAGCAGGGCAATCTCAGTGTGTCTGAGTATCTTAATAGGTTTACTCAGCTATCAAGGTATGCACCAGAGGATGTTGCTAGTGAGGGAGCGAAGATTTGGCGCTTCATGGAAGGACTTGACCCCAACCTTAAGGTGCAGTTGGTGTCAGTTGACTACCCCAATTTTCAACATATGGTCAACAAAGCTCTTGTGCAAGAGGATGCTCAACGTCAACTGTTTGAGTCCCGAAAGAGAAAAATGGCTTTTCAAGCGCAACATGGAGCCAGCAGTTCCAGACCTCTAATGAACCAGCCACACTACAACCTGTCGCCAGCAGATAATGCACCTAAGACTCCAATGTTAGGACATCGTACAGTCATGAAGGGATTTGGAAACAACACTGGTGTTCAACCGCAGCAGAATCGGACGCCAGCAGCAGGAATCCAGTGCTTTCATTGCCATGAAATGGGACATTATGCCAACAATTGCCCTCAGAAACGCCGAGCTGTGACTCCGGTTCCTTTTAACTTGGGAACTACACCAGCCAAGACCTCTACACCAGGATCAGGACGAGGAGCGCCTCAGACTCCAAGTCAAGCAATCCGGAATTCAACACCATCCGCAAGGGGACGACTGAATCATGTTACAGCAACGCAAGCTCAATCAACTCAGCATGTCGCACCAGGTAAGATCTAGTCAGTTCAGCTGCCATTTCAGTTTTGTCTCACTCCATAGACAAAGTCGTTGGTTCAGAGAGCAAAGTCCGTGTACCCTAACCTTTTTCCCAGTCCATCCGAATCTCGGGGTCGAGATTCCTTCTAAGGGGGGTAGGTTTGTAACATCCCAAAATTCGCATTCACTAAAATTTAATTTCAAATTAATTAATTAAATTTGTTTACATTTTATTTGGATCTTATTTGTATTTTATGTATAATTCTGGATCGAAATCTTCAAATCTCCAGAAAAATATTTGATCCAATTTATTTATTTGTCGCACTTCTCTCTTTTTCTAAAAAAAAAATGAAGTTCCCGTCAGGTCACCCTTCCTAGTTTGCTCCCATGCATGGCTCGCTTAACTTCAAAGCCAAGCATACATGCGCTGCCGTTATGCCTTTGGCTTTCAATTGAATATATTCCCACTTCCATTCTTTTATCTCTTTCTTTCTCTCTCCACTTCATCTTCCACCTCTGAACATTTGGTTCGATTTCGATTCTGACCAAAAATATTTTACATCTTCCGTTCTCCTCGTCCGTTTCACCAAATTCAATTCTGTTTGAACCGTTGCAATCCCATAATCACTACGCCAATAACCCCGTCTGTCAATGTCTTCATTCGCAGCCCATCGTCACCCTTTGCCGTTTCTTTTGTCATTTAACCCAAAACCAAATCGTCATCCGTAGTTCTTCGCATTCCGACGTTTCGACTCACGGTTGAAGCTATAAATCGGCATGCTATCCCATCATCGTCTTCTTTGCGCTCTCTCAAGTTGTAGAAGCACCTTAGCACAACCACCATATCATTTTGTTCTCTTCGGTTTGATTTTTGCTTGGTGGTCACCACCGTTCGGTCCCCACCTTCGCCACCTTGAGCTCCACCGCGGCTAGTCCTCTGCTACCTTGTATTGCCTTAGCCATGAGCTGATCTTGTTTGGTTGCTTGATGTTTCTTTCAGCTTCATCTAGCTAGTGCTCTCTGTTAGTTTCGTATAGAAAGAAGTTGAACGTCTTGCTACTAGTTAGTCTTGTTAGATGCTTTGTACATCTCTCCTCCGTTCTCTCTCCTCGGTGGTCATTTCCCGAACCGACTACGTCGCGCGCGTGCCCCTCGGCTTCCTCTTCACATCCTGGATTTCGCTCCCCAAATATCGCCATTTTATTTTGTTTCTTGTTCATGAGCGATTGCCATGCGATGTAGTATACGTGCATGGTGTATGTACATACATGGTTTTTTTGGAGAATTGGTTTTCTAGATTTTCGTTCGTTCTCATACGAACTCCGAATCCATCGATTCTTTCTCCTAAATTCATGCTCTACTTCCAGTATTTATTTTGTAATTTTTGAATTTTATTTATTTTCTGCTATTTATTTTGGTCCTTTGCGCGTGTGTAGAGTCCGACGTCGCCGACGCAAGTTTGGACCAACAGGAAGCTTTTACCTCCAACGTCAACGAAGGCGAGTCTCCTTTGACCACATGTAATAACCCGAATATCAAATAGAGGGGTTATACTCTATTCGAGAGAGAAATTATGTAATACCCTGAAAAGCATGACAAGCTAGTAGTCGGAAGATTATTTTTCGGAGAGAATTAAAAGGAAATTTGGGAAGGACCTTCTAGTAAATACTCAAAAATTCAACAGTGTGAGGGGTTTTTCGAGTTAACCCACCCTGGGCCTTGGGCCTGGCCCATGAGGGGAAAGGGGGGTGGGCCGGCCAAGGGGGGGGCCCAACTTCCCCCCCCCCCAAACCCTAGCCGCACCCCACCCCTCCACTCCCCACTCCTCCTCCTCCTCCCCCTTTGGTGGCCGAAATTCTCCCTTCCCCTTGCGCAACCTCCCTCCACCAGCCCTCCTCCATGGCTTCACTCCCTAGTCCTCCATTGTTGCCGGCCAAGAGAAGAAGGAGGAGAAGGAGAACTGCATTGGGGTGGCCGCCAAGAAGGAAGAGAAGAGGGAAAGAAGAGGGAGAAGAGAAGGAAGATGGATCCCATCCGGAGTCGCGTTCTTCAGCGGCAACTAGGGTAACGAAGACCCTTCCCCCGCTGAATCTTTTGTATTAGAAGCGTTTACGAATTCGTTTTGTGGATCGGTCACCGATTTCTTTTAGATTGCATTCTGTCCAGAATATTGCGTGGACTGTTTCGTGGCTTTAAAGGCAGAATTAGGAGTTTTGGTCTCCTAGAGAGTTGTAGGTTATGTTCGTAGCTTTCAATGGCCACCAAGATCACCCAAATCCGATTAACGGTCAGGAAGTTATGAATGTTTTAGTATCGCTGCTCTGTTAATCTGTCAGTTTTGGGCAGTCTGTAGAAAACTGGTTTTTACTGCTAGTTAAAGGGAAAATCAAGGAATCTCAGTATAACGCAAAATGTAGGTAATTTCCATACCTTTTCAGAGAGATAAAGAACGCAAGATTTGGACTTTCGTAGCAAAAGTTATGATGGTTTTAGTGATCTGTCCAGAGAACCCGACGTGATAATTGTTGCTCTGTAGGTTGGCTTGGTAGAGGTAGTAATTGGCAGAATCAAAGGGCTCCCCAACTAAGTTTATTTAGGTAATTAAATTACCTTTCCAAAAGTCTGAGAACACCTTAGGTGGACCCTGAGCAGAAAGTTATGTATTTTAGAAGTTGACTGTCCGCAGTGATCACCCAAGGCGATCGCTAGGAATTGGAAGATTGGAAAACGTTTGGGAGTTTAGCGAGTTCGGTTGTGTTGTTTTTATGCTTTTGGGTCCAGTATGTTGGTCTTAGATTGGGATGTCTTTATGTTCAGGTGGGAGCATGATTCTAGGGCAGCGCCCTCTTGCGTCCTCTCTGTACTCGCACGGTTGAGGCAAGTATTCGGGCTATTATATATGTATGCTTGCATGATGTGATTGTGATGTATCTTGACAAGATAGCCATGCTTGCTTGTTTATGAGATGATTTCTGTTTATCTTGATGACTGTTAGTTATGGTTAAATGGTTCTCGCATGTTGCTATTGCTTACATGATAATGAGAAATGATTAAATGTTATTCATGAAGGAATGTTCATGTTTGCTAGTTTAATGAATATATGTGCTATTCATGGATCTTTGGAATGCTACAAATGTCAATGGTGATGAATGCTAGAAGTATGGATGAGTTTATTCATGTATGTCGTTGTTGTGAATCCATATGTATGATGATTTAAAGTTGGTTTATGTGCATCATGCATTCATGTTGGAGGATTGGTCACGTGGTGGCTATGCATGTTTGAGGTCCCCGTCATGTAGATGACGGGCTTGAGGTCCCCACATTCGTGGAATGTGGGCAATGAGAAAAGAGGTCCCCATCATTATGATGATGGGCAAAGGTCCCTATACGTGTGGTGTATAGGCTCTTGGTCCCTGTGCGAGAGGGCACAGGCAAGGGTATCTGGCGACGGTTGTATACCCCATTTCACGTAAAATGCGAAAAGAGATAAAGTTGAAAAGGTACATTGCATTGGTTGCATTCACATGAGCATGAAGGCTATACTTTGGTGCATTGTTTATCTTGGATTGTTGATGCTATGAACGATCTTGCTTAGCCTTGTTGGTACTTGCTGAGTCTTTGGGCTCACTCTTGCTTTGATGTGTTTTAGGTACAACTGGCAAGACCCGCATGCATGGGAGGGAGTAGATGTTTGGATGCACGCACTACCACTCAACCTTAAGAATTACTTATGGATGATTTGAATTTCAGATTAACTGTAATAATGAGAATGGCAAATTTTGATTATGTTTATGAGATTATCCTGCATGCTTGAAAGAACCCGATTATGAAGATATTGATAAATGCCATGATTAATTGTTGGAACCTCGGTATAGTGACTATACAAAGGAGGTTTTGCGAAAATTTGTAATTGATCTTAGTTTAGTTTAGTTTAATTTAATTTTAGTAGCATTCCGGCTCAATCTTTGAGTGAGGTGTTCTGATTAGTATCGAGCGGGCTTTAGGTCCGTGGTTAATAGAAAAATATTAAATTGACACACTGCACAGTAGGTGGGATTGGGAATTACATTGCTTCCGCATTATCTGTTGATATGTTTTATTTGTTGAGCAATTGTTGAATTGCCTCTGTGCTATCTTGCTCGTTGTTAATCTATGTTATGATAGGTTATGATATTCTATATCTATGAATCTATTCTATGATTGCCATGAGGTGATCATGAATAATCATATTGGATTATATTGTTTATCTGTGTCGATAAGGTTGTTAAGAAGTGGAGGCCGTGGTTGTGACCTTGGACTTTGTCAGGTTATACCACCGTTCGTGGTAGACGAATAGAGTAGTTACCCCGATTACCATAGTTGCGTGGAGTTGAGCGTGAGTGCTTTAGAAAGTTGTTTTCTTTCTTGACCTCAAATCTTGGTAAATTCTTGTTTTGTGGTGGATGATGATTTTCTCATGGGTTCTTGGTTTATGGTGGTTGTTGAGTGTCAATGGTCTCTTATGGTTATCTGAATCAATTATTGTTTTCCGACCGTTGAGTCGCTTTGGCTACTTGTGATCTTTCTCAATTGGCAATTATCGATAATTCCTTGGTTGTTCCTTCTTTCTCTTTAGCAAAGAATGACTCATTTATTCGTTTGATAGTTGGGTATTGAGAGTTTGAAGTTGCAAGTTTGTTAGCATGAGAAGCTTTGGCCCTATGTGTTCCTTTTGGATTATACAGAGTGTTGAAGTTTAAGGCATTTACATTACATTGGAAATTGATAAAATCTTTTGTGTTGCCTCGTTATGGTTAAATCGAGATTGTAATCAAATAACTTGATTTGGTATGGGTATCAAGTTGAGACGGTGGTATGGTGCAAAATTAATATTAATTAGTAACCTTGGAAGTGAAATTGATTAAGTTGATGTTGTCTTTTCCTAGTTCTTGATGAGCGGTATATATGAGTAGTGATTGAGAGATATCAAGAAGTATGGAACTTGATCCAAATGTTGTTTTAAACATTGTTGAAAATTGCATTGTTAAAATAGTTGCCATATGATCATAGGTGAATAAATATCCCTAGACAATTTGTCTCGTTTCCACTTGTAGTTTTATGTTTGGTTCTCCATACACTAATATAATTTAATTTCATATTTTGGTATCAAATTCTTATCCAACTTCCATTTGCCTTGTCTTTTCCCCGTCTTCCTTCTATTCTGTTGTGTAAATATGTCCTCTTCATAACTCTTTTAAATATAATTCGCTTCGTTCCCCATAATTACATCCATTAGTATACTTCATTTGAATGCCTATTGAAATATTCTGATCATCAATTCCATCTTCCTAATTGGTTCCATTATTAATTGCCTTTGCATTTCTTAGTTTAAAAGCTATGTAATTGTTTAGGACCTCCATTCAGCCTCCAAAATAGTAAACTAGGTTCCCCTCCTTTGAATCATTACCATACATACTTTCAAATTATTCTACCACTCACAGCTCTCATTGTCAAGGTCAACCTAAGCAAACTTTCTAAACAAAAGGTATTTTGCATATCAGTCCATAAAAATTGTACAAAAAGTTTTGGACATAATTCCATGAAATTTTGAACATATTTGAAATCTTAAATAGTTTAACCCGTAAAATTTGAAAAATTGGTATGTATCCATCATCATGAAATATAAGCCATGTGAAAATTTTTTATATTTCAACAATAATACAATTATACTCCATAAAAATGTTGTCTTCCTCCAGCTTTATTTTTCCCTTTTATTGTTTGGATTGCATCACAACCTTGAACTATAAATTCATTTTGGCAAATGTTATGGTCATGTTAACCTATACACTTGTAGTTACCTTTTTCTTTTTTCATATGTTCTTTTATAGTTTAAATTGGTTATAATTACTCATAATATCCATTCATTGAATTCAATTATTTGTAACCCATTTTCCCTTTTTTATTTCTCCATTGAATTAAAATATATTCGAATACAAAGTTTCACAACATTGCATTCCAAATCCTTATTGTGAAGCCCATTCATTATTCATTATGGCTAACTATTCATTCCACTTCACATAATTAAATTGGATAGGTTTTTATTAACCTTTCCATTGGGAACCTTTCGGCCTTTATCGCTATCTTGCTTCCAATTTTCAGTTCAAGCCCTTCAAATTTAAAAAACCCCTTAGGATTTAAATTTTAATAATTGCCATATTAGAAAATTGCTTATACTCAATAAAAATAGTATTCATTCTCAATAATTTAACCACTTGTTGTTAATTTCCTTTAGTATATTTCATTCAAAGCTTTAAAAACCATTGTATTGTTATTTATATTGAAATTGTCACAATTCGGTTTATAAAAATTTCATATGGAAAATTTGTCTCCAAAATTAAAAATTGTTGATTTTTATTTGTTGCATAACATTTTCACCAACCAAATTTTTTTCACAATTGTTGTTCATCAGTATGCAAAGTTCATCCTACGCTTTAATCCCAATCGTAATAATTTCTCTTAGCCTAGTTTATTATTTAATTCATCCATCGGTATAATCCTTCATTTAAAGCTATCTGTAGCAATGTCCATTCATTCTTATATCTTAAACCCTTCAATTAAGCTTAATTATTCTTCTCCCCATTTTAACATGTTTCCTTCCATTAGTCTATCTTTTCATTCCTTGCCTTGCAGCTATTGCAAGATGTCTTCATCCCGTCAAAATTTGCAAAAAACCACCCTTGGCAATGGATTCATACATTGCGGTATTTCATAGATATTATTGACCTTCTTCACATTACTTTGCAAGGATATAATTGATTCCGAGGTCCCATATATACATAAGGTATCTCCATTTTGTTATAAAGTATTGTTAATCAGACAAGTTCAAAATATGGCCAAAGGTCAAATTTCCAAAATTCTAACAAACCAATGCAATGTTTTCCAATTTCTTTTTATGACGATTGCGTATTGTTTTTAATAAAGTAATGGACCTTTAACAAAATAATATATGTGCTATTCATGGATGCTGGAATGCTACAAATGTCAATGGTGATGAATGCTAGAAGTATGGATGAGTTTATTCATGTATGTCGTTGTTGTGAATCCATATGTATGATGATTTAAAGTTGGTTTATGTGCATCATGCATTCATGTTGGAGGATTGGTCACGTGGTGGCTATGCATGTTTGAGGTCCCCGTCATGTAGATGACGGGCTTGAGGTCCCCACATTCGTGGAATGTGGGCAATGAGAAAAGAGGTCCCCATCATTATGATGATGGGCAAAGGTCCCTATACGTGTGGTGTATAGGCTCTTGGTCCCTGTGCGGAGGGCACGAGCAAGGAATATCTGGCGACGGTTGTATACCCCATTACACGGTAAAATGCGAAAGAGATAAAGTTGAAAAGGTACATTGCATTGGTTGCATTCACATGAGCATGAAGGCTATACTTTGGTGCATTGTTTATCTTGGATTGTTGATGCTATGAACGATCTTGCTTAGCCTTGTTGGTACTTGCTGAGTCTTTGGGCTCACTCTTGCTTTGATGTGTTTTAGGTACAACTGGCAAGACCCGCATGCATGGGAGGGAGTAGATGTTTGGATGCACGCACTACCACTCAACCTTAAGAATTACTTATGGATGATTTGAATTTCAGATTAACTGTAATAATGAGAATGGCAAATTTTGATTATGTTTATGAGATTATCCTGCATGCTTGAAAGAACCTGATTATGAAGATATTGATAAATGCCATGATTAATTGTTGGAACCTCGGTATAGCTGACTATACAAAGGAGGTTTTGCCGAAAATTTGTAATTGATCTTAGTTTAGTTTAGTTTAATTTAATTTTAGTAGCATTCCAGGCTCAATGCTGAGCTGGGGTGTTACACCACATTGAACCTATGATTTGTAAATTATGTTTTCAGTTTTAAAAGTTATGCATTGCTATTTAAATGATAAGTTAAACTGTAGGTTGTTAGTTAAAAACCTAAAGTTTGCTACTATCATCCTTGATATTTGATGTCCTGCACCTTTGTAACCCTAGTGTAGAAATTCTGCATTATTGAATACAATTTTGCAGAATAGTTTATTACGGTAGAATTGCTTAGACATGCTTTACGGCTTTATTTAACCTTTGGGGGAGAAAAATCATTATTACCCTTTTATGCTTTCTTTGGAAAATGTTTGACATTAGGTAATGTCAATATTTGGAAAATAAAATATAATGTTGAAAATATGTTTTAGACTTGGGTGGATGGTAAGATCAGGCGGGTGCAGCTAGAGCACGAGATCTTGTATTGTGTTAGTTCCGCCCAAGTCATATTAAGGACCGACGCTTGTGACTATTCAAACTGAGCACTACCGTACAACCACATGTCCAAAATGGGAACGGACCTGGCCAATTAATTAACAAAATTTTGAGTCGGTTCTGTCATGGTTGTGTGTGCTGATTCACATGGCGCAAGAGGGGGCCAGGAAGGCGAAACCTTAGCGGGCAGAACCGAGTCAAAAGGAAGCTTTGTAAAAGCCTTGTGATGGTCTCTCCTTGATTCACACGTCAAAGGAAACGTGTGGTGTATCAGGCGATCATCTCTTGTGGGTCAAGCTGTACAACCTCTGCAGAGTGTTAAAAACTATTCGAATAGCCGTGCCCACGGTCAAGGGCGAGCAAGGTGCGTTTTCACATGATAGATTTTGGTTTTGATTTTAAAAGAGTAATTTTGGGAACCGGGAGCAGTTGGGACTCTCGGGTAGTTTCTGGCAGCTAGAGCCTTGATGCTAGTGGTTGGTAGCTAGAACCTCCACTAGTAATACAATTAATTTATTTATTGAAACTGTGTTTGTCAAATGTGCTTTATAGAAATTGTTTGAACTTAAAATATTGCTTTGTGCAAAAGAACCATATAAGCCTCATTTGTTAAAGCTATGCATATGCATGTTTCCCAAGACTCGCGGAGTACTTTATGTACTCACATGCTACACTCATAATTAAATCTCAGAAGCCTTCTACGACACGGAGGAGGACTACGACTACTTCGCCTGTGGCTTTGACGAAGGATACCCGGAGTACTAGGTTGCGCTCCCCAGTCGAATGCCGGTGGGCAATTTGATGGGCCATCACTTGGAGTTTATCATTTGTTGTTTCTGCTGCTGTAAGACTCAAGGTCTTCCGACCTCTTTTGTAATAAGTGGCCATAAGGCTGGTACTCAGTTATTTATTATTGTTATTCGTGATTCGAATTTGTTATCAACAATGTTTCCACTGTGTGCACTAGCTACTGATCATGGGACTGGTGCGGAAATACACAAAGGGTTCGGATTCAGAAATCCGGTCCCGACACTCATGTTCTCTAATTGTTAAGGTTTATAATAAAGTTGCACATTCTATTGCATGGAACCCCCAAGGGCATCAAGCTAACAGCTATTGCTACCTTCAGGTCCTCCTCTTCCTACTGTGTTGCATTGATCTCCATTTTAGTAATACCCTCTTATTGATAAGACTAATCTGTACGCACTTGCACATCATTGCAAGGAACTTCTGTCACCCTCTAACCAACAACAATAGCCGTCATTAGGTCCTCTTTTCCAATTAATTACCATAAAACCATCTCCATTGCTATCACAGTTTTTTCTTTGTACTGCACCTGGTTGCATGAAGGGGTAATGTTCTTGGCATCATCAGGAGTCAGCTACCGGCCAAAACCTTTGGAAGAAAACCATCGTTAGGTCATTTTTTTCCAGCAAGCAATACAATACTAAAACTTGTCCATGGGTCACAATAACAAAAGAATAACGACATGGGAAGTACATGTATTTAAACTCTAGATAGTAACGTATGTTAACAGTTCAAGAATTACGGAAAACCAATCCAAAAGAGACTATCGAATAAATAAACGAGTTCTAACCAACCATCTAGAATTATTCAATGTCTATCATGTCCTAAAGGAATAAACCATCACGCTAAGGTAAAGTTTTCTCGCGGCAAGGGATCAAGTCATTGAGTGTTTGCAGTGTTCCAAGTGCTTTCCCTTCCCTGGTGGAACGTCGTCAATGATCACCTAAAAACAACAGTAGAGCAAGAGTGAGTCTATGACTCAGCAAGTACAAAGCAGAATAATAAATGAGGTGTCATCTTAATAACAATTCATTCTCATTTACCATTATCTCAGTTTCTCATATTTATTTTCATCAGTTTCCATTCATGTATCTCATCATCTCAAATCACTTTTCACTTTTCATGAATGCAATGCGAGGCTCATGCTCATGTCTCAACTCATCTTCTGCTTATACCGATATAGCCGAGTGTAACACCCATCAGTGTTCACTCATGCCTGTATTCTTTAGTGTAGGGACCAATTGCCTATCCTTTTTCACACAGGGACCTCATTGCCCATATCTTACATATGGGGACCACATTCCACTCCCGTGGTTCACATCTTTCCATCATGAATGCTCAACATACAATGCAATGATTATTATCTTTTTTCATTAGCAATTGATATAAGGGATAATTAGCTTTTTGCCACTGCAATAGAGTGAGCTTCATTTTTTGCCACCATATGTGAGTATGACATGTGGGTCCTGGGTCCACATGTCATACTCACATGAGTGGCAAAAGCTAAAATGCGTATGCAAGTACAGTGGCAAATTCTTGAATGCCCCTTGATATAATCATCATTCTTCCATAACCGTTGTCATTATCATCAAGTTATCAAAAGCATGTGAGCAATTTGAAACAGGCATAATTCATATGAATAGTCATGGCAAGTATTTACTTAACCAAATAAAAATTTGAAACACTCACATACCATTCTACCATGCACTTGTCTTTCTAGTTACGACAACCGGAATGATTTGAAGCTGACAACAATCTCGAAGCTACTCCGCCTACAGTAAATACCCAAACTCAATACATGCTATAGCAATACAAAACAACACTTAATCGACAACGCTCCTACATGCTCCCCAATTCCATAACATTAACCATTTAGCAGACAGTCCCCCTACTATCCTGACACTAAAATTATCGTAACTTTCAACTCCTACATCGTATTATGGTAAACCATACTAGTTCTAGAATCTATACAAAATCCCCCACAATTTCTTAGTTGGCCACAAATCCTGATTAAATCATTTAACCCCCCCCCCGTTTTTAACCTAGAAGACCGTTGTCATCTTCTGGACATTAGGTTTAATATTTTCATATCTATTAATCTACACATGCAAATACAGTAAACCATAGCATTTTTGGAATCTATAGAAAGTTATCTACCTCTTTGTATTTATGACAAAAATTCAATTCTTCCATTTACCAAATCAATTTAATAGTTTCCCATGACTGCGTCTAGCAGCGATCGGTTTTTGGACAGCAACCTTTCTGAGGTTGCAACTTTTTGCTCGCTACTCCAATGTTAATGATCTACACCTTCCTAGAAAGCTAACGCGATAACCTAACTTTTCTCTAATTACACTGAACTCTAATTCTAAGCCTAAATACCCCTTCCCTGCAATGTTCTGCCCTAAACCTGACGAGCCTAGACAGAAAAATCATCTACTCTTCCCATTGTCCAGACGTTCTAAGAACTGAATAGAGATTAACCTAGGACAAATCAGATCATTACCCTCGGAGACACAAAGCCAAAACACAAATTTCCAGCGAGATCCTCCCTTCTTCCTTTCTCTTCTTCTTTCATCGCTCCTTCCTTTCTTCTTTCCGGGTCCTCCCTTGCCGATCCTTGGTAGCACACAAAATCGTAGTAGCAGCATAGAATATCCCAGCAACAGCACCCGCACAGCATTGCCTTCCTTCCTCTAATCTCTCTCTCTCTCTCTCTAGCTCTGGTGGCCGGAAGCATGCAAGCTGGCATAGGAAACGTTGGCAAGGCAGAGGATGCAGGGTTGCAGCAGGACATGCAGGCTTTCGTGCAAGGCTACAGTAGGGGGACATGCAGATGTGTAAGAGGCTAGGGAACAGGGAGATGCAATGAGAGAGGCGGCTGTGCAAGGGGGCAGGGGAAAATGCAAGGGTTTGGGAGCTGCCCCTTAGCTCCACTTAAGGGCCGGCCGGCTCCGCCCGTTGGGCCAAGAGGCCGTGGGCCGAAGGCCTCAATTTTAATTCTCCACTCTGAAATATAAAATTCCACATTAATTCTAGTTTAATTTCCTTTCTCACTCCTTTAGTTCCCTAAAGTTTAAACGGGATATTACATTCTACCCCCCCCTTAAATAGAATTCAACCCTCAATTCTTCTCGCTGTTCTTCACAAAAGAGCACCAAAACTAAACGTAACAACCATTAACATGTACCTGAAGTGAACAACTCTGGATATTACTCAAACATGCGAGACTCCAACTCTCAAGTCGTCTCTCTCTCTCTCTCTCTCTCTCGGAATGACGCTACCATCGACATATATGAATGTCTTATGCCTTAACATCCCCTTTGACCTCTCCAATACATGCACCGGATGGGACTCGAAGGTAAGGTCTTACTTGTTGGTCAACGGCCCTAATGAAACCTCAAACTCCAGATCTCTTATGTACTTTCTCAACCAGTAGAGGTGAAAGACATTGCAAACTCCGCATATGGACACGAGACAGTACTAACGATACGCCAACATCCAAACCCCGCAACTATCACAAACAAACCAATAAACCTTGTGTAACACCCTGGCTATTCGGAAGCCAAAATGTTACCTAAAAGCCTAACCTACAACAATTCTGCAGAAGGATTTCAACAAAACTCATCAACTAATATAAAAAGATCAACATGTTTTAGAACCTAAACAAGTATTAACACTGTATCCAACAACAGTTCCCAAATTCTGAATAAATAAGTCTACTACATCCATTAAGATAAACATGTCGAACGAATGATTAGGGAACATAAGCAGATATTTAAACAACCTTAGCATGAAGAAAAAGAAATGTTATCCACATCTGAGTCTATTTATTACAGTCCATCACTTAATAAAAGAAGAACATAATCTAATTCTTTTATTGGAGCTGGTGTAAGGTTAAGTGAATGAGTGGTGCGTGTCTACTCCCGCCCAAGAGGAACATCTTCATTGATCACCTAAAATAAATAAATAAAGCAAGAGTGAGTCCATGACTCAGCAAGTACATGGAATAAATTAATATACAACCAATATGGAAAAGACAACCTCTTCATAATTTCTGAACATACCACGAACGAATATTTAGGAATGCATGAAATGAATGAATGTAATCAAAGGATGGACTGCACACATGCATATATCGGTATAGCTAGTGACACACCCATCGGTGTTCACTTAAGCCCGCACCTTAACAAAAGTGTGGGGATCCAAGTCCCGTATGAAGAACGTTTTATACAGGTGTCCACATCTGCCCATACTGGAATTGATGGGTCTTACGTGCCCATACTGGAATTGATGGGTCTTTCTATCCACTCCCGTGGATGGGACATGACAATGTACAAATCTGCCCACATTGGAATGGTGGGACCTTCAATCCACTCCCGTGGATAAAACATGAATTATGGATGCATGAAATGAATATGAACAATGAAAAACATTATCTCTTAGCATAGATTCAACACATATGAAGGAACATAGACAATTTATCATCTCTTGTATCACAAGATGTCACAACAATTCATCATCTCTTGTGTCACAAGATGTCACAACATATTCATGTAAGCATTCAACAATCACAACCATTAAGATTAGCAAAGTACTTGCCTTCCGCGTTGCGACGCGTTAGCAGGCAACGGTGATGCTCCCAAACCCGTAGCCTCATTGCCTAAACAAATAAGTAATTGAAATAAGAACACATTGCACACGAAACTTCTCGACACCGTTCTACAACACTTCTCCGGTGACTCAAGATTCAACTAGAAACTCTAATCTGAAAATTGACTACTCAGGCACAAACTGAAACTGGACAGCAGCACGGTAAAAATCATATCTATTGATCTGGAACTCGGGATGAGGTGAGACCAGTTTCTATAGATTCTTAACTGACATATCTACAATACTCCAGTTGACAAGGTAACCTAATTCGGCCAATTTAATTTACTAACAGTTAGATGAAGCAGCAGAACAGAAACTGACTAAACAAGTAAGACAGCAGTATTAAAACGATCATAACTTTTAATCTACAACTCCGAATTGAGCGTTCTTTAACAATCTGAAAATTTTATGAAATTCTCTACAATAACCTAGTTGAGTGAAAACCCTGAATCGTCCATTATCATAAACATATTTTAGGATACAACGTGAAAGGTAAATCTCGTTAGAATTCTGGACAACAGAAACTAAAACGATCATAACTTTTGATCCGTACGTCGGAATCAGGTGTTCTTGGTGGCCACCGAAATCTAAGAACATTATCTAAATATCTATAGGAGATCAAAACTTCTAATTCGGCATCTAAGAGCCCAAAACTGACCAGACAAGAAACTGGACAGAATTGAATCTACTGGAGACAGAACTTGATCCAATCAATCCTAACCAAATTCGCATCTACAATTAACCCAACAACAAAAATGACATTCATTACGCTTGAAACACCCAGGGAGACGATGAAGGATCCTTGAAGAAGCTCCTCTCCTTCTTGAACAGCAACCCCGCAAAGCCCCTCTCCTTTCTCCGCGAAAACCAGCGGTCGGGCTGATCGACACCGGGAAGGAGGTGGATCCAAGAGGTAGGGAAGTGCAGCACCAAGGGGCAGGCGCCAAGAGGGGGTGGAGGAGGCAGGGCGCAAGGGAGAGGGAGAGGTAGGGGCGGTGGCCACAGGAGGGAGGGGGTGGGGAAAGTGGGAGAGGTGGGGGTGCTAGGGTTTGAGCTCCCCCCCTTGGCCGGCCAACAAAATGGGCCTTTGGGCCCCCCTCTAGTGCGGCTGCCCCCCTCATGGGCCTCACGGCCGCCCCCTTCAGGCCACAAGGCCCCCTCTTGGGTCTGCTGGCCAAAGGCCCAGGCCCAAAACTGGAAGAACAGACGAAACGCTGGAAATTTCTCCTTTTAATTTGAATTCGAAATAAAACCGCATTGTTTTTCTTACCAAACAGAAACGGGATATTACACCTTGGGCCAACCTTCCCTTTGATACCAAATGTTGGGACCCCCGGGGTACTTGTAAGATCGAGGAGGCCGACTAGAGGGGGGGTGAATAGGCATTTTTAAAACTTCTATGTGCTAAAATCGATTTCTAATTCGGAAGCTTATAACAATACGGTTTTGCACGATTAAAGCCTAAATCAACTAGGTTCAACTAAGTGCACCAACAAAACAAGTCTATTGATAATACTCAATCAAGCATGGACTTGTAAGCAATGTAAATTATACTATTGCAATCATATACAATGAATAAGCAATTTAATACAAGGTATATTGTAACACTCTGGCTATTTGAAAGCCAAGATGTCACCTAAATAATCTAGCATACAATCTCAATGCGGAAGAATTTGAATAACTTACCATCTAATGGCATAAACAGATCAATATTTAACAAGACCATGGCACGAAAAGAATCTGAATCCAAATTCTTATAACAAAAGAGATGATCAAAGTTCACAAGCAGTAATAAATCAGCCATAACATGGAGAAGGTATCCTTCCTTCCTTCACCATCTAAATCCATTTATTACAGTTCATCAATTAACGAAAGAAAGATAGAAACTAAATCATATTGTGAAACTTGAATACGGTGATTTGCGTGATTAGTGCGTGTCTACTCCCTCCCGATAGAGCCAACATCAATGATCACCTAAAATAAACACACAAAGCAAGAATGAGTTCGTGACTCAGCAAGTACAGTGAATAAATGAGCATACCACAAATACGAACAAGACCTCATCATTAAAGAATGCAAACATACCCCGAATGAAAATATGGATGAATGGAATGAATGGATTTAATGAACAGAATGGACTGCACACATGCTTATACCGGTATTGCTAGTGACACACCCGTCGGTGTGCACTTAAGCCCGTATTTAACCAAAATACGGGGATCCCAATCCCGTATGAAGAACGTTTCATACGGGTGTCCAAAACTGCCCACATTGGACTGGTGGGTCTTACGTGCCCATACTGGAATTGATGGGTCTTATAGTCCACTCTCGTGGAAGGCACATGGAACAGGATGCATGAACTGAAGTATGAATTATGAAAGACATCATATATATACTCATGGATATAACACATAAGAAAAGGACATAAACTTTGAATATTCTCGTGGATATTAGAAGAACACAATACAGTCATCAAGCATGCATCATACACCAAACTTATGAACATCAAAGTACTTGCCTTCCGCGATGCGACGCATTAGTAGGCAATGGCGGTGCTCTTAAACCTGAAGCCTCTTCGCCTACACAATATATATACTCGAAATAAGAACATCATAAACAGGACGCTTCCAATAACGTTCTACAATGCCTTCCCGGCAACCCACAATTAACTAGTTAGTTCTAATCTGAAAACAGATGACACGATCAATGAACTGACTCTGGACAGCAGCACAGAAACACTCATAACTAATGGTATGGGACTCGAAACGAGGTGAGCCCAGATCCTATAGAAACTTAACAAACATAACTATGAAAACCTAGTTGGGGAGATAACCCAAATCGGCCAAAGAAATATGCTAACAAGCAGCTGAACATGAAAGACAGATTCTGTCTCGACAAAACGTACAGCAGTAAAGAAAATAGCACAACTATTGATCTACAACTCCGATTAAGGCATTCTTTAACATTAAGGAAAGGTTATGAATTTTGCTAAAATATTCTAGTTGGGTGGGATCCCTGAATTTGCCTCTTATCATAAACATATTTCAAGAGACAAATCAACATATTAACCCCGTCAGAATTCTGGACAGCAAGATTGAAATTATCATAACTTTTGATCCAAATGTCGGAATTAGGTGATCTTGGCGGCTATGGAAAGCTAAGATAATAAGCTACAATTCTCATAATAGGAAGGATTCCTGATTCGGACCTTAACGACGTTCAATCTGCCACGCAAAGTTACTGCTGAGAATAAACCGGGGCTCTGGACAGCAGTAAATAAAAGGCCGTATCTTTCAAACCATAACTCGGATTCAGGTGAACTCAGAGGCTATGGAAACCTGACGAAATAATCTACAACTCTCTAAGAGATCACAAGTCCTAATTCGGCCTTGATCTAAACGAAAATCAACGTTCAACAGAGAACAGCAATCTGATTCTGTACACAGCACTATCGATGAATCCATAACCAAACTCTACCAAGAACGAATCTGAATGTAACATCCCAAATTCTGTACTTGTGTTTCAAATGTAAGAAAATGAGTAGAAATTAAAACTTTTTCTTACATCATGTATTTCCTGTGTGTACTAAACAATTATTGCACCAGAGTATGGAAATACAAAGTCACAAGTCTGTTGATCATCTCCTGGGAAATATTTTTCCTAAGTTCTTGGGTTGATATTGTAAGACCCCGAGATTAATATCCCAGATCTTCTGTGCATAACTGAACTAGTCCCATGATCAGTGGCTAGCTCACACAGTAAACAAATGTGATAACACAACCATAAACGTTAAAAGTTATTAAATACAACAGAATTGATTACAAGATAGCCTTACAAGGCAACATTAAATAAACACAGCGGAAGACAATGAAGAAGTAGTAGGGTCCAGCAATCTGCCACAGGCAATCGACTGGGGTAGCGGCCTAGTCGTCATGATCCACACCTGAAGTGAAGTTCTTCTCCTCTGAAATTTGTTTGCAATAAGCAAGAATGAGCACAACTTCCATGCTCGCAAGTTACACCCGTCAATTAACAAAATGACATGCATAAATGGATGTAATAATAGAAAGGCTTATAGGGTTATTTGTGCAAAAACAGCATTTGACGTTAAATACCATACTAAGTTCACAAGCTCAAGTTTTATAAAATCTAAAATTGATCTTGAATTGATAACAATAGTGCAGGCACCAACCTAACACCAACATAAACACGGGCACCAACCCGGGGCTTCAACCCATAACTTTTCTCATGGACACCCATCCATGTCAAACTGTTTTACAAAAATATTTTGAAATTGAAGTCTAACTTTGAGTGGCTTTGCCAGCATGTCTATGACCGTGGACACGGCTATTCGAATAGTTTGACACTCTGCAGAGGTTGTACAACTTTACCCACAAGACATGAATTCTCTAGTTGTTTGGCATCCGTCGATACCACCGCTCACTACCTTAGGTAAGCAGTCTAGAGTACGTGTCAAGGCCTTTACAATACGCCATTCCACCATAGTCCTCCTCGCTAAGGTTTCACCCCTTTGGACTACCCGTCCGCAGTTCGAGCCCTCTTGCGCCAAGTGGGACTAACAAAGGTCATGAAAGACCACCCACCGCATCACAGAACGACCATGATGGAACTTTGCAAATTAATCACCGAGTCCCGCCCATACAAGACATGTGGTAGTACGATATGGCTTAGCAAGATGCGGCTCAAGACCGGTCCTTAATTGACTGGCGACAACTAACGAGAACCACGGGCCTCAACCTACCCGGCTGAGCCGTGCATAAACTCGCACCCACTGGACAACCATTTCGCCAAGTCCAAACCATCATTTTATTTTATTTTTCAAGCGGTTGTAAAACTCCCATGACACACCAATGCCAAGGGTACAATTTAAACAACATTTAACTTTTGGTGAAATTCCCAAATGAAACATATGTGATCTATAAGCATGGCTAAGCACAATATTTTCCAAATGATTCTAGTCCATACTATTGTATCAACTAGTTTTTTTTTATCTAGGGTGACAATATGTTTGATTCGATATCAAAATTGGCCATACAAAGGAATTTAGGCATAGCTATAAATTTAAAACAGGGATTTAAGTTACTGAGTATAAATAAGCATGCAGTAATAATTTGAAACAGAATTTAAATAATTTTAAATAATAGGTGCAATATGATCAAGAATGTAACTTGCCTTGCTTGATTACTCGTTGGCGTCGAAATCCGGTCGTCCGAAGTCGTCGAAATCTATACGCGCAAACGATCCGAATTCAAATAATACTCAAATAAAATCCAAATAAAATCCAAAATAAATACTGGGAGGAAGGTATTGATTTTATATGAATATAGGAAGTTGAATCGACGGAATCGGAGTTCGTATGAGGGAGAACGAAATTGTAGAAAATGAGATGCATGCATAGAACACTATCTGCATGGCACTGTAGCTTGCATGCACGTGAACAGTAGCTCACAATGCAAAGTTCATGGAAAAATGGCGATGCCGGGCGAGAGGAAAGGATAGACGGCGGTGAACCACAAAAATGGAATCCGGAGCAAGACGGACCCATCGGTGGTGGTCGCGTCGTTGGCGAAGGTCCGGTGTGGCGGCGTGCAAAACAAAGATGTCGGATGAATAGTAGCACCGATGAGCCGGGGTATTTTGGAGGAACGGAAGGGAGCATCGCGTAGAACGTTGCGAGGCGAAGCCAACGGTGTGGACGATATCGTCGGGGAATAAAAAATGGCACCGGAAATGACGATAGAAGGTGGTTCGGTCGTTCGCGGAAAACTTTTGCTCGAGTCGAGATAGTGGGGCGAATTCCAGGGATATGAAGAAGAAGCCGAGGGGCACGCCGCGACACGGTCGGTTCGGGAAACGAGTGACCGAGGAGAGAGAACGGATGAAGGATAATTAATGGATCAAATAAGTGACAGAAAATAAATAAATTCTAAAAATTATGAAATAAATACTGTAAATAGTAGATGAATTTAGATGAATTTAGGAGAAAGAATCAACGTATTTGGAGCTTGTATGAGAGAGAACGAATTTTTGGAAGGATTAAAATGTCATGTACAAAGGAGAAAGCAACGACTAGATAATTATGCTACAGTGCGTTGTCTTCAAGAACTGAACAGAAGCTTCGGCCATGGAGGAAAATGGACGGCACCGGTGAAGAAAAGGAAAGGGTGGTCGGCGAATGGCATAAATGGGTTGCTCACCTTGCGACGAGGCCGTAGGAGGTGGCGGTGCGGCGAACGGTGACCGGTGACGGCGGCGACGGGCGCAAGGTCTCACGGTGGCGGCGATGCTCCGGCGAAGTTCCGGCGAAGGCGAGGGGAGCACCGCGTAGAACGTCGCGAGGCGAAGCCAGTGGTGTGGTCGATGGTGGCGGGCTCCACCAGAGTGACGCAAATGGCCGATGAGCGGCGTTCGACCTCGACGGAAAAACCGATTGTGGAGAGGATAAAGGAGGAGGAACTAAGATTTTCGGGATGAATGAGGGAGATGAGAGGCACCGGGGCTCTCTTATATAGGGTGGAGGTGAACCGTGGAGGAGATCGACGTGCGTGGTGAGCGTGGCGGCGTTGCGAAACCGACTAATCGTGCGCAAGAAAGAGGGGAGGTGGGTGGAATGGGGAGTTTAGATGAGGTGGTTTGAATGCCCGAGATTTGGAAGGAATCGTGGAGAAAATCTTGACCGATTCAAAGCTTGTGTGTGGCTCTAATGGCGATGCAATGCGTCTTTGCGTTCGTGGAGAAGAAAGGGAATGGAAGGAAGGAATAAAAGAATGAGAGAGAGGTTAGAATCAAAGGAAGAAAGAAGGAAAGGTGGTAGTGCATTTGGGAAGTTTTTGAAAGTTAAGTGTGCTGGGCTTGTGGCAGAGTTGGGATGGGTGACCAACGGGAAGTTTGAATTTTTATTTAAAATATATATATATATATATATTATTTTATTATTTTTGGAATAAAGATTTAGTAATAAATCAAATATATTTAGAACAAGGATTTGAATTGAGACTCAGATTTTAAATAGGTGAATAGGATCAACCCATCTCGGATGAACTCATCAAATGAACGAGAATGTTCGCCTGGCATCGCTTGCGGAGTTCGGTCGAGATGTTTGAAGGATAAAATAGAGAATAAAATTATAGGACCAAAATAATTTGGTTCAACTCATTTGGAGTTCAGAAACATTTTATATGAATTTTTCAAATTAAAAACATTTCGTAGTGTGAAAACAATTCAGTTTAAGGATCAATTTTCAAAACTATATTTTATATGCACTAAACAAGTTTGAAACCTATTTTAAAATAAAATTAATTTAAAATGAAAAATATCAAAACTAGTTTCACTTGATTTGGAGTTGAAATGAATTAGATATGAATTTTCAAAGTTAAATAGATATTCAGCGAGAAAAAAAAATAAAAATAAAAAGAAATTGTCCGGACGGTCCGAACACCATATTTTACTGTTCATAGTGTACTTTATATAGTTACTGTTCATGAGGTACGGGAGGCCCGAACAGTTTTTCTTGATTTTCGGATTTTAAAAAAAATCAATAAATCAAATTGATTTTTAGAAAATAGCAAATAACGTCCAAAAATTCTAGAAAAATTCACAAAAATGCCTTGAATTATTTTTCACTTAATAAAAATAATTCCAATTTAAATTTAGTTTTTATTTTTGTACAGTAATTATTTTTGTTTTAAAATAAATAGTAAAAAGCTTTTAAAATTCCCAAAAAATTCCAGAAATTACTTAAAATTTATTTTTCACTTCAAATCCCATAAAAACTCATAAAACTCAATAAATTTTTTTTTTGGCTTTGAAACCACGAAATTAAATAATTGATTTTGTTTTCTTTTAACAAAGAAAACTTGTTTTAAATTCCAGAAAATCAATAGAATTATTTGACAACTAGAAAATCCAATAAAATAATATCTTTATTTATTTTATTTTGGTAACAGAACTTTGGGATGTTACAAACTACCCCCCTTAAAAGGAATCTCGTCCCCGAGATTCGGAGAGGCTAGAAAGAAAGAAGATGGACACATGATAAATGTATTGAGAGATAGAAAGAGTCTATCTTTAAGTTGGCTTCATGTCCATGGTATTGAGTTATTCAAAGTTTGAAGTATCAATTCGTCCTTGAAATCCCTTGTGCATCGACGAGTTAGGGTGTCCAATGGATTGTTAGAGAAGAGCGAAAAGCAAAGGATGAGAAAGAAAGCTATAAGGAGAGAAGTCTATCCATTTAAAGCAAACGTTGCACATAAGATCAAAAGATCTACGTACGACGTACCAAAAGAAAACATACAATACAAGTTAAGAAAGAATAAAACGTTCTACTTGATCGATACTGTAAGTCATAAACGACTCAATACACGGAATGAGTATTGGCAAGCTTAAGCTATATGGTTGGGCTGATATGGCAACTTCTGCTTATAGTCTTCGATGAATCTTGCATGTTGTCCTTGATTGATAGCGATGACTCGACGATTTTACGATGCTCTCTCGGTGGCTTCATATCTTTTAGTATCGAACGTAATGGTAAGAACATATTAACCATCTATAGAAATTTTCAAGGAGAGGATCCATTTAACATTATAAAATGGTGAAGAGAGAATTAGGTAAGAAAGAATTACGATGAGAAGGCTAAAGATAGATAGATGACCAAGATGAGGAGAACAATTTTTTTGTTGTGTCAAATAAGTTTTGAAGATTTTCAAATAACGGCCATTCTAACTAGGTCACGACCTCACGATCGACATGGCTCGATACCACTTTGTAAGACCCCGAGATTAATATCCCAGATCTTCTGTGCATAACTGAACTAGTCCCATGATCAGTGGCTAGCTCACACAGTAAACAAATGTGATAACACAACCATAAACGTTAAAAGTTATTAAATACAACAGAGTTGATTACAAGATAGCCTTACAGGGCAACATTAAATAAACACAGCGGAAGACAATAAAGAAGTAGTAGGGTCCAGCAATCTGCCACAGGCAATCGACTGGGGTAGCGGCCTAGTCGTCATGATCCACACCTGAAGTGAAGTTCTTCTCCTCTGAAATTTGTTTGCAATAAGCAAGAATGAGCACAACTTCCATGCTCGCAAGTTACACCCGTCAATTAACAAAATGACATGCATAAACGGATGTAATAATAGAAAGGCTTATAGGGTTATTTGTGCAAAAACAACATTTGACGTTAAATACCATACTAAGTTCAAAAGCTCAAGTTTTATAAAATCTAAAATTGATCTTGAATTGATAACAATAGTGCAGGCACCAACCTAACACCAACATAAACACGGGCACCAACCCGGGGCTTCAACCCATAACTTTTCTCATGGACACCCATCCATGTCAAACTGTTTTACAAAAATATTTTGAAATTGAAGTCTAACTTTGAGTGGCTTTGCCAGCATGTCTATGACCGTGGACACGGCTATTCGAATAGTTTGACACTCTGCAGAGGTTGTACAACTTTACCCACAAGACATGAATTCTCTAGTTGTTTGGCATCCGTCGATACCACCGCTCACTACCTTAGGTAGCGGTCTAGAGTGCGTGTCAAGGCCTTTACAATACGCCATTCCACCATAGTCCTCCTCGCTGGGTTTCACCCCTTTGGACTACCCGTCCGCAGGGTTCAGGCCCCCTCTTGCGCCAAGTGGGACTAACAAAGGTCATGAAAGACCACCCACCGCATCACAGGAACGACCATGATGGAACTTTGCAAATTAATCAGCCAGGTCCTGCCCATACAAGACATGTGGTAGTACGATATGGCTTAGCAAGATGCGGCTCGAAGACCGGTCCTTAATTGACCTGGGCGACAACTAACAGAACCCTGGGCCTCAACCTACCCGGTTGAGCCCGTGCATAAACCTGCACCCACCAGACAACCATTTCGCCCAAGTCCAAACCATCATTTTATTTTATTTTTCAAGCAGTTGTAAAACTCCCATGACACACCAATGCCAAGGGTACAATTTAAACAACATTTAACTTTTGGCTGAAATTCCCCAAATGAAACATATGTGATCTATAAGCATGGCTAAGCACAATATTTTCCAAATGATTCTAGTCCATACTATTGTATCAACTAGTTTTTTTTTATCTAGGGTGACAATATGTTTGATTCGATATCAAAATTGGCCATACAAAGGAATTTAGGCATAGCTATAAATTTAAAACAGGGATTTAAGTTACTGAGTATAAATAAGCATGCAGTAATAATTTGAAACAAATTTAAATAATTTTAAATAATAGGTGCAATATGATCAAGAATGTAACTTGCCTTGCTTGATTACTCGTTGGCGTCAAATCCGGTCGTCCGAAGTCGTCGAAATCTATACGCGCAAACGATCCGAATTCAAATAATACTCAAATAAAATCCAAATAAAATCCAAAATAAATACTGGGAGGAAGGTATTGATTTTATATGAATATAGGAAGTTGAATCGACGGAATCGGAGTTCGTATGAGGGAGAACAAAATTGTAGAAAATGAGATGCATGCATAGAACACTATGCTGCATGGCACTGTAGCTTGCATGCACGTGAACAGTAGCTCACAATGCAAAGTTCATGGAAAAATGGCGATGCCGGGCGAGAGGAAAGGATAGACGGCCGGTGAACCACAAAAATGGAATCCCGGGAGCAAGACGGACCCACTGGTGGTGGTCGCGTCGTTGGCGAAGGTCCGGTGTGGCGGCGGCGACGTGCAAAACAGTGTCGGATGAATAGTAGCACCGATGAGCCGGGTATTTTGGAGGAACGGAAGGAGCATCGCGTAGAACGTTGCGGCGAAGCCAACGGTGTGGACGATATCGTCGGGGAATAAAAAATGGCACCGGAAATGACGATAGAAGGTGGTTCGGTCGCTCGCGGAAAACTTTTGCTCGAGTCGAGATAGTGGGGCGAATTTCAGGGATATGAAGAAGAAGCCGAGGGGCACGCCGCGACACGGTCGGTTCGGGAAACGAGTGACCGAGGAGAGAGAACGGATGAAGGATAATTAATGGATCAAATAAGTGACAGAAAATAAATAAATTCTAAAAATTATGAAATAAATACTGTAAATAGTAGATGAATTTAGATGAATTTAGGAGAAAGAATCAACGTATTTGGAGCTTGTATGAGAGAGAACGAATTTTTGGAAGGATTAAAATGTCATGTACAAAGGAGAAAGCAACGACTAGATAATTATGCTACAGTGCGTTGTCTTCAAGAACTGAACAGAAGCTTCGGCCATGGAGGAAAATGGACGGCACCGGTGAAGAAAAGGAAAGGGTGGTCGGCGAATGGCATAAATGGGTTGCTCACCTTGCGACGAGGCCGTAGGAGGTGGCGGTGCGGCGAACGGTGACCGGTGACGGCGGCGACGGGCGCACGGTCTCATGGTGGCGGCGATGCTCCGGCGAAGTTCCGGCGAAGGCGAGGGGAGCACCGCGTAGAACGTCGCGAGGCGAAGCCAGTGGTGTGGTCGATGGTGGCGGGGCTCCACTGTAGGTGACGCAAATGGCCGATGAACGGCGTTCGTCCTACGACGGAAAAACTTCGATTGTGGAGAGGATAAAGGGAGGGAGGAACTAAGATTTTCGGGGATGAATGAGGGAGATGAGAGGCACCCAGGGCTCTCTTATATAGGGGTGGAGGTGAACCGTGGAGGGAGATCGACGTGCGTGGTGAACGTGGCGGCCGTTGCGGAAACCGACGAATCGTGCGCAAGAAAGAGGGGGAGGTGGGTGGAATGGGGTAGTTTAGATGAGGTGGTTTGAATGCCTGAGATTTCGGAAGGAATCGTGGAGAAAATCTTGACCGATTCAAAGCTTGTGTGTGGCTCTAATGGCGGTCTGTGCGTGCTGCACGTTCTGTGGAGAAGAAAGGGAATGGAAGGAAGGAATAAAAGAATGAGAGAGAGGTTAGAATCAAAGGAAGAAAGAAGGAAAGGTGGTAGTGCATTTGGGAAGTTTTTGAAAGTTAAGTGTGCTGGGCTTGTGGCAGAGTTGGGATGGGTGACCAACGGGAAGTTTGAATTTTTATTTAAAATATATATATATATTATTTTATTATTTTTGGAATAAAGATTTAGTAATAAATCAAATATATTTAGAACAAGGATTTGAATTGAGACTCAGATTTTAAATAGGTGAATAGGATCAACCCATCTCGGATGAACTCATCAAATGAACGGGAATGTTCGCCTGGCATCGCTTGCGGAGTTCGGTCGAGATGTTTGAAGGATAAAATAGAGAATAAAATTATAGGACCAAAATAATTTGGTTCAACTCATTTGGAGTTCAGAAACATTTTATATGAATTTTTCAAATTAAAAACATTTCGTAGTGTGAAAACAATTCAGTTTAAGGATCAATTTTCAAAACTATATTTTATATGCACTAAACAAGTTTGAAACCTATTTTAAAATAAAATTAATTTAAAATGAAAAATATCAAAACTGGTTTCACTTGATTTGGAGTTGAAATGAATTAGATATGAATTTTCAAAGTTAAATAGATATTCAGCGAGAAAAAAAAATAAAAATAAAAAGAAATTGTCCAGACGGTCCGAACACCATATTTTACTGTTCATAGTGTACTTTACATAGTTACTGTTCATGAGGTACGGGAGGCCCGAACAGTTTTTCTTGATTTTCAGATTTTAAAAAAAATCAATAAATCAAATTGATTTTTAGAAAATAGCAAATAACGTCCAAAAATTCTAGAAAAATTCACAAAAAAGCCTTGAATTATTTTTCACTTAATAAAAATAATTCCAATTTAAATTTAGTTTTTATTTTTGTACAGTAATTATTTTTGTTTTAAAATAAATAGTAAAAAGCTTTTAAAATTCCCAAAAAATTCCAGAAATTACTTAAAATTTATTTTTCACTTCAAATCCCATAAAAACTCATAAAACTCAATAATTTTTTTTTTGGCTTTGAAACCACGAAATTAAATAATTGATTTTGTTTTCTTTTAACAAAGAAAACTTGTTTTAAATTCCAGAAAATCAATAGAATTATTTGACAACTAGAAAATCCAATAAAATAATATCTTTATTTATTTTATTTTGGTAACAGAACTTTGGGATGTTACAGATATGTGACCCCTCTGAAAAATTTCACAATTTTCAGAAATTGTTTGAATAGTTTTATGGGCCAGTCAAATTTGCTTGGCTTGTAGTCAAACCCTAGCTCAAAGCATTGTATAATTTCTGTAGAAAAATGCTCAGCACAAAAACCTCTAAAAATTTTATACAAGGTCCAACTCAAGGTTAGCAAGCTACTGTCAAAATTACATAGAATTTGGAGCTAGGTTGCTAGCTCTAAAAATCCCTTCAAGATCCCAGTTCAAAATAAACCCTAAACCCAGGTCCGACCTCCAGGTCTTGGTCGCACCGAGCCGCTTGAGCCGTGTCGGGCTCGGGCATTTGGGCACAGGTGGTCTGGGCCGTTGGATTTTAAATCCGACGCTCAAAGACCTCCTCGGGTCTTTGTAAAGGACCTCCCACCCCACGACCCCCTCCTGTTCTTTTACAAAGACAAACCTCGAGGACCTCCCCCAGGACCTCCTTTGCACCTTTTGCAAAGACCACCCTGGGCGACCTCCTCAGACCTCCACGACCACCCCTAGCACTTGGGTGATCATGAGCCGCCCATCTTGAGATCGTGGCTCGGACCTCCCCGAGTGTTAGGACCCTAATACTTAGCCCAAAATCTGAGCCCTTGGATTTCAATCCAACGACTCACGACCTCCTAGTGGAGCTCGGTGCGGATTTTAGCCGTTGAGCTCTTTGACCGGTCCTCTCACCGTCGGGTGGGCACAGGCATTATCAATTTTGTGCATGGCGGTGAGAGCGGTGCCTTGTCAACTCTAGGGTCGACAAGCGGCTATGTCTTGCCAACATTAAATGTCTGCGGCCCTTTTGCTCAAAAGTCTCTCGACAACCTACTCCCATCACTTCATGTGTACTATAGCTCAGTGCACCCATAAGCTTGGCCTGGTTCATTTTGGCGCTCGGCTATATATGGATCCCTGGCTTCTCCTTAAGCTTCTTTGGATCCATTCTTGCACCCCTAGTTCTTTCTTTGCTCTTGTGCTCAAGTCTCCGAAAGCCTCTGCCACCATTGCTAGACCTTGGAGCTCTCCGTGACCCTTGAGCTCCAGTGGTTCAATATTGCACTTTTGGCTATCCTTTTGTTCTTTTGGTCACCTCAAGCCTCCCTAACTTGTTTTTGTTTAAACCTTCACAGAGGTTGACAAATTGGGAGCTTCTTTGTTCGTGGTCGGGCGTCGTCTTCTTCACCTCCGCGACCTCCACGTCACCGAGCTCTTGCGCCACCTCTAGCTCCCCTTCATTCCACAGTAAGTACCTCGATGTCGGAAATCCTATTCTTTTAGACCTCTTTAGGTTTTCGTGTTTGCCGCATTCTCTCTCGGCGGTTATCTCCGGCTAGCCGCCGGTAGGAGCTGTTTTAGGTGTAGCTTTTGGCATCTTTGGATTCTCCTCCCTATTTGGGACTCATCCGTGCCTTTGGTTTCCGCCGATGAGATCCACGTCGCGGCGGCAAGCCGCTGAGCACGCTCGGTTTTGCCAGTTCAAAACCTTCCGTTTTAAATCATCTTTTAGGACCACTTTAATGCTCAAATCATTGCTTATCATTGGTGCATTAATTGTGTCCTAATTTGTGCCGTGGAGTCACTAACGTGTGGGCCGGGCCTTAGTATTAAAGTCCGTAAGTCATTAAGTGTTCTGTTAGATTCATTTATTGTCAATCATTAGATGCATTAAATTGTCTTAGCCATCGCCGTGCGGAGGTCTGCGCCATTAAAACCACCCCAGACCTCCTCGGGCTAATCTTAGCCATTCACGACCTCTCCAAGTGTAGATCCGGGCCTTAGGATCTTTCCAAAAATCCTAAGTCTCTGGACCTCCCCTAATCGTATCCCGGCCGTTAAAGACCTCAGTAGGCTAGATCTCACCGATAGGATCACCCTCCACCTTGGGGTCCTCTTTGCAAAAGACCTCCTTGAGGTCCTCATGTGCGAAAAGACCACCCCAGTCGTGTTATCAAGACCACCCTCTCGTAACTCCTTGAGGTCCTTCTCGTGCGAAAAGACCACCCCTGGTCTTTTGTAAAGAGAACCTTCAAAACTACCCCCACTGAGGTCCTCTGTGTAAAAGACCACTTCTGGTCCTTGTAAAGGAGCCTTAGGACCTCCCCGCTTAGATCTAGACCGTTTAGGACCTCCTCAGTGAGATCTTAACCGTCCAGACCTCTCTTTGTTAAAAACCCGCTTAGGACCTCCCCGTTGAGATCGTGGACCGTTTAGGACCTCCTCGGTGAGATCCTGGCCGTCAAGATCTCTCCTTTGTTAAGCTCACCGTTTAGGTCCTCTCTCCGCTCAGATCTAGACCGTTAAGACCTCCCTTCAGGAGATCTTAACCGTCCAGACCTCCCCCTTAGTGAGATAGCCGTAGGACCTCCTCGTGGAGCTCGGGACCGCCAGATCCAGATCTGATGGCCACGACCTCCCTAGTGCGCGAGGAGCTCATTCGCGTGTGCTGTGCATCCGGTGGTCGGGGCCGTTAGATTCAATATCAACGTCTAAGACCTCCCCTAGGCGCGATGAGGTCTTTGCGCCCGGGTACTCGTGCGGGTTTTGGGTGTCCGAGCTCGTGAGCCGTGCGATCCTTGATCAACGGCCCACGACCTCCCCAGTTTTCGTGGTTTTTCAGATTTAGTTCCCGATAGCTTTTATTTGCACATATTAATTGTTTTAAACTTCAAAATTGCATATCTTTTTCTCTGTAGCTCCAAATTTAACAAACTAAAGTTCTATAAATGCATCTGTTAAAGTACTTTAGCTTAGTATAGGTTTTGCAGTAGTCTTTAATACTGGAATTAATCATGTCTTAGATTTATAACTTAGAAAAATCATAACTCTTTCAATATAACTCCAAATGACCCGAAATTTTATATGGGTTACCCCTATACCAGTAAGTAGCTACCATAAAAATTTCAGCTTCAAAATCTTTCTAGAAAATATTTTTGCTACAGTGCTAATTATGGCCAAAAATAGGTTTTTAGAGAATACCTTTTGCACCACAAATCCAAATTAGGTTTTTCCAGTTCCTATGCCTAGGTATATTCCTATTTTGCCTTGTGTATAAATTTAAATCGCAATTGGATAATTTTTGCTTGCTCTTTTGTTTAAGTGTTGCTCGTCTTATTGGTTGTTTTCGCTCTTTCGCTTAGAATTCGATATTTGCGGTAACCCGAGAACGACCCTCCGCAACAAATTGAGCAACGATGGCGAACAAGCGTTTGATCATTTCCCATTGATCCCATTACTTTTAAAGTCTAATATTTTGTTTAACTTCTATGTATGCATTGCTATTTTGTTGTTAAATTGATTAGTTAATCCTCTAGTTGCATAATCTGTAGGTAAATAATTATCCTCTACTACCTGAGCCTAGGTTATTTGCTGTGATTAGAGTTCGTTGGATGAGCTCTTGTCACTTAGTAGATTTTCGAATAAATATTGCTTAGCCATGCCTAGTATCGGTAGTATTGGGCGATCATCGACTTAGTTGGTGATCTTGATCACACAACTACTTATACTACTCCATTATGTCCAATCCTTGTGTTTTATTGATTCACAAATCAAAAACTGAAAACAAAACTATATCTTGACTTGGGCACAATGGTATGTTGATGTGATCTGTTGGGTGTGTTGGAATGGTGCCTAAGTCCCCAAGGACCGAGTTACTTGTGTCACTAAGCCAGCGCTTATGCGTGCTAACCACACGAGGGGATATGGAACCTCTCTTGACTAAGTACTTTGGGGGTGTTAATTATGAGCTGGTTGGTGGGTGTGTTCTTGTGTGTGGTGTTTGGAGGAGCATTAGCGGACCGGTTAGGGTTGTCTAATGTGTCCTTCTCCGTGGGTTGCGGCTCTTAATTAGCATCATCCATTGGAAAGCGTCTTGTTAGACTTAGCCATGCACGCATACCAAAGGAAGTGTGCTAACCGTGGTGGTGGAAAGGCGGTCTATCGTGTGGGTACATTGGTACACCCTGCGAGGTTAAAACTATTCGAATAGCCTCGTCCTAGGTTATGGACATGCTTGGTAAGGTCGTGCAAGAACTAGACTACAACCTTTTAAAAACTTAAACTTGACATGGGTGGTATGAAGGGTACTTCATGCTATTGTTGTGGTGACTATGGGTTAGTCACTTCTAGGTTGGTGTTGTCATCTATCTATTGTTATAATTGTCTCTCTTTTATTTGAACAATAAAAGTTAATTGCAAACTTGCTTTGAATCTATTACCTTATTGCAAATGAAAACGGCTTTATCTTTGAAAACAAGTCGAGCCTCATCCACTTAAATAAAGCTTGCATGTAGTTAATTATAGTTTTGTTATCTCACACATCGGTCTTGCAGTACAAAAACAAGTTTTGTACTCATCCGCTTGCTTAATATTAATCGTTGCAGAGGAAGAAGGTGAGCCCCAAGGGCCTCACTTTTGTGAGTCGTGTTGCGCGCTGTTTGGGACGATTAGCTTGGCGGTCGGTTGGTTGCCTTGTGGGTAAAGGCACACCGATTGGTGTTGTTTATCGCCATCTTATGGCCTTTTGCTTCCATTGTTTAAATTAGTTACTTATGTGTAATTTGGCCGGTCGGCCTCTCTTTGTAATAACTCTCTTTATATCATGTATGTCTTTGATTGTTGCTTTTGCTTCGCTCTATGTGTATGAATGGAATTGATGCATGATTTTGTAACGGGTGTGTATACTGCAGTCAGGAAGTATACATATCTCGAGGCTTAGTTTATTTGAATTGTCTTTATTAGGACCAAGTGGATGGTTAAGCAGTACAAGTCGAATAAACCGGGGTCCTCACAAAGTTGGTATCAGAGCCATTCCGACCGTAGTAACCCAAGCTTGGTCGTCCTTAGGATATTTTGGAAACCTTATTTTCAAAGTATCAAATGATTCATGAAAGCTTAAATAAGTTCTCACATTTTATTCCTTACCTATCTTAGCTTTCTATCTCATCTTGCTCTAATTTGAGTTTTAAAAGTTGTTCTCCTTTCCTTCTCTCAAAAGATAGTTGTATCGTTTAAGTTGGGTTTTGGGAACCAATGAGTTTGGCAAATTGAAGTGTTAGCTGCCCTCTACAAGGTTTTGAAGCTTCCGAGGTTGAAGATTTCGGCTAGGATGCTTGATGCAAAATCTGGACAGCGATCATTCAGTTTCCGGACAGCAAGCTCAAAGGTTTCTAAATAGGGTAGAAAATGAGAGGTTAATCAACTAAAATTGTGGGCATAAAAGGGGTAAGAAGTGATACTAGTTAGCTAAGTATCTAACACTTATTTCGCTAGTTTAACTTTGCTCTCGAATAATGTTAGACTTGAGGTAGTGTGCTGAAATTTTATCTTCTCAAACCATGGCTCGTTCATTCAATACGGGTTGATGACATCGAGAAGTTGAGATTTGGTTTGGTGTTTCCCTTGCTGTTTTGGAGCTTCTTTGGAAACATTTAAAGTTTGTTTGCTTGCTGTTTTTGGCTTTCGGTTAGGGTGATATCTCATTCCCCTAATCGTTAGCTTTTCGCTTTCATCAACTTCTAGTCTTAATGTTTTGGTTGCTAACCTAAATTTCTTGAACCAGGATGGCTGGAGGTACTCGTAGCGGTCGTGGTCAGCAGCCTGGTTTGGATGAGGAGCTCCCGCCTCCTCCGACCATGGCTGAGGTCCTTCTTCAGATCGAGTGCAACCGTTCAGAGGACAGGAAGGTCCTGCTGGATGTTATTGCGCGCAACACCTCCGCCCTGACCGGTGCCTCAGGATCCGGGCAGGGGGGCGGACATCAGTCTCGTGGGGGTTTGGCTGAGTTTCTTCGCACTCAACCCCACGTTCTCGTGTCAGAGACCCTTTGGACGCAGATGAATGGTAGCGCGTCGAGTTGAGCGTAAGCTCGGCGTTGCTCGATGCTGGACCGAGACAAGTCACTCTTTGCCTCCCATCGGCTTGAGGCGGCACTCTCCGGTGGGAGAACTTCTTGGCCATGTAGCCCGCCGCCACACCGTCTCTTGGGATGAGTTCGGACGGCGTTCGTCGAGCTCACATCCTGCCGCTTGATGAAGTCAAGAAGAAGGAGTTTCTCGCGCTCAAGCAAGGCGTAAGTCGGTGATGGAGTACATGCGAGTTCAACCACTTGGCTCGTTATACTCCATCCGAGGTGGCCACCGATGAGGCCAGCGGGAGAAGTTCATGGAGGGTTTGTGCGAGGAGCGCAAGGCAGGCTCTCCATTGTGGACTTTGTTGACTTCGAGGCCTTGGTGGACAAGGCCATTGTTCTTGAGCACAAGGCGGCGGCTGGCGAGTCCCGCAAGCGCAAGTGAGAGGCCCGCCAGATGCGCACAGCCGGCCTCTCCGTCCCGTGTCGGGCCTACCCGGGGCCCGTTACGTGGCTTCACTACCACCGAGGCCGCGGCACGGCTCCTCGCCATCCGCGGGCGTGCCCCGATCCACGTGCGCTGCGAACCAGCGAGTGGCCCCGCAATCCGGTGCCGGGTCACTTGCTTTTCTTGCAACGAGAAGGGCATTATGCAAATACTTGCCCTAACGGGGTGGAGCGACCCCTCGTCCTAATGGAGGGCGCGGTGGAGGTGGTTCTTCTCGAGATCGAGAAGGTTGTCCACGCTACCCAAGGCGTGGGTAGTGTCGCGTCAACCTCATCTCCGCGAGGATGCACAGAGGCACCGACGTCGTGTTGGGTACCCTTTCGGTTAACTCTTTCCACCTCTGATTTTGTTTGATTGAGCGCATCTCATTCGTTTGTTTACGAGACTTTGCGGTGTGGGAGGTCTTCTTTTACTCCATTGTTGGTCCCGCTGCTCATTCGCTCTCCCGGTTCGGAGTTGAGAGTCGAGTGCAGTGTAGGGATGTCCTGTTGAGATAGAAGGGTAGGATTCTTGGCAAACCTTATCCTCCTTCGATCGGCGAGCTTAGATGTAATCCTAGGCATGGATTGGTTGTCTCGGCACATGGGACAAATTGATTGCGCTAGGAGGCTCATCTACCTCACGATCCTTACGGCGGCGGTTCGCTTTCGCCGCGAAGGCTGCGGGTCCACATCTCTTCGCGCTCGGCGAAGCCACTCTAGATATTAGTGAAGTCCCGGTGGTATGTGACTTTGTTGATGTCTTCCCGACGACCTTCGGGGATGCCACGATTCGAGACCTCGAGTTTGTCATTGAGTTGGTTCCCTGCATCGCCCGATCTCGAAGAGGCCTTACGGATGGACCCAATTGAGTTGGTGGAGTTGAAGAAGCGGTGGGTGAGCTTCAAGAGAAGGGTTTCATCCGCCTAGCTCATCTCCTCGGGATGCTCGGCAATCTTTGTCGAAGAAGGACAAGATGTTTGCGCATGTGCGTTGATTACCGTCCACTTAATGAAGTAACGGTAAAGAACAAGTACCCTTTGCCCCGTATCGACGATATCTTCGATCAATTAACTGGAGCTCGAGTTTTCTCCAAGATTGATTTGAGAGTGGGGTATCATCAGGTTCGGATTCGACCGGAGGATATTCCAAAGACGGCTTTTTCTACTCGTTATGGCTTGTACGAGTTTACCGTCATGTCATTCGGCTTGACCAATGCTCCGGCCTTGTTCATGAACCTCATGAATTCGGTGTTCATGGAGTATTTGGATAGGTTCATTGTGGTCTTCATCGATGATATCCTTATCTACTCCAAGAGCGATGAGGAACACACCGAGCATTTGAGGCTTGTGTTGGGCAAGCCGCGAGCACAAGTCGTATCGCGAGTTCGGCAAGTGCGCGTTCTGGTTGAAGGAAGTAGCCTTCTTAGGCCATATTCTTTCGGCAGGAGGCGTAGCTGTGGATCCTAGCAAGATCAGCGATGTGCTTTCCTGGAGTCAGCCCACTTCGGTCACCGAAGTTCGGAGTTTTCTTGGCTTAGCGGGATATTATCGTCGCTTTATCGAGAACTTCTCCAAGATAGCGAAGCCGATGACGGAGTTGCTCAAGAAGGACAAGAAGTTCTCGTGGTCTGCTGATTGCGAGGAAAGTTTCCAAGCACTTAAGAAGCGATTGACCACCGCTCCCGTTCTTGTTCTCCCCGATGTCCGTCGAAGCTTCGATATCTTTTGTGACGCTTCTCGTCGAGGCCTCGGTTGTGTCCTTATGCAAGAAGGCAAGGTAGTGGCCTATGCATCAAGGCAATTGAGACCTCATGAACTCAACTATCCTACCCATGATTTGGAGTTGGCCGCTGTGATCCATGCACTTAAGATCTGGCGACATTACCTGTCGTGTCGTTGCGAAGTGTATTCGGATCACAAAAGCTTAAAGTATTTGTTCACCCAACCAGATCTGAACCTCGGGCAAAGGAGATGGTTGGGCTGATCAGGACTATGACATGGGTATTCACTACCATCCGGGCAAGGCCAATGTCGTTGCGGATGCGCTTAGTCGCAAAGCGCATTGCAATGCATTGTTACTCCAAGAGCCTCAGCCCCCCTTCTGGAGGAGTTCCAGTGTCTCAACTTGGGTTTGGTTGAGCATGGTTCCCTCGCTGCCTTGGTTGTACAGCCAACCTTGGTGGATCGGATCAAGTCTGCTCAGCAGTCAGATGTTGGAGTGAACCGCATCAAGGAAAATGTCAAGAATGGAACCGCCAAGTGCTTCTCCGTAGATGAGCTTGGTGTCGTGAGATTCGGGCAACGCCTCGTGGTTCCAAAGGACATGGAGTTGCGGGATTTGATCCTCCGCGAAGCCCACGATTCTCCATTATCCATTCATCCCGGGGCCACAAAGATGTATCATGATCTCCGACAGGGATTTTGGTGGACCCGAATGAAGAGGAGATCGCAAGGTTCGTTGTCGAGTCGCGGCGTGTGTCGTCGTGTCAAGGCCGAGCATCGTCGTCAGATGCTTCACCTTACCAATTCGGAGTGGAAGTGGGATTCGGTCGGGATGGACTTTATCACGGTCTACCGGTCTCAAGGAAGAATGATGCCATCCGGTCGTCATCGATCGATTGACTAAGGTGGCTCATTTTCTTCTGTCAAGACCGACCTTCGAGGGTCTTCGGCGGATCTCTACATAGCCCGCATCGTGAGTTTGCATGGTGTCGAAGACGATTGTGTCAGATCGTGGTTCGCTGTTCACTTCGCGATTTTGGCATAGCCTGCAAGAGGCTATGGGAACTCGCCTTTCTTTCAGCTCAGCTTTTCACCCCCAAGCGATGGTCGACCGAAGGGTCAACCAAGTTTTGGAGGACATGCTTCGAGCTTGTGTCCTTTCCTATGGGAAGCATTGGGAGGCGTGCTTGCCATTCGCCGAGTTTTCTTACAACAACGGTTTCGAGCGGTCTCGCATGGCACCATTCGAGGCCTTATACGGGAGAAAGTGTAGAACCCCGTTGAACTGGTCTGAGACCGGTGAGAGACCTTTCTTTGGCCCGGACTCGATCAATGAAGCCGAGAGTCAAGTCCAGCTTGTTCGTGATCGTTTGCGCACGGCTCAATCCAGGCAAAAGAGCTATGCGGATCGTCGTCGTCGTGAATTGAGCTTTGAGCCCAATGACTTCGTCTACCTCAAGGTTTCTCCGCTGAAAGGTCACCAGCGTTTTGGTGTCAAGGGCAAGTTAGCTCCTCGATATGTCGGTCCCTACCGCGTCATCGAGAAGAAGGGAGCCGTTGCCTACAAGTTGGAGTTGCCTGCCGCACTTGCGGGGGTACATGATGTGTTCCATGTGTCCCAGCTAAAGAAGTGCCTCCGTGTTCCAACTGAGGAAGCTCCGTTGGAAACTCTTGATGTCCAGGAAGATTTGACCTACCGCGAGCGTCCTGTTCGCATACTCGAGGAAGTCGAACGAAGAGCGAGGAATAAGACCATCAAGTTCCTTAAGGTTCAAAGTGGTCGAATCATTACGAGGATGAAGCTACGTGGGAGCGAGAAGATCGTCTCCGTGCAGACTACCCCTCTTTCTTTTCCGAGTAAGACAAATCTCGGGACGAGATTTTTGTAAGGGGGGGAGGTTTTGTAACATCCCAAATTCTGTACTTGTGTTTCAAATGTAAGAAAATGAGTAGAAATTAAAATTTTTCTTACATCATGTATTTCTGTGTGTACTAAACAATTATTGCACGCAGTATGGAAATACAAAGTCACAAGTCTGTTGATCATCTCTGGAAATATTTTTCCTAAGTTCTTGGGTTGATATGTGACCCTCTGAAAAATTTCACAATTTTGAAAATTGTTTGAATAGTTTTATGGGCAGTCAAACTTGCTTGGCTTGTAGTCAAACCTAGCTCAAAGCATTGTATAATTTTGTAGAAAAATGCTCAGCACAAAAACCTCTAAAAATTTTATACAAGGTCCAACTCAAGGTTAGCAAGCTCTTGTCAAAATTACATAGAATTTGGAGCTAGGTTGCTAGCTCTAAAAATCCCTTCAAGATCGATTCAAAATAAACCCTAAACCTGGTCCGACCTCCGGTCTTGGTCGCACTGAGCCGCTTGAGCCGTGTCGGGCTCGGGCATTTGGGCACAGTGGTGCAGGTCGTTGGATTTTAAATCCGGCGCTCAAAGACCTCCTCGGGTCTTTGTAAAGGACCTCCCACCCCACGACCCCCTCCTGTTCTTTTACAAAGACAAACCTCGAGGACCTCCCGGGACCTCCTTTGCACCTTTGCAAAGACCACCTGGCGACCTCCTCGGACCTCCACGACCACCCCTAGCACTTGGGTGATCATGAGCCGCCCATCTTGGATCGTGGCTCGAGACCTCCCGAGTGTTAGGACCCTAATACTTAGCCCAAAATCAGAGCCCTGGATTTCAATCCAGCGACTCACGACCTCCCTAGTGGAGCTCGGTGCGGATTTTAGCCGTTGAGCTCTTTGACTGGTCCTCTCAGCATCGGGTGGGCACAGGCATTATCAATTTTGTGCATGGCGGTAGAGAGCGGTGCCTTGTCAACTCTAGGGTGACAAGCGGCTATGTCTTGCCAACATTAAATGTCCGCGCCCCTTTTGCTCAAAAGTCTCTCGACAACCTACTCCCATCACTTCATGTGTACTATAGCTCAGTGCACCCATAAGCTTGCCTGGTTCATTTTGGCGCTCACTATATATGGATCCCTGCTTCTCCTTAAGCTTCTTTGGATCCATTCTTGCACCCTAGTTCTTTCTTTGCTCTTGTGCTCAAGTCTCCGAAAGCCTCTGCCACCATTGCTAGACCTTGGAGCTCTCCAACGACCCTTGAGCTCCAGTGGTTCAATATTGCAATTTTGGCTATCCTTTTGTTCTTTTGGTCACCTCAAGCCTCCTAACTTGTTTTTGTTTAAACCTTCACAGAGGTTGACAAATTGGGAGCTTCTTTGCTCGTGGCGGGGCGTCGTCTTCTTCACCTCGGCGACCTCCACCGTCACCGAGCTCTTGCGGCCACCTCTAGCTCCCCTTCATTCCACAGTAAGTACCTCGATGTCAAATCCCTATTCTTTTAGACCTCTTTAGGTTTTCGTGTTTGCCGCATTCTCTCTCGGCGGTTATCTCGGCTAGCCGCGTGAGGAGCTATTTTAGGTGTAGCTTTTGGCATCTTTGGATTCTCCTCCCTATTTGGGACTCATCCGTGCCTTTGGTTTCCGCCGATGAGATCCACGTCGCGGCGGCAAGCAGTGAGAGCACGCTTCGGTTTTGCCATTCAAAACCTTCCGTTTAAATCATCTTTTAGGACCACTTTAATGCTCAAATCATTGCTTATCATTGGTGCATTAATTGTGTCCTAATTTGTCCGTGGAGTCACTAACGTGTGGGCGGGCCTTAGTATTAAAGTCCGAAGTCATTAAGTGTTCCTGTTAGATTCATTTATTGTCAATCATTAGATGCATTAAATTGTCTTAGCCATCGCTGTCTGGAGGTCCTGCGCCATTAAAACCACCCCAGGACCTCCTCGGGCTAATCTTAGCCATTCACGACCTCTCCAAGTGTAGATCTGGGCCTTAGGATCTTTTCCGAAAAATCCTAAGTCTCTGGACCTCCCCCTAATCGTATCCTGGCCGTTAAAGACCTCCGTAGGCTAGATCTCAGCCGATAGGATCACCCTCCACCTTGGGGTCCTCTTTGCAAAAGACCTCCTTGAGGTCCTCTGTGCGAAAAGACCACCCCTGGTCGTGTTATCAAGACCACCCTCTCAGAACTCCTTGAGGTCCTCTGTGCGAAAAGACCACCCCTGGTCTTTTGTAAAGAGAACCTTCAAAACTACCCCCACTGAGGTCCTCTGTGTAAAAGACCACTTCTGGTCCTTGTAAAGGAGCCTTAGGACCTCCCCGCTTAGATCTAGACCGTTTAGGACCTCCTCAGTGAGATCTTAACCGTCCAGACCTCTCTTTGTTAAAAACCCGCTTAGGACCTCCCCGTTGAGATCGTGACCGTTTAGGACCTCCTCGGTGAGATCCTAGCCGTCAAGATCTCTCGCTGTTAAGCTCACCGTTTAGGTCCTCTCTCCGCTCAGATCTAGACCGTTAAGACCTCCCTTCAGGAGATCTTAACCGTCCAGACCTCCCCCTTAGTGAGATAGCCGTAGGACCTCCTCGTGGAGCTCGGGACCGCCAGATCGGTCGATGGCCACGACCTCCCTAGTCGCGAGGAGCTCATTCGCGTGTGCTGTGCATCCGGTGGTCGGGGCCGTTAGATTCAATATCAACGTCTAAGACCTCCCCTAGGCGCGATGAGGTCTTTGCGCCCGGGTACTCGTGCGGGTTTTGGGTGTCCGAGCTCGTGAGCCGTGCGATCCTTGATCAACGGCCCACGACCTCCCCAGTTTTCGTGGTTTTTCAGATTTAGTTCCCGATAGCTTTTATTTGCACATATTAATTGTTTTAAACTTCAAAATTGCATATCTTTTTCTCTGTAGCTCCAAATTTAACAAACTAAAGTTCTATAAATGCATCTGTTAAAGTACTTTAGCTTAGTATAGGTTTTGCAGTAGTCTTTAATACTGGAATTAATCATGTCTTAGATTTATAACTTAGAAAAATCATAACTCTTTCAATATAACTCCAAATGACCTGAAATTTTATATGGGTTACCCCTATACCAGTAAGTAGCTACCATAAAAATTTCAGCTTCAAAATCTTTCTAGAAAATATTTTTGCTACAGTGCTAATTATGGCCGAAAATAGGTTTTTAGAGAATACCTTTTGCACCACAAATCCAAATTAGGTTTTCCAGTTCCTATGCCTAGGTATATTCCTATTTTGCCTTGTGTATAAATTTAAATCGCAATTGGATAATTTTTGCTTGCTCTTTTGTTTAAGTGTTGCTCGTCTTATTGGTTGTTTTCGCTCTTTCGCTTAGGATTCGATATTTGCGGTAACCAGAGAACGACTCTCATAACAAATTGAGCAACGACAAGCGAGCAAGCAGTTTGATCATTTCCCATTGATCCCATTACTTTTAAAGTCTAATATTTTGTTTAACTTCTATGTATGCATTGCTATTTTGTTGTTAAATTGATTAGTTAATCCTCTAGTTGCATAATCTGTAGGTAAATAATTATCCTCTACTACCCGAGCCTAGGTTATTTCTTTGTGATTAGAGTTCGTTGGATGAGCTCTTGTCACTTAGTAGATTTTCGAATAAATATTGCTTAGTCATGCCTAGTATCGGTAGTATTGGGCGATCATCGACTTAGTCGGTGATCTTGATCACACAACTACTTATACTACTCCATTATGTCCAATCCTTGTGTTTTATTGATTCACAAATCAAAAACTGAAAACAAAACTATATCTTGACTTGGGCACAATGGTATGTTGATGTGATCTGTTGGGTGTGTTGGAATGGTGCCTAAGTCCCCAAGGACCGAGTTACTTGTGTCACTAAGCCAGCGCTTATTGCGTGCTAACCACACGAGGGGATATGGAACCTCTCTTGACTAAGTACTTTGGGGTGTTAATTATGAGTGGTTGGTGGGTGTGTTCTTGTGTGTGGTGTTTGGAGGAGCATTAGCGGACCGGTTAGGTTGTCTAATGTGTCCTTCTCCGTGGGTTGCGGCTCTTAATTAGCACACAAAACTACCGCCTAAAGGCGACTCACTAAACCAAACCGCTGGCGAAACTAAGACCAACTACTCGAAAGCCTCCACAACGCGCGACGCTCGGCGGTGTGGACTCGGAGTGAGCGGCATCTTGGCAAGCCGATCCTCGATGCCACAGGCGGTGCAGCGAGAGCAGGCGTTCCTGTCAATCGGCTCCTCCGCTCCGGCGCTCTGCATCATCCTCTGCTTCCACTGGACCTTCCTCGGATCTTCTTGAGATCCTCCTGGGTCTTCCTCTTCTTGGGAACTTGGTCGTAGAGGATCTCTTGCGAGTGGCGACCTTCTCTTCGGCTCTTTGTAAGGCTTCATAGACATGATCCAATTCCTTGATAGTCCTCTCCAAAGCTTCCTCTGGCGGCCACGAATCGGGCAAGGTGCACGCATCAGAGCGTTGCTCTCTCTTATACGTGGGCGGGTAGCGTCTTTGGCAAGTCCACACCGCGGCTACAGGGTGGTAACGAAGACGGTGTCTGAAGCTCGTGCGTAGATGTTGCGAATCGTAGCATGGCGGTAGCGGCGACTCTGGATACCTTCCAACCAAGTGATCTTCCTCACAGAGACGTGCGAAGGCTGGCTCGCCTTGTCGTTCCTCCTGGCGTAGATCGTCAGGCGACAAATCACTCCACGGTTCTGTCCATTCACTGTCCAGTCGTTACCAACGTACAGTGGACGATCAAAACCTCCAAGAACCTGCAACAGCTTCCAAAGCTCGGCAGCGTATCCTCCTGTGCGCTCACCATAGCTCTGAAGACGAGGCATCTGTCAAGACAGACAAACTGGGTAAGAGCAACTTTAGAACAGCGGGGAGAGAAAGGATTATAGCAATAGTTGAGGCGAGAGAGATATGAGGAGAGTTAAGCAATTAATTGACCTTGCAAGTTAATTTTTCCTTTAGAAAATAATTTGGACACTCTAAAGACGGCCAATCTAACTAAGGTCAAGACCTCGATCGAGATGGCTCGATACCACCTGCTGCCGGGACCCGAGTGCGATTCGGAACCCTCGTATCTTGCACTAGTCGAGGATCACGCTAGTGCACACAGGGGTTAACACGTAAATATCGATCCACACAAGCGATAATTAAAGTAAGCGATTAGTTTGAATAACAAATAAGGGTTTTGACCTTATGGTCGAGTTTACACTTATTAAGCCACGCAGGCTAACAGAGAAATAAAGCGGCGGCGGAGCGGAAAACTCGGCGTAGATCCCACCAATTCACCACGGGCAACCAACGGGATCCGGACCTTAACGAGCGATCGGCCTTCAACGAACTCCTCCTCGAAAGCGGCGTAGACTCCTCCATACGTAGGTTTGGGCGCAAGTTTTACAACAAGCGTGAGTACACAACCGCTACTCGCAAATCATACCACGAATGCAATGTATAGATGCGGGCTTATTCCAAAGAAAAGGCTTCGTGGTTCTTTTGCATAAAAGCAACATTTGCAATTGAATACGATAATAGATTGAAAGCATAATTCAAACAAATAGACAATATTAATTTATGATTGTTTCCACAAAGACACACAAACTAAGCAGTTATTTCACATAGCCATATGATTGAGATCACACAGCTCCCATTCCCACATTTTATAAAAACTAACCCTTATGTGAAATCACCGAGCATGTCCATGGCCGAGGGCGGCTATTCGAATAGTTTGATTAACACTCTGCGAGAGGTTGTACACTTTACCCACAAGATACAACTAGTGTAGCAAGCACCAATCGTAACAAAGCAGTTGAAACTTCATCTCAACATTGACACTCTCGATGTGCTTACAAACCGTTATACATATCACATAGCCCATGCATAACACACATCGTTGGACGGGGGACGACGAATCCTCCGTGATGCAACTACCAAGTAGTCACACCTCCACCCTATCACATAGCCTAACCTATCCACCGAACATCAATGCGAGAATCCATAACTTACTAAGTTAGGCCCGTCCCATACCAGGCATGTGGTCGCACTGTAAGGCTCAGTTCAATGGCGCACAAAGTTAAGTCCTTAATTGACCAAGGCAAGACTTCCATTTTCTAACTAAGCCACACAGATTATCGTTCCCATCACATAGTCCACCATGTCACACAGTCTCCACCACTTGCCTCAGTCTAAATCCTTTACCACCCAGTTGGTTTTAGTGCAACACATGCCATCACAAAGTAATAACATCTGACTGCAGTTTACACAAAGTTCCATAGTCACTTAGTCATAATTGATATTTGCAACTTACATGAGATGATGACTCGTAGCATGGCTAAGCAATTGTACTCGCATCTAACCAACCCACGTTGGTGCTATAATATTACCAACTAATAACCAATCTAGGGTGACAAGGAATTATGACATACAAGGCCAAGGTGTGATAACAATTTGGATAATAACTATGCCCAAAGCATTTAAATAAATAATTAAACTATCATGCAATAATTTAACACAAAGTAATTTGAAAACTGGGTTCAAGATGATCAAAGGTATGACTTGCCTTGGAAAGGTCTATGTACTGATCTTGATCTTGGGGTGCTCCTTCTTCCACAAAATTCCCCAACGAATCGCGTCTACTACATAAGCGAGACACAAACAAACAAAACAAATAAATAACAGAGGCAAAACAAACTCCAAAAATTAAATAAAAATCTCAGATAAATAGATCTTGAATTTAGACAGATTTAGGAATTTGAATGGGCTCAATCGGAGTTAGGATGCAAAAGTTATGAGCTTTGGAAGATTGGAAATCTAAAAGAAACCCTAATTCTGATTTTCTAGAATTTCCGAATTACTTTTCTATTGAAAAATCGGATTATTGCGCAATGCTGACGTCATCTGAGGACGTTCGGACGGGATGAAAATCAGACTGACAGGTGGGTCCCACCTGTCAGTGACTCGGCTCACGGTAGACTGGGTCTACCGAGCCTCGGGGTGGGACCGGTGGACCATGCCGCGTGGCGCGCGTGGATGCCGACGGGGCCACGCGACGACACGAGACACGAGGGCGGACGCGGCGAGGTGGCGGCGAGTGGCGTGCCACGTCGGACCCGACGACGGCGGCGGCTCGGGACCGATGGCAACGGCGAACGGCGGCTCGCCGGCGAGGTGAGTGGTACCAACGTGTAGCCCTTGCTGTGCGAACCTAATGAAGTAGAGCCGGGTGGTCGGGGGCAGCGGAGGTGGCGGCGGCGAGGTTCAAGCGGCGAAGTGCTTGGTTGTTGTCGGACGGCGCTCGGCGTGGTTCCGCAAAGTGGATAGCACCGGAGATTGCTTATGCTCGTGCGATCTTGGTGGTGCGATCGGCGAGCTCGACGGCAGCGATGGCGCGCGGAAGAGCTCACCGGAGTTCTCGCGTGAAAACCCTAGAATCGGCGGGGGCGGCGGCGCAAGGGCTCTCGGGTTACGGGGTTTGGGGTTTCGATGCGGGAGAGGCGATCCTCGGGGCCTTTATAGAAGTCGGGAGGGTGCGAGAGGCGGCGGCAAAAACCCTAAAAGGAGTCCGAGACGAACACGAGCTCGATTCCGATTTTAAACCAGTTCGGATATGATTTTACCGGCAATAGGTGCGGTTGAGATGGGGATAAGATTTGGCACGTTTTCTAGAAAGGTTTTAAAAGGAAACGTGTTTCTTGAGACGGCTCGAGCTTGGAAACATGGCGGGCGGCGCGCCGCGCGCGAGGACGGCCGGCGCGGCGAAGACGATGTGTGGGCCCACACGTCGATGGCAGAGGCGGCGGCGCGCGCGGCGGTATTTGGTGGAGATGGGCCGTGACATGAGCGAAGGAATGGGCGAGTTAAAGAATTCGGCCGAATGGATTTCGAGATTTTAAATAGGTTTTCATTTTAGAAAATACGAGAAATTCAAATGGGCAATAGAAAATAGCAAATGTACTCGAGAAAAATTCTAGAAAAATCTAGAAAATATATCTGAGCACATAGAACCCAAATAAAATAGTTTTGGCTATTGTTCATGTTGGGATTATTCACATTAAATGTTTTTGATTGTAAAGTCAATATTAAGCTTTTGAAATTAAATTCAAATAAAATTCAAATGGTGAATTTTTCCTACTAACTATTTAAAAGATTTTTAAGCTCAAAAATTGGGATGTTACAAACCTCCCCCTTAAAGGAATCTCGACCCGAGATTCGGGCTAGCTAGAGAAAAGGCTAGGAAACTCGGCTTTGGCTCTTCTTCACGTTCCCACGTTGCTTCTCCTTCGAGTGGTTGCTCCACTTGGACCTTGCAAAAGCGAAGCAGTCTTGCTTCGGTGAGCGCTCTGCGACATCAAAATCTTATTGGCCGCTCCTTGTAGGTAAGATCCTCCTTCAAGTCAATTGATTCCAAGCGGGCTTGCTCTTCGGCACACGAAGACACTTCTTCAATCTGCGAGACATGAAAGACATCATGTACTCCGCTAACGATGCGGTAGCTCAAGCGTAAGCAACTTCTCCACGGCGTTCCAAAATCTTGAGCGGACCAACATACCTAGGGCAAGCTTCCCTCGGCATGGAACCTTTGACACCTCGGCGGAGTCACTCGAAGATAAGCGAAATCTTGGGTTCAAAATCGAGATCACGGCGACGATTATCGGCGTAGCTCTTACGCTGGTGAGCTATCTTTAATCTTTCTCGATCATGGCCACTTGCTCTTACGCTACTCGAATGATGTCGGACGAATCGATCGTTCGTTGTCTCGACCAATTCAACGGGGTTACTGCGAGCGCGGCGTACAAAGCTTCAAATGGTGACATTTGTGGACGGCTTGATAATCGTTGTTGTATGAAAACTCGCATACGGCAAACTTTTATCCCATCGGGTAGCATTTGCTAGAGCACAAGCTCTCGGCATATCCTCCAATATCGATTGACTCTTTGATGCGCCCATCTGTGCGTGGATGATACGCGATGCGAAATTCGGATGGGTACCCAATGCCTCATGCAAGCTTTGCCAAAAATGAGAGGTGGCGAGATCCTCGATCGATACTATCTTCTTGGGCACACCATGCAAGCCGACAATTCTAGCCATGTACAATTCCGCAAGGCGATCTCCGAGTATGTGGTTTTGACTGGCAAGAAATGGGCGACCTTGGTCAAGCGATCGACTATTACCAGTTGAATCGTAACCGATTGGGTCTTGGGTAAACCGGTGATAAAATCCATCCCGATTTCCTCCCACTTCCATTCGGAATCTTGATGATTGCAGCAAACTCTTTGGTCTCTCGGTGTTCGCCTTCACTTTCGGCGGTGTCGCACAAGGCAACGAACTCTGCGACTTCGCTTCAAATTTGGCCACCAAAATTTAGTCTTAACATCTGGTACATTTTGGTACTTCGAGGGTGAATTGAATACTTTGAGTCATGGGCTTCCTTTAAGATTAAGCGTCTCGGACCATCGATATCCGTACACGATCGACCATTAATCAGTATGTCTTGATCATCCTTGGTGAAATCTTTGAATTTTCCTTCGCCATTTTGAGCTTGATATCGACAACACGGGGTCCTTTGGTTGTGCTTCACGAATCGCTTCTCCAGGTAGACTGTACCTCCAAGCGGCTACAAATCCCTTGGACACAACTTCTAGCTTTAGCTTCAAATTCTTCATAAAGTTACGGGCAACTTCCTTTACTTCCAAATCATTGCGGTAACTCTTACGACTTAGAGCATCTGCAACTCGTTGGCTTTTCCGGGATGGTAGTGGATTAAGATTGTAATCCTTGATCAATTCTAACCATCTTCTCTGTCTCATATTCAGATCATGGGTAAAGATGTACTTGGACTCTTATGATGCGTGTAGACTTCACAGCGATTCTGATGAGGTAATGGCGCCAAATCTTTAGAGCATGCACTCGGCACTAATTCCGGATCATGAGTAGGGTAATTCTCTTCGTGAGGTCTCAATTGCCTTGATGCATAGCGGCGCTCTTCCTTCTTGCATCGGGGCGCATCCTAATCCTTGACGCGAAGCATCACAATAGATATCGAAATCCTTGCGAATATCGGCAAAATTAGCACGGGTGAAGTTAAGCGCTTCTTTAACTCTTGGAAGCTTTCCTCACAGTTGAGTCCAAGTGAACTTTTTCCTTCTTCAACAATTGCGTAAGAGGCTTAGCAATTGATGAGAATCCTTCGATAAAGCGGCGGTAATAACTTTGCCATTCCCAAGCTATCGCGAGTTCTGATTACGCTGCTCCCAATGTAGCTTGCTTTAACTTTACCGGGTCAATGCTACTCCTTCATTGTCATAACATGACCAAGGAAATCCACTTCCTTCTTCCAAAAGTCACACTTACGAACTTGGCATACAACCGATGCTCTCGAGTTTTCCAATATTATCCTTAAATGCTCGGCGTGTTCTTCCTCCGACTTGGAGTACACGAATATCATCGATGAATACAACTACGAACTTGTCCAAATATTCCATGAATACTTTATTCATCATGTTCATGAAATAGGCAGGGGCATTAGTCGGACCAAAGGACATGACTAAGAACTCATAATGTCCGTACTGCGCGTTGAAAGCGGTCTTGGTATATCCTTAGGACAAATTTTTAGTGGTGGTAACTGATCGCGGATCGATCTTCGAGAATAATCCGGCTCCTTTCATCCGATCAAGCGGATCATCTATCCGGGTAGTGGGTACTTGTTCTTGATGGTAACCTCGTTGAGAGAGCGGTAATCAATACACATCCTCATACTTCCATCCTTCTTCTTGACAAACAACACCGGCGCTCCCACGGCGATTTAACTAGGTCTCACGAAACCTTTCTCAAGAAGGTCTTCTATCTGCTTCTTCATCTCTACCAATTCATCGTGGCATCCGATAAGGTCTCTTTGAAATTGGTGCTGTCCTCGGTACTAGGTCGATGACAAACTCAATGTCACGATCGGTGGCATTCTGGTAATTCTTAGGAAACACATCCGGATATTCACCGACCATCGGTACTTCTTCTAAGGCAAGGGTCTTGATCGCTTACTAGCAAATGTCCATCACGAATCGAGGTGGCTAGAAACTCTACCTTGTTTCCTTTGGCGTCCTCGATTATTCGACTCTTGGCCACAATCTAGCACGGCTTTGTGCTTGGATAACCAATCCATGCCAAGAATGACATCTAGGGTTTGGGTATCTAGGACTATTAGGTTGGCTAGAAACTCAACTCCAGCTATGAGTAACTTAGCTCCTAAACATCCCACTCTAGTACTTAGCTCTGCTCCAGGCGACTGGACTAACAGAGTATGCTTAAGTTGCATAACTTCCAAATTATTCTTGGTTGCAAATATTCCAGAAACAAACGAATGCGAAGCTCCAGAATCAAACAAAGCGATCACGGTGCGAGTTAACGTAAACTTACCCAAGACAACGTCCGGTGATTCTGGGCTCCTTCAAGAGTGGCGTGGTTGACACGGCCTCGATCACGGATCGTGGTGCTCCTCGGCTTGACCAAAGAATCTTGTGAAGCTCCTTGGTTGATGCCTGGCGCTAGTGTCTTGGATGGCGTAGCTCCAAGGTTGAAGCGTACTGGAGTGATTGTTCCCCTTTGCGGACACTGGTTGGCAAAATGTCGGTGGCGACGACAGCGTAATGACCTTTGGTGCGTTCTGCTGGTTGCTTCCTGGATTGGGGTTGACAGGTGCAGGGTTGCGGAAGTTACGGCGGTGGGCGGGGTGTTGAAGTTGGTGCGAGTGCTCGAGCGAAGTGCGGGGTGAAACTCGTTGAACTGTCTTTGCAATCGTTCTTGCCCTCTGTTGTGATTGATGGTTCCCTTGTTGAGCCATCCGGCGTTTGCGGCTATCTTCCAGCTCCTTGCGTTTGTCTTCTAGAACAAAGGCTTTGTTGACCAACTCCTGGAAATCAGGGAAAGTATGGGCGATCAAACTGACTTGCAGTCCAGTGTTTAGTCCCTTCAAAAGCGACTCTGGCGAGCCTTGTCCGTGGCTACATCTTCTGCTGCGTAGCGAGCTAGCTGAGAAAACTTGTTGAGGTAGTCAGACACTGACATAGCTCCTTGCTTGAGAGCGCGGAATTCATCCTTCTTCAGATCGATAATTCCTTCTGGTACATGATCTTTTGCGGCGAGAGAATTCCTCCCAAGTGATATCTGTGGCGTCTCATGGGCGGCGCGAAGTTCTCCACCATTCAGCGGTGCCTCCATCGGTGAGTGGCATACGAACCTTTTCACGGTCATTGCGACCGAGTGATCGCAGCTTTCTTTCGATAACACGCAGCCAATCGCTCCGCTTCCACTTTGAGAGACGTGTCGAGAAAATGTTGGTGGGCGAGTCCTCATGAATTTCGCAAGTTTGGATGGTCCATGGTGACCATGAGCGCACTGGGCTCCATCTTTGGTGATTGTTGTTGTTATTGTTCGGTTGTGCATGGCTTGCATCCGAGTCATCATGGTATTCATCACCGATGCAGTGCTGCCATGAAAGCTCCAAAGTTTTGCAAGTCAATTGGGGTGCTTGCGGCGGAGCCGCTCCTGCACTGGTTGCTCATTGCCTCCGGTGTTTGGTGCCGAACCACTTGCGCATCGACGAGTTTGAACCATCCGCGAGGCTCCAAAGGTCGATAAGGTAGCAAGCAAGAGATAAGTTAAGAACTAGCGGGGTAGGTTAAACCCAACAAAACACAGATCAAGAAACTCAAATGAAATACCTTTATTACTTAGGGTCTTAGCATGGCTGCAACAGATGCCTAAGGGCCTTTGCACTCATACTGCACACAAAAAGGAACAACGACCTAAGCACACAAAACTACCGCCTAAAGGGCGACTCACTAAACTGAATCGCTAAGCTTTGGCGAAACTAAGACCAACTACTCGAAAGCCTCCACAACCGCGCGACGCCCCGACGGTGTGACTCGGAGTGAGCCGCATCTTGGCAACCGATCCCGATGCCACAATCGTGCAGCAGAGCAGCGTTCAGTGCAATCGGCTCCTCACAGCTCCGCGCTCTCTGCATCATCCTCTGCTTCCATGGACCTTCCTCCGATCTTCTTGAGATCCTCCTCGGGTCTTCCTCTTCTTGAGGAACTTGGTCGTAGAGGATCTCTTGCAGTGGCGACCTTCTCTTCGGCTCTTTGTAAGGCTTCATAGACATGATCCAATTCCTTGATAGTCCTCTCCAAAGCTTCCTCTTGGGCGGCCACGAACTGGGCAAGGTGCACGACAGTAGCGTTGCTCTCTCATACGTGGACGGGTAGCGTCTTTGGCAAGTCCACACCGCGGCTCACAGGGTGGTAACGAAAGACGGTGTCTGAAGCTCGTGCGTAGATGTTGCGAATCGTAGCATGGCGAGCGCGACGACTCTGGATACCTTCCAACCAAGTGATCTTCCTCACAGAGACGTGCGAAGGCTGGCTCGCCTTGTCGTTCCTCCTGGCGTAGATCGTCAGGCGACAAATCACTCCACGGTTCTGTCCATTCACTGTCCAGTCGTTACCAACGTACAGTGGACGATCAAAACCTCCAAGAACACGCAATGCCTTCCAAAGCTCTCGGCGTATCCTCTGTGCGCTCACCATAGCTCAAGAAGGCGAGGCATCTGTCAAGACAGACAAACTGGGTAAGAGCAACTTTAGAACAACGGGGAGAGAAAGGATTATAGCAATAGTTGAGGCGAGAGAGATATGAGGAGAGTTAAGCAATTAATTGACCTTGCAAGTTAATTTTCCTTTAGAAAATAATTTGGACACTCTAAAGACGGCCAATCTAACTAAGGTCAAGACCTACGATCGATATGGCTCGATACCACCTCTGTCGGGACCCGAATTACGATTACGGAACCCTCGTATATCGCACTAGTCCAGATCACGCTAGTGCACACAGGGTTAACACGGTAAATATCGATCCACACAAGCGATAATTAAAGTAAGCGATTAGTTTGAATAACAAATAAGGGTTTTGACCTTATGGTCGAGTTTACACTTATTAAGCCACGCAGGCTAACAGAGAAATAAAGCGGCGGAGAACGGAAAACTCCAGCGTAGATCCCACCAATTCACCACAGGCAACCAATCGGGATCCGACCTTAACGAACGATCGGCCTTCAACGAACTCCTCCTCGAAAGCGGCGTGACTCCTCCATACAGAGGTTTGGGCGCAAGTTTTACAACAAGCGTGAGTACACAACCGTACTGCAAATCATACCACGTAATGCAATGTATAGATGCGGGCTTATTCCAAAGAAAAGGCTTCGTGGTTCTTTTGCATAAAAGCAACATTTGCAATTGAATACGATAATAGATTGAAAGCATAATTCAAACAAATAGACAATATTAATTTAACAGATTGTTTCCACAAAGACACACAACTAAACAGATTATTTCACATAGCCATATGATTGAGATCACACAGCTCCCATTCCCACATTTTATAAAAACTAACCCTTATGTGAAATCACCGAGCATGTCCATGACCGAGGACGCGGCTATTCGAATAGTTTGATTAACACTCTGCAGAGGTTGTACACTTTACCCACAAGATACAACTAGTGTAGCAAGCACCAATCGTAACAAAACAGTTGAAACTTCATCTCAACATTGACACTCGATGTGCTTACAAACCGTTATACATATCACATAGCCCATGCATAACACACATCGTTGGGCGGGGCGACGAATCCTCCCGTGATGCAACTACCAAGTAGTCACACCTCCACCCTATCACATAGCCTAACCTATCCACCTGAACATCAATGCTGAGAATCCATAACTTACTAAGTTAGGCCCGTCCCATACCAGGCATGTGGTCGCATCTTAAGGCTCGGTTCAATGGCGCACAAAGTTAAGTCCTTAATTGACCAAGGCAAGACTTCCATTTTCTAACTAAGCCACACAGATTATCGTTCCCATCACATAGTCCACCATGTCACACAGTCTCCACCACTTGCCTCAGTCTAAATCCTTTACCACCCAGTTGGTTTTAGTGCAACACATGCCATCACAAAGTAATAACATACAAACACACAGCTTTACACAAAGTTCCATAGTCACTTAGTCATAATTGATATTTGCAACTTACATGAGATGATGACTCGTAGCATGGCTAAGCAATTGTACTCGCATCTAACCAACCCACGTTGGTGCTATAATATTACCAACTAATAACCAATCTAGGGTGACAAGGAATTATGACATACAAGGCCAAGGTGTGATAACAATTTGGATAATAACTATGCCCAAAGCATTTAAATAAATAATTAAACTATCATGCAATAATTTAACACAAAGTAATTTGAAAACTGGGTTCAAGATGATCAAAGGTATGACTTGCCTTGAAAAGGTCTATGTACTGATCTTGATCTTGGGGTGCTCCTTCTTCCACAAAATTCCCCACGAATCGACGTCTACTATAAACGAGACACAAACAAACAAAACAAATAAATAACAGAGGCAAAACAAACTCCAAAAATTAAATAAAAATCTCAGATAAATAGATCTTGAATTTAGACAGATTTAGGAATTTGAATGGGCTCAATCGGAGTTAGGATGCAAAAGTTATGAGCTTTGGAAGATTGGAAATCTAAAAGAAACCTAATTCGATTTTAGGAATTTCCGAATTACTTTTCTATTGAAAAATCGGATTATTGCGCAATGCTGACGTCATCTGAGGACGTTCGGACGGGATGAAAATCGGCCTGACAGGTGGGTCCCACCTGTCAGTGACTCGGCTCACGGTAGACTGGGTCTACCGAGCCTCGGGGCTGGGGACCCGGTGGACCATGCCGCGTGGGCGCGCACGTGGATGCCGACGGGGCTCCACGCGGACGACACGAGGGCACAGGGGCTGACGCGGCGCTGAGGTGGCGGCGAGGTGGCGTGCCACGTCGGACCCGACGACGGCGGCTCGGGACCGATGGCAGCGGCGAACAGCGGCTCACGCGAGGTGAGTGGTACCAACGTGTAGCCCTTGCTATTGCGAACCTAATGAAGTAGAGCTGGGTGGTCGGGGACGACGGAGGTGGCCGGCGGCGAGGTTCAAGCGGCGAAGTGCTTCGGTTGTTGTCGGACGGCGGCTCCGGCGGGGTTCCGGCAAAGTGGATGGCACCAGGAGATTGCTTATGCTCGTGCGATGCTGGTGGTGCAGTCGGCGAGCTCTGGACGGCAGTGACGGCGGCGGAAGAGCTCACCGGAGTTCTCGCGTGAAAACCCTAGAATCGGCGGGACGGCGCGCAAGGGCTCTGGTTACGGGGTTTGGGGTTTCGATGCGGGAGAGATCCTCCTCGGGGCCTTTATAGGGGCCGGGAGGGTGCGAGAGGCGGCGGCAAAAACCCTAAAAAGGAGTCCGAGACGAACACGAGCTCGATTTCCGATTTTAAACCAGATTCGGGATATGATTTTACCGGCAATAGGTGCGGTTGAGATGGGGATAAGATTTGGCACGTTTTCTAGAAAGGTTTTAAAAGGAAACGTGTTTTGCCGGACGAAGCTCGAGCTTGGAAACATGGCGGCGGCGCGCCGCGCGCGAGACGGCCGCGCGCGGCGGAAGACTGACGTGTGGGCCCACGTCGATGGCAGAGGCGCGCCATGGCGCGCGGCATTTGTGGAGATGGGCCGTGACGAGTGAAGGAATGGGCGAGTTAAAGAATTCGGCCGAATGGATTTCGAGATTTTAAATAGGTTTTTCATTTTAGAAAATACCGTAAATTCAAATGGGCAATAGAAAATAGCAAATGAACTCGAAAAATTCTAGAAAAATCTAGAAAATATATCTGAGCACATAGAACCCAAATAAAATAGTTTTGGCTATTGTTCATGTTGGGATTATTCACATTAAATGTTTTTGATTGTAAAGTCCAATATTAAGCTTTTGAAATTAAATTCAAATAAAATTCAAATGGTGAATTTTTCCCTACTAACTATTTAAAAGATTTTTAAGCTCTGAAAATTGGGATGTTACAGAAGGTGAGCCCCAAGGGCCTCACTTTTGTGAGCTGTGTTGTGGCGCTGTTTGGGACGATTAGCTTGGCGGTCCGGTTGGTTGCCTTGTGGGTAAAGGCACACCGATTGGCTGTTGTTTATCGCCATCTTATGGCCTTTTTGCTTCCTCTGTTTAAATTAGTTACTTATGTGTTATTTGGCCGGTCGGCCTCTCTTTTGTAATAACTCTCTTTATATCATGTATGTCTTTCAGTTGTTGCTTTTGCTTCGGCTCTATGTGTATGAATGGAATTGATGCATGATTTTGTAACGGGGTGTGTATATTGCAATTCTGGGAAGTATACATATCTCGAGGCTTGGTTTATTTGAATTGTACTGTTAGGACCAAGTGGATGGTTAAACAGTACAAGTCGAATAAACTGGGGTCCTCACACTGAATCAAACAGCAGGGATGTGAGATGATACCTCTACCAAGAACGAATCTCTACCAAGAAGGAGGGAGGAGAGGACTGCCAGGAGGAAGGGCCGGCTGGGGACAGCAGGGAAGGGCGCCACCACCAGGAGAACCAGCAGAGAGGGGCGCCACCAGGAGGAACAGGAGGGGTGGCGGGTTACTGTAGCTGCGTGCTACAGTAAAAAACCTAGGGTTTGGTTGGCCCCTTCTTAAACCAACTTTCCACTTGGGCCAAACAACGTGGGCCGAAAGCACAAGATTAATTCTCCTCTAAAAATCTGATTTCTCTTTTTAATTCCTGTTAAATACTTTTCTTATTTCAATTAATTCTCTAATGTTAAACAGGATATTACATAATCGCTGATGGATACTTTCCTTGTTAGGAGAAATCCCTTTCTAAACTATATTACACTTGAAAATTGAATAAATTTCTCTCCCGCGAATAATACATTCTCTCAAATTGATATTCGGGGTATTACATATATAAATTGCACAATGTAAAGTAAGCATCCATACACAATGAATGTAAATGCAATAGTAAAGCAATATAGACCACACCACAAAGACACGTCGATGTTTTACCGTGGTGTTTGGAGACTTGCTGGTCTCCCCTAGTCCACGTTGAAGGAAACCCAAACCAATTAGGCCGGCTCCACAAATTAAGTCTTCCTCCGAGGTATCAACACCTCACTCCACTAGGGTTGCTCTTACTCCACTCCGGAGATGGCGAGCACCAAGCCACTCACAAACAGTCCGGGTCTTCTCACAAGCTTCTTTGAGAAGATCACCGAAGCACGACGCCTCCACGCTGTCTAGGTATTGGCAAACACCAAGAGTAATAAGCCAAGCCCCTTGCTTGACTCTCACCAAATGCAACGAATGCACAAGCTCAAATGGATACAAAATCCAACTCTAGATGCAACACATGCAACTAGAGACCTCTCTCCTTGCTCACAAGGTGCAACACATACACAATAGAGAGGAGAGACTCACACTAGCTCAAGAGAGTGAAATGAAGTGCCAAAGATTGTTTCTCAACCGGCCAAGGGGGTATTTATAGCCCCCACAACAAAAACTAGTCGTTTGGAGCCGTTACAGCCCAAAAAACAAGCTGTTACAGCATTGGTGCGGTACTACCGTAGTTATATGGGCGGTAGTACCTTTCTGCGGTACTACCACTGTTATAAGGGCGGTACTACCGCAGCTTATTTTTCAGCACAGACGACACTCGGTAAAAATATCATAACTTTTGACTCCGATGTCGGAATTGAGTGATCTTGGGCTCTATTGAAAGCTTATTCAGAGGGCTACACAACCCACCTATTTGATTTGATCTCAAACATATTTTATCAAATCAAAAAGCACAACTCCAAAGAGCCACTACCATGGTCTAAGTCCAAAGTATTAGCAACAAGCAATCTTAGACCATGCCAAGGGAAAATACATGAATCCCAACAATTTGCAAAACATATTTGTAAACTTAGATCATGCCACAAGGAGTAGGTACATGGACTTCAACCATTTGCAAAACACATTCGCAAAGTATAGTCACATGCTACAAGGATTAGACGCATGAGTCTCGACTATTTGCAAAACACATTCGCAAATAATAGCATCATGCAACGGTGAGCTAGAGCAAGTGAGATTGAGCTATCAACACATGATGAGACTCAAGCTACTAGACAAGACCCCTCTTAATAGTATGACAACCTATACTAGCAATCCGGTCTTCCAACCAAACACCAAGACCGGTAAAAGACTAGGAACACATCCTTAGCCCTAGCTAGTCATACCTTTGCCTTGACCATCCACTTGAAGCTTGATGACACACATCCTCGCTTCAACTTCGGGTTCTTGACTTGAAAGCTCATCAACACATGATGACTTTCTTTTCTTTGGGATCTTGACTTGATGCCCATCAAGACATGATGACATCCTTCATCCCGAGTCTTGATATGCATCAACACATGATGCAATTTTGACCTCCATCAATAATGATCATGTCTTCTTCGAGATCTTGATATGTATTAACACATGATACATCTTCTTCTTGAACTTTGACTTGATGACGATCAACTCATGATGCCATCCAAAGTCTTTATCACCCTGGAACATAACCTATTCATCCAACTCATGGAAAATGTTAGTTCCACAATGTCATTAACATTAATTAACAAGATATACCTGTATAAATGCTGCTAAACAAGCCAGTACTTTCAGGTGCGGTACTACCGCCATTGATCATGTGGTAGTTCCGCTCTCCAGTAGTTTCGCACAACATATTGCGTTACTACCGCAATACCGAGAGAGCAACACATGCTCAAAATCGCGGCTAAAGACCAAAAAGCATACGCTCTGAATTTTATGTACCGCCACCATAAGAACGGTAGTTCCGTGAGCCGATCATACTTCGCACAAAGCGCCGGTACTACCGCGCCACCTCAAAGCAAACCAAGTCCAAAATGCAACGCTACTGGAATTTTCATACCGCGTAGAAAGCGGTACATCCAAGGTGAGGTACTACCGCGCACACAGCGCCGGTACTACTGTGCTTCCAAGAGAGTAACAAATACTTCTCTGGAAAACACGTACCGCCACAAAGGCCAGTACAACCGAGGTGCGGTAGTTCCTCTCAAAGGAACACCGGTGCTACCAATACTGTTGAGAAAAACAGAACACCAAAAACAAGCTCTTTGGAATAAACATACCGCCATGTAAAACCCGGTACTACCGCACATCGGTAGTACCGCTTACCAAATGCGGTCATACCGATTTCCACTGAAGTTCTTCCAGAAGCTTTTCAAAATGCAATGCATGACTCCTTTGTCTTGAGCCATGTTGATCTTTTATCACCTTTGCATTTCCTTTTCATGTCACCACTCAAACTCTAGGACTAAGCCTTGAAAACATCTTAGCACACCCATTAGTCCCATAACACAATTTTAAATAATTGAATATAAAGCAATATGAGTATATATGAACTACACAAGTTATATATACCATGAGTATATATGAACTACAAGTTGTATATACCATGAGTATATATGAACTACAAGTTGTATATACTAAATATGAGTGTATACGAACTACACAAGTTGTATATACTCATATGAATATATTAACTACGCAAGTTAAATATATTCAAGGATATATGAGCATCTATGAACTACACAAGTTTCATATGTTCTCATATACTCATATGAATATATTAACTATACAAGTTAAATATATTCAAGGATATGTTTCAAAGTAAAGATCCTTAATATATGTGGAAAGGGAATATGGATCAATACTAATGAAACAACAAAATATAGAATGAACTCCCCCTAAATGTGTGCATACACGAATGTGTACTGGAAACATATGCACATATCCAAGTTAACCTTTTTGGTGGAGTTTACCTTATATTTTGGATCCGAGGAATGCAACAAGATATAATAAGAAGAAGTAGAATGCATACCTCTTGTATTTTATCTTTATATCCAACCGAGACTAAACATGAGATATAGCAATATAGAAGAGTTAGTCTCACAAATAGATTTATCAATATGAACATACCTGTTTTGATTTTCCCTTTTATCTCCAAGCTGAGACTGTTTGGATTTTTGCTTTTATATCCAAGCTGAGACTAAACATGATATAACAATAAGAGTGTTAGTCTCACAAGAGTATTTGTCATTAATCATCAAAATACTCCATTAATACATAATGGCGGGTCTAAATCCTTCAGTACCAAGACCTCTAGGACCCTCTGTGCACACTGAACTAGTCCCAAGATCACCAGCTAGCTCGCACAAATGCAACATAGGTGTCATCAAAACCAAACAACAGGCTAAAGAAGAAGTGGACACAATATACAATAACCAAAAGACCTTATGGTCAAGCTTTTTACAAAGGTTGCCGCATGGGCTTACAGCAAAACACAACTCGCAACGAAACTTTACAAAACATGGGAGCCAGTCGACAAGCCCATAGGCTATCGAGTGGAGGACATCACCTAGTCGGGAAAGTCTTCAACAAAGTCCTCTTCATAGTGCTCGGGGCACCTCTTCGGCTGCTGATCAACCAGAGAGCATAAAGCCATGGGTACTTTGAATGTACTTAGCAAGTCATAGGGAAATGTATGAAGGTAATATTTATGCAAAGCTTGACAAGGATGGCATTACGGTTAGTTTGCGAAAAGCAGCATTTAAAGGGAATACGGTAAATAGATTGCAAGCATAAGTTGAAAGATTAATACATAAATAGACGAGCTCTTTGAAATAGCTCATGGACACCCTGTCCACAACACAGACCTCTTGTGATCACCCTGATCACTACCCAGACCACCCTGGTCCAACCACGACAACTTACTTTTTAAGAAAAACTACCCCTTGCGAGATATCACCAGGCATTGTCCATAACCAGGGACACGGCTATTCGAATAGATTTGCACTATGCAGAGTTGATACAGCTTTACCCACAATACACGACCTCTCTAGCTGGTCTGGCACCCGTCGATGCCACTGCCCACTACCTTTGGTAAGCAGCCTAGAGAGCGTGTCAAGGCCTTTACAAAGGTCTATCCTGACTTGGTTTTGCCCCGCTAAGGTTTCACCTTTCTAGCCCCCTCTTGCGCCAAACGGACACCCAGACAGAACTAAACCAAAACATCACTAATTAGTTGGCCCAGTCTACCCCATAAATGAACTTGTGGTTGCATAATAAGCCCGGATCAATGGCACACAAAGTTAAGTCCCCAGTGGCTACTCAGGCGAGACATCCTCATCCTAATGTGTGTATAGCACCCCCTTTACTACACGATCACTCAACCGAGTAAGAAAAGATTCACTTTTTTGATTCAACCGGCCAAAGGACCACCCTAGTCCTGGCACAACAATTTTTATCAATAGTGGCGCTGCCACAATTCCATAGCTCATTAGACAAGTTTAACATTAAGGAGTCATGAGAAAATGAGACCATCGCAAGCTACATCAGGACTAAGCATAGTACGTACCCAGGTTGTTATTCAACAATGTCCAACTAAGGTAACCCATCCTACGGATGTCCAAGGGTACAAGTCAACATGTGGTTCTCAATTTTCCAAGGAGTCATACTGTCAAATGGGTGCTTAACTACTCCCCAAAAACCATTTTTATACAAGTAGACATGCATGTTTATGCTAAAACAATATACTTTTTGCAACATGGGTTCAACATAATCAATGGTCTATGACTTGCCTTCAAAGAAGAGCTGAGACGCTTCTGTCGAGGCTGCCGGGTCCTGGAACTCTTCGGACACACCGAAATCTACACAAGCGAAAAGAGCAAAATCAACAAAAACAATGCCGAATAAAGACCAAAGAACTTATCAAACTAGAGCCCGAAGAAAGGTTGCAGAAAATAGACGGAGAAAGGAGTTTGAACCACTCAAGAAGGGGCTCGAACAAAGGAGGATGAGCTCGAGAAGGGAGGTCTAAAGCACAGGGACAACAAGAGAGGTAGGAGAGCTCCCTGGTGCTTTATAAAAGCTATGGGGTCCAAAGAGAGGAGGACGGTGCATTCAATGCACATGACGGAGGCAAGTGAGGGAGAGGATGGGGGCAAGTAGGGGAGGCGACAAGAGAGGGAAACGAGTACTGCAAAAGTGACAGCATTTAATGCGACACAACAACACTTAATGCGCGAAGACTTCCGCTGTAGTAGTGGCAAAATAGGAGGAAGAAGAAAGTGAGCAGGGTCTGCCAGGTGGGGCTAGCCAAACTCAGGAAAGTGGTCCCACCAAAGGGGTGGTCGTGACCAAAAGGGTTGTCCTGACCGAGAGGGTGGTCTTTGTAAAAAGACCAAGGGGTGGTCTTTGGAGGAGGAGGAGGTCCTGAGGACAAGGGGATCCTGAGGAGGAGGAGGTCCTGAGGACAAGGAGGTCCTGAGAACAAGGAGGTCCTGAGGACAAGGAGCTCCAACACGCAAGATAAACCAACTCGAATTAGTTGAAGTTTGATTAATTCATATTAAATCTCCAAATTTCCAAAATCTCTAATGTTAAGCTTGAACAAAACAACAAAACCAAATGGTTAGTTTTTAAAACTTCGAGTTTTTCCAAAGCTCTGAAAGACTGGGACATCACAAACCTACACCCCTTAAAGGGAATCTCGACCCCGATATTCGGGTTGACTAAGGAATAGGTGTGGAATTCGGTCTTCAAGTCCTCTTTGCGCTCCCAGGTTGCCTCTTACTCGGTGTGGTTGCTCCACTACACCTTGCAGAGATGGGTGATCTTGCTCCAAGTTACTCGCTCTGCCACTTCCAAGATCTGGAGGGGTTGCTCTTTGAAAGAGATGTCTTCTTGAAGGTCGATTGCTTCCAGAGGCATTTGCTCTTCGGGCACACGCAAGCAATTCTTCAACTGGGACACGTGAAAGATGTCATACACTCCTGTAAGCTGAGGTGGGAGCTCCAACTTATAGGCAACTTCTCCTCTTCTATCAAGGACTGGAAATGGCCCAATGAACCTTGGCGCAAGCTTCCCACTCACTCTAAATCGACGTATTCCTTTGAGGGGTTACACGTTCAAATACACATGATCTCTAGGTGCAAAGGCTAAGTCTCAGCGACGGTTGTCAGCATAGCTCTTCTGTCGAACCTGAGCTGTTCTCAGCTTTTCTCTAATGGACTTGACTTGATCTTCGGCTTCTTTTAGGATATCAGGCCTGAGCACTTGTCCTTCTCCTGCTTCTGTCCAATACAAAGGTTTCCTACACTTCCTTCCATAGAGGGCTTCGAATGGAGATATCTACAAACTTGCCTGGTAACTGTTGTTGCACAAAAACTCAGCATAGGGCAACATCTGATCCCAGCTGGTCTGGTTCTCTAGAGCGCAGGCTCTTAGCATATCTTTTAAGATTTAGTTTACTCTCTCTATTTGGCCATCTGTCTGAGGGTGGCAGGCGGTGCTAAAATTCAGATTAGAGCCCAGGACGCTGTGCAGCTTCTGCCAAAATCTTGAGGTGAACTGAGATCCTCAATCCGACACAATCTTCTTGGGGACTCCATGTTGACACATTATCTTGGCCATGTACAGTTCTGCAAGTCTGTCTCCTGAGTAGGTGGTCTTGACTAGGATGAAGTGAGCCACCTTTGTCAGGCGATCCACGATCACCCAGATGGAATCAAAACTGTCTCTTGTTCTAGGTAGGCCGGTGATGAAATCCATGCCAATCTCTTCCCACTTCCACCCTGGTATGCTTAGAGGTTGCAAGAGCACAGTAGGTCTTTGATGCTCGACTTTAACTTGCTGACAAGTATCACATTGTGCCACATACTCAGTGATCTCACGCTTCATGCTGGGCCACCAATAGAACTCCTTGAGGTCTTGATACATCTTTGTGCTTTTGGGGTGGATGGAGTACAGGGTCTCATGAGTTTCCTTGAGTATCAGTTGCTTGAGCTCTTTCTTGTCTGGCACACAAACACGCTTGTCAAACCAAACGGCCCCTTGTTCATCTTCCGAAAACCTTAGGGATTTTTCTTTCTTCATGTTGCTCTTGATCTCCTTGATGTCTGCATCTTCCATCTGAGCCTTCCTGATCTGATCTTGCAGGGTCGGCTGGATTTCTAGGGCCGCTAAGAAACCTTCTTCCACCAGTTCCAGCTTGAGCTTTTGAAATTCCTCATGGAGTGGTTGCTGACTCTCCTTGATCATCAAAGTATTGCAATAAACTTTCCAGCTCAAAGCATCTGCTACAACATTAGCCTTACCGGGATGATAGTAGATTCCAACATTGTAATCTTTGATCAATTAATTCTAGCCATCTTCTCTGTCTCATATTAAGGTCGGCTTGGGTGAAGATGTACTTCAAGCTCTTATGGTCAGTGTACACTTCACAACGATTGTCGATGAGGTAATGACGCCATATCTTCAAGGCATGCACTACGGCAGCCAACTCTAAGTCATGGGTGGGATAATTGGCTTCATGGGGTCTTAGCTGACGAGAAGCATAAGCCACTACCTTCCTTCCTTGCATCAATACACAACCGAGACCTTGTCGGGATGCATCACAGAATACCTCAAAATTCTTTCGGACCTCTGGCAAAATCAGCACTGGAGCTGTGGTCAAACGCTTCTTCAATTCTTGGAAACTCTGCTCACACTCTGTCGTCCAAGCATACTTCTTTTCCTTCTTCAATAGCTGAGTGAGAGGTCTTGCTATCTTGGAGAACCTTTCTATAAACCGGCGGTAGTAACCTGCCATGCCGAAAAAACTCCTAACCTGAGGCACTATCTTGGGTGACTCCCAATCAAGAACATCCTTGACCTTACTGGGGTTGACGGCTACTCCTTCAGCGGACAAGACATGACCTAGGAAGGTCGCTTTCTTCATCTAAAATTCACACTTGTTGAACTTGGCATAGAGCTGCTGATCTCTAAGCTTGTTCAGGACCAAGCGAAGGTGCTCTTCATGCTCTTCTTCACTCTTAGAGTACACTAGAATATCATCAATAAAGACAATGACGAATGCATCTAGATACTCCATGAATACTTTATTCATCATGTTCATCAAGTAAGCAGGGGCATTGGTCAATCCAAATGACATGACCGTATACTCAAAAAGCCCATACGGGTTGAGAAGGTTGTTTTGGGTATGTCCTCTTGGCAAATCTTCAACTGATGGTATCCGTACCTCAAATCTATCTTGGAGAACACTCCAGCTCCTTTCAACTGGTCAAACAGATCATCAATTTTGGGTAGAGGGTACTTGTTCTTGATGGTGACTTCATTGAGAGAGCGGTAGTCCACACACATCCGCTGGGTACCATCTTTCTTGGCAACAAAGATCACTGGAGCTCCCCAAAGAGAGGAACTCGGCCTAACAAAACCTTTCTCTTGCATCTCTTCAATCTACTTCTTCAGCTCAACCAAGTCGTCTATAGGTAGACGGTAGGGTCTCTTGGAGATCGAAGTAGTCCCAGGGACTAGGTTGATGACAAACTCCAGGTCTCTGTCTGGTGCCATTCTAGGTAGCTCATCCAGGAAGACGTCTGGGAACTCCCTGACCACTGTCACATCTTCTAGTGACATAACCATGACACTGCAAGCCACTGCTCTTTCAGGCTTCTCTGAGGAGGCTTCAAACTTCACTTTAACTCCCACTGGACTGACCAAGGTGATGCTTCTACCACCACAATCCAAAACTGCTTGGTGACCCACAAGCCAATCCATGCCCAAAATCACATCTAAAGACTGGGTGTTGATGATGATTAGGTTGGCCCGGAACTCTACTCTTCTATGATCACCTTAACTTGTGGACAACCATGATTCGCACTTAACTCCGAACCGGGGGATTAAATCAACAAGGCCGTTTTAAGATCCAAAACCTTCAGCTTGTTTTTGGCAGCAAAAACTTGAGAAACAAACGAATGGGAAGCTACAGAATCAAACAAAACAGAACTTGTGCTAAATTCACAAGGAACGTACCCAACACGACGTCCGAGGCTGTCTGGGCCTCCTCAATAGTGACATGATTCACGCGACCCCTTCCATACGTCTATGGGGTCTTGGTGGGTGCGGCTGGAGTTTCAGGAGCTCCACGACCTGCTCTTGGTGCAGGAGTTCTAGTGGGAGTGGCTCCCAGGTTAAATCGAATTGGAGCTGGACCTTTCTTCAGGGGACAGTTGCTGGCATAGTGTCCCAATTGATGGCAATTGAAACAAGTGATTCCCGTGACCAGGTTGTTGCTTCTGGGAGGTTGGTTGACTGTGCCACTGCTGGGGCTAGGGTTGTGTGAACTTGAAGCTGTCGGGCGAGGTGCTGCTGGAGAGGTCTTAAAGGTAGCAGGAGGGGTGAAATGGGCAGGGTGCTGAGCACTGGTCCTAGTTCTCTGCAGATATCTTTGATGAGCTCCAGGCTGCGTCATCTTTCTCTTGTAAGACTCTAAAAGCTCACGGTGAGACTCTTCAATGAGCAAGGTCTTGTTCACTAACTACTGAAAATCTGTGTAATCGTTGCCAATAACTTGAACCTTCAGGCTTGGATTGAGTCCTCTCTTGAACCGCTTCTGTCAAGCATTATCTATGGCAACGTCTTCTGGAGCATACCGAGAAAGTTGAGTGAACTTGTTGAGGTATTCACTCACTGTCATGCTTCCTTGCTTCAGGTCCCTAAACTCATTCTTCTTCATTTCTACCTTCCCATCAGGTATATGGGAGTGGCGGTAGGCTTCAGAAAACTCAACCCATGTGATGTTCTGGTGGTTCTCATGGGCAGCACAATAGTTCTCCCACCACTCTGCGGCGGTGCCTTCAAGCTAGTGTGTGGCATAGAGCACTATCTCACGGTCGTCACACCGGGTAATGGACAACTTCTTTTCGATTGAGCGCAGCAAGTCATCTGCGTCCATCGCCTCGAAGGAGCTGGAGAATGGTGGTGGATGGGTCCTCAGAAACTCAGCTAGCCTCAACTGAGGGTAAGCTAGTGGCGGTGGCGGCACATCGGCTGCTTGGTTGCTCCGGTTCAGCGCCGTGATCATAGCTGCCATAGTCTGGTTCTGCTGGGCTATCTTCTGTTTTGCATCATGGCATTCATCAGCTGCATATGGGATGCCATATACTGACTCAGACCCTGGTCTACTGAGGCTGCTGGAGGAGGCAGGGGTGGCGGTGTGAAAGGCTCCACTGGCTCATCCTAACTTGCCGAGTGACGGATCTGAACCATCTGCACAAACCTTCCCAAGTTAACAGATAAGGAGAAGAAAGCACACTAGATAAGAGAGAAAAGCACAAAAGACGAGTAAGAGCAAGGGAGAAAGATGGAATGTCCTAATCATGGAAAAGTAGGTTAAACCCAAAAGGATAGATAGCCGAAAAGCTATAAGAAGCAACAATTCCAACAGAGGGTCCTATGACACGACTCAATTGGTACTAGACTTGAGGAGGACCACTCCTAACTTAACTTATGTGGGTGGATGACTCAAAGCGAATAGCGGATCTTGAATCTCCTAGAGCTTCCAGCAATTGATCACGAAGGGCTCGCCCCTATAGAGATTACTAAGGTATGGAGGTCAACTCGAATTCTAAAAAACAAGGTGTCAGATGAGGGTAAGAAACCAGAACCTAAGAACTAGACGAGAAAAGAATAGAACGGGATGAGAACGGACTGGGATAAGCTCAGGGAAGAATAGAATAGATAAGAATAGAATGGAACAAGATGACAGAAGAGCATCTAATAAAATTTATCGGTGGGTTTGTTTTTAGAAAATAAATTTTGAGACTCTTGACTAAAACGACCCCGCTAACTAAGGTTACGTCCTACAGTCGACCTTGCTCTGATACCACCGCTGTCGAGACCCCCGAGGTTCCAAGACCTCGAGCACCCTCTGTGCACACTAAACTAGTCCCAAGATCAGCAGCTAGCTCGCACATATGCAACATAGGTGTCATCAAAACCAAACAATAGGCTAAAGAAGAAGCGGACACAATATACAATAATCAAAAGACCTTACGGTCAAGCTGTTTACAAAGGTTGCCACACGGGCTTACAGCAAAACACAACTCGCAGTGGAACTTAACAAAAAATGGGAGCCAGTCGACAAGCCCATAGGCTATCAAGTGGAGGACGTCCCCTAGTCAGCAAAGTCTTCAACAAAGTCCTTTTCATAGTGCTCGGGGCACCCAGGGTCCTCTTCGGCTGCTGATCAACCAGAGGACATAAAGCCATGAGTACTTTGAATGTACTCAACAAGTCATAGGGAAATGTATGCTGGTAATATTTATGCAAAGCTTGACAAGGATGGCATTACGATTAGTTTGCGGATAACAACATTTAAAGGGAATACGGTAAATAGATTGCAAGCACAAGTTGAAAGATTAATACATAAATAGAAAAGCTCTTTGAAACAGCTCGTGGACACCCTGTCCACAACACAAACCTCTTGTGATCATCCTGATCACTGCCCAGACCACCTTGGTTCAACCACGACCACTTACTTTTTAAGAAAAGTACCCCTTGCGGGATATCACCAGGCATTGTCCATAACCGGGGACATGGCTATTCGAATAGATTTACACTCTACGGAGTTGGTACAGCTTTACCCACAATACACGACCTCTCTAGCTGGTTCGGCACCCGTCGATGCCACTGCCTACTACCTTTGGTAAGCAGCCTAGAGAGCGTGTCAAGACCTTTACAAAGGTCTGTCTTGACTTGGTTTTGCCCTGCTAAGGTTTCGCCTTCCTGGCCTCCTCTTGCGCCAAACAACCACCCAGACAGAACCAAGCTAGAACATCACTAATTAGTTGTTCCAGTCCACCCCATAAATGAACTTGTGGTTGCACAATAAGCACGGATCAATGGCACACAAAGTTTAGTCCTTAGTGGCTACTCAAACGAGACATCTTCATCCCAATGTGCGTATATCACCCCCTTTACTGCACGATCACTCACCCGAGTAAGAAAAGATTCACTTTTTCGGTTCAACCGGCCAAAGGACCACCCTAGTCCTGGCACAACAACTTTTATCAACAGTGGCGCTGCCACAATTCCATAGCTCATTAGACAAGTTTAACATTAAGAAGTCATGAGAAAACGAGACCATCGCAAGCTACAGCAGGACTAAGCATAGTACGCACCCAGGTTGGTATTCAACAATGTCCAACTAAGGTAACCCATCCTACGGATGTCCAATGGTAGATGTCAACATGTGGTTCTCAATTTTTCCAAGGAGTCATACTGTCAAATGGGTGCTTAACTACTCCCCGAAAACTATTTTTATACAACTTTCCATGCATGTTTATGCTAAAACAATATACTATTTGCAACATGGGTTCAACATGATTAATGGTCTATGACTTGCCTTCAAAGAAGAGCTGAGACGCTTTTATCGAACTGCCGGGTCCTGGAACTCTTTGGACACGCCGGAATCTACACGAGCGAAAAGAGCCAAATCAACAAAAACAACGCCGAATAAAGACCAAAGAACTTATCAAACTAGAGCCCGAAGAAAGGTTGCAGAAAATAGATGGAGAAAGGAGTTTGAACCACTAAAGAAGGGGCTCGAACAAAGGAGGATGAGCTCGAGAAGAGAGGTCTAAAGCACAGGGACAACAAGAGAGGTAGTAGAGCTCCCTAGTGCTTTTATAAAGGCTATGGCGCATTCAACACACGCGACGGGGGCAAGTGAGGGAGAGGATGGGGGCAAGTAGGGGAGGCGACAAGAGAGGGAAATGAGTACTGCAGAAGTGACAGCATTTAATGTGATACAACAGCATTTAATGCGCGAAGACTTCCGCTGTAGCAGTGACAGAACGGGAGGAAGAAGAAAGTGGGCAGGGTCTGCCAGGTGGGGCTAGTCAAACTTAGGAAAGTGGTCCCACCAAAGGGGTGGTCGTGACCAAAAGGGTAGTCCTGACCGAGAGGGTGGTCTTTGCAAAAAGACCAAGGGGTGGTCTTTGGAGGAGGAGGAGGAGGTCGTGAGTACAAGGAGATCCTAAGGAGGAGGAGGTCCAAACGACAAGGAGGTCCTGAGGACAAGGAGCTCCAGCACGCAAGATAAACCAACTCGAATTAGTTGAAGTTTGATTAATTCATATCAGATTTTTGAATTTCCAAAATCTCCAAGTTAAGCTTGAACAAAACAACAAAACCAAATGGTTAGTTTTTAAAACTTCGAGTTTTTCCAAAGCTCCGAAAGACTGGAACATTTCACCAAACCACACAACCCGCACAAATCACATGGAACTCTTGTTCCCTCTCTCAATCATTCACTTCACCTTTGCAAGGAGCTTCTCCTTTAACAATGGATGCACAAACAAATCGATTTAAACCAACCCTCTTACAAACAGAACCCAATTGAAAAATGAAGAATTCCCATCACAACCACACATTTCCAACTCCCCTCCAAAAGTGTCAATCCAAAATTGAATATTCATCATGAAAACCTTTCCCACTTTCCAAGTAGGCAGTTTACAAATAAATATCACATAAGCCAAAGGTGAAAATTACTCGACTGTCCAAAACAATCATTTCCTTTTTTTTCTTAACCAGAAAAGACTACGCGCCAACATAAAGCAACTCAATTTGCAACTGGCATCCGCCCTAAACACAAAGCTGAAACAGGATCCAAGCAAGTATTTCACTACTCGAGAAACCATCATTTTTCCTCAATCTTCATTTTAAGTTGACGAGTTCCCTAAAATGCCATCGAAAAATTGCTCATCCCTTGTGTGCCACTCGTTCTCAACTTTAATCCCTTCTTTGCCACTCCGGTCAGTTGACCGTGGATTTGACCGTTGACTTGGACACAAAAAGATGATTTTGCCCCTAAGTGCATTATTTAGGGCTGAGACCTTTAGGGAATTGTTTCACATAGTAATATAGTTCCAAAAATTATGAAATTTTTATGAAAAGTTCTTGACATAGTGTAGATTATTTTTTAGTTTTTATAAGGTTTTAATTGCAACATGCTTTTCTCTAAAAAATCTTTAAATTTTCGGTTGTAACTAGAAAGATTTTTAGAGAAAAACATGTTGCAAATAAAACCCTATAAAAATTACAGAATAATCTACACTATGTCAGGAACTTCCCCTAAAAAATTTCATATTTTTTGGAACTATATTACTATATCAAACAATTCCCTAAAGATCTCAGCATACTTAGGGGCAAAATCGTCTTTTCGTGTCCAAGTCAACGGTCAAATCCACGGTCAACTGACCGGAGTGGCAAAGAAGGGATTAAAGTTGAGAACGAGTGGCATACAAGAGATGATTAATTTTTCGATGGCATTTTAGGGAGCTTGCCAACTTTCAATGGCAAATAAGGAATTAACTCTTCTTTTAAATACTGGGATGCCAAAATCACCGCATAACCCACTAACTCATTCCTCTTAGATTGACAACCTCAAAGCTATGCTCAAACTAAACACAAAATCCACACCTATGTGGAGAGACTTCCAATCCACAATAACATACTCTAGCCAACTCCTCTACTGAAGGAATTACTTTGACAAATTATTTCCAACGCACCTCAATATAGATTTCACCCATAATCACATCACCTCAATCCTTTAAGGATAAACAACTTAAAATTCACAGCACACACTCATTTGCTACACCCTAAGGATTCCATCAACAACCATCATACTATTTAGAATCTATTTTTATTCTACTACTTCTACACATACTTATTGGGTAACCAAGAATTTAGTATAAAACACAAGCCCAATTTCAACAGTAAAGACTCCTACAATGAACTTCTGTTATAAAAGTTAGGGAAATCCTCATATTTGATTACTAAAATTCCTATAGTCCAAACAATATCCTTAGTCGTTAACATCAATAATCCTCACTAATCAATTAACTATCCAAAACGATCAACTTTGCCAATCTTGGACCCTCACTAAACCACACCATTCGATTTCACCTACAAAACCTTGCAAAAACACAATCGTAATACTCTCACTATTTGATAATTTCAATATTCCACCAACATAAACGAATATTTTTGGATCACCATTCACTATAGGTTCTACTAGTTGTAACAACATAATCAGTTTTTGCCCCAAACAACCATTATTCCTTTTTAGATCCAATTTTCTACAAGATTTATATCACGGAATCAATTCATCCTCCAATGATCCTCAACTAACTTGCAACTAAGGTCTCACAACATCATATACTTGACCACTACTAACCAGTTGCTACTATATACTCTATATAGTTTTGTAAAATAAATCGATTATTCATTTCTCAAAAGAAGAGACAAATAAAAACAATTTTCAGCACACAGAAAAAATGTTTACCATTTGCAGTAAACACAAGACTAGAAGAAATAGTCAAATAGCAATGATTTCGGAAAGCAAAAGAGGAGTCTACAGTTGAGGGACAATTCCAAGAAACTCTTATGCGGCAAAACCAGAAAGGTTAACACACTTCAAATAAACTGCAAGTTACAAAACCTGACTCCAATCTCAAATACTTCTACTTCACTATTTCCTTTAACAAAGAAAGTAATTTTTTTATTATAACATCATTTTGCCAGCTCAAACAAGAAGAGATTTTAAGACCAAATCATATGAATCACTTCAGAACCAATTAAGCTTTCTAACACGCCACTTGCTCAAACCAATTTCAGTTACTACAAAAATCATGGAGTCCAAAAGATCACAAATGCAAAACTCAAAACATTTTCATTTAAACAGTATCATGAAGGACAATCGAATTATTTTATTTCTATAAGAATCAACAGCACCATCACAAACCCTTATCGACAGTTTTTTTTAACAACAATATCATATACTCTTACCAAGAATCATCATACCTAATAACCCCATCCTAAAACTTTCCAAAAGAAACACAATAAGTTGATTCATAATATTTTTTGTTATCTTAATAAGATTGCAACACTCAACTTGCTCTAGAGAAAACCTAGTGCACAAGCCGCAATACCAAAACAAAACTCCCTTAACAAGTATATATTAACACATAACAATCTTACAAAACATACAATTATAAATCACTTATTAAATTTCATTCATTCAACTCTTAGTGATCTTAATTCTAATTTTAACACACACCAATTGTACTCTAGATATTTTCATTAACAATTGACAGTTGTATTGATCATGTAAGCAATTATGGTCCTACTTCTATTTGCAAACACATAACCATTTATAAACACAGATTCAACATTTCACCTTATGTTCAGAAATAGGGCAAAATATAATTAATGATTTAATAACACAATTTTCTATAAAACAAGGTTTCATAAATCGATACACCAACATTCATCTAGTCCTTTATACATGTTTCAACAATTTTAGCATGTTAAGAATTAGGTAAATCTAGCAATTATATAAGATCATCAAGTAGACAATTAAAGATGATTTCTAGATTAATATCCACTAAGGAAACACTCAAACACATCCTTAACTTAACCATCACGAACGATTAGATTAACCGAATGAGACCAAATAATCCAATTTATCTAACAAATTTAGCAAATTACTCAATCTTAATGATCATACCAGTTCATCAATATTCCACACTTCTTAACAATTAATAGATTCCAAACAGGTATGGATAGACTCTTATTTAAAATTCATCACGTAACAAATACAAGACAACATCAAATTAATCAATTTCACTTCCAAAGATATTAGTTAAGAATAATTTAGCACCATGCTACTAACCCAACTTGATAACCCATATCATATCAATTAATTTCTTTAATTACAATCTCTCACTTAACCATAACAAGACATCACTAAAGTGGTTTTAACATTTTCTTTCATAAAAGAGAGGCATTGGACCTCAATGCTTAAATTACTCCAAAAGAACTATGTAAGTTCAACACTTCCACATGATAAAAAACTTGCAAATGATTATTTTCGTTATTCAAAATACCCAGTGAAACAACCGGGTCATGTTTTCCAACAAAAAAAACTCTCATGAAACGACCAATCTTGCAAATTAATAGTGTTCATAAGCACCAAAAGCAACTCAAAGTCAGGAAATCAATCATTGCTTTAAGGAACAGATAAAACCAATGGAAACCCAGCAACTGCATTGTAACCACTAACCCAAGAAAATTCATAAACAACAACTGTAACAAAAATAACCAATGCAAACTCAAGAAAGACAACAACCTTCCTAAAGAAACCCATCATCGACACCTTTAACTAGTTTACCCGAGGTAAACACTTCACTATTCTCATACCACGGACGGAGGTACAACTTGACCATGTCTATGGCCACAACCACAATCTCTACCTCTTGACATCGACTACCAACCATAATCAACAACACACAAAAAGTTCAAAGAACCAATATCAACTCATGTATTAGTATTACAACATATCCATAGCGTAAATGTGATACTCATCCCATTCCCATCCTACTATGCACTAGTGTGTCAAATTTTAAGTTAGTTAACCATTAGCAAATTTTAGTTGGTTTTACTAATCCTAAAATAAATTTTAGCAATTTTATATTACCTAACTTGTTAATCTATTCAACATGGACCTAAAACCCGCTCTGATACCAACTGTAACACCCCGGACCGACACTGAGCCCGGAATGCCACCAAAAGGCCCTAACTACTAATTTTAACAGCAATAAACAATAAATTCCAGCAAGCAATATAATACTGAAACCCGTCCATAGATCACAATAACATAAGAATAACAACATGGCAAGTACAATTATTTAAACTCTAGATAGTAATGTAGGTTAACAGTTCAACAATTAAGTAAAAGAGACTATTGAATAAATAAACGAGTTTCAACCAACCATCTAGAATTATTCAATGGCTATCATGTCCTAAAGGAATAAATCATCATGCTAAGGTAAAGTTTTCTCATGGCAAGGGACCAAGTAATTGAGTGTTTGTAGTGTTCCAAGTGCTTTCCCTTCCCAAGTGGAACATGGTCAACGATCACCAAAAAAATAGTAGAGTAAGTGTGAGTCCACAACTCAGCAAGTATAAAGCATAATAGCAAATGAGGCATCATCTTAATAATAATTCATTCCCATTTATCATTATCTCAGTTTCTCATATTTATTCTCATCAGTTTCCATTCACATGTCTCATCATCTCAAATCAATTTTCACTTTTCATGAATGCAATGCAATGTGAGGCTCATGCTCATGTCTCAACTCAACTTCTGCTCATATCGGTATAGTGGAGTGTAACACCTGTCAGTGTTCAGTCATGCCCGCATTCTTTAGGGTGGGGACCAATTGCCGTCCTTCTTCATACAAGGACCTCATTGCCCATATCTTACATATGGCGACCTCATTCCACTCCCGCGGGTCACATCTTTTCATCATGAAAGCTCAACGTGCAATGTAATGATTATTATCTTTCTTCATTAGCAATTGATATAACCAAGATTCTTCCATAATCATCATCAAGTTATCAAAAGCATATGAGCAATGTGAAATAGGCATAATTCATATGAATAATCATGGCAAGTATTCACTTAACCAAATAATAATTTCAAACACTCAAATACTATTCTACCATGCACTTGTCTTTCTAGTTGCGACGATCGGAAGGATTTGAAGGTCACAACAATCCCGAAGCTACTCCGCCTACAGTAACTACCCAAACTCAATACAAGCTACAACAATACAAAACAACACTTAATCGACAACGCTTCTACGTGCTTTCCAATTCCACAACATTCCCTCTTTACCAGACAGTCCCCCTGCTGTCCCGACACTAAAATTGTCACAACTTTCAACTCCCCCATCGTATTATGGTAAACTATACTAGTTCTGGAATCTTTACAAAATCTCCCACAATTTCTTAGTTGTCCACAAATCATGATTAAATCATTTACCCCCCCCCCCCTCGTTTTTAACGCAGAAGACCGTTTTGTCATCTTTTGGATAGCAGCTTTAATATTTTCATATCTATTAATCTACACATACAAATATGGCAAACCATATCATTTTTGGAATCTAAAGAAAGTTATCTATCTCTTTCTATTTATGACCAAAATTTAATTCTGTCATTTACCAAATCAATTTAATAGTTTCCCACGACTGCGTCCAGTAGCAATTGGTTTCTGGACAACATCCTTCACGAGGCTGTAACTTTTTGCTCACTACTCCAATTTTAATGATCCACACCTTCCTCGAAAGCTAACACAATAACCTAGCTTTTTTCTAATTAAACTAAACTCTAATTCTGAGTATAAATACCCCTAATCGTCTCTGCAACATTCTTCCCTAAACCTGACGAGCTTAGACAAAAAAATCATCTACTGTTCCCATTGTCTAAACATTCTAAGAACTGAATAGAGAATAACCTACTGTTCCCATTGTCTAAACATTCTAAGAACTGAATAGAGAATAACCTAGGACAAATCTAGTGGGTTCTGATTGTTACCCTTGGAGACACGAAGCCAAAACACGAATTTTCCGCGACATCCTCTCTTCTTTGTTTCTCTTCTTCTTCTTCCATCGCTTCTTCCTTTCTTCTTTCCCAGTCCTCCCTTCCTGATCCTTGGTAGCACACAAAATCGCAGCAGCAGCACAGAATATCCCTGTAGCAGCACCCGCACAGCATTGCCTTCCTTCCTCTAATCTCTCTCTCTCTCTCTCTCTCTCTCTTTAGCTCTGGTGGTCGACTGTGGGTCGAAGGCCCAAGTTTTAATTCTCCACTCTGAAATCTGAAATGGCAGTGGCAGCGCTGGCAAGGCAGAGATGCAGGGATGTAGCAGGACATGTAGGCTTTCTTGCAAGGCTGCGGTAGGGGGGCATGCAGATGCGTAAGTGGCTAGGGAACATGGAGATGCAATAGGAGAGGCGGCTGTGCAGGGGGAGGGTAGGGGGAAAATGCTAGGGTTTGGGAGCTACCCCTTAGCTCAACTTAAGGGCCGGCCGGTTCCCCCCGTTGGACCAAGAGGCCGTGGGTCGAAGGCCCAAGTTTTAATTCTCCACTCTGAAATCTGAAATTTCACTTTAATTCTAGTTTAATTTCTTTTCTCACTCCTTTAGTTCTCTAAAGTTTAAACAAGATATTACAATAAAGAATCAATAATGGATCCTATCCGATCTTATTTGTTCCATCCCGTTTAGTGTGTGACCCTATAGGTTCATGTGTAATCGTTTGTAACTCGAAAACTCCTTTCAACCCACAAGTCGTTAGCGGTTCCTAGCCGGACATAATGATTCCCCAATACACATAAATGTTATATCGGACGAGCCTTATGCAATATGATCTGCGGTCAGGTCCTCATTACTTACGACTAACTCATATCTCCAAACGACTAGTTCATATTTAGTTACGACCGGTTCATAACTCCTTGCGACCAGTTTGTCAACCAGTTAGTGATCATGTTCGACCAGTTTATGACTAGTCTGTATCTCCATATGACCAGTTCCTATCTGGTCGGACTGAACGACCTGTTTGTGCATTCTCCCTTTGTCTCATGATATCTGGTTGAACAAGTGAGATATTTTATCATCTATAGGCTGTTCAATACTTTCTCGATCAAGTGACGGATAACTTCATGTGGTTTAATCTTAGACCACTAGTGGCATGGCCATGCATTTTCTTTATCCGATCACATCGAGGGGCCCAAAGATATCTCTCCTATTATGTTAGAAGGAGCAAATCTTATATGTGACCAGTCATATTCCTCTGCATGTTTCATAACATACCTAAAAGTTTCATTTATAACTACCCAGTTACAGAATAGCGTTTGGCAACCCCTGAGTGTACTATTACACATGTAGAAAACTATGATGATCTTAGGTCTAAGAATTATACATCATCATTGTTTGAGATCAACTGATGACACATAAAATCATAACAGTATCAATAGTGTCTCAAGGTGGGTCAATCCAACACAATGTTCTCTAACATGTGTTTACATTATTGATTCGATATCCCCATATCTATGACCGGTGAAACATGATCAGCAATCAATACATGTGCTTGTCGATAATTCACTACTGTTCCGACTAGTGACATCCGATTAGGAATCACTACTACAAAATAGGCCATACCAGACACCTCATCTGTGTTGAACTTATACAGACGGTTCCATTTGGAACCGTCTGTGATATGTGCCTCATCACAGACGGTTCTTATTACCAACCGTTTGTGGTACTTCATAGACGGTTAGTAATTAGAACCGTCTATGATAGTTCCTCATCACATTCACAGACGGTTCGTAAGATGAACCGTCTGTGATGAGGACTCCTTATCACAGACGGTTTGGAAATAAACCCGTCTGTGAAGTATCACAGACGGTTCAATTCTATAACCGTCTGTAATATACTAATATCACAGACGGTTCTATCTTGGAACCGTCTGTGATATTATTATCACAGACGGTTCCAAGATAGAACCGTCTGTGATATTTCTTTCCTACCTCTTCGTCTCCCGCGCAATGTGTCTCTTCATCTGACCATGGCACAACCATCTCTTCGTCTCGCACGCCAACGATACATGCGTCTCTTCGTCTCACGTGTCAGTTACTCCTAGTTGTTTATAAGACGGAATAATTCACCGAAGATTAAACTCCCATCGCTCTCTTCGTCTCACGGTTTTGAGTACATACGCGCAGCAATCGCCAAGGTGAGCATGCAGAGCATGACGGCCAGCACCAAGGCGAGGAGGTCGGTGATCACCGCTCTTTCTCACGATGTCGTTGTCGACATTGTCGGCCGTGTGGCCGTGAGCTCTCCTCAACCCATGGAGGACCTATGCAGCCTACGATTAACGTACGTACATATTTATACCTATAAAATACGTACGTACTACTATTTTTTCTAACATCTTGAATTTTGTCTGTACGTATATTGGAGTTGCAAGGCCTTGTACAAGGTGTCCAAGGAACGCGCCGTGGGCAGGCGTGTGGCGCTGGAGCGAGAGGAGGCGATGAAGTGGCAGGACAACGAGAGCTACCTCGCCGTCGTCAACCACCTGGCCGACGCCGGCAACCCGGGGGCTTGTTTCATCGTCGGCCTCAGGCTTGTCTTTGCATCCCAAGACATGCAGCGCGGCCTCATGTTCCTTGAACGGGCGACCGTGGCCGGCCACAAGGTCGCGGCCTACGTGCTCGGTCTCCTCCTCTACACGGCCGGCGAGACGTGCGACGTTGGGAAGCACTACATCAGCCAAGTCGAGGCCGAGGCGACCGGCGGTGGGTGCGAGATGGCCAAGACCAACGGGAGTGCGGGCGTGTGCGAGGCTCGCCGCGGACATTGTCGGCGGCGTGGGGGAAGAAGGCCGCCACGGGTCGGTGCGGGCGCTGTTGGAGGATGGCCACCGGTGCACGAGCACTGGCTGCGGTGTGGAAGGGTGGGACGACTACGTCGTCTTCTGCAGTGACGACTGCAGGATTAGGCATGAGTATGCTAGTTTCTTTGCAAAGGTGTTGGACTATTTGCCATAAAATTTTAGTTTTTTAGGTTTCTAGAAAGGTGGTGTAGCTGGACTATTTTCCAAATTGAATGAATTTTTAATGCACCAAAATATACAGTCCACAAGGACAGGAGCGATTAAAATTCCACGTTGACATCAAAATATACGTACGACAGATTACAAGTCCATAACACATGATTTTATGGAATAAATTAATTACAATGGAGTAATTTCTTAATTAAAATATAGCCCTTCATGATGATCGACGCGCATATAGCTAGCTTCCTCACTGGGTTCTTCCTCGAGCCTGATGTCGTCTCCGAAAGGAGGCAACTCGTCAAATTGATTGTATTCTTCCTCGTCCACTATATTCTCAACTCCGACAATCCTTCTTTTTCCATGAAGAACTACGTGGCGCTTCTTATTTGCCGGGTCGGTTACATAGAAGACTTGAACAACTTGGTTGCTTGATGACGAATTGTTCGTCTTTGTATCCGACACGATCGAGGTCCACGGTAGTGATGCCGTACTTGTCGACCTTCACCTGTGGGAGATGGACCCAACGACACCGAAATAGGGGGATCTTGAAAAGCACGTAGTCGAGCTCCCATATCTCTTCTATTTGCCCATAGAACGAGCTCCTCAGCCCATCGGTACTGAATGCATCTATGCGGACACCGCTGTTCTGGACTGTGCTCTTCCTATCCTAAGCTGCCGTATAAAATGTGTACCCATTTATGTCGTATCCTTGCCATGTGACAATTGTAAATTGTGGCCCTTTTGCCAACTATAGCAGCGTATCATCACTTGATGACCTCCCAGTCATGATTCGCACCTTTAACCTTTCGTTGAACCGACGGTTGTGCTCTCTCGTGATCCAAACCTCCGACCGGTCTGGATTCTGTTGGCGTACCATGTCTTTGTGCTCGTCAATGTACGGGGACACTTGGGTCATGTGTTGCAAGACCGTGAAATGAGCTTGAGCGTACGTATCCAGATCTAGAGTGATTGATTTCCTTCCGATGGTCCCGATACCATCCAGCCTTCCCTCATGACGAGATAGAGGCACACCTATCGGTTCCACCTGAGCCATGTAGTCGACGCAGAACTCAATGACCTCTTCGGTTGCATAACCTTCGATGATCTTGCCTCCGGTCGAGATCGATTTCGTCGTAGGACTTGAGAATTCCCATATACCTCTCGAGCGGTACATATGGCGTAGGAACACAGGACCGCATATCTTTATCTCTTTCACAAGATGAACAATGAGATGGACCATGATATCGAAAAATGACGGAGGGAAATACATCTCAAGATGACATAGAGTCGTCACCACCTCGGCCTGTAGAGCATCTAGTCCTTGGGGATCGATGACCTTCTGAGCAATTGAGTTGAAGAAATAACACAGCCTCAAGATTGCCACTCGGACCTTGTTCGGCAAGATACCCCTAATTGCAACAGGAAGTGTTTGTGTCATCAACACATGACAATCATGAGACTTCATACCAATTAATTTCAAATCTTGCATATAAACAAGTTTCTTAATGTTAACGGAGTAACCAGACGGGACTTTGACACCATGCAAGCTTTGGCACAATTCATTTCTCTCGGCCTTGGACATAGTGTAGCAAGCTGGTGGAAGGTATGTTCGTCCTTTATCGGTCTCTTTCGGTGCTAACTCGGTCCTTATGTTCATATCAACCAAGTCACGTCGTGCGTTAACACCATCCTTTGTTTTGCCACTAATGTTCAGTAAGAGACCAATCAAGCTTTCACATACATTCTTCTCCACGTGCATGACGTCGATGCAGTGACGAACTTCTAAGTGCTCCCAATAAGGCAAGTCCTAAAAAATTGACCGCTTCTTCCAGATGTTCTTCTGACGGATTTTTAATTTACGTCTCTTCCCAAGCACAACATCGATATCCTTAACCATATCATAGACCTCTTTCCCTCTAAAAGCCCTTGGAGCTGAACTGTCCTCCTTATTTCCGTTGAATTGTTTATTCATCTTGCGGTATGGGTGACTCCTGGGAAGGAACCTACGGTGACGCATATACACAGTTTTGCGCAAGTTGTTCAGCCATACACTCTCTGTAGCATCTAAGCAGTGCGGACAGGCTTTGGCTCCTTTCGTACTGAAGCCCGACAGGTTACCAAGGGTAGGAAAATCATTGATAGTGCAAAACAACATGGCGCGTAAAGAGAAGTTCTCTCGTTTGTACGCATCCCATATTTATACCCCTTCGTTCCACAGTGTCACAAGATCATCCAGTAATGGTGCTAGGTACACATCAATATCGTTCCCAGGTTACTTCGGCCCTTGGATAAGTAGTGACATCAAAATGTACTTCCGCTTCATACACAGCCAATGAGGAAAGTTGTACATACATAGATTCACGGGCCAAGTGCTATGTTGGCTGCTCATGTTACCGAAAGGATTCATTCCATCTGTACTCAACCCTAACCTTATGTTAGGTCCGATCGAAGTTTCTCCACTCGGCAGAATCAGTAGGGTGTCTTAGCTTTCCATCTTTCTTACGCTCCTCCGAGTGCCAACGCATCAATCTTGCCTCCTTTCGGTTCACAAATAAACGCTTCAAACGTGGGATCACAGGCAGATACCACAACACCTTAGCAGGAGGTCCTTGCTTCACCTTAGCAGTATTCTTACGCTTGTATCGGGATGCTTTGCACACGGGACATACATGCAAGTCTGCATACTCTTTACGATACAGGATACAATCGTTCGGACATGCATGTATTCTTTCTACTTCCATTCCCAATGGACAAAGAACCTTCTTGGCTTGGTAGGTGGTGCTTTGGGCAACACGTTTCCCTCCGGAAGAATGTCCGCTAGGAGACCTAACAATGCCGTGAAACTCTTGTCGGACCAACAATTGCTCGCCTTCAATTTCAGCGGTTCAAATGCACGGTTGACAACCTTGTGTATTCGACTGCGGCCGGGAACAAATGTTTCCCGAGTCCTCCATTAAGCGCTCGAATTTACAAAACTCTCTCTCTTTGTAGTTTCATACGCATCACGTAGCATCTGATCCAGATTATCATCGTACGACCTATTCTCATCAAAAACACAGTCCACACCCGGCATATCGTTGACTTCCTCGGCGATGTCATCATTATTAACTTCCTCGGCGATGTCGTCATTATTAACTTCCTGTATAATCTGCTCTTCACCGTGGCTGGTCCAACATGTATAGCCTTTTGAAACCCCTTCAATCAAGTGCCCTACGATCTGCGGGGTTGTTAAAAATCTTGATTACATAATCAATGCATGGACGGTATATAAATTTTATCCTTATTCAACATATCCTGCTCCGCAGCTCTTTCAAAAGCAATCACGCCATTAATGTACTCTTCACTCACACGGTTCGCACCGTACATCCAGTTTCGGTCCATCTACTCTACGCACGTAACAATTAGTAGTGTTAAATTATATTAATAAACTGCAAATACGCTACTCCTCCTATTAACCAAATACACTAAAATTGATTAAAGATAAACCTAGAGCAAATATAAAGAGTTAAAGATCATTACCCTCGGAGCTCACGACGAAAATTCCAAATATCCCGCGAGATTCCTCACTGTCCTCTTCTCCTTCAGGCCACAGTGCAATGTGAGACTTAAGTGGACAGGACAAGAGAAGAGCCATAATCGAAATGCACCTCCCCCATAAGCTTATCCCACTCACAAAACATCCACTGCCGAAACAAATAAACACTCATTCACAACACCCAAACCGAGAGCTGCCACCAAAGCCAAGCCTTACAAAGCAAGCATGCAAGCCAAATAGCCATAAGTTGCTAGGGAAACCCACAACCAAGAACAAGGCAAGCAAAATAAACAAGCCTCCTACAGCCAACACAAAGCAAAGCTTCTCTATTCCAAAGAATAGATCGGGCGCTAGGCGAGGTGCATCGGGTCTTGATATTTATAGGGTGGCATATCACGAGCGGTTCTTATTCCCAACCGTCTATGATGTGAATATATCACGACAGTTCCTCTAACTAACCGTCATGTTGAACTTATCTGACGGCTCCATGTTGAACCGTGCGTGATATCCTCCATATCACGAGACGGTTCATAAGTATAACACTTTGTGATATACTCACATCACGAGCGGTTCTTATTATGAACCGTCTGTGATGTGAGTATATCACAGACGGTTCAACATGGAGCCATCTGTATAAGTTCAACATAGACGGCTTTTCATGGAACCGTCTGTGATGATGATATTATCACAGATGGTTCTTCATTGAACCGCTGCGTGATAAAGTCGAGAGAATGTATATGCGCAAATAATTACTAAAATGAATTGCCCGATAATAAATAGACCATATCATCACGATTTATAAAAAGACCATATTGTTTTTACATCACAGACAATAGACTGGTCATATCGTTTTTACATCACAGACGATAAAAAAAAGGATGAGCGATCCTATCTTAGTCTTCAAATCTTCGTACGCCTTCTCGTCGGCTTTAGTGGGCGGGATCGTATTGTCTCACCAAACGCCTCCACCTGTGACCTTGCACGCTCAATTTCCTCTTGTAGATGTTCGGACTCCGTAATCAAGTCCCATATAGCCCAGAGGCCATCAACCCTGGTCTCCATAGTCTCGGCTAGGCGGGCCCGCTCTCCTGCAATGTCGAGGTCGTCCTCGACTCTCTGGGCTGCATCCTCGGTGCGGACCAAATAGTTCCATAGGACAATCTCCACGACGAGGTTTACTCGCGGATCTTTGAGAGCCTCGCCTTTGTCTGCTGGAGGAGGAGCTCCAATCGACCAATGATCGCCGTTATGGTCTTGGTAGATGGGAGGGTCTACAACGGATTGCATTCGAACGGACGCCTTGTTCGCGGCTTGGGCGAGTTGCGACGAGAGAGTGCGAGTACACAACCAAAATGTAGGCGATCACACCGGGGCGAGAGAAAGCCATTTGGAATTTGTGGAGAGAGGGGATGATCAAGGAGGTTCGTGAGAAATCCCTTTGATAAGGGTTGTCTATTTATATAAAAGAAGTAGTAAAGCTGGAGCAAGAGACGAAGAGATGAAGAGATGAAGAGATACTTGCGCGGGAGTCGAAGGGATTGAAAAGCATATCACAGACGGCTCTATTAAAGAACCGTCTGTGATATTACCATATCATAGACGGCTCTATTAAAGAACCGTCTGTGATATGGTATCATCCGTGATATTACCATATCACAGACGGCTCTATTAAAGAACCATCTGTGATATTACCATATCACAAACGGTTCTTTAATAGAGCCGTCTGTGATATCCTTTTTATAAAGAGCCGCACCGCTAGGGTTTTGCTCTTTACTCGTCACTTCCTCTCCTCTAGGGTTCGCCCGTTCACCTCCCCGGTCGTAAGACCCGACGCCGCCGCCCCCGACATCGACGACGCTGCCTCCGCCTCGACGCGCGGCCTCCTCCCCGTGTCGGCCTCCTCCCTCTGCACAGGCCTCCTCCCCGCGCCGTCCTCCTCCCCGTGTCGGCCTCCTCCCCTACACCGGCCTCCTCCACGCGCCATCCTCCTCCCCGTGTCGGCCTCCTCCTCTGCACCGGCCTCCTCCTTGCACCGTGAGTTGTTGTGCGGCATCCTCTCTGTGAGTATTCCTATATTACGATTTGTCCCGGTGGATATATTGACTTTGATAGTCTTTGATAATATGTGAACTGAATCTAGTACTAAAGATATTGCAAATTGATCAGTGGGCTTTGTTGACATGCTCCGTGATGAACTTTGTCTTATACTGAGATTGAATGTGATAGTTAGTTCATTCTTGAGCTCTATTGTATTACTTACTCTTGTCAATTTGATATCTTGTTAATTTGTTACTTTCGGTTGAATGCTAGTTATTCGATTCTTACAGTTCGCTCTGTGATGAACTTTGTCTTATCTTGAGATTGAATGTGATAGTTAAGATCATTTTCATATGATTGAGATCATTTGTGATTAAGCAAAGTATTGTTTAGAGCTCATAGTTTGAATTTATACTACCATATTCATTTAATGAAGAGTATAGACAATAGGATTGAGATGGCAAAGACTTGTTCTTTTGCAACTCTCCTTCGAGCACAAACTACCATCAATCCTTCTTTATATATTACGTTTGTGCATCATTTTCGGTTAAGTTGAGTAAATGCTTGAATCAGTCGATTAGAGCTTACGCATATTGCTTCGTGCATATATAGATAGCAAGTAGCGACATGGCGTCCATGCCGTCTTTGCGCGTCATCGGCGTCGCGAATGCGTTTGGATCTCGAGGAAAGTGAGTGCGTCGCAAGATGGCGAGAGGAACATCGAAAATTCCTCCGAGCCTAATGGCGTCATGGAGGTCAATGCCAATGAGATCCCCGTGAGTCCCCAAAGCGGCGGCGAGATTCGGACCATGTGCGGGATACTTGGAAGAGCAGGTCCCCATCACCACACCGGTGGGACACCGTGTCGGATGTTCGAGAGGCGGTGTGGGATGAAGTTTTAAAATCATTCACTTTCCCAGCTGCGGACGGTAGCGCGTGGAACGGCAGGCGTTGCTCTCGATTGGTAAAGCGTGGAGGACCTTCAAGAGCGTGCTTGTCACAAAGTACGTGAACATGGGTCGAACGCCCTTTATGGCGTATAAATTCTTGTCGCGGGATATATGGGACGCCTTTGTGTAAATGAAGGCGACGCCGAATTTCTTGAGAAAGTGCGGCGCACAAGGCTCTCGGACACGAACACTCACCCCACAAACTTGCACCGCCGGTACGGCTAAAACTGCGCAATGGCGCGGAGGGCGAAACGAAACAAGGCCATTTGCTAAGATCACGACGGGCATGCTCTCTCACAGTTAAGGCGAGGGCATCGATCCACGTCTTGGCGAAATCTCTTTCACAAACCCGAGACGGGATGTGGCCAACCGTGTGATAAATATGTCTTCGAACTACCTAGTTGTTAATAAGTCCATAACTTCATAATGGATATAATAACATGATGACCTCTTGCAGCAAGAATTGAGTTCCGCATGTTCCGAAGGCTCCTTCCAAGCAGACAGGGAGAATGATATACTATCTATGGCTCTGGGAAACAAGGAGCACCCGGGTCGCACGCGAGGCAAAGGGGTTAACGTATCTTGGAGGGATGGATTCCCAGGCGACTCTGCACGTATAGGGCGGGGAAGAGATCCAAGGCGAGTCGACACACAGTTGGAACATGTGCTTACTACAAAATTTGAAGGAAGAGAACGGTGCTTCTTCGCAAAATTTGAAGAAAAGATAGCAAGATTGCGGGACCAAGTGAATCAACTCCTACTCCTCAACCATGCATAAGCCGCCCCGTTGTATTGGGAGCAGTCCTCCTCAACATCGAGTGGCGTCGCGTCCACGCAAAATTATGAACATGATGACGTCCAATTACCTATCGACGACATCAAGGTAATGTACATCTCTGGAATGCTCCAAAGATAGACCTATAGGACGCCTTATCTAATTGCGTATCTTTTTGTAGGAGCCGACGCACTACACGCTCCAAGTGAGGATGGTTGGGATGTCTATTGAGGCTAGGCGTGGGGTGGCATATCCATGCATGGAAGGGATAGTGCAGCACGGTGCCCAGGTGGCGCAGGGTTACGCCAGGGTCCAGGTGGACATGGTACATGACAATTTTAAGGCCGTACCGCTGGAGATTCGCCCGAACGACGACATCAGAACACTAGGGGATGCCGTGTACAGTTTTATCCAGTGGCCCAAGAAGGACATCGCTCGACCTGCGCAGCGCCGCCTCAACCTTTGATGACTCCACCCCAACCATCTCGACACGACCATGCCTCTCCAACAGGACCCAAGAAGGACATCGCCTTGGACCCTGCAGTGCCGCCTCAACCTCTGATGACTCCACTCCAACCATCTCGGCACGACCATGCCTCTCCAACAGGACCCCCCATGACTACACCTCAACCTTCGCTTCAGAAGCCCGCCTCATCGGTTCCCGTGGAGAAGACACCGAATGAACAAAAAAGTGTGTCGCCGTATCGGTTCCCGAGTCATCTCACAGGAAGACGCGTAGTGGGCAAGTCGTTAAGGACAAATCAAAATCGAAGAACATTAAGGCGCTTCCGCCTCCTAACCCTAAGAAATACTCTTTCGGAAGTCCGTTGGCGACCACCGCAGTATTAGCCTATGCTGGATTAGCTTGTCAGAGTTTGCATACCTGGTACTTGCACAAGACCAAAGAGAAAGGGTGCGCTGATGGAATCACTGTCAGATACACGGAGGACTATTTCCTCCACGAGTCGGCCCCCTTCGTCGTGGGCTTCGACGGCTTATTCGACCTATTCAACCTCAAAGCCCTCGATGCCTCACTTCTACGATGCTGGACACTGTAAGTGTGTACAATCAAGTTCTACATTCACGTAATACCGAATATAACAACTCATTGCTTATGTATAGATACATGATTAAAAATGCCCGACGATTGAAAGAACCGGTGGGTTTCCTCGACCCACACGTGGTCTCTGAGCAAACCATCTTGGCATACGCATCCTACGTCGAGAAATACATAACGACAGGATTGCTTGCTCAAAACAACAAGGACTACATAATGGTGCCCTACAACCAGAAGTAAGTGCTTCACTACTTGCTATACAAATTTCATTTGTACTTTATACGCAGCACGAACTTAGGTTTAATGACTCAAGTGACATACATGAATAGGCACCACTGGATCCTTTTAGTCATTACATCAAAGAGGAACCAGGTACTATACCTTGATTCCCTAGTCAAAAAAAGCCATGACTTCACCCTTGTGCAAGGAGTACTCGACAGGTGTGCTCATTTCCTCCATACATAACTCTATTATAGTCTTCCTTCGTTTGAAATGGCCGAGGTTAACTTTTTGGAAACATGTAGGTCGTTCGTCTCCTATATTGCCGAGGGAGGGCTATACAAGGGAACGAACGCCACATTTAATCACAGGACACGATTTCCGGTACGTGCTATAACACAATAATCCTATATCATACTTCGTAATAATGCGTCTCGAACTGACTATACCTATATATGTAATTCTATTTTTGCAGTGCCGCCAGCAAAAAGCAGAAGAATGTGCATTCTACGTTTGCCATCATATGCAGATTCTCATGAGTGCTAAGTTGAAGGATCCCGAGGTTGGTCAATCTCGCAATAATTATTTCCTAACTATAAATTTAAATATATATGCTTACTACTTTACTCTTGCTAGCTACAGGGCTTGAATATAGATTTAGATTCACTCGTTCAGAGAGAGATCTCGGATGTTCGAGGGAGGCTCTGCACCTTCATCATGACGGATATCATCCGCGCCGACGGAGAGTTTCACTACTCCAACATCGCTGAACGACCTTGAATGATTCATTAATTGTAATTCACTTTGAATAGTTGTAATTCAATTGTAACTCTAGCGACAATATTTGATACATATTTGTTTCTAATTGATTTTGAGTTATAAATGATCACTTTGAGTGTCAACGATTGATTCATCTGTAATGTATCTATTTTCTGCCTGCTTGTTTTCAGAGGGCATGGCTAGCAATTCATGAGGCTAGCCGAAAATCAAAAATAAGTTAGTTAGGCTGAAAGAGCTATCACAGACGGTTCATAACTATCACCGTATGTGATATATGGATATCACAGACGGTTCATAATAATCACCGTCTGTGATATATGGATATCACAGACGGTTGGTAAATAGAACCGTCTGTGATATGTGCATATCACAGACGGTTGGTAACTAGAACCATCTGTGTTGTGACGTATCACAGACGGTTGGTCACTAGAACCGTCTGTGATATGTGGATATCACAGACGGTTGGTAACTAGAACCGTCTGTGTTGTGACTTTTCACAGACGGTTTTTTTACCGTCTATGATAACCGCCAGTTATCACAGACGTACAAAAACACATACGGTCCGTCTGTGATGACGGTTTCGAACCGTCTGTGATGACGTTTTCTATAGTAATGAATATATTTAGAATGACATCATATAAGTTAAAGAGCTTTACCAACAAGTCACATACTTGTTAATCTTTATAAATGATAATTCATCCGAAGAATATAATAACATTTATTGTGTAACCCACAAATATAGACGTGATGCAATCATCTCTATGATTGCCTCTAGGGCATATCACTAACATTTTTTCATGGAACCAAAAAGGGCATCAAACTATTAGCTATGTAACACCCCTGCCCAACACTAAGCCCAGAATGTCACCTAAATTATTCTCACTAACAATTTAAACCATATTTAAACAATAATCTCATCAAGCAATATATGGAATAAACCCCACAATGGGTCACCTATCAACAAACACAACAAATTAAATACATAAAGGATTAAATTTCACAGCTTGGTCACTCGTGCCAAGAATGCTCAGGTCACATGCGCCTAAGAAGAGCTCGAGTCACACGCGCTCGAGAAACGCCGAAACCATGCTCCTGGTGACATGGCATGGCAATAAATACTAATCAAACTAATATTAAACCAACCAAAGTTCAACTCATTAAACTAAAGATAATCAAGCCTAACAATCAATTCAAAATGAAAATATCTTGTCTCTAGATTTAGTGAAAGCAACTAAATAAATAATGTATGTGTAATGATTGCATGTGATGTACATATGCTACTCCATCCAATGCATGATGCCTTCAACGATCACATAAAAATAACAACAAAGCAAGAGTGAGTCCAAGAATCAGCAAGTATATAATAAAACAATCAGCTTATCATTCATTTTAACCATTATCATCAGCATTCACATATTCGATTATCATCTTTCATGTGGTCATTTAATCTCATCATTTACATACTTAATTGCCATTATCATCTTCCATGTATGCAATACTTATTTATGCAACATGTCCACATGCACCTCTCATAGCTTATACCAGCATAGCGGAGTGTTCATCCATCGATGAACCACTCTTCCCCCATCTTCTTTAGGACAGGGTCCTTGCATCTATAGGATTTTATGTAGAGCTCTCTGGACTAGTCATATAACTTTCTCACGGATCTCACTGGAATAGTTACATGATTTTATCACCGACCTAGCTTATGCAATCCTGTCATGATGAATGCAATTGATGCAATATTTTCCATTATTCATTATCATGATCCATCATCATCATTACCACATCCTCACCATGGTCATTTCATCATCATTATCATACCACCACTATTATCATGTCATCATTAATATCATGGCATTTAAATAAGCATAACCAAAGCATAATTTAATATCATGGCAATAATTGTAAAGATAGGAGCAAACAAACCGACGTCTACTGCTTTACCATACACTTGTCTTTTAACCACGAAAGCTATAACGATGGAAAGGAGTCACCGAACTTGAAGGAACAGTCCCTGGACAAAACTAATAATCCACCTCAAAAACATACCACAATAGTACACGAACATCAAACAACTCAACATCGCTTCTACGCACAAACCCGACACAATTAACCCATCTTCAATGGACAACCTACCAGTTGTCATGTGATCAAATATTCATAACTTTTACTCCACTATCCAAATATAGCAAACTCTATATTTTATGGAATCTACACAAAAGTTTCTAAACATTCCTAGTTATACAAATTCTCTGATTATGACATCAAAATCCCTGATTTCACCCCGAAGGTCAATCTAGAACTTTACAAAATAGAAAACTTCACAATTATATATATATATATATATATATATATATATATATATATATATATATATATATATATATATATATATATTGATAGCATAATAGCACTCATGTCATAGCTTATTCGCACTGGCGTAGCCTTGGCCACGCTGCGCGTAGCCTAGCAGCCCATGCTTGCCCCAGGCTACGCATGATGCGCCAGCACCCGCGTCACCCTCTCTAGATCGGCAATAAAACCCTTCTACGTGCATTAAAATGGCAATAAAACCCTCATGCATGCCAGCACCTGCTCGAGTTCGGTAGTAAAACCCTTGCGCTTGAGAAAACCCTCCCGCGCACATCAAAATGGCAGTAAAACCCTCACGAGCGCTAGCACCCCACTCGAGTTCGGTAGTAAACACGCGGGCCCGCATCAAATAATAAGCTGTAAAAAGTTTCTTGGTGCCATTCTAAATTGACAGTAAAAACCTACCAACATGCAAAATGGCGGTGTAAATTTGCCAATAGTATGATCGCACGTCACCCCTGTGTCGTTATAAAAAAGGATTTACTGCCATTTAGGTGAGGAAGATGGGACCATGATATTCGGCGTGCTGGGTTTTACTGCGAAAAATGATGACACATTGCTGATCTGGTAAATGTTATCGTTTGCTGTAAATGATACCTATTATTACTTCGAAAGGCATGTCATGCCAGTAAGATCTCAAAATAACCCTTGAGAGTCTATGCGTAATTAGATAAAAGGGGATACGCGAAAACAGTCTACCGATTTTGTTGTCTTGCTGCGGCTGTTCAAACGTGAGATAAGGACTGCACTTAATAGTTACTAGTTACGGAGTACTACTGCTAGGATTATTTTAAATGGGATTTGTTAGTACTGCATGCTTGGCTGGTTTGGTCGGCTTATTTAATTGAGATTACTTTGAGTATTTAATTGGAGATGCACACTGCTTTGATTTTTCTAATTGGAGATGCATGCACACTTTTGATTATTTTATTTGGGGTAGTTAGGAGAGAGGTTAGATAGTGCTGCATGCAGGCTTGATTAGGAAAAAAAATATTAATTGATAGGGCTGCATGTGCTTCATTAATTAGATTAGTAGTGAAGAGAGAGAATTAAAGTGCTGATTTAGGGTGCATTTGGTTGGACGTATCAGGCTGAATGGGATCATCCCGTCCGGGAAATGAGTATGTTTAGGCGTTTGGTTGGTTGAATGGCACCAAACCATCCGGGATGAGATGGTTAAAGAAATTAGAATATTCCCTCAATATGTTGTATCATCCCGTTCGAAAAAAAACGTCGAACCACGTGGTTCACCTTCTCTCCTGTGAAATTTTGGCATGACTGTGCCTTTGCTTGGTGACGTGACGGCTAACTATTGGTTGCAATTAATGCATCAATAGTTTGATTTACGAGCTTTAAATGATCATATTTTCTAAACCGAGTATCTGATTTGCGATCCGATTGAACCTGTTGTGTTTCTTGTCATTTTATCAACAAAACAAGACCACTATTGGCTTATTTTAGTGCAAAAAAGAATATATATATCATGCAAACCCCACGTGTCATAGAAAAGAATAAAGTTATTATTTTATTGGATTTAAAGTTGGAATTATTTTTATTAAGTTCAAAATAATTCTAGGAATTTTTGTGAATTTTTCTAGAATTGTTGGAATTTTTTTCCTATTTTATAGAGCCCGGGTCTGTTTGGACCGTCCGATCAGAATCAAACGGTCCGATTCCGATGAGACGTTCGGACCGTTCGAATGTCTCCTCTGTCTGGGCCGTCTGATTGAATTCGGATGGTCCGATCGGAGGAGATGTTCGGACAGTCCGAAAGTCTCCTTCGATCGGATCGTCCGATTCCAATCGGACGGTCCGAACAGACCCGGGCTCTATAAATAGCCAAAAAATAGCAAAAAAATCCAAAAAAAATCTAGAAAAATTCACAAAAATTCGTAGAATTATTTTTAACTTAATAAAAATAATTTTAACTTTAAATCCAATAAAATAATAACTTTATTAATTTTTATGACACGTGGAGCCCGCATGATATATATTCTTTTTTGCACTAAAATATTTTATTAATTTTTTATGTAATTTTCTTGAGAAAGGAAGAAAATAAAAGAAAAAAATTATTGTCATCCAAATACAACCTCATTCATCAAACCAAACACCATCTTGAACCATCCAGGACCATCCTATCCAAGCAACCTAACAAAATTATGTATTATCTTATCCCACCAACCAAACACCATATTTATATCATCTCATCCAGGATCATCCCATCCATCCTATACCATCTCATCCCATTCACCCTGATTCACCCAACCAAACGCACCCTTATTAGTTAACTAGTTTTGTCCTATAGCATTGCATGCATGCTTGAACAGTAAACATGAGGTTTTTCTAGAGTAGTTAGCTAGTGCTGCATGCTTCATATATATGTGTTTCTTTGGGAATACGCTAGAGAGAGTAGCGAATTATATCTGCTTCTAGTTTTGTATTTGGTCCAATATTGCTATCTTAGAATGCTTGCTAAATTTATTCAGGTGGGGGATTGGTCCCGGGGGCAGCACCCTCTTCACATCCACTGTTCTCACGCGGTTAAGGCAAGTACCATGATGGATAGTATTAATATGAATGTGTGGCATTGTTTGCTAATACTATGAGTATATGTGTTGTTCATGGTTGCTAAGATTTTATGAAAGTTAATACTCATGATTCCTAGTGTGATGAATTATGTGCTATTCATGAATGCTTGTAGTATGAATAGGTTTATTCATACGCGATGGGGTTGCGAATGCATAATTATGATGATTTAAGATTTCATTCATATGCATCATGATGGTATATTGAAGACTTGGTCATGTGATGACCAAGCAATTGTTGAGGTCCCCATCATGAATATGACGGGCTAAAGGTCTCCATGCTCATGGAGCATTGGCTTAGGTCCTCATACTTGTGGAGTATGGGCAATGGTCCCTGTGCTAGATGGCACAGGCATGGGTGTGCATTGACGAATGCACGCTCTCAATTACCGGTAAAATGCAAAAGAGAAAGAGAAAGATAAAGTACATTTTGAGCAAACTGCATAGCATGAGAATGTAATATATTTGGTGTATAGTTTTGTGGTTAATGGTTGATGAATTACAATTATGTATGTTGTTGATGCCATGTATTGTACTTGCTGAGTCTTTGGACTCACTCTTGCTTTTGTTTTGCTTTTAGGTACCACTTGCAAAAACGGCATGCATGGGAGGGGGGTAGGCTCATCTTGGATTCACTCACTACCACACGTTTTTTAAAGTTGAATTTTTAGATCGTACCTTAATAATAAGCGAACTGCTTAAGGACTTATTATGGTTATGCCGCTTGCATTGGATTATTTGTAATAATGAGAATAGCCTATTTTGGATATCCTTGTTTATGCTTTAGTTGATTAGCATATTTTGAACGCTTTGATGAATTCTGGATCTTAGAATATTGTCTTTGATATATATGATTGTTGGAACCTCCGGTATAGTTAGCTATACAAAGGAGGTTCGGTCGAAATTTAGAATTATGTCTTGTGCTTAAATTGGTTACCATGTTTAATTAGTAGCATTCTAGGCTTTTCTTGGGCTGGGGTGTTATAGTTTGTATCAGAGTGGGTTGTAGGTCTGTGGTTCATGAAATATTAATTTTGACACACTAAGCACAGTAGGTGGGATTGGGTTTTTGCATTGCATATACGCTTCCGTTGTTTATCGTAGTTGGATGTGTGTTTAATGTTTGAATTTATGCTTGTTTGTGTTGTTTAGCAATGGCTAGGGGAAGAGGTCGTGGTCGTGGTCGTGGTCGGCAGGTCTTTGGTCGAGGCAGCAATGCCCCGCCGATGTTCGAACCGTGGTGGGAAGCTAGTTCCGTGGGATCGGAAGAGGAGGTCGCTTCCGCGGTTCAGGGGAACCAGGCTCCACCAGTTGTACCTGCTACCGCCCCTGTGGTGCTTCCTACGGCGGTACCTGTGGTGGTTGCTATGGGACTGCATCAGTGGAATGCCCTGCGGCTGGATACCTTTGATGGGCTGGGCACACCAGTTGACGCTGTTAATTGGCTGCGGCACATAGAGAGGCACTTGGGAGCGCTGGGATTGACTTCGGAGCTAAGGGCTCAGTTCGTTGCCTTCCAGCTGAAGGGGCAGGCGGATCTCTGGTGGGAAGGAGTCCTGTCAGCCAGAACCATTGCTCATGGACCAGCAACTTGGGAGCTGTTTGTGGAGCAGTGTAGGGAAACGGGTAGGCTACACTAGCGCAAATTAAAAAATTCTACCCGTAAACCAAGATCACTTCAGTTATAGATCACGGTCTTACCACTAGACGCCAGCAGTGCGGAAGTTGATGCAACGCGTCGAGGCGATGTAGTCGTACCAAGTTGATGCGATGCGTCGGGCGAGTAGTCGTACTACTTCCTCGTCCTCGTCGTGGCGTCCCACGTCTGACTCCTTTCTTGTAGTTCGTCCCAACGCCACGATCACGGCGCCTTCAAAGGTATCCACACGTGCGGGAGGAAGCGGCGCCGCTGGACTACTAGATCCGCGCGAGCGACTAGGGCGTGGGAGGGTGGCGGCGGGGTTTGGGGATGTCACGAAAAACTCAACCCTCAACCGCGCACCGCCTCCTTTATAGACGTCCTTATAATGGGCTTCTACGAATAGAGGCCCATTAAGACTCAATGCCGATCTAATTCGGATCCAATCCGAATTAGGATTCACCTTAAGTGTGTGACCTATGGTTCACATATGTTTAGACATGACGCGAGTACACATACTTGGTCAATAGTTGGTAGCGCCTCTAGCAAGACGTGCCAACTCCTAAACATACGTAAAGATCATATCGGACGAACCATCACAACGTTATGTACATGCCAATCCCTTTGCCTCACGATATTCGGTCGAGCTCCAAGCGACCACTCTTTCTCGATCCCGTGATCCGAATCCCTTACTAGGTTAACTCTTAACCTTAAGTAGCATGGTCATGCATTTGGATCCGATCACTCGAGGCCCAGAGATATCTCTCTCGGTGAGAGGGGCAAATCCCATCTCGTGACCATGCCTCGCAAAGATGCTTCATGACAAACCCGAAAGCTACCTTTATAACTACCCGATTCACGAGTAGCGTTTGATAGCCCCTAAGTAGGTCGATTCACAACTCAAGTACATGCGACAATCTCGGGTCTAAGGACAAGGCGTACACATTGTGTAGAGAGAACCATAAGAATAATTACTATGTCTCATGTTGGGTCGGTCCAACCCCATGTTCTAAACATGTGTCCACATTATTGGTTTGACATCTCCATGTCTATGACCATGAAACATGGTCATCAACCGATACATGTGCTAATCCATCATTCACGTGTGTCCTCACATGAACTCCGACTAGGGACAACTTTAGAATAACCATACAAGTAAAGAGTTTCACAAACAAGTCACATACTTGTTAATCAACACAAAGGCAATATTCAAGGAACATTTATTAAATCATGGATACAATGAAATATCATCATCAATATGATTGCCTCTAGGGCATATCTCCAACATCTCCCACTTGCACTAGAGTCAATCTAGAAGATATCTAATACCCATAGCTCTTGTGTGCGCCTCATGCTTAGGGTGTGGGAGGCTTCACAAAGGATCTCAAACATTCAAATCCGTGTGTATTTTGCATATCTTTAAATCTCCTCGATTAAGGATCTCTCGAATGAGATGAAACCGCCGATATGTGTTTGTTCTTTTGGTGATTCGTCGGCTCCTTGGCTTGCGCAATGGTCCCACTTGTTATCACAAGAAAGATCCGCAGGATCGCACGCACTAGGAACCACACCTAGTTCGATTATGAACTTCCTTATCCAAACACCTTCTTTTCTTTGCTTGAAGCCGCAATGTACTCGGCCTCCGTTGTAGAGTCGACATGATCTCCCGCTTGGAACTATTCCAACTTACCGCACCACCGTTCAAAGGAACACAAAACCCGATTGCGATTTGTAATCATCTTTGTCGGTTTGGAAGCTTGCATCGGTGTAACCATTTACAACGAGCTCTTCCTCACCTCCGTAGACTAGGAACACATCCTTAATTCTTCTCAAATACTTGAGGATGTTTTTAACCGATGTCCAGTGACTCTCACCTGGATCAGCCTGGTATCTGCTCGTAACACTTAGAGCATAGGAAACATCTGGCGAGTACATATCATAGCATACATGATAGATCCAATGGCGAAGCATATGGAATCTTACTCATGCGATCTCGCTCATCGCTTGTCGAAGGACACCGAGTCTTGCCAAGATTTATGCCATGAGACATGGGCAAGAACCCTTTCTTTGCCTCCTCCATGTTGAACCGTTTCAACACTTTGTCAATGTAAGTACTCTGGCTTAATCCTATTAGCCTTTTGATCTATCTCTATAGATCTTAATACCCAAAATATATGCCGCTTCCCTAAGTCCTTCATTGAGAAACTATTTTTGGTGAGGTCTTAACGGACTCGAGCATAGGAATATCATTTCCAATCAGTAATATTTCATCTACATATAAGATTAGAAATACGAGTGAGCTCCCACTTGTCTTCTTGTAAACACAAGATTCTTCTTCGTTTTTGATGAAGTCAAACCCTTTGACTACTTCATCAAAACGAATGTTCCAACTCCGAGATGCTTGCTTCAATCCATAAATGGATTTTTGAAGTTTGCATACTTTTCTAGCATTGTTTGGATCGACAAAACCCTCGGGTTGTATCATATACACGTCCTCGGTTAAATTTCCATTAAGGAAAGCCGTTTTGACATCCATCTGCCATATCTCATAGTCGAAATATGCAGCAATAGCTAGAATGATCCGTATTGATTTAAGCATCGCTACAGGCGAGAAAGTCTCATCGTAGTCAACTCCTTGAACTTGTCGAAAACCTTTTGCGACAAGTCGAGCTTTATGGATATGAACATTTCCATCCATATCAATCTTCCTTTTATAGATCCATTTGCACTCTATGGTTTTAACACCATCAAAGGGTCAACCAAATTCCAAACTTGATTGTCTCCCATGGATGCTATCTCGGATCTCATGGCACTATGCCATTTCTCGATGCTGGTCCATCATTGCTTCCGCATAGGTCGTAGGCTCATCATTGTCTAACAATAACATGTCTCGCGCATTGCGAGCCTTCCGACCTTCGTGGTGGTGGTGCTTCCTTTGCCATGGGTTCCTCAACTTGTTACGCCACATGGGCATCATTCGTCGAGTCTTCCCGATTGGTTCATCTTGAACTTCTTCAAGCCGCACCGTTCTTCCACTTGTCTCCTGTTGAGAAACTCTTTCTCTAGGAAAACACCACTTGAGCGACAAACACTTTGCCCTCTAGTCGGTTGTAGAAGTAATATCCAAAGGTTTCCTTCGGATATCCCACTTAAAATGCATTTATCCGACTTGGGTGTGAGCTTGTCCGATCAGTAGTCGCTGACAAACGCCTCACATCCCCAAATCTTTAGAAAAGACAAACGTGACTCTTCCTACCCATATCTCATATGGTGTCTTAACTACGGATTTAGACGGTACCTATTAAGTGTGAAAGCTGCCGTTTCTAGAGCGTAACCCCAAAGGATAATGGTAAATCTGATCGCTCATCATCGATCGAACCATGTCCAACAAGGTCCGACACGCCGCTCGGATACCCGTTTCTTTGAGGCGTTCCGGCGGTGTTAGCGTGGAACAATTCCGCAACTCTTGGATGATTGCTAAATTCATGACTCAAATACTCGCCACCACGATCGATCGCGGGCCTTAATTTTCTTGGCACGTTGATTTTCAACCTCATTCGGAACTCTTTGAACTTTTCAAAAGTTTCGGACTTATGCTTCATTAAGTAGACATAGCCATATCTACTAAAATCATCGGTGAAAGTTATGAAGTAATGAAATCCACCTCTAGCGATCGTGCTCATTGGTCCACATACATCGGTATGTATGATTTCCAACAAGTCCGCGCCTCTCAAAAGAACCTTTGAAAGGTGATTTGGTCATCTTACCAAGCAAACAAGCTTCACATGTCTCGTATGATTCAAAATCAAACGAAGTTAGAAGACCATCGACATGGAGCTTCTTCATGCGCTTTTCACTTATGTGACCCAAACGACAATGCCAAACATAGGTGGGATTCAAATCATTAGGTCGAAGTCTTTTAGCATTTATGTTAAAGATAGGCGCATCATCAAGATTTAAAATAAATAACCCATTCACAATGGGCTAAAAGCCATAAACATTCCATTTTTAGAGATCAAACAACCATTGTCTTTACTTGCAAATGAATAACCATCTCTCATCAAACATGAGGGGATAAAATGTTTCGACTCATACTAGGAACATAATAACAATTATTCAATTCCATAATAAATCTTGAAGGAAGCTGAAGTTGCATGGTGTCGACGGTCAACGCGGCAACCCTTGCTTTATTTCCGACGAAAATCAACTTCACCTCTTGCGACTCCTCTACTTCTTATTAGCCCACGCATCGAGTTGCAAATGTGAGCAACCGATCCGGTATCAAATACCCAAGAGTTAATAGGAGAATCTGCGAGAAAATGTCTAAAACATTTATGACAAGTGTACCATGGGTGGAAGTCTTACTTCGACCTTCTTCTTGCATTCATCGGAATCCATGTACTTCTTGCGCTTTCTCTTCCAGTGGCGCTTTACAATAGAAGCATAATGTCTCGACTCGAGTCCAAAGATTAGGCTTAGGCGTTGGCCGAGATCATATCTTTAACCTTGCCCTTATTCTTTGCCATGGCTTCTTACCCTTTTCTTGAAGCTAGACTTGTTCTCACAGGCCATCACATGGCTAGGCCACGTGATACTTCTTAATGTCACTCTCTCTGCTTTGAGCATCCCACAAAGCTCATTAAGGCCCTTATCCGCCCCATGCATATGGTAGTTCGAAATGAAATCAGTTGCCAACTCTTGGCCAATTGGAAAACCAAGTTTATCCAAAGTCCGATCAGTAACCAACCATTTTGATCACATGTGGGCCTCTGGTGCACCTTACATTAACTTGCATTCCGAAAAGCCTTAGAGACATTGAACCGCTCGGTCTGGCACGTGTGCGGAACATGTCCTTAAGCGCTATGATCATATCATACGCTTCCCGATCCTCAAACCGCTTTTGAAGGTCGGTTCCATGCATGCAAGCATAAGACAACTAATCTCAAGAGAGTCATCACATGCTTTCTTGTAGGCATTTTTAACAAGCAGCAGACGCATTGTTAGCGAGTTCTTACGGGATTGGGGTGTCGAGCGTTTTCCTTTTATCCGCCACGAGAACAATTCTCGAGTTACGGACCCATCGAATAGTTTTAGAGGACCCCAATTTATTTGGCTTGTAATGCTTAACCAACCACGGTCCTAGCATCACAAATCAAATAAATTGATCCTCGAGATATGTATACTTCCCAGAAAGCAGTATACACACCCTGTTACAAAATTAGACATCAACTCCATTCCAAACATAGAGTCCAAACACCACACTACCAAACGGAAGATAAACAAATAGTAGAGTTATTACAGACAAAGGCCGATAGGCCAAGATACACAAATAAACAAGAACGACAGCGGAAGCAAAAGTGCCATAAGATGGCTATAAACAAAGCCAATCAGCGTGCCTCCAACCCACAAGGCATCTGACCGGACCGCCAAGTCTAGTCGTCCACGAAACGGCAACACAGCTCACAGAAGTGAGGCCCTTGGGGCTCACCTTCTTCCTCTGCAACAAAAACATTAAGCAAAGCACACAGTACAAAGATTGTCTTTGTACCCGCAAGACTGACGTGTGAACTAGCAGACCTATTCATATGCTACATGCAGGTTTGTTTAGTGGAGGCCATATGTTTCATTTGCATAAAGCCAATTTTCATTTGCAATAATATAATACAGTTTGAAGGCAGGTTTGCAATTCATTTTTACTGTTGAAATAACTGCGAAATAAAGATAGATACAAGTAACCACCTGGAAGTGACTATCCCAATAGTCACCACAACATAGCACGAATCCCCAGATTCGTACCACCCATCAAGTTTTAATTTAAATGTTGTAGTCTAGTTCTTGGGGGGCGTATCCGAGCGTGTCCATAACCTAGGACGAGGCTATTCGAATAGTTTTAACCTGCGCAGGTGTACCAATGTACCCACACTTGGCATCGCCTTTAAGCCAAAGCACACTTCCAAGGTATCTTTGCACACTAAGTCCTCGAGACTTTTTCCAATATTGTGTATTAACTACGAGCGCTCGTATGGATAGAAATCCATACGCTTACATGGTAAAGCCGAAAAGACAACTACCCACTCGGGATAAAGCTTTTGGACAACTACCATGCTCCCACCTCCATCCCTCCTGCGACCTCCTGCGACCCGAGTCAATACACGCCAAAGTACTAGGTCAAGAGAGGTCCCATATACTCTAGTGTGGTTAGCACGCAAAATGCTCGAGACGGTGGCGCAAGTAACTCGGTCCTTAATCGACTAGGGCACCTTTCGGTCACACCCAACAGATCACACCACTTACCATTGTGCCCAAGTCTAAATCATTTTTGTTTTCATTTTTAATTTTGCAAATAAACATAGCAAAAATGCTGAAACATAAAGTTGTAGTAAATTTTGTGTGATCAAGGTTACCGACTAAAGTCGATAACCGCCCAGTTCTACCGATAGCTAAGCATGTCTAAGCAATTTGACCCGGATCTACTAAGTGACAAGAGATCATCCAGCGACCTCTAATCACAGCAAATAACCTAGGCTCAGGTAGTAGAGATCAATATTTTGACTACAGGATATGCAGCTACGGATTTAACTAATCAATTTAACACAAATTAAGCAATGCATACATACAGCTGAAACAAAATATTAGACTTTAAAATCTGGGATTATCATGATCAAACCGCTTGCCCTGGCTGCTGTTGCTCAATTTGTTGCGGAGGGTCGTTCTCAGGGTTACCGCAAATGTCGAATCCTAACGATTGAACAAAACAAATAATAAGAAACGAATAACACCGACAAAACTCAAACATCAAACACAAACACCAATTTATACACAGAGGCTAGACCATCACAAAAGGAGTAACAAATAAGCACAGAGATGCTTCAAAAGACATGCTTTGGTGATAGATCTATCCACTCACTTATTTATTAGGCTAACCACAAAATCAATCTTCTTATATGATTTAAACTTTGGACAGACTTTGATGGTGATTGTGTGCACATCTATTATTTAATCATCAAGTTAACACATCAAAAACAACTATTATTAGTTGAGTTCACAGAACCTACAAGAAGCTATTAACAACAATAACTAGTCAAGTATCCAACTATGAGATGCTAAACAAAATTCTAATTGAATTTAGGCTAGAATAAAATTCGGCTACTAACACACCTAAGTATCACATCATCATAAGAAAGGTTATCACAATTCAGATGCTACTACACCAAATCTTAATGTACTGATAAAGCAAAAGTACAGAGACAATAACATGATCAGCTAACTATCCCTAATGATCAAACATGACAACAAGAGCTTTGAACTTAAAGATACTAACTAAATGATTTCATGCTAACCTCTACAACAAACGGGAGTCATCCAACACTAAACAAGGATCCAAAGCATGAGTATGAAACTAAAATCTAATTCTTGACAACGAAACGACAACAGAAATAATTACAGAGAACAACACTAAAACTTTCAAACTCCCAAAACCAAAATGATCATGCATGAGAGTGAACTAAAGAACATTCCTAATCATGATTAGAAACTAAAGAACTGGTTTTGAAGGAGTGGGCCCAGCGACAGAGAAAGCAGAGAAGAACACACCGAAGAACGAGAGGCTCGGGCCGCTCTCGACTGAACTTGCCGCCGCGAGAAGTGGCGGCGGGTGTCGCGACGGCCAAAATGGGTCGCCAGAGGTCACGAAGCTAAGGGTGGTCGCGGGTTGGTCGGAGAAGACGGTGGCGGCGCGGCGACGAGCACGCGGCGGCGGTGGGGTGACAAGGTGCGGCGCACGCAGAGGAAGACAATGAAATTTAGCGCGCGCATGAGCATCGGCGAGGCTCGAGAACTCACCGGTGAGCTTGGCGACGACGGAGAGGCACGAGTGGCTCGGCGACGAGAGCCCGCGGCGCAAGGCGGTCAACGGTGGCGAGAGCACAGGGTGAGCGAGGGGCGTGTGAGAGAGTGGAAAAGAAAGGTGGAGTCCGGTGATGCTCACCGAGCAAGGAATCGAGTTGGAGCTCACCGGAGAAGATCTGATGGCGGAAGAGGCGGTTTCGGCGGACTTGGAGAAGAAAGCCCACGCGCAGCTTCACGCACGATGAAATCCGAAATTCCTTGAGGGGTTTACTTCCCAAGGAGTTGGAACACCGTGACGCGGCGCGATGGCCGGAGCTCACCGGCGGCCGAACGCTTCGGGCGTCGCGGCGACGCTCACGGCTCTGAGCTCGGTGGAGAAGAAAGGCAATGGAGACAGCAGTAGGGAAAACCCTCGTTGGCTTTTGTAGGAGTAGGCGGAGGCGGCGAGGTGAGGCGGTGGGCGGTGAAAAGACCGGTGAGGCGAGGTGGCAGCGTGCATGCAGGCGGCGAGCCGGCGAGAGCGCGCGGGCGAGCGTTGCGCTGGAGCTGGCGTAACGTCGTGGCGGAAATAGCCTGCAGGTGGGACCGCCCTGTCAGCGACTGACGAAGCGGTGCGAACCGGTGGTTTGACTCGATCAGTATCGCACCGACCGTTGGATCTGAGATGGGCGGTCGAGATTCTGTATGCATTGGACAGTCGGTTGCGCGCGCGAATGTGGATCGTTCGATTTGCATCGGACGGTCACGATCGATTGGACTCGGGCGGTGCGATTAGTTGACGCGACCGAGCCAAGTGGTGCGGTCGGATTTTTGAGTCGGGCTCGGGATCGAGCCCGACAAACAGTGATTTCGATTTTGAGTTTGAAAAGCTGAGAGAGTTTGGGGAATTTTAGAGATAGTTCCCGAGCTCCAAAAATTCCGAAATTTTTATGGTAGCTACTTGAGACAGAGATCAACATTGCATAAATTTTCCAGAACTTTTTATGCAATGAAAAGTTCTGCAGAAAATTCACAAGCATGCTGACCAAGGGTTTGACCAGATTTTCAACTAGTTTGACTTGGCCATTTGAAATAGCAAATAAAATCTAAAAATTGTGAAATAATTCAGGGAGGTAGATAGGATGATCAAGATGCTAAGAAAAATATTCCTAGGGGATGATCACAAGTTTGAAGGCTAAGAATTTGCTGACAACAATTTCCATTCACAAGAATTTAATTCTAGAAAATGGAAATTGCTGAGGAAAAATGTAGAAACTTTCAAATGACTTGAAGAGACAACAAAAGTTTTTATTTCTCCTCAAAATTTTACATTTGAAATACAAACCCTAAGTTAGGGCTGTTACAAATCTCCCCCCCTTACAGGAATCTCGCCCCGAGATTCTGATCACTGGGAGAAGAAGGATGGGTAATCTGCTCGGAGGCGATCTTCCCGCTCCCAAGTGGCTTCATCCTCGGCGTGGTTTGACCACTGAACTTTAAGGAACTTGATCACACGGTTCCTTGTTCTGCGTTCAGCTTCTTCGAGAATCTGAGCGGGGCGCTCGCGATAAGACGATCTTCTGCACATCGATATTTTCCAATGGTGTTTCTCAACCGGAACACGGAGGCACTTCTTCAATTGCGACACATGGAAAACATCATGCACCCCCTCAAGTGTAGCCGGCAACTCAAGCGGTATGCAACAGCTCCACTTTCTTGATGACGCGATAAGGCCCGGACATACCGAGGAGCCAATTTGCCCTTGACACCAAAGCAGCGATGTCCTTCAGGTGAGACTTTGAGATACACAAAGTCATTGGGCTGAAACTCAACTCACGGCGAGGCCGATCTGCATAGCTTTTCTGCCTGGACTGAGCTACGCGCAAGTGCTCATGAATCAACTGCACTTGGTTCTCGGCCTCATTAATTTAGTGCAGGCCAAGAAGCGCTTTCACGATTCGACCGGTTCAACGGTGTTCTGCGCCGCGCCATACAAAGCCTCAAATGGTGCCATCCGAGACTAGCTGGAAGCTGTTGTTGTAGGAGAACTCGGCAAGCGGTGGCGCTTCTCCCAATTCTTTCCATAGGAAAGAACACAAGCACGAGCATATCTTCAAGCACTGATTGACGCGCTCCGTCGACCATCGATCCGAGGATGGTAGGCGGTCTTTGAAAGTAAGACGGTACCCATGGCCTCCTGTGGCGTGCCAAAATCGGAAGTGAAAAGAGAACCACGATCGACACTATCGTTCGTGGCACACCATGCGAGACTCACAATGCGGGATATGTAAAGATCCGCTAGGTGATTCACATCAATCTTGATCGCCTTTGAAAGAAATGGGCCACCTTCGTCAATCGATCAATGATAACCCATAATGCATCCTTCCCGCAGAGTGCAGGCGGACCGGTGATAAAATCCATGCCTCGAAATCCACTTCCATTCCGGTATAGGCAAGGGTGAAGAAGACTTCTTTGGGCGCCGATGCTCGGCCTTGACACGACAACATATGTCACATCGGCAACGAACACGGCAATCTCGCTTCATGCGAGTCCACGAAATTCGATGCGAGATCTTGGTACATTTGGTGGCCGGGATGGATGGACAAAGGCGAATCATGGGCCTCTGAAGAATCAAATCCGCAACTCGGGACCTTTGGGACCACAAGGCGCTTGCCCAAACCATACAACACCGTGCTCATCTTCTATGAAACACTTGGTGATCCATTCCTAATGTTACGCTTGATTTTACCCACACCATCATCGATTGTTGTGCTGCCTTGATTTGATCCACCAAGGTCGGTTGCACAACCAAGGCGACAAAGGGAACCATGCTCAACCAAACCCAAGTTGAGGCGCTGAAATGCAAGAAGTGCAGTTCTTTGCTCTTGGATCATCAGTATTGCAATACACCTTTCGCTAAGTGCATCCGCAACTACATTGGCCTTGCCGGTGATCTTGAATACCCATGTCATAATCTTTGATCAATTCCAACCATCTCCTCTGCCTGAGGTTCAGATCTGGCTGAGTGAACAAGTATTTCAAGCTCTTGTGATCGGAATACACCTTCTGATTCTGCGATCGATAATGCCGCCAAATCTTGAGTGCATGAACCACAAGACAAGCTCTAAATCATGGGTGGGATAGTTGAGCTCATGAGGTCTCATTGCCTAGATGCATAGGCAACCGCCTTGCCTTCTGCATAAGAACACACCTAGAGTCCACGACGAGAGGCATCGCAATAAATATCGAAGCTCTTGTGGATATCGGGAAGAGTGAGGACTGGGTGAAGTCAATCGCTTGAGCTCCCGAAAGCTCTCATCACAAGCAGAGGACCACACAAACTTCTTGTCCTTCTTGAGCAATTCGGTCATCGGCTGCGATCTTAGAAAGTTCTCGATAAAGCGGCGTAGTAGCCCGCTAAACCAAGAAAACTCCGCACATCGATGGTGACTTGGTGACCCAAGATAGAACATCGCGACTTTCTTTGGGATCCACGACTACGCCTCGGTGAAAGAACATGGCCCAAGAATGCCACTTCCTTCAACGAACTCGCATTTCTTTGAACTTTGCATATAATCGGTGTTCCGCAATTTGCCCAAAACAATCTTGGATGCTCGGCATGCTCTGCTTGATCTTGGAATAAATAAGAATATCATCAATGAAGACCACCACAAATTGGTCCAAAACTCCATGAATCTGAATTCATTAAGTTCATGAACAAAGTGGAGCATTGGTTAAGCCAAAAGACATGGCGGTGTACTCGTCTGACCCATAACGAGTAGTGAAAGCCGTCTTGGAATATCCTCGGATCGATCGACACGATGATACCCCATTCTCAAATCAATCTTTGAGAACACCTGAGCTCCAGTCAACTGATCGAATAGATCATCGATGCGGGGCAAAGGATATTTGTTCTTCACCGTCACCTCATTGAGAGGACGGTAATCAACACACATGCGCAAAGTCTTGTCCTTCTTCTTCACAAAGATCACCGGACAACCCCAAGGAGATGAACTGGGACGGATGAAACCTTTCGCTTGGAGCTCACCAAGCTGCTTCTTCAATTCTTCTAGCTCGTTGGGAGGCATCCGATACGACGCCTTCGAGATAGGGGCAGTACCGGGCAGCAACTCAATGACAAACTCAAGGTCTCGAACCGGAGGCATCCCGGGCAAGTCATCAGGGAAAACATCCTCAAAATCACAAACAGTAGGAACCTCCTGAATCTTCAAAGCTGGCTTGGTTACAAGTGCACAAAGGTGCGACCCTTGCAGCTGCTGGGAAAAATCGACCTGCTCGCCCGAAGGGCTGGTGAGATAGACAATCCTCCTGGCACAATCGATTTGCCCCAAGTGTTGGGACAACCAATCCATGCCAAGAATCACATTGGACTCATTGAATCGAGCAAAATAAGGTTTGCCAAAACCCCTCCTCGACTATGATAGGAACATCCCGACATCGTAGATCGGCTCTCATTTCCGACCCGGAGAGCGGATGAGCAAAGGAACTCCCAAAGGAACACGAGTGAAGACTACTAGCGCAGCAAATGATCTCGAAATAAAAGAATGCGATGCTCGAGAATCAAATAATCTGCAGCGGGGCGAGAATTAACAAAAAGTGTACCCATCACGACATCGGCGCCTCCCGAGCCTCCTCGGCTAAAAGGTGGTTGACTCGACCATTGCTCGCACCACAGGGCTTTGGATCATCTTACGTCGTGGATGACCACTCCCCCGCGTCCTCCATTAGGGCGAGGGCTCTGCAACACTCGAGGCAAGCGTTGGCGTAGTGGCCCTTGTTGTGGCGGCGAAAATAAGTAACCTCGGCGGCCGGATTGCGGAGGCGCTCTGTCTTGGATCGCGGCGCGCGTGGCGGAAACACGGCTGCGGTGGGCGAGGAGCTGGTGCGGATGGCCTTGGCGCGGTGGAGCAAAAGAACGGGCCATCGGTGCCGGCCCGGCCAGAGGCAGTGAGGTGGTGTGAAGCGGTGATCGCCTCCCATTTGCGCTTGCGGGACTCGCCAGCGCCTTTGCCTTATGCTCGGCAACAATGGCCTTATCAACCAAGGCACGAAAGTCGAGAAGTCTACAATAGATAGCTTGTCCTGCGGCTCCTCGGACAAGCCATCCATAAACTTCTCTGCTTAGCCTCATCGAGGCCACCTCCCGAGCATAACGAGCGGATGATTAAACTCGTATAGATACTCAGTCACGATTTGCGCCCTTGCTTGAGCGCGAGGAACTCCTTCTTCTTGACTTCATCGGGCCATCCGGGATGTGGGCCCGACGAAAAGCGATCGAACTCCTCCCACGCGACCACATGGCCCGCGGGCTGCATGGCGAATAGTTCTCCCACCATGAGAGTCTTTGCGCCCTCAAGGCGGTGGGGCGCGAAGAGTGCCTTATCCTGTGCACGGCAGCGAGCTATGTTGAGCTTCGCTCAACCATGCGCGACCAATCATCCGCATCGAGAGGGTCCTCGGGCGGGCGAAGGTCGGTGGTGCGTGCGGAGGAACTCTGCAAGTCCCCGTGAGTTTGGTGGCGCCACCACCGGCGGAGTGGAGGTATTCCTAGCAATAACCTCCAAGTGCGCGTCGGTCCATGCGGTTTCGCTCGATCGGCGAGAACCTCACCATGGTCGGAGGAGAAGCTCCTCATCATGACCGATCTGTTGATCGCCACGCGTTCTCCGGCCATCTGTTTCACTAAGACAAGTTAACAACAGTGGAAAACACAAAGTCGACAACCCACTTGCAAATAACACTAACAAAGACAAAATAAACACAAGACTTGTAAGTTACAAAACCAATTGACAAAAATCGGACACTTAGCAAACTTATACATATCTTACCCTTATACCCCACAACTTTTAATTAGACTAATTCTCTATGGTTCTCCCAAAGACCGATTCTCCGGTAGTAACTATCTTTTGAAAGGAAAGAGAGAAACCAGGTTTTAAACTCAAATTAGAGTAAGATGAGAGTAGAAGGCTAAGATAGGCAAGGAGTAAAATCGAGAATCGCTGGGTTTTCATAAACCCTTTTATACTTTGAAATTAAGCTTTTCAAAATATCCTAAGGACGACTATGCTTGGGTTACTACGGTCGAATGGCTCGATACCAACTTTGTGAGGACCCCAATTTATTTGGCTTGTAATGCTTAACCAACCACACGGTCCTAGCATCACAAATCAAATAAATTGATCCTCGAGATATGTATACTTCCTGAGCGATATACACACCCGTTACAAAATTAGACATCAACTCCATTCCAAACATAGAGTCCAAACACCACACTACCAAGCGGAAGATAAACAAATAGTAGAGTTATTACGGACAAAGGCCGATAGGCCAAGATACACAAATAAACAAGAACGGCAGTGAAGCAAAAGTGCCATAAGATGGCTATAAACAAAGCCAATCGTGCCTCCAACCCACAAGGCATCGGCCAGGACCGCCAAGTCTAGTCGTCACGAAAGCGGCAACACGACTCACGTAGTGAGGCCCTTGGGGCTCACCTTCTTCCTCTGCAACAAAAACATTAAGCAAAGCACACGAGTACAAAGATTGTCTTTGTACCCGCAAGGCGACGTGTGAACTAGCGGACCTATTCATATGCTACATGCGAGTTTGTTTAGTGGAGGCCATATGTTTCATTTGCATAAAGCCAATTTTCATTTGCAATAATATAATACAGTTTGAAGGCAGGTTTGCAATTCATTTTCTTGTTGAAATAATTGCGAAATAAAGATAGATACAAGTAACCACACAAGTGACTATCCCAATAGTCACCACAACATAACACGAATCCCAGTTCGTACCACCCATCAAGTTTTAATTTAAATGTTGTAGTCTAGTTCTTGGGGCGTATCCGGCGTGTCCATAACCTAGGGCGAGGCTATTCGAATAGTTTTAACCTGCGGGTGTACCAATGTACCCACACTTGGATCGCCTTTAAGCCAAAGCACACTTAGAAGGTATCTTTGGCATAGCTAAGTCCTCTGAGACTTTTTCCAATATTGTGTATTAACTACGAGCCGCTCGTATGGATAGAAATCCATACGCTTACATGGTAAAGCCGAAAAGACAACTACCCACTCGGGATAAAGCTTTTGGACAACTACCATGCTCCCACCTCCATCCCTCCTCGACCTCCTGCGACCGGAGTCAATACACGCCAAAGTACTAGGTCAAGAGAGGTCCCATATACTCTAGTGTGGTTATACGCAAAATGCTCGATGCGGTGGCGCAAGTAACTCGGTCCTTAAGCGGCTCGGGCACCTTTCGGTCACACCCAACAGATCACACAGTCTTACCATTGTGCCCAAGTCTAAATCATTTTTGTTTTCATTTTTAATTTTGCAAATAAACATAGCAAAAATCTTTGAAACATAAAGTTGTAGTAAATTTTGTGTGATCAAGGTTACCGACTAAAGTCGATAACACTTGATTCTACGATAGCTAAGCATGTCTAAGCAAGTTGACCGGATCTACTAAGTGACAAGAGATCATCCAATGACCTCTAATCACGACAAATAACCTAGGCTCGGTAGTAGAGATCAATATTTTGACTACAGGATATGCGACTCTGATTTAACTAATCAATTTAACACAAATTAAGCAATGCATACATACAATTGAAACAAAATATTAGACTTTAAAATCTTGGGATTATCATGATCAAATCGCTTGCACAGGTCTTGTTGCTCAATTTGTTGCGGAGGGTCGTTCTTAGGGTTACCGCAAATGTCGAATCTAACGATTGAACAAAGCAGCGAATAAGAACGAATAACACCGACAAAACTCAAACATCAAACACAAACACCAATTTATACACAGAGGCTAGACCATCACAAAAAGGAGTAACAAATAACTGCTACAGAGATGCTTCAAAAAGACATGCTTTCGAGTGATAGATCTATCCACTCACTTATTTATTAGGCTAACCACAAAATCAATCTTCTTATATGATTTAAACTTTGGACAGACTTTGATGGTGATTGTGTGCACATCTATTATTTAATCATCAAGTTAACACATCAAAAACAACTATTATTAGTTGAGTTCACAGAACCTACAAGAAGCTATTAACAACAATAACTAGTCAAGTATCCAACTATGAGATGCTAAACAAAATTCTAATTGAATTTAGGCTAGAATAAAATTCGGCTACTAACACACCTAAGTATCACATCATCATAAGAAAGGTTATCACAATTCGGATGCTACTACACCAAATCTTAATGTCTTGATAAAGCAAAAGTCTGAGACAATAACATGATCACTAACTATCCCTAATGATCAAACATGACAACAAGAGCTTTGAACTTAAAGATACTAACTAAATGATTTCATGCTAACCTCTACAACAAGCGGAGTCATCAACACTAAACAAGGATCCAAAGCATGAGTATGAAACTAAAATCTAATTCTTGACAACGAAGCGACAACGAGAAATAATTACAGAGAACAACACTAAAAACTTTCAAACTCCCAAAACCAAAATGATCATGCATGAGAGTGAACTAAAGAACATTCCTAATCATGATTAGAAACTAAAGAACTGGTTTTGAAGGAGTGGGCCCCAGCGACAGAGAAGAGAGAAGAACACACGGTAGAAGAGAGAGGCTCGGGCTGCTCTGGACTGAACTTGCCGGCCGAGAAGTGGCGGCGCGGTGTCGGCGGCCAAAATGGGTCGCCAGTTCACGAAGCTAAGGGTGGTCGCGGGTTGGTCGGAGAAGCACGGTGGCGCGGCGACGAGCACGGCGGCGGCGATGGGGTGACAAGGTGCGGCGCACGAGAGGAAGACAATGAAATTTAGCGCGCGCGCATGAGCATCGGCGAGGCTCGAGAACTCACCGGTGAGCTTGGCGGCGGCGGAGGCACCGGAGTGGCTCGGCGGCGAGCCCACGGCGGCGCAAGGCGGTCAACGGTGGCGGGAGCACAGGGTGAGCGAGGGGGCGTGTGAGAGAGTGGAAAAGAAAGGTGGAGTCCAGGTGATGCTCACCGAGCAAGGAATCGAGTTGGAGCTCACCGGAGAAGATACGGTGGCGGAAGAGGCGGTTTCGGCCGGACTTGGAGAAGAAAGCCCACGCGCAGCTTCACAGACGATGAAATCCGAAATTCCTTGAGGGGTTTACTTCCCAAGGAGTTGGAACACACCGTGACGAGGTCGGCGATGACCGGAGCTCACCGGAGCGGTGGCACGCTTCGGGCGTCGCGGCGGCGCTCACGGCTCTGGGCTCGGTGGAGAAGAAAGGCAATGGAGACAAACGAGGTAGGAAAACCCTCGTTGGCTTTTGTAGGAGTAGGCGAGGCGCGAGGTGAGGCGGTGGGCGGTGAAAAGACCGGTGGCGAGTGGCGGCGTGCATGCAGCGGCGGCCGGCGAGCGCGGCGGCGTTGCTTGGCCGAGGCTGGCGAACGTCGTGGCGAAATAGCTGCAGGTGGGACCGCCATCGGCGGCGACGAAGCGGTGCGAACCGGTGGTTTGACTCGATCGATGCTCGCACCGACCGTTGGATCCGAGATGGGCGGTCGAGATTCTGTATGCATTCGGACGAGTCGGTTGCGCCGCGAATGTGGATCGTTCGATTTGCATCGGACGGTCACGATCGATTGGACTCGGCGGTGCGATTAGTTGACGTGACCGAGCCAAGTGGTGCGGTCGGTTTGAGTCGGGCTCGGGTTCGAGCCCGACAAGCGATGATTCGATTTTGAGTTTGAAAAGCTAAGAGAGTTTGGGGAATTTTTAGAGATAGTTCCCGAGCTCCAAAAATTCCGAAATTTTTATGGTAGCTACTTGAGACAGAGATCAACATTGCATAAATTTTCCAGAACTTTTTATGCACTGAAAAGTTCTGCAGAAAATTCACAAGCATGCTGACCAAGGGTTTGACCAGATTTTCAACTAGTTTGACTTGGCCATTTGAAATAGCAAATAAAATCTAAAAATTGTGAAATAATTCAGGGAGGTAGATAGGATGATCAAGATGCTAAGAAAAATATTCCTAGGGGATGATCACAAGTTTGAAGGCTAAGAATTTGCTGACAACAATTTCCATTCACAAGAATTTAATTCTAGAAAATGGAAATTGCTGAGGAAAAATGTAGAAACTTTCAAATGACTTGAAGAGGCAACAAAAGTTTTTATTTCTCCTCAAAATTTTACATTTGAAATACAAACCCTAAGTTAGGGCTGTTACAAGTTTGTTCCATTTAATTTCTCTTTCTCAAGAATCGAACGCAAAGCAAAAGGGTGTGCGTGGTTGCTAGATGCCATTGATCTACAATAGGAAATGCAAAATACTAAGACAAATAAAACCATGATAGAGTAAACTGTATTAAACAAATTTAATAGAATGTACTCCCACTAAAATCAACATCCTCTATTGATTCTTAGCGATTCAAGATCCATGATTAACGAGTCTACTAGTGAGCTTTTGCATCAGCTAGGAGACAAGGTAATTGATAAGCAACACCTTGCTAATCATATCTCTATATGACTCTTGTTGTTGGGTGACATCTCTATGCCCCGCGCCCAACCTTTATGCCCCAAGGCCCATAACCTTTATGATAACCTTGTTAAGTTCACCAATCCTTATGCATGTAAGTATCAGATACAAAACCCATCTAGTCAAGGAAAGTTGATGGTACCCTAATTTTATAGACCCACCATCAATTTACAAGACATGGGATGGTGCAAAGTTTAATTGGGAGGGCATATGTTTAACTTAACATTTTGTGAGGATCGCTATACTTCTACCATTCAAACATGCATAAGAGTAAAACAATAGGAATAGCATTCACACAGTTGTGACTCAGTATGGCCCATTTTCTCATGGTGATCTCCATCGCCATAGAATTTGTCCACCATGATGATCTCCATCTCCATGGTTCATGTGTGCCATCCCTCCAAGTGATGTGTCCTCAGAGTACTACTATAAGCTATAACTCATATGACTAGTAATAAAATACATGAATACTAGGAATCATCACAAGTCGACACGCAGCCGTTAATACAATACTTTGACAACACAATGGCTCCAGTAGTGTTGCCGTACCCACGACACGAGTCATGCAAATATTACAAACATGCATCACATACACATTAGGCCATCTTGGTCACATACATCCTGCAAAAACAAGTTTATGCATAGAATCGCAATCTACCGGATAGGGGTCGAGGGTTTCCCCATCAGGGTTCGAAGGCGGCGCCCATCAGTATCTCGGGCGTCCAGAACATTCGTAAAAAAGCAGATCCAATCTATGCAATTTTTACATAGGATTTTGATCGGCAAATCATATTTACCACAAATCGACTCTCGTTAGATTCGACCAATTATATTGATCTTCGCATGCCGCAACGGTTTTATGTGTCACTTTGTCTACCGATGGCGAATCCGGCCGGTAGAGGTATGTTGTTTCACGACCTTAGCGGCATGATCACGGTACATCGATTATTAATCTAGGTTCGATTCGATCAATCATATTGATCTTCGCATGCCGCAACCGGTTTTACGTGTCACCGCTCTACCCGATGGCAAATCCGACCGGTAGGGTATGTTGTTTCACGACCTTAGCGGCATGATCATGGAAACGGACCAATCCATTACGAGAACTATACAATCGATCACATCGATCATACCGATTACATATCGCCATATGCAAATCACGAACCTATAACATGGCGGCAGAACCGCTCGATACCACTTGTAGGGAAATGGGTAGGCTACACTAGCGCAAATTAAAAATTCTACCGTAAACCAAGATCACTGCGATTATAGATCGCGGTCTTACCACTAGACGCGCAGTGCGGAAGTTGATGCGGCGTGTCGGGCGGTGTAGTCGTACCAAGTTGATGCGATGCGTCGGGCGAGTAGTCGTACTACTTCCTCGTCCTCGTCGTGGCGTCCCACGTCTGACTCCTTTCTTGCGGTTCGTCCCAACGCCACGATGCGGCGCCTTCAAAGGTATCCACACGTGCGAGGAGAGCGGCGCGCGCCGGACTACTAGATCGCGCGGCGACTAGGGCGTGGGAGGGTGGCGGCGGGGTTTGGGGATGTCACGAAAAACTCAACCCTCAACCAGCGCATCCTGCCCTCCTTTTATAGGCGTCCTTATAATGGGCTTCTACGAATAGAGGCCCATTAAGACTCAATGCCGGTCTAATTCGGATCCAATCCGAATTAGGCTTCACCCTTAAGTGTGTGACCTATGGTTCACATATGTTTAGACATGGCGAGTACACATACTTGGTCAATAGTTGGTAGCGGCCTCTAGCAAGGCGTGCCAACTCCTAAACATACGTAAAGATTATATCGGACGAACCATCACAGCGTTATGTACATGTCAATCCCTTTGCCTCACGATATTCGGTCGAGCTCCAAGTGACCACTCTTTCTCGATCTGTGATCCGGAATCCCTTACTAGGTTAACTCTTAACCTTAAGTAGCATGGCCATGCATTTACGGATCCGATCACTCGAGGCCCAGAGATATCTCTCTCGTGAGAGGGCAAATCCCATCTCGACCGACCATGCCTCATGACATGCTTCATGACAAACCCAAAGCTACCTTTATAACTACCCGATTCACGGAGTAGCGTTTGATAGCCCCTAAGTAGGTCGATTCACATCTCAAGTACATGCGACAATCTCGGGTCTAAGGACAAGGCGTACACATTGTGTAGAGAGAACCATAAGAATAATTACTATGTCTCATGTTGGGTCGGTCCAACCCCATGTTCTAAACCCTGTGAAACATGGTCATCAACCGATACATGTGCTAATCCATCATTCACGTGTGTCCTCACATGAACTCCGACTAGGGACAACTTTAGAATAACCATACAAGTAAAGAGTTTCACAAACAAGTCACATACTTGTTAATCAACACAAAGGCAATATTCAAGGAACATTTATTAAATCATGGATACAATGAAATATCATCATCAATATGATTGCCTCTAGGGCATATCTCCAACAAGCAGTTCAAGAAGAGGTTCTATCCAGCCTCATTTATGGAGAGGATAGAGGTATCATTGAACAGTTATAAGCAGGGAAAGATGTCGGTGACAGAGTACGAAGTGGGTTTCAACAACTTAATCCGTTTCATACCAGCTGTGGCTACCAATGAGGCGGAGAAGGCTAAGAGGTTTCACAGAGGGCTCAGGCAGGAGTTTCGTTAGGTGTTGGGGGCATTGGAGCTGCGCGACTTTAGCTCCCTGGTAGAGCAAGCCATGGGCATGGAGTTAGAGATGCAGCATGGGGAAGAGTTGCAAGGTACGAGTGGTACTGTGGTTTCTGAGGGTGCAGGTGGCAGTCAAAAGAGGAGCTTTGGAGGAGGTAGTGGGTCATCCCTGAAGCCCATTTCCAAGAAGTTCAAGGGCCCACAGAATTCTTTTAAGTCCAGGTTCACAAAGCTGCAGTCATCCTTCACTTCTCGACCGCCAGCGAGTGCTCCTATGCTTCGTCCGGTCCCAGGGCAAGGGATGAAATGCTTCAAGTGTGGCACCAGTGCTTCAGAGTGTACTTGGGTTGGTTCATGTCACCACTGTGGTTAGGAGGGTCATAAGGCGTTGGTTTGTCGGCGGAATCCCGCCAGTATTATCAAGTGGGAGCTAGTTCAAGCGTCAACACCAGTGCCAGCTGCTTCTTCTCGAGGGTCTGTGCAGATGTTAGCAGCTACTCCTAATCAGTCTTGGATGCAGCCTCAGCCTTACTACCCTACTCCTGGAGGAATCCCACCACTAGGGTATTTTTGGCTGCCTTCTCCCGCGGCACCGTTCCCAATTGTGGCGCCTTCAGCACCTCCAGCAGCTGCTGCACCACCTTACCAGGGTGTTGGGGCTCCCGCCACCCCAGCATCTGTCTCCTACGCCATGCCGACTGCTGAGTCGGTGGGTCGTCCCGATGTGGTGACAGGGACGCTTCTGGTGGACTCAGTGGAGGCATTTGTTTTGTTTGATTCTAGAGCTACTTTCTCTTTTGCATCATTAGAGTTTGCTAGCCGGGCAAATTTGAGTATGCGACATATAGCTCAGTCTGTTCTAGTCAATTCGCTTGGGGGAATTCTTTCTAGTTCCACAGTCTGTCTGGGTTGTGTGATTTCTCTACATAGGGAGGAATTTATTGCTAATCTGATGGTTATGAAGATGGAGCCGTTTGATGTTATTTTGGGTATGGATTGGTCGCATAGTTACCGTGCTGTCATATCTTGTTTTTGGAAGACAGTAATCTTGCAAGCCCCGTCTGGGCAGGAGATAGTCTTTCAGGGTAGTGCCCCTTCTCACTCACTTTATGTACTGGCTAGTTTGTTTCCTGTAGTCGAGCGGCAAAGAGTGGATTTCTTTTGTCTCTGGTGGAAAAGCCGAGTTCATCTTTGACTGCAGAAAGTATTCTAGTGGTTCGAGAATTTTTGGACGTATTTCCAGCGGATTTGCCAGGGATGCCTCCACCTCGCCTAGTAGAGTTCAGGATTGATTTAGTACCGGGTGCTCGACCGGTTTCCATGACCCCATACCGTCTGGCTCGTCCTTTTCAGGAGAAATTAAAGAAGCATTTGGATGATCTAAAAGTGAAAGATCTTATTCGTCCCAATGTGTCTCTGTGGGGAGCTCCTGTTCTATTCACCAAGAAGAAGAATAGTAGTTGGTGCATGTGTATTGATTACCGTGCTCTCAACCAGCTGACCATTAAGAATAAATATCCTTTGCCTCACATTGAAGATTTATTTGATCAGTTGAGAGGGGTCAAGGTATTTTCAAAGATTGATCTCCAATCGGGATACAATCATATTCCTGTTCAAAACGAGGATATTGAGAAGACGGCGTTCTCCACAAGGTTGGGTATTTTGAATTTAAAATTATGTCTTTTGGACTAACGAATGCCCATGCTGCTTTCATGGAGATAATGAATAGGATGTTACATGAGTATCTGGATGATTTTGTAGTCGTCTTTATTGATGATATTTTGATCTATTCAAAGACTGAAGCAGATCATGGGCGTCATCTGAGGCTTGTGTTGGAGACGCTAAGAGAGAATAAGTTTTATGCTAAGCTGAAAAAGTGCTAGTTCTAGATGTCTAAGGTGGGATTCTTGGGGCATGTCATCAATGATAAGGGAATATCAGTTGATCCGAGTAAGATTTCCACAGTGGTAGAATGGGGAAGACCGACAAATGTCAAAGAAGTGAGAAGCTTCCTTGGTATGGCAGGATATTATCGGCGATTTGTGCAGGATTTCTCTATTATTGCCAAGCCTTTATCTAGGCTCACACAAAAGGATGTGAAGTTTCGGTGGGATGATGATTGTGAACGCAGTTTTCAAACCTTGAAAGAAAAATTGGTGACCGCTCCTGTTCTCACAGTCCCTGAGCCTGGGAAGCGTTTCATGGTCTACTCCGATGCTTCTCGAGTTGGATTGGGTTGTGTCCTCATGCAAGATGGTAATGTTTTAGCTTATGTGTCGAGGCAATTGAAGAAACATGAGCAGAATTACCCAACCCATGATTTAGAGTTGGCTGTTGTAGTGTTCACCTTGAAACTTTGGAGGCACTATCTGTATGGTGAGACTTGTGATGTCTTTACTGATCACAAAAGTCTTAAGTACATTTTTACACAGAAGGGTCTGAATTTGAGGCAGCGCAGATGGCTGGAGCTGATCAAGGATTACGATCTCACAATTCAGTACCATCCTGGCAAGGCCAATGTGGTGGCCGATGCTCTTAGTCGCAAAGTGACGCCTGCTACTCTGGATCGCCTTATTGCTGATTTTGACCGCATGGCGGTATCTTATTGCTATGCAGACACGGCAGGTGTTGAGACACAATTGCTCTTAGAGTCAACCATTCCAGAGCGGGTACGGGAAGCACAACAGAATGATCAGTTACTGCAGTGGGTCAGAAAGCGTTTGGATATGGGCAAAGAAGGGGACTTCAGTTTGGATGGGTCTGGTGCATTGCGGTTTAAGGGTCGCCTTTGTGTGCCACAGAAGGCGGAAGTAAAAAATGATATCTTGAGGGAGGCACATCGTACCCCGTATACTGTTCATTTGGGTGAGACGAAGATGTACCATGATCTGAAGCAGAACTTCTGGTGAAAAAGAATGAAAATGGATATTGCTAATTATGTAGCCTCTTGTGGAGTCTGTCAGCAAGTGAAGGCAGAACATAAGCGTCCTGCAGGATTATTGCAGCCATTGGAGGTCCCTCAATGGCCTTGGGATGATATCTCCATGGACTTTGTTGTGGCGTTACCTCGATCGCCGCGAGGGAAGGATGCAGTGTGGGTGATAGTGGATCGATTCAGCAAATCAGCGCATTTTATTCCTATCCACATGACTAACTCAGCGAGCGACTTGGCCCCTATCTATGTGCGCGAGATTGTGAGACTGCACAGTGTACCCAAGACCATCATTTCTGATAGGGATGCGAAGTTTGTCTCCAAGTTCTGGGAGAGTTTGTAGAGTGCGTTGGGCACACAACTTCATCTTAGTACAGCGTTTCACCCTCAGACAGATGAGTAGTCAGAGCGCACTATTCAGACCTTGGAGGATATGTTGCGGAATGTGTTCTGTCTTGGAAGGGTAGTTGGGAGGATTAGTTGCCACTTGCAGAGTTTGCTTATAATAATAGTTACCATTCCAGTATTAGAGCTGCGCCATTCGAGGTTCTGTATGGGAGTAAATGCAGATCACCACTTTGTTGGGATGCAGTGGGTGAGAAGGCAGTCTTGGGCCCGGATTGGGTACAGAGGACTGTTGAGCGAGTAGACCTAGTGAGGCAGAATCTGTTAGCAGCTCAAAGCGGGTAGAAGAGTTATGCTGATGTGAGGAGACGAGATCTAGAATTTGCAGTGGGGGATTAGGTGCTCTTGAGAGTATCTCCCACAAAGGGTGTGGTGAGGTTTGGTACCAAAGGAAAGCTTAGCCCGAGGTATGTTGGACCGTTCCCGATTATTACAAGAATTGGGAAGTTGTCTTACCGCTTGGACCTTCCTGAGTCCATGCGTGAGGTTCACAATGTGTTTCACGTCTCGATGCTGAGGAAGTTTTTGAGAGACCCAGAGCATGAGATTTCATTGGAGCCGCTGACTATTGAGCAAGACCTCACATTTGAGTCGCGCCCGGTGCGTATTCTGGGGAGATCCAAGCGAGTGCTGAGGCACAAGATGTTGGTATACGTCAAGGTGCTGTGGACGCATCAGACCGAGAGAGAGGCGACTTGGGAGTTCGAGTCTCGCATGCACGAGCAGTATCCAGAGTTGTTTACGTCGGGTATGTATGATTTGTTGTTTATTTTTAGTTGTGGTGGTTCTTTCGTTTAGAACGATGAGTAGAATTCGGGGTCAAATTCTGTTTAAGGGTGGTAGAATGTAATATCCCGAAATAACCTTTGAGGACCTATGTGTAATTAGATAAAAAGGGATACGCGAAAACAAAATAATTTAGAGTTTTAGGGCGAGTTGGTTCCTACCGGGATAAAAGGATTATAGGGAGAGTGGTTTCTGGAGACCCTAGCCCACGATTTATTTTCCCCGTGCGCCGCCACTGTCTCCTTCTGCATTCACCGATGCGTGGAGGCGTTGCGTTGCCTTGCTGTTCGGCCGCCGCACATCGCTTGTGCCCACTTGCGCCTGCTCGCGTGTGGCCAGTACCCGCGTGCATGCGTTCGCCAACGCGTGGCCACCCAGCCGCCGCGTGAAGCCGCTGCCCGCTTTGGTCTTTGGCTAGTGGTGCAATCGCGTGGGGGCCTCCGCCTATGGGTTGACCAGTCTTTGCGTCTCCTGTGCGGCCGGCCAACACAGTCTACCGATTTTGTTATTTTTGCTGCGGCTGTTCAAACGTGAGGTAAGGACTGCACTTAATAGTTACTAGTTACTAGTTACGGAGTACTACTGCTAGGATTATTTTAAATGGGATTTGTTAGTACTGCATGCTTGGCTGGTTTGGTCGGCTTATTTAATTGAGATTACTTTGAGTATTTAATTGGAGATGCAAACTGTTTTGATTATTCAAATTGGAGATACATGCACTCTTTTGATTATTTTATTTAGGGTAGTTAGGAGAGAGGTTAGATAGTGCTGCATGCAGGCTTGATTAGAAAAAAAAAATATTAATTGATAGGGCTGCATGTGCTCCATTAATTAGATTAGTAGGGAAGAGAGAGAATTAGAAAGTGCTGATTTATTAGTTAACTAGTTTTGTCCCGTAGCAATGCATGCATGCTTGAACAGTAAACATGAGGTCTTTCTAGAGTAGTTAGCTAGTGCTACATACTTCATATATATGTGTTTCTTTGGGAATACGCTAGAGAGAGTAGCGAATTATATCTGCTTCTAGTTTTGTTTTTGGTCCAATATTACTATCTTAGAATGCTTGCTAAATATATTCAGGTGGGGGATTGGTCCCGGGGGCAGCACACTCTTCACATCCACCGTTCTCACGCGGTTAAAGCAAGTACCATGATGGATAGTATTAATATGAATGTGTGGCATTGTTTGCTAATACTATGAGTATATGTGTTGTTCATGGTTGCTAAGATTTTATGAAAGTTAATACTCGTGATTCCTAGTGTGATGAATTATGTGCTATTCATTAATGCTTGTAGTATGAATAGGTTTATTCATACGCGATGTGGTTGCGAATGCATAATTAGGATGATTTAAGATTTCATTCATATGCATTATGATGGTATATTGAAGACTTGATCATGTGATGACCAAACAATTGTTGAGGTCCCTGTCATGAATATGACGGGCTAAAGGTCCCCATGCTCGTGGAGTATAGGCTTAGGTCCCCATACTTGTGGAGTATGGGCAAATGGTCCCTGTGCTAGATGGCACAGGCATGGGTGTGCATTGACGGATGCACACTCTGTATTATCGGTAAAATGCAAAAGAGAAAGAGAAAGATAAAGTACATTTTGAGCATAGTGCATAGCATGAGAATGTAATATATTTGGTGTATAGTTTTGTGGTTAATGGTTGATGAATTACAATTATGTATGTTGTTGATGCCATGTATTGTACTTGCTGAGTCTTTGGACTCACTCTTGCTTTTGTTTTTGCTTTTAGGTACCACTTGCAAGAACGGCATGCATGGGAGGGAGTAGGCTCGTCTTGGATTCACTCACTACCACACGTTTTTTAAAGTTGAATAACATTTAGATCTAACCTTAATAATAAGCGAACTGCTTAAGGACTTATTATGGTTATGCCGCTTGCATTGAATTATTTGTAATAATGAGAGTAGCCTATTTTGGATATCCTTGTTTATGCTTTAGTTGATTAGCATATTTTGAACGCTTTGATGAATTCTGGATGTTAGAATATTGTCTTTGATATATATGATTGTTGGAATCTCCGGTATAGTTAGCTATACAAAGGAGGTTTTGCCGAAATTTAGAATTATGTCTTGTGCTTAAATTGGTTATCATGTTTAATTAGTAGCATTCTAGGCTTTTGTTGGGCTGGGGTGTTATAATGTCACTGTTGTAAAACCGCTTGCGCTTTGTGTTTTTGTTAGTTACTGTGAGTTTGATAACATTTTACTGTTGTTTGAGAACAACATTACTGTTATACCAGTTGGTCGTTCTCTAGAACCTGCTTCGGCATCCCCATGCTGTGCACCCTCCAGTTCACAAAGATCGAGAATTTCCCACTGCTCACGCCTTGTAGGGCTATGCACAGATGGAAGATGATCCTTTTCCTCACTGGATCGTGGTGGTCCGTTACTTTTGTGTCCTTCTGCTTGTTGTCGTTGGAGTCCAGCACTTCCATATGCTTCTACGCTATGTTGAAGCAGTAAACAGACCAGTGCTGATTGTGTAAAACTGGAAGGAAGAGCACCTGCAAGGGGATAAAAAAACCATAAAAAATTACTTACCAGCTTTACTGTAATGAAATATATAATTTTTTGGATCATGAACGCTATTTTACTAGATGCGCGTCAGATGGACGTAAATTACTTACCAGCTTTACGCGTGTGTTGTCTACCGCCATCATGTGCTCCTTCAGCATGTTCACTGTTGTACTGCTCATTTTTAACTTACTTCTCTACGTTTAGTAGTTTCTGTCGACGGGCAGTATTAGCAGAAAACTTTAATTAGTTAGGTTTCTACTTTTTTATTTTAAACTTTGTAAGAAGTGACTGTCCACGCTGTCTGGCCATATATCAATACAAAATAAAAAAAAATTGGTTTGAATTTGTATTTACTATCTATGTTGAAACTGTTTACTATAATCGGCTTCCTTTTTTCACCTTACATATATATAAGGTTTACTATCATAACACAAACTTTTTACTGTAAAAAAAGAGATTGTAAAAAAAAAACAATGATAAAAACAAAAAGCTGATTAGTGTGTGCATCGTTATGAAGTAAAAGGGATACACAAAAAGAGAAGGTAGTAAATCACATAACAACTTTACTATCTTACTGTTATATTTACTATCAAACATACGAGCTCGAAAAAAATTCGCATACCGCAAAAAAGGCAGTAAAATGATTCTCAAATTACTATCATGTCTAGTATTGTTTACGGTCAAAATTGAGGGCCATGTGGGGTGTAGGTGTTTCTGGCCCATCAATTGTAGTTGGTAGGCCAACCTGTGGTAGTTGTGCGCCTGCGCACCACACCTGACCTGGGCCTCGCGCGATGGGCTGGCTAGGTGTAAAATAACTATTCTACGCTCGGCTACAGAATAATATATATATATATATATATATATATGTGTATATATATATATATATATATATATATATATATATGTGTGTGTGTGTGTGTGTGTGTGTGTGTGTGTGTGTGTGTGTGTTATTTTATTGCTTGGAGTAGGTACACGTGCCATAGCCACTGTCCGATCACATCTAGATCCGAGTAGTTTCAGGAAGGTGGTCACGTTAACAGGTTTTCATCGCTCATTCCAACCCGATCCAAATCCTATAACATTATCTTAACTAATAAAAGGAGTTTAACCCCGCGCAGCGGAACTATGTCCTTTCTCCTAAGCACGCGCGGTTGGCCTCTCCTACCCCTCCTAAATTCCTCATCGAGGCACACCAACATGTGGATCCAACCTGACAGGGACAAAGTCTCGCCCCGCCATCCCCTCGTGACTCACAGATGTATCCATGCCCGTACTTCTTTCGCAAACACCCAAACTGTCATCGTCCCACTTCTTCTCCACATGCAAACACCAAAATTCATTGTCGTCCCACTCCGTCCTGTCTTGTACTACGGCTCGCCACGTGCGTCTGTCCGGTGTTCGCTTTGTGCCTCAAAGATCCCGACCCCCTCCGACACTCAGTCTGTAGGTTGCAACGACAGTGTGCACGAAAATGGGGGGATCCAAAAGCGTAGAAGGTGGCGGTGTGGGAAGGTAGCACCAGCGATAGGAGGAGGTAATGGGGAGGGGAGGTGGTGTTGAGGACGGGAGAAGGCACCGGGTGAAAAGAGAGAAGAAGAGGAGGTGATACCTTGGAGGTGAAGTGGCTGTCTCGGGGAAGGGAGGGGAGGCAGTGACGACACACAAGGAAGTGACAGAGACGAAGGCGTCCTTCCCTTGCTATGTTGTCGTCTCAAGCTCACCGCACCATGTCATCTTCATCCTAATACTCCCCTAGGCCACCGTCGCCTCCTGCTCTGCCCTGGCCGAGCAAGCATCATCACCTCCTGCTCCGCGCTGGCCGAGCAAGCATCGTCGCCTCCTACCCGCTTACCACCGCGACGCCGCCACCGTCACCTCCCCTGGCCTCCCACCTCCTTGCCACAATGTGTCTGGCGGGGGCTAAAGAGGCCAATAGCCGTGAGAATTGAGTCGTGATTTAGGTTCAGGATGGAAGAAGATGATCATCAACGCGTAACCCTCTTCCTTGTCAACTGGCAATGGCTGAAAATGGATAGTATGTCGGGGAAGAAAGTCGGCATCAACTCCAATTTCCAAAGGTAAACAATCTATATATGAGTGCAAAATTTTAATTTTTGAGTAGCAGCTGCAGCAGTAATAGTAGTGCAATGGGCGAAATTAATATTTTTGTTTAGATGTATATAACAAAAAATTAATATTTATTATACGATTTAGGATCCGTATACTATGACTCTTCTTTAGAATTTCGTTGGAACACGGACACTGCTAGTCCCCTTCCAAAATTCCAATCCCACCTCACCGCTCACGTGCAAGGGGCAACCATCCCCGTTTTTATCGCTGGCGGCGGCCGATAGAAGCATAATCTCGACTGCGTTCGCCGCCGCCGCCGCCTACGTTTGGGCACGACGTCGGCTGACCCAGGGGAGCATGAGATGGATTACCACTTAGGCCTTCGTCGCTTCAGGCCGATTGGAATCACAAGGTCAGCAATTTGTGCATATACTTCCTTCATACTGGTTTCTTGGCAAGATTACTAGCATTGCTCGCTTCCATTTGCATACACAAATTCGCTTCTCCCTTCACTGATTCCCTAAATGTGCGTCCTCTCCCTAGATCAGCCATGACCGACCCAAGATTTGCATCGCGGCGGCCAATTGGATCCGCGAGGCGCAATACCTTTTGATGGCGACGACCGATCTGGAGCCCGACGACCATACATCGTCCCATACGACGACGGCGACGGCAGCTGTTTAGGAGCAGGAGCTTAACCCTTTGACGAGGGGGACGGCGGCAGCGATCGTTTCGCATAACGAATCTCGTTTTCTCCGATTGTTTGTCGAATCTTTGGATGAGATGGAGCCTATCAAAGTGGAACTTGTTTATCAGTTTCATCTAATTCCTGTAATTTACTTTTGAGTATGACATTCTAATCTTTGTTTTACTCTGCAGCGGTAAATTAGATACTCTAATAATATGCGCCCTGGTTGCAGAAGAAATATGCCATATGGATCTACAGTGAGCAATGCCACCAAACTGGCAGCGCTAGTCAGAAGTTCCATTCTTTCAGTACATGCTTTTACCGTGGAGCATACTCCTTTCAGGTATTGATCATTGCATTACTGCTTTGTTGGACTCGATTTAGCTCTTTCAAACTTTTTAAGTTGATCTTCAGTCTAGTTCAGTAGCAGTCCCAGGCTCCCAACGATGCAAAATAAGTGCTTATGTCAGATCAGGTCACTGGAGATTGTTCCAATATCAGGCTCATATATAGCAATGTTGATGGTTTGTTTTCATTTGTTTTTGCTGATGCATGGTGTACACTTTGTTCAGTCAATTAGCATGCTGTCTTATTCTTTTTCTAATATATTTAGTGGGGTTACTAGTCGAGACAACAATCATTGCCAATTTATACTATTTAATTTTTCTATTAGAGATTCGCCATTTCAAACAAGGATGCATGACGAGATAAGGGTGTACTGGCAGTGGAGTTACTGAATGATCCTATCATCATCTAATTGTTATTAGACTTAGGCTATGTTTGGTAGAGCTCTAGATTCTTATTTTTCAGATTCTGCTCCTGATTCTCTGAGAATCCACTTCTTTAAGAATATAGAGTTGTCTGTTGAAAGCGTTTGGCTGATAAGTTGGTTCCAAAAACCATACGAGGGAGGATTATAGGTAAATAGACCAAACTACCCCTTGAATCAGTTTGTACCCATATATATATATGAACAAGAGGATCAAGCCTAGTGCTGCTTGTGAGGTGGTTAAGATGGTGAAATAAATACACTATATAGTTCTTCACATTGTAGAACCAGTCTACCTGAGAATAGCATTTGCATATTGCAATTCATTCAGCACTCTGCATCTGCAGTGATATTTCTTCAGTACATAACCTGAGTACCTGATATACTCTGAACAAATTTCATCAAATAAACTTGTGACATCATTTTCCTAGATATTACTCAAACCGACAACACAACAATCTTGAAATAGCATTGCATTCCGACAAATTTCATCAAATAAACTTGTGACATCATTTTCCTAGATATTACTCAAACCGACAACACAACAATCTTGAAATAGCATTGCATTCCGACAAGGATTAATCTGGTGGCATGAAAGCATATGACAAGAACATTGCACTGCAATGGATAATAACAACCTACTACCTTTTCATATCTGCTGAGCATGAAAAATGACAAGTAGTAACATATGCAGCACTGAATGCATAAACACCGACAAGTAGAATACATTAATAAGTTTAGCTGTTCAAGATGTTCATTGCCAGAATCCACCACCATCAAATGTGACACATAATGACATGACAGACTTACAGCAAAGCACAGAAGAAGCCTAAGGTAGGAATCCTACGACCGATGTTACATATATGTTGGTATCCTTTCATTCATCTGTGGCAAATGGACTTGGCACAGCCACAAAAAAGAAACCTCCGCCATAACTGACAACAAAATAAGGTCTCATATCAAGAAACCAGGCGTGTCTGCGAGATCCCCCAGGACATCATTGTAGTAGACATTGACACGCTCCAACTGCAGGTCAGAGTTGCCCGTGAACCGTAGGAGGCCTCATTGTAGTAGACATTGACACGCTCCAACTGTAGGTCAGAGTTGTCCGTAAACCGTAGGAGGCCTCATTTTAGTAGACATTGACACACTCCAACTGCAGGTCAGAGTTGCCTGTGAACCGCCCGGTAGTGTCAATGTTGTGCTCGTCACACACCACCTCCCAGAACTTGGCACCAATCTGGTTGCCACATTGTCCACCCTGGATGTGCAAGATCTCTCTCATCTTTACCCTGGAAATTTAAGGGAACCACATAGAAGAATTAATCTCAGATGATGCGGCAAGCATGGCTAACCTAAGGATTCAATGTAAAAAAAAGGTAGTTGTTAAACTACTTAAGTTACTTAGATCAAGCATATCAAATCATTTACCGCTTATTCAGCACTTCAAATCATGGAATGAGGGTGCAATCAGGTTCAAGTCGTTTCTACACGAATTCAGATTATGATACGATGCAACAAAATTTGGGGCAAATCCAACACAGGTAGGCTAAAACAAAACCATAGAAAAGGCACGGCGAGTGTCTTATCAGGGGAATGTTTCTTTCATCAAATCATGTTGATTCAGATCTCACATATCTATCATCCTATGAATAATCTTATCAGGGGAATGTTTCTTTCATCAAATCATGTTGATTCAGATCTCACATATCTATCATCCTATGAATAAGGCGAAGCAAACAATCCATGTTGTTTAAGAACGCAGATATCACTTAACTCCCTACACAAATCACGTTGAACCAAGCCAGATCTAGGGTTTCATATGCTAAAATGACCTAAAGCTAGTCAACACACAGCTCAATTACCTACCAAATGCATCACCGTGTACACACCAGATCTCAAAAATGGCTCCGGCATAGGATGTTCTGTGCTAAATATGCACGAAATGCCACAAATGGAGCAAGAGTACCTTTCAGGTCTCACAACAAAAAAAAAAAAAAACAAATTAATAGACCAAATGTTTACCTAATATCCAATAACACAACTCCGAAATACACTCCAGAAACCAGACTGGATACAAAAGCAGTCGAAACCCCACAGATCCAACACAACTTACAAACGTTTACAACAAACCAATCAAAGCGAAATCTACCTCAAGGACAAGCGGGGGCACACATGGGGGCTGGGTAGGGCGCACACGGGGGTTGGAGGCGGCGCACAAGAGCCGCACAGCGAAAATCGCTAGTCGCCAGAGCACAAGGAGGAGATGAGGATGAGAGGAAAGGCGAAGGGGTACACGGTCGGGGGAGACTCATGATGGGATCAGAGGGGGTTAATTAGATGGCATTTGCGGGTAAATAAAATCAACTTTAAGGGGTATTTTTGCTTCTGCAAGGTTGGATTCTCACGAGAATCTACGGGAAGGCTGCTCCTCATTGGTAGTTCATTTTTGAGACAGCTCCTCACGAGAAGTGGAATCTAGTTGTTTTGAGAAGCTGGGTGTTTGGTACAGCTTCACTAGATCTGAACGAGAAGCTGAGAGTAGAAGCTGTACTAAACAGGGTCTTAGTAAATTACTTCTTCAATTTTCTTTTGGATATTCCCAGTTTGGAGAAGGATATGTGCAGCGATAGAAAAGGGTTATAGTGACTGAGGAGTAACCATGTGTTGCTGAATGTGATTTCAGTTGTAGTTTTCTCTTGCGAAATGGGGTATATGCAGAGAGAAAAGGGTATATCATGCGAAGTAAACCTTTACTCCACTTATTTAGGATTGTAATTTGATTGAATGCTAATTTACATTGTTACGAATGCTGCACCTTTTGCCAATTCATACTTGTATTATGAACCAAGCGTATGCTCCTGTAATACTCTGGATGCATATAACGAGTGATGAGGACATCTGATTGGACCCATTACACGAGTACGAATTAAAAGGATTAATCAACAGGTGAACTCACTCTTAGTTGAATTTGGTTTTTATTTACATGAGAACTGACTACTACCTGATGCTAGTATTTTAATTGTTCTTAAATTTATACGTGAGGAAAAAGTGATGTGACGCAAAGCAAGTACCGCAATGTGCAATCACCAAGGAGCAGCTTCTGTCAACTGCTAACAGAGAGAGAAATAAGTCACATTGTTGGCACGGAGCTGATGTCAAATGGCAGCGTCCAGAGGTGCACACTTGCAATGGAAATTAATCAGCGAGGAGATAAGATTTCGGTTGCACACTTGCAATGGAAATTAATCAGCATGGCTCCACCGAACCACCCGGCATGGCATGCATGTTGTGCGTGCATGGCGTTTGGATTCCAATCTGCATGCATGTTGTGCGTGTATTTGGATTTCAGAAGGAAATCATGGTTTCCATTATTGATTTCAGCTACCAAAACGTGTGGGCCTGCATGCTTAAATTCAGTACCAACCGAACCAATTAATCAAGCTTAGGGCATGTACAGTGGTATAGACAGTGGTTGTCTGTAGTACTTTCCATGTCATCTATAGACAGAACTAAACGCAATTCATACAATGGGTTATCTTTAAGTTGTCTATATATGTCCTCTATAAAATAAGACCATAAAATATATGTGTTACAGACGGCATAGATACAACAACAAAAGTGATATCTATAAGGACCTTATAGACCGTCTGTTGCATGTCAGACGACTTCTACCTCTCTCCTCCTTCTCTCTCATTCATGTCACAAAAAATCTTATGTAGCAAGTATTATAGACGGCTGATGTCACCCCACTGTACATGCCCTTAGCACCAAAACATGTGGGCCTGTTCGGCCATGTAAGCAGCTTAGCACCAACCCAACCGATTAGGGCTTTGAGTCCGTTTTCTTTTTTGTTTGACTGAACCAGCGGTTGATTCGGTCTTGGCCTTATGTGCGCACGGTTTGCCGGCTATTAAAGCCTAGGCTGTTTCACCATGTAAGGGGACCACGAATATGAATTTATTATTTTGAGAGAAAATTATGCGTTTGTTCTTTATAGGGTTTAACATAGTTGCAATTTAGAGAGGAATTGGGTGTTATTAACCCCGTTCTTGTGATTCCTTGTATTTTGCAGGAGCGGCGACACATCTACTTTGTGTAGTTTGATAGACAGGATCACGAGCGTGTGGCTGGGTGAATTCTTTTGTTGTAAGTTGCTGTTTTTACAGTGGTTGGTGCTATCAGTTCATTAAGTTACATGGATCTAAAGTTATCATCGATCTTACGTCATAAAGATCGGACATTCTCTATATCATCTTGGTATCAGAGCATGGTTGCCACAGTAGGATCAATTTACCTGTAGTTAGATTTATTTTTTCCACCCTATACACAAAGCCAAAAAAAAAATCCAAACCCTATTTTCAATCTATTATTTCTTTTGAGTTTCGTTAGGTTTTAATCTATTAGAAACTGTATTTAGTCGTTGATTATAATTTTCTTTTGCGTTGCTCGATCTTGTGTTCAATCAAAAAAAAATAGTGCTCTAATTTCTGTGGCACCGCTGCAGCAGGTCACCGCCGCCAATCGCGCGAGCCAAAAAATTTTTTGCCTGCTACAGTAAAGCATGCTACATTGCACGCAAATACAGTTCTGATTCGCTACAGTGCGCAAAATCCAGCAGGACTGCACCCCGTTTCAGCACCAGGGGCGAATGCTATTAAGTTCATGGGTATTCACTTGAACACCCATTATTTTTTTACAAAAAAAATCACTATATACTATTAGTATTATATATATATATAATAAAATATACTCTTAATTGGGTCAGTCAAACCACAACTCCCTCTCAGCTCATCAAATCATGTCTCCCTCTGACGCCCCACAATCTCTAACTAGCACATATGATGGTCAGCCCATGGTCACACACCATTCGGCTTTTGCCCTTTGGGTATTGGACCATTTGGTCCAACCACAACAAGGTCATTCCCCTTTATTTCTCTCTAACCCTATCAATCAATAGACAATAGCCGGCTCTCATATCTCTCCCTCTGTCTCTCTTGATGCGGTAGCGTGGCCACGATGAAGCCAAACCCGGCGGCAGGACGGAGGTCGGAGGAGCAAGATCGGGCACCGGCCACTGGTCGGGCCGTTGCTGTTGGGGCACCGAGTGGGGAGGGTGACCAGGTAGCCCTGTGAGTCATCTGCAGTTGGCAGTAGCGACCCAACACCTCGTGTAGCTCTTGACAAGAAGGCAGTGCAGAGGTGAGTTCAATCCGAATTACCGGATCCTCAATTCCCAAATCAACAAAGAGCAAACTCAAATGTCAAAATCAATAATTTTGTTTGTGTTAGTTTGAATTATGATTGGTAAATCTTGTCTTTTCTTGATTATTTTGTAATTTCACTAAATTATTTGAGATGTTGTCATTAGTATGAATAATTTGTATTTTAGTTTTTGCTACTGTATACCTTTATATTTTACATTGAATAATATTTTTGTAACTTTGAATACCCATTTTGAAAATCCTGGGTCCGCCACTGTTCAGCACTGCTATAGAGTCACGCGAAAATAAAAAGAGTCCGCGCGTGCAGCCACAGTACCCCTAAAGCTACAGTGTTGTGTTACTGTACATATGCTACGATTGCAGTACGAAAAAAAAACCTCACGTTTATCTTTTGTGAGCCAATTCAATTCTTTGTGAATACTTTGCTCCTATTGAGACTAGCTATTGATATTACTCTAGGGCTGCTCATTTACACTTTGCAGACCTCTGAATTGTTATTTCTTTCATAGCCAAAAGTAGGGTTTTTAAGTGTTGCTCTTGTGACAATTTGATTGGTTGGGTGAAAAAAAAAGGAAAAAGAGAAGGACACAAAAAAAAGAAAAAAAAGAGGAAAGAAAATTACTTGCCAATCATCTACTATGAGCACACTCTATTTTTGTCAAAATTTCAGATTGTGCTATCTCATCGTTGAGCAATCTCATGCCCTATTTCATTTTATTGAGCAATTAACTAGCCGTCTCTTCATAACTTGTGCAATATGAGCTAGTTGCTCATTACTTAATATATATATATATATATAAATATTATAGTACTATTGGGAGTACGTACTCCAGATCCATCTCCGATGCATTCCAGATGCGTGAGCTTTTAGCGGATCCTACGTGGACACAATCGGGTCTTTCTCTGCCAACCCGGTCGCTTCTTCCCTAGTATTAAGAGCGATGAAAATGGAACGCTCTCGCGCTATCCGTACGTTAAGTCCTCTCTTGTTACGCCGTGTGCGCTCCCGGCCCTTCGCTTCCGGAGAAAAACGCCGGTTCATCTCCTGCCGTCGGTTTGCCGGTTCCACGTTCGTTCCAGCCGGTCGCCTTGTGTTTGCGCTGCTCGGTGCGTTTCCCCTGTGCGACCCTTGGTTTCGTCCCTGCGCTTGGTCCACAGCCTACAATCGTTGGTCTCCTCTCGAGTCGCCTGCCGGTCCATGTGTTCTCTGCGGCCGGGTGGAGCCAGCAAGGCCGAGGAGGGCTGCTCGCCTCGAAACATGTGCGCGCTCTTCTCTTTCCTTTCCATATGCTTTTCCTCAGCGTTCTCTTCCCTTTCCATCGGCTTTTCATTCTCGTTCCCTCCGCCGGCTTCTTCCCTGCGCGTCGATTCCCTTCCTCTTTCTTCTTGTCTCCGTGTTTCTGAAACACTTATTTTATCTGCTAAGATCGTTCTTCAAGGTAATGTCGTTCCTGCTTGTGGTTAACGTTTTGGCTTGTACCTCTTCTGTTGTCTTATGGTTGCCTGCTATTTTTACTAGATCTGCTGTCTGGAACACTTATTACAGGTCGCTTCTAATTGCTATTTGTGCTGAAGGAGTATAATACTATTCTGAAATAGGAGTATATTAATAGAAAATGGAGTATATTGTCATCTGTGCTGAAGGAGTATAATGCTATGGTCATACACTTAATTATGTTCTACTTATGTCTGCACATATATACTCCTTACTAGTAAGTATATACTCTTCGTGAAGAATAATACTACTAATTTGATTGAAGCATACTACTTTTTATGTTCTCCTGAAACATATACTTCTTTGAGAAACATATATACTACTAATTTAGTTGACACATACTACTAGATACTTCAACTAGTAGTATCGTTAGCACTTCAAATTTTGAATTGGGCGGTTCCACCCAATCTCGATTCTGTTGTGCATGCATGCAGCGATTAAAGAAAATAAAAGGCATTTTCTTTTTCCACCGGACCATTTGCCTACTAACAAAATTTTGAATTGGGCGGTTCCACACAATCTCGATTCTGTTGTGCATGCATGCATCGATTAAAGAAAATAAAAGGCATTTTCTTTTTTCACCGGACCATTTGCCTACTAACAGAGGCATCCAATACAGAAGAACCCGTTTAGTTGGCTTCCATCTCAAAGTAGATCAACGGCAGGGAGGTATGGGAATACATACTCCTGGGAGTACGAAACGGGCGTCCTATATATATATATATATATATATATATATAGGAAGTCTTTTTCCTACTCTCGGGAGTAGTTACTCCCTATTCCGTATCTCACAACGTAGAGAGTAGCTTACGCAACCGAGAGTATGTATGTGTAGTATACGAGTATATAAGACCATATAGGTGGTATTTACACATTTTCAGAGGTGGTATGTACAATTTCTAGACATACTCCTTTTTATGTGCGAATATGAAGGTATTTACAAAATATACTAAAAACTATGGACTCTCTTGCAAATTTTTCCCGTGGTTCACATTGGAGTATCTTATAATTAGTATATGAGTATACCTAAAGTGATAATGGAGTATGTCAAATTCTTTTAGGTGGTATATCAAAGGTGGGAGTAACTACTCCCGGGAGTAGAAAGTATTTTTCCTATATATATATATATATATAAGACGCCTGTTTCGTACTCCTAGGAGTACATACTCCCACTTTCAATATACCACTTAAATGGATATATTATATTTTTTTATTATTTTCAGTATACTTAAATACCAATTATAAGATACTCCAATGCGACTTGATTAAAAAAAATTCATTGGAGCTCTTTATTTTTGCTATATACTCTTTTTCATATATAAAAGAAATATATACAGAAATTTTGCTATAAAATGTGGACCTTAATGAATTTTTTTTCATAGAACTCACTTTGGGGTATCTTATAATCATTATTGGAGTATACTCAAATTGTAAAGAGGTATTATCATACGATTTAAGTGGTATATGAGAGGTGGGAGTACGTACTCCCAGGAGTACCATACCATTTTCCTATATATATATATATATATATATATATATATATATGCTCATTCCTTTGATTGCACTAAGTTCCATCATCTTTGCGTGTGGGTTGCTTCGTTCTTCGCTTATATCATAAGATCAGCAAGTAGGCATTGAATTCTAGTTTGGATTATTACCTAACTTTACAATATCTAAAAATTTCAGATTGCATGGGTAAATATTTTTCCCTCCAAGCTCTACAAATAACTATTGTTTAACCGTGCTTGTGTAGTTGAATTTGCTTAACCTATCACCTTGTGCGTGCAGCCCTTCAATTTCATCAAGGATGTATAAGAACTTCGATTGCTAAGAGAAGGTGAGGTTAAGTGATTTCCACAAATAAAAACTTCCACATCCATATATATAGTTTTTCTTTGTTATTTGCACTAACCATGTCAGAAAAAGAAGGAGAAGCAGCCTATGTTACACAAGCTAATCTTGAGAAGCTCGCAAATGATTTCAACACTCAGTTAAATGACAACATGAGTGTCTTGAGGAGAGAGATACTAGAGGAGCTTCGCAAAGAACGAAGCCCAGTTGGTGTCTATGACGAAGCCGTTGAGCTTGATGAGATCGATGAGGAGAGGGCTGCATGATTTGCTAGAGAAACTCTAGCGGGTCGAGCCGTTGCCAACGCAGTTCAACCACCCTTTCCCAGGCACAGGGGAGGTGTTTTGGGCGCTGACCATGGCCAAGGGAGAGACCATGGCCATGGATGCGGCGGTGCTGCCCACATTGAGGACTTCGGCAATGACATTTGGTTACACCGCAATGATAACTATCAACGCCATGGTCGTCATCATGATGAGCAGCACGTGAAGGAAAAATTTGGGATGCTCAAGTTCAATATTCCAAATTTGAAGGCGCTTCCGATCCAAATGCATATCTCACATGGGAGCTCAAGGTAGAGAGATATTCTGGATGCACAATTATTCGAAAGAGAAGAAGCTACATATGGCGTCACTTGAGTTTGATGAGTATGCATTGATTTGGTGGGGAGCAAGTATTGAACTAAAGAGAAGATAATGAGGAACCTCCAATTGCATCATGGGCCAAAATGAAGTCAAAGCTGAGAGCACGTTTTGTTCCTAATACTTATAAACGTGATATTTTTGATAAATTATAGAATTTTAGGCAAGGAGGTCGTTCAGTGGAGGAATACTACAAGGAGATGGAGCAAGCTATGATTAGGGCACATGTGCATGAAGATGAAGGGCAAACACTTGCGCGTTTTCTGTTTGGCATTAAATAAAAACATTAAACGCATAGTGCAATATCAACCCTACAATACTGTTTTTGATTTAGTGCATCAAGCGACAAAGACGGAGAAGTAGTTACTAGAAGATGTAAAACCAGCACCAAAGGCAACATCGTTCAACTTGAAGGCTCCATCATCTTCATCTAATGCCACCAAAGCACATTTCAGTTTGGGATGAGGTACATCTTCATCTAGTACTAGTTCAAATACTAATGTTCGTTCTTCCTCGATTGCAAAATCGGCACCTACATCAAGTGAGAAGAAGGTGACTCCATCCCCTACATCCTCAATTGATGCTACAACAAAGAGTAGAGAAATTCAATGCTTTAAGTGTTTGGGGCGTGGACACATAGTAGAGAGTGTCCCAACAACCGATTTATGCTTGTGACAGAAGATGGAGAGTATGAATCCACAAGTGAAGATGAGGTTGAGCTCAGTCATGGAAAGGAGAGATATGAAACTGCATCGGATGACAATGACGGGATTGATGTGTTGAATTATGAAACAGGAGAGACACTAGTAGTCACTAAAAATTTGAGCATGCTTGCACAAGAAGGAGATTCGCTACTAGTTGAGAATCACCTTTCACTAGTAATCTGCGAATCCTGAGCGCTTTGCATGCTCGAAGTCCTACTAGCAAACCTTCGTACTCTGCCACATTATTTGTAGTAGAAAAGTTTAACTGGATTGCATATTTGATGTGTTCGCTAGTAGGGGATATCAAGACGACTCCAGCCCCCAAGCCTTTAAGCATCAAAGAACCTTCAAAATGCATTATCCATTCATGGTGGTGTTCATACTTGGGCCTTTGGGTGGGTTCAGGGTTTGTCCACTCAGCAATGAATTCTGCTATTGCCTGAGACTTGACTGCTGTTCGTGAGATGAAATGGAGGTCGAACGCCCCAAGCTCGACTGTCCATTTTGCTATTCGTCCTGATGATTCCCTATTTCTAAGGACTTGACCAAGGGGACATCCAGTTGGTACGACTACCTTGTGGGCTTGAAAGTAATATCTTAGTTTCTTTAAAGCCATAAGGAGCCTATAGAGCAACTTTTGTACCTGTGGGTATCTTTCCTTAGGTCCATGTAAGACTTTGCTTGCGTAATATATCGGTCGTTGGACATTATCCCGTTCTACGACCAGCACACCATTGACTGCTGGCGTTGTCGCCACGTAAATCAGTAATGTTTCTCCAAGATTAAATCAGTAATGTTTCTCCCAATCTTGGAGAAACTAAGACCGGGGCACTCGTAAGGTACTTCTTAAGTTTTTCAAATGCATCGTTTACGTCTTTAGTCTATTTGAAACTTTCGTATTTCTGAAAAAGTTTAAAGAAAGGGAGTCCTTTTTCACCTAACCGTGCTATGAAACGACTTAGCGCTACCATACAGCCAGTTAGTTTTTGGACTTCCTTTTTTGTGGTTGGAGGGCGTATCCGGTCGATAGCCAATATTGTTGCTAGGTTCGCCTTAATTCCTCTAGCCAAAACTAGAAAACCAAGAAGCTTCCCAGAAGAAACTCCAAACACACATTTCTCTAGATTTAACTTAAGATTATGCCTTCTTAAGCTATTGAAAGTCTTTCGTAAGTTAGGAACGTGCTCACCAGCGTTGATGCTTTTCACGACCAAGTCATCAATATAGGCTTCTAGATTTCGACCTGTCTGAGGACTAAACGTTTTCTACATCAACCTCTAAAAAGTTGCACCAGCGTTTTTGAGACCAAATGACATCTTAACATAACAGTAAGTGTCGTATGGAGTGATGAAGGAAGTTTACTCTTCATCGTCTTTGCTCATATTAATCTGGTGGTACCCTGAGTATGCATCTAAAAAACTTAACAACTCACACCTGGAAGTAGAGTCTACAAGTTGATCAATGCGTAGAAGGGAAAATCATCCTTCGAACAAGCTTTATTAAGATCTATGAAGTCAGTACACATCCGCCATTTCCCATTGTTTTTCCTAACCATTATAGGGTTGACAAGTCACTCTGGGTGGTCGACCTCATGGATAAATCGAACCTTGAGGAGCTTGTCAATCTCTAACTGAATTGCTTCCTTCCGATCAGGTGCAAAACGCCTTAGGTTTTGCTTGACCGGTTTCTTGTCAGGCTTGAGAGCTGGCCTGTGCTCGATCACCTCCTTGGGGACTCCAGGCATGTTGGAAGCCTGCCAGGAAAATACGTCCTGGTTTGCTCAGAGGAAGGGGACGAGCGACTCTTCCAATTTGGGGTTGAGTCCTGCCCCAACCAGTACCTTTCGGGCATATGCTTCAGCATTTTTTTGACCCAGACGGTCCGTTGGTGCTTCCCTGAGGAATTCTTTCTCCGAGTGGTACCTCCTTGGTCTGGTCGGAAGGCTTTGGCACCATCTTTGGCCTTGAGTGCTTGACCTGCATTGTAGGCAGATTAGATTCCCTAGTCGGAAACTCATCGACCAGTTCTAAGGATTTCTGATCACATGCATAAGTAACCGTGATGGCCCCTTTCGGTCCTGACATTTTTAAACTCTGATACCCATAGTGCGTGGCTACTAGGAACTTTGCCAGAGCTAGACGACCAAGAATTCCATTGTATGCAGTTTCAAAATCCACCACATCAAATGGAATATTTTCTGTTCGAAAGTTCCCGAGTCTTCCAAACGTAACTGGTAGGGAAAACTATCCTGTCGGTTTGGCAGAAAAACCAGGAACTATACCGTGAAAGACATACTTCAGAGGCTTTACATTCGACCTAGGAATCTGCATTTCTTCCAATGCTCCCGTAAATAAAATGTTTAAAGAACTACCTCCATCTATCAGGACTTGATTACATTTACAGTTGTTAATAGTAGGTTCAACTACGATAGGAAACCTACCTGGTCGGGTTGACGGAATGGGCAGTCTTCTTTGTTGAAGGAGATTACAGTTTCTGACCACTTGGAAGGCTTGATGGTGATCGGAGGCTCAGCAAGGTTGACTTCCCGCTCCATGGCTTTCAGGTGACGTCTTGATTCGTACGAGGAGGATCCGCTAAAGATCATGCCCACAGTATGCTGAGACTCCTGGTACTCCATTTCTTCATCGCCATTTTTGTCCTTCTTGAAGCTTGGTTCCCCAAGTTCCGTTATAGAGGGGAGAGGCCCTTTACCTGAGTAGTAATCTTCTAATTTTTTTGCCAGGTTCGGCAAGTGCGCAGATCATGCTCTGCCACTTGGTCACCGGTCGAAGCCTTGGCCATGTTTCGACCAGTGAAGTATTTCTTGTCTTTGGTAAATTTTTCAGGAATTGTAAGGACTTCCTTGTTCTCAGGCTTACGATTCTTTTTGGCTTTGAGAGACTTCTTATTCTTCTTCTCATTCTTCTCCAAATATGGCTGGGGAATTTTATCTTTTCGATCAATGGCTTCTTGCCACTCGACCGCTTCATCGGCAGTTGCACATTTGTCTGCAATGTCAAAAAGTTCGACGGTTGTTCATGGGGGATTTGTTGCAATATCCTTCGTAAACCGGCAATTCCTTAGTCCTACTTTGAAAGCCTGGATGACAGAAGACTCTATGATTTCTGGGATAGAGTTTCAAACCTGACTGAATCTCTTGATATATTAATTGTCGAAGAGTTTCATTGGTTTTCTGCTTCATCCGATGAAGATCATCCTCCTTCTCGGGGTGGTCATACGTCCCTTGAAAGTTGGCAATTAGGGTATCGCAGAGCTACTCCCAAGTGTAGAAAGATCCAGCCGGTAGGTTGAGCAACCACAACCTGGCAGACCCTTCAAGGACTATGGGCATGTAATTTGCCATCACGTTGTCATTACCACCAGCAGCTTTGATGGCAATAGAATATATTTGAAGAAATTCTAATGGGTTCTGAGTCCCATTGAATTTCTCTATGTTGGCTGGTCGAAACATGTCCGACCAACGAACAGCTTGGAGCCCTGCCGAGAATGCTCGACAGCCCGTAATGGGGTCGTAGTGCCTTCTCTGAAAAGGAGCCGGTTATAGTCAGTTGGAGATCGGTTCCTTGGATTAGTATACCTAGGATCCGGTGTTCCAATGCGGTCGTGGATGTTATGATGACACCTTTGACCACCTACCTGATTCAGGTGATGCCTGAGATCACCAGAATCAAAGTGGTCGTTCCTCTTGACGTGGTGGAGGAGTGGCTTCTATGAAAAGCTGCCTTCCCTCGTGATTCCCTGGTCAGAACCTACAAGGGGGTCTTGGTGCCGGTCAATCCTCCGTTCGACCATGTTGTCCTCGACTAAGAGAGGAGTGCTGGGATGAAGTTATCGTATGACTTTGTGAGTTCCTTCGCTCCCGGTACATTTCTGTACGCTACATGGTTTACTGGATGATCTCTGATACCTAACCTGCAAGTTGAGCATAACTTGGAGTCCCTACGAGAGCAGGATCTGGGTTATTTAGGATATTCCGAACTCGTTGCAGGTTTTGTATTGTTACCGAAAGCCTGGGAGGGTTTCCGCTGATATGATGACTTGAACTTTCCCCCGACCTCCTAGTTGGTTCCATCTGACCCATCACACGAGGTGGGGCAGAACCAGGTGAATTAACTGATGGACGTCCATCAATTCTGTTATCTCCAACATTTGGTGCTTGAAGGCCCATACCATTTCCACCAGCAGGTGATGGTGAGGCAGTTTGTGTAGGACCATCCACGGTATTTTGATTCGTATCTCCAATCGCATTGACCTCGTGCCTCCAGCAGCGATCCTCTGACGAGTTTCCATCGTAACTAATGGAAAGCCTTCCAGTGCTTCTGCAAAGAGTTTCCACGATGGAGAAAGGTCAAAGACTAGTACCTCCTGAAGTCTTTGTGGTGGACTCAGCCTAATCCGGCGGATGCCGACCGTATGCTGAGCCTCATCATTCCCACTTAGCTTATGACCAATGGGAGCTTCATCGACACTGTTACCAGATATCAATTGGCCCCTTGAATAGCCAGAAGCCATTGGTGAATACCTGTCAGCCATGATCGTATCGAGAGTACCTTGACCCTCGAGTTGTGGTACTGAGCTTTTGTCACCTTTTTCGTCGGTCGAGAGGACCGGATTTGTAGAGGTCCTTGGATGTTCCGAACTGGTCAAAACAGTTGGTTCCCCTGGAGATGCCACTAGTGGAGTGTCTTCCTCCATTTGGTCAATTTCATCTATCTCTACGACCAGTGAGTCGGCGGAGGAAGAGGATGATGACATTGCGTCATGTTCCATGGCGCAAATACATGTGTCCATGTCGAGGTTGGAGTAGTCCACTAGGTTGAACCAGTTTTTCTCATCCCAAGTCCCTGGCATAACCGCATGAGCGATGCTAGGGCGAAAGGAATAGATGAGGAATGCTCAAACGAAGTAATCTTCAAGAACCGAACACCTTCCCCACGGACGGCGCTAGTTGTCGACGATCGAGTCGTCGATCTTATGAAATAAATATAGGAAAATAGCGAATAGTTCTTGGGAAAGAAAGGGACTTCTCTTTCATTGATATGAACTGGTTCTTATAGGGGGTGCCTAAAAACCAGGCAATAGAATAATCCTAGTTACACTGTGCGCAATACTTGCTGTGCTTTAATCTAATGGAATATGACTGAGTTTCTTGATCTCTGTCTCCTCCCCTTCTGCCATTTGTGTTTTCCTTTAAGTAGTTGATGAAGCAATGATAGTTACTCCCGGAAGAGACGCCTATTGGAAGGGTCGCGACTGGTCGGAGTGAGATTGCGACTGATGGAGTATCAACCGTTTGGCGGTTGAATATCTATGAAATACTCAACCGTATGGTAGTTACATTCAATGCCTTAGGATCATGAGACATCGCATGGTATGGAAACTATAATATGTGTTCCATTCTTCACACGGTACAGAATATTCCTGAGTCAGATCCAGTGCCAGTTCATAGCTTCTACGAGTAGCTACCTGGTCAGAGACTAGCTATAGGATCTTGTCCGACCAGGGTATCCATTATGTAATCTCTAGAATCCTTACAACCAGTTAGGTCGTTAGCCTTAGGGGTTACAACCATGAAGACATATGACCCTTTATTATGTATTAGAATAATACATAGAGATTTTAATCCTTGTTAGTTGGGGTGTTACAATACATTGCTTTTCAACGCAGTTTTTACCGGCAGTTGGATTGCCCTTAATTCTATGTCATGGTGATGTAGTCGACTCTTCGACCACTAGTGGCACGGCAATGCACTTTCTTTATCCGACCACATTGAGGAGCCCAGAGATATCTCTCCTGTTATATTAGGAGGGGCAAATCCTATATTCGACCAATCACATCCCTCCACATATTTCATAGCATACCCGAAAGTTACCTTTATAACTACTTGATTACGGAGTAGCGTTTGACAACTCCTAAGTGTACTATTATACATGTAGAAAATCATGCTGATCTCAGGTCTAAGGATTATACTTCATCATTGCTTGAGACCAATTGATGACACATAAAATCATAACAATATCAATAGTGATCAATCCAACACCATGTTCTTTGACATGTGTTTACATTATTGATTCGATATCTCCATATCCATGACCGGTAAAATATGATTATCAATCAATACATGTGATGGACGATAATTCACTAGTGTTCCGACCAGTTACATCCGACCAGAGATACATTTAGAATGATATCATATAAGTTAAAGAACTCATCAATAAGTCACATACTTGTTAATTTTATAAATGATAATTCATCCAAGATACATAATAATATTTATTTTATAACTGATAAATATAAACATAATATAATCATCTCTAATATTACCTCTAGGGTATATCACCAACAAGGGTACACCGGTCGGTAGTTCACAGAGCATCAGATTCAGATCAGCATCAATAACCGTCTATCCCATTGCCTTTCTCTCTCGTATCGACTAACCAAAACAACTACATTGTTGCATGGGATCAAGAAGGATTTTTCAGTAGAGTTGAATTCGCGTTGATTGTGCACATCGATCAAGAATGGTCCTTTTTTCACGTCTACAGGTTCTGATCATTTCCCCTGAATTCTGGTATTTATCTATCTATTTCTGTATGTGATGCAATATTGCAATCTACCTGATTCAGTCAAGATCAAGCATACATCTTCATCTAAATAAGTTGACCAATAGTATCAGATTGCATCAATCAAACATCGAAATGCCCCCACAATTTCAGCAAACCAAACAAGTGTACCAATCAGATGATCAGATCACATTAATTAGTATATATCTCTACTGTATGTACCAATGAAAATAAGAAATGATAACAGCAGATTAATCTTCTGGTTAGCTACGGTTCTTCTTTCCTCAGCACACACTCTCCTCTCACTGATCTATGTCAGTCATGGATTCCATGTGCACCCTGCTCATGATCATCATCAGAGACCTTGTACCTGTACCACTTTGCGCATGCAAGGAACACAAAGAAGTTGACCACCCCAATGGCGCCAATCAGGAAGTAGAAGCAGTCCAGCCTTCCCATGTTCAGGTCCTCGGCGAGCCACCCCTCGACGCCGGCGCCGGCGTCGCTGGTCGTGCGGTGCACGACGCTCACCAGGATCCCGCTGAGGTAGTTGGACAGCGCCAGACCGCTGAACAGCAGCGAGCCGGCGAGGCTTCGCATGTTCTCCGGGAACTGTTTGTAGTAGAACTCCATCTGGCTCACCTGGTTGAACGCCTCCGACAGGCCCAGCGCCGCGAGCTGCGGCACCAGCCAGAACGCCGACTCCGGCGAGATATTGCTGCGCGACATCGACCCGCCGCTCGCCACGGCGTGCGCCTCGGCGAGCGAGCGCCGGCGCTGCTCGACCACGCCGGAGATGAGCATGGCCACGACGGACAGCACCATGCCGACGCCCATGCGCTGGAGTAGCGTGATGCCTTCCTCGCGGCCGGTGAGCCTCCTCGCCCACGGCACGACAAGGCGGTCGTAGACTGGGATCCAGACGGTGAGCGCGAGCATGGGGAAGATGGTGAACGACCCCGGCGGCACCTCGAAGCCGCCTGCTCCGAGGCGGCGGTCAGACTGCGTTGCCTGCAGGACGACGTAGGTGTTGGTCTGCGCGAAGGCGACGTAGTAGACGATACAGGTGCCCCACACCGGCAGGATGCGGAGTATGCACTTGACCTCCTCCACCTGCTGCAGGCTGCACAGCCGCCATGGATTCTTGGGGAGGCCGTCGAGATTGACCTCGCTCTTGAGCACCACGACGGCGGCCTTGTCAAGGAACTTGAACTGGTCTGTGTAGGGGAGCCTGGACACGAGCGAGCTCGAGTGGCGCGTTCTGAAGAGCGACAGGCCGGGGTCGTCGGGCGCGGCAACCCGCCGCTTCCGGAACGCGGCGGCGGCAACGCGGACGACGCTGGCGAGGGGGCCGCCCTCGGGGCGCACACAGACGTAGAGCCCCGAGCCGGCGAAGAAGAGCGCGCAGGAGACCAGCATGAGCGCGGCGGGGATAGCGAACCCGACCCACCAGCTCACGTTGCTCTGAATGTAGATGATCACCGTCGACGAACCGCAGACGGCGATGGTGAAGGTGAAGTAGTACCAGTTGAAGAAGCTGTTGATGCCACGGCGGCCGGACTCGGTGCACGGGTCGAACTGGTCGGCGCCGAAGGCCAGGTTGCACGGCCGGATGCCGCCCGCGCCGGCCACGATGAACATGAACGCCAGCACCAGCACCGCGAACTGCCCCCTCGTCGCGCCCGCGCACTGCCTGTCCCCGCTGGCGCACGACGGCGGGTGAAGCGTCGGCACGGCAGCTGTCAGTGTCAGGACGATCATGCCCTGCGAGAGTTGCCACATCAAAGAATTACTCCAAATCGCAAGATGAGAGAAAGAACAATGGCAATGGTGAGTCGGTGCTTACTATTAATGTGGCGACGCAGCCGATGCCGACGGTGGCGTAGCGGCCGAGGTAGAGGTCGGAGGCGAAGGCGCCGAAGACGGTGGCGAGGTTGGTGGTGCCGCTGAAGGCGTTGAGCGCCATGGCGGCGTTGACGTTGGTCATGTGGAAGACGGAGGTCAGGTACACCATCAGGTTCGCCGCCGTGCCGATGCTTCCCAGTTTCTCAAACGTCTCGTTGCCGATCACGAACGGCATCGTCTTCCACCCCCGGTACCGGAGCTCCGTCCCGTCGGCCTCCGCGGCCACCGCCAATTCGCCATCATCGCCTCCGTCGCCGCCGGGGAGGGCCGGGTGATGAATGGCGTCGTCGCTGGGCGCCTCGGGGTCACCGCCGACGTCTCCGGTGCAGTGGCCGCCGGCGCCAGAGACGGAGGAAGGCGACATCTCACGGTTCTTGCGTGCGCCTGACACTTGGCGCTAGGAGGAGGTATTTGAATTGGTTGGGTCGCTCCGGGGAGAGCGCGCGCGAAGTTGGGTTGGGCTGTGGCGGTTAGTTAGCTGCGGCGGAGTCGTCGTTCGATGCAGCTGGGACCCAGTGTCAGCCACAAAGTCCAGCTGTACGCGCAAGGACACAGTTCCGTAACAAATACCGTCTAAAAATACGCTTTGCTCCGTGCACTTTTTCACCGTCCATTTTGCAAAAGACCCCTCGCTCATCTTTCTCGGTCCTTCACACCCCGTCTCACCCTCTCATGGGAAATTTGTTATTTTACCATATCTTATAGTTGGTTTTTATAAAATATTATTATGTTCGTTGCAATTGATTATTTGTCACATATTTCCCTATCGCTTTGTTATTTTGCCACTTTGGACATTTCTACCATTGTCTTTTTCCTTATTCTTCTTCCATTTGTTCTCTTCCTCAACTTCTTCTTGCCATGGCAGCCGCCACTCCTTCTCCACCCCCAGCGCTTCTCCCCTCCTCCTCCACCCCCTTCCCTCGCCCTTGCCCGCGCGTCGCCTCGGCGCTTCTCCTCTCCTCCTTTGCCCCCTCTCGTCTCCCATACCCTGACGTCGCCCCTGACGCTTCTCCCTCCTCCTCCCTCCTCCCCTCGCCCTTGCTCCCGCACTGCCAACTGCCCCTCTCCCCCGTAGTATCACAGCACTGTCGCCTCCTCGCCTCTCTCCCTCCTCTTCACCCACCCCCAATCTCGTCACTACTCCTCCACCCCCAACGCTTCTCCCACCTCGCCGACGTCAGCGTCGGCTGCCTTCTCCGCCCCATCCAAGCACCCCTCCCCCTCCGCCCCCTCGCCCTTACCCCCGCACCGCCAGCTGCCCCTCTCCCCCCCCCCACGCCGCCGGCTATCCCTCTCCCTTGCCTCCGCCTCTGTCTCCTTCCCCCACGCCCCCACCGCCGCTGCCCCTGCTCTCTACGCTCATTGGCAGCCGACGGCGTCGGCTCAAGCTTCGTGTGAGCAAAGGTGGCGTGGTGGCCAGATCCAAGGTAGTCCGATGTAGATCCGAGTGACATCATCTCGGGGGCAGCGTTGGCTCGAGCTCCGACCATGGTCACTTGGGGTGGTGACGGACGGAGCAAGTAACAAGAAGGGGAGGAAGAAGACATGGGTAAAATTGGCATATTTTCTTCAAAAGGGCAAATGATCAAGTGGCTAATTGGCATATTTTCTACAAAAGGGCAAATGATCAAGTGACTTATGAAACATTATGCATTTGATCTATTACCGGGAACTTAATCACAAATGATTGAAACAACATATAAAGTGTGGCATATGATCAATTGCCCCCACTCTCATCTCTCTCCTCGTCTCTCTTTATCTCTTTCCTTAATCTCCACTGGCTCCCCTCTCTCCCACTATCCAGCGGCTCCATGGCAGCCAAGGTAGCAACGGCTCGATCCGGTAGAACTCGGTGACTCCATGGCGGCTTGGGCCACGATGGCTGGATCTGGCGGAACCTGGCTTCTCCCTCACTTCCTGTCACGACCACCACGAGATGTACTAAGAAGATCTCCTAGGACCTCTTAGGGAGGTCCGACAGGACCACCCGGAGGTCCTGCAGGTCCTCCAAGAACACCCGTGGAGGGAGGTCCTCTAGGACCACCCAGAAGGTCTCAAGTACCTCCTAGAGGTCCTAGACCCTGCGCACTGATCTAGTCCCAAGGATCAACAGCTAGCTCGCACAGAATCACAAAGGTGAAATCACAACCACAAGGTACAATCAACAAGAACAACAAATACAGTAGACTTAAATTAAACAAGGGCCTTATGGCCAAGGTTCTTTACAGCAATTGCCGACCAGGGCTTACAAAAACCGGCAAAAAGATCTCACAGCGAAACCATCAACAACGCGCGGAGCCATTCGACAAACCCATAGGCTGTCGAGTGGAGAACGTTCCTAGAAGATCGAGTCATCAAAGAACTCCTCCCTGAAGAGGTCTAAACCACCAAGACCTGGATCATCTTCGGCCACAGCTCAAACAGAGGGCTTAAACCCATGAGTACGTTGAATCTACTCAGCAAGTCATAGAGAACAATTATGCAAATAATATTCATGCATTGGCTTGATAATTAAGAGTTGCAGGGTTAGTTCGCAGAAAGCCACACTTGGTAGGAAATAACATAGATAGAATTGAAGGCACAAGTTTGAAAACAAATAATACATAAATACAAAAGGTTTACAAGGAGGTCGTGAGCACCAACTCACTCCCAAAACCACTCGTGGGAGGTCCTGGCTGCACCCACGTCCAGGACCACCCCCATGATCACCCTAGAGCACCAACTCTAGGGTTCCCAAGACCACTCGTGGGAGGTCCTGGCCGCACCCACGTCTAGAACCACCCCCACGACCACTCTAGAGCTCTAGGACCTCCTCTAGGCACCAACCCTAGAGCATCCAGGACCACTCTAGAGCTTCCCACGACCAGCCCCTGGACCTCTTCACGAGCCAGCCACGACCTTTCTAGAGCCGGCCAAGGTCTCTTCAAAACAAAGCCACGGCCACTCACAGAATCGTCCAGGAACACCATTTTGCAAAAGTCTACCCCTTGCGCAAAATCACCAGGCAATGTCCATGACCAAGGACTTGGCTATTTGAATAGATTTTTACACTCGGCGAAGATGTACAACTTTACCCACAATTCACGACCTCTCTAGCGGGGCAGTTCCCGTCGAAACCTTTGCTCATTTTCGAAGATGAGCAGTCTAGAGAGCGCGACAAAGCCTTTACAAAGCTTGGAACTGGCTCAGAGCTGCCCGCTAAGGTTTCGCAAATCCCCCTACTGGGTTATTGGGTGCCCGCTCTTGCGCCAACGAATCACAAGCTCAACCACAACAGAACCAAGCCAGCTATTTGCTAATTATTTGGCCCAGATCACCCCTATAAAATGGTCTTGTGGTTGTACGAAAACACCCGGATCATTGAACACAAAGTTAAGTCCTTAGTTGCTGCTCAAGCAAGATCATCCACAGCCCAATGTGACTCTAGGGCACCATCCTAGAGCACCCACTACTCACTCCCGACCTTCTCGCCTAAGCATAAAATAGTTTTGGGTTCTCCCGAGCCAAAGGACCACCAAGTCCAAGCACACAAGTTTTAACAACAGTGGCATCGCACCACAAGTGACACAGCATGCGACATCCCACCACAGCGGCACACCAGTGGCATCACACCACAAGTTCCATAGTTCAATTAGTCAAGATTATTAAAGAAGAAAAACAAAGTTCTCCCAAGACCCGTGGTTCTAAGCAAAGCTAAGCATATCTACGGTCCCAAGTTGGCAAAGTCAAAGAATGCCAACAAAACCTGCCCAACTAAGGTGTCCGAGGGAAATCATGTCAACATGGTGAGTACAAATATCCAAGGAGGTACAGTGTCAAGTAGGTAAAGCTACTGCCCAAAAACTTTTACCATAAAAGTAGCCATGCATGATAGGGTAAAACAATGTAGCTTTAAAATGCTAGGTTCAAAATGATCAAAGGCCTGCGACTTGCCTTTGTTGAGAAATGGCGAGGCTTCGACAGAAGCTGATGGATCCAAGAACTCCTCTTCGTACTCGGAACCTACACGTTCGCAAAGAACCAAATAAGCAAAACGAGCTTGGACAAAAGAACTTAAAAGATCAAGAGAACTTAAGCAAAACAAACAAAAACTAGAAATACAGGAGGTCCTTGCTTGAGAGGAGGTCCAACTCAAGGGAGAGTGAACTCAAAGCACAAGAACGGGGAGGGCTGGGCATGAGCAAGGAAGTTGGAAAATGAGGCAAAAGGTGGTGAGGGGAGACTCTCACGGCTACAAATAGCTGGAGCTGGCGAGGTGGCACTGAGGGCCTAGGGCCAACGTGTCAAGGGCAGGTGAAAGCAGGATAAGGATAAGACAAGACATGCCATCAAAAGGAGGAACAAAGTACCTCAGATGTGACTACATTCAATGTGCCGCAGCAGCGTTAAATGTTCAGAGACTTTCTGCTGCAAAGCGTGCAGAAAGAAAAAAGGGGACATGGCTGGTTCAAATAAAGAGGTTGGTCAAAGCAACAAGAGAAAGCCATGACCAAAGGGGAGGTCCAACGACGGGGTGGTCTTAGGAGGAGGTCCTGTGGAGGAGGAGGTCCTGAGGAGGCTCCGCAGAAGGTGAAGGAGGTCCTGTTCCACCAGGGTGGTCTTTGCAAAAAGACTAGAGGTCATGACCACATAGGTGGTTGTGACACAAGATGGTGGTCTTTGCAAAAAGACCAGAGGTCACGACCATATAGGGTGGTCGTGACAGAAGAGAGTGGTCTTTGCAAAAATACCAGAGGTCATGACCATATAGGGTGGTCGTGACACAAGATGGTGGCCTTTGTAAAAAGACCAGAGGTCTTAACCACATAGGGTGGTCGTGACACAAGAGGGTAGTCTTTGCAAAAAAGACCACCAGGAGGTCCTAAGAACAAGGGGGACAATGATGAGCCTACGACTTATGCGGAAGCAATGATGGACCCAGACTCTGAGAAATGGCATAGTGCCATGAGATCCGAGATAGCATCCATAGGAGACAATCAAGTTTGGAATTTGGTTGACCCGCCTGATGGTGTTAAAACCATAGAGTGCAAATGGATCTATAAAAAGAAGATTGATATGGATGGAAATGTTCATATCCATAAAGCTCGACTTGTCGCAAAAGGTTTTCGGCAAGTTCAAGGAGTTGACTACGATGAGACTTTCTCACTTTGTAGCGATGCTTAAATCAATACGGATCATTCTAGCTATTGCTTGCATATTTCGACTATGAGATATGGCGGATGGATGTCAAAACGCTTTCCTTAATGGAAATTTAGCGAGGACGTGTATATGATACAACCAGGGTTTTGTCGATCCAAACAATGCTAGAAAAGTATGCAAACTTCAAAAATCCATTTATGGATTGAAGCAAGCATCTCGGAGTTGGAACATTCGTTTTGATGAAGTAGTCAAAGGGTTTGACTTCATCAAAAACGAAGAAGAGTCTTGTGTTTACAAGAAGACAAGTGGGAGCTCACTCGTATTTCTAATCTTATATGTAGATGACATATTACTGATTTGAAATGATATTCCTATGCTCGAGTCCATTAAGAGCTCACTGAAAAATAGTTTCTCAATGAAGGACTTAGGGGAAGCGGCATATATTTTGGGTATTAAGATCTATAGAGATAAATAAAAAAGACTAACAGGATTAAGCCAGAGTACTTACATTGACAAAGTGTTGAAACGGTTCAACATGGAGGAGGCAAAGAAAGGGTTCTTGCCCATGTCTCATGGCATAAATCTTGGTAAGACTCAGTGTCCTTCGACAACTGATGAGCGAGATCGCATGAGTAAGATTCCATATGCTTCGGCCATTGGATCTATCATGTATGCTATGATATGTACTCGCCCAGATGTTTCCTATGCTCTAAGTGTTACGAGCAGATACCGAGTGATCCAGTGAGAGTCATTTGGGCGGTTAAAAACATCCTCAAGTATTTGAGAAGAACTAAGGATGTGTTCCTAGTCTACGGAGGTGAGGAAGAGCTCGTTGTAAATGGTTACACCGATGCAAGCTTCCAAACCGACAAAGATGATTACAAATCGCAATCGGGTTTTGTGTTCCTTTTGAGCGGTGGTGCGGTAAGTTGGAAGAGTTCCAAGCGGGAGATCATTGTCGACTCTACAACGGAGGCCGAGTACATTGCGCTTCAAGCAAAGCAAAGGAAGGTGTTTGGATAAGGAAGTTCATAAGCCGAACTAGGTGTGGTTCCTAGTGCGTGCGCTTCTGGATCTTTACTGTGATAACAGTGGGGCCATTGCGCAAGCCAAGGAGCCGAGGAATCACCAAAAGAACAAACACATACTGCGGTGGTTTCATCTCATTCGAGAGATCCTTAATCGAGGCGATTTAAAGATATGCAAAATACACACGGATTTGAATATTTCAGATCCTTTGACGAAGCCTCTCCCACAACCTAAGCATGAGGCGCACACAAGAGCTATGGGTATTAGATATCTTCTAGATTGACTCTAGTGCAAGTGGGAGACTGTTGGAGATATACCCTAGAGGCAATCATATTAATGATGATATTTCGTTGTATCCATGATTTAATAAATGTTCCTTGAATATTGCCTTTGTGTTGATTAACAAGTATGTGACTTGTTTGTGAAACTCTTTACTTGTATGGTTATTCTAAGTTGTCCCTAGTCGGAGTTCATGTGAGGACACACGTGAATGATGGATTAGCACATGTATCGGTTGATGACCATGTTTCACAACTCATAGACATGGAGATGTCAAACCAATAATGTGGACACATGTTTAGAACATGTGGTTGGACCGACCCAACATGAGACATAACAATTATACTTATGGTTCTCTCTACACAATGTGTACGCCTTGTCCTTAGACCTGAGATTGTCGCGTGTACTTGAGATGTGAATCGACCTACTTAGGGGCTATCAAACGCTACTTCGTAACTGGGTAGTTATAAAGGTAGCTTTCGGGTTTGTCATGAAGCATCTTTGCGAGGCATGGCCGGTCGAGATGGGATTTGCCCCTCTCTACCTGAGAGAGATATCTCTGGGCCCCTCGAGTGATCGGATCCAGAAATACATGGTCATGCTACTTAAGGTTAAGAGTTAACCTAGTAATGGATTCTGGATCACAGGATCGAGAAAGAGTGGTCAGCTTGGAGCTCGACCGAATATCGTGAGGCAAAGGGATTGGCATGTACATAACGTTGTGATGGTTCGTCCGATATGATCTTTGTGTATGTTTAGGAGTTGGCACGTCTTGCTAGAGGCCGCTACCAACTATTGACCAAGTATGTGTACTCGCGTCATGTCTAAACATACGTGAACTATAGGGTCACACACTTAAGGGGCTGAAGCCTAATTCGGATTGGATCCGACTAGGTCGAGCATTGAGTCCTAATGGGCCTCTATTCGTAGAAGCCCATTGTAAGGACGTCTATAAAAGGAGGGCGGCGCGCGGGATGAGGATGAGTTTTTCGTGACATCCTCAAACCCTAGCCGCCACCCTCCCACGCCCGATCGCTCGCGCGGATCTAGTAGTCCGGTGTCGTCGCTTCCTCCCGTGCACGTGTGGATACCTTTGAAGGCGCCGATCGTAGCGTTGGGACGAACCGCAAGAGAGGAGGCATGCGTGGGGCGCCACGACGAGGACGCGGAAGTAGTACGACTACTCGCTTCCGACGCGTCTTTGCATCAACTTAAATACGACTACACCGCTCGACGTCTTTGCATCAACTTCCGCACTGCGCGTCTAGTGGTAAGACCGTGATCTATAACTGCAGTGATCTTGGTTTACGGGTAGAATTTTTTTAATTTGCGCTAGTGTAGCCTACCCGTTTCCCTACAGTATCGTCCACGTAGATCCTAGTTGGAATAACGTGTGGAAATTTTTTTTCTTTCCTTTTTTTCTCTTTCTTTCCCTGCTCCTTATTTCTTTCTTCCTCCTCCCGAGCACTGGTAGTGAGCTCTTCATCGCACTCTCCTTCTCCCCGCTGCTAGCTGGGGAGGAAAGAAGAGAAGGCTGAAGACGATGCTAGGAGCAACGCCATCTCCATAATGGTTGCCAAGATCCGCACCGCCTCCTCTGCTGGCCAACAGCCACCTGTCAACTTCCCTATGTACTCCGGCTACGTCACCATCGATGACGATGCGACGCGGGCCCTCTTCTACTAGCTCATCGAGGCCACCACCACCGGCCCTAAGTCTGCGCCGCTCACGCTCTGGCCCAATGGCAGGCCCAAGTGATCCTCTGTCGCCTACGGCGCATCCGAGGAGCTGAGCCCCTTTCGAATCAATCCTGATGGCAGGACGCTCTTCTTGATCTCGTACCCCTGGAATAAAGGTCAGATCTTGATACTTTTGGTAGTTTGATCAAGAAATGTGTGGATTCTTTATCATGGGATGGATTGGTTGGTTGGGTTGCAGGGGCGAGCATGTTGTTATTGGACTCACCGGCCGGGGTCGGGTACTCCAACACCAGCTCCGATCTATTCACGCCTAGTGAAAACAAGATAGGTGAATAGGAAGAAATTAAATTAGCTAGTACTTGTCTATTTCTACTACTACAATGTTTCTTGATCTGTTCTTGCTCTTTATGGATGTCTTCATCCATCCAAAATTAATCAAACTCTAGAGGAACCAAAATAGCAGTAGTAGGGAGGGGAGCAAGGGAGAGCCGAGCTCGGGGGGAGAGGCACGAGCGCCAATGGCGGCACAGGCCAGTAGGCCGGGGGTGCCGGCGACGCCAAGAAGCCGGGCGCGGCGCGAGTAGGCGAGCCGCTACCGCGGCGCAGGGGTGGCCGAGGAGGAGCATGGGCTGTATGGTCCAAGCACCGCCCGGGCACGTAGGGAAGCCAGCGGCAGTGCAGTTCCAAGCCGCACGGCCAAGCCAGAGGCCAGCGGCACGGCGTAGGCCGAGCCACGCCGAGCGGCGCAGGAGCGGCGAGCCGAAGCAGGGAGGCGCGGATGGAGCTGGGCCAAGAAGTGTGCGGGGCAGGCCAGAGCGACAGAGGCTGGCAGCGGCGCATGGCGACGAGGAGCAGGCCGGAGGTGGCGGCGCCGGGCCATGGGAGGAGGAGACAAGGGCAAGAACCACCAGGAGGAAGAGAAATAGAAAGAGAGAAGAGGAAGTAAATAAAGAGAATGGGAATGGTAAAGAAAGGAATGAAGAAGCAGCATGAGCCAGGATATTTCAGCTGAATTTTTTTTAAAATAATATAATTTTAAAAGATATTTACAAAAATAAATAGCTGCCCCAAAAAATTACAAAAATATGTCCTTGTCGCCAGTTCAACCGGCTGGGTGGGGTACGCATCGGACGTCGCAGCCTCATGTCGTGGTGGGTCAACCACGACACGGATGCAGCGAAGCCTCGTCCGACTAGTGTACCACTCCATGTACTCCCCATACGTCTCCGGATCGTAGGGATCATTGCCGCACTGGATGCGGTTGTCGTGAGCGCCACTCCAAGCCTCAACCCAAGGGGCCATCCTGTCCGCCCAGGACATCGTGCCCCGTACTCCCTTCCTAGTGTACCTGCGTATGGCAAGACAATTATTTAGTAGACATATAAAGCACATTGTGCGATAGTAGTAAAACGTGAACTTACGTGTGAACGTGCGCGGGCACCCGCGTCCCCCCCAAGGGGCTGGGATCTCCTATCGTAGATCGAGCTGGCGCATGACCCACTGCACCTGGTACTCCTCAACGAAGACATCATGCACTAATGCCATCCGCGTGTACCAGTACAAGTAGTCTCGTGTGCATAGGCTCGAAAGTCCCTGGGGCGCGCGCACGTGCACCCTCTCTGGAGTGTATGGTGTCCAGATGACGCGGTCATCCATCAGCTGATCGAACATTGCAACATACTCCTGGTAGGACCCCTGCGAAGTGATCGGTGTATAGGTGTCCTGTGCAATAGAACACCGTAAAGTTAGCAATGAAAATCGTGATTATAATACGAAAATAACAAATGGTCATGAAACTAACCCATCGGCGGCACCACAACGTGCCCATGGTCGGCCCATCCACATCGTCGTCCTGGGCGTACAAGCTGACCTCCTACGCTCCCAAGTCCACCTGTGGTCGTCCGATCTGGAAGCGCTCCAAGGACCACAGCTGCAGAAGTAGCGGGCATCAAGAGAGGATGGAGCTGTCCTGGGCATGGTGGCACTCGTCGCACAGTGCGCGGTATGTAGCGCACAACACGGTCGGACCCCAAGCGTACTGTGGGATCTTGTCGATCGGCTAGTCCACCACCTCACGCATGTACCGGACATAGTGCTTGTCGACATTGTCGCCGTGGGAGCCCAGGAACAAGACCCACCCAAAAAGCCACAGTAGGTAGGCCTCAAAGTGCCTCCTAACAATGACGTCGCCGGTGTTCTACGCCAAACGCTCCGGCTGCAACAAGGCATGTACACGTCAACAAGTTTCACATACCAATTTATACGAGAGAACAATAGTTACGGAGATTTACGTAGAACTAGCAGATCCACCTCAACGTTGGCCCGTGCGGGCTGCTGAACTCGGTGTACCCGCTGCCGGTGGGAGCACATCGTGGAATCTCACTAGGAGGTCCGTGTGCCACGTAACCAGGATGTTGTGCGCCGCTAGGGGGGAGCCTATGCACGGCAACCCAGTCAGAAAGCCCACATCCTGCAGTGTCGATGTCATCTCCCTGCACGGCAGGTGGAACGTGTGTGTCTCTGACCTCCAGCGGTCAACCAGCGGCGTCAGTAGGGCCCGGTCGTACGGAAAACGCCTAGACGTACAACCAGCACCGCGGTCCTGGTCGTCCTGCCGCGTCACCTCTACCATCCTCGCGAGTGGAAGGAGGCCTACCGCTCGCAACCTACGTCAATACGATAAGAACAAACGTGACTGCACATCAAGTAAACAAACCGCGGTGGAGTGCATTACGTTAGAAATCTACAAACCTCGGAATCCAGCCTGCGTGTAGCCTCCATGCCCTAATGGGCGTGCGCAGCCGCAACGCGCCAAGCTCAATCGGCGCCTCGCCCTCCGGGGGGAGCATGGTACTCAGGCGGCTACGGTGATGCGCGTCAACCACCGAATCAAGCAACTCGTACTGGCCTCTGTCCGCCATACCTAAAAATGCAGCAATAAACAAAGTTCACCATCTTTACGTACGATACGTAGCGATTACAGATTTTCTTTACGATTTTCATGTGTCAGGCTATTCTCCGAGATTAACTGGTATTTCTGGCACTAACAAAATAATTACTCTACTTAGCTACTCAATACATTTTTAATAGAATAATTACCTTTCCTATTTCTGTAGATTGATCCTTAATCGTTCCAATGCTACATAATTCTGACCTTACTCAACTACTCCGGATTTTTTTTTTATAATCTTCAAATGTGCCATGCAATTTTTCTAGTTCAAAAGATAACTCCTGCATTAATAATATAATTACCACGCGCAAAGGGGGAGCTTAAGAAAGTTGAAATTATTCTGATTCTGCCATTGTGCTATCACTACCGCCTACACAACTTAAAATACATACTACACAATTTAACTACTTTTATCTAACCTACTCAACCCTATGTCGCTATTTTTGTTTGCTAACCAATAAGGTTTTAACGTAATGTACAAAGTTTCGGGAGTACCATCATCCTTTGCCTTGAGAAGTATTATTCACAATCAAGAGTCAACCGATTGTATTGCTAAATAGGTAGTAGAACTTGGATCATTTGATATCTATTTTTTTTGCATGAATAACAATTAAGTCTCAGGCTTTGACATATTTTTATCGCCGAATGGACTAATTCTGAACCACAGGAATAGACGAAGTCCAGCCTAGATGACCGCTGGACACTATACTTTGATGGCCCTCAATATCTTAAAGGCTCGAGGGCTGGTACAGTACTAGTCACACCACAAGGCCGCTATTAATTTATAGTAGGTAATCCAAATGCAATTTCCTAATAATATGGTAGATGTCGGTGCTTTAGAACCGATCTTACGTAAAGATTGTTTGATTCAGGGGGTCTCCACGAATGATCACGCAGACAGTAAAGACACGGGAATTTTTATAGAGGTTCAGGCTTTCCCCTAAGGGAATAACAACCCTGCTCCTGTGTGTATGGTATTGAGTATCCTGGTTACAATTGGCAGAAAGACTGGTGCTAATATTGCTACTCATTATCTCCCAAAAAGCCCCTCCCCTTTATCTCTAAAAGACTCCTATTTATAGTATACTATGAGGTAGGTTGTCGTTCTAGGTCTGGAGGTGCTCATTTATTGTAATAATGAGAGTAATTGCCGGAGTAGTAACCTCCCCACGTTGCCTGACGGTTATCAATCAGAGATAAAGATGGGTTAACCGTAGTTATTCCAGGTATAACTACGTATCTTGACTGCTCAGATCTCACAATTAATAGGGCCTACTGGTGAGTGGACCTGGTTATCTGTGGAGAAGTCGTGGCAGGACTGTCGTAGTAGGACTCACGACCAGGGGGTAGTCGTAGAAACGCTTACGACTGGATACTGATCGTAGAAAGACTTACGACCGAAGGTAATCGTAGGAGAACTTACGATTACGTGGTAGTCGTAGAAATACTTACGACTATGGGGGTGGTCTTAGAAAGACTTACAACCACCTGACTAACTTCTCCCTTACAACTATAAGGGGTATACCTAGTGACTGTGTGACATCATATTTACCCATAATACACGATTACGGATAAATAATAAAATAAGGATTATTAGATCCTCGTCATCTAGCCTCCCAGCTTCAAGTGAAAATAACCTACTTGGGCAAGGAGCTGTAGATAATCCTACGACCACTAGGTGACTGTAGGAAGAATGTTGAAGGAAATACTCTTCAACACGTGTTTCTTTCGACCAGAAATATGCTTGGTCGAGGGAGTTTGCTGAAAATCTCACGATTACAAGGTAGTCGTAGAAAATCTTACGACTTCGGAGTGATCGTGTTACTATGATCAGAAGCAAAACCTTTCTGAACGGTATTTCTTTTGACCAGAAGTATAGTTCGTTAAGAAGGTAATTTCGCTTGAGGTGTGAAAAGAGCCTCGGTTCTCTCGAGCAGGCAGATTTAAAAAGATCTGTCCGTTAGAGCAATTCCCAAAGCGGTGGAAACCATTGAGTTCCCACGGCGTTTCATTCCAAGCGTGCGGTTATAAAACGGACTGCGGGGGTGAGTTTAGGGTTCTTACCTTTTCCCCAATTCATCCTGACTGCTCGTCGTCTTCTCGTCTCTTCCGCCGCCGGCGACATTGTGCTCTTTATTGAAGCTTTCCCAAATCCAACTCTCCCCTTCATGAGAAAAGATGGCTAGGATTGTCTCCGAGTGGGCTGAATCGGAAATGGATGACGTAAAGATGAATGCCTTGGTTATCGCCAAGAAAATTCCCAAGGAGGTACTCGTGAAGTGGATTTCGGCGAATGGACAACACTGGCTGTCGGGGGAGGACGGTCAAATCCCTGTCTTCCAGGCGTATTGTGAGTGCGGCCTCCGATTGCCTGCTCACCCTTTCCTCACACTCGTGCTCGAGCACTTCGGGGTGGAATTAGTTAATCTTGGTCCTAATTCCATCATAATGTTGAGTTTATTCGTGTACTTGTGCGAGGTGTACCTGGGGATTCCAGCGGACCTCGAGCTTTTCCAGTATTACTACGGGATGGCTCGTCAAGCTGGAATTGCTGGGACGGGAAGTCGAAGGAGTATATTCAGATGTTCACCCGGTCGTCGTGGCCAGGGTGGAAGAAGAAGTGGTTTTACTAGAAAGTCACCAAGGAAGACAGCCTCTCGTTCATCGGGAATGCCGTCGAGAGGATTTCTTCCTGGGATTTGACTCCCAATAATCTTGACCGGATCGCCCCCTACATTCAAGCCATCAAAGACTTGAAGACGAGGGGTCTTACCGGATGGCATGTGGTGAAGGACTTCATCACGCGCCGTATTAGTCCCCTGAAGAAACGAGTTCCTCCCATGTGGAGGTACTCGAGGAAAGAAGACCCGACCAGGGACTACAAGGATGGTAAGTGGGATGGTCCCTTTTTGACTCTTGGCCTTGGTTAATCTTGGTCTGGTCTATTGATTGTGCTACTTGCCCGTACAAATCTTCCACAAGCGGAGATTGACACTCGCGTCAGGCTCATCTGTGAGAAGAGTCCGTCCAGTGTAGCAGCTCTCCAAATTCTTGCGGTTTTAACTGCAAAGGAGAAGGTGGAGCGCCTAAAGGTAATCAAAAATTGATTTCGTTTTTAGGTCTCGGTAGTCGCAGGAATACTTACGACTATGGGGGTGGTCGTAGAAAAATTTACGACCACTTTCTGTAACATTTTCTTCTCCTGATATCATCAGAAAGTAGGCATGGAGGACCGCTAAGATGATGACACAGAGGTCGCGTTGGTGGTCATCGGGACAACGGCGCAAACGGAGCAGTCGAAAGCTCCTCCAACCAAAAGGCGCCGACTCGTAAAGGTCGGCGACAAAGGTGGCATGAGTTCGGCTTCTTCTGCTCCCTTTGCTCAATTCGCTGCAGACATGGAGGCAATGGTGAGGGAAAAAGCAGAGGAAGCTGCCTCTGCTTTTAAGCGCAAAGCCCCCAAGGCCAAGGTACCCTTCTATTACGACAACAAGGCTTTGCGATTTACGCTTCGTGGCTTTATAAGGTAGCTAGAAAAGGAGAAGCGGAAGAGCTTCGTGTCTTTGTGAAGAAGCGCTACTTCAGAACCGTTGTCGAGGGGAGCGGTGCTTTTGAGGTGGTCGAGGCAGATCTCGCCATTCGGAAGTCGGGAGGTCACGGCGGTGACTCCGTTCCCAAACCGAATCTCGACCAACGATAGTCAAGAGGAAGTGAAGAAACCTTCCATTGGGAAGGTTGCTCCCAAGTTCGGTTAGGTCCAGTAGCGAGGTATGTGAAAATGCATGTAAGAACAACATTTACCCTTTGTTTTTCACGAGTTAACTTGCTCTTCGTTTTGTGATCTTAGCACAACTCCTTCAGCCCCCACGGATACTTCTGTTGAGAAGCCTGCTGTCACTTCTTCAGCAAGTGAAGGCGTGACAGCAGAGGTTGCTGAAGATCAGGCCGCCGTTCCCATGGTGGAAGGAGTCGTCGCTGCTGGAGTTGCTACGACTACCGAGACAGTCGTAGGGATGGAGGTGGAGACGAGGGAGGCCACGAGGGAGACACCGGGAGTAGGTGGTGGTGAGAGTTCCAACCACCGTGCTGGTAAGGAAGTTGTCGAGGACATTCCTTCCGGTCCTCCAGGCGGTGCTTCCATCACCGAATCAGAAGAAGAAGAGTACTTTAACTTCTGCTCTGATTTCTTTGGCTCTGCTTCTATCGTATGATCTTTCGCCTACCAATATCGCGACTGAGTCCCTCACCCTAGCAACATTCCCAATTGTGGGGATGTCTTCGATAACGAACGTCTCGAAGGGGTTTGGTGGAAACGAGTCGAGGAGATGGATGGGTTGAAAGTGTAGGGATACGGGTAGGCTACGCTAGCAACAATTTAAAATTTCTACCACGTAAACTAGGAAGCCAAGCAAGATAGATGATCATAGATCATTACCACGAGCGCGATCACGTGAAGTAGAGTCGGGCGACCTAGTCGGACGACGAGCGCCCGATGTGGTGGTCGTAGATGATCGTCCAACGTCCTCGTAGTCGATCGTCTCCTTCAAGAACCTCGCGGTTCCTTGTGAAGATCGCGGATCGTCCTCGGTATAACAGCGACCGCGATGGCGCCTCTCGGTATCCACACGTCCGGAGAAGGAACAACCGTGCGCGGTGTGCTAGCACCAAGTCGCGCGGAAGGCTCTCTCAAGAAGATGGTGGCTAGGGTTTGGTGGAAACAACTCACGTGTCTCTTCACGTCTCACGCGTACTAGCCTCAAGCATCTCCTTATATAGTGCCCCGTGTCGGATTCTATCCGAACACGTTTCTGAATCGTATTAAATCTTGGTTTGTTCCATCCCATTAAGTGTGTGACCCGTTAGGTTTATGTGTAATCGGTTGTGACTCGGAAACCCTTCCGACCACGAGTCGTAGCGGTCTCTAGCGGACATAACGATTCCCGAATACACACAAATTATATCGATTTAACCTTAATGCAATATGATCTACGACTAGGTCCTCATCACTTACGACCGTGTCCTATCTTTATCGACCGGTTCGCACATGGTCACGACGATTCGTAACTCCTTACGAAAGGTTTCGACCACTCTGTGATTTCGTTCAATCGATCGACTTGCTCGTATCACCATCGATTTATGCGGATCCGATCGAACTAAGCGACTTACTCTAGTATTCTCCCTTTGCCTCACGATATCTGGTTTGAACTCGGGTGAGATAATGTGTCATCCATGGACTGCTCAATAATTTTTCGATCGAGTTGTGGATAACCTTACATGGTCGAACTCTTCGACCACTAGTGGCACATGACCATGCACTTTCTTTATCCGATCGCTTGAGGGCGGAGACATCTCTCCGTTATGTTAGAAGGGCAAATCCATATCGACCAGATCACATCCCTCGCATATTTCATAGCTTTTGCCAAAGCTACCTTTATAACTACCCGATTCTGACGGCGTTTGGCAACCCCTAAGAGTGCTATTACACATGTAGGGAACCATGCTGATCTCAGGTCTAAGGATTATACATCATCATTGCTTGAGACCAACTAATGACACATAGAATCATAACAATCTCTATAGTGTCTCAAGTTGGGTCAATCCAACCCCATGTTCTCTAACATGTGTTTACATTATTGATTCGATATCCCTATATCCATGACCGGTGAAACATGATCATCAATCAATACATGTACTGGTCGTAGGATCACTGATGTTCCGATCAGTGATATTCGACCAGGGATGCTTTTAGAACGACATCATATGAGTCGAAGAGTTTCACCAACAAGTCACATACTCGTTGATCTTCAGAACTAACGATTCATTCAAGGAATATAATAACATTTATTCAAGAAATCATAAACATAGACGTGATGCAATCATCTCTATGATTGCCTCTAGGGCATATCACCAACAGAAAGATCCATCACGGATAGTCTCCATGTTTGCTTGGTCAAGCATGAATGTAAGTATTCATTGATACTCACATGTATGGTTTTATCCTTGTTTCTTATCGCCTTTCTCTCCTGCAGAGAGCCGTGGAACAAGTTGCTACGATTTGTGAGTACAATCGGCAACTTATCAAATTGCGACAAGAAAAAGCAGTACCCTGCGAGCAAGAAGAGAGGTGGTGAGTTACCGACACACGTAATCATTTTATAATTCGACTACTTGTTCAGTACTTGGTGGGGTTTGTCATAGAAAATCTTACGACTTGGTACTGATCGTAGAAAAACTTACGACCAGGAGTAATCGTAGAAAAGCTTACGATCACGCGTCAGTCATAGAAACACTTATGACCGATCGTCTATGTATTCACGTCTACCCTTAACTTTTTCAGGTTTAAGAGTGACGAAAAGACCTTAGCTGATTCGCTCGACTTCGAAAAAGCCGAGACGAAAAAGTTAAGAGATGAGGTCACCAACCTTGTGAAGAAACTTCAGGAGGCTAACTCTGCAACTCAGGAGTTGCAGGAAAAAATGAACAGTACGTGGGGTTACGACTGCTTATAACCTTGATCTTCACCTTCCTAATTTCTCATTCTTTTACAGAAAAAGAAGTCGAAAATAAGGCCATTCAAGCCGAGGTGGGGACTCTTCGGATCGAGGTTCAGGAAAAGTCCTCGGTCGTTCGTGAGATCGCCCGCATCACAAAAGACAAAGGTCAAGAAATTGAGAAGTTAGGTTCTCAATTAGCGGGTAAGTAAAACTTTACCTGCTATTAAATTGTTTTTCCTTCTCGTAGAATCATTTTATCTAACTAATCCTTACTCCTTTCAGAGCAATTAATTGAAATAAAACAACTCCACGAGGCTTCGACTTGCACCCAGGAGGAGATAAAGTCGATGAAGATCAATCTTCAAGACAACATTTCACTTTTGAATAATGTACTCAATGGGCTTCATGCTGAAAAAGTCGCACCTTGCGACGACACGATAGTTGCTCATACGAGTGCCATTGGAGAGCAAGTCGGTACCTTGCAATAGTTGGTGACTACTCTGAACACCAACCAGAATGACTTGATAAAAGAAGCGGTCAAAGGAGCTGTAAGCTTTGTTTTAGCAAAGCTTAAAGCCCGTGACCCCAACCTGAACCCTCATTCTGTTGAAGCCGACTTGATCAGATCAAGCCAAGTGAACGCTTAATCAAGGATATGCATCGATCGATGAGAAGGTCGCGGAGGAGATGCAAATAGAATCTCCTTCGTCGGAGTAGTCTGTAACAGGGATCTGTAAAGACAAGCCTTTTGGTGATAAATATATGATCTTTTCCTTTTTCCTGCAAATCATCTCGTAGAGTAGTTAGTAACTCGTAAGATCATGAAAGGAAACATAATCAGACCAGATATCTGTTATTCCTCCTTCCTTCTTCCTTTTTCCTGCAAATCATCTTGTAGAGTAGTTAGTAACTCGTAAGATAACGACTTGGAAAAAGAGACTAAGACTAAGAATTGAAGTCATGTTTATAACTTTATCCTAGCCCCCGACTATTTGCTTAATTTATTTGAATAAACTGAGAAAATAGTAAAGAAACGGTTTCTGAAAACAGAGAGGTTTATTCGACTTTTAGCTTTTGATTCTCGATTATCTTTCACTAGTCGAAAGAGTGGAAATGGGTCGACGTTAGGAAGTTTCCTCTAGCGGGCAGGACCATGTGCAGAAAGGAAAGGCTTCGACTAGGTGATGTGACCATCTCTGACCAGATTAATCAAACCAAGGACGAAAGCTAGAGTGAAACAAACATCTAGAGGACCTTAAAAATATATTCGACTTTTTTCAATGTACTTGATAAGTTTGTCATGGTAGCTAAAGTAGGAAACAGGACGATACTAGGAAGTTCCTTCTAGTGGGCAGGACCACGTGCAGAGAGGAGAAGCTTCGACTAGGTGTGTTTCTTCCTTCGACCAGTTAAAACCGACCAAGTTTACCAAAAGCAGTCGAACAAATCTCAAAAGTGCACTCTTCTTATAGTATTTTTTTCAAAATGAACAAATAAACTAAGGTGATAAGAGTTTGCTAAAAACATTTCGACCATATTTCTGAGCCCAAAAGACTTTCTATTGGCAGCAAAAGTTAGGAACAAGGTGATACTAGGAAGCTTCTTCTAGTGGGCAGGACCACGTGCAGAGAGGAGAGACTTCGACTAGTGGTTGTATCCTTTGTCCAACCAGTGTAAAGAAAAATTGAGCATATAAAATATGGTCAAAACGTTATGAAAGCAAAACTCAGAGAAAGACAATAAAGATAGAAAGAACATGATACTTTATTGTCGTGGAGGTTTGTTACACGTAAAATTTGCGTAACTGGTCGATGTTCCAAGAGTTTGAGAGAACGCGACCATCCTCCATTGCTAGTCGTATCGAACCTGGACGCGTAACTTTGACCACAGTGTAAGAACCTTTCCACTTAGGGGAAAGTTTATTCTGATTAGACTGGGATTGGATAAGCCTCAATACCAAGTCACCTACATTAAGGCTGCGAGGTTGGACCTTACGATCGTAGTATCTGTACAGGGCTTGTTGGTAGACTACCGAATGGATTAGAGCCTGGTTCCTCTTTTCCTCGAGCAAGTTGATGTCATCCGCTCGAAGCTGTTCTTGGGTGGAGTCGTTAAAATTTTTGACTCGCGCGGACCTGATCTTTAGTTCTGGTGGGAACATGGCTTCTGCGCCAAAACTAAAAAGAAAAGTGTTTCTCCTATAGCCCAGCTAGCAGTCGTACGAATCGCCCATAATACCGAAGGTAATTCTTGTACCCAAGCCCCCGAGCGCTTGATAAGCTGGTCAAAGACTTGAGTTTTAATCCCCTTCATTATTTGGCCATTCGCCCTTTCGATCGCCCCATTACTTTGGGGGTGGGCAACAGAAGCGTAACACAGCTTGGTACCCACCTCATCGCAAAATTCCTAAAATTTTACGCTCGAAAATTGTTTTCCATTGTCTGTGATGATTCGACTTGGTACCCCAAATCGAGTTATCACGCATCTCATCATGAACCTTTTAGCTGCTTCCGCTGTTATCCCAGTACAGGTTCAGCTTCTATCCATTTTGTGAATGTGTCAATAGCCACCAAAAGGAATTCGAATCCACCTGGAGCTCTGGGTAACGGTCCTAGGATATCGAGACCCCAGGTCGCAAAAGGCCAAGACAGATGGATTGTTTGCAATGCCTGAGCTGGTTGGTGTATTTGTCTACTATGAAACTGGCATTGTACGTATTTTTTAACCAACTCCTTGGCATCGTAGAGGGCTGTTGGCCCATAAAAACCTTGTCGAAAGGCTTTACCGACCAGCATTCTGTAAGAAGCATGAGTCCCACAGATGCCTCCGTGTATGTCGTGAAGGAGTTTTAATCCTTCGCTCTGCGGAATGCATCACATGAGCACCCCTTGAGTTCCTCTTTTATAGAGGACACCTTCGACCAAAGTATACATTTTGGCCTTTCGGGATAGTCGATCTGCTTCGACATCGTCGTCGGGTACAGAACCCGTTTGAAGATACTTGTAGATGGGAGTCATCCAGGTATCTTCGTACTCTAGAGAGGCTGTTTCGATAGGAGGCGTCTCTAGTTCTTCAACTAGGGACGACTTCTGAAGTTGCTCCTAAAAAACTCCTTTTGGTACTAAGGATCGGGAAGAAGCTATACGAGCAAGCTGGTCTGCGAGGAAATTATCCTTTCGAGGGATAAATTGTATCTCAAAGCCCAAAAAAATGCTTTTCTAACTTTCGGACCTCCGATAAGTACCGAGACATAGTTGGATTAGAGCACTGGTACTCTTTTTTGACTTGATTCACAACTAGTTGAGAATCTCCTCTCACGAGTAGTCGACGAATCGAGAGCGCTTTCGCGGCTCGTATGCCAGCTAGCAAACCTTCATACTCTTCCACGTTATTAGTGACCTGAAAGTTTAATTATATGGCATACTTTAAGGTCTCTCCGGTAGGAGATTCTAGGACCATCCCAGCCCTGAGCCACTTATAGTAAGTGACCCGTCAAAGTACATTGTCCACTGGTCGTGGAAATCGTACTGGGATCCTGAACAGGTTCAGGATTTGTCCATTCGGCGACAAATTCTGCCAAGACCTTGGATTTAATGGCCATTCGGGACACGAAATGGATGTCGAACTCCCCAAGTTCAACTGACCATTTTGCCATGTGTCCCGCTATTTCCCTATTCTGGAGGATCGCTCCAAAGAAAACTCAGACGGCACAGCTAGTTTGTGTGCCTGGAAATAATGCAGCAGTTTTCTCAAAGATATGAGGAGGGCATGTAGAAGTTTTTGAACCTGAGGGTAACGCTCCTTAGACCCGTGTAAAACTTCGCTAACGTAGTAAACTGGTCGTCGTTCGTTCTCACGTTCTACGACCAATACTGCGCACACTGCCTGTGGCGTGACAGCTAGATAAATTAAGAGCGTCTCTCCTGGTTTCAGAGAAACCAGAACAGGAGCAGTCGTAAGATACCTCTTGACCTCCTCAAAGGCTATGTTAGCCTCTTCTGACCACTCGAAGCCTTCATGCTTCACAACTAGTTGAGAGTCTCCTCTCACGAGTAGTCGACGAATCGAGAGCGCTTTCGCGGCTCGTATGCCAGCTAGCAAACCTTCATACTCTTCCACGTTATTAGTGACCTGAAAGTTTAATTGTATGGCATACTTTAAGGTCTCTCCGGTAGGAGCTTCTAGGACCATCCCAGCCCCCGAGCCACTTATAGTAAGTGACTGTAATATCCCAATTTTCAGAGCCTTAAAAATCTTTGAATAGTTAGTAGGGAAAAATTCACCATTTGGTTTCATTTGAATTTAATTTCAAAAGCTTAATATTGGACTTTACAATAAAAAACATTTAATGTGAATAAATCCCAACATGAACAATAGCCAAAACTATTTTATTTGGGTTCTTTGTGCTCAGATATATTTTCTAGTTTTTTTCTAGAATTTTTCTGAGTTCATTTGCTATTTTTTATTGCCTATTTGAATTTCTGGTATTTTCTAAAATAGAAAACCTATTAATAATATCAGAAAAGGCATCGGGCCGAAATCCAAACCTCCGGCCCATTCTTCCGCGCCGACCACTCATGCGCGGCCCGGCTCGCCATGCGCGCTTTCCACGACATGCGGGCCCGCATGTCGCTCTCTCTCCCTTCCCTTCGAAGCGCCCGAGCATCCTCCACCGTCCGATCAAGGTTGAATGGCTAGATGCGCATAAGGCAACCGGAGTTGTCCGATTGTTTCTTTGATTGTGGGCCGTTCGATCAAGATCTAACGGCCCTATCCTTGAGTTCGCTTCGCAGCCGCTTGACCTCGCTGCCAGGTGGGCCCGCCGAGGTCGTCGTCTCCGTCTCGGTTTCTTCCTCGCGCACGGCCGCCCGCGTCCGCCATGTTTCCGAGCTCCAAACTCCGTCCGACAAGACACGTTTCCAAATAAAACCTTTCTAGAAAACGTGCCAAATCTTATCCCCTATCTCCCCGCATCCTCTCGGATCAAAATCAGATCTCGTTTTCGTTTCTATCCCCAATCTCTCTCGCAACCGTCTCGGACTCTTTCTAGGGTTTGCCGCCGCCGCCTCCCTGCATCCCCCGAGCTCCTATAAAAGCCCCCCCGAGGTTCGCCTCTCTCCCCGCATCAGAAACCCCCAAACCCCAGGACCCGAGAGCCCCTGCGCCGCCGCCGTTTCTGATTTTCGGTTTTCACCTTCATCTTCTCCGACGAGCTTCTTCGCCGCAACCAGAGCCGCCGGAACCCCTCCGACCACACCACCACCTTCGCAAGCCCGTGAGCTACCTCCTGGTGGCACTCACTTCGCCGGGATTCCGCCGGAGCGCTCGTCCGACAACACCCGTACTCTCTCCGCCGCCTCAAGCTCGCCGCCGGCCACCTCAGTGCACCTCGACCACCCGGAGTTGGTCCTTTAGGTGCGCAATAGCCTCAGCTACGCCCCAGTGCCACTCGCCGCCGACGAGGAGCCGCCGCTCGCTGTTGTCGCCGCCACCGCGCTCGGTCACCGCCGACCTGACGTGGCAGCCGCGTGGCAGGCCACCTCATCGCCAGATCGGCAGCCGCAGTTGCGTGTCACCTACGTGGCAGCCACGTGGGTACACACGTGGGCTGTCCACCGGGTTCCAGAGCCCGAGGCTCGGTGGACCTGGTCCACCGTGAGCCTAGCCTCTGACGTGTGGGTCCCACATGTCAGAGATTTCTTTTATTATTTCTTTTTCCGAAATTCCTCCGCTGACGCCAGCATTGCGCAGTAATCTGATTTTCCTTTAGGAAAATAATTCGGGAAATTCATGAAATACTGATTTTCAGCATTTTATGTATTTTCAATCTTCCAAAGGTCATAACTTTTGCATCCTAACTCCGATTGAGCCCATTCAAATTTCTAAATTTGTCTAAATTCAAGATATAGCTATCTGAGATTTTTATTTAATTTTTGGAGTTTGTTTTGCCTCTGTTATTTATTTCTTTTGTTTGTTTGTGTCTCGTTTGCGAGTAGACGTCGATTCGTCGGGGAATTTTGTGGAAGAAGGAGCACCCCAAGATCAAGACCAGTACATAGACCTTTTCCAAGGCAAGTCATACCTTTGATCATCTTGAACCCAGTTTTCAAATTACTTTGTGTTAAATTATTGCATTATAGTTTAATTATTTATTTAAATGCTTTGGGCATAGTTATTATCCAAATTGTTATCACACCTTGGCCTTGTATGTCATATATCCTTGTCACCCTAGATTGGTTATGAGTTGGTAATATTGTAGCACCAACGTGGGTTGGTTAGATGCGAGTATAATTGCTTAGCCATGCTACGAATCATCTTCTCATGTGAGTCGCAAATATTAAATATGACTAAGTGTCTATGGAACTTTGTGTAAAACTGTGTGCTATGTGTTATTACTTCGTGATGGCATGTGTTGCACTAAAATCAACTGGGTGGTAAAGGATTTAGACTGAGGCAAGTGGTGGAGACTGTGTGGCATGGTGGACTATGTGATGGGTTTGATAATCTGTGTGGCTTAGTTAGAAATTGGAAGTCTTGCCTTGGTCAATTAAGGACTTAACTTTGTGCGCCATTGAACTAAGCCTTCTTTGTCGACCACATATGCGGTATGGGACGGGCCTAACTTAGTAAGTTATGGATTCTCGGCATTGATGTTCAGGTGGTAGGTTAGGCTATGTGATAGGGTGGAGGTGTGACTACTTGGTGGTTGCATCACGGGAGGATTCGTCGTCCCTGTCCAACGGTGTGTGTTATGCATGGGCTATGTGATATGTATAACGGTTTGTAAGCACACCGGGAATGTCAATGTTGGAGATGAAGTTTCGAACTGTTTTGTTATGATTGGTGCTAGCTACACGGGTTATATCGTGTGGGTAAAGTGTACAACCTCTGCAGAGTGTTAAACAATCTATTCGAATAGCGCGTCATGATCATGGACATGCTTGGTGATTTCACATAGGGGTAGTTTTCATAAAATGTGGGAATGGGAGTGTGTGACCTCAATCATATGGCTATGTGAAATAATCTGTTTAGTTGTGTGTCTTTGTGAAAATAATTGTTAAATTAATATCGTCTATTTGTTTTGAATTATGCTTTCAATCTATTATTCGTATTCAATTGCAAATGTTGCTTTTATGCAAAAGAACCACGAAGCCTTTTCTTTGGAATAAGCTGCATCTATACATTGCATTACGTGGTATGATTTGCGAGTGCGGTTGTGTACTCACGCTTGTTGTAAAACTTGCGCCCAAACCTCTGTAAGAGGAGGAGTCTACGCCGCTTTTGAGGAGGAGTTCGTTGAAGGTGATCGTTCGTTAAGGTCCGATCCCGCTGGTTACTGTGGTGAATTGGTGGGATCTACGCTGGAGTTTTCCGTTCAGCTGCTTTGCTTTATTTCCTGCTAGCCCTGCGTGGCTTAATAAGTGTAAACCCGACCATAAGGTCAAAACCATTATTTGTTATTCCAAACTAATCGTTTACTTTATCTATCGCTTGTGTGGATCGATATTTACATGTTAACCTGTGTGCACTAGCGTGATCTGGACTAGTGCGGTTTACAGAGGGTTCGAGTAAATCGATGCAGGTCCCGGCAGAGGTGGTATCGAGCCATACCGATCGGAGTCTTGACCTTAGTTGGATTGGCCGTCTTTAGAGTGTCCAAACTATTTTCTAAAGGAAAAATTAACTTGCAAGGTTAATTGATTGCTTAACTTTTCTCATATCTCTCTCGCCTCAACTTTTGCTATAATCTCTTCTCTCCCATTGCTTTAAAGTTGCTCTTACCTGTTAAATCTGTCTTGACAGATGCCTCGTCTTGAGCTATGGTGAGCGCCTTTGGAGGGTATGCCGCGAGCTTTGGAAGTTGCTCCGTGTTCTTGGAGGTTTTGATCGTCCGCGTACATCGGCAACAAGCGGGCGGTGAATGGGCGAACCGTGGAGTGATTTGTCGCTGACGATCGCGCCAGAGGAGCGACAAGTCGAGCCAACCTTCGCACGCCTCTGTGAGGAAGATCACTTGGTGGAAGGTATCCGTGAGTCGCCACGCTTGGCCATGCCGTATCTGCAACATCTACGCACGGAGCTTCAAGACACCGTCTTCGTTACCACCCCAGAGCCGCGGTGTGGACTTGCTAGCACGCTACCCGTCCACGAATGAGAGCAACGCTTCTGATCGTACACCTCGCCCGATTCGTGGCCGCCCGGGAGAAGCTTTGGAGAGGACTATCACGGAGTTGGATCATGTCTATGAAGCCTTGCAGAGTCAAGAGAAGGTCGCCACTCTGCAAGAGATCCTCGACCAAGTTCCCAAGAAGAGGAAGACCAGAGGAGGATCTGAAGAAGATCCGGAGGAAGGCCCGCTGAGCCGAAGAAGGTGCGGAGCCGGAGGAGCCAGCGGGCGGCTTGCACGAACGCTGTTCTCGCTGCACCAGCCTGAGGCATCAGATCGGTTGCCAAGATGCCGGCTCACTTAGAGAGTCTACACGTCAAGAGCGTCGCGCGGTTGTGGAGGCTTTCTTGAGTAGTTCGTTTTAGTCTCGGTCTTTTCGGGCTTAGCGATTTGATTTAGTGAGTCGCCCTTTAGGCGTAGTTTTGTGTGCTTAGGTCGTTGTTTCTTTTGTGTGCAGTATGAGCCGCAAAGGCCCTTAGGCATTTGTTGCGACCATGCTAAGACCCTATTAATAAAGGTATTTCATTTGAGGTTCTTGAGTGTGTTTTGTTGGGTTTAACCTACCTGCTAGTTCTTAACTCATCTCGTGCTTGCTACCTTATCTAACCTATGGAGCTTAGCGGATGGTTCAAACCGTCAGGCTGCGCAAGTGGTTCCTGTACTCGAAGACGGGAGGGAATGAGCAACCAGTGCGGGGCGATTCGCCGCAAGCACCCCAATTGACTTGCAAAACTTTGGAGCTTTCATGGCAGCACAGACTCGGTGATGAATACTATGATGACTCGGATGCAAGCCATGCACAACCGAGCAATAACAACAACAATCACCAAGATGGAGCCCGGTGCTCATGGTCACCATGGACCATCAAACTTGCGAAATTCATGAGGACTCGTCCACCCACATTTTCGGACACGTCTCTCGGTGGAAGCGGATGATTGGCTCGGGGTTGTTGAAAGAAAGCTACCGATCACCCGGTCGGCGATCGTGAAAAGGTTACGTATGCCACTCACGGATGGAAGGCACCATTTGCGAATGGTGGGAGAACCTCGTCGCCCATGAGGCGCCACGAGGATATCACCTGGGAAGAATTTTCTGCCGCTTTCCGCCAGTACCATGTACCAGAGGGAATCATCGATCTGAAGAAGGATGAGTTCCGCGCTCTCAAGCAAGGAACTATGTCAGTGTCTGACTACCTCAATAAGTTTTCTCAGCTAGCTCGCTACGCAGCAGAAGATGTAGCCACAGATAAGGCTCGCCAGAGTCGCTTTTGAAGGACTAAACACCGGGTCGCAAGTCAGTTTGATCGCCCATACTTTCCCTGATTTCCAGGAATTGGTCAACAAAGCCTTTGTTCTAGAGGACAAACGCAAGGAGCTGGAAGACAACCGTAAGCGCCGGATGGCTCAGCAAGGGAACCATCAATCGCAACAGAGAGCAAGAATGGTGCCAGCACAGTTCAACAGGTTTCCACCCCAAACTTCATTCAGAGCACCTGCACCAACTTCAACACCCCGTCCAGCTGCCCAGAACTTCCGCAACCCTGCACCTGTCAACCCCAATCCAGGAAGCAACCAGCAGAACGTACCAAAGGTGCATTCGCGCTCGTCGGTACCGACATTTTGCCAATCAGTGTCCGCAAAGGGGAACAATCACTCCAGTACGTTTCAACCTTGGAGCTACTCCATCCAAGACGCCAGCACCAGGCATCAACCAAGGAGCTTCGCAAGTTGCCGGTCAAGCCGGAGGAGCACCGCAGTCCGTGATCAGAGGCCGTGTCAACCACGTCACTCTGGAAGGAGCCCAGGAATCACCGGACGTCGTACTGGGTAAGTTTCTGGTTAACTCAGTACCTGCATCAGTTTGGTTTGATTCTGGAGCTTCGCATTCGTTCGTTTCTGGAATGTTTGCAACCAAGAATAAATTGGAAGTTATGCAACTTAAGCATACTCTGTTAGTCCATGCCGGAGCGAGCTAAGTACTAGAGTGGGATGTTTAGGAGCTAAGTTACTCATAGCTGGAGTTGAGTTTCTAGCCAACCTAATAGTCCTAGATACCCAAACCCTAGATGTCATTCTTGGCATGGATTGGTTATCCAAGCACAAAGCCGTACTAGATTGTGGCCAAGAGCGTAGCGATGAGAGGACGCCAAAGGAAACAAGGTAGAGTTTCTAGCCACCTCGGTTCGTGATGGACATTTGCTAGTAAACATCGAAGACCCTTGCCTTAGAAGAAGTACCAAATGGTCGGTGAATATCGGATGTGTTTCGGAAGAATTACCGGAATGCCACGGATCGTGACATTGAGTTTGTCATCGACCTAGTGCCGTGACAGCACCAATTTCAAAGAGACCGTATCGAATGCCACCATGAATTGGTAGAGATGAAGAAGCAGATAGAAGAACTTCTTGAGAAAGGTTTCGTGAGACCTAGTTAAATGCGCCATGGGGAGCGCCGGTGTTGTTTGTCAAGAAGAAAGATGGAAGTATGAGGATGTGTATTGACTCACGTTCTCTCAACGAGGTTACTATCAAGAATAAGTACCCACTACCGGATAGGCGATCCGTTTGATCGGATGAAAGGAGCTGGAGTGTTCTCAAAGATCGACCTACGATCGGGTTACCACCGATTGAAGATTTGTCCTAAGGATATCCAAGACCGCGTTCTCAACACGGTATGGACATTATGAGTTCTTAGTCATGTCCTTTGGTCCGACTAATGCCCCCGCCTATTTCATGAGCGTGATGAATAAAGTATTCATGGAATATTTGGACAAGTTAGTAGTTGTGTTCATTGATGATATTACGTGTACTCAAGTCGGAGGAAGAACACGCCGAACATTTAAGAACAATATTGGAGAAACTTCGAGAGCATCGCTTGTATGCCAAGTTCAGCAAGTGTGATTTTTGGAAGAAGGAAGTGGATTTCCTTGGTCATGTTATGACAAAGAAGGAGTAGCATTGACCGGTAAAGTTAAGCGATGCTACATTGGGAGCAGCCCAATCGTAACTTCGATCCGCATTTCTTGGGAATGGCGAGTTATTACCGCCGTTTCATCGAAGGATTCTCATCAATTGCTAAGCCCCTACGCAATTGTTGAAGAAGGAGAAAAGTTCACTTGGACTCCAGCCTGTGAGGAAAGTTTTCAAGAATTGAAGAAACGATTGACTTCAGCCCCAGTGCTGATTCTGCTAGATATTCGCAAGGAATTCGATATCTATTGCGATGCTTCGCGTCAAGGATTAGGATGCGTCCTGATGCAAGAAGGAAGAGCTGTCGCGTATGCATCAAGGCAATTGAGACCTCACGAAGAGAATTACCCTACTCATGATCTGGAATTAGCTGTCGTGGTGCATGCTTTAAAGATTTGGCGTCATTACCTCATCGGTAATCGCTGTGAAGTCTATACGGATCATAAGAGTCTGAAGTACATCTTCACCCAGTCAGATTTGAACATGAGATGAGAAGATGGTTGGAATTGATCAAGGATTATAATCTTGGGATCCATTACCATCCCGGAAAAGCCAATGTAGTTGCAGATGCCTTGATTCGCAAGAGTTACTGTAATGCTTTGGAAGTAAACGAAAGTTGCCCAGAACTGTATGAAGAATTTCAGAAGCTAAAACTAGAAGTTGTGTCCGAAGGATTTGTAGCCAATTTGGAGGTCAGTCTACCACGGAGAAGCGATTCGTGAAGCACAACCAAAGGACCTGTGTTGTCGGATATCAAGCTCAAGATGGCAGAGGAAAATTTAAAGATTTCACCAAGGATGATCAAGACATACTGGATTAATGGTCGAATCTGTACCGATAGCGATGGTCTAAGACACTAATCTTAAAGGAAGCCCACGACTCAAAGTATTCGATTCACCCGGAAGTACCAAGATGTACCAGGATGTTAAGAATAAATTTTGGTGGCCCAATTTGAAGCGAAGTCGTAGAGTTCGTTGCCTTATCGACATCCGTCGAAAGTGAAGGCGAACACGAGGCCGCAGGATTACTGCAACGTGAAGATTCAGTGGAAGTGGGAAGAAATCGGGATGGATTTCATCACCGGTTTACCCAAGACCCAATCGGATTACGATTCCATCCGGTAATAGTTGATCGTTTGACCAAGGTCGCCCATTTCTTGCCGACCAAAACCACGTACTGGAGATCGCTTTGCGGAATTGTACATGGCTAGAATTGTCGGTTTGCATGGTGTGCCCAAGAAGATAGTGTCGGATCGAGGATCTCGGTTCACCTCTCGTTTTTGGCAAAGCTTGCATGAAGCATTGGGTACCATCGAATTTGATCTGCGTATCATCCACGCATGATGGACGGTGAAAGGGTTAATCGATATTGGAGGATATCTTTGAGAGCTTGTGCTCTAGCTAATGCTACCGTTGGGATAAAAGTTTACCATATGCGAATTTTCGTACAACAACAGCTTATCAAGCGACCTACAAATGTCACCATTTGAAGCACTGTATGGTCGTGCCTGTAGAACCCCGTTGAATTGGTCAGAAACAACTGAACGATCAGTTTTCGGTCCAGACATTATTCAGGAAGCGGAAGAGCAAGTGGCCATGATAAGAGAAAGATTAAAGATAGCTCGATCCAGCGTAAGAGCTATCGCGATAATCGTCGTCGTGATCTCAGTTTTGAACCCGAGGATTTCGTTTATCTTCGAGTTACACCACTCAGAGGTGTCAAAAGGTTTCATGCCAAAGGGAAGCTTGCCCCTAGGTATGTTGGTCCGTTCAAGATTTTGGAACGCCGTGGAGAAGTTGCTTACGCTTGAGCTGCGCGATGCGTTAGCGAGTGCATGATGTCTTTCATGTCTCGCAGATTGAAGAAGTGTCTTCGTGTGCGGAAGAGCAAGCCCGCTAGAATCAATTGATCGAAGGAGGATCTTACCTACAAGGAGCAAACCGGTCAAGATTTTGGATGTCGCAGAGCGCCTCACGTAAGCAAGACTGCTCGTTTTGCAAGGTCGATGGAGCAACCACTCCGAAGGAGAAGCGACGTGGGAACGTGAAGAAGAGCTGAAAGCCGAGTTTCCTAACCTTTTCTCTAGCTAGCCTTAATCTCGAGGTCGAGATTCCTTTAAGGGGGGGAGGTTTGTAACATCCCAATTTTCAGAGCCTTAAAAATCTTTGAATAGTTAGTAGGGAAAAATTCACCATTTGGTTTCATTTGAATTTAATTTCAAAAGCTTAATATTGGACTTTACAATCAAAAACATTTAATGTGAATAAATCCCAACATGAACAATAGCCAAAACTATTTTATTTGGGTTCTTTGTGCTCAGATATATTTTCTAGTTTTTTTCTAGAATTTTTCGAGTTCATTTGCTATTTTTATTGCCTATTTGAATTTACGTATTTTCTAAAATAGAAAACCTATTAATAATATCGAGAAAGGCATCGGGCCGAAATCCAAACCTCCGCCCATTCTTCCCGCCGCCACCAGACTCACGCGGCCGGCTCGCCCGCATGCGCCGCCTCCACCTGACATACGGGCCCCGCATGTCAGTCTCTCTCTCTCCCTTCCCTTCGAAGCGCCCGAGCATCCTCCACCGTCCGATCAAGGTTGAATGGCTAGATGCGCATAAGGCAACCGGAGTTGTCCGATTGTTTTTGATTGTGGGCCGTTCGATCAAGATCTAACGCCCTATCCTTGAGTTCGCCGCACCGCTGACTCTCGCGCCGGTGGGCCCGCCGAGGTCGTCGTCTCGCCTCGGTTTCTTCCTCGCGCACGGCCGCCCGCGTCCGCCATGTTTCCGAGCTCCAAACTCCGTCCGACAAGACACGTTTCCAAATAAAACCTTTCTAGAAAACGTGCCAAATCTTATCCCCTATCTCCCCGCATCCTCTCGGATCAAAATCAGATCTCGCTTTCTTTCTATCCCCAATCTCTCTATAAACCGTCTCGGACTCTTTCTAGGGTTTGCCGCCGCCTCCTGCATCCCCGAGCTCCTATAAAGCCCCACGAGGTTCGCCTCTCTCCCGCATCGAAACCCCAAACCCGGTGACCCGAGCCCTGCGCGCGCCGTTTCTGATTTTCGGTTTTTCACCTTCATCTTCTCCGACGAGCTTCTTCGCCGCAACCAGAGCCGCCGGAACCCCTCCGACCACACCACCACCTTCGCAAGCCCGTGAGCTACCTCCTGGTGGCACTCACTTCGCCGGGATTCCGCCGGAGCGCTCGTCCGACAACACCCGTACTCTCTCCGCCGCCTCAAGCTCGCCGCCGGCCACCTCAGTGCACCTCGACCACCCGGAGTTGGTCCTTTAGGTGCGCAATAGCCTCAGCTACGCCCCAGTGCCACTCACCGCCGACGAGGAGCCGCCGCTCGCTGTTGTCGCCGCCACCGCGCTCGGTCACCGCCGACCTGACGTGGCAGCCGCGTGGCAGGCCACCTCATCGCCAGATCGGCAGCCGCAGTTGCGTGTCACCTACGTGGCAGCCACGTGGGTACACACGTGGGCTGTCCACCGGGTTCCAGAGCCCGAGGCTCGGTGGACCTGGTCCACCGTGAGCCTAGCCTCTGACGTGTGGGTCCCACGTGGCAAAGATTTCTTTTATTATTTCTTTTTCCGAAATTCCTCCGCTGACGCCAGCGTTGCGCAGTAATCTGATTTTCCTTTAGGAAAATAATTCGGGAAATTCATGAAATACTGATTTTCAGCATTTTATGTATTTTCAATCTTCCAAAGGTCATAACTTTTGCATCCTAACTCCGATTGAGCCCATTCAAATTTCTAAATTTGTCTAAATTCAAGATCTAGCTATCTGAGATTTTTATTTAATTTTTGGAGTTTGTTTTGCCTCTGTTATTTATTTCTTTTGTTTGTTTGTGTCTCGTTTATGCGAGTAGAGCGTCGATCGTCGGGAATTTTGTGGAAGAAGGAGCACCCCAAGATCAAGACCAGTACATAGACCTTTTCCAAGGCAAGTCATACCTTTGATCATCTTGAACCCAGTTTTCAAATTACTTTGTGTTAAATTATTGCATTATAGTTTAATTATTTATTTAAATGCTTTGGGCATAGTTATTATCAAATTGTTATCACACCTTGGCCTTGTATGTCATATATCCTTGTCACCCTAGATTGGTTATGAGTTGGTAATATTGTAGCACCAACGTGGGTTGGTTAGATGCGAGTATAATTGCTTAGCCATGCTACGAATCATCTTCTCATGTGAGTCGCAAATATTAAATATGACTAAGTGTCTATGGAACTTTGTGTAAAACTGTGTGCTATGTGTTATTACTTCGTGATGGCATGTGTTGCACTAAAATCAACTGGGTGGTAAAGGATTTAGACTGAGGCAAGTGGTGGAGACTGTGTGGCATGGTGGACTATGTGATGGGTTTGATAATCTGTGTGGCTTAGTTAGAAATTGGAAGTCTTGCCTTGGTCAATTAAGGACTTAACTTTGTGCGCCATTGAACTAAGCCTTACTGTACGACCACATGTCTGGTATGGGACGGGCCTAACTTAGTAAGTTATGGATTCTCGGCATTGATGTTCAGGTGGTAGGTTAGGCTATGTGATAGGGTGGAGGTGTGACTACTTGGTGGTTGCATCACGGGAGGATTCGTCGTCCCCGCCCAGCGGTGTGTGTTATGCATGGGCTATGTGATATGTATAACGGTTTGTAAGCACACCGGGAATGTCAATGTTGGAGATGAAGTTTCGAACTGTTTTGTTATGATTGGTGCTAGCTACACCGGTTATATCGTGTGGGTAAAGTGTACAACCTCTGCAGAGTGTTAAACAATCTATTCGAATAGCGCGTCATGATCATGGACATGCTTGGTGATTTCACATAAGGGTAGTTTTCATAAAATGTGGGAATGGGAGTGTGTGACCTCAATCATATGGCTATGTGAAATAATCTGCTTTAGTGTGTGTCTTTGTGAAAATAATTGTTAAATTAATATCATCTATTTGTTTTGAATTATGCTTTCAATCTATTATTCGTATTCAATTGCAAATGTTGCTTTTATGCAAAAGAACCACGAAGCCTTTTCTTTGGAATAAGCTTTGCATCTATACATTGCATTCGTGGTATGATTTGCGAGTGCGGTTGTGTACTCACGCTTGTTGTAAAACTTGCGCCCAAACCTCTGAAGAGGAGGAGTCACGCTTTTGAGGAGGAGTTCGTTGAAGGTGATCGTTCGTTAAGGTCCGGATCGGTTGGTTGCTGTGGTGAATTGGTGGGATCTACGCTGGAGTTTTCCGTTCCGCTTCTGCTTTATTTCCTGCTAGCCCTGCGTGGCTTAATAAGTGTAAACCCGACCATAAGGTCAAAACCATTATTTGTTATTCCAAACTAATCGTTTACTTTATCTATCGCTTGTGTGGATCGATATTTACCTGTGTTAACCCTGTGTGCACTAGCGTGATCCTGGACTAGTGCAGTTTACGAGAGGTTCGAGATCGTAATGCAGGTCCCGACGATGACCCGTCAAAGTACATTGTCCATCGGTGGAAATCGCATCGATCTGAGCGAGTTCAGATTTGTCCATTCGGCGACAAATTCTGCCAAGACCTTGGATTTAATGGCCATTCGGGACACGAAATGGATGTCGAACTCCCCAAGTTCAACTGACCATTTTGCCATGCGTCCCGCTATTTCCCTATTCTGGAGGATCGCTCCAAAGAAAACTCAGACGGCACAGCTAGTTTGTGTGCCTGGAAATAATGCAGCAGTTTTCTCAAAGATATGAGGAGGGCATGTAGAAGTTTTTGAACCTGAGGGTAACGCTCCTTAGACCCGTGTAAAACTTCGCTAACGTAGTAAACTGGTCGTCGTTCGTTCTCACGTTCTACGACCAATACTGCGCTCCATCGCTCGTGGCGTGACAAACTAGATAAATTAAGGCGTCTCTCACGGTTTGGAGAAACCGAGCAGAGCGATCGTAAGATACCTCTTGACCTCCTCAAAGGCTATGTTAGCCTCTTCTGACCACTCGAAGCCTTCATGCTTCCTTAGAAGTTTGAATGAAGGCAGTCCTTTTTCTCCCAGACGTGCGATGAAATGACTTAATGCCGCCATGCATCCTGTGAGTTTCTGGACCTCTTTTTTTGTGGTCGGGGGGCACATCTGGATGATGGCCTTTATCTTTTCAGGATTTGCTTCAATTCCTCGTGCAGAGACCAAGAATCCAAGCAATTTTCCTGACGAGACTCCGAACACACAATTCTCGGGATTGAGCTTCAAGTGGTGTTTTCTGAGGTTGTCGAATGTTTCCTGCAAGTGTGCGATATGATTAAGCCATTTGCTGCTTTTTACGACTAGATCATCAACATAGGCCTCCAAGTTTTGGCCTAGTTGAGGAGCAAAAGTCGTTTGCATCGAACGTTGAAAAGAAGCTCCAACATTCTTTAAACCAAATGGCATTTTGACATAACAAAATATCCCAAATGGTGTAATGAATGCGGTCTTTTCTTCATCTTCTCGACACATATTAATCTGGTGGTAACCAGAGTATGCATCCAGAAAGCTTAACATTTCACATCCAGTAGTAGAGTCAACCAACTGATCGATACGAGGTAAAGGGAAATCATCTTTTGGACAAGCTTTATTAAGATCAGTGAAGTTTACGCACATACGCCATTTGCCGTTCGACTTCCTAACCATTACAGGGTTAGCCAACCACCTGGGGTGGTTGACTTCTCTTATGAAGCCTACTTTAAGCAACTTGTCCAATTCTGACCTAATAGCATCTCGTCGATAAGGGGCAAATCTCCGTAACTTTTGTTTTATGGGCACTTTGTCAGGCCGTAATGCTAGCTTGTGCTCAATCACTTCCCTGGGGACTCCGGGCATGTCAGATGCTTGCTACGCGAAGACATCTACGTTTGCTCGGAGGAAAGTGATGAGGGTGTCTTTCTATTTAGGGTCGGAAGAATCCCCAATGCGAACAGTCTTCGAGGGCTCCTCCGCGTCCAGAGGAACCTCCTTGACTTGATCGTTCGGCTTTGGTGCATCTTTAGGCTTCGACTTGCTAGTCGAAAGCTGACTTTCGTCTCGAGTTGGTATCTGTCCAACCATCTCGAGGGACCGACGATCGCAAGAATGCGCCATCTTCTTGTCACAATAAATTGTGATCACTCCTTTGGGACCTCGCGCTCGACAGCCTTAAGCTGTCTTTGTGACTCATATGCCGATGATCTTCCATAGATGTGATCGATGGTGTGTTGCAGATCCTGGAACGGCATCTCCTCCTCGTCATCTGACTCCTTCCGTCCACTTGTTTGGCCTACCTGTTCAAGAGTAGGAAGTGGCCCCTTGCCAGAGTAGTAGTCTTCGAGTTTTCATAGAAAAACTCGGCAGTTGCGAAGGTCATGCCCTTATTTTTTGTGAAAAGGACACCACTTGGGTTTGTCATTCTTTCGATCTTGGCGCTTACCTTTACCTCGATTAGAATTCTGCTTGGGGTTGCGTGGCTCTTTGTCGCTTACGGCCAAGACCTCCTTAGAACCGGCAGCTGGAGATTTGTATCTCTTCGTCTTGTTCTTGGATTTCTTAGCCTTTTTATCCTTTTTCTTACCACTTTCGTCTGCCTCCTGAGGGATATTATCTTCACGGTCGATAGTGTTGTTCCACTCAACTGCTTCGGCAGTAGTCGCGTATCTATCGGCCATCTCGAAGAGTTCGACGACAGTGGCGGGAGGATTTAAAGCAATGTCCTCTGTTATTCTCCTGCTGCGGACTCCCTGCTTGAAAGCCCTGATCACAGACGAGTCAAAAACTTTCGAAATAGAATTTCGAACCTGACTGAAGCGCCTGGTGAATTGACATAGAGTTTCATGATCGTTCTGTCTTATCCGGTGCAAGTCGTCCTCTTTTCCAGGGCAGTTGTAGGTGCCTTGGAAGTTCGCCAGCAAAAGGTCGCAGAGGTGCTGCCACGAGTAGATCGATTTGAATGGTTGGTTTAAAAGCCATGATCGAGTCGATCCTTCGAGCACAGTCAGAAGGTAATTCACCATTACGTGCTCTCCTCCTTCTGCTGCTCGGATAGCGATTGTGTAGATCTAGAGGAATTCAATGGGATTTTGGGTTCCATCGAATTTCTCCATGTTCGCTGGTCGAAAACGAGGTGGCCAGCGAACTACTCGAAGATCGGGTTAAAACACCCACATCCTGAGATAACTTCTTGGCGCCTTCATTGCAGGAAAGAAGGGTTAACGTTACCAGGTGATCGTACTCGACGATACCCAGTCACAGGTGGGCTGGACCTATGATAGACCTCAGTCTTACGAGGGAAATACTCCTCGTATTCCGCTTGCTGCCGCACATTTCGTCCCTGAAGTGGTGAAAGATCACCTCTCCTGGGAGCTTGTCGGTCTCCAGATGTCCAACGAGCCTTCCTCAGATCGGGAGAGCGACATGATCGAGGATCATATCGTCTCCCATGTGACGAGTTATCCGAACGGCTGGCAGAAGATGGAGTCGTACTGCTACGACTTCCAGGTTGATGTTGACGAGGACGCTCGAGTTTCGCCATCGTGTTCTGAAGCCTTCGTGCGATCTCTTCTGCAAAGAGATAGTATCCAGGTGCTCGAGCGAGCTCTTGGGTTGGATTTTCAAGCAAGTCGAGGATGTGCTAGAGCTCCTGAGCTTCTTCCGACTGAAAATAAGCACGCTCAGGGAGATTCTTCTGAGCCGCTATTTTTCTTCGTCGAGTTGCCTCAGAATCGCCCATATCAGACCCTTGAGTTGGTTTTAATGAAGTGCGAGAATGTTGAGGATGTCCCGCACGTTCATCAAAGTGTTCGTCTCGTTCGCCAGCGGTGGTGCCCTTGCCATTGCCACGAGGGGATGTAGTGTGTGCCCGTTAGGGAGCATCGTCAATCATGCCTCTGGGAGAATGATTCTTATCAGAGGGAATGACGAAGACCTCCCATTGATCACCTCCACTTGCACTCGAGGCCTCCTCGCTTGAGGAGTCGTCGAGTGACACCATTTGGCGACTTGGAGTAAACCCCTCCAGGTAGGGGAACTCTGGGTTATAACCGTCTCCGTCTGCAGGTGTGTTCTGCGATGGGATGGTTGAACTTGGAGAAAAAGCGTGCTCGATCCTCTTCTCTGCGGAATTATAAGGAGAAAGAGGACCATCAGGTGCCGATGGAGCTCTGGAATGATGGCTTCCAGAACTTGTCTCGCCAAGTCGTACTGCCTTAGGGGACTCAAACACTTGGAGAAAAAACTCTTGTTGTGTTGTGAATCTGTCCTGGGGCAGCCCTGTTTGTGGTCGTGTTGACCCTTCCCCCTGAGGAAACTGGTTCCTCAGCTGGGCGTATTGTTGTGGGGGATGAGGATCCCTCCTCAACTCTGGCGGTGATATGGTCTCCGAGATCTGATAGAAGATCGCCAGAGCCGGCAATACCGTCAGATGATTCGATACTCGGTTCGTAGTCGAAACCGGCATCCATGTCGACGTCTGCATAATCGGTCAAGTCGAACCAGTTCTCCTCATCCCATTCTCCTGCCATGGAAGCATAAAAGAGAAAAGAAAGAACTGTTGACAAGGAATTACCAGAAGAGATCCCCACGGACGGCGCCAATGATCACATAGATAGTAAAGGCACGGGAATTTTTATACAGGTTCAGGCCTTCCCCTGAGGGAATAACAACCCTACTCCTATGTGTATGGTATTGAGTACCCTGGTTACAATTGGTAGAAAGACTGGTGCTAATATCGCTACTCATTATCTCCCAAAAAGCCCATCCCCTTTATCTCTAAAAGACTCCTATTTATAGTATACTGTGAGGGAGGTTGTCGTTCCAGGTCTGGAGATGCTCATTTATTGTAATAATGAGAGTAATTACCGGAGTAGTAACCTCCCCACGTTGCCTGACGGTTATCAATCAGAGATAAAGATGGGTTAACCGTAGTTATTCTAGGTATAACTACGTATCTTGACTGCTCAGATCTCACAATTAATAGGGCCTACTGGTGAGTGGACCTGGTTATCTGTGGAGAAGTCGTGGCAGGACTGGTCGTAGTAGGACTCATGACCAGGGGGTAGTCGTAGAAAAACTTACGACTGGATACTGGTTGTAGAAAGACTTACGACCGAAGGTAATCATAGGAGAACTTATGATTACGTGGTAGTCATAGAAATACCTACGACTATAGGGATGGTCTTAGAAAGACTTACGACCACCTGACTAACTTCTCCCTTACAACTGTAAGGGGTATACCTAGTGACTGTGTGACGTCATATTTACCCATAATACACGATTACGGATAAATAGTAAAATAAGGATTATTAGATCCTCGTTAGTAGAGTATGCAGGTCTTCTAGCCGAGCTCTAAGCAGCTAAATCCCTTGGTGTTCGTCGACCTTTAGCGAAAGGCGATTCACAATTGGTTGTAAACTAGGTTAGTAAGGAATATCAATGTTTCGATGAGACAATAGCTCACTACCTGGATGAAGTGAGGAAATTGAAAAAATACTTTAGTAGTTTCAAAGTCCAAAACATTCCATCAAGAGATAATACTTTAGCAGACCAATTGTCAAAATTGGGCTCCTCACGATAACTTGTTCCAACAGGTGTTTTCCTTGAATATTTGTCTAAATCTTCTATAGTTACATCTACAGAAGTACAACCGACCACATCAGAGGTTGCCATTCTTGAGCATGACGCAGATTGGGTTCAACTATTGAGAAACTATCTAGCACATGGCACAATGCCCAAGGATGCACATGAGAAAGAAAGATTAATTCGAAAGACAAGAATGTATAAACTAGTCAACAACGACCTGTACAAAAAAGAAGCGCATGGTGTTCTAATGTGTTCTATTTCCCCAAAGGATGGTAAAACATTACTTCATAAAATACATGCGGGCTTATGTGGATCACATGCTTCATAAAGAACACCAGGGAAAAAGCTTTCTGACAAGGTTATTATTGGCCTACTGCACTACAAGACACAATGCATCTTGTAAAGACTTGTGAGCAATATCAATTTCATGCTTAACGAGTACACCAACCAGCAAATCAATTGCAAACAATTCTATTGTCATGGCCATTTTCAACATGGGGAATTGACATAATTGGACCTTTACCTAAGGCAACTAATGGGTACAAATTTCTATTTGTGTTTATTGATACATTTATTAAATGGATTGAAGCCGAACACGTCACTACAATTAACACATTAGCAGCCAAAAAAATTATGTATAAAAAATCTAGTGGCTCGTTTTGGCATACCCAATTGACTTATTACTGATAATGGAACACTGTTTGTTAGTGGTTTGTTTCAAGATTACTGTGATAAAATAGATGCAAAGATTTGTTTCACTTCTGTCACTCATCCATAGAGCAATGGAGCAGTTGAACGTGCTAACGGTCAAATCATGCATGGCATCAAGAAAAGAGCCTTTAATAAACAAAATATGCTCAAGGGCTTGGGTAGACGACCTCTACTCAGCACTTTGGGTTTTATGTACTACGACCAGTTAGGCTACCAGTGAAACACCATTTCATCTGGTATACAGAGCAGAAGTTGTATTACCTAATGAAATTCATTTGGGTTCTACATGAGTAAATCTCTATGATAATGTCAATCAAGACGAGCAGCGTGAAGATGATGTCAACCTTCTCGAAGAAAAATGTGATCGAGCACTTATCAAGTCAACAATATATCTACAAGGGTTGCGCCTTTACTACAATAGAAGAGTTCAACCACAAACACTTAACGTGGGTGACTAGTATCTAAGACGAATTCAGAATCAGTCTAATTTGGAAAAATTATTGTCGGGACCCAAAAATGCAATTCTGGACCCTCTATGTATAATGCACTAGTCCAGGATCACGCTAGTGCACACAGTGTCAACATAGGCGAATATCGATCCACACAAGCGATTAATAGAGTAAACGATTAATTTGAATAACAAATAAGGGTTTTTGACCTTATGGTCGAGTTTACAACTTATTGAGCCATGCAGGGCTAACAGAGAATAAATAGCAGCGGAATAGAAATAACTCCAGCGGGGATCCCATTAATCACCACAGGCAACTAACTGGGTTCAAGACCTTAACGATCAGCAACCTTCGTTGAACTCCTCCTCGAAAGCAGGTGAAGACTCCTCTGGTTCTGTAGGTTTGGACGCAAGTTTTACAACAAGCATGAGTACACAACTGTACTCGCAAGTCATACCACATAATGCAATTTATAGATGCAGGCTTATTCCAAAGAAATGGCTTCTGTGGTTCTTTTGTAGAAATGCAATATTTGCGATTGAATACAATAATAGATTGAAAGCATAATTCCAAAAAAAAAACAATAATAATTTGACAGTTATTTTCACAAAGACACAAGGCTAAACAGATTATTTCACACAGCCATATGACTTAGATCACATGGCTTCCTTCCCAAACTTTTTATGAAAACTACCCTTTGTGTGAAATCCCCGAGCATGTCTATAACCGTGGACGCGGCTATTCGAATATATTAGTTTACACTCTGCAGAGTTTGTACACTTTACCTACACGATATAACTAGTGTAGCTAGCATTAATCATAACAAAACGTTTCAGGAACTTCATATCAACATTGACACTCCTAGTGTGCTTAACCGCTATGCCAATCCTAACACAGTGCTTTGGCATAACACACACCGTTGGACAGGGATGCGACGAATCATCCCGCGATGTGCACCCTACCACAGCGGTACACACCTACATCCTTACACAGAGCCTAACCTACAACCTGAGTTGTCAATGCAAAAATTTTACAACTTACTAAGTTAGGCCCGTCCCATCAAGCATGTGGTCGTACAGTAAGGCTCAGTTCAATGGCGCACAAAGTTAAGTCCTTAATTGACCAAGGCAAGACATCCAAAATCTAACTATGTCACACAGATTAAATCCCATGCACATAGCTTCCACCGTATCACACAGTATCCACCACTTGCCTCAGTATAAACCTTTCCCACCCTGTTGGTTAAGTGCAACATATGTCATTCATGAGTAATAGCACACAGTACACACAGTTTTATCACATAGTTCCATAATCACATAGTAAAGTTTATAATTGCAACTCATATGAGATGATGACTCATGGCATGGCTAAGCAATCTAATCGCATCTAACCAACCCACATTGGTGCTACGATAATACCAACTAAAAAAACCAATCTAGAGTGACAAAAGATTATGACATACAAAGACAAAGTAGATATAACAGATTGGATAATAACTATACCTAAAAGCATTTAAATACATACTTAAAATAAATGCAATAATTTGAAGCAAAGTACTTTTAGAAAACTAGGATTCACTATGATCAAAGGTATAATTTGCCTTGAAAAAGGTCTAGGTACTGGTCTTGGTCTTGAGGCACTCCTTCAACAAAGCTTCCCGAAGTATCGACGTCTATTCGCAAACGAAACAAATAAATAATAGAGACAAAAAAACTCTAAAAATTAAATAAAAATCTCAAATAAATAGATCTCGAATTTAGATGAATTTAGGAATTTGAATGGGTTCAATTGGAGTTCGGATGCAAAAGATATGGACTTTTGAAGTTTGAAATCCAAAGAAAACCCTAAATTAGGATTTATCATAATTTCTGAATTATTTCTCTGAAGAAAAATTGGATTATTGCACAACGCTAACATCAGCATAGGATTTTCGAAATAAGATAAATAAAAATAAAACTCTGACATGTGGGACACACACGTCAGCGGCTTGGCTCACAGTGAACCAAGTTCACTAAGCCTTTGGATCTGGAGACCGGTGGACTACCACGCGGGTGCTGAAGTGGCTGCTGACACAGCGCCACGTGGGATGACATGTAGACGCGGGCGCTGATGTGGCGAGCCACATGGGATGACACGTCGACTTGACGGCGGCAACGCTGGGTTCGTACGGAAATGGCAAACGGCGGCGCTCCGGCGAGGATGAGTGGTACTAGCGCGTAGCTAAGGATATTGCGAACCTAATGGTGTGCTTACCGGTGCGAGAGGACGACGGTGGTGGCCGGCAGCGAGGTCGAAGCGGCGAAAGGTCTCGGGCGTTGTCAGAAGAGGGCTCTAGTGGTGCTCCCGCGACGTCGCCAGGTTCAGGAGGTAGCTCCGGTGACACTGATCACAAAGGTGTGCTCCACGGGGGCAGGACATCACTGGCGGCGGCGAAATCCGAAGATTCAAAAGCTCGGCCGAAAACCCTAGTTGAGGAATTACGGTGGTGCTAGGGCTCTAGAGGATCGAGGGCTTGAGGTCTTTTGGTGCGGGTGCTCTAGCAATCTCAGTGGTCCTATTTATAGGGTCCGGGGCGGCACGAGGAGGCGTAGGCGGCGGGGTTCAACAGAGTCTGAAACGAACACGTGAGGAAAAAGGAGATACAAACGAATTTGAAATTCGGATTTGATCTAAACGGACACGGAGAGGATAGAGATAAGTTTTGGCGTGAAAAACCGGGGTGGTTTAGTTGGATAAGCTCCGTTGTCGTACGGAGCTTGAGCTCAACAATGGCAGACGCGGCGAACACCCGCGCGGAGAAGAAGGCGGCACAGAGATGAAGGCGGTGGTGTCCACCTGGCAGCGAGCGTGAAGGCACGGGTGTGATCGGACAAACCCTGATCTGACCGTCCACCCTTGATCGAACGGTCCAATGCATCGGTGACGTTCGGACCCCCGAACGATCCAACGCCATCGGACCATTCAAAGCAATCCAACGGCTAGAACTTAATGCGCTCACGCGAAGAGAGAGGAAGGAATGCGGGCTGCGTGGGGATGGGCCGAAAGCGGAGGAGATTGGGCCGGAGGCTTAGGAATAAGAATGGGCTTTTGCTAGAGATTGGGCCCAAGCTATTTTCTGACATTTTAAATAGGTTTTCTATTTTAGAAAAAAAAAACAGAAATGTAAATAAGCAATAGAAAATAGCAAATGAACTCAGAAAAATTTTAGAAAAATCTATAAAATATATCTAAGCACATAGAATCCAAATAAAATAGTTTTAACAATTGTTCATGTTGACTTTAATCATATTAAATGATTTTGATATTGAAAGTCCATATTAAGCTTTTGAATTAATTTCAAATAAAACCCAAATGGTGGATTTTCTTCCTACTAACTATTCAAAGTGTTTTTAAAGCTCAGAAAATTGGAATGTTACAATTATCTACCAAATGGGAAGACCCTTTTACTGTAGTCTCTGTAACCCGGCCTAAATCTGCTCAACTTGCTATGGAGGACAGTAGAGTTCTATCCAATGCTTGGAATATACAACACCTTCACAAATATTATGTGTAACATATTCTATCTTATCAATAAATTATGATCCGCAATCATTCTTTGATACCTTTCTCTTTTATTTATTTAATGTGATTATGCATTGCTTTATGTTATGTGATCAAGGCTGGTCTACATGACTTTCGACCACAGTTTTTCTAACATACACAACGTCATTGGTCGGGTTTTTAGATAACTTCTAGTAGAGACTTTTCCTATAAGCCAGTCCTTACTGCTTGGAAACTCACTAGATTGACTTTATCTAAGACTTGCTTCCAGTTAGTACAAGGGTTATTCGTCGGCATTTAATTATCATACTACTTAGTTCATGTGATAAGTTTGTCATTTCACTTGTCAAACACATCACAGTCGAGGGCTAGTAACATATCAGAAACAACAAGAAGCAAACTCGAAAAGTTACAAGACAAAATATTCGTCATTACAATAATATCAAATCATTCAGTTTTCCTTAAACTAGAATTTAACATTTTTCATATATTCAGTCACAAGAGAAGCTACTTCTTCTCTTTTCTTCTGAATTGCAGAGCTCAACTGCAGATCAGGAATAAGCCTCTCCAAGTCCATTGTATCCTTGTAAAAGTGTTTAAACTTGATGAACAATGTGCCAACATTGACGGCTATGACCTTCTAGAGAGAGGTCTTCATGGATTGGAGCGTCTTCGGGAGGTGGTCAACAATATGCTTCACTTGAGCTTTGATGTAGTCGACCAGTTCTGTGATAAGCAAATCCTCAATGGTCGAATCCTATTCAATGACCGCTTCTGTTTGCCCCTTCTCCTCTTCTATTGGTGTGATATGCTCGACCACCTCTTTTGCAATAATCGAGGTTTGCTCAACTTCTTCTCCTGTAGGTACTTGTCTTGAGGAGGTCAGAGCATCCCCGAACATTTCCTTTGCCTCAATCATGGGCACTGTTGCCTCTTCTAAGCTGGTCTGAACCAACTCTCGACTACGGGAGCAGGCAATGGCTCCTTTATAGCTTCTTCTTCTTCAGCTCCAATAATTGGACAAGGAGAAGTGGTCAAGGGGCTGATACATATAAAGTCATTTATCTAAGTAAACAATGAAAAAAAATTAAATAAAGAAAGAGTCAAGTTAGATAACTTACTCGAAATGGAGGTCAATATCGGCCTCAAAAAAAAAAACAAGACATCAATGGCAACCAATGTGCCACTGCCACCACTTGTTTTATCTTCAATAATATTTACACTAGGACTGCTAATCATTGGACTTCTCACTAAAATAAGAGGAATCTCTTCCTCTTCCTCAATGTCATCACCCTCACCCTGAACATATGGAAATGAAGGAAGGTGGCGATGAAGTGGCTTTGAAAGCTTAATCTTGTGTTTTTTATTGTGCACCTAGGTTGCTTCCTTAACATTACCAGCCTTCGCCAACTTTTTTGGTGCTTGAGGTCGGTCATGAATGTGTTTTGACCAAATGGCAGGAAGGGTGTTGGTCGGGGCTATGGCAGCTTGGGTACTGGCCGATGCAACACTGGTCAGTGCACCACTGGTCTGCGCGACAACAATTGGAGCACCACAGAGACTGTTGTAGCATCTCTTGTCCTAATCATTGGTTTCTCGACCACAATTTGTGAAGACCTAGCCACTCGCATGTCGCCAGCGTCATCGCTTGAGTGGCACACTCCTGAGCATTAGTCCATGAACTTGGTTCACCGTGAACCGTGTCTTTGCCAAGCCGATCCCACCTGTCAGTTCCTATTCCATGAACCCGGTGCACCGTGTGACGTAACCTTTTTTCCATGGACTTGGTCTATAGACCACGGGCCCACTTGTCAATGATTAAATTTCTTTTTCTTTAGAAATTTAATTCCGACTGAAAACCTTTTTCCTTACTGACGTCATCTGACATAGTAATCCGGAATTTCCTTTAGAAAGAAAATTCTAAAATCCAAAATAGTGTTCTCTCTCTCTCTCTCTCTCTCTCTCTCTCTCTCTCTCTTTCTTAGATTTAAATTTTTCGGGAGTCTGTTCTCCTTCGTCGAACTCCGATTCAGCCCGTTCAAGTTCCTAAATTCATCTAAAATCAAGTTCTTTCTTTTAGAGTTGGTTTTGTTGTTTTTGGATTTTATTTTAATTTCTTTTGGATTTATTGATGGTTCATTCATTGTCTCTATCTTGTTTAGACGATATTTTTCAAGGAGTAGGAGCAAGAGCAAAATTTGAAGACTAAAGTGTGGTAATTGAGCAAGGCCAAAGCAAGTTGTAATACTCTGATCATATTGAACCTATTTTTTCAAAAAGTATATTTTTTTTATATCAAATCGTATGCTACTTTTATATCAACTGCTTTTCGGAGCAGTTAATCACATATTTGTCATTATATTGTCATTGATTATTTGAATACCATGAATCCTTTGTCACCATAGGATGGTCATTACTAGTTGGACATATTTGTATCACCAACAAAGGTTATCGTAGATATGCTTAGTCATGCTTAGCTATACGATGGGCTCATGTCACATGATCAATAATGTTAATTTGACTTAATGAGATATGAAACTTGTGGTACGATGCCTTTGTTGTGTAAATAGTGGTGGGATGCTACTATTGTAAAAGTTGTGGTGGGATGCCGCTATTATAAAATTAAGTGTCATGGCAAGGATTATCATTTGTTTGGTTAAACAAAATGGTTTTACACTCAGGCAAGTGATCGTGCAACAAAAAGGGTGTTGTTTGCACATTAGGATGAGGTAGTCTCGCCTGAGTACTTGTTAAAGACTTAATTTTGTATGCCATTGAACTGAGCCATATCGTACAACCACATGTCCAGTATGAGATGGATTTGGCTAATTAATTAGCAATGTCTTAGCTTTAATTCTGTTGTGGTGGTGTGAGTTCCGGGATGGATGTATACTCACATGGCGCAAGAGGGAGGCCCTATCTGGTTGCGATGACATTCAGTGTTGAAACTTTAGCAGTCAAAACTGGGTTGAGAAGGAGCTTTATAAAAGCCTCGTGATAATCACTTAGTCGTGCACCTATGGAAGTGTGTGAACGGACATTATAAGTTAATTTATCTCTTGTGGGTCAAGATGTACAACCTCTGCAAAGTATAAAATTATTTGAATAGCCGTGTCCCTAGTTGTGGACAATGCCTAAGGATTTCACACGAGGTATAGAGTTTTTACAACAAAAAATTGTTGGAAAGTGAATGGGAGGTTCACTTGGTGAATGTGATTCATTAGTTGTTTCAAAGTAATTATTTACTTATTTATTTATATCTTTTCAATTATGCTTTGTAGTCTATTTATTATATTTACTATCACTATTTGCTCAATGCAAAAGAACCATATGACTATTCCTTTGTTCATGCCTTGCATGAATATTAATTTCACACTATTCCCTATGACTTTATAAGTACTTTATGTACTCACGGCTTTAAACTTTACTACTCGGTTGAAAAAGGTCAAGTTACTCAAGAGTTCTATGAGGAGTTCTTTGAAGACTTTGCGAACTAGGATGCGCTCCTCACTCGATTGTCTGTGGGTACGTTGAATGGCCACCTCAAGTTTCTTTTTCCGCTACAAGAGTTTCATTCGTTTCTTAAGCCCTGCGTTGCAAGTTAAGTAAACGTTGACTATATGGTCCAGTTATTATTATTTATTACTATTTTGCTACATTTTTAGTTAAATCATTGAATGGATGGTATTCATCGATATGTCACTGTGTGAACTAGCTACTGGTCATGAGACTAGTTTAGAATACACAGAGGGTTTCGGATGTGTTAATCTGGGAGACGGCCAAATATTAAATATTAAGTGTAATAAGAAAATTGGTGATAGTCCCATAAGACAGTATAATGGTAACTTGGCATTAGTGAATTCGGTCAGAAGTGACACGTCGATAATATGTAATGTGGAATTAAGAAATTTGAGAACAAGTAATATGGTGATAAAATAAATTGGTATTATACATGAGTGATGATTAAATTGGATACAAGATATAGATCAATACATGAAGGTTTAGTGTAAGCCAATTGACATGAAAGTAATATGGCAATTAAGAGTTAAGGTCGCTTAAGTCCAATATGGTTGGGAGAGATGATATAACACATGTTACATGGTAAGATTGAAAGTTGATATATAGAAATAATGGCACAGCAATTTTAATCCAACAAGAGGAAACCTAGAAATCAAGGTATTCTATTGTAATCGCTAAGGGTATATACAATGGTACAAACAGCTGCTGTCTATAGCAACTCTCTATGTCACCTGTAGACAACATTATAGACAGCTCATACAATGTGTTGTCTTTTCACTTGTCTTTATAGATGATATAATTTTTTAATACTTTTATAGATCTAAGACATTTTTTCCTTGGTTCTGATGATACAGTCGGCTACAGGATTGTAGACAACACATTTCTCTTTCTTTATTCTCTTTCATCCACATTAGCTTAAATTCTACGTGACAGAGACTATAAACAACTGATGTAAACATATTGTACATGACCTAAGGTGGAATAAAGACAACTGAAACCAGTGAGGTAATCATTAAATGCCAGAGCATGGCAAGGGTATCCAGTTAAACATCTTTATCATTAATTACTGCAACACAGGGACTATATGGTTGATAATCCGACAATCCAAATATTGTTAATCCAATAATTCAAGCGACTCACAATTACTATATCGGACTAACTCTACTAAACATCCGTCTATTAATTGTCTACAATCAACCACATGTAAGCTATGTCGAGGAATCACAGGTAACAAAATGGACAGCACTAAATAATCGTGTCATCGACTAGCAGTGTTATCACATTATTAAATATGAAAGATAGATGACAATTGGTATGAGATATAGGATATTGGAAGAACGGATTGCCGCGAGGTAAATTACCTGTAAGGAATTGGACGATGAGGTTGCAAGTTTGGTTAGATACGAGAAGCCCCCCAAATGCTGCATCGATCCCACATGCGAACCTACACGCGAAACGGAAGGATTAATTTGGAATTGCATGGAAAACATGAATGAAACGGGATATAATGAGGTATTGCCGAACCCCTGTGGCGGCAGACAAAAACCTTGCTACGGCAGCTGAAAACGCTGTTGCCAATATCTAGATACTCTTTTATTTAAATTCATGTATGAATATGATACAACGATATTGGTTGTGTGAACTAGCCAGTAACCCTTGATCTTGTTGATGGAACTAGTACAGTGATACGGGTTCCAGGTCATGCAATTCCGGGGTCCTACGGCAGAGCCGCACTCCGCGGCACGCGTGACTGCAGCGCACGCACTAGACAATTTTGTTAAGATTTTAACAAGACAACTTTCATCTACACGACTTTCAAGTTTCAACTCAAAAAATTCTGCAGCTCTCAGCTAAAAAAAGTAATCTATAGGAAAAAACAGTGCACCGGGTCAATAGGTCATGCACTCGTTCTCCACTTCCCGATGTGCCCCCCTTGCCAAATAAATAAAAGGGTCCTTGAAAATCACAGCCCAGTGCTCGAATTTTTTAAAATAATATTATTTTAAAAAATAATTACAAAAATAAATATTTGTTCCAAAAAATTACAAAAATACGTTCCTGTCGCCCTTTTTAGCCCTGTCGCCGGTCTAACTACCTATCGTCGGTTGAACTGGCGACAGGAAGTTAAACAGGGTTCCTATCACCATTTGAACCAGCGATAGGTTCCTGCCGTCAGTTCAACTGGCGACAGTTAGCCGGCTATAAAAACACCGAAAAATCAGTCCATAATTTATTTTAATTCTAGAAAAAAAACAAGAGAGAAAAGGAGAGGGAGAGAAGAAAGGTAGCGAAGCTCTGTCAGTTTGTCGCGGAGGAGAGAGATTGTCGTCAGAGCACCGAGTCCGATCGGTCATTCGCAGGTACATTTTTTTAAACTTTGTACATTATGTGAAAATCTTGTTGGTTACCAAACAAAAATAGCGACATAGGATTGAGTAGGTTAGATAAAAAGTAGTCAAATTGTGTAGCATATATTTTAAATTATGTAGCCGGTAGTGATAGCACAATGGCAGAATCAGAATAATTCTAGCTTTATTAAGCTCCCCACTAGTGCGCAGTAATTATATTATTTATGCAGGAATTATCCTTTAAACTAGAAAAATTGCATGACACATTTGAAGATTATAAAGAAAATCCGGAGTAGCTGAGTAAGGTTGGAATTATGTAGCACTGGAACGATTTAGGATCAATCTCCAGAAATAAGAAGACGCCTATTATAAATTTTTAAAAAATATATTGAGTAGCTAAGTAGAGTAATTATTTTGTTAGTACCAGAAATACCACTTAATCTTGGAGAATAGCCTGACACATGAAAATCGTAAAGAAAAACTATAATCGTTACATGTCCTACGTAAAGATGCATGAAAAAATTATGAACTTTGTTTATAGCTGCATTTTTAGGTATGACGGACGCAGGTCGGTACGAGTTGCTTGACCCGGTGGTTGACGCGCATCACTGTAGCCGCCTGAGTACCGTGTTCCCCCAGAAGGCGAGGCTTTGATTGAGCTTGGCGCGTTGCGGTTGCGCACGCCCATCAGGGCATAGAGGCTGCACCCAGGTTGGGTTCCAAGGTTCGTAGATTTCTAACATAATGCACTCCACCGTGGTTTGTTTACTTCGCGTACAGTCACGTTTGTTCTTAATCGTTTTGACGTAGGTTGCAAGCGGCAGACCTCCTTCCACTCGCGAGGATGGTGGAGGCGACGTGGGAGGACGACCAGGACCGTGGTTCTGGTCGTACGTCTAGGCGTTTTTTGTACGACCGGGCCCTACTGATGGCGCTGGTTGACCGCTGGAGGCTATAGACACACACGTTCCACCTTCCATACGGGGAGATGGCACCGACGCTGCAGGACGTTGGCTTCCTGACTGGGTTGTCGTGCACAGGCTCCCCCTGGCGGCGTACGACATCCCAGTCACGTGGCGCACCGACCTCCTAGCGAGGTTCCACGATGTGCTCCCGCCGGGCAACGGGTACACCGAGTTTAGTAGGCCGCACGGGTCGACGTTGAGGTGGATCTACCAGTTCTATGTAAGTCTTCGTAACTATTGTCCTCTCGCATAATTGGTATGTGAAACTTGCTAACGTGTACATGTCTTCTTGCAGCCCAAGCGTATGGCGCAGAACGCCGACGACGTCGTTGTTAGGAGGCACTTTGAGGCCTACCTGCTGTAGCTTTTTGGGTGGGTCTTGTTCCTAGGGTCCCACGACAACAGCGTCGACAAGCACTATGTCCGGTACGCGCGTGAGGTGGCGGACTTGCCGATCGACGAGATCCCGGGGTCCGACCGTGTTGTGCGTGACGTACCGCGCACTGTGCGATGCGTGCCACCGTGCCTAGGACTGCTCCATCCTCTCCGGATGCCCGCTACTTCTGCAGCTGTGGTCCTTGGAACGCTTCCAGATCGGACGACCACAGGTGGACTTGGGAGCGTACGCGGTCAGCTTGTACGTCCAGGACAATGTTGTGGGCGAGCCGACCATGGGCACATTATGGTGCCGCCGACGGGTTAGTTTCATGACCATTTGTTATTTTCGTATTATAATCACGATTTCCTATGCTAACTTTACGGTATTCTATTGCACAAGTCACCTATACGCCGATCACTTCGCAGGGGTCCTACCCGGAGTACGTTGTGATGTTCGATCAGCTGACGGATGACCGCGCCATCTGGACACCGTACACTCCAAAGAGGGTGCACGTGCGCACGCCCCAGGGACTGTCAAGCCTGTGCAAGCGAGACTACGTGTACTGGTATACGCGGAGGGCATTGGTGCGTGATGTCTTCGTGGAGGAGTACCGGGGTGCAGCGGGTCATGCGCCAGCTCGGTCTGTGATAGGAGATCCCAGCCCTTTGCGGGAGACGTGGGTGCCAACACACGTTCACGCGTAAATGCACGTTTTACTACTTTTCGTACAATGTGCTTTACATGCCGACTAAATAATTGTCTTGCCGTACACAGGTACACTAGAAAGGGAGTACGGGGCACGATGTCCTGAACGAACAGGATAGCCCCTTGGGTTGAGGCTTGGAGTGGCGCGCCCGACGACCGCATCTAGTGCGGCAATGATCCCTACGACCCGGAGACATATGGGGAGTACATGGAGTGGTACGCTAGTCAGACGAGGCTTCGCTGCATCCGTGTCGTGGTCGACCCACCACGACATGAGGCTGCGACGTCCGACACGTACCCCACCCAGCTGGACTCCACTTTCCACCGCTCTGTACGTATTGAACTGTCCTTAATTCATATGTAATTTGCCATATTTTTGGTTCTAACTTGTTCATTTGTGCAGACGGATCTACACCGGGAGATTATCGACTTGGCGGACTCCGTGCAGCACATGACGCTGGGGCCACGAGAGGGGTCCAAATCGTGACTTGTCGCACACCGAGGGGCCCAGTGGATCGACCAGTGCGAGGACGAGGGGTCACCGAGGTGGTTCACGGCCACAGGCTCCTGCCGCGGACGTGGCGGGCTCGTCGTCGTGGCACCGTGGGGGGAGCACCGCGGGACATTTTGGAGGTGAGTAGGACACGCTCATATCGCTTCTTTATTTCGAACCTCACAAGTTAGTAACGACGATCTTCTGTTGCAGGTCCTCAGCTCCACACGTACGCGGGGCAGGAGTATGTCGAGTCGTCGTAGCACATCTTCGGGCCAGTAGGTAAGATCACCTTGCTTGCTTGCATAACGTCCTTTTCGTCATGATTACGTTTGTAACGTAATGCTTCGCATGAACGGCTTGGGAGGACGATGCATTGTCGCAAGACGATGTAGACCTATCGGCACCCCTCGAGGACTTCTTTAGGGGCCCGCGTGACACCCAGTTCTCTTTGGAGGTTTCTGAGCCATACGGTGTGCCGGGATCGACCCAGCCGACGCAAGAGCAGCCCCTCGCAACACCACCGCAGGCTACTCGCTTGGGTCGGGTAGTTAGGCAGCCTAACCCTCAGACGTACTCGGACCATCGACGGGCGAGGCCCGGGGCGACACGCGGGGTGCGCCCCAAGAGGGGACACTAGTAGATATTTATTTCTCTAAATATCAGTAATGGTAGCCATGTAAATATTAATTTGTGTGCAACTATTATTATGGTAGTCTCGTGTTTCTATATCTCTTTTTTTTTCTTGAGCCAGCTATTTAGGACGGCGTGACTAGACGAGCTAGCTTTTCAGCACGATATAACCCAACGACCTAGCTTTTTAGGACGATGTGACCAGACGAGCTAGCTTTTCAGGACGATGTGACCTGACGAGCCAGCTTTTTAGCTTTTCAGGACGATGTGACCCGATGAGCTAGCTTTTTAGGACGACGTGACCCACGGATGCGAAACGCATCCGCACAACATCGCAATGGAGCCCCTGCTACGGCTGCGTCCGCTCTAGCTATAAATACAGCGCTACTCAGCTAGCAACTCCACACCACCACCACTAATTAGAAAACATGGATAAGGAGAAGGAATGAGAGAAAATTCATAAGCTTTTGAAGGACTAGGTGTCTCCCCATGAGACCGCCACTCGCCATCATGCCTCCAGTCAACAGCCTTTCACACACCAAACTTTTTCGGAGCTGGTGGATCTGAGGAAGCTACCTCGTAGTACGCCCAACGATTCTAGGTCGAGCCGCGGCCCCCCACATATGCCCGCTGAACGCCCTCCAGAAGGGCCCCCGATAAGGGTGGCGCCACCCCTATGCTGGTGTCAGGACGCCTACAAGTGCGTCAAATCAACCGACGAGTGGAGCATTGGTCAGCGCTATTGGTGCTGCCCAAACTATGCTGTGGACTACCCCGACCACAGGTTGGACACGTAGAACCACAGGCAGCCGGTAATGAAATCGCATTTCGATGTATAATACTGTTTTTCTTCCCGTAACGGCGTAACCAACTCTCTCTACCCACCGCAGTCTCCGCCACGCCTATGCTATTTCAGCCAGTGGATCGACGATAAGATCTACCCCTACGACATGTGGTGATTACTGACACGGAAGAGCTGGGTCAGTGAGGACATCGAGACCTGTGAAAGGCGCCTCGAAGAGTTGCAAGCTGAGGAGGCCGAGCAGGGCAGACGGGACAAACTGCGCGAGGAGCAGGAGCGCGAGCATGCCAGATGACGGGAGGCCGAGAGAGAGTGGAAGAGGGCCATCGCGGCGAGAGCTAAGGCGCAAGGCGAGGAGTACAACACCGAGCTAGGCCGCAAGGGCAAATGGCCACGTTCCATGTAGTAGTTCTACCCTCTTCGTCCACATATCCCAAATATTTCTATTTCTCTAAAGGCGTGCGTGTACCATCCTCGGTTCGTTAGCCTGCGTGCCATGTAACCCCCTTGTCCGATGAAATACCGTGTTGTTATCGTTGCGTCATTTCCCCAAAGTTCTCCAAGGGAGTTGTGTTGCCGCTATTTCTTCTAGCCCATTCGTACATTACAGTCCTGCCCGTTGTGAAAATCACTATTGGCCATCTCATCAGCCAAACATCGTGTATGAATTCTCGGACCCATTGTAATATCACTTGGCTTCGTACTTGCGAATCATTGATACCTCAATCGTCCTCAAAAAAATCTTACAAAAATCACCGCACTAGAACAATACATGACAATCACAAAATCCTTTTGTCAGTTTAACCCATTTCATACCGTTGAAATTCTGCGAAAATCACAAACAAAGCAAGTTGTTTAGGGTTTCAGCTTCCTATTGCCAGTTCAAACTGCGACAGGAACCTATCGCCAGTTCAAACGATGACGAGAGACTCGACCGTGACGTGGTGAACAGTGGTCCACTCGTCGATTCAATCAAGCGATAGATTCTGTCGCCAAGATGGGACATATTTTTGTAATTTTTTGAAATAACTATTTATTTTTATAATTATCTTTTAAAATAATATTATTTTAAAAAATTCACAAAAAGAAAAAGAAAAAAAAATCAAAAGCGGCAGGACATGGAAATATGGAACGTGTTAATTAGCTCCTGCACACAGCGTCTAATGATGAGTCCATATCCTATGCTGCACCGGTTGAAATAATCAAATATTTAAGTAGGTGAAATAAATGCTTTGCGAATTTGGTCTAAATATTGATGGTTTTGATATTTTCCTTTCCTCTCGGTTAATAAGACAACCATAGCATTCCGGCAGCTAGTTTTTTATTAATTAATCTTTTTTAATTTTATTTTAAAGCTAACCTTCGCAAACTTTATTTTCAATTCTAACTCCTTTGGTTACATCATCACCCATGGTGTGACCAAATAACATTATCACGTCGTAGGATAAATCCGAAAAATAGCACTTTTTGTCACGCCACTAGTTATGGCGTGACAACAGTTTGACCAGATTCGGGCTGGCGTGACCGTGTTGTTTTATCACGTCATTGATGGTGACGTGACCAAAGAGATCAGAATTGGAAATAAAGTTCGCGGATGGTTAATTTTTTTTTAAAAAAAATAATAATAATAATAAAACAAATTCTACGACATGCGGATACAACAATAATATTTGCATATGAGAAGACGGTTCCATAACAAACGTATAAAAGCTAGCTTAATTAGATGACAACATGACGTTCCATTTAAAGCCACTATTGCGGTTGCATTAGCGTGGTGGTGGTAGACGTGGGACTTGGGCCCGGCTTTTTTGGACCGGCCCTCGGCCCGACATAGCCCAAAACACAGCAAGACATAAATAACATGGCCAAGTAGGCACCATGGGCGACACAGCACAGTAGAAAATAGACCCGACGGCCTAAACACGGCATGGCCTGTGGTAAGGCACGTGGTAGCGACGTGTGGCACGGGGCCTACCGCGTCACTGGGAAGGCTGCCACCCCTACAATTGTCGTCGTTAGCACGCCGATGGCCGCCATCAAGACCGGAGAGTGAAAGAGGGAGAGGCAGAGAGGTGTCGGTGCATCGCGGGCTATCATCGTCATCGTGCACCGCTGTGGCCAGCACACGTGCGTCGACCTCGCCATTGACAGAATCGCACGCGCCCGACCACTTCGTCGACGTCGTGCCTAACACGTGCGCACGGACCTCTCCATCGCCCCGGTCGAGACCGTGCCAAGCCGCGGCGCCCTGTCTCCCTGCTCGCCGCTGGGTTGACCGCCTCCCCACACCAGAACTGGAACCCGTCGTCGTTGCCCTCCTGCTCGCCGCCAGCGCATCCGCCTAACCACGCCAGGCGATGGAGATCGATCTCGTCACCTCCAAGCTCATCACCCATGCTGAGCCCAGCACCCCGCCTCCACGCTGATGGAATTAATCTTGTTTAAGTTACGGTATCTGTTTTCGGACGTTGTGTCCGATTGCCACACGAAATTCGAGTCCGTGGTTGTGTCCTTGTCTATATAACTAAGTCCATGTAATTTGTTTGTGTTAATATGTCGTGAGAAGAAATAAAAAGACAAAAAAAGAGGAGCAGTGCTTCTGCTCCTGAGAGAAATCTTGATCTGTGTTTTCGTTGTAGTTCTGCGTTTCGATTGTGCTCTCTGTGTTTGTTTCGCTTTGTCTTGTCGGGATTGTCTCAGCAGGAAGGAAAGGTGGGACAGGAGTGTTCAGTGTTCACGTGAAGAAAAGAAGAAACCAGAAGGGGCTGCTTGGAGGATCTCACGTCGGGAAGATAAGCACTGCAGCGGGTCACGTCAGCCTGTCACATTGAAGCAACAGAGCAAAGTCACGTAGGGAGGGAACAAGGACCAGCGGGTCCCACAGCCAAAGCCAAACCGAATTGTTTCTCTGGACGTTGTTTTCAACGGTCTCACGTCCGCGAAGCCGAGCGTTCCATGGACAAGCAGTAAACAGAGCGAAGGTAAAGGAAAAATTCCAACACACGCTCGCCGCCCGCTCCAACGAGGTCACGGCCCCGCCCATGCTGTGCCTGGCGTCCGCCTCCACGCTCGCCGCCCCGCGCACGGATCTGGAGCGGCGGGAGTGGTGGGGGAGGGTGGCCTGGTCTGTATCTGGAAGCGTCCTCCACGGCGACGAAAACGATGGCGGCCACGGCGAGGCCCTCGGCGACGGCGACCCCGCTTCCTCTATCCCTAGTTGCCAATTGCCACCCATCAGAGTGAAAAGGGCCAGGCCTGGGCCAACACGGCACGATAATGGTTTGGCGTGCCAGTGGGCCATACTTAGGATTGACGGAGGCGAGGTGGGCCGTGCCAGCTCTAGTGATGATGAGTGAGAGTCGTTCTGTGAGACGATGAGAGGTAGTAGTAGTAGCTCACAATGCATACAGTTAACCAACGAATGGCACAGACGCACAGTTGAGGACACTATTAGTCTATTAAGCTTTTGCAAACCTTTATTAACTCAAGCACATGCATGTTTCTTTAGGCTTCATCGAAATGACGATCTGGTTGCACATAGGAGAGGAAAAATATACAAAGATTAGCGCACACACACACTGACTATAGGAGGCACAAGCATATATTATTTTAGATAATAGAAGAGTAAAACTCTTCCGACCTCTGTATCAAAGATGGACATAACTTAAGATAACAGCATACATACGCACACATAGATAGATACGATAGATCTCATCACGTCGAAGACGATGATGATCTGAACATGTTGACGCTCCTCTCGAGCTCGTCCTTGTCGGCGCCGACGACGCGACCCACCTCCTTGCCGCCTTTCACCAGCACGAACGTCGGCATGGCCTCCACTCGCCATGTCCGCGCCACCTCCTGCATGCAAAAGGTTACCGGCCAATTTATCAGTAATTAGGACGGTTTCAACGAACACTCAGCGCTCGTCGACGTCCATACCGAGAGCTCGTCGACGTCGATCTTGAAGAAGGCGGCGTCGGTGAAGCGGGAGGCCATCTCCTTGAACACCGGCTCGATGAACTTGCACGGCCCGCACCACGACGCCGAGAAGTCGATCACCATCTTTCATTAATTAGGACAAGAAAAATAACCAAGAAATTAGTAGGATCAAAGCTTCATCTCAGATTTTTTTCCTTTTCTTTTTTCAGTTAAAGGGAGAAAGGAACAGAGGAAGGTACCTACCAGCTTGGAGGTGCTCTTGTGGGCGTCCCACAGCTCGTCCCACCGTGCCTTGGAGTGGACGGCCACCACGGCCGACTCGCCTTCCTTGCTGCCGGTGCCGGAGGCGCCGCCGCTGGGCTTCGACGAGAAGATGGCACCCATCTTAGATTTCGCGGTATGAGGTCGTCGGGGGATGATAGTGCAAGTGAATGAGTCATGGCTTATGTAAAGGAGTTGAGGCTTGGTTACTCGTGTCTCTCGTTCGGTAGTTTTTTTTTTTATTGAGAAGAATAAGATAGATAGATGCTCGTCAACTTTGCGCGTAAAACCCTCAAGAGGTTTCGAGGATTTTGGAGCTTAATTTTCCCAGGTTCAGGTTTTCCGTGCTGGGGTGCAAGTGTGATCCTGGGGATATCATGGGGATATGCTCATGATCTTAGAATGATGTGACAATTGTCAATAACGTTAAAGGTTTGCGGAAACACGCGTTTTCAGCAAAGATCAGGTTCTGTCAGGCCTCAGGCGGTCAGACCGGCCGTGCCTCAAGTGGTTTATCGGGTGAACTAGCTGGCAATCCGACCGATCAGGGCGGCGGTCGAACCGGCGGTGGCGATCGGACCGGCCACCAGCGAGCGATGGCCGGTCGGGCCGCCATAAAAGTAGTTTTGGAGTTTGGGGCTGGGCCAAAAATAGAGGGTGTAGGCAAGAGAGGAGATTCTACTGCTATTGGTCCCATAATTTTTTGAGCCTCCAGGCAAAAGTTCTATTTGTTTGAAATTTCCAGAGAGTTTGCGGATTTCAGAGTTGGGATTTTGGCTAAGTCCCTTGGTGGCAGTCAGACCGGCCATCTGTTGGCGGTCAGACCGGCAGGAGCGGTCAGACCGGCCGCGGTGGCGGTCTGACCGGTTTTAACTTGTTTGTCGGCCCGTGGGGCGGCGATGTTTGCTTGTTAGGTTAAGTTCATGGGTTTCATGTCATATGTGTTGCATGATGCATGTTTTGACTAACGTGGGTCAAGTTGTGAAGAACTTGTTCCCGGATTCGATTTGCTTGTCTATTGTCGTGCAGGTTGCTTGGTGGTCAACGGCGGTCAACGACAAGGATGATCAGGACTAGGCTTGGAGAGCTGAGGTTCAGAACGATCGACGATACCGAGTGATGTTAATGGACTCAAGCATAGTGCAAGATGGACAAAGGTGACCGAACGGGCAGTTCGGTGCGACGGGTTGGATCAAGCGGCGCGGGAGTCGGTGCAAGTGCCATGGTGGTTTCGGTGGGAGATGGATGGGAGAGACTTGCCGACATGATGAGAGCCGCTGGATCAACCTACATGTGGCGAAGCAAGCGAGTGCTTTGCACAATCTGGACTTGGTCTTCGGAGAAGGACCGAGAAGGAGTATTTTGATAATTTTACCAAATACTGCCTTGGTGACCTTTTGCCAACCCGCGGCGCAAGACGGTGCGTGGAGAAGCGGATTAGGTCAAGAGGAGATGAAGACGGCGCTTTAAAATGCGTGCGTGTGTGACCCGTTTATGTTGGGTCTTAACGGGAGCCCATTAGGCTTACTCTTCTAGAAGGTCTAGGCCTCCACTATAAATAGAGGAGGGAGGTGGCTGCACCCCCTCAACCCTTTTATTGTGTTTGAAACTCTAGTTTTGCTTAGGGAGATGATTAGTGAAGGTTAGGGTTCTAGAGAGGTTTGATTTGATTTCGTGCTCATAAATTGAGCTTTGTCCTCTATTAATGGAGTGGCTGTAAACCCAAATCATATCAAATCAATCCAAAAAAAGTTCTCTCAAAGATGAGTCTATTTGCCTTCTTTCTCTCTATTTGGTGATTTGGAGTCTTTCTTTGATCCGCGAGTTTTTGCTTGGTTTCTTCTCTTGATCTAGCTTGTTGTGACATGTGGGAACACATCTAGAATCATCTTGATCATCAATCACCCACGAGCAAGTCTCTAGATCATATTTTCGTTTTGACTCGGTTTTTGAACCACCTTCACTCAAATGGAGAAAGGTCTGAACTTTGGCAAGGATCTTCACGATCGTTAATTGAAATAGGTTCCTGACATCCTTGAGAAGGTGTGTGTCAAGTTTCATGAGGTTTGGACGCACGAATCAAAAGTTAGCTCAATTTGCGTTTTGGTTTTTCGGGCTGATTTTACTGTTCATCGAGGTAGAGGTCTGACCGTCCGTGGGAGAGGTCCGACCGCTAGGCCAACCGGTCTGACCGCCCCCGTGAGAGATCAGACCGCCCGTGACTTGGTGTTTTGAGTTTTTGTTGCTTTTGCTTCGGGGTTTTGAGTGGATTCAATACAAGTCTTCCGCTGTGCTTGATTGATTGATCTTCATAGCTTTCATAGCTATTGGAGTGAGATTCGTATTGAATCTAATTTGGGAGAAAAAGATATCGTGCTCCTATTCACCCCCTCTAGTCGTCTTTTCGGTCCAACAGATCCCCACCTTCTTTGATGCTAATTTTGAGCTAGCCATCTCCAGAAACCATATGTAAGTATTTCCCGCGCAATTGAGATGCTAGATATTTCAACATATTGTATTCGGTTATTTATTTATAATACCTTTGAAAAGTATAATTGTATTTGTTATATATACAACTGTAACAGTTACAATATCTATATATAATTAATTTGCACCGTTATAATCTACCTCAATGAAAAAAGGGGTATAGATCTTTTTTTTCTCTAGGTTAATGAGAGAATTTCTATGAATTTCACTTTCTTCTATTTTATGCATACCATGAATATCACCAATTATTTGTGTGTGTACCACCACATCCTCAAGCGAAAATTGATCAAAAGTTACAAAAGAAAGGTGCCCAACCATCGACAAAACGTCAGAATCCCATCATACCCAGATGTACATCTCCTATTACGGTTGCATTAGCATGATGATGACGAGAGTTGTTCTGCGAGATATCTATCGATCATATATCTCATCATGTCGATCGATCAGGACGATGATCTGAACTTGCTGATGCTCCTCTCGAGCTCGCCCTTCTTGGCGCCGACGACGAGGCCCACCTCCTTGCCGCCTTCCACGAGCGCGAACGTCGGCATCGCCTCCACTCGCCGTATCCGCGCCACCTCCTTCATGAATGCATGCATGCGAATTAATTAAAGCCACAGTACATGCGCTGCTAAAAGGAAAGAAAATAAAGAGAAGAGCCTACGAGAGTACTCCATGGATTGATGGCCATACCGAGAGCTCGTCAACGTCGATCTTGCAGAAGACGACGTCGGTGAAGCGGGAGGCCATGTCCTTGAGCACCGGCTCCATGAACTAGCACGGCCCGCACCACGACGCCGAGAAGTCGATCACCAGCTTTCATCGATTAGGACGAAAAAGATTAAAGAACCAGGAGATGTTACATCTAATCTGGGCTCTTCTCTGTAGGATCAACTTATAAGATGCTTCGTAATCATTTAAATAACAACAATTTCAGGATATTATGGAAAACAAAATTGCCTCTTAAGATTAAGATTTTCCTGGTGCTTATTTGCAACAATGCAATTTTGACAAAAGATAATCTGATCAAAAGAAAATGGCAAGGTGATCCTTTATGCGTTTTCTGTAATAAACCTGAAAATATAGGTGATCCTTTATGCGTTTTCTGTAATAAACCTGAAAATATTGAGCATCTGTTCTTTGATTGTGTGGCTGCAAGGTGATCCCTTGTGTGTTTTCTGTAATAAACCTGAAAATAAAGTGTGTGTTTAGAGTTGAAGTTTTGCCTCTTGAGAATTCCGGGAATTCGATCGAGTAGAACCTCTACGGTTCACCCTATCTGTGCTCCTCGTCTACGGGCGTTGTTGTGTGGATTGGTTTTTCGGCGAGTGTTTGGGCGATTGTTCGGCGACGTACTGTCCCTTTCGTCAGGATACAGACCAAGTTATCTTACTGTCTCTTCCGTCAGGATACAGACCAAAGTTATCTTGCTCTCTTTCGTCAGGATACAGACCAAAGTTTTCTTCTATCTACGGAATTCCTACTGTGAAGATCGGGCCACCCCTACGTACACTCCTATCCCTAGGCTTGTCCGTATCAAAATTCAAACACGCTGAAGCTAATGATGGTGGAGCAAGCAGGCAGGACGGCGGGACCGACTCAACTTGCAGATTGAAGACGAAGGGGGAACAACGACTCTGGAAGTGGTCGAAAAAGCTCATGTCGATGGTCTGGCTCTGGAAAAATAGATCAAGGTTGCCGGCTGCTGTCCTCTGTCCCGTGGTTTCAGTCTCATGTGTGTGTAATGGAGTAGTTGTGTGTGTGTGTGTGTCTCTCTCTCTCTAATACTATGTTGCTGCACTCGTGTGTGTAAGGAGTTAACAGCTTTCTTATAACTGCTCGTAGTTTGAAGACCCAAATCACAGGTACACTGGAGAGTTTGCTTGGTGCCCTCTTGATCTCTTCCAGTATAAACAGCTGTGGATTTGGACCTGGTCGTCTCTCAGGTGTTTGGGACAGAGAGGTCTGATCTCCGTATTTTGTTTCCGCTCTTGTTAATGGAAATCCGAGTAATCGTTTGGAAGAACAAAAAAAACAGCATAAAAAAAAAGCTTCATCTCAGATTGTTTTCCTTTACTTTTTCTGTTAAGAGATCGTCTAGCCGTGCCTTGGAGTAGCGGCCTCCACGTCCGACTTCTCGGCGGAGTCTCTGTCGGAGGTGCCGCCAATATTCGCCGAGAAGATGGCACCCATCTAATCTTGATTTCGCGGCGCGAGCTCGTGAGGTGAAGGTAGCGCGAGTCATGGTTTATGTAAGGAGTAGTAGATGAGGCTTGGTGATGACTCTTTCTCGTCTCTCTCCTGTTGTAGTTTTGATTGAGAAGAATAAGGTGCTGGCGCTCAATTTTGGGCGTAAGACCCTCAGATGTTTCGAGGATTTAGGAGCGTAATTTTGCCAGGTTATTAGTGCTGGTGTGCGCATGACAATTTTATCCCTGCATACATAAACCACAGATGTTAAGCATGAAGCGGATACATAATTCTTTAACATAAAGTTTTTCTAACAAGGTGATTCCAAGCTTCAGAAAAAATCAAATGTGCAGGGGGTGGGGGGAGAAAATGCGGCACATCCACGCAGCATCTTCCACTATCCTTCGTGGATGAAGGTATCTGATTCATCGAGTGCACATCATCACGCCACAGGTAGAATGCTGATTCTGCTCGTGGACTTCTTTGGCCATCACAAAAGGAGGGTACCCATACATCGACAAAACGTCAGAATCGCATCAAACCCTTTGTGCTCAAAGGCTCAAGGTGCCATCTTTCGATAATACGAGTGCAAATTGCAGAATTCGGGTATTTTTTTTATCTAAGCATCAAAGAAGATTAGGCAATGGGCATTATGGAAAGAGCCCTAGTCGAAGGAACCTTATTAGTGGGGGTTATCTTTGAGGATTCCAATTCCACTTACACTACCCTTTGTCAGATAAAGAGTTTTACTGAGAAGAAAAGGTCCAAATAGAAAACTATAGTACTATACTGCACTCCACATCTAAGAACAAGATTTGAGCCTATTAGGTTAGGAGAAGCCTGGAATATACATCGAATTACATACAAAGGATGAAACCGTTAGATGATAGAGTTCTATGAAAGAGATATATATTAGTTATCATAATTCATAAATGAGCTTGGCCATAACCTTAAGTCATGGGTTTTGATCCCAATCAAATTCTGTGATATCGCCTTGGAAGCCTCCTCTCCTAGCACGAACTTTGTGTTGCCTTACAGCATCCGGATTGACGTGAAAAATGAATTTCATGCCCCTTATCTGCATGAAAAATAAACAGTTAAGACCAGGAAAATATTAGACCAAAATTGTAGCATTTCAGTGAAATGAGCCAGGGAAGAATAATTAGTTCAAAACAAAACAAGTGAACTATAACAACTAGTCGCCCTTGGGATTTCTTCTGATTACTTTTCATGCCAGTCATGAATCATGATTCATGAGCAAAACAACAGAATGGCATAGAAAACCTATACAGCAGCACATCACTACAGCTGAAAGGCATCAATTATTCAAAAAATCCCCAAAGGAAACAGATATGGTCACTTCCCAGTTTCCACCCACTTTCCACCCTTAACGTTTCTCACACTTCAGTTTGCAAATAACCTTTTTTACAGCTGCTTAACATGTTACATGCATAGGAATTTTTTATTAAATAAACAATCTTTCATTTTTATATATAAAAAAGCATGCCTCAAACTTATTTTTTATAAATTGCCTGCACGTTGAACGGTGGCATTGCAAATGAACGTTGTAACGTCATGGGTATGTCAAACTAATTTTCAAAAATAAACCCCTCCTGAACTTATTTTTTATAAATAAGTTCAGGAAGGGTTTATTTTAAAATGTTATTAAGAAAAGGATTATTTGATTAAAAAAATCCATAGATAGGGGCATTGCACACCGTATCATGAGCTGTATGAACTGTAGAAACGCAAAAAGAACAATTGCCAATAAAATAAGCATAGACACTTCATCCAGCTAGTCTGAATGCTTCAATTTTCTAGTATTATGTACTAGGCAAATTTGCACGCAAACAGGGGTGGTCCTAGCAATAGGGCAAGACTGGGCGGCCGCCCAAGGTAGACCCCCCCCCTCTCCAGGGCGCCAGCGGTGGTGAGCCACTGAAGACAGCAGCTCGATCTAGCGACGGACGAGGCCATGGGCTGTTTTTGTTGAATCGCAGCCCACCCAGCCCAACTGAGTACCACTGCCTCCACTTCGGCCTTCCAGATCGGGCGATCGGCAGATCCAATCCCCACTCTTCAGCCTTCCAAATTGGGCGATCGGCAGATCCAATCCCCTCTCTCTCTCTCGGTCTCTCACTTCTCTCAACCCTAGCCCTAAGCGGCGGCGGCAGAGCGCAGGCGGGGCGAGGCAGCGAGCGCGGACGCAGGTACAGGCGGCCAATGGAGCGCACGGCATGGCGAGTGGGTGGCGGACGGAGCGTGGGTGAGGCGAGGCCGCGAGCGACAGAGCACCGAGCGTAGGCGCAAGGTGGGAGGCAGGCGGGCAGGCGGTGTGGCGTGGGCGGCTCTGCGGCTGGGTACATGATGGCGTAGGCGCCGGTGCCAAGCGAGGCAACTGAGAGAGCTCTGCTCCCTCCACCAATGAGTAGGCGACACTGTCGGCTGCTCCTCCCTAGCGCAGTAGTGCTAGCGCGACCGACGCCTGGCTGGACTCTGCTCCTGGGTCGGCACCTGGCAGGGGGCGACGTCCGAGGTCCTACAGTTCATGAGGTCCAAGTTTGTGCTGCTCGTCTCCCACATGCTCTCCCTATTTGGTAACTAATCACTCGCGGTGTGCTTTAGTTTTTCCTTATGTGATTTGTTCATGTGCTTCAGTTTCCCCTTGTGTGATTTGTTCTTGTTACTTTGAGGAAATGACGTACCATCGCAAGATCGGTAGATGGATTTAGAGTTTGCAGCATTGTCTGAGGGAGTTAAGGTACTAGGAATTGCGTTTATTTTTCCAAAGATCAAACGTAGAGGTAGGCTAGTGAAATTTCTACTTGATGGAGTAACATACTAACATAAGTGCTTAAGACATCTAGGATGTTTGTATATTCCAAAGGATCTATTTTATTAGTTCATTGAGCACTTGTTCTCTAAAAAAGAGGTTAGTTGAACTTATTATTAATTCATTGACTGACACACTGCATGGAGCCATCGAGCAAGGGCCTAGTGACCAAGCTCTAGTGGTGTGCGGGAGGCGACGGCAGCCAGTACGCCCACTGAGGAAGCGGCACCCGACAAGGCGGCGACGAGCCGCTATACCTAAGATTTAGTTCTGGGTCCGCCATTGCACACAAATATGTAAAGTTAACATCATTGTAACCTACTAATTTAACAGATAGATGACACAAATGGAATTAGGGCAGTAGAACTCAACAGGATAGGAATATTAACCGAAATACTGTCATTTGTCACCAAATAATGAAGTCATATAGAAGAGGAAATTTCTACAAGAAAAAGGAAAGAAAAGATTAGAAACGTTATACCTCAGGTAACGCGTCGGAAATTAAGTTAATACGTTTGTTAAATGGTACTTCTTTGCTATTAACAAAGAATGGATTAATCAAACGGAAGCTGAACTAGCAGACTAATAACTGAAACATTACAATATCATTCTTTTGGGGGCAGTAGACGAACTTGGTACATAATAAGCTATCATTTTCTCGAGTAGTATTATGTGTAGCCTTAGCTTTTAAAAGAAGGCAGATTCAGTGATGCGGTGCCTACCCACCCCCCTGCGAACATTTTTTTTTTTTTTGAAATATAGCAAGTGGCGTTGCCTATAACTCAAGCTGAACTAACTCATCAAGCAGTTATGGACATGTTAAAAACAAACAGTGGCTCAAAATAGTGGAAGATATAGAAAGGAGGTCCAGTGCAGAGAAATGGTGACAGAAATTGGACAACATGTTTAAGCAAGAAAATGAATATGCAATGGTTAGCAGTTATCACAAGCCAACTTATAAGGTAAAAATGTACATAAAAAAGAGGTTGATGGTTGACCTTCACAAACAATCCTTTCTTAAACTTCTGGCAAATTGCCTGTTTAAGCGGAATGACATCATGACAAAGTAATACAAGTTTACACTACAGACAACTAGGTAGCCATTGAATGGCCGGAAAATTCCACTCCAGTTAGTTTATGCATATAGCAAAATTGTACTTATATTTCAATTTTATACTCTGGAATGGTCTAGTATTGGAATGTTTAGTTCCAAAAGCAAACCCAACTAGCCACAGGACTGGAATTAACAAGTATTATCGGCCCTGAAATGCACTGCACAGGATGAAGTGCATCAAAACAAGCAAAAGAAAACAATAGTGCTATATTTCAATACCCATTCTACTAGGAATACACACTGCCTGCCAGACTTGTTTTGCATGCTTCTACTTTCTTAAAAGAATACTCTAGAAAAACAGATGTCATTGTTAATTATCACTAGAAACAGGTCCAAAGGAGAATAAGAAATAGTCACAGGTCTCAACTCTCAACACATACTATAAAGATTGAGCACACAATTTCTGATTTGAAAACATAAAAGTCCCAAATCAACAAATCTAAAGTCTTCTATCACCAGAGGAAAGACTTTCATATGTTTGCTCAATATCCATATAGGAAGAGCTATAGTCAACTTATCCAAACCTTATCCCAAGCTTAATTAGGATCATTTGCACGTAATAATGAAATATAAAAATAAAATAGTGGTAGTTTAAAACAGCCAATAGCAAGTGGTTTGTTATACACAATTTACGGTGATCCACAAAAGCTGAAAAATGATAATGTATATAACACAAGGAAAGAGTGGTCCTGAAGAACAAAGCAAGAATCTCCATATAGCTTCCATCAATCCAAGGCTGTTTGGCATATTTTGACTTAAAAATAAAAGGCAAGAAAGTACCTGTCGACAGGATATTTTATTTGCCTTCCCTTCTTTACCCAAATGTTGTGGACGCGTTCGTTGGGCAAACGTATCAACGACGGCGTCGAGCGGCCGTCTCAAATTCAACGTCATCATCTGTAGGCTTGGGAAGTCCTAGTTCTGAATCGCCAGCGCCAGCGCCCAGTTCGGTTCTGCCGACAATTCCGTGAAGGCTACAGACAACGCGTCCGGGTCGATGACGTCTTGTAGCGTTCAGATCAGAAGAAGAAACGTACGAGTACGTCTTAGTTGCTAGTATAGATACTTTAGATAGCCAGGTTTGCTAAGGAAGTTGTAATCAATTCGGATAGCTATATTTAGTAGTTTTGTATTAGGGAAGCTTCTCGGCTATAAAAAGAGAGGCAAGTTCCGTTATGAGAATCAATAAAGAAATTATCTAGTAGCCTATGCAATTCAGAGCCTGGCATCGATTAGAACAAGTCTATTCGACAATAGGGCGAATTGTTCTACCTTCCCTATCACCGAGATTAGCCATATCATCTTTGGTATCATATTCCATGGACGACCACGTGAAGCAACAACTCGACGCGATGCTCCGGATGTTGCAAGACATCACCACGTCAAACGAAGCAATGGAGAGTCGGCTGACGGCATTGGAACACGCGAGTCCTCGCCGCGAAGGCATAGCTGCTGCCTCTAGCGTTCGACAGAAATCTTCCCACGATCACTCAAGAGAGGAAGACGATGACCACAATTCTGGAAGCCTCGGCGCACCGTGTTTCCATAAACTACTCTTTCCGACTTACGATGGCAAAGAAGATCCATTATCCTGGCTCAATCGTTGCGAACAATTTTTTCAAGGACAGCGCACGATGGAGGAAGAAAAGGTGTGGTTAGCTTCCTACCACATGACAGGAGTCGCATAACAATGGTATTATCGACTCGAGAGAAATCAAGGTGTTCCTTCGTGGCCACATTTTGTGGACCATGTGAACCTTCGGTTTGGACCACCCATCCGAAGCAACGCCTTGGGTGAGCTCATCCAACTCCGGCGCATGGGCACAGTCGACGATTATCAAGAACGGTTCTTGGCTCTCTTGTGTCATTGCGACGACATGACAGAAGGACAATAGATACAATTTTTTACAAATGGGTTACGCAACCCTCTGCATGCCGATGTGGAACTTCAAAACCCCGCTACTCTGGAAACAGCTATGAGTCTGGCACGTGCATATGATAAGCGTCTTGAGCTTGACGATGACGATGATTTCCGTCCGGTGTCCAAACCGGCAGTATCTAGTAAATCAGCTAGCACCAGCCGTGGTTCCCTTCTGGGCTTCAGTTCGGCACCCATGGCTCCCAAAGGGCCATTAGCTCCAGCACCACCAGGTAGTAAGCCACCAAACTCCAAGTTCCGGCGCCTGACAACCGACGAGATGGCGAAGCGACAACTCAAGGGATTATGCTTCAATTGTCCTGAAAATTTTTCTAGAGATCATGCTAGCAAGTGTTCCATGAAAGGTATTTGTTTGCTAGAACTTGCCGATGGAGATGCTAGTACCGATTTATCATAAGAAGATGTGGAGATATCGTTGCATGCACTTACGGGAATACGCATGAGCAACACAATGCAATTACCAGTAGTTGTCAATGGGGAGCAGATGCATGCATTAGTCGATTCAGGGTCTACACACAACTTTATTGTTGCAGAAACTGCACGTCGACTGGGTCTCACACCAGCTAGCGGCAACACCATCAAGGTCGTCGTTGCTAACGGAGACAAGGTGGCCAGTTCTGGAATTTTTCATGGGGTGCACCTTCGTATTGACCAGGAAGATTTCTTTCTAGATTGCTATGTTATACCTCTCGCTGGGTTTGATCTCGTTCTCGGCGTATAGTGGTTGCGGACATTGGGACCTATTATGTGGGACTTCGAGCAGCTTACCATGTCCTTCTGAAGGCATGATCATAAGGTGATTTGGCGCGGCTTGCAATCACCAGCACGACTCGCCCAAATTTCAGCCTTAACTGATACTACCTTGATGACTACACTCTTGGCCGAATTCACAAATATTTTTGAAGAACCTCATGGCTTGCCACCCCAGCGGCGTTGCGACCACCACATTCATCTGTTACCTGGCACAGCCCCCGTGGCAGTTCGTCCCTATCGCTACCCTCAATTGTTGAAAGATGACATTGAAAGTTAATGTGACACGATGCTAAAACTGGGTATCATCAGGGATAGCACTTCTGCATTTTCTTCGCCGGTCTTATTGGTTCGTAAGAAGGACAAATCGTGGCATTTTTTGTGTCGACTATCGTGCACTCAATGATAAAACCGTGAAAGACAAATTTCCTATTCCAGTGGTTGACGAACTCCTTGATGAGCTGAAGGGCGCTCGTTTCTTCACCAAACTTGATTTGCGGAGTGGGTATCATCAGGTGCGCATGCATGCCACCGATATCGAGAAGACAGCATTCCGTACTCATCGTGGCCACTATGAGTTCCTTGTCATGCCTTTCGGCTTGACAAATGCTCCTGCTACATTCCAAGCCTTGATGAACGATGTTCTCAAACCTTATATTCGTCGATTTGTGCTAGTCTTTTTTTTTACGATATTTAGGTTTACAGTGCTTCATGGGCCGAGCATCTACAACACGTCCGTGCAGTATTCCAATTGATGCGCCACCATCAATTAGCTCTCAAGTAGTCTAAGTGTTCCTTTGGGGCTGAATCGATTGCATATTTGGGTCATGTTATTTCCGGCCAAGGTGTCTCCATGGATTTCACCAAAATTGAAGCTGTTTCTACCTGGCCGACGCCGACTACAGTCTGGGCTTTGAGAGGATTCCTCGGCCTCACAGGAGATTATCGAAAATTCATTAAGTCTTACGGTGAGGTAGCCGCACCATCAACACAATTGCTGAAAAAGGAAGCTTTTGCATGGACCTCACAGGCTGAGGCGGCATTTCTAGCTCTCAAGGCAGCCCTTGTCACTGGACCAATCCTCCAACTTCTTGATTTCACCAAGTCCTTTTTCGTCGATTGTGATGCTTCGGGCACGGGATATGGCGCTATCTTACATCAAGGCATGGGACCAATTGCATTCTTTAGCAGGGCAGTGGCTCCTCATCACCTTATATTGGCGGCTTATGAACGTGAATTGATTGGTCTTGTTAAAGCGATACGACATTGGCGACCGTATTTATGGGGACGTGTATTTACGGTATGTACAGATCACTATAGCTTGAAGTATCTTCTTGATCAGCGTCTTTCTACCATTCCACAGCATACTTGGGTTAGCAAATTATTCGGCTACGATTTTGCGGTTGAGTTCCGGCCGAGTCGTCAAAACACAGCTGCAGACGCTCTGTCACGGTGCCAAGACTAGCCTATTGCTCTTGGTTCATCTACGCCTTCTGTTGTCATGGCTATCTCGTCTCCTTCCTTTGCATTTTTTTGATGCTTTGCACATTGAACTATCTACTAATCTCAGTTGTCAATCCATACATGAGCAATTTGTAGCCGGAACTGCATCACCGGCATGGTCTGTGGTTGATGATCTATTGCTGCATGAAGGCTGTGTATTTGTACCAGCAGACTCATTGTTATGGCCTCAATTACTTGAAGAAGCTCATGGTAGTGGACATGAAGGGGTTCAGAAAACTCTCCATCGTTTACGGTCCACTTTCTATTGTCCTCAAGCCAATCGCAAGGTGCGTGAATTTATCAAAGGTTGTGCTGTCTGTTAACGTAACAAGACCGAGCATCTTCACCCTGCAGGTCTTTTACAGCCTTTAGTAGTTCCGAGTTCTATTTGGCAGGATATTTCGATGGATTTTGTAGAAGGTCTTCCTAAAGTCGGCGGTTGCTCTGTCATATTATCAGTGGTTGATCGTTTTTTAAAATATGCTCACTTCATCGCTTTGGGTCATCCCTACACTGCTAGCACTGTTGCCCGATCATTTTTTGATGAGATTGTCCGACTACATGGTATTCCATCTTCTATTGTTAGTGATCGGGATCCGATATTCACTAGCAATTTTTGGACTGAACTTTTTCATCTTGCTGGTGTTAAATTGCAATTGAGTTCGGCCTTTCATCCTCAAAGTGATGGTCAGACAGAAGTGGTCAACCGTAATATTGTTATATACATTCGTTGTCTTTCATGTGATAGACCTAAACAGTGGCTTCCATGGGCGGAATTTTGTTACAATTCTTCTTTTTCAGACAGCTTTGAAGACTACTCCTTTCAAGATGGTTTACTGTCGCGATCCTCCTACACTTTTATCCTATGAACCAAGTACCGCCCGAGTTGTAGCTGTGGATCGATAGCTTCGTGATCGTGATGAATTTTTGGAGGAAATTCGTGAACATTTGTTGCAAGCTCAAGATTGCATGAAACAGCAGCATGACAAATCGCGGCGTGATGTCACTTATGAGGTTGGTGAATGGGTTTTTCTTTGCCTCCATCATCGCACGACTTCAGCGATCAAAGATGGATCCTCTAAATTATCCCCGCGATATTATGGGCCTTTTAAGGTGTTGGATAGGATTGGATTGGTTGCTTACCGATTTCAGCTTCCAACTCGCGCTCGTATTCACAATGTCTTTCATGTTGCATTACTTAAGAAATTTGAGGCACACCTCCGGCAAAAATTGTGAATCTTCCTGATTTTCTTCATGGTCGGGTGGTTCCAGCTCCTAGCAGCATAGTGCGTTCTCGTCTTAATCGTGGTGTATGGGAACTATTGGTGCAATGGACCGGTTGTGCTGCAGCTGATGCTACTTGGGAGAAATTACTATCATTTAAAGATAGTTATCCTCAATTCCAGCTCAAGGACGAGCTGTTTCGCAATGAGGGTGGAAGTGTTGTGGACGCATTTGTTGGGCAAACGTATCAACGACGGCGTCGAGCGGCCGTCTCAAATTCAACGTCATCATCTGCGGGCTTGGGAAGTCCTAGTTCTGAATCGCTAGCGCCAGCGCCCAGTTTAGTTCTACCGACAATTCCGTGAAGGCTACAGACAACGCGTCCGGGTCGGTGACGTGTTGTAGCGTTCAGATCAGAAGAAGAAACGTACGAGTACGTCTTAGTTGCTAGTATAGATACTTTAGATAGCCAGGTTTGCTAAGTTGTAATCAATTCGGATAGCTATATTTAGTAGTTTTGTATTAGGGAAGCTTCTCGGCTATAAAAAGAGAGGCAAGTTCTGTTATGAGAATCAATAAAGAAATTATCTAGTAGCCTATGCAATTCAGAGCCTGGCGTCGATTAGAACAAGTCTATTAGACAATAGGGCGAATTGTTCTACCTTCCCTATCACCGAGATTAGCCACCAAGATTAGCCATATCACAAATCAATGTCAACATGTACCTCTCATGTTTCTCTCCCAAGAGTTACCTGTGTTAGCAGAGAAGGACAAAGTAAAATTTCAATGATGGCATCAACATATTAAAAAAATTATGTTTCAAAACATATCAATTTTAGATGAAAATCTTAGCCTGCAGGGTGATGTTCTTTCTTGCTAGTTAAACATGTACTGAAGAATTCAGCTGGCAATAAAAATAAGAAAAACCTAAGTGGGTGTAAATGTAATTTGGCAAATAACAATTAAGTGATATATTATCTTGACAAAATCACCTCGGATAGTCAATACAAGGAATATATCCATGGGTTTAATCTCTAGTTAGTCATTAGACCTACTGCTATGTAATGAAGATTTACTAAAATATTGCTTAAACTTACCTCAGGATCCTTTATGTAGTATTTCAAATATTGGCCATACAGAATTGCAGAAGCACCCTGAGACGTAATAGATCTGTTCATATAAGAACAAGCACCTTGCTCTAATCTTACCAAGTCCTTCCTGCTTTCAAGATGCTGAAACCAGGGAACTGATCATGCAAATAAAACAGATAAAAAGAACTCGTTTTAGTATCCATTTAGCACATAACAATGGCACCAATTAAGAAAATCTTCAACCACAAATCCACAATGGACTTGAAATGTCATATATCTGCATTACATTTACCTTCAGGTTGGATGAAATCAGATTCTTGATCCCATGGAATTAGATCCTGATCAAGTATCTGCAGTAAATGTTCAAAAAGTGTACCAAGGCAAACAAAGCCTTGTAAACTCAAGAAAAGAAATATGTACCAAAGCTTCTATATCAAAATAGTTTGGAACACTATTCTCATCGTCAGATCCTCCTGCTTGGCCTGAAGTGGACATGGTTGCAATGGGATTATGAAATTCCATCTAGCAATGCATGTGACGACATACAGTTTTGTATAGCAGCCTCACAACCTATTTCTGGCTTACCAGCAAGAAACTTGGAATTCATTTGATCGGACATTCGAATTGACATATCCAAAGTCAGATTCCGCAAGTTACCCAAACCTTCATGTTGCACTAAACCATTGGCTGTTTCTTCAACAAATTCAGCTGTAGAATGGAAAGTTGATGTGCACATGTTTGCGTTGTTAGCACCAATGTCACCATGCATGACATCTGGCTTACTTCCCACAATACAAGCTTCATTAAGAGCCACCATATTTTCCTTTTATTCTAAGGTGGATGGTTCCAGCTTCATTGGTGGTGATGAAGGTTGGACTGTCACCACCTGAACTAGATCTCAGTGCATACGAGTGGGAAACTGGCGGCTTTGGTCCTGGTCACTGCTTTCCGGGCGCCGTAGCGACAATACGACGTTGCAGCAATGCAGATCGAGAGAAACTGGAAACTATAAGACAGGGAGCAGAAGATGTGGATAATTGTCTCTGGTTACTTTCCAGAGCACACATGTATTTGCATAAATAGATTTGATGCTTACAAGAGACTCGGATACAAACTCATAGTCCGTATCTAATACTACTGCCTAACTTATCTTTAACTGACGTGATGAATATTCCTAAACCGAAAGTAAGTACTAGTAATCCGACTTGCCATCTTTAGCTTTCCTGTTGGTCTGCAATGTTGAGTCCGGATGGTTTCCGACGACGAGTATAAACTGTGCCCCACCTGACATCTCTCCCCACCTCGGCAAACAGCTCGTCCTCGAGCTGAAAAGAGGGATACTGTTGACAAAACTCGGCTTCTGGAACCCATGTTGCTTCTGATTCCGATAATCCGTCCCAGTGCACCAAAAGTTGAGTAACATCACGGCATAAACGAGCCTGTACCACTCGGACAGGAGCTGGAAGCACGCGACCTTGCTGCAGGTTCGGTAGCAATGGTGGAACAGATGGTGGTTCTCCATGATAAGACTTAAGCAAACTCACGTGGAACACCTCATGGATACGCGCCCTGGGTGGTAACTGCAAACGATACTCTACATCACCATTTTTTCCAAAACCTGGTATGGTCCATAGTAGCGAGGCGCGAGGTTACGATTGACATGATGCGCTAGTGCCAGAGCTTGCCGGTGATGCAGTTTAAGCCATACCCACTGACCAACAGAGAAATGCAACTCTCGGTGTTTGTTGTCATAATGGAGCTTATGATGTTGTTGGGCCAAAAGAAGACGATCACGAACATCTGCCAATAGTTGATCTCGTTCCTGAAGGAGCTGTTCGACTGCTGGCATCTGAGTATCCAATGCAGTATAGGTGCGAAGGGAAGGAGGGTCCCTGCCATATACAATCTTAAAAGGTGTCTCCCAAAGAGAAGTCTAAAAAGAAGTATTATAGCAATACTCCGCCCAGGGAAATCAACGAATCCATTGCCGAGGCCGGTCTGCGGTAATGCAACGAAGATACATAGCAATAATTTTATTTGTCACCTCAGTTTGACCGTCAGATTGAGGATGAAAAGCTGAACTGAAGTTGAGTTTGGTGCCAGACAGACGGAAAAGTTCAGCCCAGAAGTTACTCGTGAAAACTAGATCTCGATCACTCACAATAGAACAAGGAATCCCATGTAAACGAACTACCTCGTCAAAGAACACCCAAGCCACAGAAGGCACCGTATACGGATGAGCAATAGGTATAAAATGTGCATATTTGGAAAAGCGGTCAACAACAGTTAAAATGACCGATTTTCCATGAACACGTGGGTAGGGCGGGTTGGGCTGAATTTGGCGTCGTGAATGATTTCGCCGGTGTCGTCGACGGCCGAGTTGAATGCAGCATCGCGAGCTGGCCTGTGACGTGAACACGGCGTTCGTAAGCTCGCGCCAATGCCATGGCCATTTGCAGACTCGCAGGGTTTTGTAGTTCGACATTAGTGCGGATTGGTTCCCGGAGGCCCGGTGTGAATAATTGCACCTGTTGTCTTAGCTGCAGGTTGTCGGCTCGACAAAGGATGGCCAAGAACTTCGCCTGATAATCTTCGACATTGCCGGTCTGGGTTAATTCTTTGAGTTCGCCTAAAGGGTTGTGGCGTATGGATGGTCCGAATCGCAAATTGATATATTCTTTGAAGTTGCGCTGAAAATACCACTACTGCGTAATGCAGACGAGATGGTATGACGCAAACCATACCTTCTCATTTTCGGGGGTCTTCTGTCCACGAAAAAATTGCTCACATCGTTGTAGCCATCCGAGAGGATCTTCCTGTCCTTCATACTTTGGAAATTCCAGCCGATGAAAGTGAGGTGGTTTGTCAGCCAACTGTGAACCCCCATTGGTATGGCTGGTGGCGCTTGAGACTAAACCAGCAGGAGTTGGGAGCAGACCATCCCTACGGGTTTCCAGAACAGCGAGACGATCACCGATTCCTTCAAACTGACTTGCTTGCCTGTCGAATCGTTCCTACATTAGATTCAACTGTGTTGTCACCGTTGCCATCAGTGTTGCGATCTGTTCGTGAATTGCTTCCATTGCCGCCAGATCGGTTGCCACGTGCTCTGATACCAAGTTGTCACCACCTGAACCAGATCTCAGTGCATACGAGTGGGAAACTGGCAGCTTTGGTCCTGGTCGCTGCTTTCCGGGCGCCGTAGCGACAATACGACGATACGGCAATACGACGTTGCAGCAATGCAGATCGAGAGAAACTGGAAACTATAAGATAGGGAGCAGAAGATGTGGATAATTGTCTCTGGTTACTTTCCAGAGCACACATGTATTTGCTTAAATAGATTTGATGCTTACAAGAGACTCGGATACAAACTCGTAGTCTGTATCTAATACTACTGCCTAACTTATCTTTAACTGACGTGATGAATATTCCTAAACCGAAAGTAAGTACTAGTAATCCGACTTGCCATCTTTAGCTTTCCTGTTGGTCTGCAATGTTGAGTTCGAATGGTTTCCGACAGCAAGTATAAACTGTGCCCACCTAACATGGACATCTTCCACCAAGTCTTAGAATCATCAGTATTTTGTATAGGGGTAGGTTAAGTGGAAAACAAACACACATTATGCTACGAATTCTGGTCACAAGTAAAGGTGCATTCTAAAGGGGGCTGGCCAGGTATCAGGATATCATCATTGCAAGGAATTTCAGGATCTTCTGTGTTCAACCTGCACCCAAAACTACAACCAGGAAAAGGCACTTCTGATGAGGTAGGTACCACCATACCATTCTATTCCAGAAACATCTGCCACATTGTGTTTCTCATTGATTGGATCTATGTGATTACCACACACATTGCTTATATCAAAGGTCCAACTGGTGCACTCTGGAGATGTCCTTCAGATTAACTTTGGCGTGAGGATCACCTAAATCTTCTCGATTTGTGTCAAGAGCACAATCCAAAATATTCCTGCCATTGACGAGCTCAAAGTCTTCACCATGACTGAAATCCATTGAATGGGAATGCATGAATTCATCTTCTGATATTATTGCAATGTCTAAACCAGAACCAGATACTCCACTATCAATATTCGCCTGAAATTCAAGTGCATCACTTGATCCTATAGAAGGGCGAGGCGCCGATTGAGCTTGGCGCGTTGTGGCTACGCACGCCCATCAGGGCATGGAGGCTACACCCAGATTGGATTCCGAGGTACGTATAGTTTTGACCTTCATGCACTCAATCATGGTCTGACTACTTTGCGTGCAGTCACGTTTGTTCTTAATCGTTTCGACGCATGTTGAGAGCGGCAGGCCTCCTTCTACTAGAGAGAATGGTGGAGGCGACGTGGGAGGATAACCAGAACCACGGTCCTGATCGTACGTCTAGGCGTTTTCCATACGACCGGGCCCTACTGACGGCGCTGGTTGACCGCTGAAGGGCAGAGATGCACATGTTCCACCTTCTGTGTGAGGAGATGGCGTCGACCCTTCAAGACGTCACCTTCCTGACCGAGTTGCCCTGCACTGGCTTCCCTATGGAGGTGTACGACATCCCGGCCATGTGGTGCACGAACCTCCTAGCGAGGTTCCATGATGTGCTGCCACCGGGCAGCGGGTACACAGAGTTTAGCAGCTCGCACGGGCCGACGTTGAGGTGGATTTATCAGTTCTACATAAGTATTTGTAATTATTGTCCTCTCGTATCAATTCTTATGTGAACCTTGCTGACGTGTATATGTCTTCTTTAGCCCGAGCGTATGGTGGAGAACGCAGACGGTGTCATTGTTAGGAGGCATTTCGAGGCCTACCTGTTGCGACTGTTTGGGTGGGTCATGTTCCTGGGGTTCCATGACGACAATGTCGACAAGCACTATTTTTGGTACACATGTGAGCTGGCGGACTGGCCGGTGGACGAGATCCAGCCCTACGCTTGGGGTCCAACCGTGTTGTGCGCGACGTACCGTGCACTATGTGACACGTGCCACCGGGCCCAGGACAGCTCCATCCTCTCCGGATGCCTGCTACTTCTGCAGCTGTGGTCCTTCGAGCGCTTCCAGATCGGATGACCACAACTGGACTTGGGAGCGTACGCGGTCAGCTTGTACACCGAGGATGACGATGTGGACCGGCCAACCATGGGCACAGTGTGGTGCCACCGACGGGTTAGTTTCATGATCATTTATTATTTTTTATAATGTAATCACAATTTCGGGTGATAAGTTTTTATTGTTATATTCCACAGGTCACCTACACGCCGATCACTTCACAGGGGTCCTACCCAGAGTACGTTGCGATGTTCGATCAGCTGACGGATGACCGTGTCATTTGAACATCGTACACTCAGGAGAGGGTGCACATGCGAGACTACGTGTACTGGTACATGCGGAGGGACTTGGTGCACAAAGTATTCGTGGAGGAGTACCAGGTGCAGCGGGTCATGCGCTAGTTTGGTATGCGACAGGAGATCCTAGCCTCGTGGGGGATGCGGGTGCCGGTGCACGTCCATGCGTAAGTTCATGCTTTACTTCTTTCGTACAATGCGTGTTATGTGCCGACCAAATAATTGTCTTGCCATCCACAGGTACACTAGAAAGGGAGTACGTGGCATAGTCTCCTGGTTGGACAATATATCCTCTTGGGTCGAGGCTTGGATCAGCGCCTACGACGACCTCATCCAGGAGGATGCTCCCTACGACCCCGGGACGTATAAGGAGTACATGGAGTGGTACGCCAGTCGGACGAGGCTTCGCTGCATCCGGGTCGTGGTCGACCCACCACGACACGAGGCTGCGACGTCCGACACGTACCCTACCCAGCCAGACTCTGCCTTCCACTGCTCCGTACATATTGAACGATCCTTAATTCATATTTAATTTGTAATATTTAGGTTTCCAACTTGTTGATTACTTGTGCAGACGGATCTACACCAAGAGGTTCTCGAGTTGGTAGCCTCCGCGCAGCAGATGATGCTAGGGGACACCAGAGGGGTCCTGCAGCGGATCGTGGAGAAGGCGAGACGAGGCATCCAGATCGCCACTTATCGCACGCTGAGGGACCCAGTGCACCGACCAGTGCGAGGATGAGGGGTCAACCAAGCTAGTTCACGACCACGGGGTCCTACCCCGGACATGGCAGACGTGTCGTCGTGGCACCGTGGTGGGAACATCGTGGGACATTTTGGAACTGAGCATGAGACATTCACTTCCGCTTCTTTATTTTGAACCGCACTAGTTACTAGTAGCAATCTTCTCTTGCAGGTCCTATGCTCCACCGGCACGCAGGGTAGGAGTACACAGAGTCGTTGGGGCAAGCCTTCGTGCCAGCAGGTAAGACCACCTTGCTTGCTTACATAACGTCCATTTTTGTGGTTTTCACCATGATTACATGTGAAACGTAATGCTTCTTTATTTCGAACCCCACGAGTTATTAACGACAATCTTCTCTCGTGGGTCCTGAGCTCCACCCGTACACAGGGCAGAAGTACGTGGAGTCGTCGGGGCATGCCTTTGTGCTAGGACGTATGACCACCTTGCTTGCTTGCGTAACGTCCTTTTTCATGGTTTTTGCCATGATTACATGTGTAACATCATGCTTCACAGATCAACCACTGCCTTGGGAGGACGATTACTTGTCGCACGACGAGGCACGCTCTGGGGACTTCTTCTTCGACCCACGTCTCACCCAGTTCTCCGTGGGGGCTTCTCAGCTACACGGTGGCCGGGACCGACCCAACCGATGCAGGACCCCCCTCGCGACACCACCTCAGGCTACTCGCGTCAGTTGAGTAGTGAGGCAACCTGATCCTCTGACATACTCGGACCATCGTTGGGTGAGACCAGGGGCGACACGCGGGGTGCGCCCCAAGAGGGGCCACCAGTAGATATTTGTTCCCCTACTATTTCTCTTTCAAAGTCGGCACTAACAATCTCTCCCGTCTACCCTAGTCCCCGAATCCGCTATGTGGCTACCACAAGTGGATCGACCTAGAGATCCACCCACACGACCAGTGGACTCTCGACTTCGAGGAGTGGGATGCCAACGGGGATCGTGAGAGGAGGGAGGAGCACCGCACCGAAGAGCACAATCAGCGTATCCGACGGGAGACGCAGACCCATCTTGAGGTGTGCAGGCGTAGGGAGCGCGAGGCTCGCGAGAGAGAGCACGAGAAAAAGAGGAAAATGGCGGTCGGGGCCAAGGCGGCCGGCAAGGAGTACAACATCGAGCTCGCAAGGAAGGGCAAATGGCCCTGGTCTATGCAGTAGTCCGACCCTCTTCGTCCATATGTCCCATGTATTTCTAATTCCCTAAAGGCATGCGTGTACTGTCCTTGGGTCGTTAGCCTGCATGCCATGTAACCCCTTTTGTCGGATCAACTGTTATGCTGTTATCGTTGCACCATTTGTTCAAAATTGTGCACCGTGTGTGAATTCTCTAGCGCATTACAATATAACTTACCTTCCTACTTACGAATCATTAATATCTCAATCGTCCTCACAAAATTCTTCAGAAGTTCAACTAGCGACATCTCCCTATCGTTAGTTGAAATGGCGACAGGTAGCAGTCGCCAGTTCAAATGGCGACAGAGAAGTATGACCCTATAAAAACCCCTTCAAGCCCTTAAATTTGGCACAGGATTCACTTTTATTCAGAAAAAAGAGAAGCGTTGCCCGTCCGGTTGCCACCTGTCGAGTAATTTTTTAAACCGAATGAATTACATAGTTTTAGATGTACGGTTACATAATGCAGTATGTTTTACATAATACTTTTAAGTGGGTAATCTAGTTTTTAGATATGTGGTTAATCGTGAAAATGTTCTTTATGGTGCAGTGCGTCAAATATGTCTCACGTCGCTAATTTCAAAATTTACTATGGTTAAGGGACTATTATGGAGGGTCCCGAGGGGAATGATTTGCGTTATTTCTAGTTGGCAACAGTACCCCTACCAAGACCAGAGCAACATACATGGGGCGCTGTGATGCAGTGGTTGTTCCACACATTCCAAGTGGACCGTGATGTATACGATCTGAGATTGAGTTGCCTTGCCCCCTGGGCAGCACAACCCACATATTGGGAGTTAGTGCAGCTAAAGAGAACAAATTCATGGCAGTCATATGTATGCATGGCAAGGGAGGGAGGGTGGAAATTGGTCCTTCTGACCCAGGCATATGCTAAGCCCACTCCTCCATCCGTAGCTGAACAAGAAGGGGGTGCTGATGCCGAAGAAGAAGTCGGGGACTCCAGCCACAGCGCGGTGCACATAATGGCTGAAGCTCCCGGAGTTGCTGATGCTGTCGATGAAGACCCTGCGGAAGTAGCTCCTTCGGTTAGGCAAGCGAGTGGTCTTACTGACAAGGGTGAGGAGGTGAAAGCTTGCTGACGAGGATGAGGAGGTGGAAGCCGTAGTGCAAAGGATGGATCTCAAAGACCGGGACTACATGGTATTGTCAGAAGATGAAGGTTCCGACGACGAGGATGATGTGGACCACTAGGCAATTATATCTGAGTGGAACACATACCAGTTTGACAACCTCGTCGTCAACAAAGGCTCCCGTATGCCGTGGGAGTATGACCAGAGTGAGGTTAAGCAAGGAGCTATGTTCAAATGTAAGGAGGCCATGCAGGACGCGGTTAAATTCTGGGCCTTATCGGTGAGGCGTACATTCAGAGTCGTCAAGTCTACCCCAAGATCCTACAACATGAAATGCGACATAGAGGGATACCCTTGGCGAGTGCATACATTTTAGCCTAAGTGGGACACCTACTGGAAGTGCTCTATAGTCGTCCCTCACATGTGTTTTCGCTGAGTCAGTGCAGTCTCACAGGAACCTATCATCAGGCTTCATTGCCAACCTCATGTATGGTGAGATCGTAGATAATCTAGATTTTGAATCACGATCCATCATTCGGGTGATTGAGGCAAGATTCCTGTAACACCCTGGCTATTCGGAAGCCAAGATGTCACCCAAAACATCTAACATACATCCATAATGCGGAAGAATTTGAATAAGATCAACTAATGATAGTATCAAAACAACCAAGATATGATGAAGGTATCCTTCCTTCACCATCTAATCTATTTATTTCAGTTCATTGATAATGAAAGTTCACATGCAGTAATAATTCGACATCAATGTGGAGAAGGTATCCTTCCTTCACCACTTATAAATTTATTATTACAGTTCATCATTTACGAATGTAAGATAGAACTAAATTTAATCTTGAACATGAATTGGATGATGTGAACAAGTAGTGCGTGTCTACTCCCTCCCAAGTGAGCCAACATCAGGGGTTACCTAAAATAAACAAACAACGCAAGAGTGAGTCCACGACTCAGCAAGTACAGTAAAAGGGACATAACACACATATGAACAAGTCATCATCATAAGAGAATATGAGCATACATCGAATGAAAACTTAGGAATGCATGGCATGAATGAATGTACTCAAGGATGGACTGCACACATGCTTATACTGGTATAGCGAGTGACACACCGTCGGTGTTCATTTAAGCCCGCACCTTAACAAAAGTGCGGGGATCCAAGTCCTATATGAAGAACGTTTCATATAGGTGTCCAAAGCTGCCCATACCGGAATTGATGGGTCTTACGTGCCCATACCGAATTGACGGGTCTTTCAATCCACTCCGTGGACGGACATGACAATGTCCAAACTCGCCCACATTGGAATGGTGGACTTACAGTCCACTCCCGTGGACATAGCATGAATAAAAGGATGCATGATATGAACATGAACAATGCTAATATCATCTTTCGGCATTTACTCCACATATTGATAGAACATAACCAATTCAGCATTTCGGGTATCACAAGATGTCACATCATATTCATGTAAACATTCACAATCACAGCACTTAAAACCAACAAAGTACTTGCCTTCCGCGTTGCGACGTGTTAGCAGGCAACGATGGCGCTCCCAAACCCGTAGACTCGCATCATGAATTAAGAACAACATAGAGTCCATCATGAATTAATATTCTACACTACCCTCTTGCACACCCAAAACATAGTCATAACCCGAATCTGAAATTCCAGCAGTAACATGGAATCCCATCAGGACAGCAGCACGGTAAAGACCAAAACTAATGATCTGGGACTCCAAAAGAGATGAGCCCAGATCCTACACGAGCTTAACAAATATATCTACAACTTTGTACTTGACGAGATAACCCAATTCGGCCAAACTAAATTGCTAACTGTCAAACGAAACAGCAGAACAGAATCTGACTGAGCAATTAGAACAGCAGACCTAAAACGTCCATAACTTTTAAACTACAACTCCGAATTGAGTGTTCTTTAACAATATAAAAAGGTTATAAAATTACCTACAATAACCTAGTTGGCACGACATTCATATTGTAACACCCCAAGACCCACATTACCCTGGAATGCTACTAAACCACTCTACAGCTAGCCAATAATTTCAAGATAAATTAATTCGGCAACATCTCTAGACAAAAAGCATTAAGCGGAAGCATAATCATCTAAGGGAATAAAGATAACGGTAACAAGTTCAATAATTAAACAACCTCTAGCAGATTAATCAAAGAATGGTTCACAAGTCCATCCTTATTAAATAACATAATCCTCCACAAATAGTTAAGCATTTGGCTAAAATTTCATCGACTTATTACAACATGAGTTGATGAACCATGTGCATTATTGTGGTGCCGCTCTACCCATCCCAAGAATGCTCAACAATCACCTGTAGGGGGGAAAGAAAACAAGGGTGAGATAAAAATCTCAGAAGCAAACCTGCTTAACCGGCTATTCGGACTACAAACAAACATACAACATCATTAAAGTATCCAAATGTCCACACCCATAATGTGAATCCACATTCATTTACCAGCCAATTAAACTACAAAGATATTAAGCATCAATATCCAATCCCCATAATGATCACAATTATAGCCTCAACCATATTTACTACCAAAGATAGTAAAATATTAACAATTAAATCTTGATCAATCGCTCCATGTTAATCACCACTACCACTACCAATGACAATAAAGTATTAGCGTGTTTTACCTCATAACTTTACTATTTCTCGCATCCACAATCTGCTATCCACAATTACCACAAGAGAGAAGAATCTCATGCCACAACCACAACCTCTACCATACCACAAGGGTGAACCCCATTCCACAACCACAACCACATTACTCATACCACAAGAGACTCTCATGAGTCAATTTCCACATTGCAACCGTGAAGTTGCGCTTGTTTGCAAAAATAACTTCACCTCAATATCTTGCACAAGTATGCAAATGATCTTTCCACAATGTAATGCATATGTATGCTATGCTCCACTGCACCTTTACCCAACAAGGTAAAGGTATGCATCGTGCTACGGCAATGCACGATGTTGTACCGGTACGGTCGCGGCTATAAGCGGCGACATCCACAATGCAAATGTCATGATATGTCATGAATGATATGATAATCATAAACCACAAGAATTTAACCACGAAGGTCAACAACATACTCATCATGAATATTTTCTCATAATCCACATGTGTCTCATTAAGCACAATACCATCGTGTCATAAGACCATTACCACATAACCCACACCGATTCACCAAGATCAAAATCAATCGATATAGATGGAACTCTATCACATAGACCACCACATGATCATCATGAAAATAACCACAAGGAATTAACAACATGTCCACCTTGAGTTTATTTTCATATTCGCATTTGGCTCATTAAGCGAATTACCACGATACTACCCAAACTCATCCAAACATAGCAATTGATTAATATCTTGCCACCACATTTTTACTTGGAAAACATGTAACCAGGGCATATCATTTAACATTACGTCAATCATGCATAGTGCAAATAGTAAGAAAACGGGTTAAACCGTAGCACAACCGCTACATTTACTTGCCTTCCACGATGCGGCGCGTTAGCCGACAAAACTGATACTCTAAACCTGAGGCTTCACCTCCTAAACAGGTAAAATAATTTCAATTAAGACATAATATACTCAGCGCTACTAATCGGCATTCTACAACGCTTACTTGACGACTCAAAACGAGTTTACAAAGCTGAAACCGAAAACAACGCTTCCTGCCATATACTGATTCTGGACAGCAGCACGGTAAATGACATAACTCATGAACTGGAAGTCAAAATGAGGTAAACCCAATTTCTGTATATTCTTAACTGAATAATCTACAATACTCTAGTTGACACGATAAACCAATTCGGCCATAATATTAGGCTAACCATTGTCTGAACTTTCAGTACAGAAACTGCCTACACAATCGAACAGCAAAACTAAAATAACCATAACTTTTAATAGGTAACTCCAAATTGATCGTTCTTTATCAATCTGAAAAGGTTATCGAATTACCTACAATAACCTAGTTGGGTGAACTTTCAGATTCTACCAAATTCCCTTTCATATTTTAAGAAATAACCAGACAGATTATTCTCGTCAGATTTCTGGCAGCAGATAATAAAATGATCATAACTTTTGACTCAGACCTCGGAATCGAGTGATCTTCGCGGCTACTGAAAGATAACAACATATCCCACATATCTCTAGGAGATGGAATCTTAAAATTCAGCCTCTAAATACACGAAAAACCCACGCAAGGTACTGGACAGAATTGAATCTTCTGCAGCCCAACAATTAACCAACAATTCTAATCGGTTTCGCATCTACTAAGGATCAAACAGCGGGAAGGCATCTCGTTACCCTTGTAGAACCTTGGGAAATGCTGGTTGAATCCATGAAGAAGATCCTTTCTTCTCCTCCTTTCTCTCCTTCTTCTTCCTCCCAAGACCAGTGCAGGAGCAGCAAAGGGGCGACATGGAGGCGTGGCAGCAAAGGGAGGAGGGTTGCTACAGGGCGGGCGGTGCTGTAGCTGCGTGCTACAGTAAAAAGACCTAGGGTTTGGTTGGCCCTTCTTAAACCAACTTCCCACTTGGGCCAAAACAACGTGGGCAAAGCCCAAGATTAAATCTCCTCTAAAAACTGATTTCTCTTTTAATTCCTGTTAAATACCTTTCTCATTTCAATTAATTCTCTAATGTTAAACAGGATATTACATAATCACGATGGATACTTTCTGTTTAAGAGAAATCCTCTCTAAACTATATTGCACTTGAAAATTCAATAAATTTCTCTTCCCGAATAATAATTCTCTACCGATTAATTTTATTAATCCGATTCTTGACTTCTCACACTTCCGAGTATTACATTCTTCCCACCTTTAAAGGATTAGCCTCGAATCCAACTCTCTGAACCACAAAGAAAAGAACAACAAGCAAACAAAGAACCCAAACTAGGTGTACTCACCACCTCGAAGAGCTCGGGGTACTTCTTTCAAAAGATCCTCCGGCTCCCACGTAGCCTCTCTCTCCGATCGATTCGTCCAAAGGACCTTCACATACTTGATGGTCTTATTCCTCAAGACCCGCTCGACGTATCTAAGATACGAATCGCCGACGCTCCACGGTGAGATCTGCTCCACCGTGACTGCTCTGTGTCAAGCTTGTGTTCGGATCGCGCAAGTATTTCTCAAGATAGACACATGGAAAACATTGTGCACACCACTCAAAGAGTTTGGCAACTCCAAACGATAAGCCAAACTACCCACCGAGCAACCACCGAAAAATACCGATGTACCATGGGCTAAGCTTCGGTGGTACCAAAATGAACAATACCCTTGGTTGGAGACACCCAAAGGAGCACAAGGCTTCCCACCGCAAACTCCATTCTCGGCGCCAACATCCGCATAATTCTTTTGTCGGCCCCGAGCAGCCAGTGTCCCGCCATTTTGGCAAAATTTCCATAATAACTATTAAGACCACCTTCTCAAACCATCATCTTTCTTAAAACACTTTTCTCTTATTAAATATACTCGGGATAACACGACATACCCTTTTAAAGAATTTGCTCACAAATTCCACTCACATCATTCTACTAGAAGCACAACGGTATCTTTTGCAAATAGAACCCAAAGAATGTAAGAGTAAAGAGCTCTCAAGCATCACACTAGCAACCAGCTTTCCTTCAAAGGACCACGATCCAAATCAAAGGATTCACCACAAAGTATTTCTACTCACAAAAAGACAATTGAAGAACCACACCACATAAGCTATGAGTGAAAATCACTCGATGACCAAAACAATCAATTTCTTTTCCTAACTGGAAAAGACTACGCCTCAACATAAGTCAACTCAATTTGCAAATGGACTCGCCATAAACACACAAAAAAACAAGAATCAAGAGAGCATCGCACTACTTGACATAACAATAATTTCCCAATTCATTTCTTTTAATAATTGAACTTCCTTGAACCAAGGATTTTCAAATCATTACCCAACACACCAACTCATTTATCTCAAGTTGGCCACCTCAACAATTAGCTCAATTGAGTACATTATCTACACCATTGTAGATAGACTCTACTGGCCCCGCAAATCATACTCTAACCCAAAACCACGACCAACAAAAGGCTTCGCAACCCACAATAATTACCATGTTCTTAGAAGAAGAGGTAAGAAGAAATAAATTCCAGCATACAGAAAATGGTCATCATCACAGAGCTAAAAGACCAAAAGACCAAGGGAAAAAAATAGATAGCATTGAGGTTGGAAAAACACGGATAGATCATCTGCACTTCAAATACTTATAGTACAACTTTTCTTTCAATAAGAAACAATTTTTCTTTTATAGCAGCATCCCGCCAATTCCAACAAAGGATGCTTGAAGACCACAACACGAGATTGAGATAAAAACCAAAAAGATCATTCAACATGTCGCTTTACTCAAAGCAACCTCGGCTATCACACAAGTCATAAGGTCCAAAAGATTCCAACCTGTAAATCTCACACCCTTCAATTCAATTAGTATTATGGAATTAACAAATTCCTTTATTTTTAAAACATTCAACACCATAATCACAACTACATGCTATCAATTGTATTCACAACAAGATAAAACATTCTTCGTAAAAATCATCATATCATCTCACTCCTTCATATTTTTTCCAAAAGGAACACCATAAATCACTTCATCATGTTCTTATTATCCAAATAAGATTCCAACTACTTAATCTAGTTAAACCTAGTGCATAAGCCATCATATTAAAACAAACTCTTTAACAAGATGATATTAGAACATAACAACCTCACAAAACATGCTAGTATGAATCTCTTATTAGATTTCATACATTTATCTCGTACTGATGCTCAACTCTAGTTTAGCAAAAGGTAATTACACTCTAGCCATTGCTGTCAATAATTGATTATTAATTTTTCATCAGCATAGCATTAATGATCCTATCTCTAATTTGCAATCACAAAGACAATAAAGAGCACAGATTCAATACTCCACCTTATGTTAAGATATTAAAAAAAATAAAATAATTTTAAACATCAATAATACCAGCTTTATGAGACAAGATTCCACAAGTCAATACATCAGCCTGTATCCATTTCTTTATACATATTTCAACAATTTATCATGGTAAAAGTTACATAAATTTAACAGTTGTACATGCTCATCAAGTATGTAAAGAGAGGACATATAAAAGGTTAATCTTATTAAGGCAATATTCCAACACCTCCTTACTTGACCATCCCGAATGGTCGACACTACTTAAGATCAATCAATCCAATACATCCAACAAGTTGGGAAAATTAAACAACTACAATAATTAAAACAATTGTTTTTCATATTCCTTGATAAATGCATGAGTTCTACACATGTATCGCTAAATTTCTTAGCCAAAGATCTTCAAGAAACTACAACAGGACAACATCATATTAATCGACTTCACTTCTAAAGATGTTAGTAGAACTTAATGATGTACTACACTAACTTTTCAACTTGATAATTCACAATCTATCAATTATTTACATAATTTCCACCTACTACTTAAACACAACAAAACATCACAAAGGGGTTTTAACACTCCTTCTAGAGAGAAATCAAACTTCAAAAGTCGAAATAACTCGGAAGAAATGCATAGAGTCAATGCTTCCACAAGTTAATGAACTTCCACATAAAGCTTTGATTCTCTCTAAAAAAATCAAACAAAATACAAGAGTCATGTTTTCCAAAGAAGAAAGATGGAACAACACGGAAAATACTAGTCTCTCCAAAGCACTGCTCACGAGCAGTCAAACAACCCATCAATCAGAAAGAAACAATACTTGGCCTCAAGAACAATTAGAGGCCTAATGACAACCAACAACCGCAATAAACAGCTAACCCAAGAGAAAATCATTAACTGTAATAGGCCAAGAATCGGCCAACATCAATTCAAGGAGGATAACACTTTTCTAAGAAACTTACCCAAGACATCCGCAACTAAGTTACCCGAGGTAACTGCATCAAAATCCCCGCACTACGAACGGGGTATAACCGCAATGCCCAAGGCAACAATCGCAATCCCTACCTCATATCATTGCCTATCCTCACTCAAAGCGATCATATAAACAAATCATAAACATACAAGATTATCTCCAAGCATGAATCATCAAAATAACATGTCAAAGCTTGAATGCAATGCTTGTCCCATCCCATCCTCATCTGCACCAAAGTGTCAATTTAATATTTTTAATTACCACGGACCTAAAGCCCGCTCGATACCAACCGTAACACCCCAAGACCCACATTACCCCGAATGCTACTAAACCACTCTACAACTAGCCAATAATTTCAAGATAAATTAATTCGCAACATCTCTAGACAAAAAGCATTAGCGGAAGCATAATCATCTAAGGGAATAAAGATAACGGTAACAAGTTCAATAATTAAACAACCTCTAGCAGATTAATCAAAGAATGGTTCACAAGTCCATCCTTATTAAATAACATAATCCTCCACAAATAGTTAAGCATTTGGCTAAAATTTCATCGACTTATTACAACATGAGTTGATGAACCATGTGCATTATTGTGGTGCCGCTCTACCCATCCCAAGAATGCTCAACAATCACCTGTAGGGGGGAAAGAAAACAAGGGTGAGATAAAAATCTCAGCAAGCAAACTGTTTAACCGGCTATTCAGACTACAAACAAACATACAACATCATTAAAGTATCCAAATGTCCACACCCATAATGTGAATCCACATTCATTTACCAGCCAATTAAACTACAAAGATATTAAGCATCAATATCCAATCCCCATAATGATCACAATTATAGCCTCAACCATATTTACTACCAAAGATAGTAAAATATTAACAATTAAATCTTGATCAATCGCTCCATGTTAATCACCACTACCACTACCAATGACAATAAAGTATTAGCGTGTTTTACCTCATAACTTTACTATTTCTCGCATCCACAACTGCTATCCACAATTACCACAAGAGAGAAGAATCTCATGCCACAACCACAACCTCTACCATACCACAAGGGTGAACCCCATTCCACAACCACAACCACATTACTCATACCACAAGAGACTCTCATGAGTCAATTTCACATTGCAACCGTGAAGTTGCGTTTGTTTGCAAAAATAACTTCACCTCAATATCTTGCACAAGTATGCAAATGATCTTTCCACAATGTAATGCATATGTATGCTATGCTCCATCGCACCTTTACCCAACAAGGTAAAGGTATGCATCGTCTACTGACAATGCACGATGTTGTACTCGATCTGATCGCGGCTATAAGCGGCGACATCCACAATGCAAATGTCATGATATGTCATGAATGATATGATAATCATAAACCACAAGAATTTAACCACGAAGGTCAACAACATACTCATCATGAATATTTTCTCATAATCCACATGTGTCTCATTAAGCACAATACCATCGTGTCATAAGACCATTACCACATAACCCACCCGATTCACCAAGATCAAAATCAATCGATATAGATGGAACTCTATCACATAGACCACCACATGATCATCATGAAAATAACCACAAGGAATTAACAACATGTCCACCTTGAGTTTATTTTCATATTCCGATTTGGCTCATTAAGCGAATTACCACGATACTACCCAAACTCATCCAAACATAGCAATTGATTAATATCTTGCCACCACATTTTTACTTGGAAAACATGTAACCAGGGCATATCATTTAACATTACGTCAATCATGCATAGTGCAAATAGTAAGAAAACGGGTTAAACCGTAGCACAACCGCTACATTTACTTGCCTTCCACGATGCGGCGCGTTAGCCGACAAAACTGATACTCCTAAACCTGAGGCTTCACCTCCTAAACAGGTAAAATAATTTCAATTAAGACATAATATACTCAGCGCTACTAATCGGCATTCTACAACGCTTACTTGACGACTCAAAACGAGTTTACAAAGCTGAAACCGAAAACAACGCTTTCCTGCCATATACTGATTCTGGACAGCAGCACGGTAAATGACATAACTCATGAACTGGAAGTCAAAATGAGGTAAACCCAATTTCTGTATATTCTTAACTGAATAATCTACAATACTCTAGTTGACACGATAAACCAATTCGGCCATAATATTAGGCTAACCATTGTCTGAACTTTCAGTACAGAAACTGCCTACACAATCGAACAGCAAAACTAAAATAACCATAACTTTTAATAGGTAACTCCAAATTGATCGTTCTTTATCAATCTGAAAAGGTTATCGAATTACCTACAATAACCTAGTTGGGTGAACTTTCAGATTCTACCAAATTCCTTTCATATTTTAAGAAATAACCAGACAGATTATTCTCGTCAGATTTCTGGCAGCAGATAATAAAATGATCATAACTTTTGACTCAGACCTCGAATCGAGTGATCTTCATGGCTACTGAAAGATAACAACATATCCCACATATCTCTAGGAGATGGAATCTTAAAATTCAGCCTCTAAATACACGAAAAACCCACGCAAGGTACTGGACAGAATTGAATCTTCTGCAGCCCAACAATTAACCAACAATTCTAATCGGTTTCGCATCTACTAAGGATCAAACAGCGGGAAGGCATCTCGTTACCCTTGTAGAACCTTGGGGAAATGCTGGTTGAATCCATGAAGAAGATCCCTTCTTCTCCTCCTTTCTCTCCCTTCTTCTTCCTCCCAAGACCAGAGCAAGGAGCAGCAAAAGGCGACATGGAGGCGTGGCAGCAAAGGGAGGAGGGTTGCTACAGGGGCGGCGGGTACTGTAGCTGCGTGCTACAGTAAAAAGACCTAGGGTTTGGTTGGCCTTCTTAAACCAACTTCCCACTTGGGCCAAACAACGTGGGCAAAGCCCAAGATTAAATCTCCTCTAAAAACTGATTTCTCTTTTAATTCCTGTTAAATACCTTTCTCATTTCAATTAATTTCTAATGTTAAACAGGATATTACATAATCAATGATGGATACTTTCTGTTTAAGAGAAATCCTCTCTAAACTATATTGCACTTGAAAATTCAATAAATTTCTCTTCCCGAATAATAATTCTCTACCGATTAATTTTTATTAATCCGATTCTTGACTTCTCACACTTCCGGAGTATTACACATATTTTGCATTTAACAAAAAGTGGCACATGGGTCAAAACTAAAGATAGAAAGTGACATACAATCTGGACAGACTGACCTACAATCTGGACAGTCACAAAGAAAAGTGCATAACTTTTGATATATAAATCCAAATGAGGTGTTCTTTATCAATCCTGAAAGCTAGTGATATCACCTTCAAAATTTGTTATGGGCAAGACCTCTGAATCACCCTCTAACTAGGCCATATATCAACCTATACAGAGACTGCTAATTCTCGTCTGGATTCTGGACAGCAGATAGTAAATCTATCATAACTTTTGACTCGAAAGTCGGAATGAGGTGATCTTGGCGGCCACCGAAATCTAAGAGCATCCTCTAAATAACTCTAGGAGATCAAAATCTCTAATTCTGCCTCTAAGCATACGAAAAAGGCCGCGCAAGAAACTGGACAGAATTGAATTTGTAGCAGCAGCAATTTAATCCAATCAAACTAATCGAATTCGCATCTAATACAACTTAAACAGCAAAGAACGCCTCTCGTTACCCTTGTAGAACCTTAGGGAGACGCTGGTTGAATCCAAGAAGAAGATCCCCTTCCTCTCCCTCATTCTCCCTTCCTTTTGGCCAAACAGCCCGCGCTTCCTTCTCCTTCCTTTAATTGACATCAATGGAGGGGAGACCTCCCATGGATGGGGATGTACAGCAAGGGCTGCAAGGGGGAGGTGCTGGACAGGGAGGAGGCGCAAGGGGGAGAGGAAGTGGCGGCCAAAGGAGGGGAAGAGGGAAAAGGTGGGGGTGGCTATGGTTTTGGGGGAGGGTGGCACCTCCCCCCCTATGGCCGGCCAGGCCTCATGGGCCAAGGCCCAAGCCCAAGTTGCCGAGAGAACACAGAAAACCCCCTCTAAACTCCTGATTAAGCGTTTTTCCAAAAGAAACCTTCTACCGATTAAATATTTTCTCCCGAAAATTATTTCTAACACTATCGGAGAATTACATTAATTCCCTCTCAAATTGAATTGCACTCTCAAAGGAAAGTCGGGATATTACAATTCCAGTACACAATCAGCTATGCCAAAGCGTGAAGAGCAAAACAGAAGGCATTGGAATCAAAGTTCGGTACATTCGAGGACTCCTACCACAACCTCCCTGGGCTACTCCGAGTCATACAAGGAAGGAATCCCGACACTCATGTCTACATTTAAGATTCCACACATCAGAAGTGGGCCAATAAGAAGGTACTACAGTGAGCATTCTTCGCCTTTGATCCACACATTAATGCCTTCCGGCACTACTGTATAATCTTGTGCATCAATGGCACATTCCTGACTGGAAGGTATAAGGGCCAGATACTGACTGCAATAGCGATGAATGGGAACAACCAAGTTCTTCCTATGGCATTCGCTTTCATTGAATGCGAGAATACGGACAGCTGATTGTGGTTCCTGAAGAATTTAAGGATTTCTGTTGTACAAGGCCGTCCAAACATATGCCTCATATATGATCGGCATGCAGGCCTGCAGAGTGCAATAATTCAGCTACAACAACGAGAGAACATATCACTTCCGTGGGTGGATCTGCAGAGCAGGTGGTGCATGAGGCACTTGGGTGCAAACTTCTACAAGCAGTTCCACAATAAGGACTTGATGAAGCTGTTCAAGCGGCTACGCAACCAGAACCAACAGCGGAAGTTCGAAGCACTCTGGAAGATTCTAGGTGAGCGGACCCAGACACACATAAGGGATGTAGTGAAAATGGTCGCCCCAAGCGCTGACCAAGCCTCCGAAGCATTGCCACAGCTACCCATAGATGCTCCAAGATTGACGAGGAGGACGGGGGCGCAGGTGAAATGTTTCTCAAACTGGATTGAGCACGAGCCTAAGGACAAGTGATCACTACTACATGACATGGGTGGTGTTTGATATGATGTCATAACACCCAATCTAGTCAAGGTGTACAACTAGGTCATGCGCGGCGCAAGGTGCCTTCCTTTGATTGGTATTATGGAGGCAATTCTCTGCGGTACCACAAACTACTTTGTTGACAGAAGCAACAACATGTCGCTCGTCATGGGAAATGATAGAGTACTCTACTCCGCCATAGTAACCAAGTACATGGAGGAGAAGAGCAAGATGGGTGAGATGCACTAGCATTCAAGATAGGTACAAGGGAGCTTCGCTTCGAGATAATGTGCAGGGATAAAGAACGTCGCGGGACAAACTGCGAGAGGGTCACCCAAAAGTGCATGCTACACCGCGGTAATTGCATATGCACTTGCAACAAGCCCCTTCTTCTGCATAGGCCCTGCTCCCATGTCATGGTCGTATGTTCGATGGCAGTGCAGCATCCCGGCCAGTACCCCTCTGACTATTTCATCAAGGTGGCGGTGATGCAAACCTGAAGTGCAGAGATGTATGGTTACGCCGTTGTTGGCCATTTCACTGGCCATTCGACTTGGGAGCAACTAATCTGGGCCGCAGACATTGATAGGCTCAAGGGAAAGGTTGGCCGACGACAGGTACGGCGCATCAGGAATGACATGGACGAAGCAAAAGCCGAACATCGTACGAAGAAGTGCACTATTTTCAGGGAGTCTAGGCACACCTTCAAGAAATACCTCACAAGAAATCCTCAGGACGAAGGAGACATCGGCACTCCGGACATCGCCGCGGGGACTTTATTCGGTCGCCCAACTCGAGGCAGTCCACATGGGGACGACGGGACGTTGAGGTCACGGCCAAGGGAAAGCACGAATAGTTGTAATACGTTATTGCCAATGTTCTGAATTATCATTTTGATTTGTAAAAAACTAAGTGTTATGACATCTTGCTGAATGTTATGTAATATCAGTATGATTTGTCATAGTTTTGATAGAAACTAAGTGTTATGATGTTTTGTTGAATGTTACGTAATATCAGTGTGATTTGTCGTAGTTTTGATAGTAATGGAAAATTCACATTTGTTTCTTTACATAATATGCAGTGCATGTACATGATCAATGTTATGCAAGAGGTCATTTCTCCAAAGTTCTCCACCGTGTATGAATTCCCAAGCGCATCGCAATATCACTTACCTTCCTACTTACGAACCATTGATACCTCAATCATCCTCGCAAAAATTTTCAGAAATTCACCGCACTAGAACAACATACGACGATCATAAAATGTTATTGCGAGTTTAACAGATTTTGTACCATTGAAAATCTACGGAAATCACAAACAGACAAACCAGTTTAGGGTTTCAGCTCCCTGTTGCCAGTTGAACTAGCGACAAGGGGGTCAACAGGGTCCCTATCGCCAGTTCAACTAGCGACTGGGGTATTTTTGTAATTTTTTTGGGGAGGCTATTTATTTTTGTAATTATCTTTTAAAATAATATTATTTAAAAAAAGTCTCCTGATTTATGCTTAAACCTTGTCCAGCGGTTATAAATTTGGTTGTAATTTTGTCTCTGCAGAAGCATAATAACGCAGTTGTCCCTGACCACAAAAAAATAGGGCACAACTTGAACTCGAACGTACATAAGGGAATAAAGGGTGCAATATTTTTTCAATGGCCGCAGCAAAAACAGAAAAAAGAGGATGCAACATCTCAGACCCAATTCAAAAATTGTTGCAATATCTAGAAAAGATCAAACACAATGGAAAATCCGATGCAACACAAGGAAAGAACGGGTGCAACATTTTTTTAAACGGTCCTAATTTTTTTTTCAATGGTCGTAATATTTTTTTCAACGGGTCACAACATTTGGCTTGTTCAAAAATTGTTGCACCTAGTAAGGAGATATCTCAACTCACTACTGCATCTCGCAAAACAACATGAATCCTCATCTTAACATCTGATATATTAGAGCTGGAAAAATGGAGCAAAAGGGAGCAATTTTCCTACAAGAAATCTGAACAAAAGTTTAATCGACCTCTGTTTCTTGTGTTCCCTAATTGGTAGTACCTCTGTTTCTTATCGTATGTTGCCTATGGCATTCTCGGGATCACGGTCGCGCCCTCCGGCGGTGGTGAGCAGCTACCCCTCCTCCTCCGGTGCTGGAACCGGACGACAGTGACAGCGAAGCAGAGCAGTGGCGGGTGTGCTGGGCGCGCGGCGGAGGAGGCCGAATGTAGAGGCATGGCGGTGGAGGGCGGAGTGAGGCCGGGGCACGGCGAAGATAGGGTGGCGAAGGAGGCCAAGGCATGGAGGCGAGGCGACCGGCAGCGGAGTGAGGTCGGGCGTGGCAGAGCTAAGGTGACAGAATAGGCTGGGGCGTGAAGGCGAGGCGGCCGACGGCCAAGCGCGGAGGCAATTTGCGGTAGAAACGAATGCTCAAGTGGATAAGATGACAGGACCTAAAAATGCAATTCTGAACCATTTGTGTATTCTGCACTAGTCTAGGATCACGATAGTACACACATTGGCAACATAAATAAATATCGATCCACACAAATGAGCAATAGCATAAACGAGTAATTTGAATAACAAATAATAGTTTTGACCTAATGGTCGAGTTTACACTTATTAAGTCACACAGGGCTAACAAATAAAGAAATCAGCAACAGAACAAAATAAACTCCAGCGAAACTCCATCAATTCGCCACAGGCAATCAACTAGGATCAATGACCTAACGATCAGCACCTTCAACGAACTCCTCCTCGAAAGCAGGCGATGACTCCTCCTCTTTTGTAGATTTGTTTGCAACAAGCATGAGTACACAACTGTACTCGTAAGATATATCACATAATGCAATTTATAGATACAGGCTTAATCCAAAGGAAATGGCTTCTATAGTTCTTTTTGAATAAAAGCAACATTTGCAATTGAATATAATAATAGATTGAAAACATAATTCAAAACAAATAAACAATAATAATTTAACAATTTGTTTTCACAAAGGACACAAAGCTAATCAGTTTAATTCACACAGCCATATAACTTATATCACACAGCTGTCCCTTCCCAAAGTTTTATGAAAATCTACCCCTCGTGTAAAATCCCCGAGCATGTCTATGACCACAAACGTGGCTATTCGAATAGATTGATTAACACACTACAGAGGTTGTATACTTTACCCACACGATATGATCAGTGTAGCTAGCACTAATCATAATAAAACTTTTCCGAAACTTTATCTCAAATATTGACACTCCCGATGTGCTCTACCGCCATACCAACCTATACACAGTGATTGGTACGACACACACCGTTGGACAGGAAAGCAGCGAACCGTCCCACGATGCGACTGCCTGGTAGTTCACACCTCCACCCATCACTGAGTTCCTAACCTACAACCTGAGTAATCATTGTCAAGACTCCGTAATTTACTAAGTTAGTCCCATCCCATCAGGCATGTGGTTGTACAATAAGGCTCAGTTCAATGACGCACAAAGTTAAGTCCTTAATTGACTAAGGTAAGACTTCCAATTTCTAACTATGCCACACAGATTGTTATTCCTATTCACATAGTTCCACCAAAGCACACAGTTCCACATGTGTCGGTCCAAATCTTTTTCTCACCCGGTTGATTAAGTGCAACATATGCCATCAATGAGTAATAGCACACAGTACACATAGTTTTATCACTTAGTTACATAATCACTTAGTCAGGTTTATAATTGCAACTCACATGAGATGATGACTTGTAGCATGGCTAAGCAATCTAATCGTATCTAACCAACCCACGTTGGTGCTATGATAATACCAACTAAATAATGAACCAATCTAGGGTGACAAAAGATTACGACATTACAATAGACAAGGTGGATATAACAAATTGGACAGATAACTACACCCAAAAGCATTTAAATAATTATGTAAAGTAAAATACAATAATTTTTAAAAAATATAGTTTTGAAAACTGGGATTCAATATGATCAAAAGTATGACTTACCTTGGAATAGATCTAGGTACTGGTCTTGGTCTTGAGGCACTCCTTCTTCTCCAAAAGTTCCCGAAGTATCAGCGTCTACTTGCAAACGAAGCAAACAAACAAAACAAATAAATAAGAAAGGAAAACAAACTCCAAAAGTTAAATAAAAAACTCAAATAAATAGATCTCGAATTTACATAGATTTAGAAATTTGAATGAGCTCAAACGGAGTTCGGATGCAAAAGATATGGTTCTCGCAGATTTGGATCTGAATCGGCTACGACCACGTAGTCGAGATCTATGACCACGGCAAAACTTCAATAGCGGCTATGACCACACGTAATCGACAACGGCTACGACCACACGTAATCGACAGTGATCCACGACTACAGGAGTCAAAAGAGATCTACGACTACAACAGTCGAAAGCAATCTACGACTACAGTGGTCGGAAGCGACGAGTAGCACCTGAAGTAAACAGTACTTCAACGACAACCGATGGCAAGGGCTTGGGTTAGACCGGCAACAGTGAACGGCAGTGCTTCGCCGGTGGCGGGTGGTGAGTGGTACTCGCGGATAGCTACGACTATTGCGAACCTCCTGTGGGTGTACCTCCGGGTGGTCGAGGTGGACGGAGATGGTCAACAACGAGGTCGAAGCGACAGAGAAGAGTCAGGTGTTGTCGGACGAAGGCTCCAGCGACGCTCTGATGACGCGGAAGGGTTCTTGAGGAAGCTACTGTGATAGCGGTCCTGACGGCGCAGACCACGACCACAGGGTGACGACGATGGTGGCTGGATTTGAAAAAAATAGTGGCGGCGACAAAACCTAAGATCTGCAAATGCAGCGGCTCTCAGTTTCTTGGAGGGCGGCGGCTTAGGGTTTCGGGATAAGGGCGCAGAGGCGATCCTTGGGGACTATTTATAGGGGCTCGGATGGTACGGGATAAGGAATCCCCAAATCGAGTGCGAGATGAACACGAAATCGTGTCCAGGGTTTTAGGAGATAGAGGCCGATTCAGCAAGAGATTCGGCTGGATTTGGATGCGGGGCGATAAGAGATAAGATCCTACGCATTTTCTAGAAGGAGTTTAGTTAGAAAGGTCCAGTTGTTAGACAAAGCTCGAAGATCAGCAATGGCAGACGAACAAGAAGTCCATGCGGAGACGACGATGCGAGGTAGGAGATCGGACAGACGGGCCCCACTCGTTAGCTGCCGAACGGACACGCGCACGGGCGCCGGGCCACGTGGAGAGAAAGGCCAGGCGGATCGGCCGAATTGAAGGGGAAATGGGTCGAACCAAAATGAATCCAGCCCATTTGGATTTCTGAGATTATTAATAGGTTTTCTATTTTAAAAATACTAGAAAATCCAAAAGGCAATTAGGATATAGCAAATGAACTCGAAAAAATTCTAGAAAAATCTAAAAAATATATCCAAGCACTTAGAATCCAAATAAAATAGTTTTGATTATTGTTCATGTTTGGATTATTCATATTAAATTATTTTTATACTAAAAGTCCATATTATGCTTTTGAATTAAATTCAAATAAAAAAACAATTGGTGAATTTTCTCCCTACTAACTATTCAAAAGACTTTTAAAACTCAAAAAATTAGGATGTTACAAACCTCCCCCTTAAAGGAATTTCGACCTCGAGACTCAGGGTAGCTAGAGAAAAGGCTAGGAAACTCGGTTTTCAACTCTTCTTCACACTCCCACGTTGCTTCTCCTTCTGAGTGGTTGCTCCATTGAATCTTGCAAAAACGAACAGTCTTGCTTCAGGTATGACGCTCTGCAACATCCAAAATCTTGATTGGCTGCTCTTTGTTAGTGAGATCCTCTTTCAACTCAATTGAATCCAAAGGGGCTTGTTCTTCTGGCACTTGAAAACACTTTTTCAGCTACGAGACATGAAAGTCATCATGCACTCCTGCTAACGACTGCGGCAGCTCCAACTGATAGCCAACTTCTCCACAGCGTTCTAAAATCTTGAACAGATCAACATACCTTGGGGGCAAGCTTCCCTTTGGCATGGAACATTTTTACACCTCTGAGTGGGGTTACTCGAAGATACACAAAATCCTCAGGTTCAAAGCTGACATCCCAGCAACGGTTGCCAGCATAACTCTTCTGCTTGGACTGAGCTATCTTCAGTCTTTCTCTGATTATGGCCACTTGTTCTTCAGCTTCTTGAATAATATCTGGCCCGAAAACTAAACGTTCAGCTGTTTCTGACCAATTCAATAGGGTTCTGCATGCACGACCATACAACGCTTCAAACGGTGACATTTGCAGACTCGCTTGGTAACTATTGTTGTACGAGAATCCCACATACGGTAAACTCTTGTCCCAACAGGTAGCATTAGCCAGAGCACAAGCTCTCAACATATCTTCTAATATCTGATTAACTCTTTCAGTCTGTCCATTTGTCTGAGGATGATACACAACACTGAAATTCAGATGGGTTCCTAATGCTTCATGCAAACTTTGCCAGAACTGAGAGGTGAACTAAGATCCTTAATCTCACACTATCTTCTTGGGCACACCATGCAACTGACAATTCTTGACATGTATAGCTCTGCAAGGTGATCTCATGAGTAAGTGGTTTTGATAGGCAAGAAATGGGCAACTTTCATCAAACGATCAACTATTACCCAGATCGAATCGTAACCCAATTGAGTCCTCGGTAAACCGGTAATGTAATCCATTCCGATCTCTTCCCACTTCCACTATGGAATCTTCAGCGGTTGTAACAAACCTGTTGGTCTCTGTTGTTCTGCCTTTACCTTATGATATACGTCGTACAAGGTAACAAACTCTACGACTTCTCGCTTCAAATTAGGCCACCAAAATTTATTCTAACAACCTGGTACATCTTAGTACTTCCAGGGTGAATCGAATACTTTGAATCATGAGCTTCCTTCAAGATTAGCTGTCTTAAACCATCCACATTTGGCACACAGATATGTCCATTTATCCAAAGTATACCTTGTTCATCCTTGGTGAAATCTTTAAATTTCCCTTCTGCCATTTTGAGCTTGATGTCTGAAATTACAGGATCCTTTGGTTGGGCTTCACGAATCTATTTCTCCAGGGTGGACTGTACTTCCAGACTGGCCACAAATCCTTCAGGTACAACTTCCAGCTTCAACTTCTGAAATTCTTCATAAAGTTCTGGGCAACTCTCCTTTACCTCCAAAGTGTTACATTAGCTCTTTCGACTTAAAGCATCTACAACTACTTTGTCTTTTCCAGGATGATAGTGGATTCCAAGGTTATAATCTTTTATCAATTCTAACCATCTTCTCTACCTCATGTTCAAATCTGACTGAGTGAAGATATACTTCAAACTCTTGTGGTCGGTGTAAACTTCACAGCGATTACCAATGAGATAATGATGCCAAATCATTAAAGCATGCACTACGGTGGCTAGTTCCAGATCATGGGTAGGGTAATTCTCCTCATAAGGTCTTAATTGCCTTGACGCATAAGCGACGGCTCTTCCTTCTTGCATCAGGACGCATCCTAATCCTTGACGCAAAACATCACAGTAGATATCAAAATCTTTTTGAATATCTGGCAAATTAGCACTGGGGCTGATGTGAAATGCTTCTTCAACTCTTGAAAACTTTCTTTACAAGCTAGGGTCCAAGTGAACTTTTTCTCTTTCTTCATCAACTGCGTAAGAGGCTTAGGAATCGTTGAAAATCCTTCGTTAAAATGGCGATAATATGCCGCCATTCCCAAGAAACTGCGAATCTGAGTTACTATCTTGGGCTGCTTCCAATGTAACACTGCCTTGACTTTACGAGGGTCAACTGCTATTCCCTCGGCTGTCATCACATAACCAAGAAAATTAACTTTCTTTTTCCAGAAATCACACTTACTGAACTTAGCATACAACTGATGCTCTTTGAGTTTCTCTAGAACTAACCTCAGGTGTTCGATGTGTTCTTCCTCTGACTTGGAGTAAACCAAAATATCATCAATGAACACTACTACAAACTTGTCTAGATATTCCATGAATACCTTATTCATCATGTTCATGAAGTATGGAGGGGCGATAGTCAGACCAAAGGACATGACTAAGAACTCATAATGTTCGTACCACATTGAGAAAGTGATCTTCGGGATATCCTTCGGACAGATCTTCAACTAATAGTAACCTGATCACAGGTCGATCTTTGATAACACTCCGGCTCCTTTCATCTGATCAAACAAATCATCAATTCGGAGAAGTGGATACTTATTCTTGATGGTGACTTCATTGAGAGAATGGTAATCGATACACATCCTCATGCTCCCATCTTTCTTCTTCACAAACAAAACTGGCGCTCTCCATAACGACGAACTAGGTCTTACAAAATCATTCTCGAGAAGTTCTTCAATCTACTTCTTCATTTCCACTAACTCATCGGCTGGCATCAAATAGGATCTCTTAGAGATTGGTGTTGTTCCTAGCACGAGATCGATGACAAACTCGATATCACAGTCTGGTGGCATTCCTGGTATTTCTTCTGGAAACACATCCAAATATTATCTGACAATTGGTACATCTTCCACAGAAACAGTCTTCAGGCTGTTGACTAGCAGATGTCCATCACGAACGGAAGTGATTAGAAATTCCACTTTCTTTCCATTGGGATCTTCAATTGTCATGGCTCTTCGGCCACGATCTAGCACAACTTTGTGCTTGGATAACCAATCCATGCCAAGAATGACATCTAAGGTCTGGGTGTCTAGAACAATTAGGTTGGCTAGAAACTCAACTCCAGCTATGAGTAACTTAGCTCCTAAACATCCCACTTTAGAACTTAGCTCTGCTCTAGACGACTGAACTAACAGAGTATGCTTAAGATGCATAACTTCCAAGTTATTCTTAGTTGCAAAAACTCCAGGCACAAATGAATGTGAAACTCTGGAATCAAACAAAACTGATGCATATATTGAGTTAACCAGAAACCTACCCAGTACGACGTCGGGTGCTTCCTGGGCTCCTTTCAAAATGACGTGGTTGACACGGCTTCTGACCACAGACTGTGGTGCTCCTCCGGATTGACCGGTAGCTTGAGAAGCTCCTTGCTGGTTGCTCTGTGCTGGTGTCTTGGCGGTTGTAGCTCCAAGGTTGAAGCGTACTGGAGTGATAGTTCCCTTCTGCAGACACTGGTTGGTGAAGTGCCCTAGCTGACGATAAGAATAACAGACTCTTGGTCTATCCTGCTGGTTGCTCCCTAGGTTGGGGTTGACTGGTGCAGGGTTGCGAAAATTCTGAGTAGCTAGACGGGGTACTAAAGTTGGTGTAGGTGCTCTGAATGAATTCTGTGGCGAAACACGACTGAACTGCTGCGGAATTGTTCTTGCCTTCTGCTGTGTCTGGTGGCTTCCTTGCTGTGCCATCCTGCATTTACGGTTATCCTCCAGTTCTTTGCATTTGTCTTCAAGGACTAAAACCTTGTTGATCAGCTCTTGAAAATCTGGGAAAGTATGGGCAATTAGATTGACTTGCAGCCCTGTATTCAAGCCCTTCAGAATGCGACTCTGGCGAGCCTTGTCGGTGGTGACATCCTCTGCAGCGTAGCGAGCTAGCTAAGAAAACTTATTGAGATAGTCAGTTACTGACATAGCTCCTTGCTTTAGAGCGCGGAACTCATCCTTCTTTAGGTCAATTATCCCTTTCGGCACATGGTACTGATGGAAGGCTGTAGAAAACTTTTCTCAAGTAATGTTTTGTGGCGTCTCATGCACGGTGCAGAAGTTCTCCCACCATTCGATAGCGATGCCTTCCATCTGGTGAGTGGCATAAAGAACCTTCTCATGGTCGCTGCATTGGGTGATCAGCAACTTCCTCTCAATGACACGGAGCCAGTCATCGGCTTTCACTGGTGAGACATTCCCAGAGAAAGTGGGTGGGTGAGTTCTCATGAACTCAGCAAGCTTAGATGGTCCATGGTGACCGTGAGCGGCTGGTGCTCCATTGTTGTGATTATTGTTATTGTTCTGATTTCTTATAGCTTGCATCTGATTCATCATCGAGTACAGCAGCTGGTTCTAGGCTGCCATAAAAGCTCCAAAATTTTGCAGGTTGATCGGGGTGCTTGTGGCAGAACTGCTCCTACGGGGGTTTGTCTGTTCTCTTCTGAACCACTGGCTCCTGAACTACTAGCAGCGGCATGACGAATCTGAACTATCTGGTGAAGCTCCATGGGTTAGATAAGGTAGCAAGCACAAGATGAGTTAAGAACTAAGCAGGGGTAGGTTAAACCCAACAACATAGCTTCAAGAAAAACCAACTGAAATACCTTTATTAATAGGGTCTTAGCATGGCTACAACAAATGCCTAAGAGCCTTTGCAGCTCATACTTGCACACAAAAAAAACCAACGACCTAAGCACACAAACTACCGTCTAAAGGGTGACACTTCTAAACTGGAACTGGTTAAGCCTAAACTTAAACTTAAACTCTAGCGAACTCAATCGCTAAGGTAGCCTCCACAGCCACGGCGGTGCTCCCGCCATCAGACACAGAAGTGAGCCAAGATCACGCAAATCGGTCCTAGTGCCCTGAATGCGTGCGAGAGCAGTGTCGCTGGTGCAACTGGCTCCTCTGGCTCTGCGGCTTCTTCTTGACCTTCAAGGCCTTCTTCTGAATCCTCTTCAGGATCCTCCTCGGGTTGTTCTGGGTCTTCCTCTTCTTCATCTTTCTCATGATCGTGCTAGCCATAGAGGGCTGCTTCTAACGTGGCGATCCTTTCTTTCGACCTCTGCAAGGTCTCGTAGGTGCATTCCAGATCAGTGGCCATCAGCTCTAGTGACTCCTCCTGGGCAGCAGCGTACTGAGCAAGATGCACCACTGTAGCATTGCCTTTTCCCTCCGTAGATGGGTAGCGTGCAGGTAGATCCATAGCGGTAGCTCTGGGATGATAGCGGAAGACGGTGTCCTTCAGCTCACGCGCGTAGATGTTGTAGATCCTTAGCATAGCAATGCGTGATGACTCCTGTACTCCCTCGAGCCATGTGGTCCTTCGGACGAAGATGTTCAAAGGCTGGCTTGCCTTGGTATCCCTTCTGGCGTAGATCGTCAAGTGGCAAAGCACTCCACGGTCTCGATCGTTCACGATCCAGTTGCTTCCACGGTACATCGGGCGGTCAAAGCCTCCAAGTACTTGTAGCAGATTCCAAAGTTCAGCAGCAAGTTCTTCCTTGCGTTCACTGTAGTTCTGAAGAAGAGGCATCTGTCGAGACAGACGAAAAGGGTAAGAACAACTTAAAAACAATGGAGAGAGGAGAAATTTCAGCAATAGTTGAGTCAAGAAAGACTTGAGAGGAGTTAAGCAATTGATTAATCTTGGAAGTTAATTTTTGCTTTAGAAAATAATTTGGATACTCTAAAACGGCCGATCTAATTAAGGTCAAGACCTACAGTCAGTATGGCTCCGATACCACCTCTATTTGGACCTAAAAATACAATTTTGGACCCTTTGTGTATTCTGCACTAGTCCAGAATCACGCTAGTGCACACAGTGGCAACATAGATGAATATCGATCCACACAAACGATTAATAGCATAAACGAGTAATTTGAATAACAAATAATAGTTTTGACCTTATGGTCGAGTTTACACTTATTAAGTCACGCAGGGCTAACAATAAAGAAATCAGCAGCGGAACAAAATAAACTCGAGCGAAATCCCATCAATTCACCACAGGCAACCGATTGGGATCAATGACCTAACGATCAGTACCTTCAACGAACTCCTCCTCGAAAGCAGGCGATGACTCTTCCTCTTCTATAGATTTGTTTGCAGCAAGCATGAGTATACAACCGTACTCGCACGACATACCACAGAATGCAATTTATAGAAGCCGGCTTATTCCAAAGGAAATGACTTTTGTGGTTCTTTTGCATAAAAGCAACATTTGCAATTGAATACAATAATAGATTAAAAATATAATTCAAAACAAATATACAATAATAATTTAACAATTTATTTTCACAAAGGAAACAAAGCTAATTAGTTTATTTCACACAACCATATGACTTATATCACACATCTGTCCCTTCCCAAAGTTTTATGAAAATCTACCCCTCGTGTGAAATCCCCGAGCATGTCCATGACCGTGGACGCGGCTATTCAAATAGATTGATTAACACTCTAAAGAGGTTATACACTTTACCCACATGATACGATCATTGTAGCTAGCACTAATCATAATAAAACTTTTTTTGAAACTTTATCTCAAACATTGACACTCCCGATGTGCTCTACCGCCATACCAACCTATACATAGTGATTGGTACGACACACATCGTTGGACAGGGAAGCGACGAACCGTCCCGCGATACGAGTACTTGGTAGTTCACACCTCCACTCATGTAACGTCTCAAAATTTGGCTTTTCAAAAATCTTTTGAGTAGTTTAGGTCCCTGGAGAATTTCACCAATTTTATTTGAATTAATAAAGCTTAATTGGGAATTTTCTAAATTAAAAATATTTAATTTGACTAATATAAACATGAATTAAAAAAAAAAAACTTGTGTTATTTGGCTTCCTTGTGTTTCAAGAAATTTTTGGGTATTTTCTGAGATTTTTTCGGATTTATTTGCTATTTATTTGATCTCCTTGATTTTCGGCCTTTTATTTTAATTCCGAAAATCAGTTTTTTCTCTCTCCTGCCCACATGCTACAGTAACTCACGCGGTACTGTTCATCATGTTCCTCCGGAACCGAACGCATCAAGTCCAGTACGTGCACGACTCCAACTCAAAACTTCAAATTTACATATCTTCCTCTACGGTGCATATAAAAGCGAGCCGTTTGCGCTCACGCGTCCATCTTGATCTCCTCTTCCAATCCCCTGAATTGGTTTCCTCCAAATCAATCTATTTTCGTCGCAATCTCCAAAAAACCGAGATCCAACCGGAGTTCTTCTCTGGCGAACTGCGCCTTCGTCCGACGTCCGCCGGCCGAACCATCTGCGGCGTTAGCTTTGTGTCGTCGCCCTCTACGTCATGGTTCCATCCACTTCGCCCGAAGATCGCCGGAGCACCGTCGGCCATTAGAGCCAAACCGTGTTCATCGCATTGCTCGCTTCCTCGGTGAGTTTTTCCAAAATCCGATCGCGCCATCGCGTCCGGCTCGTCGTTTCCTTTCAATTTTGCCTCTTCGCCGCTGCTACGTCGCCTCTGGCCGCCGGCCACCCGCGCGCACTGTTCATACATGTGCACTGTAGCGTTTTCATGCATTCTGTTGTTTCGTTCATGTGTGTCCAGTACGTGTGTATTGGGTTCCATGGCTTCCTTTGGATTTCTTTCCCTCTGTTAATCCTTCTCTAATCCTTGCAATACCAGGCCGCCACCTCCTTGCACCAAAATTGGCATGTAACTTCGGTTCATGTTCTTGTCTAGAATCCAGTACATGAATATATGGTTTGTTCTCTAGTCACCTTCTCTCTCTGTTAATTATTTCCCTCATACATGCTTTGCCAATTCAATGCAAAATCTTTGCTAAAACCTTGCCATGCAATTTCACCTAAACCCAACGTGCAGTGATCTATTCCTGTTAGTTCATCTGCTCCCTATTCTCTAATCTTTGATTCTTTAATCCTCTCTCCTTCATTGCTTTGCCATGTTAGTTACGAAGTCATGCCGCTATGCACGCTATCCTATTGATGCTTCTCTGGTCTCTTCCTCTCTCTGTTGAGTAGTCAACATATAATTCAACAATCAATCTATGCATCCAATTAATTCAAGCCATATATATATATATATCTCATCTCTCTTACATGTAGACCCCACATGTCATCCACATAATTAAAGCCCTAGATTATTTCTCTCACTTACATGCGGGTCCCGCTTGTCAGTCAACCTTGGTCAAACCCTATTCATGAGCTTGGTCCACCGTGGACTAGTATATCTCTGTGGACCTGGTCCATAGACCAGTAGCCCACATGTCAACCCCTAATCCTATTTTCGGGAATTAATTTAATTCTTGAAAAATCTTTTTATCTTATTGGTCCCACTTGTCACTCTCTCTACCTTATTTCTGAAATTATTTTAATTCTAGAAATTCATAAATATCAGTCGGTCCCACCTATTATACACTCATTCTTTTTCTAATATTTTCGAAATAGAATATTCTGAGAATATTCCGTAGAGCTTTTTCATCATTTTATGTGAATTCCAATCTTCCGAGAGTCATATCTTCTTCATCTGAATTCCGATTGAAGCCGTTCAAGTTTCTAAATTCATCTAAATTCAATATCTACCTTCCAATACCATTCAATTTCAATTTGGAGTTTATTTGATTTGTCTTTTGAATTTAGTTTGTTTTGCGCTTTCTTTCTCGTTAGACGCCGAAGTCCCGGAATCGTCCGAAGGAGCGGAAGATCAAGCAAGTAGAAGATTAAAGATAAAATAAGATCACCATTGCTATAGCAAGGCAAGTTATACCTTTGATCATATTGAATCCCAGTTTTCAAAATTACTTTGATTCAAATTATTGCATTTACTTTAAGTAATTATTTAAATGCTTTTGGGTTTAGCTATTAATCCAATTTGTTATATCCACTTTGTCTATTGTATGTTATAATCTTTTGTCACCCTAGTCTGGTTCATATTTAGTTGGTGCTATGGTATTACCAACGTGGGTTGGTTAGTACGAGTAGATAGTCATCATCATCACCTGAGTTGCAATTATAAATTTGATTAAGTGATTATGGAACTATGTGATAAAACTGTGTGTACTGTGTGCTATTACTTTGTGGATGGCATATGTTGCACTTAACCAACAGGGTGGGAAAGGATTTAGACTGAGGCAAGTGGTGGATAATGTGTGATATGGTGGAAGCTGTGTGCATGGGAATGATAATCTTTGTGATTTAGTTAGAATATGGAAGTCTTGCCTTGGTCAATTAAGGACTTAACTTTGTGCGCCATTGAATGAGCCCATCAGACGCACCACATTCCCCGTATGGGACGGCCTAACTTAGTAGGTTATGGATTCTGGCATTGATTACTTAGGTCAGAGGTTAGGCTATGGGTGGAGGTGTGTACTACAAGGTAGTCGCATCACGGGCGGTTCGCCGTGTCCCCGCTCAACGATGTGTGTTATGCCAAAGCGCTGCGCTTGTAAGCACATCGGAGTGTCAATGTTGAGATGAAGTTTCAAAGGTTTTGTTGTGATCACTCCGATCCAGCTTGATTGCATCTTGTGGGTAATGTGAGGACTTAATATTTAACTAGTAACACTTAACCTCCAAATGGTTCTAGCATTACTATTTAAACATTCTAAGCCTCGATGGGCATATGTTTCCACTTGCAACATATGCACATCATCACAAAATTACACATCACTTCCATACAACATACAACGCTAAGTCAACAACGACATACAGAAGTTATTACAAAAGAGAGCCGACCGCCAAATAGATCGTGTGCATATCTCATTTCCTAGGAACATGAATAGAGACAAAGCCTAGATCAAATTAAAGCATGTCTACAGCCAAATTTACTGGTTGAGTTTGCTTAGTTTGCAACTACAGAGAGGAAGTTATGTGTTTTACAAATTTTCCATGAATTCCTAGACATCATTTTCCATTAAACAAGATCATGTTGTTTAAATCATTTTCTGCTACAAAACAGGGCCTAATTTCATTCTCGATTTAAGTTCATACTATAACAAAGCTACAAGAATCGAATCATTCAAAAGGAGTTAAAATGACAAAGTTATGCACTTTTGAAATTTGAAACAAGAAAAGACTTAGGAAACTTTGAGCTCTGGAGGTCCAACCGAATATCGGGTCGCCGATCTTGCATCGCAGGCCACAGACTCAAGCAAACAGACGGAAGACCTCCTCCCATGACAGGTCCGACCGTTGAGATCTGATCCAACGGCCACGACCAGCATGCACATGCACGCACGCAGAGGAGGTCTTCGCGCTTAAGAGGTCGTGACCTAGCTACGGATCTAAACGGAGGAGGTCCTCAACGGTCAGATCTCCGAGGGAGGTCTTTAACGGACGCGATCAAGCGAGGAGGTACGGTTGGGATTTAACCGAGGAGGTCTTGGATGGCCAAGATCTACTCGGGAGGTCCTAAGCGGTAGTGATCTAACGGAGAAGATCCGACGGCTCAGATCAAAGCCTAAGGAGGTCCCGAGCGGTTCGGACGACGCGGGGAGGTCCGAGCGCTAAGGATTTTACAAACGAGATCTAACGCTCGATCTATTGGAACGGCTAGGATTGAGCCTAAGAGGTCTCGAGCGGGTTGTCTTTATAGCCAAGGAAGGTCTTTTGCAAAGAGGACCCTGGAGGTCCCGAAGGTGGTTTTATGAAATGACCTCGAGGAGGTCCTTTTGCGCAGGAGTGGTCCTAGTGACTCGATGGAGTTCCAAGAGGTCTTAAACGGCTAGGATCTAATCTAGGGGAGGTCCTAGAGACTGAGGTTTTGCGAAAGAACCTAAGGCCCAGTTAGTCCGAGGAGGTCCGGGTTTTTTAATGGCGCGGGACCACGGACAATGACGAAAAAAGGGGCGGCTAAGACATGGGAATGATAATCTTTGTGATTTAGTTAGAATATGGAAGTCTTGCCTTGGTCAATTAAGGACTTAACTTTGTGCGCCATTGAATCGAGTCTTACTTTACGACCACATTCTGGTATGGGACGGCCTAACTTAGTAGGTTATGGATTCTTGGCATTGATTACTTAGGTCAGAGGTTAGGCTATGGGTGGAGGTGTGTACTACAAGGTAGTCGCATCACGGGCGGTTCGCCGTGTCCCCTGCTCAACGATGTGTTATGCCAAAGCGCTTCGTTTGGGTTGGCATAGCGTTTGTAAGCACATCGGGTGAGTGTCAATGTTGAGATGAAGTTTCGAAAGGTTTTGTTGTGATCACGCTCCGATCCAGCTTGATTGCATCTTGTGGGTAATGTCGCTTGCATTGCTCAATTGCTTCAAAATGTCGAACCCTAAGCGGAAAGGCAAAAGAACCAAGAACAACCAATAAGACTAGCAACACTTAAACAAAAGAGTGTTAAACAATCTACCAAGACATCGAATAGCTGCGTTTGTGGTGCAAAAGATATTACTTAAAAACTCATTTTTAGCCATAATTAGCACTGTAGCATGAAAGATCTGAAATTTTTATGGTAGCTACCTGGTATAGTGGTAACCCATATAAAATTTTAGGTCATTTGGAGTTAAGATGATTTAGTTATGATTTTTCTAAGTTCTAAACTAGCATATCTCATTTCCTAGGAACATGAATAGAGACAAAGCCTAGATCAAATTAAAGCATGTCTAGCCAAATTCTGGGTTGAGTTTGCAGTTTGCAACTTTATGTGTTTTACAAATTTTCCATGAATTCCTAGACATCATTTTCCATTAAACAAGATCATGTTGTTTAAATCATTTTCTGCTACAAACAGGGCCAATTTCATTCTCAGTTTAAGTTCATACTATAACAAAGCTACAACATTCAAAAGGAGTTAAAATGACAAAGTTATGCACTTTTGAAATTTGAAACGACAAAAGACTTAGAAACTGCTCTAAGCCTAAAGGAGGTCTGGCTTTATAATCCTCAGGTCTAGATCTCCGAGTCTTTAGCGCGATCAAAAGGTCTGGGCGGTTTTTAGCTAGATGGCCAAGATCTTCGGGAGGTCCTAAGCGGTAGTGATCTATTCGAGCCTAAGGAGGTCTGAGCGGTTCGGATCGGCGGAGGGAGTGGCGCTAGGAGCAGCTAGGATTGAGCCTAAGAGTAGCGGGGTTGTCTTTATAAAGACCCATACAAAGAGGACCCCAAGGGTGGTCTGAGGTGGTCTTTGCAAAAATAGCCAAGGAAGGTCTTTTGCAAAGGTCCCGATGGTTTTACTGAAATGACCTCGAGGAGGTCCTTTGCAAGTGGTCCTAGTGACTTGGAGTTCAAGAGGTCTTAAGCGGCTAGGATCTAATCTAGGGAGGTCCTAGAGTTTTTTGCTACCCAAATCTAATCTTGGAGAGGTCGTGATTAGTCTCAATGGCGGCGGGACCACCTGGACGACCAAAAAGGCGGCTAAGACAAATTTATTGCTCACGAAGATTGGCAATGAATGAACCTAAAGGGCACCAAAAGACTTCGATTTAACTTCTAAGCCCATGGCAATTACCCTCGAGCAAAGCTCCCGGCACCATTAATGCATGGCGAAAGAGGCGTTGGGAAGGACCAAAGGTGAATGTTTTGGTGGTGGTCCTGATTTGAATTTTGAATAGGTTTAACACCCCAAAAGTATTCAAACAATTTCTAAAAATTGTGAGATTTTCTCACACACCAACCCTAGAGCTTAGGAAAAATATTTCTTGATCAAAAGGGTTGAACCCGCACAAGGCGATCTTCCCGCTCCCAAGTTGCCTCATCTTGAAATGGTTTGACGATTAAGGAACTTGCACGGTCCTTGTTCTCGCTCAGTTCCTCAAGAACACGAATGGGATGCTCGCGGTAGGTCAAATTCTCTGCACATCGAGAACCTCCAAAGGAGTTTCCTCGGTTGGAAAGACCTCACAAAGTCATTGGGCTCAAAGCTCAACTCCGCGGCGACGCAAAATAGGAAAGAACACAAGCACGAGAAAACCGAGGTGAAAAGTGCACCACGATCGAAATAATCGTCTTTGGTACACCGTGAAGACTCACAATCCTCGAGACATAAAGTTGGCCAAGGCCCCACACGGCCGAGTCTTGAGGGGAAATGTGCCACTTTAGTCAACTTATCCACGACCCAAATGGCATCATTCCCTTTGCGGCGGGAGCAATCCGGTGATGAAGTCCATGCCAGAAACAAAAAGCACTTGGCTACCCATCATTGATCTAAACGGATTTGGTCCACCAGGTTGGTCCTAGCAACGGCTCGATCAGAAATTACAGCGAGCGGTCCGCTCTTGGAGCATCAACATATTGCAATACACCTTCCGAGAGTGCATTTGGCCTTGCCGGAACAAATCCTTGATCAATTCCAACCATCTTCTTTGCACGATTCAATCTTTGGGTGAACAAGTACGAGGAGGTCATGGGCATGCTCGGGATTTAACAGGAGGTCTTGGATGGCCAAGATCTACTCGGGAGGTCCTAAGCGGTAGTGATCTAACGGAGAAGATCCGGGCGGCTCGGATCGAGCCTAAGGAGGTCCCGGCGGTTCGGACGACGCGAGGGAGGTCCGAGCGCTAAGGATTTTACAAACGAGATCTAACGCTCGATCTAAACCGGGAGGTCGTGAACGGCTAGGATTGAGCCTAAGAGGTTCGAGCGGGGTTGTCTTTATAAAAGACCCGGACTTTTACAAAGAGGACCCCAAGGGTGGTCTCGAGGTGGTCTTTAAAAATAGCCAAGGAAGGTCTTTGCAAAGAGGACCTCGGTGGAGGTCCCGAAGGTGGTTTTTACTGAAATGACCTCGAGGAGGTCCTTTGCGCAGAGTGGTCCTAGTGACTCGATGGAGTTCCAAGAGGTCTTAAACGGCTAGGATCTAATCTAGGGGAGGTCCTAGAGACGAGGTTTTTATGAAAGAACCTAAGGCCCAAATCTAATCTTGGAGAGGTCGTGAACGGCCAAGATTAGTCAGAGGAGGTCCGGGTTTTTTTTAATGGCGCGGACCACCTGACACGACCAAAAAAGCGGCTAAGACAAATTTATTGCTCTCAAGATTGGCAATGAATGAACCTAAAGGGCACCAAAAGACTTCCGGATTTAACTTCTAAGCCCATGGCCCACGTGTCGCTGACACAATGGCACGGCTTAAAAGATTAATGCACCCAATGATTAGCAATAAATGGGGCATTGATGATGTCCTAAGAAAGTGACGAAACGGAGGTTTTGAACCCGGCAAATCCCGCGGGCTCAACGGTTTGCCGCGGCGATGGGGACTCGCCGGCGCCACCAAGGGCACCGATATACTCGCAATATTGTCGCGGACCTAGCGGAGACACTCTCGACGGCGGCGACGGTTTTACACGCCGCGAGCCGAGAATGACGGAGGATAAGTGTTTCGGCAAAAACCGAAAATGACCAAGCTGAGCGCCACGAGCTGAGCTAGCTAGACCCTAAGCCCTAAGGGACTAAGATGGACTCACCCGAGTGTAGGGAAGGTCCAGAGGAAGCCGGAGGAGAGGAGGAAACCGAAGGAGACGCCCGGTGACGAGTGACCTCGCCGAGACGAGGAAGAAAGCGGTCCCGACCACGGCGACCCCAACTCGCCCACCTGCGATGGATAACCACAGCAAGTTAGAGGATGCTCGAGATGACAAGAAAAGCAGGTAAGAACGCGGATGGAACCACTGGAGCTCGAGCTTCGACAGGGAGCTCCAAGGCGACAATGGTGACAGGGAAGGTGGTGCTCTCGGGTGCTTAAGTGTGGAGCTCAAGCACAGCCAAGAACGAAGAAGGAAAGGAGAAGGAAGGTCTCAGGCTATACATAGCCTGGGAGCTTGGCAATGGTGTGGGTAAAGCCTACTGTGAGCATGAACCATGCCCTGCCATGACCCACAGGACTTGACAAGGCAGCAGGGGATGGCTCCTTTCGGGCAAAGCTCCTGGCACCATTAATGCATGGCGTAAAGAGACGTTGGGAAGGACCAAAGGTGACAACACCACGCTCCCAATCGCTCGACACGACACACGCACACGCGGTGAAATCATGACGACCGTGGCTCGAGGAGGTCCCGGAGGAAGAAGAACGAGCCGAGGAGGTCCATGCGCGCAGGGAGGTCGTGAGCCACCCGATCCCCATCCGCGGCCCGCTATGCTACAAGACGAGCCCGAGCCCGAGCTCGGCCGGTCCGACGAGTCCAAAGGTCGGTCGGACTCGGTCCGACTTCGAGCCCGAGGTCGACTCACCCAAATTTTGAGTTTCAACGATCTCAAGTCGGAGGATTTATTTGGGGTAGTAAACTTACTCCAAATTTATGAAACTTTTACAGAGCTTGCTAATCGAGTTGATTACCTTGTGTAAATTTTGCAGAGGTTTTGTGCTACACATTTTCCTCCAAAAATTCCACAAGGTGGTGGTCCACAGGCTTGACCAGATTTTGAATAGGTTTAATGACTTCAAAAGTATTCAAACAATTTCTAAAATTGTGAGATTTTTCAGAGAGGTCACACACCAACCCTAGAGCTTAGGAAAAATATTTCCTGAGATGATCAAAAGGGTTGACAAGATTGTTTTGAAGGAACAAGATTTGGATCAAAAGACATTGTGACTTTGCCTTTCCATAAGTCTTGTACAATACTTGTCCAGTACAAACAGGAAACGCATGATGTAAGAAAAAGTTTTAATTTCTACTCATTTTCTTACATTTGAAACACAAGCCCAAAATTGGGATGTTACAGGTAAAGTGTACAACCTCTGCAGAGTGTTAAACAATCTATTCGAATAGCCGCGTCCGTGGTCATGGGCATGCTCGGGGATTTCACACGAGGGGTAGATTTTCATAAAATCTTTGGGAAGGGACAGCTGTGTGATTTAAGTCATATGGCTGTGTGAAAGAATTTGGTTAGGCTATGTGTCTTTGTGAAATTAATATTGTCTATTTGTTTTTAATTATGCTTTCAATCTATTATTTGTATTCAATTGCAAATGTTGCATTTCTGCAAAATAACCACAGAAGTCATTTCCTTTGGAATAAGTCTGCATCTATAAATTGCATTCTGTGGTATGACTTGCGAGTACGGTTGTGTACTCACATTTGTTGTAAAACTTACGCCCAAACCTACAGAAATGGAGGAATCGTCAGTCAACAAGGTCTACTTCAAGGATCGAGAAGAACTAGGTCGCGCACCCCAGCCGATTGCCTGTGGCATATGGATGGGCTTCACTGAAGTTATTCTGTTTCATTCCGCTGCAGCTTCATTGAGCTATTCGCCTTCTGAGGCATTAATTGTAAGCTTTGACCTTAAGATCTTTACTCTGATATTTATTGCTATTTGCCTATTTATTAGTCATCTTTGTATATGGAAATGATATTTCATCGATGTTGCCACTGTGTGCACTAGCGTGATCCTGGACTAGTGAAGTATACATAGAGGGTCCAAAATTGTATTTTTGGGTCCCGACAACCCATCACTAAGTTCCTAACCTACAACCTGAGTAATCAATGTCAAGACTCCGTAACTTACTGAGTTAGACCCGTCCCATCAGGCATGTGGTTTGTACAGTAAGGTTCAGTTTAATGGCGCACAAAGTTAAGTCCTTGATTGACCAAGGCAAGACTTCTAATTTCTAACTATGCCACACTGATTATTATTCCTATTCACACAGTTCCACCAAAGCACACAGCTCCACATGTTTCGGTCCAAATCTTTTTCCCACCCAGTTGGTCAAGTGCAACATATGATCAACGAATAATAGCACACAGTACACACAATTTTATCACTTAGTTCCATAATCACTTAGTCAGGTTTATAATTACAACTCACATGAGATGATGACTCGTAGCATGGCTAAGTAATCCAATCGTATCTAACCAACCCACGTTGGTGCTATGATAATACCAACTAAATAATAAACCAATCTAGAGTGACAAAAGATTACGACATTACAATAGATAAGGTGGATATAACAAATTGGACTGATAACTACACCCAAAAGCATTTAAATAATTACTTAAAGTAAATGCAATAATTTAAAACAATGTAGTTTTGAAAACCGGAATTCAATATGATTAAAGGTATGACTTGCCTTGGAATAGATCTAGGTACTGGTCTTGGTCTTGAGGCACTCCTTCTTCTCCAAAAGTTCCCGAAGTATCAACGTCTACTTGCAAACGAAGCAAATAAACAAAACAAATAAATAGTAGAGGTAAAACAAACTCCAAAAATAAATAAATATCTCAGATAAATAGATCTCCAATTTAGATAGATTTAGAAATTTGAATGAGCTCAAACAGAGTTCGGATGCAAAAGATATGGTTCTCGGAAGTTTGGATCTGAAGTGGCTACGAGATCTACGAACACGGCAATCTTCGACCACGGCAAAACTTCAACAGCGGCTACGACCACACGTAATCGACAGCGGCTACGACCACACGTAATCGGCAGCGGCTACGACCACATGTAATCGACAGCGATCCACAACTACATCTATTGGAAGAGATCTACAACTACAACAGTCGGAAACAATCTACGTCTACAGCGATCGGAAGCGACGAGTAGCACCCGAAGCAAATAGTACTCGAATGAACAGTACTCGGATGAACAGTGATCGTAGCCGATTGTTGGTGTGTTGCAAGTGCTCAATCATCTTAAGTTGCCCGGTACTAGTACATGTGTCGTGGGCAATGAGTTCTTGAGCTGGAGAAAAAAAAGCTTTATATTTTGCTTTTTGTACTTGTAAAGTTTACTCTACAACTTGCATAGTTGTTCAATTTACGTGATTATTGGTATTATAACATGCAGGGGCGGCTTCAAGGGCCCTCCAGCCTGGGCAATTGCTCGACCTTCCTCACGCGTGGCCTTCTAAGCCCTGAGGCCAACACCTCCTAACCTCCTCGCGCTCCGGGCCTCTAAGGCCGGGCAACATGGGCTCCGGGCCACCGAGCCGCCTGCCCTCTCATTTGCTCTCTCCCCAATCCCCACCTCAGCACCTCCCCTGATCGGCTGATCCCCTCCCCAACCCCAAGCGGCAGCGCTAGCGGCGGCTCTTCTGCGGCTGCGTCGGCCGGGCGGCTTTCTGCGACTGCGTCGGCCGGCGGCGGCGGAGCGGTGAGCGATGGCGCAGCGGGGTGATGGTGGACGGCTCCAGCGAGACGGTGGTTCCGGCGGGCAGCGGCGACTCCGGCGGGACAACGATTCTGAGCCTTCCAGCTCCGGCTCCGGGACCCAGGCAGCTAGGTGAGTAGATTTTTCTTGCTCCAACCCTACCATGGCGCTCCTCCTTCCTTGGCTCGGGCCTCGGGCTCCCCATGGACACATGGCGTCGCTTCTCCGGGCTCCGACGGTCCGGCCGCCAGCTCCTCTTGCTGCGCCGCTCCCCTCGGGCTCCTCCTACGCCGTCGTCGGCTCCCTTAGTCCCTTGCGTGTCCGGCCCGTGCGCAGTGCGGTCGCCGACCTCCCTGCGCGCCCGTGCCCTGGGAGGCTTGGCCTGCGGCCACCGGCCGCCTCGGTTGGGGATTGGGGTTGTAGGAGGAGCCCGAGGGGATTGGGGATTGGGGCTGCAGAAGGAGCCCTTCTTCTTTGGGAAAATTGACTAGTAGGCTGCACTGCTAGGTTGAGAATTGGGGCTGCACTACATCAATCAACTGACATCAATTTGTAGCTAAATTTGTTGTATATAATTGGGGATTGGGGCTCAATCTGGTAACCCAGTTGGTAACATGATTAGTTGATTACTACTACTAGGTTGGCACATGATGAAAATTGTTAAAATTGCGCAACAAGATCAACAATGATTGGTTCAATAACTTGATAATATGCTACACCGAACGGGACACATTTAAACAACTTGATGATGATGTTATTGCCCGACGGTTTCAAGCCATGAAGAAAAGGAAATGACATTTGCCTCGTAGGCCTAGGCCTAATTAGCACATTATCGGTATGTTTCATTCTCTCTAATGTGAATATTTTCAAGTCAAAATTATATGATTTACTAATTCATTGTTTTTATCTTGTAGAGTCTCTTACTCTCTTTTGGTTGTGTGATTGGATATTTGGACTTTTGTTGTTGACTCTGTCGCAACTTTGGTAGTATCTAATGAATTATTTGTTATCGTATCTCGCTCTTATTTTCATCTATGAACCTTTATATGGGTGATGTATCGTATCCGTTCTTTTACTTTAAAATTATTATGGATTTGCATGATGTGTAATTGTGTATCCAAATATCCGATGTTTGCTATTCTCAATAGACCTTAGCTTGCGGCTTGCCCAGGCTTCGGAAATTTCCTGGCTCCGCTACTGATAGCATGGTTGTTATTTGTTATGTTTCAACGGAATTGTTTTACATGGTAACTTGCAAGAATTAGACTATGCGAACAGATTTAGCCAACAATATTTTTACTTGTTTATTGTTTTTGTATTTCGTAAGGCATTGGACTACCAAAAAGTATGAATTCAAATGACATAGTTATCTCTACTTGTTTCAATTCAATAGTAAATAGTTTTTGTAAACATATAATATGATTCTTTTGTTAATCTGTAGCAACGCACGGCATCCAGCTAGTAGAGTAGTTGGAAAAAAGCACTATTCTAGTTTGCTTTGAGATTGGTGTTCCACGTGGCAGCATCATAAATCCGTCCTCACTTTTGTTAGTATGAGACTTAATCCTTCCACCCCGCAAACATTCACTTTTCGGATATTAAGAATTTATGATTAAACCGAATGTGTTTCTTATGCTACATTTCACTGAACATAATCATATATTTTCATGCAACCATTACAACATTCAAATTAGATTCGTCGTACAACTTTACAACATTCAAATTAGATTCGTCGTACAACTATTTAGGCTCCGTTTAGAATGTAGTTTTTTTCTCTGATTTCTACGAAAATCAAGTTGTTCCTGCAATCTGATAGACTCCTAAATAATTGCTCTAGAAGATTCCCCGACATCCACAAACAAGCTTGAACAGAATACCATATCGATCAAATCGTGTGCACACACAGTGCACACGATAATCCAACGGCAACTGCCAAACCCGATACAGGGCAGTCCAAGGAGATCAAAACACACATTCTCTCTCTCTCCGTTCCCGCTGTCTCCCCGACACTGGCCCCACCGGCCAGTTTAGTGCCACCTCATCAACCCGCCCCCGATCGAATCGAAGCCGAACCTGAGGCCCCGGGCCCATATAATTTATTTTCGAAGCTGAGAACCCTTTCCCAAATCCCAAAACAAACACACGCACGCGAAGAGCACAGAGCGCGGAAGCAGAGCAGGGCGCCGCGCCACTCGCGCCGACCCGATCCACCCGCAGCAGCGGCATGGCATCGGCGGCGGTGACTGCGAGGATGCTGCTCGACGGCGGTGGCGGCGGCGCGGATGACGAGGAGCGCTGGCTCGCCGAGGGCGCCGCCGGCGTCCAGCAGAGCTCCTTCTACATGCACCACGCCCTCGTAAGTCGCCTCGCCGTCTCGCCCGAACCCTAGCCCCAGCCTAGCCCTCGCGCCTTCCGCCGTTTTGGCGCGCTGACCCGTCTCGCCTCGAGCAGGACTCCAACAACCTCAAGGACGCGCTCAAGTTCTCTTCGCAGATGCTCTCCGAGCTCCGCACGTCGCGCCTCTCGCCGCACAAGTACTACGAGCTCTGTGAGTGGCTTGGTTCCTTAATGTCCGTTTTGGTTCTGGAGGGGGCTATTCGTTCTGGGGATGTGAATTTGATGGGTGGATTGGGTGGTGGTGGTGGTGTGTTGCAGATATGAGGGCGTTCGACGAGCTGCGGAAGCTGGAGATGTTCTTCTGGGAGGAGACGCAGCGGGGCGGCTGCTCCGTCATCGATCTCTACGAGCTCGTGCAGCACGCTGGCAATGTGCTGCCCAGGCTGTAAGGCCCCACCCCCTCAAATGCTGAGGCAGTATGATTTTTTATCGTTGTGGACTTGTGCTGTGTTGGTGTAATTGTGGGTGCTTGAATTGTCGATTCATTGCACGCAATTTGCTTGGTTTGACACTGATTTGTTCGTGGATGCAAGTACACATAATTGTTAATCTAACTGACTTGAACTATCATTGTTGAAAGGGTGGCATGTTCTTAGTAGGGAGTATAGAAGTGCTTGTCCAATTTTACTGTCACGACCCGAATTGGATGACAAGAAGGATCGCAAGAAATACAAATGCGAGGGCAGTGGATGAGGAACCGCACACCTACGCTTCGGTGGTGCCGTGATGTCGGCGCACCAGGAGCACAGGGTGCGGCAGATTTGGTTAAAACCCCTTTTTTTTATATTTCTTGCTTAATTCAAAAGCTGAATTCGGCAAGCTATTAACTAGCCGCCCCTAACATCTTATCTCTAATTCAATCTCTTATTCAAATAGCTAATCTATCTCTTATTCAAATAACCAATCTACTCTCTTATTTAAATAACTAATCCTTTCTCTAATCTGAACAAGGTATCTGATCTTTGAATTAATGAGAAGATAAGGAAATCAGAGATATCCTATTTGGCTGCTGCCGAATTGGATTGAGCTGTCGTGTGCCCAGTTGGGATTGATCCTGCTAGCCACATCGCTGATAATAACATCCCCACATGACATCACTCCCGTCCTTCGCAAACAGCTCGTCCTCGAGCTGTACCGTAGGGTAGCGAACCTTGAATTCTGAAACGTCAACCCAAGAGTTGTCCATCGCAGACTTCCCTGACCATTGAACCAAGACTTGCCATATGCCACAGCAAAGTCGGGCCTTGAGAACTTTTGCTGGAGTTGGAATGACCTGGCCGTGCAAGATAGGAGGTAAAGTTGGCGGAGATGTCGGTGGTTCGCCATGGATGCGAGCTCGAGGCGGTAATGTTAGACGGTAGGCCACTGAACCAATACGAGCCATGATCTGGTAGCGTGATCCACCGTGCCTGTCCTCCGGAGTTGCGCGAGCTCGTCGAGGGGATTGTTTCGGATGGGAGGCCCGAAACGCAGATTGATGTGCTCGACGAATCACGGGCATGTCGGAACGCCGTGGTCTCGCTCAAGACGGAAATACCACAGTTGGGCTCCTCCAACGAGATGGTATGAGGCGAGCCAGACCTTTCTTCCTCCATTGTCCGCTGCCCTCGGAAGAATTGCTCACAGCGATTCAACTAAGGCAATGGATCTCTTTTGCCATCGAAGGTTGGAAACTCGAGGTGGTGGAACTGAGGTGGCTGGCACTCATCCCCAGGCTCCATGATCTCGGCGCCCCTCTCAGTGTGGCTGCTGCCCTCGGTCGGGCTTCTCCTGATGGCCGAACCGCCGACACCCTCAAGCCGAGCGATGGCCAAGTTGTGCACGGCTGTCTGATTCTTGAGGTCGCTGATGTTGCCTTTCATGGTCGGCAGCTGCTCTAGTTGGGCAGTGATTTGCTTCAAGTGCTTCGCAATCTCTTCGAGTGTGATTGCGTCGGCCATCGGAAGCGCGACAGTTGGCTATGATACCAAATTGTCACGACCCTAATTGGACGACAAGAATGATCGCAAGACATATGAATGTGAGGGTAGCGGACGAGGAACCGCACGCCTGCGCTTCGGCGGCGCCCTGATGTCGGCGCGCCAGGAGCCCAGGGTGCGGCAGATTTGGGTAAAACCCCTTTTTTGATATTTCTTGCTTAATTCAAAAACTGAATTCTGCAGGCTATTAAGTAGCCGCCCCTAACATCTTATCTCTAATTCAATATCCTATTCAAATAGTTAATCTATCTCTTATTCAAATAATCAATCTAATCTCCTATTTAAATAGCCAATCCTATCTCTGATCTAAACAAGATATCCGATCTTTGAATTAATGAGAAGATAAGGAAATCAGTGAGATCCTATTCGGCCACTGCCGAATTGGATTGAGCTGTCATGTGCGCCGGTTGGGATTGATCCTGCCGGCGACGTCGCTGATAATAACGTCCCCACATGACATTTACGCACAACATCTCTGTCATGCTAAATGACTGATTGAAGGAAAACCACTAGTATGTCATCAAGGCACTGATAAAGAAAACTATGCTTGACTCAGCAAATTGATGTGTAATATTATTGTACTTGACCTTTTATTTTGTTGTTATGTGTAAATTGGTTTCTCCAATTTTCTTTAGCTCCAAAGAATTATTATCTAATACTATTTATGGAATTTAACATGAAAGGTTAGGTGAATTTTTTTGTTAAGGCTAAAGATGAAATGGGAGTACTGGATTAGTGGTGACCTACTGACCTGGTAGGAACTAAATGTGATTGCTGATTGCATAAACCATGTTGTTCTGCGAATGACCAATCTTCTCAATCTCCATCTTGTGTTAAATTTCACATATACATAATAACATCCACTGATAAAATATTTGTGAAATGGTGTTACATCGTTGAATGGTTGAACCATTTTGTGCTTTTACAACATCAAGTATCTACTGTATTACCTTTTTTTTGGGAGTTAGGAGTTTAGGAGGCACATTTAGTGTTTCTGTATTGGATTGGAAAAATGGATATGGAAAGGGAGACACCGAGGTATACAGACACGAAAATCAGTCTGAGGATCATTGTGGTGAAGGATTCCTGGAAAACTGGAGATAGAACATAATTGGGTTATTGGATATGTTTATTGACTGACTTTTACATGAACTGATTGTGCAAGCATTTTCTTCTTTGTGAGTGCACGTTCCTCAACGGTACCTTTCAGATTCATAATCCACAATGAGAACACCCATGTTGGTTTGGGGCAGAAACTATGTATGAAAAGAACAGGACAGAGTCTCATAAGTGGATGATTCTATTTACACTAAAGCAAACTTCCTAAAATGCTCAAATTTTAATGCGGTTGAATATAGTTAGCTCTTCATGATTTCATACACATAAACATTGGTGGAATAGTAACATTCTACTAAGTTTGATTGAAATGCATGAACAGGTCTGCAAAATCAAACAGCTGCTTTCACACTGAAGTGTTGACTTTGATCCTACCTTATAAGTTATAACCTGATCCAAAATAATGTAACTTGTTGATTTTTAGGTTTAGATTTGGATAAATTTAAAGCTAGTCTAGATTTCGATTCAAATAGGAAGCAAACTTCCAGTGTAGGTTAAACAAAAACTATATCCGGCTATCTGGCATTTATTTACATGCGCCTTCTTTCGATTTGATCAATTTATACGAGACTTTTTCTGAATTCGAAATTTCAATAGACTAGGTGCTGCTGTCATGGTGGAAGTTCTATTTCAATTCTGACTGCTAGCTTAGCTTTAATATTCATTATTTTTTTCAGCAATGAATTTTCATAAAAGAATGTATCCGAAAAATCTGGTCATTATTTAATCTAATTTCTAGATTTTGAACTAGTCATAAGTTCTATGAAGAACTTAAAGTTGATTATGAATTATTCATATGTTAGGTATCTCCTGTGCACAGTAGGTTCTGTATACATTAAATCAAAAGAGGCTCCAGCCAAAGATGTTCTCAAGGACCTTGTTGAAATGTGTCGAGGCATTCAGCATCCTCTTCGTGGGCTATTCCTAAGAAGTTACCTTTCTCAAATAAGTCGAGACAAGTTGCCTGATATAGGATCTGAGTATGAAGGGTAACAGACAGTATACTTTGGTGCATATTATGCTCTCCTACTCAGTTTACTTGATAGATTTATTCACATATTATTTACATGTGCATATTTTAATTCTTTCATCTCCAAGAAATACTAATCCTAGATTGCAATATGTACCAAATATTACATATTGCAATACCATCGATTTCATAGCCAATACCATTACAAAGACTAAAAGTTGCTCACCACCAATACTACCAGCGGCGTCATCAAATCCATCGCCACCATCTACCAGCTGCCCCGACCTCAACCTCCTCCTCCTCTACCCTCGTGCCCCTAGCCACCACCATCTCTACCCACACACCCCTAGTCTCGGCCTCCACCACCTCTACCTCTGCCACAGACCATTATACTTAATTGCAGTCCCAATCCTCTTCTAGACCTCTCCAGCAAAACTATCTCTGGCACACATACTAACACCACCGCATGACACCAATACCATCACTTCCGCTGCCGCTCGACATAGCCTCCATTGAAGATGCCACCAGCTCCTGCTTCGTCATCACCGCTGCTTAAGCTCATCACCGCCATCGAACTCACCACCACTGTCATGGGCCGGGGGTACTGTTCATACGTGTGACAGTACCACAGATACTGTAGCATAGGAATAGGAAGTGATTAACTTTCCAGATAAGAATATCTATTTCCTTAAATAGTTGATTAGTTTCCTTGTATAGGGATTAGGTAATTGGAAATGTTATCTATTAGTTAGGAAAGTTATCTTTTAGATTGATCATATCCATAATTGTTAGAAGAACCCTCTATATAAGGAGGCATATTGTAATCGTTGGCATTAAGCAATGAGAATACAATAGTCTAAGTCCCAATCCCCTTCGTCTCCCCAATCTATAGTATTCCCTCTCCCCTAGCAGCCGATGCCACCCGGCTATCCTCCCAGTGATGTTTACCTCGTTATGAACTAAAGTTCATAACAACCACCATCCAACGCTTACCACCACAAACAAACCACTTACCAGTACCAACACGAACTCCAACGACACCACCAATTCCTCCATTAGCACAACCACCAAAGCCACTATCTGAACAATCTTCTTCCCCTGTCTTCCATGCCTCTCTACTTGCCCTAAAACTCCACCACCTGAATGGTATTATCCATCACAACCTCCGTTAGCATCATCACCATAGTAATAACACACCACGCCTCACAAAAATCTATGCCACACCAGACCACACCAGATCACCAGACCACACCAGATCACTAGACCACACCAGATCCTGCCACATCAGATCGCTAGACTACACCAAATCCTACCTAACCAGACCACCAGATCACCAGACCACACCAGGCCACAAATATCAACCTCCTCCATGTACACATTCCAATCACCAAACTATTTCGCGCGTCTTTCCCAAGATCACCACAACACCTCAATCAACAACAAACAGCAAACAACAGCCTGACCAGCAGTTCTTTCCTTCCTCTCCTCCCCGACCAACAGCTCGAAGCAGCTCCAATTTCCTTCCTCCCCTTAAGACCAACATCCCGAAGCAGTTCCAATTTCCTTCCTCCCCCTAAGCCCAATTCCCAAAGCAGCTCCAATTTCCTTCCCTAAAGCCCAATTTCCTTCCTCCCTCCCTTCTTCTTTCTTCCTCTCTATCCCCTTCCTCTCCCCCTGTTCTCCTCTCCCATGAGCGCCGGTTCCTCGCCGGATCTCCTCGGCCCGCTGCTTCCTCTCCCTCCTCCACCATCGGCTCGAGCAACCTCCTCGCCAGATCTCCTCCCTCCGCCCTCTTCTTCTCTCTCCTGAGCCTGAGCACCGAAGCGCTTCCTCTCCCCTTCCTCTACCACTAGCCCGAGCACCAAATCCCGTTTCTCCTCTTCCACCGCCGACCCGAGTGTCGGATCCCTTCTCCACTCCTCCACCGTCGGCCCAGTGCCGGATCCCGGATCTTGTCTCCCCTCTTCCACCGCCGGCCCGACGTGTTGATGATGGCGACCCGATGGCGCCTTCGCTTCGTCGGCGGCGACCCTCACGTCCCAGGATGCATGTCTCGATGGTGACTAGAGGCGGATGCCCCAAGCGCCGGCGGCTTTCTCCTCCCCACCCGTCCCAGTGATCCGAGGTGGCGAGGACGACGACGAACGGCAGTGGCGACTGAGGTAAGCGAAGGTTAGGGTTAGGGTTCGGTGATGGTGAATGACTCCGATACCATGTAGAGTTTCGGGGAATAATTACGTGTCCCTTGAGATCCCCACTCTTTATTTATAGTGTCAAATATTACAGTCCGAATCGCACATAACTTGAACTCTTAGACTCGCATATGACTTGGATTCTTATCTAAACTCTAATATCTCCAACATTTAGTAGTTTTATGATTGGTTAGCAATTCTTTGTCGCTCATGTATTGTGCATTTTCACCAAACAGGGATGCTGGCAGCATAAATGATGCAGTTGAATTTGTTCTTCAGAACTTCATAGAAATGAACAAACTCTGGGTCCGGATGCAGCACCAGGTTTGTTGTAGGTCACATGCATATTTATCATTGTGTGTTTGTAGTATGGAATTACGTGAACATCGTTTCTCCATTTCTTGCTGGAAACACTAGTAAATACCAGATATTATCTTTAGGACAGCTTAGCTATTACCTATTTAGTGGCTGATAGTCTGATACTGTTGGGTCCTGAGCTGAAACTAGAAACTAAATTATGAGATCTGCAGGGGCCTATTTGTGGGAAGGATAAGCGGGAGAAAGAAAGAAGTGAACTGCGTGATCTTGTAATGCAATACACACCTTCTTACTCTCCTTGATAGATCCTTTGAGATAATTTAGTGAAACCAGCTTGTTATTATTTTCTTCCAGGTAGGTAAAAATCTTCATGTTCTCAGCCAGATTGAAGGTGTTGACCTTGATATGTACAAACAAAGTGTTCTTCCAAGGATATTAGAACAGGTTTGTATTTCACCCAGTGATGCCGGTTAATGATGGTATACGGTATACCCATCTGCTAGTCATACAGGCTGAATTAGACAATCTATTCATTTACAGGTAGTTAACTGTAAGGACGAGCTGGCACAGTTCTATCTGATGGACTGTATAATCCAAGTCTTTCCAGACGAATACCATTTACAAACGCTGGAAACATTGTTGAGTGCTTTTCCCCAGCTGCAGGTTGACAACTCTATCACTATGTTTCGGCAGATTGATTTCTTATTGGAAATCTCTGTCTTGTGCTGTTCCCTCCATATCATCTCTGTCTTGTGCTGTTCTCTCCATATCATTGCATAATAGAGAATATGCAAAGTGAATTCAAATTTTTTTCGTTATTTATATTGTTTTTCTGTGAACAATCAACTTCTCAATGGTGTTTGTTTCCTTTTGTCCACCATTGACTTTATTTTGATTTGAATTTCTTTTGATAGCTAGTTAAATTTATAGTGGTTTTGTTGTAACTTTATGCAGTTAGTTTTTTTTTTTTTTTTTTTTTTTTGTGAAGGCAGTTCTATCTGGGTCGGATTTAGTATTTTATTTTGCCTTGAGATCACCATTCACTTCTAAATTTCTTTTGCAGCCAAATGTTGATATCAAAACAGTGCTGTCTCAACTCATGGACAGATTATCCAATTATGCTGCCTTGAGTCCTGAAGTAAGCATCTGTTACATCTTGTCACAAACACAGAGTGTATTTTATGTGTTCTTTGACATTATAAGGAATGCAGGTGCTACCAGATTTTTTGCAAGTTGAAGCTTTTGCAAAGTTCAGCAATGCTATTGGAAAAGTAAGGTTCGACAATCCAATCATACATATCAGAACCCCTTACCATTAAGTAGTCTTGTAACTACCGTGTGGTACACATAAAATTTGCACTGTTAGCATGTATATAATACCAAATAAAGGAATGGAATAGAACAGTAACCTGATGGATTGTTCATTTGATATAGCTCTTATGAGCTAGTACTGTAAAAATTGTACTAACTACTAAATGAGTTATGGTATCTGACAGGTGATAGAAGCCCAGGTTGACATGCCTGTTGTTGGAGCAATAACTCTATATGTATCACTTCTCACATTTACTCTGCGTGTACATCCTGATCGACTTGATTATGTTGATCAAGTGCTGGTAAGACTTAACTTATATTTGCAGCTGTTTTACTGAACTAGGTGTATAATAATGACATTTTGATGTTGTAACACCCTGGTCTAACACTGAGCTCAGAATACCACCTAAACCTTTCTAACTACCAATTTAAACATTTCTAACTACCAATTTAAATATTAATTAATAATAATTCCAGCAAGGTATGCATAGAATAAAACCCCACAATAGGTCACAGAACAATCAACTTAACAGTATAAATGCATAAATGATTAATTTTCACAGTTTGGTCACACGCGCCAAGAATGCTCAGGTCACACGCACCTAAGAGACGCTCAAGTCACACACGCTCGAGAAATACTTGGGACACACGCTCGAGAAATGCTTGGGACATGCGCCCAAGAAACGTCGGAAGCATGCTCCCGATACATAGGATGGCACAAACAATAATAATCAAAACTAATATTAAATCAACCAAAATTCCAATCATTAAACTAAATAATAACTAAGCCTAATAATAAATCCTAAAAGGAATTATCATGTCTTTAGATTTAGTGAAAGCAAACTAAATAAGAATGTTTGTGTAATAATTGCATGTGATGCACATGTGCTACTCCATCCCAAATATGTCACCTTCAATCATCACCTAAAAACAACAACAAAGAAAGGGTGAGTCTAAAACTCAGCAGATATATAATAGAACAATAAACAAACAGCTTATCATTCAATTAAATCGTTATCAACAGGAAAATTTGATTCATGCCACTGCTTCAATTGTACTTTCGGTCTATGCCACTGTTTTTTGGCTAATTTGGTCCATGCCACTGCTTCGCAAAATTTGTTCGGAAAATGCCATTGCCGTTACCCTTCGACGTACTCTCACGGTGTCAGGTCAAAGTGTTTGACTAGGACACTTTGTCTGAAACATGTCGATTTTACCAAAATACCCCTGAGTAAAGATGCAACCGTATCCCTCTCACTCTCCCTCTTCTTTACTCACCCGTGCGGTCGTGCCATTCCCCAACCCTAACAGCGTCGGCAAGGTGGCGCGCGGCGCATGCATGCACCGCAGCGCGGCGGGGTGGCCGGAGCCATGCATGCGATGCGGTCTGCGGCGAGGGAGAAAGCGAGCGGAGCCGGCGTGGTGAGTGGCGACGGCTTGGCGATGCGAGAGGTAGAGAGCAGCGCTGAAGCTGAGGCGGCGCTGGCCAGCGGCAAGCGGCGACGTCGAGGCCTAGATGGCGCCGGAGCCGAGGGCGTCGGTAGCGACGCATGGGAGCGCGGTCGGCTCGAGGCGGCCAAGGAAGCTGCGGCGGCGGCGGCGGCGGCGCGGCGTCGGCGGAGGCGGCGTCGTGAGCGGCCTGATGGAGCACGGCAACACGGGCATGGCGGCGATGGCGGCGAGGCCGAGCGGCGGTCGAGGGCCCCGCGGCTCGGGCGGCACAGTGCAAGCAGCGCAGCGGTGTAGCGAGGCGGCCGAGAGGGAGAGAGAGACCGGAGGTGTGGCAGAGAGCACAAGCTGGGCGGCTGAGGCAGGAGCGTGCGGCGGTGGAGCTAGCCGGCCCGACCGGAGGAAGAAGAGGGGAGGAGCAGGGAGCCAGTCGGCTGGTGGAGGAAGAATGGCAAAGGAGGGAGGATTTGGTGGAGAGAGGGAGAAGAGGAAGGGAGGGGAATAGAGAGAGAGGGGCCAAGGGCTGGAGCGGAGCGGCTGGAGAAAAAGGAAGGGAGGAAAAAGAAAGACAAGAAGGGAGAAAAAAAGAAAAGAAAAGAAGCACATATGGCCACAATGGCATTTCTCAAAATCTCCAGGATTCGAGTGACATTTTCATAATAATTGAAAGGGTACCACTGGTCATTTGCCCTAGTCAAACACATTGACCTAACACCATGAGGACTCTAGTACGTCGAAGGGTAATGGCAGTGGTATTTTCTGAACAAATTTTGCGAAGCAGTGTCATGGACCAAATTAGCCAAAAAACAATGGCATGGACTGAAAGTGCAATTGAAGCAGTGGCATAAATCAAAATTTTCCTTATCAATATCATAAGTATATCCAAATGTCATACTCATCTTCCATGTACTCAATTCTCATCATTATGTTTTCATGTATGCAAATGCTCAATGCAAACTTCATCAGTTGATACCGATATAGCGGAGTATTCATTCGTCGATGATATACTATCCTCCATCCCGTGGAGTCCCTACCTCTGTAGGATTTTATCAAGAGCACACCAGAATAGCCCTATACATGGCAGTACTCACCACCTGGCTCTATGCAATGCAAATGATGTAACAATGTTCATTAATCATCAATGTTATCCATTAGCATCATTACCATGTCATCCCTATGGTTATGTCATCAACATATCATATCATCATTATCATGACATTTAAAATAAGCATAAATAAATGCTATGGCAAGTTAATTGTAAAGACATAGGTAGCCAAACTGATGTCTACTGCTCTACTATGCACTTGCTTCTTAGCCACGAGAATCCGAACGATGCAAAGGCAGCACCAAACTTGAAACAACACTCCCTAGACAAAAATCAATAGTACATCTCAAAACATGCCACAACAGTACACAAAAATCAATCAACTCAACTTCGCTTCTACGCACAAACCTGACACAATTAACCCACTTTCACCGGACAACATACCTGCTGTTCAAGTGATCAAACAACCATAACTTTTACTTTTGGACTGCAAATATAGCAAACTCTATATTTTTTTGGAATCTACACAAAATTTCCTACAATTTACTAGCTATGCAAATTCTTTTGATTATGCCATTTAGTTTCCCGTTTTCAAGCCCAAAGGTTAATCTGGAACTTCGTAGAACAGTCGACTTCACAATTTTATAACTATTTTTCTACAACTTGGAAAATAGCAAACCATACTACTTCTAGAAACTACATAGCATTATCTAGCTAAACCTAGTTATGAACACAGTTTAATTCTATCATCTATTGCATGTAATAAAACAATCTACACCACTGCTATTAATGGCGACGGAAATCTGGACAGCAGTACTCCCGAGGCCATAACTTTTAAACCGCTTATCCAAATCTAATGATAGTGTACTCCCTGGAAAACTTACGAAATTATCTACAACTTTCCTAACATAGAAAAGTCATGAATCTTGACGGAGATACACTAAAACTCCCCCGCAAGGTTCTGAAGTACATCTAATCGATCTAGGGTATCACGAATTATCCGATTCCTGCGATCAATCTACTCAACCTTGAATAAACAACAATCTAGGATCAAAGCAAGGTTGTCCAAATTGTTACCCCACGAATTTGGATGACGAACACGAATGAATCGCGAAGCCCTAATTTTCTTCTCCTCCTTCCTCTTCCTTACCTCCTTCTTCCTTGCTGATCCTTCTACCTTGCTTTGGAGGGCACCCCTGGGGTCCTATTTAAAGGCTAAGGGGCGGGGGGTCGTGGCTTGGACATGGTTGGGTTGGAAACAACCGGCATTGAATTTGATTCGGAATATACTTTGAATTCGAGTCGGTTTAACACTTTCGTTCTATGCAGTGAACCTTCCGGAGGCCATAACTTTCTCGAACGAACTCGGAATTGAGTGATTCTTTTTTCCCGTTTAGCTAACGCGGAGGACTTCAACTTTCTATTTGTGGAGGTTTTATGAAAACGTTGTCTTCGTTACCAAATTTGCCTTAGAAGTTAACTTTGTTGCGGGCCCTAATTCTCTGTGCAGCCTGCCTTACGGGTTCCATATCTCACACGCCAGAACCCCAAATTAGGCCAACGAGGGTTCTAAATTGGACTATGCAAAGAGATCTATAATTTTGTAGTTATGAGTTTTTCCATTGGGGGATTTGAGGATTCACCATTATGACAGATGCATTTGAGGATTTACCTCTTGATGTCTCACTGACATATGGGTCCTGCATTTGAGGATTTACCCCTCGATATCTCACTGACATATGGCCCCTGGACCCACATGTCAGTGAGACATCGAGGGGTAAATCCTCAAATGCACCTATTCATAGTAGTAAATTCTCAATAATTCCTTTTCCATTTGAAGCTATTTCAGTCGCGAAAATCACGTTGCAAGATGATGGACAGATTTTGTTCTGTTTCTTGGCGAGACAAATATGAAATCTCTCAATCTCCTTGTCTCTTTTGATTTCCTTTCTTTAAGAATTGTGTAGAATTATCCGGAAGCAAGAGGGCAGCAGGGAGGTGAGGCAGGGCAGGCTACGATTTGGGTTCAGACCCCTCCTCTCCTTTAATTGGGTGGCCCGGCCCTCCTCTTACCGAGTCCAAGGTGGACTCGGTTTGGGCTTGGGGCGGCAGCCCACTAACCCCACTTTCCTACTCTTTTCACCCTAATACCTTTCTATTTTCTTTTTAATTGAACGGGATATTACAGATACACTTCTCGTTATATGTTCACAAACATTTAAAATCATGTAATATACTAGAATTGGCGAAAGTATTTCTGTTGTCTCATCCAACCTGCAGTCCTTTTCTCTAAACCATACTTCCTCTTCACAAATATTCAAGCCATCAAGCTTATGTGACTTAATAATGCTGAACAGGGCGCATGTGTCGAGAAGCTTTCAGGCAAGGCAAAACTTGGAGATAGCAGAGCAACAAAGCAAATTGTTGCACTTCTGAGTGCCCCCTTGGAAAAACATGGTGATATTGTTACTTCATTAGAACTCTCGAACTATCCTCGAGTTATGGATCACCTAGATAATGCTACAACAAAAGTGATGGCTGTGGTTATAATTCAAAGCATAATGAAAAATGCAACCTGCGTATCTACTTCTGACAAGGTAATTTTTTATCTTTGTTGTTCCTACATCATGTACTTTTTCTATGTAATTTCTTATTGGGTTTTGCATTGCTATTTCTTGCAGGTTGAGGCTTTATTTGAGCTAATAAAGGGTCTTATAAAAGATATGGATGGGGCTCAAGATGATGAGGTGTAATCCTGTATTTTGTTTTAAAGCTTACTGACATGTTGGTATCTTATCTTCATGCTGCTATTGATCTTATCCTGCTAGTTGTATGGTGTAAAGGATCTCCTTATACTTTGTGGTCACCATATTTATCATCACTGTCAATATTTTAACTTGTGCTCATTCCTTTAGCTTGATGAAGATTTTAAGGAGGAACAGAATTCTGTGGCTCGTCTCATTCATATGTTGCATAGTGATAACCATGAGGAAATGTTAAAGGTACCTGCCTTAATGCATAAAGTGAATAGTTGCACAAAATTTTAGTTTTTCTCTCCATGCATTCTTTCCATTATCCATTACAATTATTGTTAGTGATATTTGCACCGTTGTTGTTGTGGTGCGGGTTGTGTGAACAGTACACATGCTACAGTACCATACCATGCTTTGCCTTGCTGCTACAGTGATCCCCCTGAATCGTGGACCATAACATTACACTCCTCGCGGCGAGATAGCTCGTCCTCGAGCTGTTAGGTGGCGGCCATGGACAGACCTTCGCATCCCCATGTTGACAAGAGTATCCGATACCAGTGTCGGTTCGCTTGAGAGCAGATCATTGACACTCCGACATATGACGCCCAAGGAAGAAGCGCCTTAGCATGTCGTGGCGTTGAAGAAGACGTCGGCGACATGGGCAACCAACATAGGGCAGCAGCTACACCCTTACTGCCATGGAGCTTGACGATGATGCGAAGGACGTGACGACGGCACTGGCCCCTCAGTCGCTGTGATCTGACGGCGATGCTGGTCCCAGGTCACAAAAGGCCGTGAGAGGTATGGTTTGTAATGCTTGAGCCGGTTGGTGTATTTGTCTGCAATGAAACTGGCATTGTACACACTTTTTAACAAGCTTTTTAGTGTCATGGAGGGCTGTTGACCAGTAGAAACCTTGGCGAAAGACTTTTTCGACCAGTATTCTGTAGGAAGCATGGGTCCCATAGATGGCTTCGTGTATTTCTTTAAGGAGATTTAATCATTCTTTCTGCGATATGCATCGCATAAGAACCCCTTGAGTATCTCATTTGTAGAGGACTTCTTCGACCAAAGTATACATGTTGGCCTTACGAGATAAACGATCAGCCTCAAGATCGTCATTGGGTACAGTATCCTTCTGATGATACTTGTAGATGGGATTCATCCAAGTATCCTTGTATTCTATGGAGTCTGTCTCAATAGGAGATGTCTCTGGTGCTTCGACCAGGGACGACTTCTGGAGTAGTTCGAAGAAGACTTCTTGTGGTATTTGTGATCGAGAAAACGCTATTCGAGCTAACTAGTCAGCGAGAAAATTATCCTTTCGAGGGATATATTGTACCTCGAAACCGAAGAAATTCTTTTCAAGCTTCCTGACTTCCGATAAGTACTGAGACATGGTCGGATTAGAGCATTGGTACTCTTTTCCGACCTGATTTATAACCAGTTGAGAGTCTCCTCTTACGAGTAGTCGTCGAATCCCGAGCGCTTTTGCTGCTTGTATGCCACCAATAAACTTCATATTTTGCCACATTGTTAGCAGCAGGAAAGTTTAATTGAATAGCATATTTTAAGGTTTTTTTTATTAGATACCAAGACCACCCTAGCCCCCATGCCACTTAGCATAAGTGACCCATCAAAGTACATTGTCCACTGATCGTGGGATTCATACTGGGGTCCCTGAATAGGTTCAGGATTCGTCCATTCGGCGATAAAGTTTGCCAAGATCTGGGATTTAATGGCCGTTCGGGACATGAAATGGAGGTCGAACTCCCCAAGTTCAACCGGCCATTTTACCATGCGCCTCACTGCTTCCCTGTTCTAGAGGACCTCTCCTAAGGGAAACTCAGACGACACAATTAACTTGTGTGTTTGGAAATAATGACTCAGTTTCCTCGAAGACATGAGGAGGACATATAGAAGCTTTTGGACTAGAGGGTAATGCTCTTTAGGCCCATGTAAAATTTCACTAACATAGTAAACTGGTCGTTGAACGTTTTCACGTTCGGCGACTAGTACTACACTTACTGCTTGTGGCGAAGCAGCTACATACATTAAGAGTGTTTCTTCTGGTTTAGGAGAAACCAAAACAGGGGCACTTGTAAAATATTTCTTGACATCCTTGGAGGCTTTGTTTGCCTCCTCTGGCCATTCGAAACTCTCGTGTTTCCTCAGAAGTTTAAAGAAAGGAAGCTCTTTTTCTCTGAATCGTGCGATGAAACTACTTAAAGCCGCCATGCATCCTGTGAGTTTATGGACTTCTTTCTTTGTAGTCGGAGGGCGCACTTGTTCAATGGCCCTTATCTTTTCAGGGTTTGCTTCGATTTCTCGTGCAGAGACAAGAAATCCAAGCAATTTTCCTGAAGAGACACCGAACACACACTTCTTAGGATTGAGCTTGAACTGGTGTTTTCTGAGGTTGCTGAATGTTTTCTGCAGGTCAGAAATATGATTAAGACGTATGCTTTTTATGACCAGATCATCAACATAGGCATCTAAGTTTTAGCCAAGTTGAGAAAGGAATGTCTTTTGCATCAAGCGTTAGAAGGAAGCACCAGTATTTTTTAATCATATGGCATTTTGACGTAGCAAAATATTCCAAATGGTGTAATAACTAATAAATGTGGTTTTTTCTTCATCATATAAACACATACTTATCTGAGGATAACCAGAATATGCATCTAATATGCATGTAGGAAACTTAATATTTCACAACCAGCAGTGGAATCAACTAACTGATCGATACGAGGAAGGGGAAAATCATTCCTTTGGAAAAGCTTTATTTAGATCAATAAAGTCTACACACATACGCATTTGCCATTAGACTTCCTAACCATTACAGGGTTAGCCAACCACTCCGGGTGGTCGACCTCTTTTATGAACCCTGCCTTGAGTAACTTGTCCAATTCTGATATGATAGCATCTCGTCGATCAAGTGCAAATCTTTGTAAATTTTGTTTTACGGGCTTCTTGTCAGGCCGTAGAGCTAGCCTGTGCTCGATCACCTCCTTGGGGACTCCGAACATGTGGGATGCTTGTCATTCGAAGACATCTGCGTTTGCTCAAAGAAAGGTGACAAGTGCGTCTTCCTATGCGGGGTCGAGAGCAACCCCGATGCGAACGGTCTTTGAAGGCTCCTCTGTATTCAGTGCAACTTCTTTGACTTAGTCATTCGGCTTTGGGGCAACTTTAGACTTCGACTGTTTGGTCGAAGGTTGCACTTTGCTTGCTTCTCGAGTTGGTATTTGACCAACCATCTCAAGGGATTTGCGGTCGCATGTAAACGTCATCTTTTTATAACAGCGTACTGTGATTACTCCTTTGGGACCTGACATCTTAAGACATTGATAACCTTAATAAGCAGTCATTAGGAATCGTGCCAGAGTCGGTCGACAAGAATAGCATTATATGCCATGTGGAAATCAACCACATCAAAAGAAATTTTCTCCATCCTGAAATTGTTTGGTGACCCAAACGTAACAAGAAGGGAAACTTGACTAATAAGCTTAGCGAAGACCTTAGTACGATCCCATGAAATGAGTATCGTACATGCTTAATCTTTGTCCTTGGAACTTGCATCTCGTCCAGGGCACTCGTAAAGAGTATGTTTAATGAACTTCCACCATCAGCTAACACGTGATTGACTCAATAGTTGTTGATGGTAGGCTCGACCATGATCGGAAAACGACCAGGTCGAGTAGAAGGAATCGGACAGTCACCTTTCTCAAAAGAGATGGTGATTTTCGACCACTTTGGTACTTTATTGACAAGAGGAGGGTCGATGGAATTAACCTCGTGTTCGACAACTTTGAGCCGTCGTTTCGACTCGTATACTGAAGATCCTCCATAGATGTGATCGATGGTGTGTTCTAGATCTTGAAATGGTATCTCCTCATCGTCATCCGACTGTTTTTGACCACTCGTTTGCCCTACCTCTTCAAGTGTAGGAAGCAGTCCTTTGCCGGAGTAATAATCCTCGAGTTTCCATTGAAAAGCTCGGTAGTTGCGAAGGTCGTGTCCTTTTTTTGTGGAAAGGATGATGGATAAGTCTCTGTGTTGGCTTTTGCCGCCTTCAAGGACAACATCCTTGACTGGCGGTTAGCATCTCTTTTGGACAGAGCATCTTGGACTAGCTTTAGGACTAGCTTTAGAGGACACAGCATCTAGGACACAGCATCTAGGACACAGCATCTAGGACAGAGCATCTTAGACTAGCATATGCTTGGCATATGCTTGGCTGATTAGCCCTATAAATATGTATCCCCAACCCCTCAGGTTGGCATGGCATTGTGAAGAGAAATATACAAGAAAAATTGCCCCATCTCCAAGTGTCATCCTCTCCATGAGAGTAAGGATCTTGCTATCACCAAGAGCAAGAGTCCAGCGTGTAACAAGTGGTATCAGAGCTTGTGTATCCTGTAGCTGAGCATCTCTGCTCATCTCCTTCTCGCCTCGCAGCAGCCCGGTGTGCAGCGGCGGCTCGGTTGTCCACGCCACTCCTCTCGGAGACGGCGGCTCGTCGGCAGCCCTCTCTCCACGCAACACCCCGATGGCGCGCCATGTCCGCAGGCGATCTCGCCTTCGGTCGCCTCGAGCACGCGGCGTCGTGACGGCCGAGCTTCGCCGCGCAGCGCATGGCGAGCGGCGGCAGAGAGCGCAGCAGCGCAGCAAAGCGTCGGCCGGGCAGCGCGGAGCCGGGCAGCAGCGGGCGGAGGGCGGAAGCGGCGGCGGCGATGCAGCGCGTGCGGCGCGGCGCAGCAGGTCAAGTTCTGCGCGCGCAGCGGCGGCTCCATCTCTGGCGATGACGCGCGGCCGACGCGACCTTGAGCGGCGGAGAGGAGGCGGCGCGAGCGCGCAGCGCGCGGGCGGCCGCGCGCCACGAGCTTGGCGGCAATCGAGACGGCGCGATCGCGCGATGGCGCTCTGGAGGAGGCGCGCGCGGTGGCGCTCTGGAGGAGGCGCGCGGCGGTGGCGCCCGGAAGAGCGCGCGCGCGACAACGGCGCAGACGGGTCGATAGAGCGCGGCCTTCACAAGCGGCGTGGCTCTCTCCCGGACCGTGCACGTGGTTACCATGGGTTCGGTGTCGTTGTCGGGACGCCGCCCGGCGGTGGGTGGCCTACCCTCACCAAGGCCAACTACGTCGAGTGGGCGCGGTGATGAAGTGAGCTCGGTGCGGCACATGTGGGAGGCGGTCCGGTGCGGCGGCGTCGACTACGACCGAGATCGGCGGCGCTGGATGCCCTCATCGCTGCGATCCCCGCCCGAGATGCGATTCGCTCTCCAACAAGCGACTACCAAGGAGGCTTGGGGCGCCATCGCCGCGGCGCGCCGGCGGCGACCGCGCCGCAAGTCCACACCGCAGCGACGCCGCGCGGAGTGGGAGACCACGGCCTTCAAGCGGTGAGGACGTTGATGACTTTGCTCTCGTCTCAACACTCTGCTGCGAAGTTGGTAAAGTTCGGCGACGACACCTACGGCGAGAGAGAGCGCCGAGAAGCTCTTCATTGCGTCCCAGAAGTACAAGCGGATGGCTCGGTCGATCCGGTCTCTGCTGGACCTCTCCACGATGTCGATCGAGGAGGCGATAGGTCGCCTCAAGGTCGTCCAACGATGATGAGCCACGATCTCTCTCGGGACCCATCACCATTGGCGGAAGCTCCTCCTCGCTCGGGAGGAGTGGGCTGCCGGCCAGGTGACGAGGAAGAAGGGAGCCTTCTTCCACGACGACGCGGCGCATGCGTGATAAGCGCGGCAAGCGCGCAAAGACGCCGAGCATGGGCGCGAGGACGTCTTGAGGTGATGACCGTGGGCGCCCGGCGGCGCGCCGGCAAACAAGAGCCGCACGAGGCGACTCTTACTACAATGCGCGCAAGCTCGGTCACCGGGCCAAGGATTGTCGGCGACCACGGCGCGCCGGGCCCACGTCGCGCGAGGAGGAGGAGGAGCATCCGGCTCGTTCATTGCTCGGCGAGCATCGAACTACCTCGGCACCGCCGCGGCGGCTCTCTCCACCTTGACGAGCCAAAAGCACACGCCCTCCTCGGCGAAAGTTCCGGCAACAGCAAGACCGACGGGTGGTGCCTCGACACCGACGACACCCACCACATGATCGGGCAGCGGGAGTTCTTCTCCGAGCGTGACTCAGGCGTTCGAGGCTCTGTGAAGTTTGGGGACACCTCCGGCGTTGAAATCAAGGACGACGCTCTGCTCTAGGATCGGGATGGCTCAGATTCCTCCAAGGAGACACACAAGACTTAGGGGGAGATTGATGGATAAGTCTCTGTGTTGGCTTTGCCGCCTTCAAGGACAAAGATCCTTGGTCAGCGGTTAGCATCTCTTTGGATGAGCATCTTGGACTAGCTTTAGGACTAGCTTTAGAGGACAGAGCATCTAGGACAGAGCATCTAGGACACAACATCTAGGACAGAGCATCTAGGACAGAGCATCTAGGACAGAGCATCTTAGACTAGCATATGCTTGGCATATGCTTGGCTGATTAGCCCTATAAATATGTATCCCCAACCCCTCAGGTTGGCATGGCATTGTGAAGAGAAATATACAAGAAAAATTGCCCCATCTCCAAGTGTCATCCTCTCCATGAGAGTAAGGATCTTGCTATCACCTCAAGCAAGAGTCCAGCGACTAACAAAGGACACCACCTAGACTTGTCGTTCTTTCGTTCGGCACGTTTACTTTTGCTCCGATCGGGGTATGGTTTGGAACTCCGAGGCTCCTTGTCACTCACGGCTAAGACCTCCTTAGAGCTTTTGACTTGAGGTTTTTGGCCTTTAGTCTTGCTCTTGGATTTCCCAGCCTTTTTATCTTTCTTCTTGCTACCTTCGCTCGCTCCTCGAGTGTCCTTATCGTCACGATCAATCGTGCGATTGCCCTCGACCGCTTTTGCAGCAGTTGCATAACGGTCGGCCATTTCAAAGAGTTCAGCGACGGTAACCGGGGGATTTAGAGCGATATCCTCTATGATCCTTCGATTGCTGACATCCTGCTTGAATGCTCTGATTACAGAAGAGTCAGAAACTTCAGGAATTAAGTTGCGAACCTGACTGAAACGCCTGATAAATTGACGAAAGGTCTTGTGAGAATCATGCTGCATTCTGTGCAGGTCATCCTCCTTTCCTAGGCGGTTGTAAGTGTCCTGGAAATTGGTTAGTAGTAGGTTGCAGAGGTGCTGCCATGAATAGATCGACTCTTGTGGCTGATTTAATAGCCATGACCGAGCAGATCCTTTGAGCACAGTAGGGAGGTAATTGGACATGCTCCTCCTGCTGCTGCTCGAACAACGGTGGTATAGATTTGAAGAAACTCGATGGGATTTTGTGACCCATCAAATTTCTCCATGTTCACTGGTCAGAACCGGCCGGCCAGTGAACTGCTCGAAGGTTAGGCGAAAATGCCCGACATCCGGTAATAATATCATAACGCCTTCTTTGCGGGAAATAAGAGTTAACATGATATGGGGTCGCCCGATCTTCTCGACGTAGGATCAAGATACTCACGTGTAGCCTCTCAAATCGTAGTGATCCTCCGTTGCCAATGTAAGAACGAACACTCTTTAATTCGCAAGAACACACGCGCCGAACTTCACGACCACCAGGCGAAGCCCTATCGTGCTCCTAAATCCCAGCGGAAAGGTTGAACGTTCTTGATTAGCAAAACTCTCCCAAATTTTCCCACGATGGTTCGGCCATCGAGAGAACAAAGAACATAATCAATCTATTATCAAAAATATGTGTTCCCCTTTACAACTGGAGGCGGCGGCTACTTAAACGCCCACCCAATCCTCACGCACGTACGCAATGGGCCTTGGGCCGGCTTTGAGTAATACTTTGATTTCCTAATTTTTGTTGGTTCGGTAATCCAAGTGTGGTTCGGACTCCACATGAGGCAAACGTGATTACAAACGTGCACAAAGCCATGTTGGCTGCCAAAGACCGAAGCACATGGTTGACCAAAATATTGACTTCCTTTGCATGTGCATGCATGCATGAGATTCACCAAGTGGTTGCTGCATACGTGAAGTCACTTTACATGTGCATGCATGCGTGGGATTTTCCTTGGTTGCATGGCCTTCTACCAGCTGCATGGCTTTGGAATTCTTCTTCCTTGCCACATGAACCAGCCAAATGAATGTCTTCTTGCTTGCTAGTCTGGTGCGCCTCTAGTGTTTTGGTTCCGGTTCCTTCCTCTTCATATCTAAGTATGCATAAAACACTAGAATTAGGTAGTAGCCAATTCTTATTAAAATTATGCTCGTTAAAGAATAAGTTCACCTGTTGTTGTAGTTCGTTTGCTCGCGCTCTTGTCATGGGACCTTTAGGTATATCATGAATACTTGGAGTAGGGATGTCCTCATCATAACATTACCAGGCGATCGTACTCGACGATACCCAGTGGTAAGTAGGCCTGATCTATCATAGATTTTAGCCCTACGAGGGTAATACTCCTCTTGCTCCATCTGCTGGTGCAAATTTCTTGGAAGAAGTGGTGGACGACTACCTCCTCTAGGAGTTTGCAGATCACCAGTTGTTCATGGGACTCTTCTCTGACTAGGGTCGTGGTCGGGAGATCAACCATATCTGTTGTCTTGTCGTTCTCCACAAGGAGAATCATCTGAGCGACTGGCGTTCGATGGAGTTGTCCCGGTATGACTACTAGCACGGTGTTGTTGAGTCCACTCGAGCCTGACCATCGTGTCCCGAAGTCTTTGCGCGATGTCTTGAGCAAAGAGGTTGTACCCTGGCGCTTGTCCAAGCTCTTGAGTCGGGTTTTCGATCAGGTCATTGATTTGTTGAAGTTCTTGAGCTTCCTCTTACTGGTATTGGATGCGCCCAGGTAAGGACCTCTGGGTAGCAATTTTTCTTCTCCGAATGGTTTCAGGATCATCGACGTCTGAGTCAGCCAGAGCGTGCCTCAGTGGAAATCGATCATTTCTAGGATTTCGGCCACACTCATAAATGTGGAGCTCCTGTTCATCACCGGAGGCATTCTCGCCATCACCACGAGAGCCCAAAGTGAGTGCGATGGGAAGCAACCCCAGCCCTGCCTCTTGGAGAGAGATTAGGATCTGAGGGGAGGACAAAGACCTCCTGGGTGCTATTATTCCCACTTGCGTCTGAGTCCTCCTGACTCGAGTAGTCGAAAGACAACGCCTCGTGACTTGGAGCAATCCCCTCCAGGAAGGGAAATTCTGGGTTATTACTGTCTCCGACTGAAGGTGAACCCTGCGGGGTTATATGATCGAATCCGCTGGTGAAGCGACCTCAACAATGCACCTCGTGGGGGTAACAGAAGGGTGACGGTTATCAGGTGTTAATTGAGTCCCGGAATCATGGATTCCAGGACTTGCTGTGCTAGATCGGACAGCCTCAAACAAACATGAACTTTTGGAGGGGGAACCCTCGCTGTGCTCCACACTCGCCGTGGCGCGATCCTGACCCTGGTCAGATGGACCCTTGCCCTTTAAGGAGTTTGGTTCCTCATCTGGGTGTAATATCGTGCGGGAGAGAGCTCCTTCATCAACCTTTTCTGTGGCGTGGTCTCCTGGGTCTGGTGAAAGATCCCTGGAAATGACGTTGTCATCGGACGAAATGATGCTCTACTCATACTCGTAGCAGGCATCCATGTCAAATTCTGCATAGTCTACCAAATCGAACCAATTCTCCTTATTCCACTCTCCTGCCACGAAAGCATCAGAGTTGAAAAATGAACACAATTTGTCAAATAGGAAAGGAAAAATCGGAAGTATCCCCACGGACGGCGCCAACTATCGATGGTTTAGTATCGATCATATGAATGAATGCCGGGGGCTCTCCTGGAGCGAAACCAGACAGAAAGGGACACGGGAATTTTATACAGGTTCAGGCCTTCTCCTGAGAGAATAATAACTCTACTCATGTGTTTGTTGTATTGATTGTGTTTACAGAAGAGAAGTCACCAAAAGCTAAGACTAATGACTCCTATCTCTTTCGTTGCTTGATCGCCTCCTTCCTTTGTCCACCGACTTTACTCCTTGTATAACGCACGAAGGGGTAGCAGTTGTCTACGTCAAGAGGCACCTTGTCGTTTGATGCAATGCGCACATTTAAGGGTAGTTATTATCAGAGACGTATTCTCTCACGTCACCTTGCAGTTATGTCAAAGACAGATGCTTAATACGTGCAGTTATCTCAAGAATAATGGCACATATTAACTATTGTGTGTATTAAACACAGCGCACAAATGTCCCTAGTCGATTGGGCCCACATGTCTATAGGTTTTATCGAGCATAGGGTAGTCGTAGATGATATGGTCATAGTAAGACTTACAATCATGAGGTAATCGTAGTAGGACCTACCATTAATAGGTGGTCGTAGAAAAACTTACGACCATATAGGATGATTGGTAGTAGAACTTACAATCAATAGGTGGTTATAGAAGAACCTACGACCATATAAAGTGATTGTAGTAGAGCTTACAATCAATAGGTGGTCGTAGAAGAACTTACGATCATATAGTGTAGTCGTAAAATAGCTTATGACCACTATATGTGTATGATCTCTTTTATTGTTAATATTGAGAGGTACCTTTGAAAGTTATATAAAATACATTATTATCTATAAACGTTATAGATAAATAACTTAATTAATTGAGGATTTTTATATCCTCATCTGCCTCGGATCATAGACCATAACAGTTGTGCACCCATGATTTTGGTGATGTAACATACACAGTACCAAGTTTGATCTTGCGCTCCACTCAGGAGTTGTAAGATCAAAGTAGAATACGGCTTAATTGTCAATGTGTTATGCAAATAAAGAACATCGTAGGTATTTGACAACTGCTTATGTAAAATGATATCTCATGAATTGTTAAATCATTAGGACAAATCATGTTAGTGCTTGGTTCCAAAATGAATTACTGTCATTTTCTTTGCCATGCAAAGTCGATGGTTTCACCTATTGCATGTTATCTATGTCTGGTCATACATTTGTGATGTTTACTAGCATTTATTTGCACCAGACTGTGAGTTACCAGTTGACCTATTTGAAACTCTAATAGCAATAGTTCTGTATATCTTTCAGATTTTATGCACTGTTCAGAAGCATATACTTCAGGGAGGTCCTAAACGTCTACCCTTCATTGTGCCTGCATTAATATTCTCAGCTCTGAAGGTTTGTCTTGGGACTATATTTAAGCAAGCATCATGATTATTTTATGCACATTTTTTGTTTTCACCCAAAAAAAATACTTACCCAGTTTGTCAATAATTCTATCTCAAAATTGTGGAAGTCTCAATGGCATGAGCTTGTGTATGTTAATCTCTAACCAGATAAGTTTTTGCCCATTGTTTTCACAAATACGGCCCAATTAACCTAGATGAAGCAAGTGAACCTAACGAGCATATGCACTTGTCTGGATGTGCTCCAATCTGTCAAGACCTTCTAAACCAATGCAAGACACTTGGCCTGGTTCCTACTTGGGTCCAAAATCAACACTGACCTTGCCAGGTCAGGCATACATCCTAGTTGAGACAAACCTTAAACAGACAACTAATTTCATCAAACTGTGGGCTTAGTGTTGATAAATGCCCTTATTTTATTTTTATCTCTCAGTTATTTTCAATTCAGTTGCAACACACTATTTTATTGCCTGGTCTGCAGTTCTCCAGACGCTTACAAGGTCAAGATAGAGATGTCATTGGGGAGGAGGTTCCTGCAACTCCTAGAAAAATATTTCAAATATCATATCAGGTTCACTTTCATTATTCTTTAGTATATTCTTAATATTTTAGATCTTAACAACATGCTCTATAGTGTGGTAAAAATTGAAATGTGGGTGCATGTTCTTTTAAAATATGCAAGAATTGCTTCCATATTTTTACTTTGGGAGGATTGACACCACTCACACCAGCACTGCACAAGCTCTTTTGCAGCTTCTAGCCTTGCATTCTTGTGTTTTTTTCCTCTCTTAGTCCCATGTCTCTGACATAATCATTTATAAAAAATACCAATCACTAGGTTGGAGAAAACTTGAAACATGACTATATCAGAGACTCAGATTTCAGAGTCCTATCTTCGTATGTACATCATGTTCATCAAAATAGCAATACCCTGGCCTCTATGTCAGCTTGATCATAGCATGACATCCACTTCACTGCAGAGATGACTTGTGCAGTTTAAATCCATGTGTTTTATGATAAACAACACATTTGCTCTAAGTTGCATGTGTTAACAATGGATCATAGCCGGTAGCCATGGTCCTGTGATGCGGTGATGGTTGGGACTTGAGTAAGGGTCCATGTGAAGGAGAGTTGGTAAAGAAGATAACATTGATGTAACACATTTTTGTGATTAATGGCATGTCTTAGCTTGCATATGTAAAGATAATCCCTTTTCTTCTTTCCATTTGCTGCACACTCACCAGTGCTCATATCATTCCAGACTATAGAAGCACTGTCAGTTCCTTCTCCAGAATTGGCACTGAGATTGTACCTGCAATGTGCGGAGGTATCACTAATTCACTATATCTGCTGGTCAATTCCTTGTCTCAATCCTGCTTATCTGTAACTAGATTTTGTGCTGCAGGCTGCCAATGATTGTGATTTGGAACCTGTTGCTTACGAGTTCTTTACCCAAGCGTTCATCTTATATGAAGAGGAGATTGTGGTATGATTACTGGAGCTCCCTCCCTTCCTTCTCTACTACAGTACTACTTAGATGAGCTGTGTTATAAATTATAAATGCCATGTGCTTTCATTCTGTTAGGATTTAAAGCACTGGGAATGTTTTTGTATATTTCTTCCCCTTTTTTTCTCCTGATAATGGTCATGTACTCATGTCCTCTCAAACAGGATTCAAAAGCTCAAATTACTGCGCTCCATCTCATAATTGGAACACTCCAGCGCATGAGCACATTTGGGGTTGAAAATAGAGACACGCTCACTCATAAGACAACAGGGGTAATTTTTTTTATTTTTGCATTTTGTTGACTCATAGGCTCTTGTGATAGTAATCATCCTGTTTTCTTGTTCTAGTATGTCATGCTAGCCTTTCCGGCACAGTGAAAATTCTTTTTCCTGTGTTTGCAGTACTCAGCGAAACTTTTAAAGAAGCCTGATCAATGCAGAGCAGTATATGCATGTGCACACCTTTTCTGGAATGATGACCAGGATGGAGTAGTGGATGGTAAAAGGTATAATAATTCTTTTGTAAGATCTACTAGGTGTAACGGTTACTTGGTAATGTTTCTAAAAAATAGCATTTGAATATTCAGAAATATGTCACCGCCAGCTGAACTTACTATTTCCTGAATTTCTGTTGCGCTCTTTGCTTTTTCTTCTCTTGTTAAACACTAAATACGATGATGATTCTGGAAGTACCGATTAAGAGCTTAAGTTGAGCACGGCTTGCATTAGTGGAATGCTGGTTCTGGGACCACGTGCTAGAATTTACCTGACTTTGGCATAAGGTACTAAACCCCTAATCAACTTCTGTTCAGGCCCCTACATTGTTTGAAGCGTGCACTGAGAATTGCTAATGCGGCCCAACAGATGGCTAATGTAACAAGGGGAAATAATGGATCTGCCATCCTCTTCATTGAAATTTTGAACAAGTAAACTTCTCTACTGACACTGTTACCTTTTCTGGTAGAAATACGAATCCATCTATTTTTACCCTTGTTTGTTTGTCAGGTACTTGTACTTCTTCGAGAAAGGAATTCCAGATATCACAAAAACTGTTATCCAAGATTTGATCGAACTGATCAAGACCGAGAACCAAAGTGACAGCAACACATCCGATCCATCCGCAGAGGCCTACTTTGCAAGCACTTTACGATACATCGAATTCCAGAGGCAGAAAGGTGGAAGCATAGGCGAAAAGTACGGGCAAATAAAAACCGACTGATTGTTCCAGGCAAGCGGGACAGCTTTCCATTTCCTCAAGGAACCCGAATCTTTTTCGTCAGAAATCCCATGTGGAATATAAGGTGTATATTTTTCAGCTGACTCCATCAGGAAAGGTGTTCATATGGGTTGTGAATTTGGTGATTCCAGGCCCGAAGTTTCATCGGGCATTGATCCGGAGCTCGTTTTGCGGTGGTTTAATTGTAGTTGTGTTAGTCAAGCAGTAATTAGCTTTGCTCCCTGAGAAGCCTGTACAGGACAAGTTGTTCGCTGGATCACCATTGTTGTATTCTTCTTGGTAGAGCCACAGCACATCGAGTCTTAGTTTTCACAACCGGAAGTACATAGCTGCATCCTCGATTTATCTGACACTGGACATTCGTTGGTCTGTTCATAATGGTGAAATGCTCTGCACTCTACCCAGTTCGAAATCAACAGATCGATAATAGTTACCGTCATGGACTCGTGGTCTACGAGACTGTTGTCTCTGAGGAGCATTGCCCACCCTCTCTGATGCTGCCTTGCAGTTGATAGCGGCAATTCGTACGCTTTGTTGAGGATGCATCATTTCAGGTGATGGCCCCATGTTTGTATGTAATGTCAGTGAGGACCAGGGGATGATCCAGCATTCAAGGGTTTTGGTTAAGTGACCCTAATGCTATTCATCTTAATCTATGAAGAAATTAATGCTTATGATGATATTACAAAGTATTATTATTAATTCATGTCTGTAACGACTCGACTCTAATGTGCATATGGTGACCCTAATGATTTATTTTTCTGGATCCGAAACCAGGACACTGATACACCGTACGCGGTTCGTGCTACACCAGTGCAACCCTCTTTTGCTGGGAATTCTTGACGTACAGAAAGGACATGGTAGTCCAGCCGGGCCCACTCGGCGGTGGGCAGGGAGTGTGCTAGATCGTGCCACTGTGTCGAGCAGTTTGTGGATTGATACCTGTCCGTACGGGGCACTGCGGGTGCTGAGATTTTTGTCGGGAAAATCTCTGTTTGGCGAATACGATATCTCATCCGATCACGTCCTCGTTTCTCCCTGGCCGTCTTCTAGTCTCGCACCATTGCGATTAAACGCTGAAAGCTGCACGTCGAGGACGGCAAGAACCACAGCTGAAGATCGCATCTGGATTCTGGGCACAACTACCAAACAGTGCATCAAAAAAAAAATCTCGTGTGGATTAATCAGTGCCCAATCGCTTTCTCCAAAGCGCAATTGTTTTCTCGAGAGGTAGATATTTGAGCGATTTTTAATTAATCTCCTCGACTCAGTGCCCCACGAGGGCCTTGCCTGCTTATTTGAAGGAGTACTACTCTAGTTAAAGATGCAGATTTTTCTTATATGCTACTTCCTCGTATCACGAAAGAATATTGTTTTGGGCATCGATACGATCCTCAAAACACAACTTTAACTATTAATTTGTATCGTAATATATTTATAAAACCTAATAAAATTACACTTTTATGAAAGTCATTTTCGATATATATATATATACCATTTAAATCGCATGATGATACCTTTTTATTTATTTGAATATACTCCAATAATAATTATAATATACTCTAAAGTGAGTTCTATAAAAAAATCGCTAAAGTCCACTTTTTATAGTAAAATTTGTGTCTATACTTCTTTTATATATGAAAAAGAGTATATAGCAAAAATAAAGGACTCCGATGAAATTTTTTCGAACAAATCGTATTGAAGTATCTTATAATTGATATTTAAGTATATTGAAAGTGATAAAGAAGTATAATATATTCGTTTAAGTGATATATCCGAAGTAGGAGTACGTCATATATATATATATATATATCCCATTTTTATGTGTTTAATCCAAATATTATATATATATATATATATATATATATATATATCCCATTTTTATGTGTTTAATCCAAATATTAACTTTTGTTGCCGAAGAGACAAAAAGGTTGGTATGACACGTAATTAATGGAATAACGGCTATCTATTTATGCTGATGGAAATATCAACGCTTGATTAAATAGACTCCATTGGAATCCAATGCGAGCTGCGACGTGGACATCACACGCCTATGGTCCGTTCCACCCTGACGGGGCTTGGCTTGGATCCTTTGTTTTATGATGTTAACATTGCAATGAAATGTTTTTACCCTGCAATTGTCGGACCCCAAATTTGAAACTTGGGACCCACTGTATATAGTTATGTATAGTAAAGAAACCATAAATATACCTAACGGCTTTTGACTCGCAAACTGATCGAATAGGCCAGATATCTTCAGAAAACAGTAGCGGAAGAATAATCAAAGCACAACGTGTGGAACCCTCACGATATGCCCACCAGCAATCGACTGTAGGCTCGCGATCTAGTTCTTGACCTTCCAGATCTTCGGTCTTGATCAACACCTGAAATCATTCCCGAGGCAGGCCTACAACCAGGTCTTGGCCGAAGGTCGTAGTCGTGCAGTGCAGGGATCGCCAGTTGGAGTCTTACGACCAGGTGCCACCATGCTGCGCGAAAGGGGACGGTTCGAGTAGTACTCGGTGTGAACAGTCCTCGGTATGAACAGTCCTCGTGGTGAACAGTACTCGGTGTGAACAGTCTTCGTACTCGTCCCAGCAGTCTTCTTTTGTGCTTACTGATTAAAAAATATAAATAGCGAGCATGAGTACACAACCGTACTCGCGAGCCAACACACAATGCATTTATCATAGATGCAAGGTTGGTCAAGGAAATTTTAGAGTTCTTTTATTTGTCTAAAGCCATGTTTGAATTAGTTTAAGTAGTAATCATTCTGAGACTTAGCATTTTAAACAACAGGTTTTATAAACTGAGTTCTTGTTGAAATGTACTAGTGGAGGTCCAACCTCCTATTCCATTTAGTGGCACCAACCACTCAATGCTCAGGCTATCCCGTAATTACCACTGGTCCCAGACTAGGCTTTTCCAAATCCTTAGGGCCCCGCTCCATCTTTCCATTGCCATCCACAAATCGGTTTTTATAAAAAGGAAAGTTATATCCAGCAAGTTCTCAGGACCGCTCTTGACCGTGAGCACGACTATCTAGATAGTTTTCTTACTCTGCAGAGTTTGTGCACTTTCCTCATAAGAGATAAATCAACTTATACTGCTCCGACACACTTCCGTAAGTGTGTGGCTAATGTTGATTATCACAAGGCCTTTATAATGCTCAACCTCTTTGTAACTTTGCACCGGTAGGTATCACCCCCTTCGGTCTCTCCAGCTTGTCCTCGGGAGGTCTCCCTTTAGCGTCGTGCGGTTCTCGTGGCTTTGTTCTCTCTCGACTACCCACCCGCATCCACCAACGTTGAAGCCACGCTGAGGCGAACAAATTAGTTGGTCAGATCGTAGGTGTTATCGACTTGTAGCTGCACTGTTTTACATGAGAGGTCATCACAGGATTCGGTCCTTAATTGACTCGGGCGGTACATCCACATACCCACATTCTCTCGTGCCCCACGCACTATCCACTCTTTCCAGCCGCCCAAGTCGAAAACAGTTTTTCAGGTTTTATTTGTTTAAAGAATAACCATTTAGTCCAACATACCAGCTAGGCTCCTAGCCTCGACTGCCCAAATCCAGTTTTTATGTTTTGAGTGAGTGTTGTCGGGCAATTTAATGCCTGGATGACAATGTATCTAAACAAGGCTAAGCATGATACTTAGATACAGACTTATTAACTAGTTTGTAATCCATTAAGTCTAGGGTGATAAAGGATAGTGTCCAAGTTCAAGGATTGGAAGTTTGTACACAATTATGGTTAAGGCATTAGCTACGACTAGATCAAATATAGTAGCATAAATCATAGCAATGCAATTTCATAATTTAAAGCAACATAATTTGCAAAGAGTAGATGCAATATGATCAAAGTGTTGACTCTCCTTGCTCAATATTTTGATAACGCTCTACATCCTGATATTCGCCCTTCTCGATATCCTGGTAATAATCTCGCTTAACGTACTGATAATCATCATGTTCAATAGCCTAACCATCTTGATCTTCTTGGGATTATGGTCCCATCACAGCGTCAGAGTCTAACTACGCAGACTACGATTAAATCCAAGAGCGACTGAAAACAACAAAATGAAATTTAATAAGTCCAAATACATACAAATACATGAAACACTCCAAATGAATGTAAACATATCTAACGGCAACTCGACAGAACGACTAGGCCATATCCTTCAATATGGCGTGGAAGACTCCCTGATTGACCAGGCCTACACGTGTGCAAGCCTTATCGACTAGGGACTGGTCGTAGAAGGACTTACGACTAAAGGATGGTCGTAGAGGGTAGAGGTGAAAATGGATTGGATAGTTTCTAACCAATCTAGACAAAAAAAAACGGATTCGGATTGTCTCGGATTGGATTTTTCTCAGATAATTTTCGGACCGAAAACGGAAACGGATACGGTAGGCATGCTATCCGGTAGATACGAATATGGATTATCCGGATAAGAAGAAGTCTAGATATCCGAATTTCGACCCAAAAACAAATGAGATTTTAATTGATTTACGAATTTCAGAAAATGCAACAAATCAAATAGTCTTTTAGAAAATAGCAAATAGAGTTAAAAAAATTCTAGAAAAAAACACAGAAATTCCTTGAATTATTTTTAACTTAATAAAATTAATTCCAACTTAAAGTTGGTTTTTATTTTTTGTATATAAATTATTTTTAATTTTTGAAAAATAGGAAAACCCTTTTTAAAATCCAGAAAATAAATTAAAATTTCCTTTTTCACTTTAAATCCAATAAAATCCCAAAAAACTCAATAAATTTTATTTTTGACATAAAAAACTAGGAAATTAAATAATTGTCTTTATTTTATTATTTTTCTTTTTAGCCAATAAAACTCTTTTAAATATCAGAAAATCATATAAAATAGTAAATTTATTAATATTATTTTTGGTAACATACTTTGGGATGTTACAACCATTTGTGTATAGATTAAGCATCTAGCATGATCGATGTTAGTGTGAACTAAGTTTTATGTATATAATGTGAACTAAGTGTGAATGCGTGATGGCTTGTGACTTTGTAAGTTATGACTTATGAGCTAAATATGATAAACTAAATGTTATGTCTGTGATGAACTAGTTAATGCAGCTTGCTAGTGCCAATGTTATGTGTGATTGCTAAAAATATGAACAATTCATGAATGTTTGCATCAAATAAACTAGTTATATATTTTCGTTAATTTCTGGCATACAATTTAAGGGGTTTTCATGTTCCAAAAAATATTTGTGGTCATATTCGTTTCACTCCGTATTCATATTTGATATTATTCGTATCTGTATTCACATCTGGGGTCACTACTATAAAATAGGCTATAGTAGACACCCCATCACAGACGGGTTCATTTGAAACCGTCTGTGTTGGGTCTGTTGGGACGCGGCATTTGTACTGCCGTCCTATCACAGACAGTTCTTATTAGTAACCATCTGTGATAGGCATATATCACAGACGGTCCATTAATAGAACCGTCTGTGAAATATCACAGACGGTTCTATTAATAAACCGTCTGTGATAATCATCTGTATCACAGATGGTTTATAAATAGAACCGTATGTGAAATATCACGGACGGTTCTCTTTAAAAACCGTCGGTGATATGGGAGATAATCACAGACGGTTTTGGAATAGAACCGTATGTGCAATATCACGGACGGTTCTATTTAAAAACCGTCTGTGATATTTGTGTATCACAGACAGTTCATATTTTGAATCGTCTGTGATATCCTCGCGCTATAAATACCTGGAGTACCCCCTGCCCATTCCCATTTGAGCCGCCACCCAGATAAAAACACACTGCGCCACCGACAGAGAGAGAGGGGAGGAGAAGGAGAGGAGAAAGGGAGGGAGAAGGAGAGAAATCTCAAGAGATTTGGTATTTTCGTCGTGAGCTCCGAGGGTAATAATCTATAACCCTTTAGAGCATCTGCAATTTACGTGCTTAATTAGTCGGTTCAAATGGCTAGATTTGATGCTAGGAACCGATTCCACACGTGGAAGCTGCCTATTCCGAAGCAAAACTCTAGGAATCGATGCAAACTTTTGCATTTGGATGCAAGGGAATAGAATAATATTTTTCATTGGATGGTTGGCATATGCATTAAAGTTCTGTGAGGGGGAAGGAAATGGAGAGAGAGAGCGGTTTAGAGAGATTTTATTAATCTAATTTGACACTATATATTTTGTTACATGTGTAGCGTAGATGGACCGAAACTGGATGTATGGTATGAACCGTGTGAGTCAAGAGTACATTAATTGCGTGGTTGCTTTTAGAAGAGCCGCCGAGCAGGATATATTGAAGAAGGGGATAAAATTTATGTACTGTCCATGCATTGATTGCGGTAATCTGAAGATGTTTAACAACCCGGTGCAGATAGAAGCACACTTGATTCGAAGGGGTTTCAAAAAAGGGTATACATGTTGGACCAGTCACGGTGAAGAGCAGATTACACAGGAAGTTAGTAATAACGACATCGCCGAGGAAGTCAACGATATGCCGGATGTAGACTGTGCTTTTGATGAGGATAGGTCATAAGATGACAATCTGGATCAGATGCTACGCGATGTAGAAGAGAACTACAGTGAGAGAGAGTTTTGTAAATTCGAGCGCTTAATGGAGGACTTGGTGAGACCTTTGTTCCCTAGCTGCAAGCCGGAATACACAAGGTTGTCAACCGTGATTGAACTGCTTAAATTAAAGGCAAGCAATGGTTGGTCCGATAAGAGTTTCACGGCGTTGTTAGGTCTCCTAGCGAACATTCTTCCGGAGGGAAACGTGTTTCCCAACACCACCTACCAAGCAAAGAAGGTTCTTTGTCCATTGGGAATGGAAGTAGAAAGAATACATGCATGTCCGAACGATTGTATCCTCTACCGTAAAGAGTATGCAGACATGCATGTATGTCCCGTGTGCAAAGCATCCCGATACAAGCGTCAGAATACTGCTAGGTTGAAGCAAGGACCTCCTGCTAAGATGTTGTGGTATCTGCCTGTGATCCCACGTTTGAAGCATTTATTTGCGAACCCAAAGGAGGCAAGATTGGTGCATTGGCACTCGGAGGACCGTAAGAAAGATGGAAAGCTAAGACACCTGCGATTCTCGCTTAGTGGAGAAACTTCGATCGAGCTTGAAGAGTTCGGTGCGAACAGGAACATAAGGTTAGGATTGAGTACAGATGGAATGAATCCTTTCGGTAACATGAGCAAATGACATAGCACTGCCCGTGAATCTATGCATGTACAACCTTCCTCCTTGGTCGTGTATGAAGCGGAAGTACATTTTGATGTCACTACTTATCCAAGGGCCAAACAACTGGAATGATATTGATGTGTACCTAGCACCATTGCTTGGAAGATCTTGTGACACTTTGTGGAACGAAGGGTGCAGGTATGGGATGCGTACAAACGAGAGAACTTCACTTTACACGCCATGTTGTTCTGCACCATCAATGATTTTCCTGCCCTTGGTAACCTGTCAGGCTTCAGTACAAAAGGAGTCAAAGCTTGTCCGCACTGCTTAGATGCTACGGAGAATGTATGGCTAAACAACTCGCGCAAAACTGTGTATACGCGTCACCGTAGGTTTCTTCCCAGGAGTCACCCACACCGAAAGATGAAGAAACAATTCGACAGAAATAAGGAGGACGGTTCAGCTCCAAGGGCTTTTAGAGGGAAAGATGTCTATGATATGGTTAAGGATATCGATGTTGTGCTTGGGAAGGGACGTCAATTAAGAACCCGTCAGAAGAACATCTGGAAGAAGCGGTCAATTTTTTGGGACTTGCCTTATTGGGAGAACTTAGAAGTTCGCCACTGCATCGACGTCATGCACGTGGAGAAGAATGTATGTGATAGCTTGATTGATCTCTTACTGAACATTAGTGGCAAAACAAAGGATGGTGTTAACGCACGGCGAGACTTGGTCGATATGAACATAAGGACCGAGTTAGCACCGCAAGAGATCGATCTGGAGACGAACGTATCTTCCCCGACTTGCTACACTCTGCCCAAGGCGAGAGAAATGAATCGCGTGCGAGCTTGCATGGTGTGAAAGTCCCGTCTGGTTACTCTGGTAACATTAAGAAACTTGTTTCTATGCAAGATTTGAAATTAATTGGTATGAAGTCGCATGATTGTCATGTGTTGATGACACAAATGCTTCCTGTTGCAATTAGGAGTATCTTGCCGAACAAGGTCCGAGTGGCAATCTTGAGGCTGTGTTATTTCTTCAACTCAATTGCTCAGAAGGTCATCGATCCCCAAGGCCTAGATGCTCTCCAGGCCGAGGTGGTGACGACTCTATGTCATCTTGAGATGTATTTCCCTCTGTCATTTTTTGATATCATGGTCCATCTCATTGTTCACCTTGTGAAAGAGATAAAGATATGTGGCCCTGTGTTCCTACATCATATGTACCCGTTCGAGAGGTACATGGGAATTCTCAAGTCCTACGTACGGAATTGATCTCGACCAGAGGGCAGCATCATCGAAGGTTATGCAACGGAAGAGGTCATTGAGTTCTACGTCGACTACATGGCTCAGGTGGATCCGATAGGTGTGCCTCTATCTCGTCATGAGGGGAAACTGGATGGTATTGGGACCATCGGAAGGAAATCAATCACTCCCGATCTGGATACATACGCTCAAGCCCATTTCACGGTCTTGCAACACATGACCGAAGTGTCTCCGTACATCGACGAGCACAAAGACATGGTGCATGCAACGAATCCAAACCGGTCGGAGGTTTGGATCATGAGATAGCACAACCGTCGGTTCAACGGATGGTTAAAGGTGCGAATCACTGGGAGGTCATCAAGTGATGATACATTGCTATGGTTGGCACAAGCGCCACAATTTACAATTGTCACATGGCAAGGATACGACATAAATAGGTACACATTTTATACGATAGCTCAGGATAGGAAGAGCACAGTCCAGAATAGCAGTGTTCGCATAGATGCATTCAGTACCGATGGGCTGAGGAGCTCGTACTATGGCCAAATAGGGAAGATATGGGAGCTCAACTATGTGCTTTTCAAGATCCCCCTATTTTGGTGCCGTTGGGTCCATCTCCCACAGGTGAAGGTTGACAAGTACGGCGTCACTACCGTGGACCTTGAACGTGTCAGATACAAAGACGAACCATTCGTACTGGCTAATCAAGTTGTTCAAGTATTCTATGTAACCGACCCGGCAAATAAGAAACATCACGTAGTTCTTCATGGAAAAAGAAGGATTGTCGGAGTTGAGAATGTAGTGGACGAGGAAGAATACAATCAATTCGACGAGTTGCCTCCTTTCGGAGATGGCATCAGGCTCGAGGAAGAACCCAGTGAGGCATCAGGCGCCGATCATCATGAAGGGCTATATTTTAATTAAGAATTGAATCTATTGTAATTAATTTATTCCATAACAACATGTGTTATGGACTTGTAATCTCTCATATATTTTGATATTGATGTCAATGTGGACGTTCATTGTAACCGACAATTGGTTTTTGAAGTAAAATGTGTTATGAGCTTGTCATCATATATACTTGTCACCAGGTTTTGTCATCTCTCATATATTTTGATATTGATGTCAATGTGGACGTTCATTGTAACCGACAATTGTCAAGATATGTCATTGTAACCGACAATTGTCAGGATACCACAGATTGTTAATAGGTTTTGTCAGGCTATCACAGACGATTCTATTATATAACCATCTGTGATAATGACTCACAGACGGTTCTATATTATAACCGTCTGTGATATGAGTTTATCACAGACGGTTTTATTTCAGAACCGTCTGTGATATGAGTTTATCACGCATGCTTTATTTGAATCGCTGCGTGATAGCCTGACAAAACCTATTGGCAATCTGTGATATGAGTTTATCACAGACGATTTTATTGGGGAACCGTCTTTGATATATCACAGACGGTTTGTAAATACCGCCGTCTGTGATATGTAATGTATCATAGACGGTTATTATTTAGAGCCGTCTATGATTAATTATCACAGACGGTTGTATTAAATAACCGTCGGTGATAACCTCTTATAAGGTGGGAACCGCTAGGGTTTTGCTCACTCGTCACTTCCTCTCCCGCACCCCTGAGTTTACCGTGCGCTCTTTTGCCTCCTCTAGGGCTCGCACGTTCACCGCCGCCCCCGACCTCGACACCGCCGCCCCTGACCTCGGCGTCGCCGCTCCCGACCTTGGCGCCCCCGACCTCGACGCCCCCGACCTCGGCGCCCCCCACACCGGCGCCCCCGACCTCTTTGCCCCCGACACCGACGCCCCCGACCTCTTCGCCCCCCACACCGGCGCCCCCGACCTCTTCGCCCCCGACACCGCCGCCTCCGACCTCGGCGCCCGACACTAGGTTTTGCTCTTACTCGTCACTTCCTTTCCCTCGCACCTCCCTTGCTCTCTGATGCTCTGTGATGGGCTCTGTGATGGGTTCTGATCATGCCTTGTTGATGCTCTGTGATGGGCTCTGTTTATGATCTCTGATGGGTTCTGATGATGCCTTGTTGATGCTCTGTGATGATAGTCGAAATCTGAAATCATATAGATAATTACAAACAGACTTGAGCTTAAGCATATTGCTTTATATGGTCAGTTATAATTAGTAGTCTTTGTACTCTTTGTTTTCAGTTATAGCGGAATTAAGATACACTTGTATGTTTTCTGTGATGATAGTCGAAATCTGAAATCAAATAGATGATTAGAAACAAGACTTGAGCTTAAGCATATTGCTTTATATGGTCGATTATAATTAGTAGCCTTTATACTCTTGGTTTTCAGATTATAGCGAATTAAGATATACTTGTATGTTTTCTGTGATGATAGTCGAAATCTGAAATCAAATAGATGATTAGAAACATGACTTGAGGTTAAGCATATTGCTTTATATGGTCAGTTATAATTAGTAGCCTTTATACTCTTGGTTTTCAGTTATAGCGGAATTAAGATACACTTGGATGTTTTCTGTGATGATAGTCGAAATCTGAAATCAAATAGATGATTAGAAACATGACTTGAGCTTAAGCATATTTCTATTCTCAATCTGTCAATTAGGCTTATTGTTGATATAAATTTGTGAATTATTCTGAAGACATATGATTAGATGTTCTGTTGACATAATGCTTTATGTGTTGTAGTTTGAGCTCAAGATCTGTTTTTTTTGTAATTATCAAAATTGATTGGTGAAGAGATTTTGACAGAGGACTGAGATTGCAAAGACTATGTCTTATGCAATTTGTCAACTGAGAGCAATTTGTCAACAAAAAATATGTTTTTATTTGTTCTTATTACTTGATTCTATTTTGTTTCTATGTCTTCATTAAAGGCTATTCTTCTGCATTAAACCTTTGCTTAGCATTCCTTCGTCGATCCTGACACAATTGAGTGTACCTTTGCTTCATGCCAATCCTCCACGGCATGAAGCAAATGGTACACTCTAGTATGATCTGTTGGAATTAATTATTGTTACATATTTATGCCTATGTAAATTATATAGATAGCAAGTAAGCGAGATGGCAGAGGCACCATCTTCCTTGCCGTCGTCGACGCCGCAGATGGTAGAGGCACCATCTTCCCACCGTCGCCGACGCCGCAGATGGCAGAGGCACCATCTTTGCCGCCGTCGCCGACGCTGCAGATGGCAGAGGCACCATTTTCGCCGCCTAATCCGTCGACAACAATGATACGAAAGTGAGATGGCAGAGGAGAATCGAAGATGCCTGTGGGCCAACTGGTTATCACGGAGGTTAGTGAGTTTGGGGTCCCTCTGCGTCCCAAGAGCTCAGCGGCGAGATTCCGGACCATGTGCGGGATACTTGCAAGGAAACGGGTCCCCATCACCACACCAAGGTGGAAGGATCGACGAAGAAGCGAGAGCGCGCGTGGACAGAACTATTACAAAAGTTCACTATCCCAGAAGCAGACATGGCACGCGTGGAACGGACGGTAATGCTCACGATCGATAAATCGTGGAGGACGTTCAAGAGCATTCTTGTCACAAATTACGTGAACACGGGTCAGACGCCCTTCGCGAAGTACGGATTCTTGACGCAGGAAACATGGGACGCCTTTGTTGCTATGAAGACGACGCCCGAATTTAATGAGCAAAGTGCGGCACACAAAGCTCTCCAAACACGAAACACTCATCTGCACAGACTCAGCACCGCTAGATACGCGGGTAAATACGACAAATGGGCAGCGGCGGCGGCGGAGGAGAGCGCGTTTCCTGATGTCACAGACCCCCGTTCCATAGCCTGGTTAAAAGCGAGGGCAAAAGTCTCGTCTTCGGGCAGCATCTCTTTCACAAACCCGGCAGACGAGGAAGTGTCTCAATGTGTGGTAAGTATGTCGAACTACCTAGTTAATAACTCCATATATAACTTCATAGTGTCTATAATAACATGATGACCTCTTGCAGCGTTAATTGTCTGCCCAAACTTCCCAAGGCTCTTTCCATGTAGACAGGGAGAAGGATATACTCTCTACGGCCCTGGGAAACAAGGAGCACCCGGGTCGCACGCGAGGTCTTGGGGTTAACGTACCTTGGAGTCATGGATTCTCAGACGACTACTACACGTACAGGAGTAGGAAGAGATCTAAGGCCGAGCGCGAGGACCGGTTGGTACAGATGATTACTGAAAAGTTTGAAGGAAAGCTGGTAGCATTGCAGGATCAAATGAATCAACTCTGAGCGATCGCGACCGCAAGCGCCTGTTAATTTGGGAGCCGCCTTGCTCGACATCGAGTAGCGTCGCGTCCACGCATAATCGAACATGACGATGTCCAATTACCGATAGACGACATCAAGGTAATGTACATCTATGGAATGCAGCAAAGATAGACCTATAGGACACCTTAGCTAATTGCGTATCGTTTTGTAGGAGCCGACGGCCTGCAAGCTCCAAGTGAGGTTAGTTGGGTTCATTTCTATTGAGGCCGGCCGGGGGATGGTGCATCCATACCAGGAAGGGGCGATGCAAAGACGGTGTCCAGTGGCGCAGGTTACGCCAGGTGGAGGTGGACATGGTACATGAACATTTCATGGTCTGTCCCACCGAGATTCGCCCGAACGAAGAGATCACAACACTAGGGGATGCCGTGCACAGTTTTATCCAATGGCCCAAGAAGGACATCGTCCTGGACCCAACAGTGCCACGATCTCAACACGACCATTCCTCTCCAACGGGACCCTCCATGACTCCACCTCATATTTCGCCTCAGAAAGCCACCTTTTCGGTTCCCTTGGAGAAGATACCGAAGGAACAAGAAAAGCGTGTCGCCGTATCGGGTCCCGAGTCATCTCACGGAAGACGCTGCCAATGCTTAAGACCAAATTGAAATCGACGAACGTTAAGGCACCTCTCAAGTCCGGCAAGTCGGGAATATCCGGGAAGTACATCATTGAAAAACCATTGTGCTCCAACGCAGTATTAGGGCGTGCTGGATATGCTTGTCAGGCTTTGCATGCCTGGTACTTGGATAAGACCCAAAAAGAGGGGTGCGATATTGGAATCACCGTCAGATACGAGCATAAGCATTTCTTCAACGGGACGAACCACTTCGTCATGGGCTTCAATGACCTATATGACCTATTCAACCTCGTTGGCCTTGACGCCTCGCTTCTACGATGTTGGACACTGTAAGTGCATACAATCAAGTTCTACATTCACGTAATACTGATAAATATCACAACTCATTTCTTATGTATAGATACATGATGAAAAATGTCTGGGAATGGAAAGAACCGGTGGGTTTCCTCGACCCACATGTGGTATCGTTGCAAATCATTCAAACAGACTCGTCCTTCATCGAGAAATACATAACGCGGGCATTGCTTCATCACCAAAACATGAAGTACATCGTGGTACCCTACAACTAGGGGTAAGTGTCACTACTTGCTCTACAAATTTTATTTGTACTTTATACGCATCACGAACTCAGGTTTAATGACTATAGTGACATACATGAGTAGGTACCACTCGATCCTTTTAGTCATCATACCAAAGAGGAACCATGTGATATACCTTGATTCCCTAATCCGCAAAGAACCACAACTTCAAAGATTCGGGAGGAATACTCGACAGGTATGCTTATTTCCTTCATACATAACTCTATTTTAGTCTTCATTAGTTTGAAATGGCCGAGGATAACTTTTTGGAATCATGTAGGTCGTTCATCGACTATGTTGCCAACAAAAGAATATACGATGGAAAGAGCGCCGAACTAACACACAGGACAAAATTTTCGATACGCGCTACAACACGATAATCCTATATCATACTTCATAATAACGCATCTCGAACTGATATATGTAATTCTATTTTTGTAGTGTCGCCAGCAAAAAAATGATGAATTATGTGCAATCTACGTTTGCCATCATATGGAGCAAATCATTAGAGCTAGGAAGAAGAATCCCGAGGTTTGTGAATCTCGAAATAATTATTTCCTAATTATAAATTTAAATATATATGCTTAACACTTTACTTTTGCTAGCGACAGGCCTTGAATATAGAATTAGATGGACTCTTTGAGAATGAGATCAAGGACATTCGAGGGAAGCTCTGCAGCTTTATCATATCAGAGATAATTAAGGACACCGGAGAATTTCACTCATTGCACCCAAAGGCATCACCCCGCCGACACTTCTCAACCACCTGCAAACAATTGACTCAATTGTAATCCAATTTATTTTGTGACAATACTTGAACAAATGTGATCTTTTGTAATTTATTTTGAGTAATGATCAGATTGAGTTTGTTGACAATTGATCTCGTGATGTATCTGCTTTACGCATGCTTTGTTTTGAGAGGCATGGCTAGCAATTTCGAGGCTAGCCAAAAATCGATGAAAATGTAGTTAGTGTAATGCTATCACGATCGGTTACGTAAACCGTCGTTCTATACGACGAACACGTTTGTGAAGTCAGCGTATCACAGACGGTTCTATGTAAAAACCGTCTATGCTACTCTGTCTTCACAGACGGTTTTTACATAGAACCGTCTATGATACTCCGACTTCACAGACATTTCATGTACAAAACCGTCTGTGAAGACAGAGTATCATAGACGGTTCTGTGTAAAAACCGTCTGTGATACTCTGTCTTCACAGACGGTTCTGTACACGAAACGTCTGTGAAGTCAGAGTATCACAGACGGTTCTTTGATAAAACCGTCTGTGATACTCTGTCTTCACAGACGGTGTTTATACAGAATCGTCTGTGATACTCTGCAGTCACAGACGGTTTTTATCTAAAAACCGTCTGTGATAACCACCTGTTATCAGAGACCAACTTTTCGAGACGGTTCGAAAACCGTCTGTGATTATGGTTCCGAACCGTCTGTGATGACTGTTTCTGTAGTAGTGGGTATTCGTATTCGTATCCAGGTCCGACAAAAAATAAAAACAAATATGGCAGAGCCATTATCCGTCCATATCCAATCCGTTTTCACCCCTAGTAGAGGGTCTTACGACCAGGGACTGGTCGTAAAGGAATTTACGACCACAGACTGATCATAGGAGGACTTACGATCAGGGGATAGTCGTACAAACGCTTACGACTAGGAACTGATCGCAGAAGAACTTACGACTAGGTGGTGGTCGTAGAAAGGCTTACGACTAGGAACTGATTGCAGAAGAACTTACGACCAGGTGGTGGTCATAGAAAGGCTTACGACTAGGAGCTGATCGCAGAAGAACTTAGGACCAGTTGGTGGTCGTAGAAAGGCTTACGACTAGGAACTGATCGTAGAAGAACTTACGACCAGGTGATGGTCGCAGAAAAGCTTACGACTAGGATCTGGTCATGAGGAAACTTACGACCAGGTGGTGGTCGTAGAAAGCTGCAGTGGTCGTAGAAGCTTAAGTACTCGTAGATGCTATAGTACTCATAGATGCTATAGTACTCATGGGTGCCACAGTGCTCGTAGATGTTACAGTACTCGTAGGTGCTATAGTACTCGTAGGCTATAATGCCCACGGATGTTACAGTACTCGTAGCTGCTGTAGTGCTCGTAGCTGTTGCATTACTCGTAGGTGCTACAACACTCGTAGATGCTACAGTGCCATAGCGGGCTACGTGGTTATAGCTGAACGTGGTCGTGGACACTGGTCGTAGACAGTGGTCGTGGAGGCTACAGAAGTCGTAAAGCTACAGTGGTCATAGGAGCTAGAACGTCCAAACGAAGTGGTAGTCTGAGTCAATAAGTTGGCCGAACTGAGTGGTCGAAACTCAGTGGTCGAACTGAGTGGTCAAATGAGTGGTCGAAACTGAGTGGTAAAAACTCAGTGGTTGATAATGGGTGATCGAAACACAATAGTCGAAACACAGTGATAGAACAAAGTGGTTGAAACACAGTGGTCAAAACAAAATAGTCGAAACTAAGTGGTCGAAACACAGTGCTCGAGACACAGTGCTCGAAATAAAGTGGTTGAAACACCGTGGTTGAAACACAGTAGTCAAAACACAGTGCTCGAGACACAGTGGTCGAATTGTGTGGTCGAAAGTGAGCTGTGGTCGAATGGGGTTTCGACTATCAGTCAGGAGGAGGTTCAACTATGCCCGATCAAAGGAAGTTCGACTAGGTGTAATCAAATGGGTTCAACTACCCGCAGTCGAGGGAGGTACAACTATGTGTAGTCGAAGGAGGTTTACCTATACGTAGTCGAAGAAAATTCGACCACCGGTCTGAAAGGGGTTCGATTATGCGTAGTCGAAGAGGTACGACTACGTGTAGTCGGAAAGGGGACTACTAGGTCCAAAGACGGATACGACTACTCGATGTGGTCAGATGGGATACGACTGGATGTAGTCGGGGGTGACATGACTAGGTGTGGTCGTAGAAGGTACGATTGGGTGCAATTAAGGAAGATACGACTGGGTGCAGTCGAAGAAGACACAACTACCTGTATTCGAGGGTAATACGACTAGGAGTACAACTGGGTGTAGTTGTAAGAGGTACAACTAGGATTAGTCGAAGGTACAACTGGGTGTAGTAAGGGATACGACTGGGTGTAGTCGGAGGGGGTACAACTGCCTACAGTCGGAGAAGGTACGACTATGCAGTTGAGGAGGTTTTGACTACGTGGTCGTAGAAGATTCTACTGGGTGTAGTCGAAGGATTTCCAACTACGTGGTTGTAGGAGACTCGGCTGGGCGTAGTTGAAAGAGTTTCGACTACGTGGTCGTGGAAGGTTCGGTTGCACGTAGTCGAATGAGTTTTGACTACGCGGTCGTAGGAGACTTGGCTGGGCGTAGTCGAAAGAGTTTCGACTACGTGGTCATAAAAGATCCGGTTGGGCGTAGTCGAAGGAGTCTCAACTACGTGTGGTCGAGGGAGGGTCGACTAGGTGTAGTCGACGGAAGTTCGATTACACGTGAAAACTACACGATTACGTGATTGAAAGAAGTGAAGGTTCGACGGCTCCTGCGATCGAAGGAACCAGAAAAAGAACCAGAGAAAGATCAAGAAAAATAGGGCAGCTAGAACGAGAAGGAGCATCTGGGCCACTAGGAACGCACCGGTATGGAGCTGCGGGGATGAGCTAGCCGGAGCTGGGCTGGCGACGGTGGACCGCGATGGCGAGCGAAGCTCTGAACGGCAGTGAGGACCCAAGAAAAGATAGTAGTCTTCAATCCTCCGGACGGCTTCAGGGGAGTAAGCGGATGGCTTCGCAGAGATGACTTGGGGTGCACCTCCACAGCGAGGTCGATTCGACTCCTTGGGCCAATCTGGTCGGAGGGAAGGAAGAACAAGGTCGGCGGTGGTTCCGACGGGTGTTAACGGCGACAACGGCGTTGCGGTGGCACTCAGCCGAAGCGAGCGCTCAAGCCTTACCTAGAGCTCAAGCTCGCTTTAGGGAGGAAGAAGTTGGAACTAGCACTGAGGTGCCAAAGAAGGCGATGAGGGGCTCGGAGCTGCTATGTATAGGCGATTTGGCACAGCCGACAAAGCGGAGTGGTGGCGATCTGACAGGGTTGGCAGCACAGTGCAGACGGTGTGATGGGTTGAGCGACGACTATTATGGCCGAGTGACTGCATGTGCTAGCGCATCTGCCCGGTCATACACGGCACCCGAGCGAGACCGGGGAGACACAGCTGTCCCAGGTCTACAGTCCAGGAGTCTAGCTGAACCAGGTTGGCAAGCCATTGGTCGGAGGAACAGTAGAGGGGAGCGACGGTAGGGGCGCTAGCTCGGCTGGAAAAGAAGAGAGAAAAGGGCGCGTGGGAGTTGGTCGGGTCGGACCAGAACCAGACTACTCAGTACTTAGCCACGATAGCAAAAGAGAAAAATGCTCTCAACTAACTCTCAAAAACGCCAGCAAACGGAACGGCAATAGTAAATCATAAAAAGTTTTAAAAATTCCATAATTTTGCATTTAGGCATTTTTGGGATGTTACATCAATTAATCTTGCTAATGCTTAGGCCCCTTTTGGAAAAAAGAAAAGAAAAGAAAAGAAATTGTACTGTTTCCGATAAAAATTTGTATAAAATTTCTTTGTTCCATACATGTTAAGCTAGGATTTGAACCTAAGGAGTACTCCGGATGCATATTGATCAGGTATTATACTCTCCCAAAAAGTACTGCTTTTATATTCTCCCAAAAAGTGAAAAGTCCGGATTTTAATGCACCGTCTGGAACGCCTGAATTTTTTCCGATTCTTGCCGGAATGATACTATTTTCTATTAAATTTCTGCAGAATTCCTACGAAATTCGGACATTCCAAAATGTGGCCTAAAGCTAAATGAGGGCCCTTTTGCAACCAACCACCACTCCATTGCTAATAATACTTATGCCTATGCATAAATTAGTTACATGGTAACATTATTTTTCATTAGGATCATCAAATTTTCTTGGCGATCCTATATGCTAGTACCAAGCTTTGTTAGGTCACCTGGATGCTTTCTCCACGCACGATCAAAGCTCCTACTGCACACAATGAGCTGTTGCTAATGCTACCGTACGTACGGCCTGTACGTCTGATGCCAAAACACCTCCTGCTCAACAGAAGCAGACAGGAAGAAGTCTCACCGATCAGGATAGTTTGGCAACTCAAAGGCAAATTAAAACACAATGATACTGCACATAAACAATCAAGAGAACAGTACAGAGACAGGCCAAGATTCTCCGTACAACGGCCGCCGGTGCACATTTTCCAACCAACTGTGCACATTTTCCACCCAACTTTTGCTAACCCCTTTGGTTTGGTTTGGTTTGGCCATCCGTCTGTTGCTTTTGGACATGCATGATGATCAGCCTAGCTCTTCAAGTGATGAAAAGGTCATTTTCCTGTTGTGCTAGTTTGGAAAGCTTTCTGCTGCTTCTTTTTCCCCCTCAGTGGAGTGATCTCATATATATCCTTCTGTTTCTACTTCCACTATTGCAAGACAAGAGACCATTGGCGGAGCCAGGAATTTTTCAAAGGGTGGGCAAGCCGTAAGTTAAGTATGTAATTATAGTCTATGGAGAATCAAACATCGGATAATTGATACACAATTGCATATCATGCAAATCCATAATAGTTTACATTGTCGGAAGTACTACAGACTCAAACACCTTCTGCTACTACTTGATGCAGAGTCCCACTCGACTCTAAACCGAGACGGACTCGATGAACCAACAAGCTATACTAGCTAAAATCTAACAAGCGAAATAACATCGGTATTGCCTAACAGTTTGCAAGCCGACTAAAAAAAGTAAACTCAAAAGACAGAAAAAGTAACTTTGACACATCTAGTTTAAATCAACACGCAATGCTCTTCATTAGTCCCGTTGTTACTGACCAGCTCCATATTGCCCCAACAAATTCGAGCTCTCCCAAAGGGCGGGCAATTGCCAGCCGAGGCCCTTGAATCCGCCCCTGCAAGAGACCATAGGGCAGAGATGTGGACCTTGAGAGCTACTGGTGAGCATGCTTTGAGCTGTGCCATTTTGTTTTGGTGCATTTTTCAGGCACATACTTTAGGAAGAAAAAAAAAGGATCAGAGGTACAATTGCAATGTTTGATTTCTCCTCTTGCATGGACCTCACTTGAGGGGGGGAAAGGTTTCATGATATTGCTTCTCTACTTGCAAGTGGCAATCTTACCTTTTGTTTTGAGAGTTTGTTAATGTGTTGCTCCCTACTAATGGTTCTCTGTTCTTCTTGTGATTTACTTATATTACTATTGTTTACCAACTAGAACAGAACTAAAATTAAGTTAAGGATGCATTATTGAATATCCCAAGAACTTTTTCGTAGGTGCATGCATGACCTGTCTTTCTCGCGTGCACAATCTTAAGGTGGTCGGCACTAACCTTTCTTTAACATTGCAATGCCACTTTCTTCTTCTCTTTTTTTCCCCTTTGGAGGCAACTCACAAAAAAAAAAAAAATCAAAGCACGTGCTTTTCCAATTTTTGGTACAAGGTACATCATTTCTTAGCCACACACCCACAACGCATCCGTACCCAACACGACTTGTCTATCGAAAACTCAATTTGTAAGCCGCCCCAAAAACTTGTAATAGCAAAATGTGCCAAGACGTGGTTGCCCAAGGAAAAAAGAGAAGTCTCATCATTAGAAATTTAGAATATAGCTTCTACCGTAAATAAAATCACAGAGTAACTATCCCACACGGTTGATCCAACATTAACCTTAATTCTTCTTAGATCGTTTTATGAACAAAATATACTAGCAGAAAAAACTAATCATGAAGGGAACAAGGTATCTTTTAAGTTTTAGAGTTTGCTGGGTCCAAGTACCGCGATCGATGTGTTGTGTTGGCTATGGAATCTAGCCATCTACAAGGATTTTTACCAATTCAAGTATTTTGTTTTGTTACGAACTTTTGGTCTCAAAAAATACTTTTGGCTGGGTTAGAAAAAATGGACAAAAATAAACCATGGATGTTAGCACAGAAAATTGTACCAACCTGGAGGCCACCTTGGACATACTCCATTCCATGGAAATAAATTTTCTAGGAAGGACCTCCGTGAGCCCCTCTCCGCTGCTATTGGATCATGTAAGATATTACCGTAGCGCATATACAAGAAGGAAGATAAAATGACTATGACCCAAAAAAATTATTTCCCCGTTCCACAAGGTTGTGTTCTATTTGGTCCATGGCACGTAGCGTGGTCGTTGGAACTTGAAAAGACACCCCACTAGCTAGCACATTATGAAACGGAATTTCGTTTCATATTCCCATCAACTCCAACTCTCCTTTTTTTCTCTCTCTCCCCCCTCTCTCTCTCTCTTCCGTGCAATTCCGTAGTCCCCGGTACGGAACGACCTGTTTTAAAGACGGGATCGCCACTCGCAGCCGAACCGACCTCCGTACGCGCCCGTGACGACCCCTCGAGCTGTGGACCCCACCACGGCTCACTGGTTTTTCTCCTTCTTCTGAAATCTGAAGCTTTTGATTGATGGACAGCGGTCTAGTGGACTCGCTTTCGAGTATTAATTAATCAACGCGTATGCAGGGTGTGAACGGGGGACCTGGTCGACCGATCCTTTCCCTGGTAGAACAGTAAAAGTTTAGAAATTTTGGTTTCCGCCTGGTTGAAAGGGAAACCGGTGGTGACAATGGTAGCGGAAAATCTTCCAAAAGATTTTACAGTGACGTGATTTTACAGTGACGTGCTAGGTAATATACAGTTTTTCCTGTTGTTTTTATGGTTACTTGCGTGTAATGGTTGGCACATCGACAGATCAGTCGTATCGGAAGGTTTCTTGTTCCTACATATAGTACTAGCTAATGCTATCATGTTATATTTGATTGACTTTAAACTTTAAATTTTCAAAAGAGATGAAAAGGATAGTTTTACTATCACAGGCAAATAGGAGTTGATTCCTTGTAGTTAACAATTGTGGACATATGAGCCGACAATACATAAGCAAGTACGGGCATCCACGACTATGTGATGTTGGTAAAACGACCATAAGGCTACTACAAACATTGACTTTGTGCACCGCCATGTACTAGTTGATGTTTGTGCTTGGTTCTGTCTATTGCATTTAATTGTGGTTCACAAGTGAAACCTTGATTTAAGAAAAAAAAAAACAGGTTTAGGAAGTGCTTGTACGACTAGTAACACTAAGGCAACATCGATCTTTTTCATTGTACTGTCGCGCATTCAAAGGTCGTTTAATTTGATGATTACTCTGAAAACATTTTGCCATCTTGTGGATCTAATTAAGCCCATTAGGTCAAGTCTATAGAAGATCGATTGCACTAGAAGGAAAGGTACCATCACCTCCAATCAATTGATGGCTCTACCCATATTTCCGCCCAACCCTGCCAAGAATATTTATGCTTGGCATGTGATGGCTGCCCATCGTTTCCTTCCCAATGTACACATGTGTGCAAGTCTGGCAAACCAAGGCAAAGAACAAATCGATCCGAATTGTTTGTCCACACATATGGTGCAAATTTATTATGCTTGGTTTTACTTACCCTGCAGCTTAGCTAGCATGCATGTGTGTGTTGTATCTGAAATTCTGAACTTTTGCATGTGCTGTACACTGTCATGTTTTCACTTTTTGCGTGGATGAAACCAAATTGCACTGACATGCATCTAGCTAGCATGCATTAGTATAGCATGTAGTCCAATTCAGTCTATATCTTGGAAGATTTAATTTGCTACAAGGCAGATGGTCTTAATAAGGTCTGCTTTGGCTTACTTACCTTGATCTTAAAGGTTAGACAAGTTCAACCAAAGACAGCAAATTAAATAATATTTCTGTACAGTTAATTGAGATAATGACTTGTCCATCCAATGAAGTAAGATTCATAAAGATGAAGCCTATGAGTTTGTACCAGTCAAAAATGGCTATGAATTTGTAGCTGATTTCATCCTTTCCACTTTTTACACGATAATAACTAAGCAAAGTATAATAGGGTTTTAAAGATATGTAGAACCCTTAAAAGCTATATATACTAGCTAGCTTAAAATATAAACTAGACCAACTTAGTCGACCTCAGTAGCAGTATTATCATATTTAAATTCGAGAAAATGTTGAATATATGTGCAATAAAAGGAATTTCTTATGAAACTTTTGAATGCTCACATACAAATCTACCATTTCAACTCTCCATATATATCACTTGCATGGTGGTACAAATGATTCCAAGGAAAACCATATTAATTTGCCCTATATCTAAACGAGTAGTTTTTTCTTCTCACGATCAACCTGAAAGCACATGCATTTAAGTAAGATTAAGCTAGGAAACTTCCGGGAACTGATCAACCAATCTAGAGAGTTCCAACAAAATGGGGATTGATAGCCAGCTAGCTGGCCAATTTTTCCAAGATGAATACTATTCCATCTTGACTTCTTTGAAAAGGATATTTACATATGCACTACATCTAAGTTTGACAAAAGCGTTTATTGGTGAGTATCATCTGCTCTGACTTATATGTGTGGGTTGTATTTATGGTTAACTATTTTTCTAACCATTCTCATGTTGAATATTTCAATTAGTTGAATATATAGTGATTAGGATGGGAAGGCTGGGACAGATACAACCTGCAATAGCGAAGTAGCGTATGCTTTGCTAAAATGCGTAACCTGTGCACTTTGTAGGCAACACTGAAGGCATGAACGGATGAACCGTAACTTTCCACTCCACTTTGGCGGCTTTTGTGGTACGACGACAGGTTCGGCGCAGAAAATCCGGTGGGGTCTGGGGCCTTTCGGACGGGGAAGATGTGGCCGTAGCTACGGAACCGTACCTCCACTTGTACCAGCCACACCCTTCCCACCTGGTCACTGAGGGATCTTATGTGGCCCGGTAACTGTGTAACTTTTGTTCTAAAGAACAAATCCATAATCACAGCTTTCAGACCCAATTAGTAAGCCATCCTATTTGTCTTAGCGAATGGAGTATGACGATACAATTTTTATTTTACCAATAAGCGTTTCGCTTATTAGCTCAAGTAAAATGACATGAATTTTCACTACGTTTGCGATTTTTTTTTTCGCGAGAACTATATTTGTGATTTTGACCTCGTGATCTTCCAACTAATGCACACCTGAAGCCATCTCAAACTAATGAATCCTTTTAGCCTAAAAAAAAATTCTCTACAAGGAGGAAGTGCAAAATGTACTAGCTAGTTCGAGCGTCATTAATGTCGTACGATTAAATGGCAGCTTTCCTCCACACAAAAAAATTGGCAAATGCATGGAAGCAGCTGATCAACAGATGATAGACTGGCAGGGACCGTATGTTTTGTTTTGGACATAGATACAGTCTCGAAGGTATATTTTGACCGCTAATTTCTACTGTGTGTATTACTAAATACGAACATGTATTTCACCGTGATTATACTCGTACCAAATTTTACACGGATGATCTAAATACTGGAGTATTGTTTATGATTGAGTGCACAACTTCTGGTATAATTTACTCCATACAGTTGCAACCTGCAGGTGAGTATCATAAAAAAAAAAAGTTTAAAAAGCTACTCCAAAATATTCTCCTCCCGTTGGGATGCTGCGAGTTGCAATCCTTGCAGGATCGCAGCATGCATCTGGGCTCATGTGCCATTTTGTACTTGGAAATGTCAGGCCTGCATGATGCATGGGTACAGGTCCATACAGGTACGTACAGAGCTTTAGGGATTGATTAGTTAGATTAATCAAGCACCGAATCTGACTGTTTGGAACGGGGTGGCTTCAGTTATGCGTTTGGAGATTCCTGCAGGTTACAGCTATACTCCATAGTGCAATATATATGTTCATGGTGATGTAGGTGCCAAAATGGATACTCAAAATACGAGCATAACCCTGTACTATTTGAAGTGAGGGCCCATACGTGAAACTACTTAGTTTTCATCTAGCTAAGCCATCTATAAAACTATATATAAAATTAATAGGCAAACTGAAATCTTAGAGGCCCATATGCATGTATATTTTTATACAAGCGGAATAGATAGTGATAAAGGTCCTCGGAAAAGAGATTGAGAATAAGTGCTTGTTATGTAAAGCAAAAATTGAAAGAAAAAAAGTCCATTTGACCCCTTTAAATATTGCAAAAGTTCATATTTTAACCCTCAACTTCAAAACCAGGTGGCGAACCACTTGAACTAACAATACCGTGTAAATCGCTCCCACACAGCAAATCCACTCCTGTTTCACTGATGTGACATCTAAGTGGACACTGTCACGTCGACGCCACATCAACGAAACCGCTGCCACGTAAGTAACTCGCATAAGCAAAACCGGGGTAGATTTTTTGTGAGAGGGGTGGTGCAAACAATATTGAGATAGATAGGGTGGGGTACCCGGTTTTCAAGTTGGGGTTGAAATCTGGACCTTCGCAATAGTCAAATAGACTTTTTCTGAATTGAAATGATAAAAATATCCAAGATTGTTGTTACCCTACCAATAAATATGCTAAGGGTACTATGAGCATAACCTTGGTATTTGATGGGAGGGCCCATGCTTGCTTTTGGAACTCGGAAGGATATGAACGACACAATTGCACAAGCTGTTTGGTTTAAAATCAAGGCTTAATTGGAAGTTTGGAACTATTTATAGGATGCTAAACATGCGTTCGTACCACAGTAATATGTATATTCCATATTTAAGTGAAAATTTTCAAAAAATATATATGAGTAAATTTTAAAAAAAACTTAGGTTTTGGGCATTAGTAACACAAAACCCCATGTTTTGATTTTTTTTTCTAGAAAACCCCAGATTTTGAGGTATTAGTAACACAAAACCCCACGTTTTGAGTTTTTTTTTCCAAAACCCTAGGTTTTGAGGCATTGTACCTAGTTACGACGATGTGGGTTTTGTGTTACTAATGCCTCAAAATTTAGGGTTTTCTGAAGAAAAAATCTTAAAATGTGGGGTTTTGTATTACTAATATCAAAACATAGGGTTTTATGTTACTAATACCCTAAACCCTGGGTTTTCTTAAATTTACTAAATATATATTAAGAGAGTAAGACTCAAATCGTTAGGTGCATTACAGATAACGCTTACGAAGCAGTTGTCAAAACCTCAACCGAATGGCTCCAATAATATTGAACACACGTTCGTGCCACAATAAGGTAGAGGATCGGGTTTCCTCGCAAACCTCGTATCTGTATTCCATCCATCTCGATATATATATTGTGTTCAAAAGAAGACTCAAGTCCTTAGATACACCACATATCACACTTACATTTACTACGTGGAAGCTCGAGACAAATGCCCAACGATCGTGCACGCGAAACAAGATGCTAACAAGCGGCCCGTTTTAAAGAAAATTATACTAAGTGTTGAAGAGTGTAGGATTTGTTGGCTCCTTATGAACCTCATGCCTAAGACAGAGGATTTGTTGGCTCCTTATGAACCTCATAGATACTGCACCCCAATCATTGTGTTCAAAAGATGTAATTAAGACTCAAATCCGTAGATTGAAGTGGATCGGTTGCCCAAAAAGGGATGGGTGAATTGGGAATCTTTTTCAAACTAGGCCAAATTTGATAAATTTAAGACAACATTGAAACTACACCCAACCTAATTGTCTATGGTTTTCTAGTGTGCCCAATCAACTCCTAAACATGTTAGTGAAGTTTTGCAACCAAAGTTCTAATCCTACACAAGTCTGTTAATTTAGGAATTGAAAGAATAAGAAATTAAGTGCAGAAACATAAAAGGGATAAGAGACAACCAAATTTATGCCGAGGTCTCAGAGATTCGCTAATCTCTCCTAATCCTCATTGGAGTACTCTCGCAAGAGTATAGTTCATACTTGAACCTGCGCAAGGATCCAAGCAATCAACTCATGGTAGTCCTTCTCTTCTCTAGATAAATAGACTCCGAACATTCACAACCCTCTCGGTGCCTTCCACAAGCTTCTCCTTGGAAGGTCACCAAGAGCATGCCACCAAGCCGTCTAGGAATCACCGAATCCCAAGAGTAATAAACCCAAGAATGTCACTTGAACCCAACAAGATCAAACAACTAAGAGTGATGTACACTGAGACCCAATCTACTCTCTCACACTCTCAAAATATCAAATTGAAGCTCTTGGATGCCCTTGAACTCCTCAATATGCAAGCCATTGTCTTGGAGTCACAAAGGTGCTATCTTGAACACACATGATTTACTTATATAGCTTCTCTATTAAAAAACTAGCCGTTTGGCACCTTTTTTGAAAAGTGTCTACAGACTCGGATTATTCGCCTTGACCCGAATCATCCGCCTTAGTTCAATTTTCTTTAGCTACAACGGCTGAAAAACTAGTCGTTATGCCGACCCGGATCATATGCCTTGACCCAGATAATCCGTGTGACCAGGATCATGCGCCTGAGCCGTATCATCCACCTAAGTGAACTCACACTGTGGAACCTCTCTGGAGCAATGGTAAGCCTTGATCCGGATCATCCGCCAGAGTGCTTCACTCAAATTGGAACCTTTTGGACCAATGGTACGCCTCGAGTTGTATCATCTGCCTCTCAACTTGTCCAAAAACATCCTATCCAGAGAGATGGTATGCCTCAATGGTACAACTCAACTCGAATGATATGCCTCAGTGTAAAATATCATGAGCACCAAAAACACCATCTCTAGACTAATGGTACGCCTCGATGGTACGGGTTGACCCGGATTATCTGCCTCTATGTAAATTTCCAAAAACACAAAACCACCCTCTATGGTCAGATGGTACGCTTTACCCGGATAATCCACCTCTGTTGATTTTTATGACTAAGTTCAAATCCTCTCAACCACAACTTGATTCTTAGTACTTTCTGACTAGAACTGAGCTAGAAAGACCTAGTGTGCACTACAACTAGTTACTTGTAGTAGGGGCGGTCCACCGGCCCCAACAACCTGGCGAAGGCCCCAAGAGGGCCTCCGAGGGCGCCCAGCCGAAGGCATGCCTCGACTCCCCTGAAGGGTACCAAGTACACCTTCGGAGGGACGAAGGGCATGCAAGGGCCCCGAGGGTGTCGGACCGAAGGCACGCCCCCGCCCCCCTCCCTGGGAAGGGTACCAAGTGCACATTCGAGGGGTCGAAGGGCGCTAGGCCATTGACCCACTCTGGCTCTTGCGAAGGGTCCCACGTATGACTTTAGAGTGCCGAGGGGGTACAGGAAAGCTGCTGAAGGAGCAGCGCCGTCAGGAGGCACCCTACGCGTCCAGGAGCGAAGGGGCCTCAAGGGTCCCCGCCCGGGACCACCTCGCATATACCGAGGGGCATCCGAGGCCCTTCGCTCCGGAAGCACCTCGCATGCAGCAAGGGGAAAGGACCGCTGGTGGACCAGGAGCACAGTCAGGATGGACCAGCTCCAAGAGGGTCTACCATGAACCGAAGGCTACGCCTAGGAGGAGGAAAAACCCTTGCAGCCCCTATGGACATGGGGCCTTTCTAGGGGTAGAATTGTAATATCATATACCATGGTTGGGAGGCTATAAATAGCCACTTCCCCCATGTAATCAGGCAGGATTTTTAAAGGCAATAAAGACACACTATTTCCCTCTTGACACCGGTCCCCTCTCTAGAGGATCCTCTGGTTCCCCTAGCTACATCCACAGGGCACTCGGTGTCCCTTTTTTTCTACTATCTGGTCCCATTGCTACGACATTACTAAACCTAACCAAACTCAAGCTACTAGCCTTAACCCTCTCCCTTAATAGTACAACCAAAGCACACACAAACCTATCAACTACAATGATCCACACTAGACTCCTTGGATCATCCTAGCCACAAGGTTCTTAATCTTCATGAAGAACATGTTTTGTCATCATTTTAATACATGGGGATCCATAAAAGTCCAAGAACAACCCATATTCATCATCAAAACCTAACTAATCTTAACAACACTCAAACCAAAGTTAGTCTTAATGATTTAAGGGTCATTAATCACCAAAACCACATAATCAACGAGTTGGGGACCTAGATGCTTACATAGATAGATGCTACGTACATTTTGCATCTGACGCTAACAGTTGTCAAAAGCCTAGACGAATGCCCTAGGACACTAAACACATGCTCATGCCATGCGCGATAAGACGGAGGGTTTGGCCCCTTGTGAACCTCACATCAATACTCCATATCATTGATTAAATATCACAATTTATTGTGTTAAGAAGATGTATAACTCAAATCCTTAGATATACACTGTATACATGTGATGCTTACATTTGTCAGAAGCTCAAACAAATGCCACTAGGACACTAAACACGTCTTCATGCCATGGTAAGGCAGAGGGTCTAGCCCCTAGCGAACCTCACATCAATACTCCACATCTTTGATTAAGTATCACAATATGTTGTCTTCAAACGATGTAAGAGCCAAATCATTGATATACACTCATGCATACAACACTTACAGTTGTCAGAAACCCATATAAACACTCCTAGGATACTAAACACGTGTTCACAAAGGCAAGCCCTTGTGAACCTCATCAATACACTCTTTGATTAAGTATCACAATATGTTGTCTTCAAACTATGTAAGAGCCAAATCATTGATATACACTCATGCATACAACACTTACAGTTCAAACCCCATATAAACACTCCTAGGACGCTAAACACATGTTCACACCACGGCAAGGCGGAGGGTTTGGCCCCTCGTGAACCTCACATCAACGCTTCATACTTTGATTAAATACCTCAATTATTGTGTTAAGATGATATAAGATCCCATTCTTGATATACACTACATACGACACACAGTTGTCAAAAGTCCAGACAAACACCCCTAGGACGCTAAACACGTGTTCACTCCATGTCAAGTTGGAGGGCCCTCGTGAACCTAGCACTTATACACCATATATTTTATTAAACACATCAATTTATTGTGTTTAGAAGATGTAAGATTCAAATCCTTAGATATACACTGCACATTACACTTACAATTGTCAGACACCGGACGAACACCGCTAGGACACTGAACACGTGTTTACACCACGGCTAGGAGGAGGGTCTAGCCCCTTGTGAAACTCACACACCTGCACCTAATACCAAAATTCATTGCATACTGAAAGTCGTAAGACCCAAATCCGCAGATACATCGAACACGGCGCGCACCATGTATATCTCTTCGAAGAAAAGACAAGGATTGGGAAGTCAAAGAGAAAACTTCTCGCACCAAGCAATGCAACCATCTCACACACCCATCATCACACGCCTTTAGGACGCCATACACTGATACACGTAGAACACCAAAGAGTGAAGTGTTGAAAACAAAGAGCAAATAGCAGTCCATGGATGTGTATCATGCAACCGAAGAGGCAAGACGTCGCCGATAGACGGACGCACCTGATGCCACACGGTTGGTGACGCGCTGGATTTCCCGCCCACCCCGCAAAAAACCACGCTATTTTTTCTTGCTTTTGTTTTTCGCCCGCTGTGGCTTTCCGTTGTTATATAGGCGTCGCTAGCCTGTGCTCCCAACACAACCCGCCTGCTCTAGTGCTCTGGGCTCTCTCTCTCTCCACTAGCACAGAGACTGGGAAGGGAGGGATGGACGATAAGCCTGGGAACCTGGACGCCGTGCTCAAGGAGTCGGTTGATCTCGTACGCTCCTGACTTCTCTACCCGCTCCACGGTTCTTGTTTTGATTTTTCTTTCTCGTGCGTGGGTTTGTTCTTTGGGGTTGGGGTGGATTTGGTGGTGTTTTGCTCGGTTCGTCGTTGCAGTGTTCTTTCTTGATTTTTGGGTGATTTTTCTGTGGTTTCTTGGGGGGTCTTTGGGCGTGGGTTTTGGTGCCTAGTGTGGTACAAGTAGTACTCTGTTTCTTTTGTGAAGGAAGTAATACTCTCTGTTCTTGTTTTCCCTCTCCTTTTGCTTGTTCTTGGTGGGTTTTCTTGATCTCTGCGGCTCCATGCCATTCGTTCTGTGTGATTATCTTCCTTGTCGATTCGGGGGCGCCATGCGCTTGGGTTCGCTTCTTGTTTCCTCCCTCTCCTGTCGGTTTCGCTTCGGTTCTTGCTGCGGTTTTCTTTCTTTTTTTGGTTAATTTCTATCGCTTTTAATGGCGTAAGTTTCTCCTTTTTTCCCGCTTAATCCTCCCCAGTTTTCTGCGCTTTTATGGAGCAATCTTGTTAATGCGGTTTCTCCCAAAAAGTTGCATGATTCTTTCTTGCTTCTCTCTGATCTCTGTGCCGTGGTATATGATATGATGTGTTCTTGTTTCTTGTCCTTGCGCAGGAGAACATCCCATTGGAGGAGGTCTTCGAGAACCTCCGATGCAACCGCGAGGGCCTCTCCTCCACCCAGGCCGAGCAGCGGCTCGCCATCTTTGGTCCCAACAAGCTGGAGGAGAAGGAGGTAAAGAATCTTGCATCCGTGGTTCATGCGTGTTCCGTTAATTTGTGCCTCACGCTTTACCATGAGGTTTACATGATGGATGGATGGGTGTTTGTGTGTGTGTGTGTGCAGGAGAGCAAGTTCCTGAAGTTCTTGGGGTTCATGTGGAACCCGCTGTCCTGGGTCATGGAGGCCGCCGCCATCATGGCCATCGCGCTTGCCAATGGAGGAGTAAGTCCTGATGTTTCAGAGCATTTTTTTGAGACCGATGTTTGAGAGCATTTGGGAACATGGCATGTGAGGCATTGTTGTGGAAACTGTGGATTGAGAGGACCTGATGTGTTGGTTTTTCAGGGGAAGCCACCGGACTGGCAGGACTTTGTGGGGATCATCACCCTGCTCATCATCAACTCCACAATCAGCTTCATCGAGGAGAACAATGCCGGCAATGCTGCGGCCGCTCTCATGGCCCGGCTCGCCCCCAAGGCCAAGGTATTGATATCATCTTGTTTGTTGTGCGGTTGTAATGCTGTTGTCGTGTGCTCGAGTACTGATTTTGGTTTGTGGTGTTGAAGGTTCTTAGAAATGGCCGGTGGAGTGAGGAGGAATCGGCCATCCTTGTTCCGGGAGACATCATCAGTGTAAAGCTTGGGGATATCATCCCAGCTGACGCCCGTCTCCTTGAGGGTGATCCTCTGAAGATTGATCAGGTCATTGCAATGGCTCTCTATCATGCTGATTGGTTTGGTCATACAAGCTTAAGCTTCTGAGTTCTGATCTATGATTTGGCTCTCTTCTGCAGTCTGCGCTCACTGGTGAGTCCCTGCCAGTGACCAAAGGCCCTGCTGATGGAGTGTACTCTGGATCCACATGCAAGCAGGGTGAAATCGAAGCTGTTGTCATTGCCACCGGTGTGCATACATTCTTTGGCAAGGCCGCGCATCTTGTCGATTCAACAAACCAAGTTGGCCATTTCCAGAAGGCAAGCTTCTAGTCCCTGTTTCTAGACTTGCTTACTATCTTGTATTGGCAAATTTATGTTGTAATAGGCAGCTGTTGTTTCGCTATCCAGGTTCTGACCGCCATTGGAAACTTCTGCATCTGTTCAATTGTTTTGGGAATGGCTGTGGAGATTGTTGTCATGTATGCTATCCAACATAGGGCTTACCGACCAGGAATTGACAATCTTTTGGTGCTTCTGATTGGAGGAATTCCCATTGCCATGCCCACAGTTCTTTCTGTGACTATGGCAATAGGGTCACACCGCTTGGCTCAACAGGTATCCACGTGTACTATTCTCTGAAGTGAGAAGTTGATGTTTATTCCTCGTATAATCTGTTATAGGAGTTAAGGTTTACAATATTGCATATTGGTGTAGGGAGCTATTACAAAGAGGATGACAGCGATTGAGGAAATGGCTGGCATGGATGTTCTTTGCAGTGACAAGACGGGGACACTAACCTTGAACAAGTTGACTGTGGACAAGAATCTTATAGAGGTTAGGCATTTGATATTAAACGATCAATAATCTAGATTTGCCATGATATGGATCATCTCATTCATTTTAAAATGTTCTTAACTGAATCAGGTTTTCCAAAGAGGTATTGACCAGGATACTGTGATACTGATGGCTGCCAGAGCTTCACGTACAGAAAATCAGGATGCTATAGATGCCACAATAGTTGGTATGCTTGCAGATCCAAAGGAGGTATATCAGATATCTTTTATGTTTGTGATATACGGCTCGTTTTCTGTTCATTCCTTTTCTTACTTTGCTTGTTTGACAATAAGGCTCGTGCTGATATTCAAGAGCTTCATTTTCTGCCATTCAATCCAACTGACAAAAGAACTGCATTAACCTACCTCGATGACAAGGGAAGAATGCATCGTGTTAGCAAGGGAGCACCAGAACAGGTACTAATTCATTTGCACATATTGGAAGCTTTATATTTGTCCATATGTAACATATGTTTCTTTTGGTCCACTATAATTTCACTTATTAATTATGGAATTTAAACAGATCCTTCATCTTGCGCACAACAAATCAGAGATTGAAAGAAGAGTCAGAGCTGTGATTGACAAATTTGCCGAGCGTGGCCTGCGATCACTTGGTGTCGCGTACCAGGTTTGAGATCCCATCACCTTGCAGTATTTATACATGGCTACTTAAGTTCTTTTGTACTTGACTGTCAGCATTCTCATACAGGAAGTGCCAGAGGGCAGGAAAGAAAGTCCTGGAGGACCATGGCAGTTCATTGGGCTCTTGCCACTTTTTGACCCCCCTCGACATGATAGTGCAGAAACAATCAGGAGGGCACTCAATCTTGGTGTCAATGTAAAAATGATTACAGGTTTGGCATATTTATTCCTCTCCACCTTTTCTCTGTTGATTACTCTAAATAGAGTTCTGGTGTCTCCAATATCTTGCTAGTTTGTTGGTAGTACTATGCTTTGGCAGATTGGGCTAGTCTGTTTTGATTCAATTTTGTAGTCTCTAGCTGTTTTGATCGGCTTAGGAAATGTCAAAGTAATATATTTGGTGGCCACCTATGTTCAACTGGAGATGCTATGAAGAAAGCTTGAGTGTGTTATAGTTACATAAGCTTAACAGCTTCCTAATGTTTTTTAGGTGATCAACTTGCAATTGGAAAGGAAACAGCACGTCGCTTGGGAATGGGTACTAATATGTATCCTTCATCTGCTTTACTGGGACAAGATAAGGATGAGTCAATTGTTGCTTTGCCAGTTGATGAATTGATTGAGAAGGCTGATGGCTTTGCTGGTGTCTTTCCAGGTACAACTTTGGAGATAACTTTTTTTTGAGTTGTAGTACAATTGTTCCATAGGTTGATGATTTCTCAGCATCTATTTACAATACTTATGTATAATTCACTTTTAACTGTCACTTAACAGAGCACAAGTATGAGATCGTGAAACGCTTGCAAGCAAGAAAACATATATGTGGTATGACCGGAGATGGTGTAAATGACGCTCCAGCTTTGAAGAAGGCTGATATTGGCATTGCAGTGGCTGACTCGACTGACGCAGCTCGTAGTGCTTCAGATATTGTCCTAACTGAGCCAGGCCTTAGTGTGATTATTAGTGCTGTGCTAACTAGTCGAGCAATTTTCCAGCGGATGAAGAATTACACTGTAAGTAATTTCTGCAGTTCCTTTTCAGTTTCTATGTTCATTAGCTTTTCAGTATTTTCTAAGTTTTTTTGTGCTTGCAGATCTATGCTGTCTCGATTACAATCCGTATTGTGGCAAGTCTTTGTTCCTTTATGTTCTACTGTTTGCTAAATCATGTTTTATCTGTTTATTGACAAATTGGACAAATAATTCATTTTATCTCTCCACATTCTGTTGTAACAGCTTGGTTTTATGCTTCTTGCGCTGATTTGGAAGTTTGACTTCCCACCATTTATGGTCCTAATCATTGCCATCCTCAATGATGGTAAGTCTCTTTTTAGCTAATTCATGACGAGTAAATCGTACAGTTGATCAATCTTTTGTCTTGCTCATATTCACATACATCTCAAGTCTAATTATCATATTAGGTTACCTAACAACCAATACCTTTTGACATGAACAGGTACAATAATGACTATCTCAAAGGATAGAGTAAAACCATCTCCACTACCTGATAGCTGGAAGTTATCTGAGATTTTTGCAACCGGGGTTGTCCTTGGTGGTTATTTAGCCATGATGACAGTCATTTTCTTCTGGGCAGCATACAAGACCAACTTCTTCCCGGTATGGGCCAGTAGTTTCTTAAGCATTCTTGTAGCTTGAGTGATTTAATACATAGATCACAGGTGTGGTGATAATTTCTCATCCTTGGAATTGTTTGCTAATTTTCAGCGTGTATTTCATGTTGAAAGCCTTGAGAAAACTGCCCAGTATGACTTTCAGAAGCTTGCCTCTGCTGTCTACCTGCAAGTCAGCACAATCAGCCAAGCCCTCATCTTTGTAACACGGTCTCGCAGCTGGTCATTTGTGGAGCGTCCTGGATTCTTGCTTGTCTTTGCTTTCTTGGTGGCTCAGCTGGTAATTGATCTCATCATCTTAATCCAATTCATGTCCAACTGCCTAAGTGTTTATTTCTAATAGGATACAGCATCTTGTTGCAGCTTACTACTTCTTGCTCACATTTTCTTTTTTTGTCTTTTGCTCACAGATTGCTACTCTAATCGCTGTATATGCCGACTGGGGATTTGCTGCGATCAAGGGCATTGGATGGGGCTGGGCTGGTGTCATTTGGCTTTACAACATTGTCTTCTACTTGCCGCTGGATGTCATCAAGTTCCTCATTCGTTATGCATTGAGCGGGAGAGCTTGGGATCTTGTCCTTGACCAAAGGGTAAGAACATGAATTGAACACCTCTCGACACCCAACATTTGGTTACTTGTCAGGTGTGTACTCATCTGTTCTTGCTTGCTGCCCATACAGATTGCCTTCACGAGGAAGAAGGATTTTGGCAGAGAAGAAAGGGAACTCAAGTGGGCTACCGCTCAGAGGACACTCCATGGGCTTCAGCCTCCAGAGGCGGCCCCTACTGACAGGACCAACAGGGCCAACTTCAATGAACTCAATCAGCTTGCAGAGGATGCCCGTAGGAGAGCTGAAATCGCGAGGTACAATGCCAGAACATGAGATGATCTTAGTCCCACCATCCTTCTGCATTTGCACTAACTGTAATCTGAATTGCAGGTTTAGAGAACTGACCACCCTGAAGGGACGGATGGAGTCGGTGGTGAGGCAGAAGGGTTTGGACATTGAGACCATTCAGCAGTCGTACACTGTGTGATTATAGAGGGTTCATATATGTACTAGGCAACTATAATAATTCATGATTGCGAGTACAATTCGAGTGCCGGCGCGGTGCTGATCACCGTTGTTCATCCCTATATGTCCATTAATCACCCCCGGCAGATTGACTGCGTTGCTATAGTACTCCTTAATAGATAATACATTTTTGTTTTGTTAATTCTGAGCTTCTCTTGTTCTGGTCGCCTGCTGCTTCTGAATTCTGAATCTGAAGTCGTAGTGTGGCCATGTGCAATCCTATCATGTTAGCATGGACAGCATCAATGGCCTCACATGCCAGAGAAATGGACGCCTAGGCTTGAAACATATGTTTTGAGGATGCATTGGTTGCGGCACTGGAGAATCTGGGATTTGGCAGGTGAAGCCTGATGCATTGAATTGTTGGCATGTGGGTGCTGTCCGTATCGAGTTCTTAGGTCCTGATGATGCCTACTTGTATCCACATGCTGTGTAATGGCTCCACATGGGCAATGTGGGTGATTACCAATGGTCATCCATTCCATTCCATCGACGGAATATCTAGCGAGCAGTTATGGAATATATCAGCACGGACGTGGTACGGCGCCTTGTCGCATTTCAGCATGGTTGGGCATGACATCGAGTCTTGTTCAGTCTGTTCGAAGCTTGCACAAGGCCTCCTCTTTATCAGCCACAAGCGTCGTTGGTCGAGTGGATCGTCAGTCAAATTTGCAGGTAGGCAAACCTCATACCAAGCCGCGTTTCGTTTGATCAGATATTGAGATACAGCGTGCCGGGCTGGAAAACCGCACGCGGGGGCAGCAGGCTTGGGCTGCACTGCTCTGTGCGCGGCATGAGCCGACCACCCGCGTAACCGCGCTGGCCGCGAGCCGGCGCACCGAGCACGCTGCGGCCATGCGCCCAGCGCTCATGTCTGCTCAGCGTTGGCTGTCAAAGAACCGTCGCTGGCGACAACCTTGTAATCGGAAGTTGAATCGCACACAAATATAGAAAAGTAATGAACATAGAGATATGAAGAACTCTTTATCTCTTTATTTCTCTTCACATGATCAACCTTTTAAAATGATTGAGATCCTCTGTTTATAGACTGAGGGAATAAGTAGCCCACTATGGGCCTCCCGGCCAGGCCCAGGTTTCCCAATAGTGGCAACACATCTAATCTAGAAGCGTGCAGATGCACCGCCCAACGCCTAACACCCAATCATGGCTCAACCCGTCGCGTGGAGTTTGCTCGGGCTCGAAACGGGAAACAACCCCCCCACCCACCCACATTACCACCTTATGCGTGGGCGCGCACGACGCCCCCGCACGATGCAACCCCAAGTCCCCAATTTATCGTCCAAGTTGCCAACCACGGTGGAATATCATGGGTTTTGCCCGCGTTCAGCATGGGAAAAAGGGGTTGTATGGTTTATCACTCTACCTTGCCAAACCAAAATTTTGGTAATACTCTAAAAATTTGACCAATATTTAGCTTGATTCCAGCATTTGGTATTACCTTTAGAAAATTTGGCACACCTGAGTTTTTCTTCACCTTTTCCTGGCTCATTGCGGGCGACCAAAATGCCCGTCCAGATTTTGGTTTGGCTGACAAGAATCACTTGGACAGGTGGCATATCATAATAGGATGATGCTAGTGCATTAATTGTATGGTTAGATGAATTAATCAGTTTCAAATAATCATATTTCTAAATCGAGTATCCGATTTATGATCCGTTTGAACCGTTGTGTTTCTTGTCATTTTATCAACAAAACAAGACCTATATTAACGTAGTTTGGGGCAAAAAAATATATGTTATGCAAGACCCGCGTGTCATACTCACAATTTTAGCATGGCTACAATCAAAACATATCAATTTCTGTATTGCCCGTAAATTGATATGACTACGATCGAAACACTATTTTTTGCCCTGACTTTGACACTACCTCAGTTTTAACATGGGAATTGCTATATAACTTTCGACAGTTTTTTAAAACCAAAACTATCACTTTTCTATTTGTTAGATGTGCTATAAGATTCGTACTGTTATCCACATACATTAATTGTAAGTGTGTGTGTGCTGAGTGCTCACTTGGTCTGAACACCATGGAGTTGGAGTGCTACAGCTACGTGCTGCCTCTTGTGACTTGCTGCTGCTTCTTGCTCTACTCCTTATCTCCTTCTGCTCCCATGTCTTTGTAACAGGTTGCAGCACTCAGCTCTCACCACCATGCGCCGAGGAGCTACCCGGTGGTGGGCTGCCTGGAGGATTTCTATCGGAACCGCCGCCTGCTGGGCTAGTACACGGCCACCTCGCGGTGTCGCAGTTGCATACCATTGTCATGGATCTCTATGCCGAATTTATTATGATTTTTTTATTCGAAACATAACGCGTTCACCATATTATCGTATTTTATCGGTATATAAATTTTTTTTGTCTTTATTTTTTCTCAACCTCTCAAAGTACATATGAAAAACATAATGGATTCACCATATTGTCGTATTTTGTTGGTATATAATTTTTTTTGTCTTTGTTTTTGAATCATGTGATGGAAATATAAGTTATTAAAACTTTAAAAAATAATTACAGTGACTAAGAACTAAAATTACATAAATAATTTACTATAATTTATGTATAATGGAGTTGTAAATAAACTTCCAAAATGTGACAGTTTTTTACCGAGAAATCTGTCGCATTTTGTTAAAACATTGCCAAAATTTTAGTAAGCAGTCTAGATCACAAAAATCGTCGAAAACGCCTTTCAGCCGGCGCGCGCTGCCGTCCACACAAACCGCCACCACCATATCCTCTCCGCCCCATCCATAAACCCCTCCAAACCCCGCCCCGCCGTCACCATGCCCGCCTCACCTTCTCCGCCATGCCCTCCCTCGCCGCCTCCCCTCTCCCCGCCACCCCACCGCACGGCCCAGATCCCAACACCTCCTCCGTCCGCCTCCTCCGCTCGCTCGCCCGCTCCCGCCGGTCCCACCTCGCCTACCGCGCGCTCCTCCTCTTCCGCTCCCTCCACGCCTCCCCGTCCCCACCGCCTCCGCACGCCTCCCTCCCCGCGGCGCTCTCCGCCGCCGCCTTCCTCGCCGCGCTCCCCGAGGGCTGCCAGCTCCACGCGCTCGCCGCGAAGCTCGCCCTCGCCCCCGCCCACACCGTCGTCGCCAACTCCCTCCTCCACCTCTACGCCTCCTGCGGCCTCCCCGCCGCCGCGCTCGCGCTCTTCCGCCGCATCCCCGACAGGTCCCTCGTCTCCTGGAATACCGCCGTCGATGCGCTCGCCAGCAACGGCGACCACTTCGCCGCTCTCGACCTCTTCCGGGAGATGCAGCGCGACACCGGCCTTGCCCTGGACGCATACACCGTGCAGAGCGTCCTTGGCGCGTGCGCAGGCTCAGGTGCGCTATTGCTCGGCGTCTACGCGCACGCGATGCTGCTCCGGGAGCTCGGGGGCGACGGCGACGGCGCGGCAGTGTCCCGCGACGTGCTGATCAACAACTCGCTCGTGGACCTCTACGGCAAGTGCGGGGCGGTGGAGCTCGCGCGGCAGGTGTTCGACAGAATGCCCGCGCGGGACCTCGCATCGTGGAACGTGATGATCCTCTCGCTGGCCAACCACGGATGCGTGCGCGAGTCGGTGGAGATGTTTGATCGGATGACGCGTGTAGAGAAGGTTGTGCCAAATGCGATCACGTTCGTAGCAGTGCTGAGCGCTTGCAACCATGGCGGACTGGTGGAGGAGGGCAGGAGATACTTCGAGATGATGGTGGGTGAGTATGGGATCAAGCCGAGGATTGAGCACTACGGATGCATGGTGGACATCTTGGCACGAGCTGGATTCATTGAAGAGGCCCTCGGTGTTGTCTCTGGGATGAACTGCCGGCCTGATGCCATCATCTGGAGGAGCCTACTTGATGCATGCTGCAAGAAGAATGCTGGGTTGGAGCTTAGTGAGGCCATGGCCAAGCTGGCACTTGATGTCCCTGATGATGCTGTGAGTGGTGTCTATGTCCTGCTCTCGAGGGTCTATGCGTCCGCGCAGCGGTGGAATGATGTGGGCATGGTCCGGCGGTTGATGAGCGAAGAGGGTGTCAAGAAGGAGCCGGGGTTCAGCTCCATTGAAATGGACGGCTTGGTGCACCAGTTTGTCGCGGGTGACACGTCGCACCCTCAATCAAAGGAGATATACGAGAAGCTGGATGAGATTGAACAGAGGCTCACATCCGCTGGATACAAGCCAGACTTGTCAGAGGCACCTATTGTCGCTGGTGTCGACCTCACCAAGGGTGCCGCCCTCCGTTTGCACAGCGAGCGGCTGGCTATATCGTTTGGCCTACTGAACGCAACGCCTGGGGTACCCATTCGGATTTTGAAGAACCTGAGAGTGTGTAAAGACTGCCACACGATCAGCAAACTCGTATCTAAGCTGTACGACGTCGAGATCATTGTGAGGGATCGGATTCGGTTCCATCATTTCAAGGATGGATCATGTTCTTGCAAAGACTACTGGTGATCAGGAGCCATGGCCTGTGAATTGTGATACTGTCCAGAGAGATCTCGCTGACGTTTTGTTAGAAGCGCCTCTGCAGTCTTCCAAGATGATGTGAAATGGAATAGTCAGTGCCGACTTTCCTTTGATTTTTTAGGACAGATTGAAATTAGCAGATTGATTAGTAAAATAGTGTTATATGGCATTTTCAGTTTCATTTTTCTTTCAAGAACCATGAAACTAGATAGTGTAATCACGTTGTTTCATCAGTATATATGACCAAGGATTAAAAAACCGGATACAGAGAAAATATCAGTCCTAGAACCGGTTACCGGTTTAAAATTGGCCAAATTTTGTCAAACGAACATTTGAATTCTCCGCTGGTCACCGACCGATAACCAGCCAAAATTGACCGGTTACCGGCTGGTTACCAGTGAACAAGGAAACTGATGTAACCGGCTTCGGCTGCGAAGGTTGTAGGGGTGATTCACTGGAGGATGAGGACGTCGAGTCTGGCGAGTCGGCGCCGTTGCTGGCAGTAGAAGGGTAACGGGGATAGAAGAGAGAAATTAGATGGACAGGGATTAGCAATCTGTAGACATGAGATTTATTTCTTACTTGCCTCTCCTCTTTTACATCTGTGGCTTTATAGCTTTAGCCAACATGATTTTCAGAATTAGAAAGCATAACAGAATTGGAAGGAGAACCAAACTCTAATCTTTTCTCTTAAGAAGCTAGCCTATCTATTCTTCCTTTGCTGCAAATGGTCCAGTTACTTTTCCCCTCTTGCCGTAGGAGACGTAGCAACTGCTCCCTCTGTTCCTGTAATTGCTACAGTGTCCAAATCCACATCTTGCATGCCTGCTGAAACCAAGTTGATTTCCTCTCCTGTTGCTAGGGCCTTTGTCCACAACAGAAACAACTTCATTTGACATAATTTTTCTAGTTAGCAATCAATACAACATTACAACCAGAGAAAAAAAATATGTAATCGGCCGGTTACCGGCTGTATCGGTTAGGACCGGTAATTATCCACAACAGAAACAACTTCATTTGACATAATTTTTCTAGTTAGCAATCAATACAACATTACAACCAGAGAAAAAAAATTGGTGGTAATCGGCCGGTTACCGGCTGTATCGGTTAGGACCGGTAAAAAAATACCGGTCCAAAAAGTTTTAAATTTTAAACTGTAGGAAAAAGTGTATATAAATTTTGTGTACTATCAAGTATATTTTCGCCAATGGGTTGAGCAATATTCCATGATTAGTTGGCATCAAAACAAACAGATGGTACTTCAGTACCAAGTTGTTCATATTATCGACGACGTTAATGACATCCAACCTCCTCAACGCTCATCGGCTATATAAGTAGTTGAACTTTGTTGTGATGTAATGTTGTATTGATTGCTAACTAGAAAAATTGTATCAAATGGAGTTGTTTCCTTGTTCACCGGTAATCAGTCGGTAACCGGTCAATTGAAATTGGTTGGTTATCGGCCGGTGAACAGCGGAGAAGTCAAATGTTCTTTTGACCAAATTTGGCCAATTTTAAACAGGTAACTAGTTCCGGGGTGGGTCCAATATTTTCTCCGTATCCGGTTGTTGAATCCTTGATTACAACACGACAAAGTTCAACTACTTATATAGCTGATAAGCGCTGAAGAGGAAGTTGGATGTCACCACATCGTCGATAATGAGAACACATTGGTACTGAAGTACACCATCTGTTTGTATTGGTGCCAACTAATCATATAATATTGCTCAACTCATTGGCGGTAATATGCTTGATAGTACATAAAATTTATGTACACTTTTTTTATACAATTTTAATTTTTAAATTTAAAACATTTCGGATCGATATTTTTTTACCGGTACGGCCGATATACCGCCGATCCTCCCCTCCCCTCCCCGCCCCGCATATGACACGTTTATTGGCGGCTTCATCTTGCCTAAAAATCTTAAGACCGATATTCTATTTGTTGTGGTCAGCAACATCTAAGATCAAACAAAAAGTTACGGTGTGAGCAATATACTAAGTAAGAACTTGGATGACATGTACTCCATGACTATCATCAGCTATCATCATATCATCATTTGGAGACCGGTCGCTCCAAAGAAAGCCAATTCTATAGTTGTTGTATATACAAATACACACGCAAGCACACATGCATTCATCAAAACTTGAAACACAAAATGGGTGCTGGCTGCAGAACAGTCATGTGCCTCCTTGCCATCTTCTTGGTGAGGAGCTTGTATGCCTCTAACGTTACCGACAGAGATGGAAGACAGGACAGGTCATCTGTGGGAATGTATGTTCATTACTCTCTTTTTCTCAGGGATCTGCTTACAATTATATATTATCGAGAACGGTTTTGCTATTTGTTATTTGTTAGTTGCCTGTTTTTTTTGTGTTTAAGTACTAATTAGGTTTCCGTAGCTATTGGATTAGCTTTAATGTGTGTGTCTGATTCTGTTTTATTTCGATCAGTGGTTCAAAAATGTGGCTTAGAAAATAAATAATCAGTCACCTTATAAATAGACAACAAGTATGTTGTATGTCGGAGCAGCGGCTGAGCCAGAACGAAATTGGCCAGGTGTCACCATACATTTTTGCCATACATTTTTGCCCATGTGTATAATTCTCCAGTAACGTTGTACTAAATACTAATATGTGTAAATTTTTAGCCAAACATTTTTGCCTCCGATTTAATTGGCAAATGGCAACCAAAATTAGAACCCTAACCCACCAATTTGACAAAAATCAACTAATAATAAAAATTTGAAACACTGCTCCACAAATGTAATCCATATAATTGATTGAAATCGGAAGAACTACGAAAAACTTACTGGAGATAAATACCTAATGTCGATTCGCGACTTGTGCCTTGGTTGTTCTCTCAAACCGCTTTGTGCAGATGTTTGCTGTTGTGTTGTTGCCAATAAGGGCGTGAGGGCGAGTCGCAAGCAGTGAGGTGTAACATCCCAAAAATTCTGAGCATTTTAAATTGTTTAAAAATGATGGATTGTTTAAAACTTTTTGTTGCACTTCACCAATGTTTGAATTTCTGTGTTGTTATTTAAAACCTTGACCTCAAAAGCACCGTCTGGGCCGAATCACTCGGCTCAGCCCGACTTTTGCTTTTCATTTCTTTCTCTCTAGCCGCCACCACCCTCGCCTGCCTCCTCCTGTGCTATGCGTCATGACGCCCTCGGCCGTGCCACTGTTCCCACGACACTAGAGCGCCACCACCTACTCTCTTCCTCCTCCCTTCGACATGTCGCATCCTGCACTGTTGCCATGCCGCAAGTGGCAAGGCCGCCACTGGCGCCACATCACTGCCGTAGCGCATGCACAAGGGAGTTGGCACCCATCCCATTGCTCAGCCACGCCGGCATCACATCCCGGCTACTGTTGCCCCTCCACCGTCACAGCTTCAACCATCGTTGTCTCGTCGCCACCACTGGAGCCGTCATCGCCATGCCTGTTGAACCACCCCGTTGTCCTCGCACCAACCACCCCTATCACTCCCATCCCTTCGCCACCAGCGTCATGTCATCGCCATCCTCGGCCCATCGCTCCCCCTATTTTTCCTCCTCCCCTTGGCTTCGGCCTACTACACCTGGCCCAGTGCCATCCCCCCTGGGCACAACTCTCCTACCCCCTCTCTCTTTCTCTTCCCTCTCGCATGAACGCCCACCCTCTCTGCACAACCACCATGTCCTCCTCCCTCTCTCATGAGCTCACCTACCGCCCTGCCGCCATACAAGGGTGACGCCCCGTGCTGTTCCACGCGTCACCCTGTCCCAGTGCCATCGCTCCACTGCCCACTCCTGTCCCTCCGCGCCACTGTCTTTATGCCGCCCTGACACCACCCCAACTACCGTCGTCTCATCGGCCCACCTCCACCACCGGCTCTCTGTCCCTCCCTCTTGCCTATAAATGGCCTCCCCGAGCTCCCTTTAACCCTCCCTACCATTCTCCCCTCCCCTCTCTTTTTCACCGAGTGAGACCAAGAAGGGAGCACCGACTCTACTTCGACCGCCGTGCCGCCATCGCGCAACCACCACCCCGATGAGCTCCCCGCCTTGCCACCCGCATCACCATATGTTCCAGAGCACGAGGATCCTTTCCCCCATTTAATTTTGTCATTTGTCCATAAGGTCGCGCCGGAGCCTTCTTCCCCGATCCCGGCCAAAATCGCCACTCCGCCGTCGCACACTCTTCAGTAAGAACCGGCCAAATTCCTTCCTCTCCGCCCATCTCCTCGCATCCCTTGTGCTTCTCTGACCATTCATGGCACCCCTCTCCTCGCATCCCTTGTTCTTCTCCGACCACTCACGGCATCTCTCTCCTTGCAGGTCACCGCCGCCACAAAGAACTTCCTACGCCGCTTGGGTGATCACCACCGGCCACCCTTTGTCCATCCCCATCGACTCCCTCCATTCCGGTAGGTTCCCCGCCCTGTAGATACTCATGTGTGTGCTTGTTAGCCGAAAACACCATCGGAGCATAGATGTCACTTGGCCCTGAAAGCCACCGCCGCTCAACGTCGCCATGCTGCTACTACGAACCACCATGGCCCTCGCCTACAGAACCAATAAGGTCACCCGAGCCATGGGGTTTCATTTTGGGCCCCCATTGGCCGCCCCCATGGTCCGGCTCGCCGGCGTCGAGTGCGGCAAGAAGCTGCCCAGAGCTCCCCTTCTCCGGTCGGGTTAGGACAGACATTGTAGCAAGGTCATTAGGACCATAATGATGTTGTTAGGCATAGTGATGGTTAGGGGTTAGTAAGTAGGGTTAAGTTAGTATGACATGTGAGCCCTATTTGTTAGTTAAAATTAATTAGAAAATAAAACCGGTGCTAAGTCTATGACATGTGGGCCCAAGGACTTAAGTGCACAATGTAGACAAAGTCTATGGACCGACACAGTCTCTTAGTCCACACACTATTCACAAGGGTCGGGTCCCTGACAGTTGGGCCCTACCTATCAGTCACTAGGGGTTTTTAAAAAATAAATAAATCAAAAGGAAAATAAAAAGTGTGGATCCCACCTGTTAGTGAGAGGGTTCTCTCTCCCTTGTTAATTTCAGGGATTTATTTGGATTTAAAACTTCAGAGAGCCCGTTCTCTCTTGTTTTAAATCCAAACTGAACACTTCTTGTTTCTAAATCCATCTAAATTCAAACTCTACCCAACCGACTAGAAAAATATCAATTTTGGAGTTCATTTGAATTTTTAATGCAATTTGAATTCTTTTATGCTTATCCGAACTTGGTCATTCTCGTGTATATAGATACCGAAGCTCCCGAGGAACACAAGACTGAGCAAGACCAAGACCCACAGGACATCTAGCCCATAGACCTCATATCATAGTTATCTACTTAACTAGAAGTAGTCTTTAGTAGGTGCTGAAGCTAAGGATCAACTAAGTGTAATAGGTTACTTTAGTACATGCCAAGCCACGGTAAGTGAAGAGACTAAGTATAGATCACCTCAAAGATGTAACATCCCAATTTTGGGTCTTTTTGAAATTTTAAAAATAAAAGGAACTAGCGAATTATCTTGATTTGTTTAAAGCTTAATTTGAAATTTAAAAAATTAAAACAATTTAATATGAATAAATAAAACTTTAATTAATTCAAAATTTGGTTTATTTGATTTTCTGGATTTTCTTGGATTTCACCAAGTTCCTTTGTTATTTATTGGAGTTTTAGTTTATTTATTTCCTTTTTGGGTTTTCCCAAAATTTCTTTTCTTGGTTGTAAAATTAAAATTAAAATAATTATTTTAAAAGTGTTGGATGTCTTTTGGAGTTTCTGCAATTATTTAAAATTTGAGTAATTCAAATTCCATTTCTCAAATTCAAAACTCCTTACCAAATTCCAAATTCAAAATTTGAAATTTGAATTTTCCCAGCCCATTTCTTTTTCCCTTTACCCCTTTTTTCTCTTTTCCCCCTTCCCTTTTTCCTTTTCTTTTCTTCCTTTTCTTTCTTTTTATTCTCTCAGCGATGTGCGCTTTAAATTCCTTGACTTCCGCCACGCCATTTCCCCTCTTGTCTCCTCCCCACCTGCCCCATCCCCTCCCTCACCTGCTGGCCGTGCGCGTATGCCGCGCCGCCGCGAATCCTATCGCTCCATCTTGTCGCTGGTCCTCCTTCCTCTATAAATAGAGCACTAGGGAGCCCTGGCCCTCTTGTTTCCCCCTCAATTCTCCCTCCCTCCCTCTCTCTCTCTCGGCTTCATTATGCCATGCTTCAAGTTTTGCCACCGCCGGCTAGAGCTCGCGCCACCGCCTCTAGCACCGCCGTCAAGCTTTTCCTACCGACGGTCGAACTACCTTCCTCCTCGCGTTCCACCGCTGTCGTTGATTCCCTGACAACATCGTCCACCCCGTTGAGTTCACCTCGCAATGTTCTACGTCGTGCTCCCTTCCTTTTATCCAAAGCACTGCCGGTTTGTTGGAGCCCCGTGCGCGGCCGACCGCATACGCCGCCGTGAATCCCGCTCGCATTCCTCGCCGAGCCGTGTGCTGTCTTCACCTTGATAGGTGAGCACTGCGTGTTCCATCCTTCATCTTCAAATCGCCGCCAACCCCTCTCTCTAACTCCTCCCCATTTGCTGGATTTCGTTTGCAACCGCACGCTCCCTACTATACCAGTGCACTACCTTCCTTCTTCTTTTCTTCTTTGAGCAACTTCTTTGTAGGGGTCCACCTGTCATTCACAGTAGTCCCACTCACTGCCATCTCTCGCTCACCTCTGGCTTCACAAGACTACGTTCTACCTGATGCTCCCCTTGTCTTCGCGGGAGTTGACTGGAGCGCCTGCGCCGTCTTTGATCGCCGCAGCCACTGCCGCTTCCTCCTCCTGCCGCCAGTCGCTCCACCGAGTCTCATCGCCACCACTATGAGCCTCGAGTTCGCCTCGCCTCCCTCTCTCTACTGGTGTCCTCTCTGCCAGCCAACTCGCTACTGCTCCCTTCGTCGTCGTCCTCCTTCGCCTTCGACTGCGAGTTTCCCTGCCGCCGTTCATAGTCCGCCAATCTCCTCCGGCCTCTCTCTCAATCCTGGTGAGTTTCCCGTGCCCTGTTCTCTCTTATCTTGATTCGACCATGTTGAGCAGTCGAATCCTTCATTGTTCTTTTGGCCGCGTTGAGCAGTCAAAACGTTCTTTGTTCTTTCGACCGCGTCGAGCAGTCGAATCCTTCTTCTTTCAACCACATTGAGCAGTCGGATCCTTCTTTGTTCTTTCAATCGCGTTGAGTAGTCGAATCCTTCTTTGACCTTCCGACCAGGTAGTTGAACCTTTTTCGACCACCTGTAGTCCAAACTCCTCCCAGCCAGGTAGTCGAACCCCTTTTCGACCACCTATCATCGAACCTCCTTCCGACCAGGTAGTCGAACATCTTTCAATCACCTATAGTCGAACCTTCTTTCGATCAACTAGTTGAACCCCTTTTTGACCACCTGTAGTCGAACATCCTTCCGACCAGGTAGTCGAACCTCCTTTCGACCACCTGTAGTCGAATCTCCTTCGAGAGCCCGTTCTCCTTCGTTCGAACTCCGATTTGAGTGATTCAATTTCTAAATCCATCTAAATTCAATACCTTTCTTTTGGTTCTAGTTTGGTTCTTTTTGGATTTTATTTGGAGCTGTTTTATTTATTTGGCTCTTTTTGCACATATAGATTCCGACGTTTTCGAAGAGTTCTTGGACCCGACAACCGAAGCATCCCAACTCTTCAACGAATATTCTGGCTTCTTTGCAGAATTCCTAGAACCATCTGCCGAAGCAACTCAAGACTTCGACGAAGGCAAGTCGTAGACTTTTGATCATGTCATACCCAGTTTATAAAATTATATTGTTTTATATTAACATGCATGGCTAGTTGTATAAAAAGGATTTGGGGAGAGGGTAGATAAATACCCACTTGGCAGTATGACACCTTGAATAATTGTGAACGACATGTTGACATGTACCCTTAGACACCATAGGTTGGGTAATCTTAGTTGGACATTATTATGATACCAACATGGGTGCGTATTACGCTTAGTCCTGTCTTAGTTATGTGATGGTCTCTTGATCACATGATTCAAAGATGATAATTTTGACTTAATATATGGAATTGTGGCGCAGCCACTGTTGGTAAAATTTGTTGTGCCATGGCAAGAGTTGCCATTTGGTCGGGTTGAACCAAAAGTGATTTCATACTTAAGCGAATGATCATGCAGTAATAGTGTTGTAGGAAGCACATTGGGATGAGGATGTTTCGCTTGAGTAGTCACTAGGGACTTATCTTTGTGCGCCATTGATCTGGGCATACCATGCAACCACAAGTCCATTTATGGGGTAGACCTAGCTAACTAATTAGCAATATTTTTAATCGGTTCTGTGTTGGCGGTTGAAACGGCGCAAGAGGGGGCTAGGAAGGCGAAACCTTAGTAAGCAGAACCAAATCAAAGCGGAGCTTTGTAAAGGCCTTGTGATAATCTCTTAGTCGCACACCTCAGAAGTGTGTAGATGGACAGTATAAGATGATTATGTCTTATGGTCAAGATGTACAACCTCTGCAGAGTGTAAAACTATTCGAATAGCCGTGTCCCTGGTTATGGACAACACCTGATGATTTCACACGAGGGGTAGATTTTCTCAAAACTGTTGTCGTGGTGGGTTACGAGTGGTTTGGGAGGTGAACAAGGTTGTGAGGACCCGAAATATTTAACTAGTAACACTTAACCTCCAAATGGTTCTAGCGTTACTAATTAAACATTCTAAGCCTCGATGGACATATGCTTCCTGAGTGCAGCATATGCACATCATCACAAAATTACACATCATTTCCATACAACATACATCACTAAGTTCAACAACGACATACATAAAGTAAAGTTATTACAAAAGAGCCGACCTGCCAAATAGAACAATAAACAAGAATGACAGTGGAAGCAAAAGGTGCCATAATATGGCTAGAACAAAAGTCGACCGGTTAGCCACACCACCCACAAGGCAACCGACCGGGCCGCCAAGCTAGACGCTCATAAGCTACCACAAAGACAACTCACGTAGTGAGGCCCTCAATCTCACCTTCTTCCTCTGCAACAATTACATTTAAGCAAGATAACTGAGTACACAAAGGTACTCGCAAGATTGACGTGTGGAATAGCAGACCTATTCATAAACTACATGCAAGCTTATTTAGGTGGAGGTTGTATGTCTCACTTTGCATAAAACCAACTTTATTTACAATAATGTAATACATTTAAAAACAAGTTTGCAAATATGTTTTGTTATTAAAATAACAGCGAAATAAACATACATACAAGTAACCACCTGGAAGTGACTATCCCAATAGCCACCACAACATAGCACGAATCCCCGATTCGTACCACTCATCAAGTTTTAATTAAAAGGTTGTAGTCTAACTCTTGAAAGACCTTGCCAAGCGTGTCCATAACCTAGGACGAGGCTATTCGAATAGTTTTAACCGTGCAGGGGTGTACCAATGTACCCACACTTCAGACCGCCTTTAAGCCACAAAGCACACTGCCGAAGGTATGTCGGCACGGCTAAGTCCTATGAGACGCTTTCCAATATTGTGCATTGACTATGAGCCGCTCGTATGGATAGAAACCCATACGCTTACATTGCAAGCCGAAAGACAACAAATCCCATCACGGGTGAAGTCTTTCAGACACTACAATGCTCCCAACACCATCCCTCCTGCGACTCCCTGCGACCCGAAGCCAATACACGCCAAAGTACTAAGTCAAGAGAGGTCCCATACCCTCTAGTGTGGTTAGCACGCTGAAATGCTTGGTTTAGTGTAACAAGATGTTCGGTCCTTGTTGAACCGGGCACCATTCCAGTCACACCCAAAATCACACCATCTTACCATTGTGCCCAAGTCTAAATCATTTAGTTTTCAGTTTTAGTTTTCATAAGTAGACATGGCACAAGGCTGAAATCATAAATTATAATAAGTTTTATGTGATCAAGGTTATCGACAAGTCGATAACCGCCCATTTCTACCGGAAGCTAAGCATGGCTAAGCAATTAGTTCGCAACTACTAAGTGACAAGAGCTCATCCACGAACTCTAAATCACAACAATAACCTAGGCTCACGGTAGTAGAGGATAATCATTTGCTAAGGAAATGCATCTACTAGGCCAACTAACGACAGTAGTTTAACACAAAGTAACAATGCATACATAGAAGTTGTAATCAACATAAATAATTAAAATACTGGGATTAACATGATCAAACTGCTTGCTTTGCTGGGATTGGTCTTGCTGCAGAGGGGAGTGCTCAGGTTCAAAGTTTTCCTCGGAACCTAACGCGAAAAGGCGATAAAAATCGATAAGAACGAAGATCACCAAAAGGAACTCAACAACAAAGAACAACCAAAACCCATGAAATTTCTACAGCAGCTAGGGGTTGATTTTAGACAATTTTATAAATAAGAATCACTTCATTTGGACTTAGCATGAAAAAGTTATGCCCTAAACAATTTCTCTCAGCCTGAAAAATCATAATTAAATTAATTTCAGTTACTGTTCATGAAAAAAAATTTCTAGAATGATCTGGAACTTGAAAATTTTATGGTAGGTAGATATGGTTATCCTAACAACAGCAAAACTGAGTTTGCACAATTTGGAGTTGAAATGAATTAGTTATGATTTTTCTAAGTTCTAAAACTAGTGAATCATTAATTTAGTGGCAAGGATCATATGAAGACTTATTCTATATTTTCCTAATGGGTTTTAACAAAACTTAGTTTGCTCGAAATAACACAAGTTATGCATTTTACAAATTTTCAATGAATTTCTAAACCACTATTTTCACTAAACAAGATCATGCAGTTTCAAACATTTTCTGCTACATAATAGCCTAAATTCATGCTCAGATTAAAGTTCATACTCTAACAGAGCTACAACAACTGGAATCATTCAAAAAGAAGCTAAAATGACAAAGTTATGCACTTTTGAAATTTAAAACAATAAAAGACTTAGAAAATGCGAGCTTTCGGGAGGTCTAATTGAACTGAAAGACAAAGGAGAGGTCGTGGGCCGTCGATCCTTCATCGCATGGCCATGGACCTCGAAGCACAGCGCACAACAGACCTCCTCCCGCACTGGGGAGGTCTGGACCGTTGAGATCTGATCCAATGGTCACGACCAGTGCATGCACAGCGCACGCAAAGGAGGTCCTCGCGCCTACGGAGGTCGTGGACCGTCGGACGAGATCTGCGATCCGAGCACTAGGGGAGTCCTAAGGCTAAATCTACAGAGGAGGTGCGGACGGCTAAGATCTCACGGAGGAGGTCTTCAACGGTCTAGATCTCCAGAGGGAGGTCTTTAACGGACACGATCAAGCGAGGGAGGTCCTAAACGGTAGGGTTTTAATCGGAGGAGATCTGGACGGCTCAGATTTGGCCTAGGGAGGTCCTGAACGGTCCAGATCAATGCGGAGGGAGGTCCGAAGGCTAAGGGTTTTACAAAAGGGATCTAACGCTCAGATCTAAATCCGGGGAGGTCGTGAACGGCTAGGATTGAGCCTAAGAGATCCTGAGCGGGTTGTCTTTGTAAAAGACCAGGGGTGGCTTTTACAAAGAGGACCCTAAGGGTGGTCTTTGCAAAATGACCAAGGGAGGTCTTTTGCGCACGGGAAAAAGATCTAAACGGCTAGGATTTAACCAGGGTGGTCCTAGACGGCTAGGATCGACACTAGGGGAGGTCCTAGCGCGCAAGATTTTGCACAGGGCCAGATCCAACGGCTAAAAACTAACCCAGGGAGGTCCTTAACGGCGGAGATTACTCTAGGAGGTCTGGGACTTAGCGATTTTGCCGGAAACGGCTCTACGGCTCAGATCTAGCCTGGGGGTGGTCTTAGACGGCCATAATTTACCCTGGGAGGTCGGGGCTTTAGAAGGCACGCGCGTTTTGCCGGCAAGACAGCAATAAAGAGCGACCTCGGACAGCATTAATGCTAATCATAAACCCATAATTCCTGTCCGAGTACGACACGGCAAAACACGAGTTTGGTTTTCAGTTCACCGCCGGCGATGGGGACCTCGCCGGCGCCGACCAAGGGCACCGATAGACTCACAACAGTGCTGCAGACCAAGCGGAGACACTTTCGACGGCGGCGATGGCCTCGAACGCCGGCGAGCCGGAGTGTGAGGACCCCCGAAATCGGACCCGTATCAAGCTAAGTGATTACGCCGTAAACGCAACACTTAACGTGAGACGAACACGATTCCGAGTGACCCGGATATGTGTCACATGCTAGCTCCCAAGGATTAGTGGTTAACATGCACATATCCTAGTACACAACATTGCAATCACATCCATACACAATGTACAAGAATAAAGGAATCAAATACAACGTCTTTTAAATAGCACCTTATAGTACAAGGTTGCAAAAGAGGGCCGATCGGCCAAATCTAATTAACACAAATAAATTGCAGCGGAAGATAAACTTAAAATAAAAAGGGAATAACCGAGTTGGTATGCCCACAATCCCACAAGCAACCAACTGGAGTTAAAGCCGTTGCACCCGTCGTTCTCACCTGAACAAATAGACACTGTTAGAGTACAAAGTTGTACTTGCGAGACTTTCAAAAGAAATAAAGATGCATGTAAGTATCAAAGGAATGCTACTACACTAGTCAGTTTTCAGCATAAAGCAAGTTTTGCATATAGATAAAAGATTCTAATTTGCTATTTGTAAAACAATTAGAAAACATTTTATAGCAGTAAGTAATGATCATCAATGGTATACTCTCCAAATATAATCAACACACGAACATCTCATTCGTGGCACAAATCATTTCCCAACAAAAGTGACGCGCGAACTACGCGTTCATGAATTCATTTCAGATTTGAACAAACTAACATAATGACATAACATTCCCAACCATAACCCAAACTTAATTTTCCAAAAGACTAACTGTGCTTGCTTTCCCACAAGTGTTGTCCATAACCTAGGACGAGGCTATTCGAATAGATTTAGTTACTCTGCAGAGTTGTACAACTTTACCCACACGATATGCATTCCTCTTAATGTCGGCCAATGCACTCTTCCATAGGAGTGTGACTGAGGTAGCATAACGAGGCTGTTACAAGGTTATGTCCTAACTATCAAATCACCCGAGGCTCGTAATCCCATGGCGGAGCTATCGTGCGCGCTAGAACCACGGTGAAACCTCGTTACGTAAGTAAGTCCCAATCAAACAAGAGACCCTTAAGGACAAGTAAGGCGACCTTAACATGCCCCCGCGAGATTGACAAAAACAATTAAATACATAACAATAACAATTGTCAATCCCATTGTGTTTTGATAGCTAACACACAACAAATTATTAAGCCAAGCCTTCGCCATTATCCCGGCGTGTGGTTGCACGTAAGACTTGGCTCATCACACCACAGACCGGTCCTTAATCACCCAGACGGGGCTACATGAATCCGGGACCACCCCTTCATCACCTATCACCCGCCCAAGTCCAACACACAACAACAACAATAACCCAACAAGTCCATAATACCAAATTCAAGATCTGGATACAATCCTCAAGTTCAACATAATCCAATCCATAAAATCCTCAAATTTCATTAAGATTCAAATCAATCCATCGGTCGATGGACTAGCTCCATCAACCGCTTTCGGCTATAACTACTAGCATGGCTAAGCATAGTTCTACAACTAGCAAACGACCCATATAATATATATCCTTAATCATTCAAGGTAAAAGGGTAATCAGCGATCAAAGGAGGGCCAATGCAACAATTAGGAATTTAACTACTTCTACCCATGAACATATATTTCAAAATAGCATGCAATTGCGATAATAAAACTCACACAAAACTTTAAAACCATCGAGCAATATGATCAAGAGGAGGTGCTCTTTGCTTTGCCATATCATTTGTTCAATCTCAGCTTATACTCATAATAATCTCGCTAATATATCATTATAAATGATAACCTAATGAAAGACGATATGCGATAAATATCAAATAAAACCGAGAAATTCAACATGCTCAAAAATGTATGAAATTTATACAGAGGTAGTTTATGATTTTAGATTTATTAAGGTGAAAGAATTATTCCATTTGTATTTAGGATGTGAAAGTTATGGTGTTTTGAATTTTTAATTTTTAGAAAATGCAATCATATCTTGTTCACTTAATTTAATTCTTTGGTGAAAATTTCAAACATTTGTGGATATAAGAAGTAACGTGAGGTAAATAGAGAATAAAACTATAAGGTCAAAATAATTGAGTTTGCCTCATTTGGAGATTCTATGATTTAGCTATGAATTTTGAAGCTTAACCCATTTCATGTTGTTAACAATTTAAGGTGGATTCTTAGCTGGGAGCATGAAGTTAAGCACTCTAGGCCTTCCTACCAAACTCAAAACTTATTTGTTAAGAAAATATCCGGTGATCCAATCCACTAAACACAACCCTTAGCATTACTTTTTCTTCACCAAATAAGAGTTGGTGGCTCTGTTAGTTTTTCAAAATACAAACCATTTTGATTTTTCGGACTTGGCTACTAAAGCTAGCTTAAATGTTTGAAAGACCCAAACCTTTTACTTCTACATTCAGTAAAGTCGCTGCCTCCTGCCATAACATATCAGTTTATCTCCTCTGCTCAACTCTCTAGCAAAAACAAACTTTTAAACTGGAATGCTACTGAAAACTAAAAGTACAGCTGACCAAGAAAACAACATATATCTACTAAAATTAGTTATGCCTTTAGACTTCTGACAAAACCTGAAGTTATTCATATTAGACTACTCCTAAGGTTAACCTCTAGAAGCTATTTAACCTAACAAAGCTATTCCATTCACTAGCAATTGAAAAGATAACAGTGATGGAATCCCAAAAGTATTCTCCATTCCTCCTCTACTCAACAAAGCATAAGAAAGAATTGGTTGCATCTCTGTTGATTTCTCAAAATTCTTATCTCTCACTGATTCTCGATTTGAATACTACCACAAACTAAAGGTTCAAAGACTAAAAGAATTAAGACACTTTCTATCTACTGCCTTAACAAATGTATTAACCCCAAAGACAAACTCGATACTTTTAGGACTACTAAACCTAATAACCTACAATATCAACATTTTTAGAACTGAGTATTAATAGCTAGTCTTCTTTCAAATTCAAACTTCCACTTTGTTAACTCACTAAGTGATTCAACAACCAATACAAAAGTGTATTAGCTAACTGAAATTTCAGATTTTTTACATGCCACTACTCTGTTCATACAACTGACAAATGAAGTGCCCTCTGAACTACAAAAGGTGCTAACTAAAATTTCTCCAAACTCCAAACTTCACAAGGATTAATTCATTCGAGGAACCAAATTGGCAGCCAACAGATTTGATAGCAATACTTTTGATGGACTTTACAAGGGGGCAGGTTCTCATTGTCAGTTCATGCTCAAGGAACGACAGAGAAGGGCAGCTACAGGGGAGGCTCAGGGCGGCTCGGGCGTGGATCGTCGCCGGCGTGAAGGACGGTGCGGAGTTGACTACAACAACAAAAATGGGTTGCCCCGAGCATAAGGAGTTAGGGGTGGCAGTGGCGCAGCTCGAGAGAGCTCAGAACGGTGGCGCAACGCCGGTGAGCGGCGGTGGCTTTCGGCCTAACGTGCATGCGACGCTTCGGTGGTGCATCAAGCTAAGCAATGCATTGGTGAGCTACTGAGGGGTTCATTGGGGCTTACTGAAGTGGTAGAGGGGCCGGTGAAGCTCGGGGAGAAGCGATCGCGGTAATGGCGGCGCGGTGATGCGGCTCACGAGTGGACTCCTCGGGCCACAAAATCAAAATGGAGGTGGTGTAAGGTTGAGTGAAGCTAGTAGATGGTTACATCAAGAGGAATCGGACAAAGCTCACCAAATCAACAATTTGACGATGAACAGTGATGTTGGCCGAAAATGGGGAAACTTCAAAATGCCAACGATCCTGTGAACAAACCGATCAAAGAATTGAGGGGAAAGCGTGATTATGTACTAAGACACACCGTGACGCGCAAAGAAATGGACAAGGAGCTCACCGAGGTGAAGATGCCGAAGGTGGACAACGCACTGGCCTTTGGTGCGCGCTCTGGGAGCAGCGAGAGCACAGCGGCATTCCGAGAGGTACACTGCGAATTAGGGGTTCGGGTTAGCAAAAACAGAAGCAGCGCCGAAGTAGGAAAAGAAATCGATGACGCGGCGGCGCTTACTAGAACCGAGAGGAGTTTCGCTTCTCTCTCCACGATTGAGGGAAGTGAGCTCGAGAGAGGGGTAGGGTCGGTTTTGAACGGAAAGAAGACGGAGGAAGAGCGGCGTTAGGAGGCGCAATCGGGGCCGGTCGGCGAGGGCGGCGAGTAACGTTGTTGACGGCCGTCGGCAGCATGCCTCGACGCGCGTGGAGGAGCTCTGCGCGCCGCCTAAGTTGAAGACGCCCGACGCGGCAGCGGTGGGCCGGCAAAGGATCGCAAAGGAGCTGGTGGGCGGCGGTTGGGTGCACCGCGTTCGCCGGGCTCGGCCGGAGCGGTGTGTGGCTCGGTCGGGTTCGAACCGGGCCAACGATGCTAGCCTGTTGAAAACAGTTTGACCAAGAATTAAATTGTTTTATCCACTTTGACCAGTGTGCTAAAAATAGAAATAAATTTCAAAAAAAAGTGAAATAAATCACAGGGGTTCCTGGAAAGGTCTAGTACCCAAATAAAATTTAAAAACCCACTTTTCAAGATTTATTTTGTATAATCTAAATTCAAACTTAGAATAGGTCTTTGCATTGTGTTTGAATTTTCTTAGGGTTCAAACCAGTTCCAAAAATTTTGGAACAATTATATTTATTCCTGATAATTATCATAGTATTTGAATAAATTGTTTCCAGAAGATGATCATAAGTTTTTGTTGCTATTTTTATTTGAAGTTCGTATTTGAAGTGTCTGTTTGATCTTTGATTTAGATTTTTCCAATTGCAATAATTTATGCAAATGATTCCAAAATGTCATGCATACCGATAAGGTGAATACTAAATCCCATTAATTAAATTGGGGATGTTACACGGAGATAGGCTAGGAGTGCAAGTTTTCGAAAAAACCGAAAACAAGAAAAGGCTTGATACGACCTAACTTGACAAGTGCTCAAGCTCTAGGAGACTAGAGTGAGCTTACCAGGGCCAAGATGAGGTGCTGGGGAGCTCAGAGGAGAGGAGGAAGCTGAAGGAGGTGCTCCGGTGACCGGGGACTTCGCCAGAGACGAAGAAGAAGGTGATCCCGACCACGAAAAGCAGCTCTCCGACTTGCTCACCCCTGTGATGATTAACCACAACAGGTTAGAGAGGGCTTAAGGTGATCAAGATGACAAATTGACGAGCCAAGAACTACGATAGGACCACTGGAGCTCGAGGCCTTCAAAGAGCTCCAAAGCCGATAATGGTGGCAGAGAGAGAGGTGGTGTTCTAAGGTGTTTGAGTTTGGGAACCAGCTCAACTGAGGGAGCTCAAGCACCACAAAGAACGGAGAAGGAAAGGGAGAAGGGAGGTCTCAGGCTATTCATAGCCTAGAAGCTTGGCAATGGCATGGGCAAGTTCACTGTGAACAATGTCCATGCCCCTGCCAAAAGCACGCATGGTAGGTAGGGGGCAGAGCAGGGTGGAGACTTTGGAGGTTAAAGCTGACTGGCATTAAATGCATGGCAGCAAAAAGAGCCGTTGACAAGAAGCAAAAAGGTGACATCTCACTGCCCCCAACTGCTCTGGTCCTGACACATGTGCAGGTGCATGAAAATCATGACGACCAGAACTCGAGGAGGTCGTGGAGAAAACATGTGGTGAGGAGGTCCTAGACGATCCCGATTGGCATGGGGTGGTCTTGGACATCCCGGATCACCCGAGGTGGGAGGTCTTTGCGGGTGAGGAGGTCCAGGGGAGGTCGTGACCGCAGGATGGAGATCCAGTGGCCTGGACCACCCCGAGGCGCTGAGATCAGAGGGGAGGTCCGGGGCACTGGATGAGAATCCAACGGCCCAGCACGCGCACGCACGAGAAGGTCTGGACGGCGTTGGCGACTTGGCTCGAGCAAGCCAAATGACTGGGTCGGACTCGGGTCTGACTCGAGCCCGAGTCTGACTCAGCCCTAATTTTGGGTTTCAAACCGAGCTGAAGTTTGGGGATTTATTTGAGGTAGCAACCTCACTCCAAAAATTATGCAATTTTTACAGGAGCTTGCTAGCTGAGTTATTGACCTGGTATAAAATTTCAAGAGGTTTTTGTACTATACATTTTACTCCAAAAATTCCACAATGTGCTGGTCTAAGGTTTGACCAGAATTTGAACAGGTTTGACTGACCCCCAAAATATTCAAACAATTTCTAAAAATTGTGAAATTTTTCAGAGGGGCTACACATCAACCCAAGAATTTAGAAAAAATATTTCCAGGAGATTATCACAAGATGGAGCAAAAATGTTTTTGAAGGATCAAGATTTGGATCAAAGACTTGTGACTATGTATTTCCATAACTCTTGTACAATAATTGTTTAGTACATACAGGAAATACATGATGTAAGAAAAAGTTTTAATTTCTACTCATTTTCTTACATTTGAAACACAAGCCCAAAATTGGGATGTTACAACTCTCCCCTTACAAGAATCTCGACCCGAGATTCCGTTTACTCGGAGAAGAAAGAAGGAAAATCTGCACGAAGGCGATCTTCTCGCTCCCAAGTTGCCTCATCCTCAGAATGGTTTGACCACTGAACCTTAAGGAACTTGATGACCCGGTTCCTTGTTCTCCGTTCGGATTCCTCAAGAATGCGAACAGGATGCTCGCGGTAGGTCAAATTCTCCTGCACATCGAGAACCTCCAACGAGCTTCTCGATCGGACACGGAGGCACTTCTTCAGGTGTGACACATGGAATACATCATGCACACCCTCAAGCGTAGCTGGCAGCTCCAATCTGTATGCCACAGCCCCAACTCTCTCGACGATGCGATACGGCCCAACATAGCGAGGAGCCAACTTGCCCTTGACGCCAAAACGCTGATGGCCCTTCAAGGGTGAGACTTTGAGATACACAAAGTCATTGGGCTCAAAGCTCAACTCACGGCGATGACGATCTGCATAGCTCTTACGCTTGGGTCGGGCGTGCGCGGATGCTCGCGAATCAATCGACTCGGCTTTGGCCTCATTAATCGACTCGGGCGAAACTACCGCCACCGCCCTCGACTGGTTCAATGGGGTTCTACATCTCCTCCCATACAAGGCCTCAAATGGTGCCATGCCAAGACTGGCCTGATAGCTGTTGTTGTAGGAGAACTCAGCAAATGGTAGGCACTTCTCCCACTTTTTCCCATAGGAAAGAACACAAGCACGGAGTATATCTTCCAACACTTGGTTGACTCTCTCCGTTTGACCATCAGTTTGGGGATGAAAAGCTGTGCTGAAATGAAGGCGGGTCCCCATAGCCTCTTGCAGACTATGCCAAAACCGCGAGGTAAAAAGCGCACCACGATCGGAAATAATCGTCTTTGGTACACCGTGAAGACTCACAATCCTCGAGACATAAAGTTCGGCCAAAGGCCCCACACGAAGCTGAGTCTTGACGGGAAGGAAATGTGCCACTTTGGTCAACCTGTCAATCACGACCCAAATAGCATCATTCCCCTTGGACGAGCGAGGCAACCCGGTGATGAAATCCATGCCCACAGAATCCCACTTCCACTCTGGCACTGGCAAGGGCTGAAGAAGGCCTGCTGGACGCAGATGCTCGGCCTTCACACGACAGCACACGTCGCACACGACAACGAACTTGGCAATCTCGCGCTTCATACGGGTCCACCAGAATCTCTGACGAAGGTCCTAATACATCTTGGTAGCCTCAGGATGGATAGACAAAGGAGAGTCGTGGGCTTCGCGGAGAATCAAATCCCTCAATTCCACGACCTTAGGAACCACAAGACGCTGCCCAAACCACACAACGCCATGCTCATCCTCTGAAAAGCACTTGGCTATCCCATCCTTAATGTTCTGCTTGATTTGACTCACACCAACATCTGTCTGCTGTGCGGCCTTGATTTGATCCACTAGGGTCGGCTGCACAACCAAGGAGGCAAGAGAACCGTGCTCGACCAAACCCAAATTGAGGCGCTGAAATTCTGAAATGAGGGTAGGCTGCTGCTCTTGGAGCATCAACATGTTGCAATACACCTTCCGACTGAGTGCATCCGCAACGACATTGGCCTTGCCCGGATGATACTGAATACCCATGTCATAGTCCTTGATCAATTCCAACCATCTTCTTTGCCTGAGGTTCAGATCTGGCTGAGTGAACAAGTACTTCAAGCTCTTGTGGTCAGAATACACCTCACAACGGTTGCCGATCAGATAATACCGCCAAATCTTGAGTGCATGAACCATAGCAGCTAACTCCAAGTCGTGAGTAGGATAGTTGAGTTCATGAGGCCTCAACTGCCGCGATGCATAGGCCACAACCTTGCCTTCCTGCATAAGAACACAACCAAGACCACGACGAGAAGCATCACAATAGATATCAAAACTCTTGTGAATATCGTGAGAACAAGCATCGGGCCTGAGGTCAACGCTTCTTGAGTTCTGAAAACTCACATCACAAGCGAGAGACCACTCAAACTTCTTGTCTTTCTTGAGCAATTCGGTCATAGGCTTCGCAATCTTGGAGAAATTTCGATAAAGCGGCGATAGTAGCCACCAAACCAAGAAAACTCCGCACATCGGTGGACCGACTTGGTGACCCCAAGATAGCACATCACCGACCTTGCTAGATCCACACCACACCCTCTGCGGAAAGAACATGGCCCAAAAATGCCACTTCCTTTAACCAGAACTCGCACTTGCTGAACTTGGCATACAGCTGGTGCTCGCGCAGCTTGCCCAACACAAGCTTGAGATGCTCAGCATGCTCTTCTTCACTCTTGGAGTAGATAAGGATATCATCAATGAAAACCACCACGAACCTATCCAAATACTCTACGAATACCGAGTTCATAAGGTTCATGAATAAAGCAGGAGCATTAGTTAAGCCAAAAGACATGACGGTGTACTCATAAAGACCATAACGAGTAGCAAAGTCCGTCTTTGGAATATCCTCGGCCCTGATCCTGACTTGATGATAGCCCAATCTCAAGTCAATCTTGGAGAAGACACGCGCTCCGGTCAACTGATAAAAAAGATCATCAATACGGGGCAAAGGATACTTGTTCTTCACCGTCACCTCATTAAGCGGACGGTAATCAACACACATGCGCAAGGTCTTGTCCTTCTTCTTCACAAAGATAACTGGACAACCCCAAGGAGATGAACTAGGACGGATAAAACCCTTCTCTTGCAGCTCACCTAGTTGCTTCTTTAGCTCCTCCAACTCATTAGGAGGCATGCGATACGACCTCTTTGAAATAGGGGCGGTACCGGGTAGCAACTCTATCACGAACTCCAGGTCTCGAACGGGAGGCATCCCAGGCAAATTCAGAAAGACATCCGAAGTCACACACAGGTGGGGACATCGCGAATCTCCATCTTTGGCTTTGCTTCAAGGGCATAAAGATGGGGTTCTCAATCTGCGGTGAAAACTCAACCTGTTCACCTGAAGGACTGGTGAGGTAGACAACCTTCCTGGTACAATCGATTTGCCCCAAGTGTTGGGACAACCAATCCATGCCAAGAATCACATCCAAGCGCCACGAATCGAGTAGGATAAGACTCGCCAAGAATCCCACTCCTTCGACGTGGATAGGAACGTCCCAAGATACTTGGTCACTCTCATTTCAACCCGAGAGCGAATAAGTAGTGGAACCCCCAAAGGAACACAGTGGAGACCATTATCAACAACAAACGACTCGAAATAAAAGAATGCAAGCTCGAGTCAAATAAAACAGTAGCAGACGCAAATTGACAAGAGGTGTACCCAACACCACGCCGGGCGCCTCGTGCCTCCTCACCGAGATATGGTTGACTCGCCGCTCCCAAGCCCGGGTCTTCGTCGTGGGTGACCACTCCCTTGCCGCGTCCTCTATTAGGACGAGGGGCCGCCCAGCCTTTCTTAGGCAACTACTGCGTAGTGACCCTTGTTGTGGCGAGAAGCAGCGCGACGGCGCGGGGTTGCGATGAGCAACCCGCCGGCCGATCGCAGCACACGTGGTCGAGTCACGGCTTTGTGGAGGACGTGGAGTGGTGCCGAGGCCTCGGCGTAGGGAAGCTCGAGGACGGGCCACCGGTCTTGCCGCCCAACTCGGGATTTAACGAGGCCGGCCTGTGCGCACCATTGGGCCTCCCACTTGCGCTATGGACTCGCCACGCTCTCGCCTTGTGCTCGCGACGATGGCCTTGTCCACCAAGGTCCGAAGTTGGGAAGTCCACAATAGAGAGCTTGTCCCGAAGCTCCTCGCACAAGCCCTCCATGAACTTCTCCCGCTGGCCTCATCGGTGGCCACCTCGGCAGAGCGCACTCGCCGATGGTTGAACTCGTGGAGGTACTCGATCCGCACTTGCGCCCTGCTTGAGCGCAAGGAACTCCTTCTTCTTCACCTTCATCAGCCGCAGAACATGGGCCCGACGGAAAGCCGACCTAAACACCTCCCACGAGACCACGTGTCCGCGGCCGCATGGCGGGAAGTTCTCCCACCATGAGAGTGCCGCACCCTCCAACCGATGGGATGCGAAGTGCCCGCTCTTGCTCCTAGCATCGAGCAACGTTGAGCTTCCGCTCAACCGCACGCAACCGATCGTGCTGCGCCCAAGGGATCCTCTGACCGGGAGAAGGTAGGAGGCTGCGTGCGAAGGAACTCCGCAAGTCCCCCACGAGACTGATGGCTACCTCCTCCGGATCCAGAGGCACCAGAGGGAGTGGAGGTGTTCCTCACGATAACCTCCAACACCATGCGGTCCTCCGAACTATTGCGTTCGATCTGCATGAGGACTTCCGCCATGGTCGGAGGAGGGGGAAGCTCCTCTTCGGGACTACCCGGCCGTTCCACCACTCGTGTCCCTCCTGCCATCCTGTTTCACTAAGACAAGTTAGCTACAAGCCCGAGATCAAAAGGCAAAGAAATCCAAACTCAATTAAAAGGGCTCAAGAATAACTACCAAAGAGCACAAGACCATAAGTCACCAAATCAACTTCCCGAAACGACTAACCCGTATGGAAGAAGGAGTAATCGTTTGAGAAGACCCAAAATTTCAGAACTAAATTCTAGCTCAAAACAGCCCAAAATCAAGGTATAACCACCTAATAGAGTATAGGCATTTAGCTAATTTCATATCACTTCTTACCCTTTTATTCCCACAAGTTTTAATTGAATTAACCTCTCATTTCCTACCTCCTATACTAATTACTAGCTAGCTGTCCAAATTCCTTTCTCCAAGCTCTCATGGTTCTCCCAAAACCAACTTAACCGATAAATAGCTAGCTTTTGAAAGGAAGAGAGGAACAACTTTTCCAAAACTTGATCAAGAGTAAGGTGAGATGAGCAAGCTAAGATGTAAGGAGTAAAATCGAGAACTTACTTAAGTTTTGTAAACCTTTTGAAAGTAAGTTTTCAAAATATCCTAGAGGCGACTAAGCTAGGGGTTTTACGTCAAGATGGCTCGATACCAACTTTGTGAGGACCGGAATATTTAACTAGTAACACTTAACCTCCAAATGGTTCTAGCGTTACTAATTAAACATTCTAAGCCTCGATGGACATATGCTTCCTGAATTGCAGATATGCACATCATCACAAAATTACACATCATTTCCATACAACATACATCACTAAGTTCAACAACGACATACATAAAGTAAAGTTATTACAAAAGAGCCGACCGGCCAAATAGAACAATAAACAAGAATGACAGCGGAAGCAAAAGGTGCCATAAGATGGCTAGAACAAAAGTCGACCGGTTAGCCACACCACCCACAAGGCAACCGACCGGGCCGCCAAGCTAGACGCCTCGCAAGCTATCACAGCACAACTCACAGAAGTGAGGCCCCTCAAGCTCACCTTCTTCCTCTGCAACAATTACATTTAAGCAAGATAACTGAGTACACAAAGGTACTCGCAAGACTGACGTGTGGAATAGCAGACCTATTCATAAACTACATGCAAGCTTATTTAGGTGGAGGTTGTATGTCTCACTTTGCATAAAGCCAACTTTATTTGCAATAATGTAATACATTTAAAAGCAAGTTTACAAATCTGTTTTGTTATTAAAATAACAGCGAAATAAAGATACATACAAGTAACCACCTGGAAGTGACTATCCCAATAGCCACCACAACATAGCACTAATCCCGATTCGCACCACCCATCAAGTTTTAATTAAAAGGTTGTAGTCTAACTCTTGAAAGACCTTGCCAAGCATGTCCATAACCTAGGACGAGGCTATTCGAATAGTTTTAACCCTACAAGGGTGTACCAATGTACCCACACTTCAGACCGCCTTTAAGCCACAAAGCACATCGCCAAGGTATGCAAGCACGGCTAAGTCCTACGAGACGCTTTCTAATATTGTGCATTGACTACAGCCGCTCGTATGGATAGAAACCCATACGCTACATTGCAGTCGAAAGACAACAAATCCCATCACGGGTGAAGTCTTTCGGACACTACAATGCTCCCAACACCATCCCTCCTGCGACTCCTGCACCAAAGACAATACACGCCAAAGTACAAAGTCAAGAGAGGTCCCATACCCTCTAGTGTGGTTAGCACGCTGAAATGCTTGGTTTAGTGTAACAAGATGTTCGGTCCTTGTTGACCTGCACCGCTCCAGCCACACCCAAAATCACACCATCTTACCATTGTGCCCAAGTCTAAATTATTTAGTTTTCAGTTTTAGTTTTCATAAGTAGACATGGCACAAGGCTGAAATCATAAATTATAATAAGTTTTATAGATCAAGGTTATCGACAAGTCGATAACGCCCATTTCTACCGGAAGCTAAGCATGGCTAAGCAATTAATTCGCAACTACTAAGTGACAAGAGCTCATCCACGAACTCTAAATCACAGCAATAACCTAGGCTCACGGTAGTAGAGGATAATCATTTGCTAAGGAAATGCATCTACTAGGCCAACTAACGACAATAGTTTAACACAAAGTAGCAATGCATACATAAAAGTTGTAATCAACATAAATACTTAAAATACTGGGATTAACATGATCAAACTGCTTGCCTTGCTGGGATTGGTCTTGCTGCAGAGAGGAGTGCCCAGGTTCAAAGTTTTCCTAGGAACCTAACGCGAAAAGGCGATAAAAATCGATAAGAACGAAGAACACCAAAAGGATCTCAATAGCAAAGAACAACCAAAACCCATGAAATTTCTACAGCAGCTAGGGGTTGATTTTATACAATTTTAGAAACAAGAATCACTTCATTTGGACTTAGCATGAAAAAGTTATGCCCTAAACAATTTCTCTCAGCCTGAAAAATCATAATTAAATTAATTTCGGTTACTGTTCATGACAAAAATTTCTAGAATGATCTGGAACTTGAAATTTTTATGGTAGGTAGATATGGTTATCCTAACAACAGCAAAACTGAGTTTGCACAATTTGGAGTTGAAATGAATTAGTTATGATTTTTCTAAGTTCTAAAACTAGTGAATCATTAATTTCAGTGGTAAGGATCATATGAAGACCTATTCTATATTACAGTACATTCCTAGTGGGTTTTAACAAAACTTAGTTTGCTCAGTTTGGAATAACAGAGAATAAGTTATGCATTTTATAAATTTTCAATGAATTTCTAAACCACTATTTTCACTAAACAAGATCATGCAGTTTCAAACATTTTCTGCTACATAACGCTAAATTCATTCTCGACAAAGTTCATACTCTAACAGAGCTACAACAATCGGAATCATTCAAAAGAAGCTAAAATGACAAAGTTATGCACTTTTGAAATTTGAAACAATAAAAGACTTAGAAAATGCGAGCTTTGGAGGTCTAATTGAACCGAAGACAAAGGAGAGGCGTGGCCGCCGATCCTTCATCGCACGACCACGGACCTCGGCATACGGCGCTACAAAGACCTCCTCCTCCAGATGGGGAGGTCGGACCGTTGAGATCGATCCAACGGTCACGACCACGTCATGCACAGCACGCAAAGGGAGGTCCTCGCGCTAATCGGAGGTCGTGACCGCCGACGAGATCCGGTCCCGAGCACTAGGGGAGGTCCTAAGGCTAAATCTACAGAGGAGGTCTGGACGGCTAAGATCTCACGGAGGAGGTCTTCAACGGTCTAGATCTGCAGAGGGAAGTCTTTAACGGACACGATCAAGCGAGGGAGGTCCTAAACGGTAGGGTTTTAATCGGAGGAGATCTGGGCGGCTCAGATTAGGCCTAGGGATGTCCTGGACGGTCCAGATCAATGCGGAGGGAGGTCCGAAGGCTAAGGGTTTTACAAAAGGGATCTAACGCTCAGATCTAAATCCGGGGAGGTCGTGAACGGCTAGGATTGAGCCTAAGAGATCCTGAGCGAGTTGTCTTTGTAAAAGACCAGTGTGGCTTTACAAAGAGGACCCCATGGTGGTCTTTGCAAATGACCAAGGAGGTCTTTTGCGCACGAAAAGATCTAAATGGCTAGGATTTAACCAGGGTGGTCCTAGACGGCTACGATCGACACTAGGGGAGGTCCTAGCCCGCAATATTTTGCACAGGCCGATCCAACGGCTAAAAACTAACCTGTGGAGGTCCTTAACGGCGGAGATTACTCTAGGAGGTCCAGGACTTAGCGATTTTGCGGAAACGGCTCTACGGCTCGATCTAGCCCGGGGTGGTCTTAGACGGCCATGATTTACCCCGGGAGGTCGGGCTTTAAAAGGCACGTCGCGCTTTGGCCTGCAAGACAACAATAAAGAGCGACTTGAGAGCATTAATGCTAATCATAAACCCATGATTCTGTCCGAGTACGACACGTGGAAACACGAGTTTGGTTTTGGCTCACCACGGCGATGGGGACCTCGCCACGCCGACCAAGGGCACCGATAGACTCACAACAGTGCTGCGGACCAAGCGGAGACACTTTCGACGGCGGCGACGGCCTCGAACGCCGGCGAGCCGGAGATAGGCTAGGAGTGCAAGTTTTCAGAAAAACCGAAAACAAGAAAAGGCTTGATACGACCTAACTTGACAAGTGCTCGAGCTCTAGGAGACTAGAGTGAGCTTACCAGGGCCAAGATGAGGTGCTGGGGAGCTCGGAGGAGAGGAGGAAGCCGAAGGAGGTGCTCCGGTGACCGGGGACTTCACCGGAGACGAAGAAGAAGGTGATCCCGACCACGAAAAGCAGCTCTCCGACTTGCTCACCCCTGTGATGATTAACTACAGCAGGTTAGAGAGGGCTTAAGGTGATCAAGATGACAAATTGACGAGCCAAGAACTACGATGGGACCACTGGAGCTCGAGGCCTTCAAAGAGCTCCAAAGCTGACAATGGTGGCAGAGAGAGGTGGTGTTCTAAGGTGTTTGATTTTGGGAACCAGCTCAACTGAGGGAGCTCAAACACCACAAAGAACGGAGAAGGAAAGGGAGAAGGGAGGTCTCAGGCTATTCATAGCCTGGAAGCTTGGCAATGGCATGGGCAAGTTCACTGTGAACAATGTCCATGCCCCTGCCAAAAGCACGCATGGTAGGTAGGGGCGAAGGTGGTGGAGACTTTGGAGGTTAAAGTTGACTGGCATTAAATGCATGGCAGCAAAAAGAGCCGTTGACAAGAAGCAAAAAGGTGACATCTCACTGCCCCCAACTGCTCTGGTCCTGACACATGTGCAGGTGCATGAAAATCATGACGACCAGAACTCGAGGAGGTCGTGGAGAAGAAACACAGGCCGAGGGGAGGTCCGGGCGATCCCGACAGGCATGGTGGTCCCGACGTCCCGGATCACCCGAGGTGGGAGGTCTTTGGCGTGAGGAGGTCCAGGGAGGTCGTGGACCGCAGGATGGAGATCCAGTGGCCCGACCACCCCGAGGCGCCGAGATCGAGGGGAGGTCAGGGCACCGGATGAGAATCCACGGCCCGGACGCCGCGCCGCACGAGAAGGTTTGGACGGCGCCGCGACTTGGCTCAGTGAGCCAATGACTGGTCGGACTCGGTCCGACTGAGCCCAGTCCGACTCACCCTAATTTTGGTTTCAAACCGAGCTAAAGTTTGGGGATTTATTTGAGGTAGCAACCTCACTCCAAAAATTATGCAATTTTTACAGGAGCTTGCTAGCTGAGTTGTTGAACTTGTATAAAATTTCCAGAGGTTTTTGTATTATACATTTTCCTCTAAAAATTCCACAATGTGCTGGTCCAAGGTTTGACCAGAATTTGAACAGGTTTGACTGACCTCCAAAATATTAAAACAATTTCTAAAAATTGTGAAATTTTTCAGAGGGGCTACACATCAACCCAAGAATTTAGGAAAAATATTTCCAGGAGATTATCACAAGATGGAGCAAAAATGTTTTTGAAGGATCAAGATTTGGATCAAAGACTTGTGGCTATGCATTTCCATAACTCTTGTACAATAATTGTTTTGTACATACAGGAAATACATGATATAAGAAAAAGTTTTAATTTCTACTCATTTTCTTACATTTGAAACACAAGCCCAAAATTGGGTTGTTACAAAGGTGTTCACGAGTGGTTTGGAAAGTGAACAGGGTGTTCACGAGTTGTTTCAAAGAAACTTGATTACTTATGTATTAATCTTTCCAAATATGCTTTACAATCTACTTATTGTATCTAATGTCAATCTTGTTTTTTGTAAATTAAACATAAAGCTATCCTTATCAAGCCTTGCATGAATACTATTTGCATACAATTCCCTACGACTTACTAAGTACTTTATGTACTCACAGCTTGACACCCTTTGTTGATCAGTCGTCGAAGAAGACCTAGGGAGCACCGAGCTCTACGAGGATGACTACTTCAAGGACCACTACTACACACAGCCTCATCACGAGGCGGTTCGGTCGGTCATCACGCAGACGGTTCGAACCGTCTGCGTGTTTTTATACGTCTGCGATAAGTCTGCGGTTATCACGAGCACGTGTTAAACATCCGTCTGTGATAAGTCACAACACGCACGGTTCTAATTATAAAACCGCTCGTGATATCTAATTATCACAGACGGCTCTATTCAAGAACCGTCTGTTATAGACGCATATCACAGACGGCTCTATTTACGAACCGTCTATGATATACACATATCGAGATTTATTATCATTATATAACCGTCGTGATATATACATATCCCGCACGGTTCGTAAATAGAACCGCTCGTGATAAAAGGATATCTCGACGGTTATATTTACGAACCGCTCGGGATACGTGTATATCACGACGGTTATATAATAGAGCCGTGCGATTATATATATCACGCAGCGGTTGATTGATAAACCGCCTGTGATAGTTATTTCAAAGATAACTATTTTTAAAAATTTCGCTAGCCTCGATTGCTAGCCATGCCCTCTCAAAATAAGCGGCGTAAAATAGATACATCACGGATATCAATCGTTGACAACCCAAAGTGATCATTGTCATACAAACGAACATATATCAAATACAACCAAACATTGTAATATCAACTCGTCGTAAAATATTGTCATACAACCCAAAGTGACAACCCAAAGTTTACCATTGAATCACAACTATTCAAAGTGAATTTCAACTATATCAAATATATTAATTGTTTCAAGGTCGTTCAAGAGTGAAACTCTCCGCTGGCGCAATGATATCCGTCGTGATGAAGGTGCGAGCCTCCTCGAACATCCGAGATCTCTTTCAACGAGTGAATCTAAATCTATATTCAAAACCTACAAACAAGAGTAAAGTGTTACACATATATATTTAAATTTATAATTAGCAATTATTATAGATTGACCAACCTCGGGATCCTGCAACCTAGCACTCATGAGAATCGCATATGATGGCAAGCGAGAATGCACATTCTTACGCTTTTCTTTGGCGCAATCGAAAAATAGAATTACATATATAGGTATAGTCGGTTCGAGACGCATTATTACGAAGTATGATATAGGATTATTGTGTTGTAGCACGTCACGAAATCGCGTCCGTGATTAAGTGTGACGTTCGTTCCCTTGTATAGCCCTCCTCGGCAATATAGGAGATGAACGACCTACATGTTTCCAAAAGTTAACCTCGACCATTTCAAACGAAGGAAGACTACAATAGAGTTATGTATGGAGGAAATGAGCACACTGTCGACTACTTCTTGCACAAGGGTGAAGTCGTGGCCTTTTTCATTAGGGAATCAAGGTATAGTACCCGATTCCTCTTTGTATAATGACTAGAAGGATCTAGTGATGCCTACTCATGTATGTCGCTATAGTCATTAAACCTAAGTTCATATCACAGTATAAAGTACAAATGAAATTTGTATAGCAAGTAGTGAAGCACTTACTCGTTGTAGGGCACCATTATGTAGTCCACGTAGTTTTGAGCAAGCAATCCCGCCGTTATGTATTTCGACGAGGATGCGCCCGCCAAGATGGTTTGCTCGAGACCACGTGTGGGTCGAGGAAACCCACCGGTTCTTTCAATCGCCGCGGTTTTAATCATGTATCTATACATAAGCAATGAGTTGTTATATTACGTGAATGTACGTGAATGTAGAACTTGATTGTACACACTTACGATGGTCCAAAGATCGTAGAAGTGAGGCATCGAGGGCTTTGAGGTTGAATAGGTCGAACAAGTCGTCGAAGCCCACGATGAAGGGGGCTGCGTGGAGGAAATAGTCCTCCGTGTATCGACGGTGATTCCATCGGCGCACCCTTTCTCTTTGGTCTTCTTCAAGTACCAATGCTATGCAAACTCGACAACCTAATCCAACAGAGCTAATATCCGTGCTCGCCGCCAACGGACTTCCGAAAGAGTATTTCTTAGGGTTAGGAGGCGAAGCGCCTTAATGTTCTTCGATTTCGATTTGTCTCGAACGACTTGCGCTACGCGCCTTCCTCCCGCCGACGACTCGGACCGATACGGCGCACGCTTTTTTGTTCGCTCGTGTCTTCTCCACGGAACCGATGAGGCGGGCTTCGCGCGAAGGTTGAGGTGCGATCATGGAGGTCTGTTGGAGAGACATGGTCGTGTCGAGGTGGTTGGGGTAGAGTCATCAAAGGTTGAGGCGGCATCGCAGGTCGGGGACGATGTCCTTCAAAAGTTGAATTGGAGGGCATGGTCGTGTGGAGATGGTTGGGGTGGAGTCATCGAAGGTTGAGCGCGCATGCAGGTCGAGCGATGTCCTTCTTTGGCCACCGAATAAAACTGCATGGGCATCCCTAGTGTTATGATTTCGTTGTTCGGCGAATCTCCACGGACGGCCCTAAAATTATCATGTACCATGTCCACTGACCTGGCGTAACCTGTGCCACCTGGGCACCGTCTTTGCACTATCCCTTCATTGCATGGATACACCACCCCGCCCACCTCAATAGACATCCCAACCATCCTCACTTGGAGTGTGCAGTCGTCGGCTCCTACAAAGCGATCGCAATTAGCTAAGGCATCCTATAGGTCTATCTTTGAGCATTCCAGAGATGTACATTACCTTGATGTCGTCGATAGGTAATTGGACATCATCGTGTTCACAATTTTGCGGACGCGACGCCATCCGATGTTGAGGAGGATCGCCTACCAAAACAACGGGCGGCTGCGATCGTTGTTGAGGAGTAGTAGTTGATTCACTTGGTCCCGCAATCTTGCTATCTTTTCTTCAAATTTTGCAAGTAGCACCCGTTCTCTTCCTTCAAATTTTGAAGTAAGCACATGTTCCAACACCATGTCGTGCTCGGCCTTGGATCTCTTCCTGCTCCTATACGTGCGAGAGTCGCCCGGGAATCCATCCCTCCAAGATACGTTAACCCCTTTGCCTCGCGTGCGACCCGGTGCTCCTTGTTTCCCGTACGTAGTTAGTATATCCTTCTCCTCGCTCGCTTGGAAGGAGCCTTGGAACATGCGGAACTCAATTCTTGCCGCAAGAGGTCATCATGTTATTATATACATTATGAAGTTATAGACTTATTAACAACTAGGTAGTTCAAGACATTTACCACACGGTTGGCCACATCCCGGTCCGCAGGTTTGTGAAAGAGATTTCGCCAAAGACGTGGCGATGCCCTCGCTCTAACCGGAGAGAGCGCGGTCCGTGATCTCGAAGAAATGGCCTTGTTTAGTTCGCGTCCTCCGCCGCCATTGCGCGTTTTACCGCGTACCAAAGTGCCGAGTTTGTGGGGGTGAGTGTTAAGTGTCGGAGAGCCTTGTGCGCCGCACTTTCCTCAAGAAATTCGGCGTCGTCTTCATTTGCACAAAGCGTCCCATATATCCCGCGACAAGAATTTATACGCCGTGAAGGGCGTTACGACCCGTGTTCACGCACCTTGTGACAAGCACGCTTTGAAGGTCCTCCACGCCTTCCGATCGAGAGCAACGCTCGCCGTGCCCACACGCGCCAGTCTGCGGTGGGAAAGTGAACGATTTTAAAACTTCGTCCCACTTCTCAGAACATCCGACACGATGTCCCGGCTCGGTTGTGGTGATGGGGACCCGTTCCCTCCAAGTATCCCGCACAAGGTTGGAATCTCGCCGCTTGGGGGACTCACAGATCCCATTGGCATTGACCTCGTGGCGGTCATTATGCCCGAGGAATTCTCGATGTTCCTCCGCCATCTCGCGACGTACCACTTTCCTCGGAGATCCGTGCGGCGAAGATGGTGCGGACGCCATGTCGCTACTTGCTATCTATATATGCACGAAGCAATATGCGTAAGCTCTAAGCGACCAGATTCAAGCGATTTACTCAACTTAACCGAAATGATGCACAAACGTATAATATATAAAGAAGGATTGATGGTAGTTTGTGCTCTCGTAAGGAGAGTTGCAAAAGAACAAGTCTTTGCCATCTCAATCCTATTGTCTATACTCTTCATTAAATGAATATGATAGTATAAATTCAAACTATGAGCTCTAAACAATACTTTGCTTAATCACAAATGATTTCAATCATTATCAAAATGATCTCTTAACTATCACATTCAATCTCAAGATAAGAGAAAAGTTCATCACAGAGCGAACGTAACAAAGCCCACCGATCAATTTCTATTCCACATTATCAAAGACTATCAAAGTCACATCACGGAGGGTTCACAATACAATAGAGCTCATGAATGAACTAACGATATATCAAATTGATGGATGCATTCAACCGTCTGTGATAACTAGCATTCAACCGAAAGTAACAAATTAACAGATATGAAATTGACAAGAGCAAGTAATTTGTACAATAGAGCTCAAGAATCAACTAACTATCACATTCAATCTCGATATAAGACAGAGTTCATCACGAGCATGTCAACAAAGCCCATCGATCAATTTGCGGATCTTTAGGAATACTCACAGAGGATGCCGCACAACAACTCACGGTGCAAGGAGGAGGCCGGTGGAGGAGGCCGGCGGGGAGGAGGGAGAGGCGCGGGAGGAGGCCGACACGGGAGGAGGACGGCGCGGGAGGAGGCCGGTGCGAGAGGGAGAGGCCGACACGGGAGGAGGCCGCAGAGAGGAGGAGGCCGACACGGGGAGGAGGCGCGCGGCCGACGCGAGCGCGTGGCTGTCGATGAAGAGCGGCGGCGTCGGGTCTTACGGCGGGGAGGTGAGCAGGCGAACCTAGAGGCCAGAGAGAGCGCGAGAGCCTAAGGGCGCGGGAGGCGAAGTGGCGAGTAAAGAGCAAAACCTAGGTGCGCCTTTTGATAAAGAATATCACAGACGGCTCTATTAATGAAAATGCGAGATATCATCAATATCACAGACGGCTCTATTTAAGCACCGTGCGTGATAATATCACGAGCGGTTTGCAAAGAACGTCGAGATATCTCAATATCGCGAGCGGTTCTTTGGCACCGCGTGATGTGAGATATCTCGACGATTCTTTAAGCAAACGTCTGTGATATTATCACGACGGTGCTTAAATAAGCCGTCAGGATATTGATGATATCTCGAGCGGTTCTTTAATAGAGCCGTCTGTAATAATATATCACGACGGATCCATTATAGAGCCGCGTGCTATGGATCTCATTCCCTTCATCTCCGCGAGTGTCTCTTCGTCTCTGCTCGGCTTTTATATAAATAGACAACCCTTATCAAAGGGATTTCTCACAGCTCCTTGATCATCCACTCTCTCCACAAATTCCAAATGGCTTCCTCTCGTCCCATTTGTCTCGGCCTACATTTTGGTTGTGTACTCGCACCTCTCGATCGCAACTCGGCCCAAGGCTGCGAACAAGGCGTCCGTTCGCAATGCAATCCGTTGTAGACCCTCCCATCTACCGGAGACCATAACGGCGCTCATCGGTCGATTGGAGCTCCTCCTCCAACAGACCGGTCACGAGGCTCTCGGCATCCGTGAGTAAACCTCGTCGTGGGGATTGTCCTATGGAACTCTTTGATCCGCACCGAGGATGCGGCCAGAGAGTCGGGCGACATCGACATTGCGGAGAGCGGGTCCGCCTAGCCGAGGCCGTGGAGACCAGGTTGATGGCCTCGGGCTATATGGGACTTGATTACGAGTCAGAACATCTACAAGAGGAAATTGGCGTGCAAGGTCACGGTGGAGGCGTTTGGTGAGACGATCGGTGATCCGCTCCCACCGGCCGGCGAGAATGCGTCACGAAGATTTGAAGACTAAGATAGGATCGCTCATCCTTTTTTATAAATGCGTGATGTAAAAGCGATAAGGCGATCTATTATGCATGCCGTGATGTAAATATGGTCTTTTTGTCATTGATGATATGGTCTTTTTATATCGCGTGATGATATGGTCTTTTTATCATCTAATTATTATCGGGCAAATCCGTGCGCTATCACGAGCGGTTGAATAAAGAACAAATGCGTGATAATATACTCATCACGAGCGGTTCCTCTCACTAGCCGTCGTGTTGACCATCCTGACGGCTCCATGTGGAACCGTGCGTGATATCCTCCATATCACGAGCGGTTAATAAGTATAGCCGTGCGTGATATTGATATATCACGAGCGGTTCCACATGGAGCCGTCTATGAAAGTTCAACATGCAGCGGTTTGTGTAGAACCGTCATGTGATATACTCGTATCACGACGGTTGGAAATAAGAACCGCTGTGATATTTCACCCTATAAATATAAAGACCGGCAGAGGCCCCCGGCCCTAGCGCCTCTGATCTCTTCTTTGGAATAGAGGGGCTTGAGAAGCTTTTGCTCTGTGTTGGCTGTAGGAGGCTTGTTTATTTGGCTTGCCTTGTTCTTGGTTGTGGGTTGCCCTAGCAACTTATGGTCATTTGGCTTGCATGCATGCTTGCTTTGTGAGGCTTTGGTGGTAGCTCTCGGTTTGGGTGTTGTGAATGAGTGTTTTTGTGAGTGGGATAAGTCGTGTATTTCGATTGTGGCTCTCTTGCCTGCTTCATTGGCACGAAGGAGAAGGGCAAGTGAGGAATCTCATGGGATATTAGGAATTTTCGTGTGAGCTCCGAGGGTAACGATCTTTAACTCTTTATATTTGCTTAATAGGAGGAGTAACGTATTTGCGATTAATAGGAGAAGTAACGTATTTGCGCTTTATTAATATAATTTAACACTACTAATTGTTACATGTGTAGCGTAGATGGACCGAATGGATGTGCAGTGCGAACGTGTGAGTGAAGAGTACATTAATGGCGTGATTGCTTTTAAAGAGCAGCGAGCGGGATATCTTGAATAAGGATAGAATTTATGTACTTGCCCATGCATTGATTGCGATAATCGAAGATTTTTAACAACCCGCGCAGATCGTAGGGCACTTGATTCAAATGGGTTTCAAAAAGGGTATACATGTTGGACCATCACGGTGAAGAAGATTATACAGAAGTTAATAATGATGACATCGACGAGGAAGTCAACGATATGCCGAATGTGGATGTGTTTTTGATGACGATAGGTCGTGACGATGACAATCTGATCGGATGCTACGCGATGCGTAAGAAACTACAATGAGAGAGAGTTTTGTAAATTCGAGCGCTTAATGAAGGACTCGGGAAACCTTTGTTCCTGGCGCAAGCGGAATACACAAGATTGTCAACCGCACTTGAACCGCTGAAATTGAAGGCGAGCAATGGTTGGTCCGACAAGAGTTTCACGGCGTTGTTAGGTCTCCTAGCGGACATTCTTAGGAGGGAAACGTGTTGCCCAAAGACCACCTACCAAGCCAAGAAGGTTCTTTGTCCATTGGGAATGGAAGTAGAAAGAATACATGCATGTCCGAACGATTGTATCTGTATCGTAAAGAGTATGCACTTGCATGTATGTCCGTGTGCAAAGTATCCGATACAAGCGTAAGAATACTACTAAGGTGAAGCAAGGACCTCCTGCTAAGGTGTTGTGGTATCGCTGTGATCCCACGCTTGAAGCGTTTATTTGCGAACCGAAGGAGGCAAGATTGCTGCGTTGGCACTCCTGAGGAGCGTAAGAAAGATGGAAAACTAAGACACCTGCTGATTCTCGCGTGGAGAAACTTCGATCGGACCTTCAAAGAGTTCGGTGCGAACCGAGGAACATAAGGTTAGGGTTGAGTACAGATGGAATGAATCCTTTCGGTAACATGAGCGGCCGACATAGCACATGGCCCGTGAACCTATGTATGTACAACCTTCCTTCTTGGTCGTATGAAGCGGAAGTACATTTTGATGTCACTACTTATCCAAGGGCGAAGCAACACAGGGAACGATATTGATGTGTACCTAGCACCACATCGGATGATCTTGTGACATTTGTGGAACGAAGGGTACAAGTATGGGATGCGTAAACGAGAACTTCTCTTTACGCGTCATGTTGTTCTCGCACTATCAATGATTTTCCTACCCTTGGTAACCTGTCGGGCTTGATCGAAAGGAGCCAAAGCTCATCCGCACCGCTTAGATGCTACGGAGAGTGTATGGTCGAACAACTCGCGCAAAGCTGTATATGCGCCACCGTAGGTTCCTTCCCAGAGTCACCCATACCGCAAGATGAAAAAACAATTTGACGGAAATAAGGAGGACGATTCGGCTCCAAGGGCTTTTAGAGGAAAGAGGTCTATGATATGGTTAAGGATATCCATGTTGTGCTTGGGAAGGGATGTAAATTAAAACCCGTCGAAGAACATCCGGAAGAAGCGGTCAATTTTTGGGACTTGCCTTATTGGGAGCACTTAGAAGTTCGTCATCGCATCGACGCCATGCACGTGGAGAAGAATGTATGTGAAAGCTTGATTGGTCTCTTCTTGAACATTAGTGGCAAAACAAAGGATGGTGTTAACGCACGACGCGACTTGGTTGATATGAACATAAGGACCGAGTTAGCACCGAAAGAGACCGATAAAGGACGAACATACCTTCCACCACTTGCTACACTATGTCCAAGGCCGAGAGAAATGAATTGTGCCAAAGCTTGCATGGTGTCAAAGTCCGTCTCGTTACTCCGCTAACATTAAGAAACTTATTTCTATGCAAGATTTGAAATTAATTGGTATGAAGTCTCATGATTGTCATGTCTTGATGACACAAATGCTTCTGTTGTAATTAGGGGTATCTTGCCGAACAAGGTCCGAGTGGCAATCTTGAGGTCGTGTTATTTCTTCAACTTAATTGCTCATAAGGTCATCGATCCCGAAGGACTAGATGCTCTACAGCCGAGGTGGTGACGACTCTATGTCAACTTGAGATGTATTTCCTCCAGTCATTTTCGATATTATGGTCCATCTCATTGTTCATCTTGTGAAAGAGATAAAGATATGCGGTCCCTGTTCCTCGCCATATGTACCGCTCGAGAGGTATATGGGAATTCTCAAGTCCTACGTGCGGAATCGATCTCGACCGGAGGGCGACATCATCGAAGGTTATGCAACCGAAGAGGTCATTGAGTTCTGCGTCGACTACATGGCTCGTGTGAACCGATAGGTGTGCCTCTATCTCGTCATGAGGAAGGCCGATGGTATCGGGACCATCGGAAGGAAATCAATCACTCCCGATCTGATACGCACGCTCAAGCCCATTTCACGGTCTTGCAACACATGACCCAACCGTCCCCGTACATCGACGAGCATAAAGACATGGTACGCCAACGTAATCCGCACTTGGCCGGAGGTTTGGATCACGAGAGCACAACCGTCGGTTCAACGAATGGGTAAAGGTGCGAATCATGACCGGGAGGTCATCAAGTGATGATACGCTATGGTTGGCAAAAGGCCACAATTTACAATTGTCACATGGCAAGGATACGACATAAATGGGTACACATTTTATACGGCAGCTCGGGATAGGAAGAGCACGATCCGAATCTGCGGTGTCCGCATAGATGCATTCGATCCGATGGGTCGAGGAGCTCGTACTATGGGCAAATAGAGGAGATATGGGAGCTCGACTCACGTGCTTTTCAAGATCCCCTATTTCGGTCTTTGTTGGGTCCATCTCCCACATGTGAAGGTCGACAAGTGCGGCGTCACTACCGTGGACCTCGATCGTGTCGGATACAAAGGCGAACCATTCGTGATCTTGCTAACCAAGTTGTTCAAGTCTTCTATGTAACCGACCGGCAAATAAGAAGCGCCACGTAGTTCTTCATGGAAAAAGAAGGATTGTCGGAGTTGAGAATGTAGTGACGAGGAAGAATACAATCAATTTGACGAGTTGCCTCCTTTGGAGACGGCATCGGGCTCGAGGAAGAACCCAATGAGGAAGCTAGCTATATGCGCGTCGATCATCGTGAAGGACTATATTTTAATTAAGAAATTACTCCATTGTAATTAATTTATTCCATAACATCATGTGTTATGAACTTGTAATATGTCGCACGTATATTTTGATGTCAACGTGGAATTGTAATCGCTCCCGTCCTTGTGGACCGTATATTTTGGTGCATTAAAATTCATTTCATTTGGAAAATAGTCCACCGCACCACCTTTCTAGAAACCTAAAAACTAAAATTTTATGGCAAATAGTCTAACACCTTTGCAAAGAAACGGTATACTCATGCCTAATCCTGCAGATGTCGCTGCGGAAGGCGACGTGTCGTCCCACCCTTCCACACCGCACCAATGCTCGTGCACCGGCCATCCTCCGAAAATACCCACACGGCCCGATGGCGGCCTTCTTCCCCACGCCGCCGCTGGACCATGTCCGGCGAGCCTCGCACCGCCTGCACTCCGGTTGGTCTTGGCCGCTCGCACCCGCCGCCCGGTCGGCTCGTCCTGACTTTGGCTGATGTAGTGCTTCCCAACGTCGCGCGTCGCGTCGGTGTGTAGAGGAGGAGACCGAGCACGTGGCGCGCCTTGTGGCCGCCATGGCGCCGTTCAAGGAACATGAGGCCGCCACGCATGTCTTGGGGCGCGAACAAGCCCGAGGCCGACGATGAAACAAGCCCCCGGGTTGCCGGCGGCGGCCAGGTGGTTGACGACGGCGAGGTAGCGCTCGTTGTCCTGCCACTTCATCGCCTCCTCTTGCTCCAGCGCCACGCGCCTCCCCACGGCGCGTTCCTTGGACACCTTGTACAAGGCCTTACAACTATACGTACATACATTCAAGATGTTAGAATAAATAGTAGTATGTACGTACGTATATTGTAGACATAAAGATGTCGTCACGTTAATCGTAGGCTGCATAGGTCCTCCATGGGCTGAGGAGAGCTCGCGGCCACCGCGGTAGCGATGTCGGCGACGACATCGTGAGAAAGAGCGGCGATCACCGACCTCCTCGCCTTGGTGCTTGCTTTGGCGCTCTGCATGCTAACCTTGGCGATTGGCGTACTCAAAACCGTGAGACGGCGAAGCGATGGGAGGAGTTTAATCTTCGGTGATTATTCCGTCTTATATCAAGAATTAGGAGTAATCGCACGTGAGGCGAAGAGACGCATGTATCGTCGGCGTGCGAGGCGAAGAGACGGTTGTCGCGATGGTGAAGAGACACATCGCGGGAGGCGGATATCACGAGCGGCTCTATATGGGAACCGTGCAGTGATAATAATATCACCGACGGTTATTTAATAGAGCCGCTCGTGATACTAGTATATTACGATAGCTTCTCAAATTGAACCGCTCGCGATATTTCACGACGGTTTTATTTCCAAACCGCTGCGTGATAAGCGTCTCATCACGACGGTTCATATACCAACCGCCGTGATACTTCCTGACGGTTGGTAATATGAACCGTCCCGTGATATGTCCTCATCACGACGGGTCATATTACGAACCGTGCGCGAAGTATCACAAGCGGTTGGTAATAAAACCGCTGCGTGATGAGGACATATCACGAGCGGTTCGAGACGGTTCCAAAGGGAACCGTCAGATAAATTCAACACGACGGCTCCTTTGGAACCGCTCGCGATGAGGTGTCTGCTATTGCCTGTTTTGTAGTAGTGGACCCTGCGAATTAGGTCGCGTCCTCCACTCGATTGCCTGTGGGTACATCAAATGGCCTCCATGAGTTGTTCTGGTTTCCGCTGCAAGTGTACGCTGGTCGTGGATCTGGTCGTAGACCTAGTCGTGACCTTAGCCCCGTGTGGCAAGCTTTGTAAAACCTTGACCATAAGGTGTTTTTGCTGTAAAGTATTATTAATTGTCTGCTTCATTAGCCATTTTGTTGTATGGATATGATTTCATCTGTGTTGCAACTGTGCGAGCTAGCTACTGATCTGGGACTAGTTCAAAATGCAGAGAGGGTCTCGGGTTGCATACCCGGGGTCCCGACAGAGGTGGTATCAGAGCCATATCGACTATAGGACGTAACCTTAGTTAGCATGGTCGTTTAGTCAAAAGTTTCAAAAATTTATTTTATAAATCAAACAAATCAAACCAACCCTTTAACATGAATAGATATTATTTTCTTGTCTTATTCTATTCTATTCTTCTCTCATCTTATCCCAATCTTTTCTCATCTCATTCTATTATTTTCTCGTCTCATTCTTAGGTTCCTACATCTTATCTTTACTAGAACTTCGTTTTTAAATTTAAATTGGTCTTTCTTATCTCAGTAATCTCTTTAGGATCGAGTTTCCATGATCAAAGCGATGGTGGCCTGGAAGTTTCAAAAATCCGTCGTTTGTTTCAAGTCGTCCGTCCATATAAGTTAGGTTAGAAGTGCTTCAGTAGAGTTGTCCTCCTCAGTTTAGTATTGTTAGTCCGTGTAATAGGATCTTTTGCTGGAATATCGTATTTTATTGCTTCTTAATAGCTTTCCAGTTATTTGTTCTTTGGGTTTAACCAACCTTCCCCAGTTAGTTTGCTTCTGTCTCTCTCCCAAGTTCCCTCTTGTCTATTGTGGTTTTTCCTCTCACCTATCATGCTTTCTCCCTCTCATCTATGAAACCCGTGAAGAATTGTTACAAAAAGGGTCAAACACGCAAACAAGTCACTTGGAAGCTACTCTTGTTGGGATTAACCAGTGTGTTTGGATGCCAAGCTATGTAGTTCTGGGGAATCATTGATAAGACTGATTTTGGGGATTGAAGATTTTAAGATTTACCAAGGTTGTAAGAAGCTATTGTGAATAATAGAGTATGATGATGGATATACCCTGATGATGAATGGTTTAAAGAATAGCAGATTGGTGGATTATATAGATTTTAGAGAAAGAAAATGATCGTAAAGGAAAATTTTGATTGATCATGAAGGATAAAGGAATTGAAGTACTGATTTGATTATTAGGAGAAATTGTATTTTCATCGAATCTTAAGTTGGTTATATTGTTGGTTGGAAAACTTGGAATTTATATATGTTTGCAGAAAAGGTAGAGAGTAAAATGCGAAAAGAATTAGATTTTCCATATCGATTCATGATGTTAATTTTGGGTAGAGATGGTTGAATCTTGGTTGAATTATAGAAATAGATCTTGATTGAATTATAGAAAAAATAGTCTTGGTGGGATTATAGAGATATGTCTTGATCGGATTTTGGAATTGTATAATTGTTGGATGTTGTAGGGGCGGCCCACTGAAGAATCTAGACCCGTCATTATGTGTTAATGGAGTATTTTGGTGATTAATAACAAATCTAATTGTGAGACTAACACTTCTACTTGTCATCTATTGTTTAGTCTCAATTGGATATAAAAAATGAAGCTCATGGTTATTAATGACAAATCTAATTGTGAGACTAACACTTCTACTTGTCATCTATTGTTTATTTTCAATTGGATATAAAAGATGAAATTCATGGTTATCAATGACAAATCATTTTGAGAGACTAACATACACTTCTATTGTTATACCTATTGTTTAGTCTCAATTGGATATAAAGGTAAGAATTAAAGAGGTATGCATTCTACATCATATTCTTATATATTGTTGCATTCTTTGGATCCAAAATATAGGTTGAACTCTACTAAAAGGTTAACTTGAATATGTGCATATGTTCTTCACACACATTTGTGTATGCACATATTTAGGGGGAGTTCACTCCATGTTTTGTTGTTTCATAAGTATTGATCCATATTCCCTCTCCACATATTTGGGATCTCTACTTTAAAACATATCTTTGAGTATATATAACTTATGTAGTTCATATATACTTATATGAGCATATAAGACTTGTGTAGTTTATATACACTTTTTTGAGTATATACAACTTGTGTAGTTGATATATATACTCATCCTTGAGTATATACAACTTGTGTAGTTCATATATACTTATACAAATCTTTATTCAATTATTTGTATTTGTGATGGTTATTATCAATTACCAAAGAGGGAAAGATTGTGTATCTTGTCCCACTATTATTGGTTAATGGTATGATGTGGTAATTCATGATAATCATATTGTGGAATTAACATTTTCCTTGAGTTGGTAAAATAGGTTTTGTTCTATGGTAATGAAGACTTTGGATAACATCATGAGTTAATTGTCATCAAGTCAAGATTCAGGAAGAAAGAAATCATCATGTGTTGATGATGTTCAAGACAAGATCCCGAAGCGAAGAGATGATCATGAGTTGATCATCAAGTCAAATAGAAAACCCATCATGTGTTGATGGAGGTCAAGTGAAGCATGCATCATTTGTTGATGCACATCAAGATCAAGAAAAGGAGATGATCATGAGTTGATTATCAGGTCAAGAGAAGGTCTATCATGTGTTGATGGAGGGCAAGTAAAGAAGGATCCATCATGTGTTGATGGAGATCAAGCAAAGGATGCATCATGTGTTGATACATATCAAGACTCGGGATGGAGGATGTCATCATGTGTTGATGAGCATCAAGTCAAGATCCCGAAGCAAAGAAAATCATCATGTGTTGATGATTGTCAAGTCAAGAACCTGGACTTGAAGTGAGGATGTGCGTCATCAAGCTTCAAGGTTTGTGCAAGGCAAAGATATGGCTAGCTAGGACTATGGATGTATTCCTAGTCTTTTACCGGTCTTGGTGTTTGGTTGGAAGACCGGATTGCTAGTATAGATTGCCGTACTATTAAGAGGGGTCTTTGACTAGTAGCTTGAGTTAGTCATGTGTTGATAGCTCGTTGTGCTTGCTCTAGCTCTCGTTAACATGTTGCCTATATTTGCGAATGTGTTTTGCAAATTGTTGAGGCATATGGAAAATCTGTGTTAGCATGTGACTATACTTTGCAAATGTGTTTTGCAAGTGGTTGAAGTCCATGTACCTTAATCCTTGTAACATGTGACTATAATTTACAAATGTGTTTTATAAATGGTTTAAGTCCATGTACCTTATTCCTTGTGGTGTGATTCTAAAAGTTGGCAAATGTGTTTTGCAATTTATTGATAATCTTATTTTTTACCTTGTTTGCATCGCGCATCAATTGTGCAAATGTGTTTTGCAAATTGAGTTTGTTGCGGAGTGTAATATGGTAGTGTGATTCTAAGAGTTGGCAAATGTGTTTTACAACTTGTTGAGAATCTCACTTTAGCCCTCGTATGCATCTTGCATCAATTGTGCAAATGTGTTTTGCAAATTGAGTTTTGAAGCAAAGTGCATTCTCTGCTTTGTTAGGAACATCGGAAGTACCAGCGTGTAATACGCAGAACTACCGCGATACGGTAGTACCATAGTTCGTTGGAAGAACTACCGGTCGTTGATTTGATCGTTGGAGCGCAAATTGTGCGGCTTAGAGACATGGTCCGAAGTGATCAATGAATCTCAGCCGTCCACGTAGCGTGAACGTTCGGGCCGTCTGAAAGTTCAACTGATCGTGTGGCCAAGAGACATGGTCCGAAAGTTCAGATTGAATCTGAGCCGTCCACGTGGCAAGTCCGATTGGGTGAGCTGGTCCTGTCGTTTTTGTGTAAAACGGTAGTACCGGATCTTTGAGCGGAACTACCGTGTCGTGGCAGTACCGCAGTTCCTTTGGCGGAACTTCCAGAGTTGGTTGGACTGAGCGCGTGTCTGAGATCGTGTGGTTGAGAGGCGTGGTCCGAATGTCCAGTTGAATCTGGGACGTCCATGTATCCAGCTCTCAAGCTTTGCCATTCTTAACTAAACGGAAGTACCGGTGTGCTAATTGTGGAACTACCGCATCGCGGTAGAAGTGATTAAGTAGCGGTACGTTTATTCCAGAACGTGTGTTTTCGAGCATTTCTCGCTCTCTTGGAAGAACAGTAGAACCGGGCTCTTTGAGCGGAACTACCGGAGAGCGGAACTATCATGTATTTCTTGATGGTAGTACCACGCCGACTTGACAATGGCTAGTTCAGAGCTTTGTCAGCTGCTGTTTTCGACCGTTGAATCACGTGCGGTAGTTTTGATTTTTTCAGCAGACTTTCGTCCAACGGCTAGTTTTTATGCGTAGGCTATAAATAACCACCTTGGCCAGTTGGAGGAGTGGGTTGGAGTTGCTGAGAAGTTGCTGAACTTGTTGAGGGTTAGTACATGTGTTGCTTAGCCCCCATTCCATCCTAGAGCAAAGAGCAAGCCCTCTACACTCACATGTGCATGTGTTGCACTTAGTGAGGTGTGCGAGGCAAATCCTAGTGCATGTGTTGCATTAGGTAATAGATTATGTATCCACTTGAGCTAAGACACTTGATTAGTTCAAGTGAGAGTCTTAGGTTTATTACTCTTGTTGTTTGCCAACACCTAGACGGCGTGGAGGCGTTGTGCGTCGGTGATCTTCTCAAAGAAGCTTGTGAGAAGACCCAAGCGGTTTGTGAGTGGTTTGGTGCTCGCCATCTCCGGAGTGGAGGAAGGAGCAACCCTAGTGGATTGAGATGTTGGTTCGATTTGGAACCGGTCCAATTGGTTTGGACTTACATCAGAGGGAGACTTAATTTGTGGAGCCAACCCAATTGGTTTGGGTTTACCTCAACATGGATTAGGGAAAACCGGCAAGTCTCCGACCACCACTGTAAAAACATCGATCATGCCAATTGTGGTTTACATTCTTGCTTTACTTATTGCAATTTACATTACTTGTATTTAATTGCTTATTCATATGTGAATGATTGCTGTCATATATTGTGTTGATGCACTTAGTCAAGACTAGATTGATTTACATTTTAATTTTGCAAAACCGTGTTGTTAAGCTTCCGCATTAGAAATCGGTTTTAGCCAAAAGAAAGTTTTAAAACCGCCTATTCACCCCCTCTAGTCGGCCACCTCGATCTTACACCCACCGCCCCCCACGACCTGGAGAACAACGAAGCGCGCCCACCTCGCCGGAGGGGTCGGAGGGGCCCGAATGGGTCCGAAGGTGGCCCAAGGGGGGCTAAAGGGGCTCGAAGCCTCTCGTCCTCCGGGGAGCACCGGCCGCCGGCGGGGGCCTCGTACGCCCCTTTGGGCAACAAGATGTCGGTGGCGGGCGCACGGCTAGATGGACCAGGACCAGGTGGGTCCACCATGAGCCGAAAGCTATACCTAGGGCAGGAAAAGTCCCTGCAACCCCTACTAGCATAGGTCCCTATGGGGGGTAAGTTTGTAATCTCGTGTACTCTGTAATAAGGGTAAAAATAGCCACCTTACCCCTCATGCAAAAGGAGGAGAAGGTTTTGAAAAAGAGATAGCACTTTCTGGTAGCCAGTTCCCCTTTTTTTTTAGGACCCGGCGGATACCACCGAGGGCACTCGGGGTCCCCCTTTTTTACTGTTTGGCCTTTTTTAACCACGACATTGGATTTATTGGATATGATCAAATAAAGAAGTTGGATTTAGAAGAAATATTGGTTGGATTATAGAAATACGTCTTGATTCGATTTTAGAACTAAATCTTTATTGGATTATAGAAGACTATCTTTGATGGATTATAGAAATAAATCTTGTCGGATCATAGAAATAGTTGGATTGTTGGATATTGAATTATGATTCTAATATTGATGGATATATTGCTGATATTAGAGTTGGTCTAAATAATTGTTGGATGGATGGTGATAAAATAGTTTGGTGGATTTAAATTTAAATTTATGGATTACAAGCAATCGTTTGGAAAAGTTCTATACAGAGGACATTGGATTTATGTAGAAAATTCTGGAGGTCGAGATCAAGATTGTCATAACATTAAGCAAGACGATTATCAGAATATTGAATAAGGCGAGTCGACACTTTGTCCATGTTGCACCTACTTTTGAAATACAATTATATTATTTTAAATTATGAAATTGCATTGTTATGATTTATACAACTATGTTGGTCTAGCTCGTAGTTAATACATTAATGATAATTGAATATAACCTTCCCATCTTTGAACTTGGATACTATCCTTTACCACCCTAGAACTAATGGTATACATACTAGTTAATAAGTTTGTATCTAAGTGCCATGCTTAGCCATGCTTAGATACATTGACAAGTGGGCAATGATTTGCCCCGGCAACTTTCAAAACTAAAAAATGGATTTGGGCAGTCGAGGTTGGAGCTTGACTGGTATGTTGAAGAAAGAAAGAGATTTCAAAAGAGAAAACCTTAAAACTATTTTTAGACTTGGGCGGATGGAAATAGTGGTGGATGCGTAAGGGAGTACGGTAGAATGGGTATGGGGAAGAATCGCCAAGTTGATTAAGGACCGGTTCCTGTGATGGCCTCTCGTGCACTAACAGTGCAACCACAAGTCTACTATGTGTATGACCTGGCTTACTAATTTGCCTCGCCTTGGCGTTGCCCCATCATCCCCAGAATGTGGCATGCATATCAGTCACTGAGTGTAAATCCACCTGAGGGTGGTACGACTACGTGCATGTAGAAACCACTACGGCACAAGAGGGCATCCAAAGTTATCACCTTCGGTGGAGCAACCTTAGCGGATGGGGTCGCATTGGGGTGGGGCATTGTAAAGGTCATGGGAAGATTTTCTTAGGTCCCATGCCTACAGCAGCATGATGACATTATAAGATAATCGACTCTTGCGGGTAAAGTTGCATGACCTCTGCAGAGCGTGAAACTGTTCAGATAGCCGTGTGCATGGTCATAGGCGACGCCAAGAACTTGTTTGATTAGATTTTAAGTTTTACAAAATGATTTGTGGATGGCATGAAAAGTCAGGTTGGAACCCGAGGGTTGAGTTGTCCTGGTTGGAGTCAGTGGAAAGTATTGGGTGCATGCAGCCGCGAGATTCGCAAGGTGGATGTGGTTCGGGATTTGCAGACGGCTACAACCTGAAAATTGGTAGGGGGATGCGCCCTAGGGCTCGAGGGTGGTGCAGTCGCGAGATTCGAGGGTGGTGCAGCCTGTAGGAGTCAGGGGGATTGCGACCTAAGTTTCACCTAGGGTGCAGCCTAAGTTTCGCTTGGTGGTGCAGCCAGAGAGTCGCCAGAGGCATTCAGCCTGGAATTTTAGGGGTGGTCTAGCTAGAATTGTCGGGTGGATGCAGCCTTGGGATCGCTGAGTGGATGCAGCCCTAGAAAATGATATAGCATGAGGTGAATGGAACTGATATATATGTGTGAATGGATGGAACCTTTAGGTACTATTCTCCACTAGAGGTGGATGAAACATTCACTACTATTATACAAAAACACTGGATTTCATCAAAGCTTGGTTTAGTCAAAATGCTAAGTCTCAAGATTTTCTTACTACTTAACCTATTTCACATTAGCTTTTTGCAAATAAAAGAACCTTAAGCCTCCCTTTGTTCAGCCTTTCATATTATATAACTGTATTTTGTATGTTGGCTCGTGAGTACGATTGTGTACTCACACTCGCTCAATATTATTATTTAGTAAGTGTAAGAGAAGAAGGCTATGTGAGCACTTATGAGTATTCATCAAGACTGGAGATCAAGAAGACCAAGAACTAGGTCGTGTGCCCCAGTCGATTGCATGTGGGTATATCATGTGGGTTCCACGTGCTGCACTTTAAATTCTATTTCCGCTGATGTTCTTTGAAAGGAATTTGTCTTGGCCGGCCGATTTGCAAAGTCAAAATCGATAAGGTATATTTATATTTTGTTTATTATTATGCTATAGCTCTACCTTTTCGAGATATGTGTTTGTTATTCGCTAATGTATCTGTGGGCACTAGTTATTGATCTAGGGATTGGTGCTGTGAACACAGAAGATTCCCAAATAACAAATTTGGGGTATGACATGAGGCGACCACCAGGCGGCGGGTAGAGTTAGTCGAGCAGGGCACAATAGTGGCAAGTTAGGCCATACTATTATCTCTCCTCTCTCCTCGCTCAACGCATCCAAGCATGGAAGGCCAGGGCAAGTGGGTGATGGCTTCCCTTATTCGCTCCATGCTAGGCCACTTGGGGCCTTGGGCTGTGACCTACCAATTGTTGGCCTGGGTAGTGGGTTGCACACATGCATTCCACTGGCCTAGGCCGCACGCTGTGTGAGCTTGGTCGGCTTGCTTGGCTAGGCTCAGGTCTTGGGTGTCCTGAGGTGTCACTCGGTTTGGGCTGGGGGAGTCACACACTATGCAACATGGGCTATACCAATCTAAAAAAATTAGGACCCGGTGTCTTGTGCACCCGGCTAGGCCTTAGTTGATCTGCCCTTGTGTCGGAGGAGTGCCCCACCCCCTAGGGTCATTGGTAATACTTAATATGAGCTAGGGAAAGTCCTACAGGTGTCTAGACTAAGTTCATGCGGTGTACCCTAGGGAATGTACCAAAGTGCCCCTTTCTCTATCGATGTAAGGTGGGGGCAAGAAGTTAAATGTCCCTTCTTGCTCTCCTATATATATGGCCCCAAGGGCATGTGAAAGAGGGGTCCTCATTCTTACCAATAATACAACACACTCACACATCTTATGCCTTTGACTCCTCTCCTATTTGGTCCTCCTACGACAAAAGGGTGTCCCATACCCACTGTCTAGTCTTTGATGTGATGACAATTGGTGTCATGCGTGGGGACCGGGCAAAAAGCTACATATGTAAGAGAAGCCAAAAATATCAGTTTAGAAGGAGCGAGGGGTGTCCATGACACCTTCGTTCAGAAATACACGGCGGCTCGGCTCGCAGTCGGCCTCACGCTAATAGGCTTTGGACCGCAGTAGGCCTTGCACTAAAGGGGCATCGGCATGCAGCCCGGACCATGTGGTCCATCACCTTCCGCAGACACAGAGCCTAAGCCTGTGAATCATCCACCTCCCGGAGCCCCATCCGGAGTCCCCCTGGGGCCTACCCCTCGTGGCGCCTCCTCCGGCTACCACCTCGTCGGCCTCGGAGCCGCCGCGTGCCCACCTCGGGCCGCCTCTGGGGTCCCTCATCCACAGTCCCCTCGGGCCTCCCCCTCACAGCGTCCACCTCACGGTACTCCCCCCACCGGCTTCCACCTCGCCGGCCTCAGAACCGCCAGATTTGCCACCACTGCGGCTGCCTCTGACCCGGTGCGCCCTCAGCACCTCCTGCGTCGCACCGGCTCCGCACGGGCCCCCCTCGGTGTCATCCCCCTCGGGGCGACCCCTCGGGCGCGATGGGGCGTCTCCACCAACCCTGTGGCCACCACGCCTCGTGCCGTCTCGCCGCCCACCCCTCGCACGGCTGCCGAGCGCCATAGCACCCTCTCGCCAGATGCCTCCGGCCTTGCCCGTGCACCGAGCTCGCTGCCGTTTAACCACCTGGCTATCCCTTCGTTTCTTATCGCATATGTGGTTCTTCAAGTCAGTTCCTTGCAATTTGTTTTATTTGCTTAGAGATGAATATTGTGGGCACCAGATTAATTAATATTTACAAAGTATATGACTATCTTTCTATGCTCCATTTTGGTATAGAGAGGGGAATTAAATGGATTTTGCCTAATTATTATCTTGGAGGTTCATAACTATTGCAGCTGCTCAGTATTTGCAAACGGTTTGCAGCAACATGCTCTGTTCAGCATATTGTTCCTTCACATTACAAAGTTTTCAGTGTCACAATTATGAAAATTAGCTTCACTTATTCCCACTTGTGCTGGCACTCTGTCAGCATATACTAATCACTTTCAGTTTTGTCATCAGAAAAGTCTATTATTCTAGCTTCTTGTTGACAGTTAAACACATGGGAAGTCAATGACACGAGCTTAATGGTGTAAATATGAGAGCATTCTAGTTCCTCAGCAGTACTCACACAATCCATACTAGCAGTTGACTCAGCACAATAGGCATTTCTAGAAGAACGTTATTTCTAGCTCCCTGATATGATGCACATTATTTCATATCTTGCTTACATAAAGAAACATGAGAACCTAAGCAGCTAGTCATATACATGCTAGTACTTGAACCAAAGAAAGACGCCACGCATGGCCTGAGAGCCCCGACGCACACATCGCAGACAACGGTCTTGGTGTATAAGCCCACAAGGGTGGCATACATAATCCCACTGCTGTGGCAACAAAGACGCCGCGCATGGCCCGAGAGTCCCGTTGCACACCCCGTAGACTACGGTCTCGATGTATAAGCCCACATGGGTGCCATGCATATGCCCACCACCGTGGCAAGAAAGACATCGCGCATGGCCCGAGAGCCCCAGTGTTCACCTCACAGACTATGGTCTCAGTGTATAAGCCCGCAAGGGTGACATACATAAGACCACCACCGTGGCAAGAAAGACGACACGCATGGCCCAAGAGCACTGGCACACACATCGCAAACTACTATCTCGGTGTATAAGCCCACAAGGGTGGTATACATAAGCCCACCACCGTAGCAAGAAAGATATCGCGCATGGCCCGAGAGCCCCAACGCACACCTCACAGATTACGGTCACGGTGTATAAGCCTACAACGGTGGCATACATAAGCCCAACACCGTAGCAAGAAAGACGTCGCGCATGGCTCGAGAGCCCCAGCGTACACCTCACAGACTATAGTCTAGGTGTATAAGCCCACAAGGGTGGCATACATAGGCCCACCACCGTAGCAAGAAAGACGTCGCGCATGGCTCGAGAGCCCCAGTGTACACCTCACAGACTACGGTCTAGGTGTATAAGCCCGCAAGGGTGACATATATAAGCCCACCAACATGGTAAGAAAGACGTCGCGCATGGCCTGAGAGCCCCGTCGCACACCTCGCATATCGCGCTCCATTGCACAAACCTTAGTCGCTATGAAGGCCACGCCTCGGCGTCTAGGTCTTCCGCCTCGAAGGCCCCGCTTCGATAGGGAGACCTCTAAAGATTCTAGACCCACCATTATGAGTTAATGGAGTATTTTGGTAATTAATGATAATCGTCATGTGGACTAATATTTTTCATAAGTTGTTAAAATTGGTTGATCCCATGATGACGAAGACTTTTGGTGGCATCGTGAGTTGATTGTCATGAAGTCAAGATTTGGGATGAAGAATGTCATCATGTGTTGATGAACATCAAGACAAGATCCCAAAGTAAAGAAAATTATCATGTGTTGATGATATTCAAGAAAAGATCCTGAGGTGAAGAAGATCATCATGTGTTGATGATATTCAAATCAAGAACCTGGAGTAAAGGAAATCATTATGTGTTAATGACATTCAAGATAAGATCCCGAAGGAAAAAAATCACCATGTGTTGATGATATTCAAGACAAGATCCCGAAGTGAAGAAGATCATCATTTGTTGATAATATTCAAGTCAAGATTTTGGAGTAAAGGAAACCATCATGTGTTGATGATATTCAAGACAAGATTCTGAAGTAAAGAAGATCATCATGTGTTGATGATATTCAAGTTAAGAACTTGGAGTGAAGATGCTCGTCAACAAGTGATCAATCCAAGATGGATGCTCAAGATAAAGTATGACTAGCATAGACTAAGAATGTGTTCCTAGTTTTTTACCGGTCTCGGTGTTTGGGTGGAAAGACCTGATTTATAGGCTAGATATCGTACTATAAAGATGAATCGTGGCTAGTAGTTTGAGGACTTTTTTTTATGTCATCTTGATCAACTAAGAGTCATGCATTGCATTTAGAACATCATCTAAAAAATATCAGTAAAAACGGTATGACCGCACCTAAGGAGCGGTAGTACCTCAGTGCGGTAGGACAGATTTCTAGTTGACGGTACATTATTTCCAGAGTGCATGTTCTTGGGCGTTTTTCCTCCCTTGGAAAATGGTAGTTTCGATTGAGCCGAGCGATAACGGCTAGTTTAGAAGCATCAAATGAACAACATATTACCGTTAAACCCTAGGTGCGGTAGTGACAGCTAATACATGGTGGTAGTACCGCACCTACTGATTTTTTGGGGATCTTGCCCCAAATGGTTGAATTTGTGGTTGGGTGCTATAAATACCCGCTCACCAGCACCAAGCTCTTTAGCCCTTACCTCATTGAATACATTAGAGCCATTGGTGCACTCTCTACTACTCATTTGCTCATATATTACATTTTGAGGTAGTTGAGAGCATTGAATTGCATTTGCATCATTTGTTGATCTCTTTGACACTTGATGACCTTCAAGCAAGGGTTGTGGTTTATTACTCTTGGTGTTTGCCTACATGTACATGGCGTAGAGGCATCATGGTTTGGTGATCTTCTCAAGAAGCTTGTGAGAAGGCCCGGCGTGTTGTGAGTGGTTTGGTGCTCGTCATCTCTAGAGTGGATGAAGAGAAACCCCGAGTGGATAGAGGTGTTGGTTCATGTTGTGAGCTAGTCCAATTCATTTGGGCTTACCTCAGAGGTGTTGGCTTAATTCGTGGAGCTAGTACAAGTCGTTTAGGCTTACCTCAACGTTGATTAGGGGAGACCAGCAAGTCTCCGAACACCATGGTAAAACATCCTTATGTTATTGTGCTTTGCTGTCTTATAGTTTACTTTGTGCTATTTACATCCTAGAATTAAATTGATTGCATGTCAAACAACTAGGATTGCATACCTTGACTTAGACTTAGGATGTTGGTGCACTTAAGGGAAACTAGAATCTTTAGGTTTTAATTGTGCAAAACCGAATTGACTTTCGTTTTTGCATTAGAAATCGATTTTAGCCTTAGAGATTTTTAGAAAAGACTATTCACCCCTCTAGTCGGCCTCTCGATTTTACAAGTGGTATCAGAGCTTGGTCTCTAGATTATTAGACTTGACCATCTAGAGAGTAAAAGATGGCTACTAGTGATATAGTACACCTCGGTGAAGCACCTCTGTAACATCCCAAAATTTGGCTTTTCAAAAATCTTTTGAGTAGTTTAGGTCCCTGGAAAATTTTACTAGTTTTATTTGATTTAATAACGCTTAATTTGGAATTTCCTAAATTCAAAATATTTAATTTGACTAATCTAAACATCAATTAAATAAAAACCATTGTTATTTAGCTTCCTTATGTTCCAAGGAATTTTCTGATATTTTTTCGAGTTTGTTTGCTATTTATTTAGTCTCCTTGATTTTTGGCCTTTTCTTTATTCCAAAATTCCAATTCTTTCTCTCTCTCCTCGCCACATGGTGGCTACTATTCATCATCATCTCCAACCAAACATAGCCCATCGCCTATATGTTTCCAACCGAATCTTCCTAATTTTTTATCTCCCTCCTCGGTGCATATAAAAGGAAACCAACCGCGTCATATTGAGCCTCTTAATCTCCACTTCCAATCCCCTAACTTGGTTTCTTCCGAATTGCTCTCGTTTCATTGCAATCTGCAAAAGAACTGAACTCCACCGATGGTCTTCTCCGTCGAGTTCCGCCTCCATCTGACGTCCCCCGGCCAAATCGTCTGCGCCGTTGAGTTCGCCTCGCTGCGTTCTACGTCATGCTTCCATCCCCATCGCCTAAAGACCACCGAATCACCACCAGCCATGTCGAGCCATGACATTGAAACGTGTTCGTCGCGTTCTCGCTTCCTCGGTGAGTTTTTTCTTTCTAAAATCCGATTGTGTCATCTTGTGCCCCTTGTCTAGACCTATTTTTTTTCCATATTTTAGTTGCAAGTTTTATCCATCGTGCACCGAGAATTGAGCGTTCTCTATCTTCTTGGCCGTCTCCCTTCTCCGACCAAATACGCAGCAACCGTTGAGCCTCTTCCTTTATCTCCACCACCGTTGAGTTCGTGTCGTCGCGTTCTATGCCGTGCTCCCCTTCTTTTCCCGAAACCTCACCGTAATTGCCGCGCACCTGTGAGGCCGCTGAAACCTCACCAAAATTGCCGCGCACCTGTGAGGCCGCCGCCGTCACTGTTCTTGGCCTCACCGCTGGCAACTGGTGTTTTTTCTCGATGTCTGGACCGCGTCATCTTATCTGGCTCGTTGTCATCGTTCTGTTTTGCCCCTTCGCCACCGCCACCTCGCCACCAATCGCCATTGCTTCCATGCGCCATAACCGGCTGACGCCCTCTGTCCCTGTTCATTTCTGTTGATTCTTCTCTGTGTCTAGTACGTGTGTTTCTCGGTTCAGTTGCATTCTCTGTGGCCTGGTTGCTGTTCTGTTGATTCTTTGTCCCTCTTTCATTATCTAATAATTCTTTCTCTATTCTTAGCTGGCCGCTTCTATGCACCAAAACCAATAGCAAGCCCTGTTCTCTGTCCCTTGTATTCTCTGTTACCTTCTCTGATTCTTCCTCTCTTTGCTCTCTGTGTCTCTGTGAAGTGGACCCACTTCTCATCCACACATCGAAGCCAAATATCTTCTCTCACTTACATGTGGACCCCACATGTCATCCACCCAACTCAAAACCCTAATTATTTTTCTCTCACTTACATGCGGGTCCCGCTTGTCAGTCAAACCTTGGTCAACCCTATTCATGAGCTTGGTCCACCGCGGACTAGCATATCTCTGTGGACCTGGTCCATAGACCAGTGGCCCACATGTCAACCTCTAATCATATTTTTCTAGAATTATATTAATTCTAGAAATTCATAAATATTAGTAGGTCCCACCTGTTACACACTTAGCCATTTTCCAGAATTTCTGAAATAAAATAATTGAGGAATATTCTGTGGGTCCCACATGTCAGTTCATATTCTTTTATTTTCTTTTCTGCTGAAATTCCCTACTGATGTCATGCTGACGCAGTAAAATTGTTTTTCCTTTAGAAAAACAATTCCCTAAATCCTAAAATTCTGATTTTATCATTTCATGTGAATTTCAGTTTTCTGAGAGCTCATTTTTCCTCACACAAACTCCAATTGAGCCCATTCAAGTTTCTAAATTCAATATCTACCTTCCAATACCATTCAATTTCAATTTGGAGTTTATTTTGTTTGCCTTTTTGAATTTTGTTTATTGTTGCGCTTTCTTTCTCATTAGACGTTGAAGTCCCGGAATCGTCCGAAGGAGCTAAAAGTCATGGAAGTACAAGATCAAAGATAAAATAAGATCATAATTGGTATAGCAAGGCAAGTTGTACCTTTGATCATGTCGAACCCAGTTTTCCAAATTACTTTGATTTAATTACTGTATTTACTTTAAAGTATTTATTTAAATGCTTTGAGATTAGTTATTCATCCAAATTTTTTATATCCACCTTGCCTATTGTACTGTCATGATCTTTTGTCACCCTAGCTTGGTTAATTAATTAGTTGGTATTATTATTGCACCAACGTAGGTTAGTTAGATACGAGTAGTTTGCTTAGCCATGCAACGAGCTATTCATTGTCATCTGAGTGGCAAATATAAATTTGACTAAGTGATTATAGAACTTTATGTAAAACTATGTGCTGTGTGTCATCACTCATTGATGGCATGTGTTACACTTAACCAACAGGGTGAGAAAAGATTTAGACTGAGGCTAGTAGTGGAAACTATGTGATATGGTGGAGCTTTGTGATTGGGAATGGTAATCTTTGTGGTATAGATAGAAATTGGAAGTCTCGTCTTGGTCAATTAAGGACTTAACTTTGTGCGCTATTAAACTGAGCCTTATCGTACAACCACACGCCTGGTATGGGATGGGCCTAACTTAGTAAGTTATGGATTCTTGACATTGACCACTCAGGTTATATGTTATGAGCTCAATGATGGGCGGAGGTGTGGACTACTATGTAGGCCACATTTATGAGCAGTTCACCGTCTTCAGGTCTAACAGTGTGTGTCATACTAAAATACTGTGTTTGGGTTGGTATGATGGTAAAACACATCGGGAGTGTCAATTGTTGAGATAAAGTTTCGGAAAGGTTTTGTTGTGACCAGCTCCGTACAAGTTGATTGCATCTTGTGGGTAAAGTGTACAACCTCTGCAGAGTATTAAACAATCCATTCGAATAGCCGCGTCCGCAGTCATAGACATGCTCGGAGATTTCACACGAGGGGTAAATTTTTATATAAACAATTTGGAAGGGATAACTGTGTGGTTAAACTCATATGGCTGTGTGAAATAATTTAATTAGGCTTCGTGTCTTTGTGAAAACAACTGTTAAACTATTATTTGTATTCAATTGCAAATGCTACTTTATTGCAAAATAACCACAGAAGCCATTTCTTTGGAATAAGCTATCATGTATACACTACTACAGAAAACGTTATCACAGACGGTTCGGAACCTTCATCACGATTTGTTCGCACCGCTCGTGTTTTTATACGTCTGTGATAATCGGAGATTATCACGCAGCGGTTAAAAACCATCTCGTGATAAGTAACAACACGAGCGGTTCTAATGAACAACATGCGTGATATCCATATATCACGACGGCTATATTTACGAACCTTCGTAATATCCAATATCACGAGCGGTTCACAATTCTCACCGTCGTGATATATGGATATCACAAGCGGTTCAGAAATATAGCCGTCGTGATATATGGATATCACGACGGGTCATAATTAGCACCGCTCGAAATATCCACATATCACGAGCGGTGATAATTATGAACCATCTGTGATATCCATATATCACGATTTACGATTTTTACGAACCGCTCGTGATATCCATCTATCCTGCACGGCAATAGTTATGAACCGTGCGTGATAGCTCTTTCAAAGATGACTAATTTAATTTTGATTTTCGCTAGCCTCGGAATTGCTAGCCATGCCCTCTGAAAACAAGCAGCGTAAAATAGATACATTACGGATGAATCAATCATTGGCACTCAAAGTGATCATTTAACTCAAAATCAATTCAACACGAATATGTATCAAATATTGGCTAGCCTCAGGAGTTACAATTGAATTACAACTATTCAAAGTGAATTACATTAATGAATCATTCAAGGTCGTTGTTGTGTTGGAGTAGTGAAACTCTCCGTTGGCACTAATGATATCCGTCATGATGAAGGTGCAGAGCTTCCCTCGAACATCCGAGATCTCTCTCTGAACAAGTGAATTTAAATCTATATTGAAGATCTGTAGCTAGCAACAGTGAAGTAGTAAGCATATATATGTAAATTTATAATTAGGAAATAATTATTGCGAGATTGACCAACCTCGGGATCCTCCAACTTAGCACTCATGAGAATCTGCATATGATGGCAAACGTAGAATGCACATTCTTCTGCTTTTTGCTGACGACACTGCAAAAATAGAATTACATATATAGGTATAGTCAGTTCGAGATGCATTATTACGAAGTATGATAGAATTATTGTGTTGTAGCACGTGCTGAAATCGCGTCCCGTGATTAAATGTGGCGTTGGTTCCCTTGTATAGCCCTCCCTCGACAATATAGGAGATGAACGACCTACATGTTTCCAAAAAGTTAACCTCGGCCATTTCAAACGAAGGAAGACTACAATAGAGTTATGTATGGAGGAAATAAGCACACCTGTCGAGTACTCCTCGCACAAGGGTGAAGTCGTGGCCTTTTTTCATTAGGGAATCAAGGTATAGTACCTGGTTCCTCTTTGGTATAATGACTAAAAGGACCCAGTGGTGCCTACTCATGTATGTCGCTTGAGTCATTAAACCTAAGTTCGTGCTGCGTATAAAGTACAAATGAAATTTGTATAGCAAGTAGTGAAGTACTTACTTATGGTTGTAGGGCACCATTATGTAGTCCTTGTCGTTTTGAGCAAGCAATCCTGTCGTTATGTATTTCTCGACGTAGGATGCGTCTGCCAAGATGGTTTGCTCAGAGACCACGTGTGGGTCGAGGAAACCCACCGGTTCTTTCAATCGCCGGGTGTTTTTAATCATGTATCTATACATAAGCAATGAGTTGTTATATTCGGTATTACGTGAATGTAGAACTTGATTGTACACACTTACAGTGTCCAGCATCGTAGAAGTGAGGCATCGAGGGCTTTGAGGTTGAATAGGTCGAATAAGTCGTCGAAGCCCACGACGAAGGGGGCCGGCTTGTGGAGGAAATAGTCCTCTGTGTATCTGACAGTGATTCTATCAGCGCACCCTTTCTCTTTGGTATTGTGCAAGTACCAGGTATGCAAACTCTGACAACCTAATCCAGCGTAGGCCAATACTGCGGTGGTCGCCAACGGACTTCCGAAAGAGTATTTCTTAGGGTTAGGAGGGGGAAGCGCCTTAATGTTCTTCGATTTCGATTTGTCCTGAATGACTTGCCCGCTACGCGTCCTCCTGTGAGACAACTCGGGAACCGAAACGGCGACACGCTTTTTTGTTCTTTCGGTGTCTTCTCCACGGGAACCGATGAGGCGGGCTTCTCGAGCGAAGGTTGAGGTGTAGTCATGGAGGGTCCTGTTGGAGAGGCATGGTCGTGCCGAGATGGTTGGGGTAGAGTCATCAGAGGTTGAGGCGGCACTGCAGGGTCCAGGGCGATGTCCTTCTTGGGTCCTGTTGGAGAGGCATGGTCGTGTTGAGATGGTTGGGGTGGAGTCATCAAAGGTTGAGGCGGCACTGCAGGGTCCAGGGCGATGTCCTTCTTGGGCCACTGGATAAATTTGTACACGGCATCCCTAGTGTTCTGATGTCGTCGTTCGGACGAATCTCCAGCGGGACGGCCTTAAAATTGTCATGTACCATGTCCACCGACCGGGCGTAACCTGCGCCACCTCGGCACCGTGCTGCACTATCCCTTCCATGCATGGATACGCCACCCCACGCCCAGCCTCAATAGACATCCCAACCATCCTCACTTGGAGCGTGCAGTGCGTCGGCTCCTACAAAACGATACGCAATTAGCTAAGGCGTCCTATAGGTCTATCTTTTGAGCATTCCAGAGATGTACATTACCTTGATGTCGTCGATAGGTAATTGGACGTCATCATGTTCATAATTTTGCGTGGACGCAACGCTACTCCGATGTTGAGGAGGACTGGCTCCCAAAACAACGGGGGCGGCTTGCGACTGGTTGAGGAGTAGGAGTTGATTCACTTGGTCCTGCAATCTTGCTATCTTTTCTTCAAATTTTGCATGAAGCACTGTTCTCTTCCTTCAAATTTTGTAGTAAGCACATGTTCCAACTCGTGTCGTACTCGGCCTTGGATCTCTTCCCGCTCCTATACGTGCGATGAGTCGTGCAGGAATCCATCCTCCAAGATACGTTAACCTCTTTGCCTCGTGTATGCGACCGGGTGCTCCTTGTTTCCCGAGCCATAGATAGTATATCCTTCTCCCTGCCTTGGAAGGAGCATTGAACATGCGAACTCAATTCTTCTTGCAAGAGGTCATCATGTTATTATAGACATTATGAAGTTATGGACTTATTAACAACTAGGTAGTTCAAGACATATTTATCACACGGTTGGCCACATCCCGGTCTGCGGGTTTGTGAAAGAGATTTTGCCCAAGACGTGGTCGATGCCCTCGCTCTTAACCAAGAGAGAGCGCTGCGTTGTGATCTCAAAGAAATGGCCTTGTTGCGTTCTCGTCCTCTCGCCACCCATTGCGCGGTTTTACCGCGTACCAGCCGTGCCGAGTTTGTGGGGTGAGTGTTCGATGTCCGAGAGCCTTGTGCGTCGCACTTTCCTCAAGAAATTCGGCGTCGTCTTCATTTGCACAAAGGCGTCCCATATATCCCGCGACAAGAATTTATACGCCGTGAAGGGCGTTCGACCGTGTTCACGTGCTTTGTGACAAGCACGCTCTTGAAGGTCCACGCCCGTCCACGCGCCAGTGGTCGGGAAAGTGAACGATTTTAAAACTTCGTCCCACACCGGCGTCTCCGAACATCCGACACGTTGTCCCACTCGGTGTGGTGATGGGGACCGTTCCCTTCCAAGTATCCGCACACGGTCCGAATCTCGCCACGCTTTGGGGACTCACGGGGATCCCATTAGCATTGACCTCCGTGACGGTCATTAGGTCCGAGGAATTTTCGATGTTCCTCCGCCATCTCGCGTCGTACCACTTTCCTCGAGATCCGGGCGCATTCGGCGATGTCGATGACGGCGGCGAAGACGGTGCGGACGCCATGTCGCTACTTGCTATCTATATATGCACGGCAATATGCGTAAGCTCTAACCACCGATTCAAGCGGATGTACTCAACTTAACCAAAATGATGCACAAACGTAATATATAAAGAAGGATTGATGGTAGTTTGTGCTCTCGTAAGGAGAGTTGCGAAAGAACAAGTCTTTGCCATCTCAATCCTATTGTCTATACTCTTCATTAAATGAATATGATAGTATAAATTCAAACTATGAGCTCTAAACAAGATTTTTGCTTAATCACAAATGATCTCAATCATACGAAAATGATCTTAACTATCACATTCAATCTCGTGATAAGACAAAAGTTCATCACGAGCATGTCAACAAAGCCCCACCGATCAATTTCGGTTCACATATTATCAAAGTCACATCACAAACGGTTCGTCAATACAATAGAGCTCAAGAATGAACTAACAAGATATCAAATTGACAATAGCATTCAATCGTGCTGTGATAACTAGCATTCAACCGAAAGTAACAAATTAACAAAGATATCAAATTGACAAGAGCAAGTAATACAATAGAGCTCAAGAATCAACTAACTATCACATTCAATCTCAGTATAAGACAAAGTTCATCACAGAGCATGTCAACAAAGCCCACTGATCAATTTGCAATATCTTTAGTACTCACAGAGAGGATGCCGCACAACAACTCACGGTGCAAGGAGGAGGCCGGTGCAGGGGAGGAGGCCGACGCGGGGAGGAGGGAGGCGCAGGGAGGAGGCCGAACGGGGAGGAGGACGACGCCGGGAGGAGGTCTGTGCAGGGGAGGAGGACGACACGGGGAGGAGGCCGGCGCAGGGGACGAGGCCGGTGCAGAGGGAGGAGGCCGACACGGGGAGGAGGCCGCGCGTCGAGGCGGAGGCAGCGTCGTCGATGAAGGGGCAGCGGCGTCGGGTCTTACGGCCGGGGAGGTGAACGGGCGAACCCTAGAGGAGCCGAGAGAGCGCGCGAGAGCCTAAGGGGCGCGGGAGAGGAAGTGACGAGTAAAGAGCAAAACCCTAGCGGTGCGCCATTTTATAAAAAGGATATCACATACGGCTCTATTAAAGCACCGTCTGTGATAATATATCACAGACGGTTCCATTAAATAACCGTCTTTGATATGGAGGATATCACAGACGGTTCTTTAATGGAACCGTCTGTGATATTGATGATATCACAGACGGTTCGTAAATAGAACCGTCTGTGATGTGAGTATATCAAAGACGGTTCTCCTTACTAACCGTCTGTGATATGGAGGATATCACAGACGGTTCCACATGGAGCCGTCAGATAAGTTCAACACGCAGACGGTTAGTTAGAGGAACTGCTCATGATATACTCATATCACGACGGTTGGGAATAAGAACCGCTCGTGATATGCCACCCTATAAATATAAAGACCGACAGAGCCCCTCGCCTAGCGCCTCGATCTCTTCTTTGGAATAGAGGGGCTTGAGAAGCTTTGCTCTGTGTTGGCTGTAGGAGGCTTGTTTATTTTGCTTGCCTTGTTCTTGGTTGTGGGTTGCCCTAGCAACTTATGGCTATTTGGTTTGCATGCTTGCTTTGTAAGGCTTGGCTTTGGTGGTAGCTCTCGATTTGGGTGTTGTGAATGAGTGTTTTGTTTCGTCTGTGGGTGTTTTAAGTGGGATAAGCTTATGGGGAGATGCATTTCATTGTGGCTCTTCTCTTGCCCTGTTCATTTAAGTCTCACATTGCACTGTGGCCTGAAGGAGAAGGACAGTGAGGAATCTCACGGGATATTAGGAATTTTTATCCTGAGCTCCAAGGGTAACGATCTTTAACTCTTTATATTTGCTCTAGGTTTATCTTTAATCAATTTTAGTGTATTTGGTTAATAGGAGGAGTAACGTATTTGCAGTTTATTAATATAATTTAACACTACTAATTGTTACGTGTGTAGCGTAGATGGACCGAAACTGGATGTACGGTGCGAACCGTGTGAGTGAAGAGTACATTAATGGTGTGATTGCTTTTAAAAGAGCCGCGGAGCAGGATATGCTGAATAAGGGGATAGAATTTATGTACTGTCCATGCATTGATTGCGGTAATCTGAAGATTTTTAACAACCCGGCGCAGATCGTAGGGCACTTGATTCGAAGGGGTTTCAAAAAAGGGTATACATGTTGGACCAGTCACGGTGAAGAGCAGATTATACAGGAAGTTAATAATGATGACATCGCCGAGGAAGTTAATAATGATGACATCGCCAAGAAAGTCAGCGATATGCCGGATGTGGACTGTGTTTTTGATGACGATAGGTCGTACGATGACAATCTGGATCAGATGCTACGCGATGCAGAAGGAAACTATAGTGAGACAGAGTTTTGTAAATTCGAGCGCTTAATGGAGGACTTGGGAAACTTTTGTTCCTGGCCGCAAGCGGAATACACAAGATTGTCAACCGTATTTAAACTGCTGAAATTGAAGGCGAGCAATGGTTGGTCCGACAAGAGTTTCACGGCGTTGTTAGGTCTCCTAGCGGACATTCTTCCGGGGAAACGTGTTGCCCAAACCACCTACCAAGCCAAGAAGGTTCTTTGTCCATTGGGAATGGAAGTAGAAAGAATACATGCATGTCCGAACAATTGTATCTCAGATCGTAAAGAGTATGCAGACTTGCATGTATATCCCGTGTGCAAAGCATCCCGATACAAGCGTAAGAATACTGCTAAGGTGAAGCAAGGACCTCCTGCTAAGGTGTTGTGGTATCTGCCTGTGATCCCACGTTTGAAGCGTTTATTTGCGAACCGAAAGGAGGCAAGATTGCTGCGTTGGCACTCGGAGGAGCGTAAGAAAGATGGAAAACTAAGACACCCTGCTGATTCTGCCAGTGGAGAAACTTCGATCGGACCTTCAAAGAGTTCGGTGCGGAACCGAGGAACATAAGGTTAGGGTTGAGTACAGATGGAATGAATCCTTTCGGTAACATGAGCAGCCGACATAGCACTTGGCCCGTGAATCTATGTATGTACAACCTTCCTCCGTGGCTGTGTATGAAGCGGAAGTACATTTTGATGTCACTACTTATCCAAGGGCCGAAGCAACCTGGGAACGATATTGATGTGTACCTAGCACCATTACTAGATGATCTTGTGACACTGTGGAACGAAGGGTACAAGTATGGGATGCGTATAAACGAGAGAACTTCTCTTACGCGCCATGTTGTTCTCGCACTATCAATGATTTTCCCGCCCTTGGTAACTGTTGTCGGCTTGATACAAAAGGAGCCAAAGCTCATCCGCACCGCTTAGATGCTACGGAGAGTGTATGGTCAACAACTCGCGCAAAAGCGTATATGCATCACCGTAGGTTCCTTCCCAAGAGTCACCCATACCGCAAGATGAAGAAACAATTCGACGGAAATAAGGAGGACAGTTCAGCTCCAAGGGCTTTTAGAGGGAAAGAGGTCTATGATATGGTTAAGGATATCGATGTTGTGTTTGGAAGGGACGTAAATTAAAACCCGTCGGAAGAACATCCGAAGAAGCGGTCAATTTTTGGGACTTGCCTTATTGGGAGCACTTAGAAGTTCGTCATCGCATCGACGTCATGCACGTGGAGAAGAATGTATGTGAAAACTTGATTGGTCTCTTACTGAACATTAGTGGCAAAACAAAGGATGGTGTTAACGCACGACGTGACTTGGTTGATATGAACATAAGGACCGAGTTAGCACCGAAAGAGACCGATAAAGGACGAACATACCTTCCACCAGCTTGCTACACTATGTCCAAGGCCGAGAGAAATGAATTGTGCCAAAGCTTGCATGGTGTCAAAGTCCCGTCTGGTTACTCCGCTAACATTAAGAAACTTGTTTGTATGCAAGATTTGAAATTAATTGGTATGAAGTCTCATGATTGTCATGTGCTGATGACACAAATGCTTCCTGTTGCAATTAGAGGTATCTTGCCGAACAAGGTCCGAGTGGCAATCTTGAGGCTGTGTTATTTCTTCAACTCAATTGCTCAGAAGGTCATCGATCCCGAAGGACTAGATGCTCTACAGGCCGAGGTGGTGACAACTCTATGTCAACTTGAGATGTATTTCCCTCTGTCATTTTTCGATATCATGGTCCATCTCATTGTTCATCTTGTGAAAGAGATAAAGATATGCGGTCCTGTGTTCCTACGTCATATGTACCCGTTCGAGAGGTATATGGGAATTCTCAAGTCCTACGTGCGGAATCGATCTCGACCGAGGGCAAGATCATCGAAGGTTATGCAACCAAAGAGGTCATTGAGTTCTGCGTCGACTACATGGCTCGTGGAACCGATAGGTGTGCCTCTATCTCGCCATGAGGGAAGGCCGGATGGTATCGGGACCATCGGAAGGAAATCAATCACTCCCGATCTGGATACGTACGCTCAAGCCCATTTCACGGTCTTGCAACACATGACCCAAGTGTCCCCGTACATCGACGAGCACAAAGACATGGTACGCCAACAGAATCCAGACCGGTCGGAGTTTTGGATCACGAGAGAGCACAACCGTCGGTTCAACGAATGGTTAAAGGTGCGAATCATGACTGGGAGGTCATCAAGTGATGATACGCTGCTATGGTTGGCAAAAGGGCCACAATTTACAATTGTCACATGGCAAATAAGAAGCGTCACGTAGTTCTTCATGGAAAAAGAAGGATTGTCGGAGTTGAGAATATAGTGGACGAGGAAGAATACAATCAATTTGACGAGTTGCCTCCTTTCGGAGACGGCATCAGGCTCGAGGAAGAACCCAGCGAGGAAGCTAGCTATATGCGCGTCGATCATCATGAAGGACTATATTTTAATTAAGAAATTACTCCATTGTAATTAATTTATTCCATAACATCATGTGTTATGAACTTGTAATCTGTCGTATGTATATTTTGATGTCAACGTGGAATTGTAATCGCTCCTGTCCTTGTGGACCGTATATTTTGGTGCATTAAAAATTCATTTAATTTGGAAAATAGTCCAGCTGCACCACCTTTCTAGAAACCTAAAAAACTAAAATTTTATGGCAAATAGTCCAACACCTTTGCAAAGAAACTGGTATACTCATGTCTAATCCTGCGATGCGTCATCGCGAAGACGGCGTGAGTCGCCCCACCATTCCACACCACGCCGGTGCTCGTGCCGGTGGCCATCCTCCGACAGCCCCACACCCGCCCGGTGGCCCGCCTTCTTCCCCACGCCGCGCTGGACCATGTCCGCGGCGATCCTCGCACCGCTGCACTCCCGGTTGGTCTTGGCCGTCTCGCACCCGTCGCCGGTCGGCTCGTCCTCGACCTGGCTGATGTAGTGCTTCCCAACGTCGCGTGTCTCGCCGGCCGTGTAGAGGAGGAGACCAAGTACGTAGGCCGCGGCCTTGTGGCCGACCACGGCCGCCCGTTCAAGGAACATGAGGCCGCACTGCATGTCTTGGGGCACGAAGACAAGCCCGAGGCCGATGATGAAACAAGCCCCCGGGTTGCCGGCGCCGGCCAGGTGGTTGACGACTGCGAGGTAGTGCTCGTTGTCCTGCCACTTCATCGCCTCCTCTCGCTCCAGCGCCACGCGCCTCCCCACGGCGTGTTCCTTGGACACCTTGTACAAGGCCTTGCAACTCCAATATACGTACATACGAAAGTCAAGATGTTAGAATAAATAGTAGTACGTACGTATGTATTTTGTAGGTATAAATATGTACGTACGTTAATCGTAGGCTGCATAGGTCCTCCATGGGCTGAGGAGAGCTCGCGGCCACACGGCCGACGATGTCGACGACGACATTGTGAGAAAGAGCGGCGATCACTGACCTCCTCGCCTTTGTGCTGGCCATCATGCTCTGCATGCTCACCTTGGCGATTGCTGCGCGTACGTACTCAAAACCGTGAGACGAAGAGCGATGGGAGTTTAATCTTCGGTGAATTATTAATTCTGTCTTATAAAGAACTAGGAGTAACTGGCGTGCGAGATGAAGAGACGGTTGTGCGATGGTGAGATGAAGAGACATATCGCGCGAGAGACGAAGAGGTAGGAAATATCCCAGACGGTTCTATCGTGGAACCGTCTGTAACCATAATATCACAAACGGTTCTTTAATAGAGCCGTCTGTGATACTAGTATATTACAGACGGTTCTAAAATTGAACCATCTGTGATACTTCAGCCATATCACAGACGGTTTGTAAATAGAACCGTATGTGATGTGGACTATATCACAGACGGTTGAATATATAACCATCTGTGATATTATGGTTACAAACGGTTCCACGATAGAACCATCTGTGATATTTCCTACCTCTTCGTCTCCCGCGCGATATGTCTCTTCATCCCACCATCGCTACAACTCCCGATGATTTGCGTCTCTTCGTCTCACGCTCTGAATTTATTCCTTGTTTTATATAAAAGGATCATCCGCCATTGAAGATGATCATCCCACACACTTATAAGAAAACAAAAATGGCCTCCTCTTCCTTGTCGCCGGCATTGATAGCCTTTCTGGCCGCACTGTACGAGCACCTCTCTCGCTGTACGCTGAACCGTGCTGCAGAAGAACACTGTTTCAACAGTGTCTTCACTCCTCTGCCGGCCGAGAATTTGCCGGAGCATGTGACGGCCACCTTTCGTCGTCTTGACATCCTCCTCCACCGTGTCTTCCGGGTGATCTCCCACTTTCGGCGAGTTTATCGTGTCGTCGACGTGGTCCTCCAAAATGAGGTTGCACATCTCCAAGAGGCTTGCCGTGACTTGGACTGCGTTATCGAGGCAGCAAGCGACCGAATCCATCAGGACGAGACCCCTGAAGCAAGGGAAGAGAGGCTATGGGATCAATACTTCTTGATTCTACAGTACGATGGTCTTGAGGAGACACTCGAACGAGCGCGTCAGCGGGTAGACGCATTTCGGGCTTCGTTCGCTGCTGATCAGGAACCGTCCGATGCTGACGCCGTCGCCTATGAAGTATTGAAGACGGAGATAGCATCCTACCTCCGTCACTAGAAAAACTTTATTTACAAATTTTTCGGTTTCTACCTTTTGAAGACTATTATCTTTTCTTAATCTTTTTGTTTAATTATATCATAGACTGTTTAACCTTTTTGTTTAATTATGTCAACAACGTGTGATCTTTTCTTAATCTTTTTGTTTAATTATATGACAGCCGGTTTGTAAAAGAACCGTCTGTGATAAGTCACTATAAAGTCCAAATATAACCGTCGTAAAGTTCGCATTTGGTTCCAAATATAACCGTCAGAGTATACGAGTTTGTAGAATTAACCGTCTACGTTCTTATTAGCTCCTTTGGAACCGTCTGTGATGAGGCGTCGAGTATGACCTGTTTTGTAGTAGTGATAATTGCATTATGTGGTATAACTTGTTGAGTACTTTAAGTACCCATTCTTGCTGCAATCATTCAGATAAAGTGGAGAAGTCGTCGGTCAACAAGGTCTACTTCAAGGATCATGGAGATCTAGGTCGTGCTACCCCAGCCGATTGCTTGTGGGCATATGGATGGGTTTCACTGAAGTTATTCCGTTACCTTCCGCTATAGCTTAATTGAGCTATTCGCCTTCTGAGGCACTAATTGTAAGCTTTGGCCTTAAGGTCATTACTCTGATAATTATAGTTACTTGCCTATTTATTAGTCATCTTTGTATATGAAAATGATATTTCATTAATATTGCCATTGTGTGCACTAGCGTGATCCTGGACTAATGCAGTATATACAAAGGGTCCATAATTGCATTTTTAGGTCTCGACAACCTCTATTTGATGGCACAAAGTATGCTTATTGGAAAATACACATGTCTTGCTATTTTAAAGCCATGAGCCAAAAAATATGGCGGGATGTAGACGTGGATTTTTCTCCTCCAATTGATCCTCTAGCTCCAACAAGTAAGAAAGAGAAAAGCTTACATCTCGACGCTCAAGCAATTGACGCTTTATTTAGTGCTTTGAGTATAGAGGTGTTCAATAAAGTATGCAATATCAAGAATACCCATGAGATGTGGACCCATCTTCAAGATCATTATGAAGGGTCCACCTCCACTAATGATGATTGCATAAAAAAAAAGACGTCGGGAGAAGAATGTTCAACTTCTAGCTCCAACAATGAGGAGCCCTCAACCCCATCCACATCAATTCATTACTTTATGTCCAAAGGTAATGAGAAGGTAAATAACAATGATGAGCCTTCATATGATGAGTTGATGGATATACTTGAGGAGCTTAATGAGTATCTAGGGAATGAAAAAAAATCCAAATTTAATGTTTTGAAGAAAGAGCATGTCTCCTTTCAAAATAATTATGAGGAGCTAAAGAATGCTCATAAAAATCTCCTCTCAATGAGCTTAATAAGTCCAAGGTCGATATAGGCATAACATGTGATTTCTCAGATGATATGTCATGTATAGTTGCTAACCCATGCATTGCATCTAAGGTTAGCATATCCACTTCTTGTGATGATTTGCTAGATGCTCTTTGTAGCTCAAACTTAGATGCTTGTTCTTCCTCTGTACTTGTTGAAACTAATCTTGTAGAGGAAAATAAAGAGCTCAAGGCTCAAGTTAAGAAATTGACAATTGACTTGGAAAGAAAATTCAAAGGGAAGGCCACTCTCGATGATATATTGAGCAAGCAAAGAAACTTGCAAAACAAGAGTGGAATTGGCTTCACTCCCAAGAAGAAGGAGAATAGCCAGACAAGGCACAATGCAAGACACACGAAGAATATCAAGTGCTTTGGATGCAATGAGAATGAACATTTTGCCTCAGTGTGCCCAAATAAAGTGGATGCCAAATCAAGACATTCAAAGAAGAGGCAAACCAGCAAAGAGCAAGAAAATAAGACAAGAATGGTAAGTAAAAGCCCAACTTGCTACAATTACCGGGAAAGGGACACATTGGTAAACAATGTCTCATGGGTAACACTTCTAAGTCTATTATTTATAATGATCATTATTTGCTTAGGAAAGATAAAAATGGTAGGATTATTGCTAGATTTGTTAGTTCATCAAAGATTATTGCTAGGGTCATTTAGGTGCCCAAATCTCTTGTGACTAACATTGAAGGACCTAATCGAGTTTGGATACCAAAAAGTGTTTAAAATGCTAAATACTTGGAGAGGCATTGGAAGCTTGGCTTATTTATATAGAGGTGGATTCCATCATGTGTCAATTTGGAGCCAAGCATGAGGATGATCATGTCTTACATTGAACTAATGTTAATTTGGTAACAAGTACCTACATTGAAGTATCTCGCCCCTAGCCTTGAGTAGGATGCATTCATGAAAATTCTTTTCAAAAATGTGTTATTGCTCATGTTTAAAATATTCATTATTGCAATCTTGAGCAAGATGGTTGGTGGCACATTAAGCGGGAGTGCTAAGTCATAGATTTTTTTTAAAAAAATAATCCATTTTTTATTAAGAATTACAAAATTATTCCAACAATTTTTTTTTACAAAATTAACCTCCTGTCGCCGCACCGTTGGGCGACTGGTTCCAGTCGCTCAACCGTTGGGCAACTGGGACACTTGTCGTCCAACGGTGTACATGCATACCCTGCTACCTGAGCAACCTGTATACTAGGACAAACCGTTGAGCGACAAGTGTCCTAGTCGCTCAACGGTTGAGCGACAGGAGTATATTTCTGTAAAAAAAAAAGTTTGCAGGTATAATGTTGTAATTTATAATAAAAAATAGATTATTTTTTAAAAAAATTCGCTAAGTCATATTCATGTATATCACATCTCTAAGTGTGCCTAAATAAATTTAGTGCTAGTAATGTTTTTTTAAAAAATTGAGCATTTTAGCCAAAAGTTAAAAATCTCATATCTATTGGTAATCTTATGAGAAACTAATTGCAAAATATATACAAATGTTTTTCAAAGGTTTTGACTTAAGAAAAACCTATTTTAAGTGAAAATGAGTTTATATCCAAAATTCTAGATTATAATATCTTGTTTTTGACATAAACTAGATTTTTGTGTAAAATATATTCTAAAAGGAATTTGAAAACGGTCTCAAAAGAAAAATCCTAGAGATGGATATTCTAAACCTTTTGTATTCAAAAGATTTTCAAAGTACCAACCAATTGAAAATTATAGTCATTTGAATTTCACCAAAATTCTTGCTTTGACACAAAATGATCAATTCTTACATATCGTGGATTTAGCTATTTGACCCAGATTTCCTTGTGTATCTTGGCTTGAAATAGTATTTATAACCCATACAAAGGCATGAAAGTGAAGAACTCCATGAAATTCAAATTTGGATGCGTTTAGAGGGTTTGGGCAAAACCATTCTCTTTATGTGCCTACAAAGTGCATTTTACCTTATCTTTTAAAAGAAAATTCATTTTATAAAAAATATTTTTGGATTTTTTTTGCACAATCTAATGTTCTTTTCTGAAAATTTTTAGACCATTGGACTTCATCTGAAAATGTTTTGACTTTTCTACTCGTGGAACAAAAATCATGCCTTTAATGCAAAATTTGGCATAACTTTTGAATGACAACTACTTTTTCAAAAATTCTTTTTGGAAAATCTTCCTAGACATCTAAAGTTTTTTTTTAAAAAAAATCAAAGCATTTATACTTTATTTGAAAATGTTTTAACTTTTTCCTTTCTTTGATCAACATGCTAAAAAATTCAAACTTTTGTATGATTTTGAGCTGATTTGTAATTTTTTGTATCTCACGATGGGTTCATAATTGGAGGACTTACTATAATAAGATTTAATCCTCCATAGTTAAAATTTGTTTTCTAATTTTCTCAGATTTATTGAAGCTCGTTTGTCCAGTTTTTCATCCCTCTTTCAAAGCTCAGTTGGTATGTTCGTTTACCAGCTCCATGATTTATCTCATATTTATTGGAGCATTTATATCTCAAGTGTTTTATACACATAAAGGAGTTTTGTTTTATGAATTTGTCTAATTTTAGAACATTGGACATTGATCTTACATATTTTCAAGTGGTTGAAAATCTGAGCTCAGAATCTTCATGAAAAGTGGTTCATAAGGGTACTTCATACTTATTCATGCGAAAGAATGCTCAAAATACCATCATATGCTCATTTTGGCAATTACGGAGACAATTTAAATGAAAATAACTTTATTTTGCCGAAATGAGTTTAAAATGTTTTCAAATCTTGATTCTTGATTCAAAACTCTCCAATCATGTTTTTGTATCAATTTGATGAGATTTGGACTTGTGTAGAGTCCCCATTGCTCAAATTTCTCAAAATCAAAATTTGTTGAATTCCTATCAGGCATAACCGGTCTGACCGTTGTGTATCCTCAGTCTAACATCTATTGGTTCTTCGGTATAACTGCCCTTTGAACGTCGGTCTGACCGGTCATTGTTGTCAGCAACAGTATATAGCCTATTTGTCGATCTCTACTTCTTTTGGCCACCTTGTTTGTTTCCTTTGGTCAAGTTGTTTATTACTATCTTTGCAATCTACCCCTCTACTATTTTCCTTGATTACAAATACAATTTTGTTATTCAAGTGGTATTCTTTCAAGTGGTTGCTTCTTTTAATCATCTTGACCTCGGTAATTGCTTCGTCTATCTTATTCTTTGCCGAGCATACTTCTCTTGACCAAGCTCAAGTACTCTCTGTGTATGAGTGGATTCTCTGTTTCCCTCTTCTCTATGGATGCCTTCTTTGTGGGTCTTTGCGAGAGAAATTCAAGCACTTTGCAATTTCAAGCCTTGTCGACATGTGGCATCCACAAGTGATGTTTAAGAACTATCTTTTAAGTGTGATTCACATATAGATATTTTTATTCTTAATGTTAAAGGGGGAGAATTTGGTTGCAAATAATCATTAAAGGAGAGAGGTTGAAGTCATCATGAGTTTTGGATGGATATATTTCAAAGAGATGACAAAGAGGGAGATATTGGTTGGATAGAGAAAGTCTTTGCGTGTCAAAGGAGTAAAACCTTTGTATAGGAGGAGTTTTCCTAAAAAGGGGTTTTTTTCTTAGCAAAAATGAAAAACGTTTTAAGGAAATTTCAAAAGTGAGATTATTTGAATGTGTTTCAAATATCATTTTCTTTGGTTAACTCAAAATATGGCCTCGTTTTAAATTCTTTTTCTCTTTTGGGCCATACAGGGGGAGTTTATGACTTTTGTGGTTTTCTTCAAATTTCTTGAAGTCAAACTCCCATATAGGTCATTTGTATCTATTTCAAACACTTTATAACCAAATTTGGATGAATTCTTTGCCAAGCTCTTTATTTTGAGAAGACTTCATTTTCGCATAACCTTATTTAGCATTTTTGGTGCTTAATGCCAAAAGTGGGGAATATTTTTGTGAGCTATGTTAAAATTCCCACATTTAAGTGTTTCCCCTAATGATGTTTTACAAATTAATATATTCTATTGTGGCTTCACCTCATTTTGGTGCATGTTTTGAGGCAGAGCATTTCATTCATACAAATAGCCTCGCATATGCATCATATGTATTAGCATGTCATACTCATGTGCATTATGCTTGAATTTCTCATTAATATGCATGGTTCATTAGCATAAATTCTTATCATGTGTTGATTTATATCCGTAATTAAGCTCTATTATCCAAATGTGGCTATTGATAAAGGATTTGTCATCAATGACCAAAAAGGGGGAGATCGAAGAAACTAGACCCATCATTATGAGTTAATGTAGTATTTTAGTGATTAATGACAAATCTATATGTGAGACTAACATTTTTATTGATATACCTATTGTTTAATCTTATTTGGATAGAAAGATGAAAATCATCGGAGGTATCGCGCTCCATCACGCAAACCCTGGTCACTCCGATGGTCGCGCCTCAGCGACTAGGGAGTTTCCCGCCTCAAAGGCCCCGCCTCGGCAGGGAGACCTCACATATCGCGCTCCATCGTGTAAACTCTAGTTGCTCTGAAGGCCGTGCCTCGACGACTAGGGAGCCGACCGCCTCAAAGGCCCCGCCTCGGCAGGGAGACCTCACATATCGCGCTCCATCACGCAGACCCTAGTCGCTCTGAAAGCTATGCCTTAGCGACTAGTGAGTCTCCCTCCTCGAAGGCCCTGCCTCAACAGAGCAACCTCGCATATCGCTTGTCGGGACCCAAATATACAAATCTGGACCTTCTATGTATACTGCACTAGTCCAGGATCATGCTAGTACACACAGTGGCAACATTGATGAAATACCTACGCAAATATAACTAAGAAATAGACAATTAACAATAATTATCAAAGTAATAACCTTAAGGTCAAAGCTTACTATTAATGGCTTAGAAGGCGAGTATCTCAATAAGATACAGTAGAAGGAAACAGAATAACTTCAGTGTAGTCCATCGATATGCTCACAGGCAATTAACTGGGGTTACGCGACCTAGTTCTCTACGATCTTTGAAATAGACCTTGTTAACCAACGATGAACTGATGTAGTCTTCATCATCTGAACAACATTGTGTATAGCAAGGGTGAGTACATAGAGTACTCAACAAATTGTACCACAAAATACAATTATAAATGATGGTTTATTCCAAAGGATATGCTATCTATGATTCTTTTGCATAAAAATGAATATTTATAGTTGAATATGAATAATAGATTGAAAACATAATTAAAAACAAATAATAATAATTTGGATTAATTTGTTTAGTAATAGCACGTTGAGGCAGAAATTGAAAAATAACATCCAATGTGTGGATGATATGTGGGCCATGGACCCACATGTCATTCACACATCGATGTTATTTTCCAACTTCTGATTTTTATGGGATGTTATTGAGCAAATTTCCCCTAATAATTTGACAAGTATTTCTACGGAGCTCACATAGTCTAATCAATTCTTTCACATAGCTATCCCTCCCAATTTGTTTTGTAAAGCATACCACTCGTGTGAAATCCCCGAGCATGTCTATGACCATGGACACAACTATTGAAATAGATCGTTAACACTCTGTAAAGGTTGTACACTTTACCCATAAGATACAATTAACTCATCATGTTTACCATGACTCGTCATACAAAAGTATGTGATTGAGCAATCATAACAAAGCTTTTCGGAAACTTCATCTCAACAATTGACCTCCCGATATGCACCCAGCCGGTACCAAACTTCACACAACTCGTTGGCCTAATATCCACCGTTAGACTTGGAGATGCGAACCGCCCATAAATGCGACCCTACCAAGTAGTTTGCATCTCCACCCTGGCACAAAGCTTAACCTACTGCCTGAGGCAGCCAATGTTGAGACTCCATAACTTAATGAGCTAGGCCTATCCCATACTAGGCATATGGTCGTATAGTAAGGCTGAGTTCAATGACGTACAAAGTTAAGTTCTTAATTGACCAATGAGAGACTACCAATTTCTAACTAAGTCACAATGATTCACATTTTCCAAACACACAACCCACCATATTACAAGAACCTTCCAGTCGCCTCAGTCTAAACTTTTTCTCACCCTATTGATTAGGTGCAATGCATGCCATCAACAGGTGACAACATACTGTACACAACTTTTCACAAAGACATTCCATAATCACTTAGTCAAGTATAATTTTAACATTTTAAAATGATATCAATGACCTGTTGCATGGCTAAGCATACTAATCGTGTCTAACCAACCCACATTGGTGCTATGACAATACCAACTAGTAATTAACCAACCTAGGGTGACAAATGATCATGGCAATACAATAAACAAGATAGGTATAATCAAATAGGTTGCATAGCTAATCCCAAAGTAGTAAAGAATTTAATAATTGAATTAACATGCAATAATTTGAATCAAAGTAATTTTGAAAAAACTGGGTGCATTATGGTCAAAGCACAACTTGCCTTGCTATAGCAATGTTGTTATTCTTTATCTTCGATCTTCCTTTACCTTCAGCTCCATCCAGTGATTTCAAAACGTTAATGTCTAATGAGAGAGAAAGCATAAAAAAACAAAAATAGAAATAAAATAAACTCCAAATTGAAATTGAATGGTACTTGAAGTTAGGGCTTGATTTTAGATGAATTTAGAAGCTTGAATGGGTTCAATCGCAGTTTGTATGAGGAAGAACGAGCTCTGGGAAGTTTGATCGGGATAGAAAATCAGGAAAAAGAAAAGGGAGAGAGAATCTGACAGGTGGGGGCCGAGGAATTTTCCTGGAATATTAATTTTGGGAATTTTGGAAAAAGGATGAGGGAATGACAAGTGGGACCCACTAGAAAATAAGGATTTTCAGGAATTAATTTAATTCCAAAAAAGGAGGAGTGGGTGACATGTGGGCCATTGGTCTGTGGACCAGGTCCACAGAGAGGTGCAAGTCCACGGTGGACCGAGCTTATTGTCGGGATCCAAATATGCAAATATGGATTCTCTGTCTATAATGCACTAGTCCATGATCACGCTAGTGCACACAGTATCAACATATATGAAAATCATTCCACACAAGGCGAATATAAGAATAAACGACTAATTTCATTAATAAATAACGGTTGTGACCTTATGGTTGAATTTATACTTATTAAGCTACGCAAGGCTAAGCACTAAGTAAAGAGACAGCAACAGAACAAAAACAATACCAGCGGGAACCCATCGACTTGCCACAAGCAACCGACTGGGATCAAGACCTAGCGATCAACCTTTTCGTTAAACTCATCCTCAAAAGAAGACGAAGACTCCACTTCAGCTAAATGATTGCAGTAAGAATGAGTACTTTGAGTACTCAGCAAGTTATATCACAGAATGTAATTATAGATGATGGCTTATTCCAATCGAAATGACTTCTATGGTTATTTTGCAAAAAAAAAACAACACTTGCATTGAATTTAAATAATAGATTAAAAATGTAACTTAAAACAAATAAACAATAATAATTTAACAACTATTTTCAAAGCTCGCGAAGCCTAAACAATTTCTTTCACATAACCACAAGAGTTAAACAACACAGCTGTCCCTTCCCACTTGTTTTTATGAAAATCTACCCCTCGTGTGAAATCCCAGAGCTTGTCCATGACCGCGACACGGCTATTCGAATAGATTGATTAACACTCTGTAAAGGTTGTACACTTTACCCACAAGATATAACCAGTGTAGCTAGCACTAATCATAACAAGACCTTTTTGAAACTTTGTCTAGACAATTGACTCTCCCGATGTGCATACCGTCATACCAAACCTTACATAGCGTGTTGGTCTAACGTGCATCGTTGGACCTGGAGATGGTTGCTAATAAATGTGACCTACATAGTGGTACACACCTCCACCCTAGCACGCAGTCTAACCTACTACCTAAGTAGTCAATGTCGAGACTTCGAAACTTATTAAATTAGGCCTACCACATGCTAAGCATGTGGTCGTACAACTATGGCTCAGTTCAATGGCCCACAAAGTTAAGTTCTTAATTGACCAAGACGAGACTGCCCAATTTCTATCCAAATTACCAAGATTCATATTTTCCAAGCACACAATCCACCATGTCACAACTCATTCTGCTTGCCTCAGTCTAAATCTTTTCACACCTTGTTGGTTAAGTGCAACACATGCCATCAACGAGAGATAACATACAACACTGTCTTTCCACAAAGTTATTCCATAATCACTTAGTCAAGTTTAGATTTGCATCTCAAAATGATATTAATAACCCGTTGCATGGTTAAGCAGACTATTCATGTCTAACCAATCCCGTTGGTGATATAATAATACCAATTAATAATTAACCAAGCTAGGGTGACAAAATATCATGATTCAAACTATTGCATGCTATTTCAATTATTTAATTCTTTAAAGGGTGGCCGGCGCAGTACATGTGGCGGTAGTGACAAGGCGACACATGGCAGACACGTGGGACGAAGTAGATGACATGGTAGCGACGCAAGACGAGGCTGATGCGGCATATGTTGGCACTGACATGGTGGCATAGTGGAGAACACAAGGGCAGCCACGTCGACTGAAATCACCGGCTGCCACGGCTCGACAATGGCAACGACGGCAGAAGAAGGTCATCGCCGGCATGCTTATGCTCCGACGAACCCATCCCTCGGGGTCAGATGCGGTGATGAAGGTCAATGAAGAGCTAAACAGCGGCAAGGGCGATGGTGAAGGCTCGAGTCGACAGCGAAACGACGGTGAAGGGCTCCGGCAAGGGCATTGACACACACACACTGGATTCCTGAGGACGAGGCGATGCTAACGGGTGGTGCACGTGACCCAATGGTCACTAATGGTGAAGGGCAGCGTCGTGGGATCAACGACACTACGGCCTTCCCCTGGCGAAGATGATGCGCGCACATGATAGAACACGGGACAGTGGTTTCGATGGTATAGACAACGACAGCAAGGGCTCACCAGCGACGCCGGAAATGATGAAATCCAGAGGCTGCAGCGCTAGGATTAGATCTCCAAATCCGGCAAAATGGTGACAATCTAGGGCTTGAGGCTTCCAAGGATTGACGACGGGGCGGCGGGAGTGTCCATGTGTGGGACGGTGGTGGAGTCCAGCTTGTGTCTAAGACGGAGATGATGAACAGTACACAGGCATGACCCACATGCCGCGACTTTGTCTTGGGAGTGTTTATGCTACACACGACATGATGGAGGTTGGCAAGTAGGACTAGGGCGCGTGCAGTCGGGAGTAGAGAAAGGAGATGGACTACGGTGGAAATGGGCCAAAAGCGGGATAGGTGAGATGGGGAAAAGGAATCCAGCCCAAAGGAATTTCCTGGATTTTTAATAGTTTTTCTATTTTTAAAAATACAGAAAATCCAAAAGGCAAATTTAAAATAGCAAATGAAATCGAAAAAATTCTATAAAAATCAACAAAATACTTCCAAGCACAAAGAACTCAAATAAACTAATTTTGGATTCAATTGATGTTTAGATTAATCACATTAAATTGTTTTGACTTTGTAAATTCTCATTTAAGCTTTATTAAATTCAAATTAAATTGGTGAATTTTCCATGGGCTAAACTACTCAAAAAAGTTTTAAATTTCCAAAAAATGGGACATTACACTCATGGAGAAGGGTTTGACCAAGGTTTGAATAGACATGCGGTGCCTGCATGTTAGTTTGAGGGGATAGGGTTAGGCTTGGTGGATATCTCATGGAGGATGACAAGGCTAATGGAGCCAAGGTGGCAATGGCGTGGCGGATGAGAAGGCGAATGATGTGGCACTAGCGGGTGGGGTTCGCACATTAGAGAGAGAAAGGAAGAGGGATTTGGTCTACCACGTGGGTGCTGACTAGACGAGGATGGCGTTGATGTGGCCACAAGGTGGCATGGGGTGGTGACCACAGGGGACGAAGAGGCGATGTGGCAATGACGCTAACACGATGCACAGGTGGCACAGACGCAGTGGACATGGTGGACGGGGAGGTCGATGTGGCAGCAGATGTGGCACTGGCGACGTTGGTGACACACTGGGCCCAAAGGCTCACCAGTGCTAGAGACCATGATAAGCGGGCGAAACGGGGACATGAGGCGATGGCGAAGGTGGAGATGCGGTCTTGACGACAATCGTTGACGGCGAGGAGAAAGGCGACGACAACAAATCGGCTACGACGGTGACGACATTGTGGTGTTGCTCCAGGGAAGGCAAGGGGAGCACGACGTAGAATGTGGCACGGGGATGAATATTGTGGGTTCAATGAAGGCAAGATCTAACTGGTGGTGGTGCAATCGGGTAGCGAAGGGCGGCGGTCGGACATGGGAGAGAAGGAAGAGATGTCGGGCGTTTGTGAATGATACTCAAAACCAAAAGATGGGATGGGTAGATCGGGAGATGGAACCATGGGGAACACGACGAAAAGGTTTTGGGCTTCGTGGGCTCGGCCAGAGGCGGGGAAGAAGGAGATGGTGTCGGCAGCCGGGTGCTCAAGAGCTCTAAAGGGTGGGCGCAAATGACGGAGGAGGACAAGACGAAGCTGGTGATGCGATAGGGACGGCTTGAGGAGGTGTGAGGGTGGAGAACGGGTGACGCGGGGTGGCACCGGACTTGGAGAAGATGACCGAGGCAGCAGAGCTAGGCAGCGATTCTGGCGATGGTGGCTAGAGCAAGAGGGGTGACGTAATGAGGAACGCGCAAAATAAGCATGATCAGGCCTATTTATGGCCTTGGGATGCATGCCCGACAAGGACATTGGGGCGGGAACATCTGCATTGCGCATGCGCAAATGGCAGCGGTGATGGCGTGTGGCCACTAGGCGAGCCTGGGCGAAGGGAGGTGGCTACGGCTGGCTGGTGGGGTCTAGGCGTTGGGGCGCTAGGGTTGGCGTTGAAGCAAGCCGGGCTGGCATCGCGGCGTAGCTAGGCCAGGGCAGTGGCGAATGGGCCAGGGAAGGAGGCAAGTGGTGGGACAGGGAGCGGGGAGGGGCTGGGCTAGGTGGAGGAGAATGGGCCTAGCCAATTCGGCCCACAAGGATTAGAGGAAAAGAAACTGATTTCGGAATTAAGAAAATACTGAAAATCTAGATGAGCTCAAATAAATACCAAATGAACTCAGAAAATAAATCCAAGAAAATTCAGAAAAATTCCTCGAAACACAAGGAACCCAACTAATACTATTTTTGATTTAATTTAAGTTTACATTAATCAAATTAAATTATTTTATTTTGAAAATTCCCAATTAAGTTTTATTAATTCAAGGAAAATTGGTGAAATTTTTTAGGGACCTAATCTACTACAAAGATTTTTGAAAACCCAAATTTTGGGACATTACATCGTGCTCCATCACGTAAACCCTAGTCACTCTGAAGGCCATGCCTCGGTGACTAATGAGTCTCCCACCTCAAAGACCCTACCTTGGCAGGGACACCTCACATATCGCACTCCATCGCAACCCCTAGTTGCTCCGAAGGTCGTGCCTCGGTAACTAGGAATTCTCCCGCCTCAAATGCCCCGCCTCATCATGGATACATCGTATATCATGCTATATCCCACAAACCCTAGTTGCTCCGAAGGCCACACCTCAGTGACTAGGGAGTCTTCTGCCTCGAAGGCCCTGCCTCAGTAGGGAGACCTCGCATATCGTGCCCCATCGTGCAAACCCTAGTCGCTTCGAAGGCCGCGCCTCGGCGACTAGGGAGACGCCGCCTCGACAGGGAGACCTCGCATATCATGCTCCATCGCGCATACCCTAGTCACTCCGATGGCCGCTGACTAGGGAATCTCCCGCCTCGAAGGCCCTACCTCGGTAGGGCAACCTCGCATGTCACGCTCCATCACGCAAACCCTAGTCGCTCCGAAGGCCGCACCTCACCTACTAGGTAGTCTCTCGCCACGAAGGCCCCGCCTCGGTAGGGAGACCTCGCATATCACACTCCATCGTGCAAACTCTAGTCGTAAAAGGTTATTCTTTAGTACTAGATTATTGTATAGGGCACAGATCCGAGGGTCCTAAAAGGTTCGAGAGGGTTGTAAGATAGCGACAATCCCTCATACTCTTTTGAGGTTGTGCTTAAGTAATTTGCGATTGGCTTTGTCAATTCTTTCTCTCTCATCGTGATTATTTCGTCGCCATTATTTAGTTCTATCTACGAGATTCATCTACTTCATTCTTGATACCGTGCACGCTTGTGTCGTTTCTCACAAACATTGATCCGATTTGAAGCTATTACGCATAAGAAGGGTATCAAAGTATTACCATGCCCATTGTGTGTTAGTTCTGAGCTCTCGTGTATGGATCGTGGATATGCATGTATGTAGTATTTGCAATTTTGTAGCATATCATATGTGCAGAACCGGTCATATCATTGGATACATACAAGATGGCCAGTGGCGAATCCACTGAGTAGGCTTTGCTGGGCTCGATCCTGAAAGGACCCAAAATTTCAAGTTTTTAAAAACTTGTTTGAAGTTTGGTTCAAATTTGGTTTTCTTGCCTAATTCGAAAAGTCCCTAGAGTTTTCCGCTTTCCCCTTTCTATTTCCTGTTTTCACAAGCCCAAATGTGCCTTTTCTCCAGTGCACTTCCCTCTGTTCTTCTTCCTCGTCGTTCGCCCATGTCGCGCAATGCCTTCGTCCCCATCGGCTTCTTCCACCACCTTCGCCCATGCCAGCACTCGCCACCTCACCTCTCCACCCCACTGCCAGCTTTCCCATTTCCTAGCACCGATTAGACGTAGCCACACACGCCTCCTTCCACACGCCGCGCCCGCATCCACTCTGCAACTGCCGCCACTGCCATTGTCGGCTATAAAAGCCCAAACCAACGACACCATCTTCATCTCCAACTTCCCCACAACCCCGCCAGCAACACTACTCTTCCCCAACACCGGCCACTGCCACTAATCACCGCCACATTTGAAAACACCCCATAATAAGCCCCTTCTTCAATTTTCCACCACTATCCACGCCCTCACCACTCCAACCCCACCGAGAGCTTCGAATAACCACCGCAAAGTTGCCCCTAAGCTCCAAGCCTAGCGCCGCCGCCAGGTGCCATGACCGCGCCACCTACAGCTCATGCCACCACGCGCGCCTCAGGCCACCCCAAGACCCGCCAACACCATCGCCAGACTCCCTTTGGCCCGTTGGTGCTCAAGAACTGGCCGCCTTGGCTGGAGCGCCACCGCATCGTTGCTCTACTTCAGCCGTGTACCACCGCCGCCGTGAACCCACCCCGAGCCACTTTCAGCCGTACCTAAGCCCAGAAATGGAACCCCTATGCTTCATAGTTGCTCCCCGCACCCTCCCTCACCACCACCGTCAGCCAATGAGGGCAAAGGAAACAGAGAGAGCCAACGAGAAAAAAGAAGAAGAAAGAAGGGAGTTGGGCTCTCTTCGACCGAAGCCAAACTGGGCCAAAAACCCACTGGGTCACCACGTAAACCAAAAAGCCATTTGAGCCCAACACTGTTCACTCTCGGCCCAATACTATGCAGCCTAGTAGCAACCAGCCCAAACCCATTACTATTCATCAAACCCAACCTGTGGGGACCCCGGAGTTATCTCCGTAAGACCGAGACTAATCAAGGTCTTAGAGACATAACCCTGGATCTCCAGTAAATGGATTCCAACTTAACTCAGTCTAAATGAGAGGCTTGACCGAGTACTAGAGCCCCAACGATCATGCGCGCCGCTCCCCTGCGAGCACTGCATGATTGCAGTTCTCCAACAAGCCAAGCACGACATTTAGCGAGTTAAATGGGAACCCATGAACAGCGAGTATGACTTATATTGGCTCCCAAGATCAGCGACCAATATAATCATACCCTCATTACAACGTTGGTCACATCCATACAACCATCATACATAAATAGTGCAAAAGTTACAACACAGTTCTAAGTATAAAAATACATAAGTGGCCGACCGGCCAAATTTAACAAGTTTATAGCGGAAGCGAGTAAATAAACCAAAAAGGCCAGCAGTGGTATACTCACAACCCATTGGCAACCGACTGGGAGTTAGAAGATAGCATACTATTCGTCGGTGTCACCTAAATCGACACTGGCGAACTCATCAATCTCGATATCGTCCTCACCTGTAAAAGCCAGCAAACATCTGGCTGAGTACCAAAGAGTACTCGCAAGTTTTACACAAATAAAAATAGTTATACATAAGGTCATTCAAAGGAAGGGCTCATATTGGCTTAGTTTTGCGAAAGAGACGCAACAAAGTACAACCTACACATACTAGTTTTTCAAGTGTCATTTCAAAATCAGATTTGAAGTAGAAGTAAAGCATGTGAATAAGTAACGAACTGAGTAACAAATAAAGCGTACAAATAGCAAAGTGGCTGCCCACTTTGATACAACAACAAGCATGAACATCCCATTCATGATAATTACCGAGTTCACCCACAATTTTAATTCCAAGTCTAACAATAAGCAGCCACAAATTTCAAGCGGTTGTCCCTAACCGTGGACACGGCTATTCGAATAGATTTATACCCTACAGGGGTGTACTACTTTACCCACACGACTCGATTAGCCCGTAAGCCTCCGGATAATGGCACACTTCCTTTGGTATGCTGGCCGGGGAGAATCGAGATACGATCGTTTTCAGCAAGAAAACCCTATTGAGCTAAGTCCCCCATGTGAGATGTTTCCGATCTTAGTACAAGTAGCGTATAGCACTTGTTAAGGGGCTCACACGTTGTATTGGAAATATCGATGTAATGAAAAGGTAAATGGTGCTCCTTTCACACTATAGAACATTGACATCGATTCCTAAGGACAACTGACAAAGACACAATTGTCCCTACACCACCGTGAGACTTAACACAATAGGGCCTTCCCCTTACTTGACCGTACAGCACCCATATACTGCGTATGGTAGCACGAGAATTGCTTGAACAGCAGGTACCCAAAGTTCGGTCCTTAATTGTCCAGACAAGTCAACCACATACCCAAATCTTGTGCACAAAGCACCATCACTAACCAACACTTGTCCAGACCAAAAGCTCATTTAAAATGACGAAATTTTAACTCATAAAACAGATACGAAGATCTGAACCAAAAGTATATAAAGAGAGTTGTGTTTATCCCATAATTGCCGGGTTATTCCCGACAATCAAACTACCGGTTCTAGACTTGCATGGCTAAGCAAACCCGGACAATATAAATTCACACATCCTATCTTAAGCATTTCAGTACTGGAATAATTTATGGATAACCACAATGACAAGATAATAGGGGGTGTCTAACTATTCATCACAAAAATAGCGACATTATCAAAATAACATGGAAGCAATTATCATTGCATCTATCCAAACAAAACTGGGATCAAATATGATGCAAAAAGAAAGTTCAAAGAATGCTTGCCTTGCAGGTAGCTAAGTTGTTCGCTCTCAGTTGCGCAGGAGTCGATATCAATAGGCTCGGTATCTAGATAAATACAATACCGAATAAACATCAAGAAATACCTCAAAAATCAAAATGCTCAAAAATGCATGATTTTCCTACAGTAGCTAAGTCATGATTTTAGATGATTTTTGGTGAAAGAAATATTCCATTTTGATTTAGGGTGTGAAAGTTATAATGGTTTGAATTTCAGTTTTCGATATGTCCGTTTTGAGTAATTTATTTATGAAGTGAAAATTTGTAGGGCAGTGGTGAATGCATGGATTATATGGATAAATAGGCAATATTATTACAAATTCAAAACAGTTGAGTTTGTTCCAATTGGAGTTTTCATGATTTAGTTATTGATTTCTAAAGTTATCAGCTTTAATAATGCAAAAATAATGCCCTTATGGATCTTTTGCTCAAACTATAGATTCTGTGACAGAGGTAAGTTTGAAATCATTTTTACAATTAAGTTTATTTGAAATAGAAATTATCAAAACTAATTTCACGGTTTTTGGAGTTTCCAAGAATTACTTATGAATTTTTGAAGTTATCAGCCCCTTTTCCATTGAAAAAAATTAATAGTGTCAAAGGCTCATTTTCCAAAGTAATGCTCTCTGTTACAGAGACAAGGTTGAAATCAATTTTAATATAAAGTTCATTAAATATGAAAATTATCAGAAGTGGTTCCACCCATTTTGGAGTTAAAGTGATTTAGTTATGCATTTTAGAAGTATACATATTTTTCAGTGTGCAAGTAAATGGTTTTCGGATTTTATAAATCATTTGCTACTTTTCTCACCGAGCACTAGCCTAGCCACGGGGGATGACGAGTGGGACCGGGGTCAAAGGCTCTGACCTAATCAACGCTGACTCGGCCTCGGCCGTTTTAAGCTGAAAGCGTATTCCAAGGAATACGTTTTTCAAACTCCTAAGCGTAAAACTATTTTAGACATGATAGGGATACGTTTTCCTTTGTGCGGCGTGCACTTTATAAACTACGCAACCACTTAAACTATACTGGGGCCACACGTCATAGATCCATTACCACATAACTACAACGATTAGCGCTAATTAACCTGACAAAGCTTCTGTTTTCGGCTGTAATTTTCCGACAACAGAACGCGACGCGACCGCGGCGTTGCCGTGCTCGCCGGCGGCGAGGGAAGGCCGGAGAGTGCAAGGTCTAAGCGCAAACGGAAAGGTAATAGCGAAGGCTACCTTCTGGTGATGATTTTGCCGGTGAAGAGGCACGGTGGCGCGCCGGCGGCGGAGTCGAGCGGAGGAGAGGTGCACGGTGCCGAGAGATCTCGAAGTAGAACCCACCCCGCGACAACTGGTGCTAGATACAGACTCCTGAGGTCCAACTGATGCTGAAGGAGAGGCACGAGGACCAAGGGTCTTCGTCGTCAGCTCCGGCGGCTGAAAGCAGCGGCGGCGAGGAGAAGGTTACCGCGGCGGAAACGTTCTGGAGATAAAGAACATCGAGGTGAGGTGGGAACAGAACCAGGACATCCAGGAGATGGTCCCAGAGGGTTGAGTCGACGGAAAACTCACCGTGCCGTCGTCGGGGAAGAAGATGAGCTCGCACGGCCGTGAAATTGAAAACCAAGAATCACAGAGCTCCTGTGCATAATCCGACAAATAAGTTGAGGAGTTTTACTCCTTATAATCTAGTACACGAAATGACGCGCAAGAAAGGGGGAGTATCTCACCGGAGACGAAAATGAACCCGGGGTGTCCTCCGGAGCGTGCTCTGGAGCTTCCAAAAGCACTGAGGCGGACCGGGAGCTACAGAGGAAAACAAGAGCTTGCATAAGCCAAAATGCAAACGACATGCAAGGTAGGAGCTGAGGAAAACAGAGGTGAGAAACTTTACCGAAGCAACTCGCCGGAACAAGCTTCCCTCTCCTCAACCGGCCAGAGGAGAAGTGAGCGAATGAGAGAGGTAGAAAGCGAGATAAAGGCGGTTGAAGGATGGAATGGAAACGGCGTCAAGCAGAGAAAGCTCCGGAGTGGTCAAAACGGGCGGTGGGTCACGGCGTCGGCGGAGCTGGGCAGGACTCCGCGGGCGCATGGCGCTATGTCTCTGCTGGCGTGCCAACGGGAGGAACACGACGCCTCAGACAGGTGGGGTCGTGCTGGCAGTGACTCAAAGAGAGGGGAAAACCAGAGCTACGTGGCCGAAAACGGACCGTCTGATCTCGATCGGAAGGATGAGATTCTAGGTGTTGTTTTGAACCGTCAAAACATGACGGGATCTGGACCGTTGGGCTAGGATCGGACGGCTGCATGCGACGGGGCATTTAGGTGGTTGGGCTGAGCCGGTTCACCTGGGTCGGGCTCGAGCCCAAGGAATAGTGCGGCCGGTTAGGGTTTTGAGTTTGACTGACAATTAAATAGTTTTCCCTAATTTGACCAGGGGCTTAAAAATAGAAATAAATTCCCTAAAATCATGAAATAAATTGTGGGGGTTCCTGGGACAACCTAGTGTCCATACAAATTATTTAACACCACTGTTCATGATACCTTTTGTAATTTATAAATTCCAACTTAGGCTAGGTCTTTTAAATGGCGTTTGAATTTTTATAGGGTTCAAACCAGTCCCAAAAATTTGAGAAAAATTATATTAATTCATGACAATTAATATAGTATTTGAATAAATTATTTCCATAGGATCTTCAGTAACATTTATTTCAGTTTTTAATTTGGAGTTCAATTTGAATAGTATGTTCCATATGTTATTTAGAGATTTTCCAAGTACAATATTTAAATAAAAAGTTTCAAAACATGATGAATGCTAATGATATGCATAATAAATCTCTTTATTAATTTGGGGATGTGACACAACCCATTGTGAATAGTGTTGACCTGACACTATTCACTAGACCCATTACTATTCAACCCAAACCCGACACTGTTCGCCAAAACCAACACTTTTCATCCTAGACCAAATAAGACCAACACTTTTCATCCTAGACCAAATAAGACAACACACACACACACACACACACACACACACACACACACACATTTTACCGCTTTGAGCCCGTGAATTCCATTTTCGACTCGTTTAACCAAATCAAGCACCAATAAATCCCAACCACCCACACCACCTTTCTTTTCTATTATGTCCTAATTTATTTAATTCATGTTGTTCCTAGCTTGCCTCCTATTGAGTCCATACTTATTTATTTGATTTTCTTCAACGATAGAGCTTGGATTTATTGATCAAGCTATAGAGGAGTTGATCAAGACACAGGAGAGGTAAATCCAATCAAGGACTGCAGATATGGAGGTAAGTTGCATTCATTTGATCATTTTGAGCCTATATTTTATGTACTTTTATTATTACTTTCATTACCCTATTTATGCTAATTAATTTAATATTGAATTTATACTTTTGAATGCCATGATGAGTAGATAAATCCCATCATCCCACATACAAACCCACTTATTCCTTTGTAGGCCATATTCACCTTGACAAGGTTAAGTTACATAAAATATTGATAAATGTTCAGCATTGTCACACAATGTGTTTATAAATTCTGGAAAAGAGTATTGGCTATCCATCAATCGTTTTGGTGGAGAGTTGAGGGTTGAGACCAAGATGATGGACAACCCAAGATACTTGACAAAAGTGAGTTGAAGTTGAAACCAAGCAGGTGGACAATCACAAGTTGGTGTTGGTCCATTGTCTCACTGGAGTGAGGTAAGGATAAGAACTTTGTACCAAATAATATACAAAAAAATCGCTCAACCACGAGTTTGGTATATCCAACTTAGATTAGTACACATCTCTTTCGATTAAATATCTACAGGATGTCAACTTCTCTTATTGTATAGAGCAGTCGCGGATTGGGGGTAAGTTAGGAGTGAGCTGGTTAGGGCACTCGCTGGACTACACAATGGTATGGACTAGTCAGTATCGGACCACGCGCTCCACCATTGACCGGTGGTTGTCCAATGGCTGTATTGACCTTGAACATATCAGGTAGAGACTAGAAAGGTTGAGCAATGAAAATGTATTGTTATCTCAACTCAGTCGCACGCTGTCATGTTGCATGTATATTGCATAACAGTATAAGTTTGAGGTATCTTGTGGGTAAAGTTGGGCAACTCTGCAGAGCATAATTAATGGTATTCAGATATGTTGTGCTTCCGGTTAATGAAGTTGTGTTCATGGGTAATTCCAATATACGATGCATAAGTAGAGATTTTGAGATGTTGAGATGGTAATTACAAGTATTGAGTAAACCTCTGATGTTATATTAGTATGATTTTTCTGTTTTAAAGGTAAACTGCTTTAACTCAAAATATTGCATCCACATATACCTGATATAGTAAACCTTCAATAATCAATTGAATTCCTGGAATGTAGTTAAATAGCTTTCCCGTGTGGTTTGTTGAGTACGTTATATACCCAATCTTGCTAAATTTTCATCAGAAGGTGTATCAGAAGATTGAAGAGCACTTTGTAGATCGTCTTAGGGTTGCGACCGCACTCAAGCTTTCCTCTGGAGGCTATTTGGTTCTTCTGAATGTAAGTTAAAGATTAGGCTTGAGATGCCCATTTTTTGCTGCAAAATAACCGTTCGGCCATAATTCAATCAAATTAATATTTTTTTCAATGTTTGTAAGCAGGTTTGATACCATTCTGGTCTGCAATCGAAATTCTGGACGATTGTGCAAACTGGGTATGTCATGTTCGAAAAATGAGGTCGTTTTAGAGCCCACCCTCCGCCGGTGCCGGAACCCCAGTACCCCAAGCGGCCATGGCCTGGAGCTGCTCCTGCATGCCCTGTATTGAGTTGCATGCACAAACCAGTTCACCCAAAAGCTTAAGCTTATGAGGAAAGACGGACAATTCACTTATACTTCAACACTCCCCTCACGTGTAGGCTCCCTCAGGCCTAAGACGTGGAATAGAAATGGGCTGCAATTATTTTTCTTAATTGCGCCAGCCGGGTCTTGAACTCAAGACCTCTTGGCTCTGATACTATATTGAGTTGTATTGAGTTGCATGCACTAACCAATTCACCCAAAAGCTTAAGCTGATGAGGAAATGTGGACAATTCATTTATAGCTCAACACTCCTCCTCACATGTAGGCTCCCTCAGGCCTAAGAGGTGAAATAGAAGTGAGCTGCAATTATTATTTTTAATTGCACCAACCGGGTCTTGAACTCGAGACCTCTTGGCTCTGATACCATATTGAGTTGCATGCACCAACCAGTTCACCCAAAAGCTTAAGCTTTTGGGTGTATTGGTTGGTGCATGCAACTCAATATGGTATCAGAGCTAAGAGGTCTTGAGTTCAAGACCCGGTTGGTGCAATTAAAAAATAATAATTGCAGCTCACTTCTATTTCACCTCTTAGGCCTGAGGGAGCCTACATGTGAGGAGGAGTGTTGAGCTATAAATGAATTGTCCACATTTCCTCATAAGTTTAAGTTTTTGGGTGAATTGGTTGGTACATACAACTCAATATGGTATCAGAGCTAAGAAGTCTTGAGTTCAAGACCCGGTTGGTGCAATTAAAAAATAATAATTGCAGCTCACTTCTATTTCACCTCTTAGGCCTGAGGGAGCCTACATGTGAGGAGGAGTGTTGAACTATAAATGAATTGTCCACATTTCCTCATCAGCTTAAGCTTTTGGGTGAATTGGTTGGTGCATGCAACTCAATACAACTCAATATGGTATCAGAGCCAAGAGGTCTTGAGTTCAAGACCCGGCTGACGCAATTAAAAAAATTAATTGCAGCTCATTTCTATTTCCACGTCTTAGGCCTGAGGGAGCCTACACGTGAGGGGGGAGTGTTGAAGTATAAGTAAATTGTCCATCTTTCCTCATCAGCTTAAGCTTTTGGATGTATTAGTTGGTGCATACAACTCAATACCCTCAAGTGAGGATGTGTTCTATACATACGAAGGTCATCGAATATTGCACTAGATATAGCCGCTCACCTATTGTGCAAAGCAAGTGATCTGTGGATACTATACTAGATAGAGAACGGTGCCTTGGTGCGTCTGCATGTGTGGCTTATCGAGCACCAGAGTTTCTTTGTAGCTGCCTACATGCTAGCTGATGGTACCCTACTAATTAATGATCAATAAGTAAAGCTCCTAATTAGAAAAAAAAAGGTACTTACTTTTCGGTCGAGTCCCTAGCTCAAGGTCCACGCTAGTTGTTGGTGTGCTTGGTATGCCGTGACTGGGTTAGCTAGACTCCATCCACTATTGCTGCAATGCTGCATCACTGTGAGTGTTGGGATATGACGGCTGGTCTACTCAACCACCAATACCCATAATTCATGAATCATTTTTTTTTCTAGACGAAACGGGTATATAGCTCTTTATTAATTTAACCCAAATGGTCATTACAAATTAATCTCTACTACTTAAAAATTAGAGTCGATGGTCGTCCGTCCTCCTCACCCTCCCATCCACTTAAAAATTAGAGTTGGTGATTATCCGTCCTCCCTACCCTCCCACCGCTATTTCTCTCTACTGACATGCAGATCACGTTATCAGCAAATTAACTATCTCCTCGCATCGTGCGCTCCCTACTCCTCATCTCCCAGCATCACTTGCGATGCCACCTGCGCTTCCACCTCCTTTGTGCCCTCGCCTCTACCCTCGCTCTTCTGTTCCGTGTGCGCCTCCGTCCCCTCCTTCTTCGCCGCTTCCATCGTCCGGTCTTGATGAGCCTCACTTCCTCCTGTCCGCCACTGCTCTTCTGCTCTTCTCTGGTTTGCGCACTTTGACGAATTGAGATATATTATATCTACTTTAATTGATAAACTATTACATTTATGAGATGTTTCATAGCAACGCACGGACACTTAACTAATAGTGGATTATTTGGATGAGCCTAGGAGGCGATCTTTCACTCGGAGGATCGTGCACCAGCATTGGATTCGACGATGGAATCAAGTCTCACTGGTTAGCTCTGTGCTCCCTAGGGAATACAAACCCACCTCTGATCATCGATGACTAGCTAGTAACAAACTAACAATGTAACACGGAGGAGGGAGCATACATGGCCAAATGGGCGGCCTAGATCCGCAAACGAAACGGGCCGTGCCTTGGTTGCAGCCCAAGCACGGCCCGAAGGTCACTCGTGTCGTGTCGGCTTAAGCTCGTTTGGCCCGACAAACTGTTTACGGCCCAACTAGCCCAAAAATTTAAAAAAAAATCGAAAAGATCCAAAAAAAATTAAAAATTTGAAAAACAAAATCCAAAAAAAAAACAAACAATTCCCAAAAAAACAAAAAAATGTAGAATTCAGAAATAAAAATGAAAATGGTAAAAATGAACTATATAAAATTTAAAAATACAAAATAAAACCATATAAGTATTAAAATATAAAAATAAAATTACATAAATATTAAGATATATATATATATATAAAAATGAATAGGCCTAACATGCCAAGTTGTGTCGTGCCGGGGTGGCGGCTCAGGCATGGCTCGACCCATGAAAAGTACGGGTCGTGCCTTGCCTGGCCGGGCCAACAGTGTTGTGCCTCGGGCCGGCACGACCCATTTAGTCACTTCTAAGAGGGAGGCTTGAGCTCAAGGGGCTAAAGCTGGCCAAAAGGGTGGCCTGGCACGGGCACAATGCGGCCTAGCCCATCTCGGCACAGCCCATCGTGGCTCGAGTAATATATGGGTCATGTCATGCCGGCCCACGTGCTGGGGAGGAGACCCAAGCATGGCCCAATGGCCTGCCGTGTCGTTCCATGTCGGACTGGGCCGAGCCCACTTAGCCTGTTGGGTCCAAAAATAAAAAAAAATAGAAAAATTCCAAAAAAATTTAGAAAAATATGTAGAATTAAGAAATAAATATAAAAATAGTAAAAAAAAATGAGAGAAGCATATTAAAAATGTAATAAAGAGCTTTATTAATGTTGAAATGGTTGTCTCGGTAAAACCATTACCAAGTAAAAACTCAACGTGGGAAAACATTGGCAAAGGAAAACGAGTACAACCTATGCTCTACATACATCCTTGTTCTACGTGTCATTCTCTAGGTATAGATTTTCCAACACCTTCGATAGCTCTGGATTTTTCACAGAGTGTTGTGTTCGTTAATTAGCTTGTTCACAGTCCTTCACAGTTAGAAGTATCTCGCCCATCTCATTTGTGAGACTTGTTCTTCTCTCCTTTAATATTCTTCGAGAAAGACTGAAAATAGACTCAGAGAAAACCATCGAGACAGGAACAGTTAATACATCATGTGCAAGTATGGATAGCACATGATATATTAACTTATGAGCTTGCTACCATTGTAGAATTTCGAAGCCTTCTGAGTTGAAATCCACCGTATCGCTGTCCAGATAGGTGGATAGTTCCTCACTCCTTGGGGTTGTTCTTGGCTGAGCAGACGGTGTTGTAGAAGAAGACTTAGATCTGGAGGAAGAGCCACCGAAGATCTTACCCCACATATTTGTCTTGCTACTTGAGGCGGGGGCTATTGGAGGTCGTTGCAAGCGGACCCTCTGGAACTTATTTTCATACCTTTGGTAAACCTGGTGTAATCGAGAACGAACTTCTGTAAAATAGTTAGTATAGTCTAGCCTTGTAGCATCACTAAGAAGATCAATGTGAGGACCCGGAACATTTAACTAGTAACACTTAACCTCCAAATGGTTCTAGTGTTACTAACTAAACATCCTAAGCCTCGATGGACATATGCTTCCTGAATTGCAGCATATGCACATCATCACAAATTACACATCATTTCCATACAACATACTGACACTAAGTTCAACAACGACATACATAAAGTAAAGTTATTACAAAAGAGCCGACCGGCCAAATAGAGCAATATACAAGAATGCAATGAAGCAAAGCGCCATAAGATGGCTAGAACAAAAGTCGACCAGGTTAGCCATACACCCACAAGGCAACCGGCCAGGGCGCTAAGCTAGTCGCCATAGCTACCACAACACAGCTCACAAAAGTGAGGCCCTCGAGCTCACCTTCTTCCTCTGCAACAAAATAATTAAGTGTAGCAACCGAGTACAAAGATTGTCTTTGTACCCGCAAGACTGACGTGTGGAATAGCAGACCTATTCATAAACTACATGCAAGCTTATTTAGGTGGAGGTTGTATGTCTCATTTTGCATGAAGCCAACTTTATTTGCAATAATGTAATACATTTTAAAAGCAAGTTTACAAATCTGTTTTGTTATCAAAGTAATGAAGTAAAGGTACATACAAGTAACCACAGAAGTGACTATCCCAATAGCCACCACAACATAGCACGAATCCCGATTCGTACCACCCATCAAGTTTTAATTTAAAAGGTTGTAGTCTAACTCTTGAAAGACCTTGCCAAGCGTGTCCATAACCTAGGACGAGGCTATTCGAATAGTTTTAACCCTGCAGGGGTGTACCAATGTACCCACACTTCAGACCGCCTTCAAGCCACAAGCACACTACCGAAGGTATGCCGGCACAGCTAAGTCCTCTGAGACATTTCCAATCTTGTGTATTAACTACGAGCCGCTCATATGGATAGAAACCCATATGCTTACATTACAAGCCGAAAGACAACAAATCCCATCACGGGTGAAGTCTTTCGGACACTACAATGCTCCCAACACCATCCCTCCTGCGACTCCTGCGACTCGAGCCAATACACGCCAAAGTACTAAGTCAAGAGAGGTCCCATACCCTCTAATGTGGTTAGCACGCTCAAATGCTTGGTTCGATGTAACAAGATGTCCGGTCCTTGTTGACCGGGCACCATTCGATCACACCAAAAATCACACCATCATACCATTGTGCCCAAGTCTAAATCATTTTGTTTTCAGTTTTAGTTTTCATAAGTAGACAAGGCACAAGGTGGAAATCATAATCATAATAAGTTTTAAGTGATCAAGGTTATCGACAAGTCGATAACCGCCATTTCTACCGAAGCTAAGCATGGCTAAGCAATTAATTCGCAACTACTAAGTGACAAGAGCCCATCCATGAACTCTAAATCACAGCAAGTAACCTAGGCTCATGATAGTAGAGGATAATCATTTGCTAAGGAAATGCATCTACTAGGCCAACTATTAACACAAAGTAGCAATGCATACATAGAATTTGTAATCAACATAAATACTTAAAATACTGGATTAACATGATCAAACGCTTGCCTTCTTGTCGTTGCTCAAACTGTTGTGGAGGGTCGTTCTCTGGTTACCGCAAATGTCGAACCCTAAGCGAAAGGCAAAAGAACCAAGAACAACCAATAAGACTAGCAACACTTAAACAAAAGAGCAAGCAAAAATTATCCAAATGCGATTTAAACTTATACACAAGGTGAAATACGAATATACCTAGACATAGAAACTGGAAAAACCTAATTTGGATTTGTGGTGCAAAAGATATTACCTAAAAACCCATTTTCGATCATAATTAGCACTGTAGCAAAAATATTTTCTAGAAAGATTTTGAAGCTGCAATTTTTATGGTAGCTACCTACTGGTATAGAGGTAACCCATATAAAATTTCAGGTCATTTGGAGTTAAAATGATTTAGTTATGATTTTTCTAAGATGCAAAATTAGCATAATGCACTTTCCAGAAATATAACATGTGCAACACCCATTTCACATTATAGAATGATAACAGAGGGATTTCCTAACATCAAATTTCTATTTTTAGGATTTACAGGGAATTACTGGTGTCTATTACATCATTAAATGAATTTTTAATTGCTACTAATAAGGTTAAATTTATTAACATATTTTTCTGGTGCTGATTTAGGCCTACCACCATTTTTAGATTAAAGTTTAGTTAATAACAAATTTATCAAAGTTAAAATCATTCCATTAGCAGATATACAGAAAAAGATATGCATTTTCCAAGTTTTAATACAATTCTGGTGTAATATCCCGTATATCGGTAAGAGAGAAACTTGTTTGGAAGAGAAAAATTAAATTAAATTTAAGGATTCTGTTAGAATTGGGAATTTGGGCCTCCACCCAAGCTAAGGGCTGTCTTTGGCCGGCCATGAAGTGGGCCATTAAGGGGCGCCCTAAGGCCCATGGCCCAAGCTGCCCTTTTTCCTCCTAAAACCCTAGACAACCACCCCATTCTGTAGCACGGATGCTGTAGCGCGCCCCAGTCTTGTAGCGCCGCCAGGTACTGTAGCACGCCCCATACACCCCTTCATCCTGCTGCCATTGGCCAAAGGAAGAGGGAGAAAGGGATTTCGGCAAGAGAAGAAAGGAGAAAGGAAGAGAAGAGAAGGGATCTTCTTGGGGTGTTTGATCAGCGTCTTCCTAGGGTTCTACAAGGGTAACGAATACCGATCCTCGTCGTTTGATTAGTGGTAGATGCGATTTGGTTCATATTTGATTAGATCGAACTGCTGCGTTCAGAAAATCAATTCTGTCCAGAATGTTGCGGGGTCTGTTTCGTGGTTTTAGAGGCCGAATCTGAGATGATCATCTCCTGGAGTTATGTAGGTCTTGTTCTTAGCTTTCGTTGGCCGCCAAGATCACCTCATTCCGACTTTCGAGTCAAAAGTTATGATAGATTTATTATCTGCTGTCCAGAATCCTGACGAGAAATAGCAGTCTCTGTATAGGTTGATTTATGGCCTAGTTAGAGGGTGATTCAGAGGTCTTGCCCATAACAAATTTTGAAGGTGATATCACTAGCTTTCAGGATTGATAAAGAACACCTCATTTGGATTTATAGATCAAAAGTTATGCACTTTTCTTTGTGACTGTCCAGATTGTATGTCAGTCTGTCCAGTTTGTATGTCAGTTTCTATCTTTAATTTTGACCCGTGTGCCACTTTTTGTTAAAGACAATATATGAATGTCGTGCCAACTAAGTTATTGTAGATAATTCGATAACCTTTTCAGATTGATAAAGAATGTTCAATTTGGAGTTGTACAACAAAAGTTATGGATATTTTATTTTAGCGATATTTCTGTCAATTAATTCAGTCAACAGATTTGAGCCGTGGGCCAAATTTTATTAGAGGCAAAATCTGAACTTTTGCCCAACTAGAGTATTGTAGATATGTCAGTTAAGAATCCATGGAAATTGGTCTCACCTCATTCCGAGTTCCAGACCAATAGATATGTCAATTACCGTGCTGCTGTCCAGAATTAAGTTATGTCAGAAATTGTTGATTTCATTTTAAGTTTTGTATTAATGACTAGAGTCATCGAGAAGCGATGTTTAACGTCGATTAGTAGTGTTGGGTATATTATGTCCTTATTGAAATTATTTTACTTGTTTAGGAGGTGAAGCCTCGGGTTTAGGAGTATCACCTTTGCCGACTAACGCGTCGCATCGCGAAGGCAAGTACATTGCCACCCTTAATGATTGTGATTGATGAATGTTTATATGGTCATCTTGTGATTTGGTATGATACGAGAGAAGATGGATTGTCTATGTTCTTTCATATGTGTTGAATCCATGTTTTGTTATCATGTCTTTCAATATTCGTATTTCATTCTATGCATTCATTATGCATGTTTCCTCCACGAAAGTGGATTGCAAGTCCCACCATTCCAGGTGTGGGCGGTGTTGGACATTGTCATGTCCCGTCCCACGGAGTGGATTTGAAAGACCCATTAATTCCGAATGGGCATGTAAGACCCATTAACTCCAAGATGGGCAATGTTGGACACCGTATGAAACGTTCTTCATACGGAAGTGGATCCCGCATTTTTGTTAAGATGCGGGCTTGAGTGAACACCGACGGGTGTTTCACCGCTATCTGCGTATATGCATGTGTGCAGTCCATTCCTTTGATTTTGAGCATTCATATCATGTCTTCATATGTAGTCGGTTGTGATGTGATCGAACCTGATGATGAGATTGTCTTATTCATATTGAATGATTATCATATTGATATATGTACTTGCTGAGTCATGGACTCACTCTTGCGTGGTTTGTTTATTTTAGGTAACCCCTGATGTTGGCTCACTTGGGAGGGAGTAGACACGCACTACTCGTTCACATCACCTATTCATGTTCAAGATTAAATTTAGTTCTATCTTACATTCGTTAATGATGAACTGTAATAATTAAATTATAATTGGTGAAGAAAGGATACCTTCTCCACATTGAGGTTGATTTATTACTGCATATGAACTTTCATTATCAATGAACTGAAATAAATAGTTTAGATGGTGAAGGAAGGATACCTTCATCATGTCCTGGTTGTTTTGATACTATCATTAGTTGATTTTATTCAAATTCTCCGCAATATGGATGTATGTTAGATGTTTTAGGTGACATCTTGGCTTCGAATAGCCGGGTGTTACAGTTGGTATCGAGCGGGCTTTAGGTCCGTGGTAATTAAGTTATTAAATTGACACCTTGTACACGATGGGTGGGGTTTGGGTAATCCATCGTATTCGTATTTCTAGTGGTGTGTTTCATCATATTGAACTGTTCTTGAATTTCTTACGTACTATCGTTCTTGTTGTTAATATGAACTAATACTATGATTGTCATGAGATGGTCTGTATATTCATAATTGAGTATTTTGGTGAAGCGTGTTGTTAACGGATGATAAGAAGTGGAGATCGTGGTTGTTACTCGGGATTCACGAGTTACACCACCGTTCGCGATGCGTGGTTAGAGGAGTAGTGACCCGAGTACCGTAGTTTCAAGTGTTAAGCGTGAGTTGCTTTAGAAAGTTGTTCTCTTCCTTGAATTCGATTTTGGCGGTTCTTGTCTGTGGTGGTTGATGAATTTCTCCGGGTTTGTGGTTCATGATAGTTTATGGTTTTCAATAGATCCCTCTTGGTTCTCTCAAACAATTATTGCTTTTATTTGTTGAGTTGCTTTTACTACTTGTGATCGTTGTCAATTGGCAAGATTGATGTTTTCATGGTTGCTCCTTCTTTCTCATTGAAAAAATGACTCATTTACTCGTTTGATAGCTTGGTTAGTGAGAGTTTCCATTTGTAAGTTCGTTTGCATGGAAAAGCTTTTGCTTTATGTGTTTCTTTTGGATTACTTGAGCGTTGAAATTTGAAGTCTCTCTTTTCTTTGAAGTAAGGCGTTAGAATCCTTTTGTGATGACTTGCCATGCTTAAAATGAGAAGTTATAACTAAGCGAATAAATTGCTATGATGTGGGTTACCAAGTTGGGTTTTTAGCATGGTGCAAATCAATTATTCTTAACTACCATCCATGAAATTGAAATTTATTAATTTGAAATGTCCTTGTATTTGATACAGTGTATGTTAAATAAAGATTGTCCATATCCATTCGAACCTATAGATCTTACATAAGAGCTAGATTTATCTATTTCTGGTATGCAAAAATTGTTGAAACTTGTATAAAGTACGGATGGGTCTTTGGTGTATCGATTCATGAAACCTTGTTTATAGGAAATTATGTTAGTGAATCTTTAATCATGTTTTGAAATGATTTACGAATAAAGGTGAAATGTGAATCTATGTTTATATTTGGTTATGTGATTGCAAATGGAATTAGTACCGTATGTATACACATGGTTAGTACAATCATCAATTGTTAATGGTATTGAAGAAGGTGTTGAGCAACACCAACGATTGAGTAGATGAATTTCGTAAGTAGTCTTTGATAGCGTGCGTTGTGATATTGTTATTGCTTAGCATAATCTGGTTATAATAAATTTGTTTCAACCTTGTGGTTTGTATTCCCTTTGGGAAGTTTTAGGATGGAGTAATAAAGTTTGATGATTCTTGGTACTAGTGTATGTTGTCGATGTTATTAAATCGTCAAAATGTGAGAATGAGGTTAATTCTCGTGGTAATTTGATCACCCATGGTGATATTCTCTAAATGATCAAATTTCAAGATTTGTATTCATGATCTTTTGGGGGTTCAGGCTTTATGTGGTAAATGAAGTTTATCGAGTAACGATATGTTACAAAGTTGCGATGGTTCTTGATGATGCAAGTGCTTGATTTTGAATACTTATTTGTTCTTATCTGTTAAGGTTCGATATTCTATTCTTGTGAGGCTTATCGTTCAACTATGGACTCCACTTATGTTCTGTGAGTTCATTGCTTAATTGGTTTCTTCTCTTGGTCCCATGTTCGGTCACGAGTGGTGGATGAGTTTTCTAGTTGGTGAAAATCGTTTCCATTTGTCTCTTCTTTTGAGAAAGAATCAATTCATTCTTTTCACGTGGGTCTTTTGAAGTATTTTCTAATTGTTGTTGTGAAATTGATGTTAATACCCATAGTAATTTGATCGCCTTTGGTGATATCGTTCGAATGAGAATAATTCAAGTTTAGCTTTAGTGATATTTTCTTTGAGCCCATGAATCATCCGTAGCTGAAATTATTTTAAATAAATTAAGGTATTGGATTGTCTGTTGCTTCTTAAGAGATTTGTGTGATTTAATTTTAAAGGCTCTTTGGTGCGAGTTGGCAACGTGAGGTTGCAATCAAAGAAGTTATGTTGGTTCCTTTAAGAGGAGAATAATCTACTTGCTTTTGCGAAATCTGTAATTGAAAATGTTTGAGTTTGGTGGTGAGATTATTTGGATCTCATGTTTCTTGTGTAGTTGAACTGTTACGAACAAATATGACGTATTGAAGAATTTCATTGGTTCTTAATTAGTCCTTGTGGTTTGGACTAAAGATCTTATCTTGTGCGTTGTGGCAAGCGATGTTAGTCAAAAAATTAATTTCGGTGTTAAAGGAAAGAGTGCAGTAGGAATATTTGAGAATTTGAGTCAAGTTTTGTAACTTGTGGTTATTTGAATTGTTCATAAACTTTTGCTCTTTACACTCAAGAGTTGTCGAGTTTCAATCGCAATGTCATTTCTCTTATTGGTGGTTATTTGCTATTCCTTTTAGAGGATGCGTGCACTCATTGTGAACTCAATTTTTGTTTTCCCGGATCTTCTTTGCAGTTATTTCTTTTGGTCTCGTGCTCACTTGTGAGCAGCGTGACATTTTTTCTGTGTGGTGAAATTTGTTCTTGTTCGCCTCTTTCTTTTGAGAAAGGATCAACCGTTTTGTCTTTGTAAAGTTTTACAAATCGTAAGTTGTTAATTGGTTTGGTGGTGGTTAAGTGATTGTAGGGGTGAGATTTTGCTACCAGTTATTGGAGGAGTAATAGAAGATGAGTTGGTTTTGACTGAGCCTCTTGGAGGAAGTTGATTCGAGATGGGATGTATGGTTTGAAGTAAAGCGTATATTGTTCGACTAAGTAGGACCTATGGTATAGTGTAGTTCGAACTTTGGTTCATGTTGAAATGTTGGGGATTATCAAATGTATGGAAACCTTAATCAATGTTATAGAGTAAAACAATTGGAAAGTATTGCGATGTTGTGTGAGTGATTCTGATGATGTCAATGAGTGAGTATGTCGGTTTGTGGGGATGTTAGAGATTTAATCCGATGATTTCACTATTTGTTATAAGAGGAATTCGTTGTAGAGGTCTCGGAGGTTAAATTTGGGCTTTTCATTTTCATGCTAGACTTTTGGTCGCCCAAAGATTTGCGTGTAGAGGGATAGAAAGTCGGAGTATTCGAGTAGCGGAATGATTGTCGATAGAACTCTTTTGATGTAGTTCATGGCGGGTGTATCGAGGATTCTGACGTGTTATTCTTGAAAGTTGGAGGTGATAATATTGCATGGGTTTTGAGGTGCTTTGGTGCCTTCTATCAAATTAATGTCATCAGTTGAAGGAGTTCTCTAGAGTGTTCGGTGGAATCAATAGAGTCTCTCTACAAAGGTGTGGATGATGTATTTCGGTTTAAGCCTAATTTGAGGATGTTAAACTAAGAGGTTTGAGCCCGTGTGGTATGCGATGAATTCAATTCCAAGGTGCGAGAGAGATTTTATTCCAAAAGTGAAACTAAGAAAAAATATCTTTTGAGTAGTGAAGCGTTTTCTTTATTCTCACATGAGCTTTGTGTTGTTGGTGATGTCCTTGGCAATTTGAGTTGGCACTTTGTACTAGTATGTATGTTTCTTTCCAATTCGAGCAAAAAATATATATAAATAAATAAATAATAAAGGAAGTTTTTATTCGGGCATTTAAAATGATTCCTCCTTTGGTTTTCGTGGTGTTCATTAAGTAAACCGCCTATTTAGAAAGTGGAATTGTTTTAGTGATGAACTATCAAATTTGGGATTTTACACTTTTGGTGAAGAGTTAGTATTGCGTGGTTGCGATGAGGACTCTATTTCAGTTGGCTTCTTTTGAGAATTGGTGGTTTAGGAACCACTCATTGTACACTCTTGTTTAACGGAGTTGTCCTTTCTTAGATGAAGAGTTCGATTTTGAGCCCGTTGTGTGTTTTCGTACCAAAGGAGTTTGTCTCGAGTTCATTCGCTCGTTTCCAACAATGGCGAAATTAGGAAGTTGGCGTATCGCTTTGACCGTCTAAGGTCCATATGCGAAGAACGCAACATCTGCGTGTTCAGTCTTGAGTGAGTATTGGGCCATTCAAAGTTTGAGTTTTCATTAAAACGTTGACCATCGAGTAAGGTCTTACATTCGATCCTCTTCGATGAGTATACTTGGAAAGTTCGGGTTGAGTGTTAGGGCGGATGTCGTTTTACATCTTTGTGTTGTGGTCTCCTCAATTCGGAGAGGCCATTTGGGAGTTGGAGTTTCGTATGCGTGGCGTTATCCGGTTTGATCACTTGAGTGCGTGGTTACCGTTAATAGTTCTCGATTGTGGTTGTCCTTTCGCGCGATCTTGTGTGAGATTCGGGTCGAATCTGTTTAAGGGGGTAGAATGTAATATCCCGTATATCGGTAAGAGAAACTTGTTTGGAAGAAAAATTAAATTAAATTTAAGGATTCATTAGAATTGGGAATTTGGGCCTCGGCCCAAGCTAAGGGCTGTCTTTGGCCGGCCATGAAGTGGGCCATTAAGGGAGGCGCCCTAAGGCCCATGGCCCAAGCTGCCCTTTTCCTCCTAAAACCCTAGACAACCACCCATGTTCTGTGTGCACGGTCTGTAGCGCCGCCCAGTCTGTAGCGCCACCAGTACTGTAGCACGCCCCATACACCCCTTCATCCTGCTGCCATTGGCCAAAAGGAAGAGGGAGAAAGGGATTTCGGCAAGAGAAGAAAGGAGAAAGGAAGAGAAGAGAAGGGATCTTCTTGGGGTGTTTGATCAGCGTCTTCCTAGGGTTCTACAAGGGTAACGAATACCGATCCTCGTCGTTTGATTAGTGGTAGATGCGATTTGGTTCATATTTGATTAGATCGAACTGCTGCGTTCAGAAAATCAATTATGTCCAGAATGTTGCGGGGTCTGTTTCGTGGTTTTAGAGGCCGAATCTGAGATGATCATCTCCTGGAGTTATGTAGGTCTTGTTCTTAGCTTTCGTTGGCCGCCAAGATCACCTCATTCCGACTTTCGAGTCAAAAGTTATGATAGATTTATTATCTGCTGTCCAGAATCCTGACGAGAAATAGCAGTCTCTGTATAGGTTGATTTATGGCCTAGTTAGAGGGTGATTCAGAGGTCTTGCCCATAACAAATTTTGAAGGTGATATCACTAGCTTTCAGGATTGATAAAGAACACCTCATTTGGATTTATAGATCAAAAGTTATGCACTTTTCTTTGTGACTGTCCAGATTGTATGTCAGTCTGTCCAGTTTGTATGTCGATTTCTATCTTTAATTTTGACCCGTGTGCCACTTTTTGTTAAAGACAATATATGAATGTCGTGCCAACTAAGTTATTGTAGATAATTCGATAACCTTTTCAGATTGATAAAGAATGTTCAATTTGGAGTTGTACAACAAAAGTTATGGATATTTTATTTTAGCGATATTTCTGTCAATTAATTCAGTCAACAGATTTGAGCCGTGGGCCAAATTTTATTAGAGGCAAAATCTGAACTTTTGCCCAACTAGAGTATTGTAGATATGTCAGTTAAGGATCCATGGAAATTGGTCTCACCTCATTCCGAGTTCCAGACCAATAGATATGTCAATTACCGTGCTGCTGTCCAGAATTAAGTTATGTCAGAAATTGTTGATTTCATTTTAAGTTTTGTATTAATGACTAGAGTCATCGAGCGATGTTTAACGTCGATTAGTAGTGTTGGGTATATTATGTCCTTATTGAAATTATTTTACTTGTTTAGGAGGTGAAGCCTCGGGTTTAGAGTATCACCTTTGCCGACTAACGCGTCGCATCGCGAAGGCAAGTACATTGCCACCCTTAATGATTGTGATTGATGAATGTTTATATGGTCATCTTTGTGATTTGGTATGATCGAGAGAAGATGGATTGTCTATGTTCTTTCATATGTGTTGAATCCATGTTTTGTTATCATGTCTTTCAATATTCGTATTTCATTCTATGCATTCATTATGCATGTTTCCTCCACGAAAGTGGATTGCAAGTCCCACCATTCGGTGTAGGCGGTGTTGGACATTGTCATGTCCCGTCCACGGAGTGGATTTGAAAGACCCATTAATTCCGAATGGGCATGTAAGACCCATTAACTCCAAGATGGGCAATGTTGGACACCGTATGAAACGTTCTTCATACGGGAAGTGGATCCCGCATTTTTGTTAAGATGCGGGCTTGAGTGAACACCGACGGGTGTTTCACGGCTATCTGCGATATATGCATGTGTGCGATCCATTCCTTTGATTTTGAGCATTCATATCATGTCTTCATATGTAGTCGGTTGTGATGTGATCGAACTCGATGATGAGATTGTCTTATTCATATTGAATGATTATCATATTGATATATGTACTTGCGAGTCATGGACTCACTCTTGCGTGGTTTGTTTATTTTAGGTAACCCCGATGTTGGCTCACTTGGGAGGGAGTAGACACGCACTACTCGTTCACATCACCTATTCATGTTCAAGATTAAATTTAGTTCTATCTTACATTCGTTAATGATGAACTGTAATAATTAAATTATAATTGGTGAAGGAAGGATACCTTCTCCACATTGAGGTTGATTTATTATCGCATATGAACTTTCATTATCAATGAACTGAAATAAATAGTTTAGATGGTGAAGGAAGGATACCTTCATCATGTCTGTTGTTTTGATACTATCATTAGTTGATTTTATTCAAATTCTCCATAATATGGATGTATGTTAGATGTTTTAGGTGACATCTTGGCTTCAGAATAGCCGGTGTTACATCCGAATATCTAAAAATAGCGAAAACAAGCTATAAAAGATTACAGAATTTTCTACTACGAAGCGTAGCTAAAAGCATTTTATATTAAACTTTAGTGAATTACAAATTTATTACAGCTTGGTTTCATGCAAAAGGATTTATCTTGAATTAGTTATGAATTTCTAAAGTTTTGATACAATTTTGATTGATAAATAAATACTTACGAAATAAAACCAACCCAACCGAAAATAAGCGACGTGGGCGCTCGTGGGCGTTGATGCAATATCCAACGAGCCACACGCCGAGAACAGCAGCGACGCGCGCGATTCAAAACAGAGCCCACCGTTGGATCAAGATCCAACGGCTCACGAGGACGAATGCAACCGGACGGTGCGGTTGCCTTGGCGCTCACGGCCGTAGATCTCAAGATGAGCGGCACGGAGCACTTCCGTCGGAAGGTCCGATTGCACGCATGATCGGGGCGCAGATCAAGCGATGGGCGGCCAAGAATGATGAGGGGAACGGATGGTCCGAACGCATACAAGATCTAGGCCGCAGATCGCAAAATGGACGCGGTCCAAGGTTGAAGTGCAAGCAGAATACCGACACGTGGGGCGCATGTCGGTGGTCGAGAGTCACACATGCGAGTCTTAACACACGTGCACGAGTGCGTGGACCCACTGTCGCTGACTTAAAGGAGGTTTTAGGCGGCTAATTAATTACTAATGACCAATGATTAATGATGATTAGCACTTAATGTGTCCTAACGATTTTGAATAGTGGTGATTTTAGGGACCGAGGCCCACACGTCGATGACCCAAAAGGTAATTTGGACACATTTATTGCTAACAATGATTAGCAATAAATAACCCAAAATCAGCCCTAATGACTTCGGTTTTGGTTTTGAGCTTATGGGCCCACCGCAGTGGCACGAGGGTTATTTCCGAACGACCAATAGTGCCGAACACTTTAATTAACCCATGATTAGCATTAATGATGCCTAAACGCATGCGGATAAAAGCGGCGGTGATTTAAGGGGTTGGACCCACATGTCGGTGAGACATTAGGCGATTAAGACACCATTAATGCTCTCCGATTGGCAATCATTAAACATTAAATGTGTCCTAATTATCTGACGAAAACGGAGCTTCTCAACTGACAAAACCCGAGTGGCTTTGCCGGCTTGTCGCCGGCGACTCCGGTCGCGGCGGCGCCCACAAACTATCAAAATGGGTTCGCAATAGTGTTGTGGACCCAACGGTGATGACCTCGCCGGCGGTGGAGGTCTGGAACGCCGGCGAGCCGGAAAACAAAGAAAGAGGCCGACACGCAAAACACGAAAATAGCAAGATGCTCCGCTGCGGTCCAAGGAAGCGAGTGCCATGACTTCTAGGGGCTATATAGGAGCTACCTTAACGGAGAGGAGCTCCAAAGATGGCCGGGGAAGACTTGAACACGATGAAGTCCACCGGAGCCGAAGAAGATGAGGTTCTGAGCAAAATGAGTGGAACCAAATCACCACCACAGCTTCATTATAGCTCAAAGAGGCTCCAAAAGCAAATAATTGCAAAAGGAATCACTTAATGGGCTGGGAAGAAAAGGGGTGAAACTAACAGAAAATCTCCAAACTTAAAATTGAGTGATTCCTGTGAATGCAACCCAAAATCAAGTTAGGGGAAATACAAAGGAGGTTGAGGAGTTCTAAAGGGTGCAAGAGATGTTGAAGATAAACCACTGGACACCAAGGCCGCCATTGGAGCTCTACGGTCAACAATGGTGGATTGAAGGTTTGAGATGGTTTTGAGCTCAAACACAGAGAGTAGCTAGGTGTGGTGCAAAAGAACACCGGGAGGACCTAGAGGGCCAATTTATAGGAAAGGAATTAGGGTTTCGGCGAGAACCCGAGTCCATGGTGGGCTCGGTTCATGCTCGGTTGTAGACCAAGAAAATATGGGAGCAAGTGAGCATGGTGACAATGGAGGAGAAAGCACAGTGCGCATTAAATGCATTGCGAGACGTTGACAAAAGCAAGCGTGGAGGTGACACATCACGCCGCCCTCGTTTTCTCTCGCTCACGCCATTGCCGCCGCAGCGCGAGAGGCCGAGGAGGAAGAAGAAGAGAGAGAAGACAAACCACGACCGTTGGATTTTAGATGGACGGTGTGATTTAAAAGAGTTCGCCGGACGGTCAGATTGCCTCACGAAATCACGGGCGGTTGGATTGAGATCCAACGGTCCCAATTGGCTAATGCAACCGGAGGGTCCGAGCGACATCATCAATGCGGGCCACGCGATTGGGATCCAATGTCGATATCGCACGCACGTTTTAAAACGCGGCTCGGTGCGATTAGGTGGTTCAACCAAGTCAAGTGGCTCGGACTCGAGCCCGACTCGAACCCAAGGAACAGTGAAACTGGTTTTAGGTTTTAAATATGCTGAGACTTTTGAGGATTTATTTGGGGTAGAAAAATAACTCCAAAAATTCTGAAATTTTACAGGAGCTTGTTGACCGAGACATTGACCTTGTGTAAAATTTTCAGAGGTTTTTATGCATCGTATTTTCTCCAAACATTCCACAAGGTCTTGGTTTTAGGTTTGACTGAGAGTCAAACTGGTTTGATTGCCTCTAAAATATTCAAACAATTTCTAAAAATTGTGAAATTTTTCAGAGGGTCACATACCATCCAAGAACTTAGGAAAAATATTCCCAGGAGATGATCACAACATTTGACAAGAATGTTTTTGAAGGAACAAGATTGGATCAAAAGACTTGTGACTTGCATTTCCATAACCTTTTGTACAATACTTGTTCAGTACACAAAGGAAATACATGATGTAAGAAAAAGTTTTAATTTCTACTCATTTTCTTACACTTGAAACACAAGGCCAAAATTGGGATGTTACAATCAAGTACATTAGCAAATATTTCAATTTTAGCTCTAGGATCTAAAACAAATGCAAATGCATATAGAAAAGAGATTTCTCTCCAATATTTAAGGTATTTACTTTTCATAGCAACAATAGTATCACGTAAAACTAAGCCATTTTTATACATTTTCAATTGAGTAGTAATCTGTAAAATACTATGCACAATGATAGGAGATGTTGGATAGCAGACAACAGACAAAGCAACAATAGCCTCATAAAAAAATTTTAAAAACTGTAGTATCTTCTCAGCAACGAACCAATGTTGCTTAGTCAATAGTATACTACCATCAGTGCTCTGATAGTGGGTTTGAATAAAAATAGTACTCTTATATGGTAAAAAGACTCTTAAGCATCAGATAAGTAGAGTTCCATATTACCGGCATATCCAAACCGAACTTTCTTGGATGTACACCCATCACCCTGCAAAAGTTCTTATATGCTGCTATTCTTATGTTAGAATTATTTAAGAAAAATATCGCATCGTGAAAAGATTTAAGATACGGATTCAACCTCTTTAAACCATATTTTACTATAATGTTAATAATATGACAAGCGCATCGCTGATATAGTAAGAAGGAATCGGCGTATGTACTCAACACCGGAGTAAGAATATCCATGGTTCTATTGTTTGAAGCGATATTGTCTAAAGTAATTGAGAATTTTTTTCTGTAAAATCAAAGTCTTCTATGACTTTGATAATACAGTCTGCAACATTCTCACCCGTGTGTGATACATCAATTAATTTCAAACCTATAATTCTTTTCTGCATTACCCAGTCGTCATTAACATAATGAGAAACTACACTAAGATAATCCTCCATAGCTCGACCACTCTATATGTCCGAGGTCAGGGCCACCGAAAATGTGCGCATACTAAATAGTTCCTTTATTTTATTATGATATTCATTGTAGTATTTTACTAGATCCCTAGTTATTGTCTGTCTAGAAACGACATCAAATCTAGGATTATACGCAATCCTAATGTAAGTTTGGAAAGTCGTAGACTTCCCAAAACCTAACAGTAAATTCTCAGAAGCAATTAAACGACATAGAGATTGGCGGGCTACCTCAGGATCGTAGTCCCAGCTACATACCGTACCGTCAGGGTTGTACTGCGGTTGCGTCTGCCTCATCACTAACCCCTGCTTAGCTCGACATCTTATAGCATGTCTAAGCAAGTGCTCCGTTCCACCTGTAGACCTTGTAGATAATTCATTATGATAAATTTTGTAAATAGCATATGGTACCTGATTTTCCTGTGCATCTAGCTTGGTTGTCCTTTCGAAATTCTCCCACACTCCCAATGTAGTCGGCCTCGACCTCTTTGTTCTGGTGGTCGCCGACGAAGATGTGGTCGTGGAGCCTAATGACGGAACTCCATCTTGCCCTTTCGGTTGGCTTGAGGTAGCCACAGCTGCCTCCATAGACGCAACTTCCTCCGGTGAAAGTCCGTAATCACCAAGAGTAAAGTTGTCGTAACTGTCCATAATGAAAACTACAAAATCGAAACTAATACTATTATTACTTTCATCTTAGCGTAAAAAGTAATAACAATAAAAGTATGCAAAAAATAGAATTGTACCTCTTTTGCTAACTTACTGTTGAAAATTGATTTTTTCAAAATTTGGCAAAGTTTTTTTGAATTTTGCCAAATTATCACACAATGAATTTGAATTTGCACGAACGAATTTCAAAGAGAGATTGGGGAATAGAGGAGTGTTGAATGAGGAGGGGGGTATGGTGGCTATTTATAGAAAAAAAATTCCGGAATTTTTTTTGCTATTTTTAAAGGGCCAAACGGTTAAAAACAATAAAAAGGGGGGAAAAACGCAAACAATCATATTTTAGTTGGGCCGTGTTGTGCCGGGCACCACCCACAAGCCTGCTTCCTGGCCTGCTCGGCGCCTTGCCCCGCCTGCCCGGCTGCCCGCCTCCACTTTTCTCCCGTCGCCCGCCTCCTCTTTTCCCCCACTGCTAGCCAGCCACTTTTGAGTGTGGCACGGGCGCATGCCGACACCGCACGCCCACCTGCCTCCACGTCAGCGCCGCCCTCCACGCCGGAACCGCCCCCTCTTGTCCTTCTCCCTTCACGCCGGTAGCGCCCCCTCCCCGCCTTCTCCTTCCTACACGCCAGCACCGCCTAGCCTTCCTCCGCTCCGGCCACTAGCACCGCCCCACCCTCCTCTTCGTCTCCTCCTCCTCCTGGCTCCCTCCCGGCCTTGTTCTCCCTCCGCGCCGGCCTCCTGCCCTCCTCCTCTTCCTCCCCCCTCCTTCCTCCACATCAGCGCCGCCCCGCCCTCCTCTCCTCCTGGCCCGGCTCACTGGCTGCCTCCCTCGGCCGGTCAGCCCCTCCGCACGTGGGCCGTGCCGGGTTTGTGTCGTGCCTGGTACGGCCCGACACTGTTCGTGTCGTGCTGGGCCAACCCATCGTGCCAAGGTGAGGTGCTTGGCTCATAAACAGTACGGATCATGTTGTGCTTGGCCTAGTGTCGTGTCTCGGGCTGGCCAGACATGGCACATCTGGCCAGCTCTACAGGAGCGGTGGACGGCATGATTGACAACGATCGAGCTACGTGTTGGTGATGGAGGCCTCTGGCCAGCAGTCAAATACAGTGTGGGTGGGGTTGGAGGTGATACATGCCAATGGGTAACCATGGCACAGACCACATACAGAGAGAGTGGTCAGTGGTGCTTACGCCGCTTGTCGTAGGGGAGGTGGAGGAGGCAATGGCAGCGCGGGGAGGATGAGGCGGAGGTTGCGGAGGAGCAAATCTACGTGATTCATGGAAACGAACAGGCGTCCCAACTCCCCAACATGGAAACATCCATCCGTTACAAGTATAGTACAACGAGAATAGCCAGCCCGCGCGCGCAACGCCCGGACGCACGCCCACCGCCGCGGCAGCCGTCGCGCGTCCCCATCTCAACAAAAGCACGCCGTGGCGCGCGCGCAAGACGACGGGGAGCTGGGGGAATCACCGGCTCGCCGCGCCGAGCCGTGCCGTGCCGATGGAGCTGTTCGAGCGCGCCAGGTCTGTGCGGCTGCGGAGCCACCACGACAAGTACCTGTACGCGGACGAGGACGAGTCCCACGTCGTGCAGGACCGCAACGCCGCCTCCCCGAACGCTCGGTGGTTCGTCGAGCCGGTGCCCCACGCGCCCGGCGTCCTCCGCCTCCGCAACCGCTACGGACGCTACCTCACCGCCTCCAACGAGCCCTTCCTCCTCGGCGTCACCGGCCGCAAGGTGCTCCAGACGCTGCCCCACCGCCTCGACTCCTCCGTCGAGTGGGTCCCCGTCCGCGAAGGCGCCCACGCCCGCCTCCGCACCCGCTACGGCAACTTCCTCCGCGCCAACGCCGGCCTCCCGCCGTGGCGCAACTCCGTCACCCACGACGTCCCCCACCGCCACGCCGGTTGGGTCCTCTGGGACGTCGAGATCGTCCAGGTCCTCCCGCCACAGGCCGAATCCCCCGCCTCCGACTCCGCCTGCGCCTCCGTCTCCTCCTCCCCCGCTCCACCTTACAAACCACCCTCTCGCTCGCCCTCTCCCTCACCCGAGACCACGTCAGCGCTGAGGCCGCCCCCGCCGCCGTACCACCGTCCGGAGAACTCGCCTCCGTTCAGAGCGCAGTCCCCGCCCCCGCCTTCAGGCTACATCGCACCCCCGGCGCCCGCCCTGGCCAGGCTCGAGGTCCGTACGCTCACGCCCGCCACCTGTTACGCAGTGGAGGCAGCTCAAAATTTGCTTCTGCTGTGATTTTCATTGCAGTCGACGGAGTCCTTCTCGGTGCCGCTGCACAAGGTGGAGGGGCGCGCGATCCACTACCACATCGGGGACGACAACGGTGATGTCAGCGGGGACGAGGAGGGGCACTCGTTCACGTTCAACGGGACGAGCCTGGAGGAGCTGATGGAGAGGCTGAAGGAGGAGACGGGGCTCAAGGACGTGATCATCTGCTCGCGCAGCCCGATCACCGGGAAGCTCATGCCGCTCCGCCTGCAGCTGCCGCCCAACAACGCCGCCATGCATATCGTGCTCGTGCAGGAGTTGTCAAAAGGTGGGCTTTGCTATTCATCAGTTGCTGTTTTAGCATTTGACTCAGAACTGACACCCCGTAGTTTTTGGCACATGATACATTGAAACTTGGAATTCCTTAATAATATGTGTTGAATTACTCTCATGTTGTTACTGATGCTGCATTGAGAGGCCTCTTGTGGATTGTGGTATATATAGGCATCATAGATGCTTATTGCTTTCTTTCAATATTAGGTGAACCATAATTGATATGATCAACATCCTAAAATAAAAACAGCTGAATTTGGAAATGAAATGTTTTAAGTAGAGTTTGCAATTATAAGTGAAAATTACATCCTTATTTGGTCATGTACTGAAACAATTCCCTAAAACATTTACTGAAAGTTTAAAATACCTGCATAGTAAATGCTATTTTAGATTCTTTGGTCAACTTACTGAAATATTTGCAAAACAATGTGCAATTGCTCCATTTTACTAGATGCATGTCATAACGAATCAAAATTTTCTGTGTTTTTAGAGTTTCAGTTGATGTTGTTTGAAGGCAGGGATGTGTCTGTTTTGATTAAGAGTGAGGACATATATATCATATTTGGTCAAAAAGAAAAATTGCTTACAGAAAGGGCCCAACCGGTGACCTCTTGATCTGCAGTCAAATGCTCTACCACTGAGCTATGGACTCTTGCTGGCATTTTTGAGAAGTTTATTAGTATCTGACTGGTTAATATAAAAGTTACTTAGCTCTGAATATGAGCAGATAACATAATTCGCTACCATGTAATATAACAATTAAGAGTATTATGATATCATTATGTCCTTAGCAAGCTGGGCTCCAAGGATAACTGAATTTTCGTATATTGGTTGAACAAGTCTGGAAATATGTAGCATTAGAGCCTACAACTAGATAGATCTTTCATTCAGACTGTCGTGGAGTTCAAGTCCTAAATATCTTGAGAACACAAGATTGAAGACAGTGTCATTTCTATGAAGAAGCATGCTAGCAAATGGAGTCCTTTCAAATTGATCTCCTTATCCGTGTGCGAACAGAACAGAAAAATTGACCCAAGCATGTCATGACCTTATCATGGTTAATAAATTATCCATGTTCTAAGATTTACTTCAAAGTACTCAGCAAAAGGGAAGCAAAAATGTATACTGACTACCATCAATGGATTTTACAGTAAACGTGGGGAGTTAACAATAGGAGTTCTCTCTGTGTTGAACGGTGTGCACATATACTCAAATTCTTTACCGGAAGGATAGTCACAATGCTGACTTGCACATCCATGTTAAAGCAAAATGGCACCTGTTTAATGTAGAGTAAATTTCACATAACTACAGATATAGTCATAATTATCAAGGAACTATGGATTTAAGAGCGTGTTTCAAGAAACTACAAATTCAGAGCTATTTTGTTTAACTGAGCTACAAATTCAAGAACTCCAACGGACCAAGCCCACCCGACAACCTGACATACATCTCATTTCCTGTCGTGGCCCACCCAACAATTTCGCATACATCTCATTGCCCAATGGTTAGGGTTTCACACTCCGAAAAGACTTTGTGCGTCTTTTGGGTGTAGCGCGATGAGAGGCGACATTGACCCTTTTTAGCTACTCTACGTGCCCAAAACCCGTTGCCATGAGTGCAATCTGCATTTCAACAGGCCACCACACACATCTGGCGTCCTCACATGTAGAAAGTTTGGATGAGCTAGGGAGAACTGAGACTCTACAAGTGGGCCCAATCGGCCAAAATGTGTTGCATGGTATATGAGTTCTTAAATATGTATAGTGCTGTGAAATTGATTCTTAAATCTTTAGTTCCTTGATAGTTATGCCAATATACTTATGTGAAATTTACTATTAATAGTGTATTTATGTGAATATATCTTTGCATGAAGAATTGTGTAGATTTGATTCTTCTGGTTCTTGATTGCACTACCTTCTTAATCTTGCTTCTTACCCTCTGATAAAGTCTCATCCATTCTGACTTTCAGTGGCAAAATCTTTTCCATGACCTCATGGACTCATGGTTCACAACATCTGAAGATGCATGGTGGCGGCAGCGGAGAGTTAAATGCAGGATTGTGCATCGGTTGTGTATATTGTAATTTCTGTTTATACCATTTCCACTGGCTACCATAAACAACTATTATTCGTCCGCTTCCCGGGATCTCATTCTTGTAAGTATTTGCTTTATCTTGGATATTGACCATTTCATTCCCACGAGCCAGAAACATCTCTGCAGTTGAAGACCCGTGAATTATTGCCTATACCATTTATTTATCAACTCTTAAACTGATTCTTGAGACTTGTTAGCTTGTTACACAATAAGGTATTGCTGCAGAAAAAACCAGCAGGTTCATTCCCAGGCATGGACTCTCTGATTTGCATTTTTGAGTGATGGCTGCTTGTAAATGATCTTCAGTAGCCAGATACATTGCACCGTTGTGCTAATTCCATACTTTCCTCCACTACGGTTTCCAGGAAGTCCAGGATATTACAAGTTTACAACACAAGGTCCGCACAACTGTAAGCAAGAGTGACAAAGAAATTAATGTATAAGAAGACGTTCAGGCTGGAAAGTTTGCTTGTGCCAATCTTCTTGGATTATTCTCTCCTTGCGTTATTCTGTTTTGAAATGCAAAGAAATTCCAGCCGATTGTTAATGCATTCGCTTTGGATCCCATTCCATTACCCACACGCGCATTCAAAAGCATATTTTGCATGAATACGATTGCTGCCTGTCCATTATTTTCATGATACATTTTTATTTCAAGTTCAACATTCTGATATTCGCAGAGAAAATGAAAGCTCAACATTCTTACGCGGATCATAGCGAAGTTATAGTGGTCTCTAATTCTTCCATTGTTTCTGTTTGGCTATCCCTCCATATGAAGACTAATCTCAGCTCACAAGCCTAAGAAATGACAACCATTGATTACCCTAAAAATGAAGGGTGGAGATATCTCCTCCTAGTGTGGGGATGAAACAACAAAACCCTAAGCCTCCCTTCAGCAGCCAGAGGGAGAGAGAGAGAAGTAGCAGCAACCAAAAAGAAAATACAACAACAAGAAAGGAGAGGAAGAAGTGCTGTTCCAGCTTGAGTGCACCTGCGCGATCTTCAACAAGTGGACGATCGGAGTAGCAAACGTGGTCGGATCTGCCTCCAATTTGGTTTGTGAACTCCTGACTCGTAGCTCTTTGATATGTGCAGTTGGATTGAGGATTGGGTTAGAGGAGCTTCAGGTTTTAGAGGGATTTTGTCAGTTCAGGTAGCAGCAGATTCAACACTGAGCAGTTTTGGTAGAAGTTCTGTTTGAGTGGTGAAACATTGTTCGATTTAGCTGAAATTTGGACAGCTTGTTAGGAACTCATGGATCCACATTCCTGCCAAGTTTAATGTAGTTTGGATCTGTAGTTTGCTAGATATGAACTGAAATCCGAAGGGGACAGAGGATATGTTTTGTTCAGCCTATTGGTTACTTCTTAATCTTGTGTTGTTGTTATTGTTGATGTGCCAAGGTTTCACCTTGATGGTGGTATTGTTGCTGCTGTAATTTCTCTAGTGTAATATAGAGAAGACTCCATTGTACCCATTATTGATATAGTGGAAGATTTGGGAGTGGACCGTTTGGTCCCGTGGTTTTTTGCTCCTCACCTTGAGGAGATTTTTTTACGTTAAAATCCTTGTGTCAATGTGCATGTGGTCTTATTGATTATTCTGCTGCATATCTGCTAGTTGCAATTTTCTCACGGGTCATCACAAGAAGAAAAGAGGTTCTTGGACTACTGTCTAGTGATGTAAACCTCAACAAAGTGGTATCAGAGCTTTGTGTGTTTGCCTTGTGGTGAAAGATGGAACTGAATACTAGCAGAATGATCTCACTAAATGGTACAAATTACCAAGCTTGGAAGTACAGATGGAGGACTTACTCTATGTAAAGGAGTATTACAAGCTGGTGTTTGCACTTGAGAAACCGGATGACAAAACCGATGATGAATGGAAGATACTTCATCGCCAAGGTTGTGGGTTCATTCGACAATGGGTTGATGACAATGTATTAACCATATTAGTGATGAGACACATGCACGCTGCTTATGGCAGAAGTTGGAAGAGTTGTATGCCCGGAAAGAAGGTACAAATAAAATGTTCTTGATCAAGAAATTGATGCACTTGAGATACCGAGAGGGCACTCCTGTGGCTGATCATGTGAATGTATTTCAAGGAATTATCAATCAGCTCTCCTCCATGGGAATCACATTTGATGATGAGGTCTGTGCCTTGCTACTACTTGGGTCATTGCCAGACTCTTGGGAAACTCTTAAAGTTACCTTGTGTAATTCAGCTCCAAATGGTGCTGTCACTTGGAACCATGTGAAAACCAAGGTGATAAATGAGGATACAAGAAATATTGCTGAAAGGGAGAGTTCCTCCTCACATTCAGAAGTGTTGATCACTGAGTCAAGGGGAAGAAGTAGGATCCAAGGTCTGAAGAAAAGTACATTTGAAAGTAGAAGCAAGTCAAGAGGAAAGTATGCAAATGTGGAATGTTATCATTGCCATGAGAAAGGACACCTTAAGAAGTTCTGCCGAAAGCTGAAGCGGGAGAATAAGAAAAAGAAGAAGGCACAAAAACATGACAGTGACAGCAACAGTGAGGTGGACCGTATTACTTCTGTTGTTGAGGATATGATGATTCTTGTTGGTGAAAACAACAAAAGTAATGTTGGTAAGAATGTTTTAACTGTTGAGGAAATGGTTACTGTAGTTTCTGATGATGCGACCATCAACTTTGTGGTTGATGATGAGATGGTTTGGATACCAGACAGCGGTGCTACAATTCATGCTACATCTCATAGAGAGTTCTTCACAAACTACATCCCAGGTGACTTTGGAATTGTGAAGATGGGTAAAAATGATTGTGCTCAAATAATTGGAAAGGGAGATATGCACTTAGAGACTGCAAATGGTACAAGGTTAACTCTCAAGTCTGTGAGGCATGTTACAGTGCTTCGGCTCAACATAATTTCAGTTGGATTGCTTGATGAAGACAACTACAACAGTAGTTTTGGAGATGGACAATACAAGCTCACCAAGGGAAGCATGGTGGTTGCAAGAGGTAAAATTATTTCTCTCTTGTATCATGTTCATGCTAAAGTTTCTAGTGTTTCTGTCAATGCACTAGAGAAGGAGGATCCTTGTGTTCTATGGCACAAGAGGCTCGGGCACATAGTGAGAAGGGAATGACCATGCTAGTCAAGAAGGATCTTCTATCAAGGATGAAGAGTGTACACTTGAGAAAGTGTGAAGATTGCCTAGTGGGGAAGCAGCACTGGGTTGCTTTCAAAAGTCAGCCTCCTCACAAGAAACCAGATTTGCTGGATTTGGTGCATTCCGATGTGCGTAAGATGTCGGTAAGTTCCATCGGTGGTGCTAAGTACTTTGTCACTTTCATTGATGATTTCTCCAGGAAAGTTTGGGCTTATCCCTTGAAGTCCAAAGATCAAGTGTTGAGTGTATTCAAGCAATTTCAAGCCTCTATTGAAAGACTGACTGAGAAGAAGATAAAGTGCATCCGTACTGATAATGGAGGAGAATACATTGGTCCATTTGATGCATATTGCAAGGAGCAAGGAATTAGGCATCAATTTACTCCTCCTAAGACACCACAACTAAATGGTGTTGCTGAGAGGATGAATAGGACATTGGTGGAGAGAGTTCGATGCATGTTGTCATATGCAAAGCTACCAAAGCACTACTGGGGTGAGGCTTTGATGACTGCAGTTTATCTTATTAATCTATCACCATGTTATCTTTTGCAGGGGGATGTTCCTAACAGGGTTTGGTACGACAAGGATGTGTCATATGACCATCTAAAGGTGTTTGGGTGCAAAGCTTTGTTCATATTCCTCAAGATGAGAGGTTAAAGCTTGATGCAAAAACACGTTAGTGCATATTCCTTGGCTATGATTTGGATGAATTTGGTTACAAGTTATTTGATCGTATAGCAAAGAAGGTTGTGAGAAGTCGTGACGTTGTATTTGTTGAAGACCAAACTATTGAGGATATTGTGAAGGTAAAGGTGCAAGTTCCTCAACAACAAGACATAGTTGATTTAGACCCAGTTTCTGCAGCTCCAGCTCCACAACAAGCTGAAGGTGATGTTGCAGATGATGCACAAGACAATGTGCAAGGTACAGGTGATGATGGTGCTCCCTAAGAACAGCAAGTCGATGCTGATGGGCATGACATGCAACCACCAGTACTAGAAGCTCCACCAACAGTTCCACTCAGACGATCTACCAGAGATCGCAGGGCCTCTACCAGGTATTCCTCAGATGATTATGTGGTGTTATTATCTGATGGTTCAGAACCTGAGTGTTTTGCAGAAGCAAAAGAGGATGAGCATAAGAAGGAGTGGATAAGGGCTATGCAAGACGAGATGGATTCCTTGCATAAGAATCACTCATATGAGTTGGTAAAGTTGCCTAAGGGCAAGAAAGCATTGAAGAACAAGTGGGTCTACAGAATTAAGCAAGAAGAGCACACGTCACATCCAAGATACAAGGCGAGGCTAGTTGTGAAAGGATTTGGCCAAAGGAAAGGAATTGACTTTGATGAGATCTTCTCTCCGGTGGTGAAGATGACATCCATTTGGGTGGTTCTTGGCATTGCAACTAGTCACAACTTAGAGGTTGAGCAAATGGATGTGAAGACAGTCTTTCTTCATGGAGACTTGGAGGAGATATACATGGAGCAGCCTGAAGGGTTTGTTAAGAAGGGCAAAGAAGACTATATGTGCAAGCTAAAGAAAAGCCTTTATGGCCTGAAACAAGCATTAAGACAATGGTACATGAAATTTGAATCTGTTATGGGGGAGCAAGGCTACAATAGGTGTAGCACAGACCATTGTGTGTTCTTTCAGAGATTCCCAGGTGATGATTTTATCATCTTGTTGCTCTATGTTGATGATATCTTGATTGTTGGCAAGAATGTCTCTAGGATTGCAAAGCTGAAGAAAGAATTGAGCAAGTTCTTTGCTATGAAGGACTTGGGGCCAGCAAAGCAAATTCTTGGTATGAGAATTGAGAGGGATAGAAATTCCAACAAGTTGTACCTGTCACAAGAGAAGTATATTGAGAAGATACTTCTGAAGTTTCACATGGACAATGCAAGATCTGTGAGCTGTCCACTCACAGCTCATTTCAAGTTAAGCACCAAACAATGCCCTTCTACTGATGAGATGAAGAGGGAAATGCAGAACATTTCATATGCCTCAGCAATTGAAAGTTTAATGTATGCTATGGTGTGCACAAGGCCTGATATTTCTCATGCAGTTAGTACAGTAAGTAGATTTATGTCTAATTCTGGAAGACCGCATTGGGAAGCCGTGAAGTGGATTTTGAGATACCTTCGGAGTAGTACTAAGCTGAAGCTTTGCTTTGGTAAAGGTGAGCTTGTGTTGGTTGGATACACAGATTCCAATATGGCCGGAGATGTTGATAGCAGGAAGTCTACTTCAGGGTATTTGATAACCTATTCAGGGGGAGCTGTGTCATGAAAAAGCAAGTTGCAGAAATGTGTGGCATTTTCTACAACTGAAGTTGAGTTCATTGCAGTGACTGAGGCGAGCAAGGAACTATTGTTACTGAAAAGGTTTACTAGTGAGCTTGGGCTTGATCAAGATAAGTATGTGTTGTTTTGTGACAACCAAAGTGCTATCCACTTGAGCAAAAATTTCAGTTTCCACTCAAGGTCGAAGCATATCGATGTTCGATACCATTGGATTCGAGAGGTGTTGAATTCTAAGAAAATGCAGCTTGAGAAGGTTCACACTGACGACAATGGGGCTGATATGTTGACCAAGGTAGTGACGAGAGAGAAACTCGAGGTATGTCGGCAAATGGCTGGCATGATTGAGATGAGGTGTTAATTCCTTCATAATGTCGGGAGGGGGAGTTTGTTGGGCTATCCCTCTATATGAAGACTAATCTCAGCCCACAAGCCCAAGAAATGACAACCATTGATCACCCTAAAAATGAAGGGTGGAGATACCTCCTCCTAGTGTGGGGATGAAACAACAAAACCCTAAGCCTCCCTTCAGCAGCCAGAGGGAGAGAGAGAGAAGTAGCAGCAATCAAAAAGAAAATACAACAACAAGAAAGGAGATGAAGAAGTGCTATTCCAGCTTGAGTGCACCTGTGCGATCTTCATCAAGTGGACGATCGGAGTAGGAAACGTGGTCGGATCTGCCTCCAATTTGGTTTGTGAACTCCTGACTCGTAGCTCTTTGATATGTGCGGTTGGATTGAGGATTGGGTTAGAGGAGCTTCAGGTTTTAGAGGGATTTTGTCAGTTCGGGTAGCAGCAGATTCAGCACTGAGCAGTTTTGGTAGAAGTTCTGTTTGAGTGGTAAAACATTGTTCGATTTGGCTGAAATTTGGACAGCTCGTTAAGAACTCATGGATCCACATTCCTGCCAAGTTTAATGTAGTTTGGATCTGTATTTTGCGGGATATGAACTGAAATCCGAAGGGGACAGAGGATAGGTTTTGTTCAGCCTATTGGTTACTTCTTAATCTTGTGTTGTTGTTATTGTTGATGTGCCAAGGTTTCACCTTGATGGTGGTATTGTTGCTGCTGTAATTTCTCTAGTGTAATATAGAGAAGACTCCATTGTACCCATTATTGATATAGTGAGAGATTTGAGAGTGGACCGTTTGGTCCCGTGGTTTTTTGCTCCTCACCTTGAGGAGATATTTCCACGTTAAAATCCTTGTGTCAATGTGCATGTGATCTTATTGATTATTCCGCTGTATATCTGTTACTTGCAATTTTCTCACAGGTCATCACGAGAAGAGAAGAGGTTGCTTGAATTACTGTCTAGTGATGTAAACCTCAACAGTTTCTACCTCTCGAGTCGGTAGAAATGTCTGGTTGGTTGCTTCTGCTATGCATCTTCCTTCATTAGTTCATCAGCAAAGTGGTTTAGGTATCCATCAGCTGTCACCCTACTACTTCAACATGAAGATATTAGATATCAGCCGCATAACGCATTCCGGTCTGATGCGTACGTACGTGACGGTGTGCCTATCTGGTGCAAGAAGAAACCGTACATGCAGCAGGTAGACTACAACACGAATATGCATTGCAACCTTTGCAACTATGCAAGCGCACAGGCAAAATAACCCAGCCACTAACTCAAAATGGAGCAACCCATGGGGCCTGGACATCTTACTCGTGGAAGATAACTCTTGCGTCAGAACATTTTTTGCCATAATTATTATTAATTAATTAAACATCATCCACCAAGTTAGCATAGTAAAAACGACGCTCTCTTGTGACCGGATGTAGTAGCATGAGGGATATTTTGTTACCGCAGAGGCTCACCAAGCACCACGTGTGCGTAAACTTCCGTAAGTAAGAATGGGAAGCTTTCAGTAGTCCATTCATTAAAAAAAAGAATTAATCATGTAAAAATTAAGATCACTAAGAATCCATCATCCGTATAAGCAACACCAAAGCGTTATACTTTTTACCTGGTATAAAAGTCTATCGGACCCACCGATAACACTAGTAACTAGCGAAATTTTGCCGAAATTTTCGCTGCGATATAACACAGCCAATCCAGTAGCAGTTTTTCTCATCACGTCGCCTTCACGAGTTGTCCTGCCTGCGTCTACTCTCCTCCCTTGCTTTCCCCTCTCTCTTCACCTGCGCCTCCTCGCCAGGAACGCTCAGGAACAGGAGGGGCGCAAGGATGAGTAGTGATCCTAGGTACGCCCACCCTTACCCTGCGCAAGGTACGTACCAGCTACCGCTGAATAACGAACGGCTGATTTCCCGATGGAATTTTCTGTCTGTGTGCTGATCTTTCTTGCCTGTGTGCTGTTGTTCAGGCTACTACCAGGGGCCTCCGGTGATGGCGCCGCGGTACCAGTACGGGCCGCCGCGTCGGGAGCCGGGGTTTCTCGAGGGCTGGTATATATGTACCACGATCTTGCTGCGGTTCCACATGCACTTGAGTAAATTCAGAGATTTATTGATTGACTGTTCGTGGTTGGGTTTTAATTTGCAGTCTTGCCGCGCTGTGCTGTTGCTGCCTCATCAACGGGTGCTGCTGCGACCCGTCCATCATATTCACCTGAGGAGGTTCTGCTCGTCTACTCCACTATATTGTTCGGCTGTGGCTTGCTGCTGGTGTCCAACTATGTCAATCAGTTCATGTATGTCCAAGTAATAAGAACTGCTTGATGAATTGATCTTGTCTCACACGTACTAATCACCAGGATTTATTAGGTTTGTGTATGTATAAGGTCATGGTGTGCGTGTTGAGCTGTTTTTACCTGTTGCTTATCTTTATTTTAGCTTTTGACTTAAGTTATTGTTATGTTTTTTTTTCAAGAGGATTGATTTGCTGTTATCGAATGAGTGACTGTTAATGCAGTTGTGTAAGGGAAGCTATGCTTTCGATGAATTAAGTTATGCAACTGTAGTACCAAACTACCAGAGAATGTAATTGCAAATTCACAATGATGATTGTTGTAGCAAGAAATGGTTAGACAGTGGGTACAGAGTATCTTTTGTCTTGGAGGAGAACCGAAGGGAAGAGCCAAAGACACAAGTGTATGGATGCCTTGTATTGAGTGTGAATGAGAGGGCAGCCCCCTTTGTACATGCCCTTGGGGATTTATTTATAAGAGGGCAAGAAGAGATATTTACCTTCTTGCCCTCACGATGTGTGTGTGTGTATATATATATATATATATATATATATATATATATATATATATATATATATATATATATAGAGAGAGAGAGAGAGAGAGAGAGAGAGATGATATTTTGGGTACATTTGCCTAAATATACTATGCAGACTAGGTCTATGCATATACAGTATCCCCGACGGTATACTGGTATTCCCGACGACCTTAGGGTGTGGGGCACCCTATGGTGCCCTGCTACGACAGCTCCCTTGTCTGCGTGGTCCGAGGTCGCGAGGACAGGTCTCGCGGTCCCGAGGGGCGAGCGGACGCAATCCTGCCGCCCCTAGCCCCTCGGGAGTCGGGATACCCGGAAGGAGCCTCGGCGGAGCCGCTCTACCGAAGGGGCCGGAGGTCCCCGAAGGGACCAAGGTCCCCAAAGGTCTCCGGAGGGCCCACCGAGGCATGGCCCTTGAGGCGGGTGGAGCGTCGGGGTCGCCCCGCTGAGAATATAGCCTCGAGGCAGGCGGTGAGCAGCGGCAGAGCCCGTGGGGGCAAAGTCGACGCGGAGTCGCCCCGCCGAGGCTACAGCCTTGAGGCGGGTGGTGAATAGCGGCAGACCCCGTGGGGACGAAGTCGATGTAGGGCCGCCCTGCCGAGGCATGGCCCTCGAGGTGGGTGGCGCGCTGGGGCTGCCCCGCCGAGGCTACAGCCTCAAGGCTGGCGGTGAGTAGCGGCAGAGCCCGTGGGGGCGAAGTCGATGCAGAGCCACCCTGCCGAGGCATGGACCTCGAGGCAGGCGGCGCGTCGGGGCCGCCCCGCCAAGGCTACAGCCTCAAGGCAGGCGGTGAGCAGCGGCAGAGCCCGTGGGGGTGAAGTCAACGCGGAGCCGCCCTGCCGAGGTATGGCCTTTGAGGCGGGCGGTGAGTAGCGGCATAGCCCGTGGGGCGAAGTCGACGCAGAGCCACCCTGCTGTGGCATGGCCTCTAGGCGAGCGGCGTGTCGGGCCATCCCGCCGAGGCTACAGCATCGAGGTAGGCGGTGAGTAGCAGTAGAGCCCGTGGGGGCGAAGTCGACGTGGAACCGCCCCGCCGGAGGTCCTCGAAGGGACCGAGGTCCCGCGCCATGGCAATCGTCGCTGCCCTCATATTTCTACTTCTTCGGTGTGACCGTTTGCGATGGTCCTACTAGGGGCCAGGTATCGTCCCCCCCTTTTTGCCGCTCCGAGTGTATTGCACCCGTGACTTGGAGTGGCATGAAGGGTTGATGTTTGTTTGCTTGAGGAGGCGACTGCATATTGTTATTACTCGGCTTATTTGGGATCCCAAAGCTAGCGAGAGGGAGGCGAAGCCGAACGCCATCCCCCAACTTTTTTTGATTGGGCTCATTTAGGAGCTCACTGTTAGCGAGGGGGAGGCGAAGCCGAACGCCGTCCCCCAACTTTTTTTGATTGGGCTTGCTTGAGAGTCCGAAGCTAGCGACGGGGAGGCGAAGCCGAACGCCGTCTCCCAACTTTTTTTGATTGGGCTCGCTTGAGAGTCCGAAGCTAGCGAGGGGGAGGTGAAGCCGAATGCCGTCCCTTAGCTTTTTTTGATTGGGCTCGTTTGGGAGCCCACTGTTAGCGAGGAGGAGGCGAAGTCGAACACCATCCCCCATCTTTTTTTTATTGGGCTCGCTTGAGAGTCTGAAGCTAACGAGTGGGTGGTGAAGCCGAACACCATCCTCTAGCTTTTTTTATTGGGCTCACTTGAGAGTCCAAAGCTAGAGAGGGGGAGGCAAAGCCGAACGTCGTCCCCTAGTTTTTTTTTGATTGGGCTCGCTTGAGAGTTCGAAGCTAGCGAGGGGAAGGCGAAGCCGAACGTCATCCCCCAACTTGTTTTGATTAGGCTCGCTTGAGAGTCCGAAGCTAGCGAGGCGGAGGCAAAGCCGAACGCCGTCCCCCAGCTTTTTTTGATTGGGCTTTCATACCCGAAGGATTAGGTGCGCTGGTGCTTGATTCCGAGGTGTCTTCGTCGAGACGAGGGCTTCGGGGTGGGGCCTTCAAAGCGACGGGTTTGTGCGTTTGAGCGTGATATATGAGGTTTCAACATCGAGGCAAAGCCTTAAGGTGGGAGACTCCCTAGTTGCCGAGGCGCGGCCTCCGGAATGACTAGGGTCTTCGCGCGGTTGAGCGCGATGTGAGATGTGTCCGCTGAGGTGAGGCTCTCGAGGCGGGAGTGATATGCACATGCCTCGATTTAAGATGTGTGCATGCAAGTTGGTCCCGATCTTCCGTCGTAGGAGAAATCCGATAACTTGAGTTGTGACGTTGACAAAGGGGAGGCTAACCACGATCCGATCATGACCAGCAACCTCGCAATCGCTACATGGCTCCTCAATTGGTTACCAACCGTGTCAAACACAATTGGCCTGTTCGTGAAGAACGGCTCGAGCAAATCCAGGAGAATACACAAGAGCAACAACAGAAGAATTTTCACTCAAAGATGAATGATTGATTGGAGCGACTCAATTGTTCAAGTGGCTAGCAGCAACACCCAAAACAAAAATAAAATCAAGTCCATCCCCAAAAGTTCGTAGCCTTGGACTTTTACACGGCTGACTCAACACCAAATGTAAAAAAGGAATATTGCATGCATGCATACAAAAATAGGAAAGGTGGATTTGGTCTGTAAGTCACTTATTTGCATGCAAGCTGCCTTTTGTTGACACCATAAAATTAGGAAAGTAGTGATCTCCTTCACATGTACGGTAGCAAAATAGATGGTTGTTTTCCTCCTTTCTCTCCTCAGCTGCATGCATGCACATACACCAGCCCATTTTGGCGTTGAACTTGCTTGCCTGCTCTCCTCCTTTCTCTTCCTAGTGGTGCATGACATAGAGAGACCAATTACTAGTATTCTCCATGGCGTCGGCAGCTACTAAGTCTTCGTCTTCTGAAGTACTACCTTCACATGTCAATATAAGAAAACAACATTTATTAGGTAATATCATTTGTTCTGTAATTAAATAATTAATTTGCCCAAGAAACGAATACACCTGTTGTCCAAAGCGTCGTGCACGCGCTCGTATTATTGGACCTTATATACTAGCCGACTCTTGAATTTTAGTAGACTCAACTAGAAGTGTGTCACCTAGAGGTGTGTGTGCCGCTGGAAGTGTATGTGTGTTAGTGATGTCCTCATCATACTCCCCTTCTTGAGAAGGAGTCGACCTCGACTCTGGTTCATCTTCATCTCCCAAATATGGAGATAAATCAACAACGTTGAATGTATTACTCACTCCATATTCCGCGGGCAACTCTAATTTGTAGGAATTGTTATTGATCCTTGTAAGCACTTTAAATGGTCCATCTCTTTACGCATGTGCAACCAAACCAAGTCGTCTTCTTCGAATATCATCTCTTTTCTGTTTTTATTTGTATACTTCTTGTATTGGGATTGCATCTTCTTAATATGCGTTTTGGTTGTCTCATGTAGCTTATGAATCATCTCAGCATGCTTCTCAGCATCAAGATTACCTCTTTCCGAAGGTGGCAGAGGTAGCAAATCAATTGGGGTAGTAGGCTTAAATCCATAGACAATCTCAAACGAACAAAACTTTGTAGTAGAATGCACAACCCGGTTGTAGACGAATTCAATGTGTGGCAAGCATTCCTCCCAAAGCTTCAAATTCTTCTTAAGTACAGCCCGTAGCATGGTACCAAGTGTGCGGTTGATGACTTTAGTTTGCCTATCGGTTTGAGGATGACAAGTAGTTGAAAATAGTAACTTTGTCCCAAGCTTTCCCCAAAGTGTCTTCCAAAAGTGGTTTAAAAACTTGGCGTCACGGTCTGAAATAATTGTCCTTGGTACTCCATGCAAACAAACGACCCCCCTAAAAAACAAATCAGTAACATGAGTAGCATCATCGCTCTTAAGGAAAGGAATAAAATACATCATTTTTTAGAACCTATCCACCACAACAAATATACTATCCCTTCCCCTCTTGGTCTTAGGCAATCCTAGCACAAAATTCATTGAAATATCCTCCCAAGGTAGTTTAGGAACAGGAATAGACATGTATAATCCGTGTGGATTTAAGCGAGACTTAGCTATTTGACATGTAGAGCATCTTCCCACGTAGCACTCAACGTCGCGCCTCATCTTTGGCCAATAGAAGTGTGGGGCCAACACGTCCTCGATCTTGTGAATACCGAAATGTCCCATCAAACCACCTCCATGTGCCTCCTGCAACAACAAAAGACGAACGGAACTCGCGGGAACACAAAGTTTGTTAGCTCTAAACAAATAGCCATCATTTAGCACATATTTATCCCAACATGTCCCTTTTGTGCAATTAGCATAAATTTCTTTGAAATCCAAATCAATAGCATATAGTTCTTTTAAACTTTCCAAACCAAGAATTTTACAATCAAGTTGGGACAACAACGTGTACCGTCTAGACAAAGCATTGGCCACTATATTCTATTTACCTTTTTTTATGTTTCACGACATATGAAAAAATTTCAATAAATTCTACCCACTTAGCATGTCGACGGTTCAATTTACTTGTTTCTGCCGCTCGAGTTGGTAGAAATGCAGGGTTGGTTCCTTCTGCTATGCATATTCCTTCATTAGTTCATCAGCAAAGTGGTTTAGGTATCCATCAGCAGTCTCCCTACTACTCCCTACTACTTCAACATGAAGATATTAGATATCAGCCGCATAACGCATTCCGGTCTGATGCGTACGTACGTGACGGTGTGCCTATCTGGTGCAAGAAGAAAACGTACGTGCAGCAGGTAGACTACAACACGAATATGCATTGCAACCTTTGCAACTATGCAAGCGCACAGGCAAAATAACCCAGCCACTAACTCAAAATGGAGCAAGCCGTGGGGCCTGGACATCTTACTCGAGGAAGATAACTCTTGCGTCAGAACATTTTTTGCCATAATAATTATTAATTAATTAAACATCATCTACCAAGTTAGCATAGTAAAAACGACGCTCTCTTGTGATCGGATGTGGTAGCGTGAGGGACATTTTGCTACCGCAGGGGCTCACCAAGCACCAAGCACCACGTGTGTGTAAACTTCCATCAAGTAAGAATGGGAAGCTTTCAGTAGTCCATTCATAAAAAAAGAATTAATCAAGTAAAAATTAAGATCACTAAGAATTCATCGTCCGTGTAAGCAGCACTAAAACGCCCCACTTTTTGCTCGGTATAAAAGTTTATCGGACATACCGGTAACCGGCGAAATCTTGGCGATAGAATTTTCGCTGGGATATAACACCGCCAATCCGGTAGCAGTTTTTCTCATCACGTCGCCTTCACGAGTTGTCCTGCCCGCGTCTACTCTCCTCCCTTGCTTTCCCCCTCTTCACCCGCGCCTCCTCGCCAGGAACGCTCAGGAACAGGAGGGGCGCAAGGATGAGTAGTGATCCTAGGCACGCCCATCCTTACCCTGCGCAAGGTACGTACCAGCTGCCGCTGAATCACGAACGGCTGATTTCCCGATGGAATTTTCTGTGTGTGCTGATCTTTCTTGCCTGTGTGCCGTTGTTCAGGCTACTACCAGGGGCCTCCGGTGATGGCGCCGCGGTACCAGTACGGGCCGCCGCGTCGGGAGCCGGGGTTTCTCGAGGGCTGGTATATATGTACCACGATCTTGCTGCGGTTCCACATACACTTGACTAATTTCAGAGATTTATTGACTGACTGTTCGTGGTTGGGTTTTAATTTGCAGTCTTGCCGCGCTGTGCTGTTGCTGCCTCATCAACGGGTGCTGCTGCGACCCGTCCATCATATTCACCTGAGGAGGTTCTGCTCGTCTAGTCCACTATATTGTTCGGCTGTTGCTTGCTGCTGGTGTCCAACTATGTCAATCAGTTCATGTATGTCCAAGTAATAACAAGTGCTTGATGAATTGATCTTGTCTCACACGTACTAATCACCAGGATTTATTAGGTTTGTGTATGTACAAGGTCATGGTGTGTTTGCTGAGTTGTTTTTGCCTGTTGCTTATCTGTATTTTAGCTTTTGACTTAAGTTATTGCTATGTTTTTTTTCAAGAGGATTGATTTTTTGTTATCGAATGAGTGACTGTTAATGCAGTTGTGTAAGGGAAGCTATGCTTTCGATGAATTAAGTTATGCAACTGTAGTACCAAACTACCAGGAAATGTAATTGCAAATTCACAATGATGATAACCTCTACTAACCACTGTAGGAATTTGTGCGGCCGTCACGGCACAGAATATTTACGAGTTGCTCTTTTTCATGGTGTGAAACGAGGCAAACAGGAATCTGCCAAAGGGAGGATGAAAAGAGAGGAATAAAAAGTTGTAAACAGGAATCCCTCTTGCAAGACATGATTTGGAAGGGGGATTCCTAGAGGCTAATAGTACGTCCCATTTGGTTTGTCTCGATGCTTAATTTGGTTAGGAGGGCAAGTGGGGTGGGCCTGTCCGCTAAGCCACTAACTCGCCCCACAAAAACAGCTAACATTTCTGTCCACAAAAACTCACTTAGAGCTAGCATTTGAAGCAGGTCGGACCATGTAACCCACTGGGCACCTCATAGCGCGTCTTGCACTCCTACTTTGAACCCTAGGCACCTTGCATTTCTCGCGTCTTCGCAAGGCGTGGACGACTCCTCTGTCGTCGCCACCATTGTTGGCGTGGCTAGCCCGCCGCTGTAAGAATCTGTAACATCTCAATTTTTAGAGTCTTTTTGAAGCTTTAAAATTTAAAAGAATCGTTTGCAATTTATTGGATTAATTTTAAGTTTAAATTTGAAATTTTAAAAAATGAAAAACATTTTAAATGATTAAAATAAACTTCAATTAAATTCAAAATTATTTTATTCAATCTTTTCATGTTCTAAGGATTTTTGTAGAATTTTCTTGAATTTTCAAATTTAATTTATTTTTTTGAGATTTTTCCAGATTTTCTTTTCTTTTTCTTTCTTTTTCTCTCTCCTACTACATCTTCTTCCTCTAGACGTTGCGTGGCTGATGTTCTCTGTCCAAAAACGACAGACTTCACCTCCAAATTTCATTCTTCCCACTCAAGCGTCCAAATTCAATTCCGTCTAAAGCATTATGAGCCCGTCATCACCGCGCTTTTAGCACTGGAGTCAATGCTTCCGTTACCGCAGCCCCATCAGTGCAATTTCCGTTTTCCTTTAGTTTCCAAAACCGAGCCCGTGAGTGGCGTCAATACTCAATCGTGTTTCCGTTGATTCAAATCATGAGAGAGGCTATAAATTGGTACACCGACACCTCTTCTACCCCTTTTCACTCCCTCAAAATCTCAGAACCTCCGGAGCTCCGACGACGTCGAATTTCTCGTTTCCGAACATCGGCCACTACACCCAATTTGTGCATTCATTGTTCCGGTGAGTTTTTCAAACTTCTAATCGCGTCACATCGTGTTCCCAAGCACGGTGATCAATACCTTTCAACCAATTTCACTTTTCATGTAGTGCATCCCCCGAATTTTGCCATTTCTTCTTCTAGGCCGAATTCATCCCCGACGATCGATCTCCTTCACCGGTGAGTTTATCATTGAATCGACCACATCACCATGTGTTCCCAGTCATCTACTTGCTATCCCACCCATCAATTTGGTCGATTCACCGCCGTGGAGAGCTCCCACCTTAGTCACCATCTTCCTCGTCGATGGAACCATGGCGCCACTACTCCGGTCATTATCCGGCCTTCCCGACACCGCCTGCACCTTCCCCACCCCTGGTCACAGTTCGTGCTCGCCCTATTTTCCTCAAGGCGTCAATGCCCCGCCGCCTTCGCCACCATGCCCGTGCACCGCCGCCGCTTGAGGTGCCACCACCGCCACCTCTGAGCTCACTACACCCTTGGGGTCCCGTTTTGGGGGTCGGCCGGTTGCCCGTGCACCGCCGCTTGCCGGCGCCGCCGCCTTGTCCATGCGCCTAGGACATGCTCTGTTCTGCTGTGTTGGTTGTCTACGTGAATGACTCTGAAGATTGTTCTTTGAGTCATTGACAGTAGATCCCATTAGTCATACTCATGTGTTTGCCTCTTTGATTAGTTGTCTCTCTCTGCTGTATCACTTGCAAGTAGGTCCTTCATGTCATACGCTCTTTGCTTTTGTCCAAAACATCATAATAGTAATTCTAGAACAGTCAGTTCAGAATTTTCATCATTTTATGTGAGGTTAAACTTTCGGATGTTTGTTGTCCTTCGTACGAACTTCAAATCTGTCGATTCTTGTTCCTAAATTCATATATATTCAATATCTTCCTTTCAGTACTGCTTTGATAATTTTTGGATTTTATTTGGATTTATTGTATTTATTTGTTTCGTATTGCGCATATAGATTTCGGCGCTTCCGAAGCTTTCGTAGACCAGTCTGTCGAAACAACTCCAAACTTTGACAATGGCAAGTCGTAGACCTTTGATCAATTTGTACCTATTTATAAAATTATATTATTTTATATAAGCATGCATTGCTAGTTTGATATCCACTGTTTTCGGGAATAGGTAAACACCTATTTGATAATATGACACCTTGATAAAATTGTGAATGTCATGTTTCCTTTGAAACCCTAGAAATGGATAAGTTTAGTTGAACATATTTTAATACCAACATGGGAGACGTAGATATGCTTAGTCATGCTTTAGTTGTGCGATGGGTTCCGATTGACATTGATAATCATGACCCATTTTACAAAATTATATTATTTTATATAAGCATGCATTGCTAGTTTGATATCAACTATTTGGGAATAGGTAAACACCTATTCGACAGTATGACACCTTGATAAAATTGTGAATGTCATGTTTCCTTTGAAACCCTAGAAATGGATAAGTTTAGTTGGACATATTTTAATACCAACATAGGAGACGTAGATATGCTTAGTCATGCTTTAGTTGTGCGATGGGTTCCAATTCACATTGATAATCATGAAATTTTGACTTAACGATATATGGAGTTGTGGCGTGACCACTGTTATTAAAATTTGTTATGCTATGGTAAGGGTTGCCATTTGGCTGGGGTGAACAAAAATGATTTCATACTCAAGCGAATGATCGTGCAGTAAAGGGGACAATTTTGTCTGTGGTTGCCATGCCTGAGTAGTCACTAAGGACTTAACTCTGTGTGTCATTGATCTGGGTCTTACCGTGCAATCACAAGTCTATTTATGAGGTACACATGGCCAACTAATTAGCAATATTTTGTTTCGGTTCTGTTTAGGTTGATGATTTAGTGCAAGAGGGGGGGGGGCTCGATTGTGATGGATGTAAACAGTTGGTATGGTGAAACCTTAGCAAGTAGAACTGGATCAAAACAGAGCTTTGTAAAAGTCTTATGATAATCATTTAGTCGCACGCCTTCGGAAGTGTGTCTTGGCCGATATTATAAATTGATTATCTCTTGTGGGTCAAGCTGTACGACCTTTATAGAGTGTTAAAAACTATTTGAATAGCAGTGTCCTCGATTATGGATAATGCCTAGTAATTTCACACGGGGGGTAGATTTTCTTAAAAATATTGGAATGGTTTGGTTGGGATTCGAGGAGTTAGATCTGGTTGGTGGTTGGAAAGTGAACAGGTGTTCATGAGTTGTTAGTGCCTAGGCCCTTAGCTCATTTACAATGTTGTTTAGACGTGAATACATCTCGTTGATATGTTCGTGAGGCAACATTGCAAATGTTTCATATTTAATCCGAAACCTATGGAATTTGGCTTCTTTAACTATGGATGTACCCCCATGAATGTAACAGCCCTAACTTAGGGTTTGTATTCCCAATGTAAAATTTTGAGGAGAAATAAAAACTTTTGTTGTCTCATCAAATCATTTGGAAGTTTTCCAAATTTTCCCTAGCAATTTCCATTTTCTAGAATTAAATTCTTGTGAATGGAAATTGTTGTCAGCAAATTCTTAGCTTTCAAACTTGTGATCATCCTCTGAAATTATTTTTCCTATCATCTTGATCATCCTATCTACCTTCCTGAATTATTTCACAATTTTTAGATTTTATTTGCTATTTCAAATGCCCAAGTCAAACCAGTTTAGAAATCTGGTCAAACCCTTAGGCAGCAGCTTGTGAATTTTCTTGGGAGAAATCTAATGCATGAAAACTCCTGGAAAAAATTACACAAGGGAGTCCTCTGTTCCAGTTAGCTACCATAAAAATTTCAGAATTTTTGGAGCTCAGGAGCTACGTCTAAAAATTCCTCAAACCTTATCGCCTTTTGAAATCAAACACGAAACACTGTTCTCTGCTCGGACCTAGCTTAGACTCGAGTCCGACCGCACTAATGGACTCGGTCGCACCGCTTAGCTGCACCGCGCGTGAGCCCGATGGCTGTCAGCCGTCCAATGCAGATCGTGCGGCCCGCGTGCGTCGAACCAACCGACCTGTCCGAATGCATACATCAATCTCGACCGTTCATTTTAGATCCAACGGTCGAAACATTCTTGATCGAGTCTAAGCAGCTGTTCGCACCGCTTTGTTTCTTTCGCTGGCAAGTGGACCCCACCTGTCAGCATCGTCCTCGTCTTCTCCGCGTCTCACCGGAGCTCGCGGCCGTTAGCGCATGCTCGCCACGTCCCTCGTCGCTGCCACCTCGTGGACGCGTGTCTGGTTGTGGCGTGTCGCCGGGGTCTCATCTACCCACCGAGCTCATTCATTTCTTCTCTACCCTATTCTCGTGCTTTCTCCGTCCATCTTTTAGTTTCGGCCGGAGAAAAACCCGAGAGCAGCGCCGCCGGGTTAACGCCGCCCTTGAGCCCGCGACCGCACCACCGTGATCCACGCTCGACGCCGCCTCCATTTTGCCCATCCGGGTCCTTGGCCCGGTGAATCACCAGGCGATATCGTCGTCTTCGACTCCGGCGCTCGGCTCGCAAGCTCAATTGCGTTCCGGTGAGTCTCTAGCCTCGTCACTTGGTCCCTTTGGATCGCACTGATGCACTGAATCTAATGATGGCTTCATCTTCATCTTTGGTGCATCGTTGAGGGCGTGCGACCAGTTCTTCTCCAAGCTCGGTGCTTCGCCGCCGTAGCAAGTCCGGCCGCCTCGGTCCCTCTTCGTCGGTGTTATCTTGTGCTTGTTGATCCTGGTGTCAAGGCGAAGCTGGTGCGCACCTTCTCGAAGCTTCTCTTCGCCTGTGGCGTCTTCTCCGCGAAGGCCGCACTTTCTTCTCCGCCTCCGTTCGCCGCCAGCTCATCGCCGGCATCTCCGTGGTCAAGACCGCCGCCATCGGGTTCGCAAAGTCTCGTGAACCGAAGGTATCACTCGCCACTTTGAAACCCGCTGGTTCGCGAGATCCATCGCGCGCGCGCGCCGCCGTCCCGTCGCGCGGCGGCGCCGCCGGTGGCATTCGATTAGCACTAAACCATGTTTAGTTCAGTCGCTGCCATGTGGGTCCATGCTGTCAGTTAGGGTTGTGTAGCTCTGGTAATGCGTTTTCTCTGTCGGTAAGCGTATTTCTGTGAGAGTATGTTAGGTTTGCACTTTGGTAAGCGAAGACGTATTCTCGAATCGCGCCGACGTCACCTTCGCGCGATCTGTCTGAGTCGGCACCTTTATTGGGCCCATTGCCGTTGTCCGGGCTAGATAGCGTGGGTAGAAAAAGGTATAAATGCTTTTATTTCAAATGCTTTTCATTGCTTGTTAATTCAATTAAAACTTAGAAAATGCATAACTAATTCAATTTTTATCTAAATCGCATGAATCCAGTGCTGTTAATTTTCATTTCAAATGTGGTATTTACTAAAATTAGTTTCAACCTTGTCTCTGTAGCAAAAATCTGTTAATTAATTAAAAGATGTTTTATGTATCTTCTAAATTAGAAAATGTATATCTCTTTCAATAATTGTCCAAACTCAATGAACCCAATTCTGTAAAATTTCATTTTTAGTATACTAATTATCAGGATAGGTCTTAGATACTGTTCCTGTTCATGAAAATTTGTTAAGCAATTAACTAGTGTTTTGATGTGTTTTTAGCTTACAAAATTCATGGAAAATTCTTAATAACCTAAAATGATTTGTTCTCTGTTTCTAAAATTTTGTTATATCATGCTTAGGTTGCTGTGTGAGTTTGGTTTGTTTTGATGTTGTTGTATGGTTGAGTTTTGTCGGTGTTTTTCGCTCTTATTCGCTGTTATTTGTTCTTTCGTTAGGATTCGATATTTGCGGCAACCCTGAGAACGACCCTCCGCAACAAATTGAGCAACAGCATCCAGGCAAGCAGTTTGATCATGTTAATCCCAGTATTTTAAAGTCTAATATTTTGTTTCAGCTGTATGTATGCATCGCTTAATTTGTGTTAAATTGATTAGTTAAATCCGTAGCTGCATATCCTGTAGACAAAATATTGATCTCTACTACCTGAGCCTAGGTTATTTCTTTGTGATTAGAGATCATTGGATGATCTCTTGTCACTTAGTAGATCCGGTCAATCTGCTTAGACATGCTTAGTATCGGTAGAAATGGGCGGTTATCGACTTAGTCAGGTAACCTTGATCACACAAAATTTACTACAACTTTTGTTTCAGCATTTTTGCTATGTTTAATTGCAAAACTAAAACTAAAAACAAAAATGATTTAGACTTGGGCACAATGGTAAGACTGTGTGATCTGTTGGGTGTGATGGAAAGGTGCCCAGTCGATTAAGGACCGAGTTACTTGCGCCACCGTACTGAGCATTTTGCGTGCTAACCACACTAGAGTATATGGGACCTCTCTTGACCTAGTACTTTGGCGTGTATTGGCTCCGGGTCGCAGGAGGTCGCAGGAGGGATGGAGGTGGGAGCATGGTAGTTGTCCGAAAAGCTTTATCCTGAGTGGGTAGTTGCCTTTTCGGCTTTACCATGTAAGCGTATGGATTTCTATCCATACGAGCGGCTCGTAGTTAATACACAATATTGGAAAAAGTCTCGTAGGACTTAGTGCGTGCACATACCTTCTAAGTGTGCTTGGCTTAAAGGCGATCGAAGTGTGGGTACATTGGTACACCCCTGCAGGGTTAAAACTATTCGAATAGCCTCGTCCTAGGTTATGGACACGCTCGGATACGCCCCCCAAGAACTAGACTACAACATTTAAATTAAAACTTGATGGGTGGTACGAATCTGGGATTCGTGCTATTGTTGACTATTGGGATAGTTACTTGTATCTATCTTTATTTCAGATTATTTCAACAAGAAAATGAATTGCAAACCCGCCTTCAAAGCGTATTATATTATTGCAAATGAAAATTGGCTTTATGCAAATGAAACATATGGCCTCCACTAAACAAGCCTGCATGTAGCTTATGAATAGGTCTGCTAGTTCACACGTCAGTCTTGCGGGTACAAAGACAATCTTTGTACTCAGGTGCTTTGCTTAATGTTTTGTTGCAGAGGAAGAAGGTGAGCCCCAAGGGCCTCACTACGTGAGTTGTGTTGCCGTTTCGTGGGCGACTAGACTTGGCGGTCGGTCGGATGCCTTGTGGGTTGGAGGCACGCTGATTGGCTTTGTTTATAGCCATCTTATGGCACTTTTGCTTCCGCTGTCGTTCTTGTTATTTGGGTACCTTGTGGCCTGTCGGCCTTTGTCTGTAATAACTCTACTATTTGTTTATCTTCCGTTAGTAGTGTAGTGTTTGGACTCTATGTTTGGAATGGAGTTGATGTCTAATTTTGTACCGAGGTGTGTATCTCGCTTTAGGAAGTATACATCTCTCGAGGATCAGTTTATTTGATTTGTGCTGCTAGGACCAGGTGGTTGGTTAAGCATTACAAGCCAAATAAACTGGGGTCCTCACAATGAATCTCCGAGAGTGTAGTACATATCTCATGAGCGGTTTCAAGGTTGCTCACTTGATTTAATTCATCTACGTTTAAAGCTCCAAAGAGAGCGTTCATCGCTTGAGCATTGAGGTGTGAGTTTCGCTCCTCAAGATCCGCAGAGTGTGTAGGATCAAGTGCCATAACGAAACCCTCACTAACAATTCTCCTTATACTTGAGCTCATGGCCTTTAAAAAAAATGAATATTTTAATTTTTCAATAAGCATAATTTTATTCATCAAATAAAAGTGCATTGCCTAGTGATATTCCCTCACTAGCCATCATTTATCTCTTAGACGGTTAAGTCTAAAATTAGAGAGACCAACCTCTGATACCACTTGTAAGATCAAAGATGACCGACTAGAGGGGGGTGAATAGGAGGTTATAAAAATTCTTGTGCTCTTTTTAACAACTTTAACAATTGTTATCTTAAAGAAGAATTACTAGCACAAGTTTGAGAGCTATAATCAACAAGGCTAAAACAACTCAAGATTATGCCAATACTAAATACAATTCTAGCTAAGCAATTCTACTCAATTAATTGCTAGAAATGTAAATGCGAAAAAAGTAAAGGCAAGAGATAAACCATAATGGAGACACTAGATGTTTTTCCCGTGGTATCAAAGACTTGCCGGTCTTCACTAGTCCACGTTGAGGTGAGTCCAAACAAATTAGACTAGCTCCATAAATTAAGCCTTAACCCTCGATCACTATCATTGCTCTTCCTCCTCTCTGGAGATGGTGAGCATGCAACCACTTCACAATTCCTTACCGGGTCACTTCACAATTCCTTGCCAGGTCACTTCACAAGCTTCTTTGAGGTGATCACCGCACAACTTCTTCTCCAAGCCGTCTAGGTGCCAGCAAGCACGAAGAGTAACAAATTGTAGCTATTATGAAAAAGTTGTGGTACTGACCTTGGTGCAGGTGGGGGTGTATTTATAGCCCCTAACCACAAAATTAGCCGTTTGAACAAAGTTACTGGAAAAATCAGCATTTGCGGTAATACCACCGTTCAAACCTGGTATTACCGCATAGCGTGATTAACGGTCGGAACAGTTGCATTTAATGCTATGAACTAGCCATTACGAAAAAGTTGCTGTACTACTACCAACTATAAATCGGTACTACCGCACAGCGGTAATACCGTTCGGTTAGATCGGTACAACCAATTTCCAGAGGATCAAAATACTTAAGAAAACACCTTCTCTGGAAATAATGTACCGCCATGTAAAACTCGGTACTACCGTAGTGCGGTAGTACCGCTCAAGAAATGCGGTTATGCCGATTCTCAAGGGAGATCAAAACTCCCAAAAACATACTCTCTATAAATTATATACCGCCAACTATATTTCGATACTACCGACATGCGGTAGTACCGCTGTTAAGTTGTGGTCGTACCATTTTTAGAATTCAAGAGAAACTCCCAAAAACATGTTTACTGGAAAATACATATCGCTAACTAGATTTTGGTACTACCGACTTGCAGTAATACCACTCATCAAATGCGGTCATACCGATTTTAGGGTTTCAAGAAAACTTCCCAAAAACAAGATCTCTGAAATAAACATACCGCCAACTAGAATCCGGTACTACCGACTTGCGGTAGTACCGCTCATCCATGGCGGTCATACTGAAATTCACTGAAGAAATTCCAGAAGCAAGAATAAATGCAATGCATGACTCTTAGTTGATCAAAATGGCACATAAATAATCATTCAATCTACTAGTCATAATCCCTCTTAATAGTACGACGTCTATTCTACAAATCTGATCTTTTCTCCAAACACCGAGACCGGTAAAATACTATAAAAAGAATCCTTAAGCTATATGATACCTTTGAGCCATGTCGATCTTTATCACCTTTGCATTGCTTTTTCCATATCATTATTCACACTGGGACTAAACCTTTATACATCTTAGCACACATATTAGTCCCACAAAACATTGTTGACATTAATTATCAAAACCATTTTTAAGGACCTAGATGCTTTCACAAGGCGAGACTGCCCAATTTCTAACCAAATTACCAAGATTCATATTTTCCCAAGCACGAAGAGTTGCACCATATCACAATTCTTTCCGCTCGCCTCAGTCTAAATCTTTTCCCACCCTATTGATTAAATGCGTCACATGCCATCAACGGGTGACAACATACAACACACAGTCTTTTCACAACATGTTCCATAATCATTTAGTTAAGTTTAGATTTGCAGTTTAAAATGATATCAATGACCTGTTGTATGGCTAAGCATACTAATCGTATCTAACCAACCCACGTTGATGCTTATGATAATACCAACTCATAATTAACCAATTTAGGGTGACAAATGATCAAGGTAACAAAATTATCAAGGTGGGTATAATCAAATAGGTTGCATAACTAATCCTAAAGTATTTAAGAATTAATAATTGAAATAACATGCAATACTTTAAATCAAAGTAATTTTAGAAAACTGGGTTCAACATGATCAAATGTGTAACTGGCCTAGCTATAGTAATGATGTTATTATTTTATCTTCAATCTTCTACTTCGTTGATCTTCAGCTCCTTCAGACGATTCCGGAACTTCAACGTCTAACGAGAGAGAAAGCGCAAAAACAAACAAAACTCAAAAATACAAATCAAATAAACTCCAAATTGAAATTAAATGATACTGGAAGGTAGGGCTTGATTTTATATGAATTTAGAAACTGGAATGATTTCAATCGGAGTTCCTGTGAGAAAGAACAAGCTCTCAAAAGTTTGATTACGAAGAAAAATGCTGAAAAAAGAAAAGGGAGAGAGAAATTGATAGGTGGGATGAGGGAATATTCCTGAGAATCTTTTATTTATAGAATTATGGAAATAGGTTGAGTGTATGACATGTGGGACCCACTAGAATAAAAGAATATTCTAGAACTAAAAGAATTCCAGAAAATGATAAAGAGAATGACATGTAGGCCACTAGTTCGTAGACCAAGTCCATGGACTCGGGTCTATAGTTGTAACATCCAAAAAATGCCTAAATACAAAAATATATAATTTTTTAAACTTTTTATGTGATATCTATTGCCATCCTTTTTGCCTGCATTTATGAGACTTATTTGAGTTACATTTTCTCTTTTGCCAGTACAAGTGGTGTAAAACTATAGAAACATATACCATAATACCAGAAATTGCAAAAGCAAAATAAACGTAGAGTATTTCCTTTGGAGTACTACGTGAAATGTAAAACCTAAAATTGAAGACCTATTCGAAACCTAATTTTTCGGATATACAAAAGCCCAATTAGAATTCCTTAGAAAATGTCAGATTATATCTACCGCCACGTGATAATTTGTTAAAACAAATTGAAATGAGAGAATGATAACTAAAAATTGGGTGTAATTGTACTGCTAATAAAAATGGGGAATTATTATCAAACACATTTTTATACTTTCCTCAAATCAAATAATAAAGATGCATGAAAACATAAATTTAAAAGAATTTTAGAGAAACATACAAAGCACATAAAATTCTAAAACAATTACATAATAATATGCATTGTGTTGTAAACCTTGCCAAAAAATTTCATAATTTTTGGAGCTCAGCACCTATATTTAAAAATTCATTTAAACCATCAACCATTTTCTAAAATCTGGAAAAAAAACCCATTTTGTTTCTTCCTCCCGCTGACTGTTGGGTCCCAGTGGTAATCATCCTCTTCCACGTTGCTCCCACTCTCCACGCGCTCGTCATGCAGCTCGCCAATGAAAGATCTAGACCCGCCATTATGTGGTAATGGAGTTTTGGTGATTAATGATAAATCTAATTGGGAGACTAACACTTTTATTGATATACATATTGTGTAGTATTATTTGGATATAAAGGTGAAAATCATGAAGGCATGCAAGTGATTAAGTGATTAATGACAAATGCACTTGTGAGACTAATACTCCTATTGTTATATCAAGTTTAGTCTCAGCTTGGATATAAAAGCAAAAATCCAAACAGTCTCGTTTGGATATAAAGATGAAAAATACAAGAGGTATGCATTCTACTTCTTCTTATTATATCTTGTTGCATTCCTCGGATCCAAAATATAGGTTAAACTCCACCAAAAAGGTTAACTTGGATATGTGCATATGTTTCCATTACACATTTGTGTATGCACACATTTAGGGGGAGTTCATTCTATATTTTGTGATTTCATTAGTATTGATCCATATTCTCTTTCCACATATATTAAGGATCTTTACTTTGAAATATATCATTGAATATATTTAACTTGTGTAGTTAATATATTCATATGAGTATATACAACTTGTGTAGTCTGTATACACTCATATTTAGTATATACAACTTGTAGTTCGTATATACTCATGGTATATATAACTTGTGTAGTTTATATATACTCATGTTTATCTATATTCAATTATTTAAGATTGTGTTGTGGGACTAACATGTGTGCTAAGATGTTTAAAGGCTTAGTTCCAAATCATGGATGGCGACATGGTAAGGAAAATGAATGACAATAGAGAGATCATGATTAGTAGCTTGATAGCATGGTTTTTGTATCAAGTTAGAATCATGCATGCATTCGATTTTGAGTTTTGGAAGCTTTAAGTGTTTCTGTCAGAAATCGGTAGTACCGGAGGCTAACCGGCGGTAGTACCGCATCAAGAGGTATGACCGCGCATCACTTGGCGGTATTACCGGGTTTTGATCATCACAGCCAACTGAGTGCTAATGCGGTACGACCGGCTCTTGCAGCGGTACTACCGCATTGCGGTCATTCCGATTTCTATTTGGCGGTATGTAAATTCCAGAGAAGGTGTTTTTCTGTATTTCTCGAGCCTCTGGAAATCGGTAGTACCGCATCTAAGAAACGGTACTACCGGAGAGCGGTATTACCGGATGCTAGTTGGCGGTAATACCGCACCTTCAGTAATGGTTTGTTCAAAAGCATTTATGCAGGTATATCTTGGTAATTAATGTTAATGACATTGTGGGACTAATATTTTCCATGAGTTGGATGAATAGGTTATGTTCCAGGGTGATGAAGACTTTGGATGGCATCATGAGTTGATCGTCATCGAGTCAAGGTTCAAGAAGATGTATCATGTGTTGATACATATCAAGATCTCGAAGAAGATATGGTCATGAGTTGATCATCAAGTCAAGAGAAGATCCATCATGTGTTGATGCATATCAAGACTCGGGATGAAGGATGTCATCATGTGTTGATGGGCATCAAGTCGAGATCCCGAAGCAAAGAAAGTCATCATGTGTTGATGAGATTTCAAGTCAAGAACCCGAAGTTGAAGCGAGGATGTGCGTCATCAAGCTTCAAGAAGATGCTCAAGGCAAAGGTATGACTAGCTAGAGCTAAGGATGTGTTCCTAGTCTTTTACCGGTCTTGGTGTTTGGTTGGAAGATCGGATTGCTACTATAGGTTGCCGTACTATTAAGAGGGGTCTTGTCTAGTAGCTTGAGTCTCATCATGCGTTGATAACTCAATCTCACTTGCTCTAGCTCACTCTAACATGTTGCCTATATTTGCGAATGTGTTTTGCAAATAGCTGAGGCTCATGGATAATCCTTGTAGCATGTGACTATACTTTGCAAATGTGTTTTGCAAATGATTGAAGTCCATGTACCTACTCCTTGTGGCATGATCTAAGTTTGCAAATGTGTTTTTCAAATGGTTAAGATTCATGTGTATTCCCTTGATATGATCTAAGATTGCTTGTTGCTATCTCTTTGGACTTAGACCATGGTAGTGGCTCTTTGAAATTGTGCTTTTTGATTTGATAAAATGTGTTTGAGATCAAATCAAATAGGTGGGTTGTGTAGCCCACTGAATAAGCTTTCAATAGAGTCCAAGATCACTCAATTCCGACATCGGAGTCAAAAGTTATGACCTTTTTACCGAGTATCGTCTGTGCTGAAAATTGGGCTGCGGTAGTACCGCCCTTATAACAGCGGTAGTACCGCAGAACGGTAGTACCGCCCCTTGTGAGTGCGGTACGACCGCAAAAGGCTGTAACGGCTAGTTTTTGGCTGTTTCGTCTCCAAACGGCTAGTTTTTGGTTTGGGGGCTATAAATACCCCCTTGGCCGGTTGAGAGGCAACCTTTGGCATCCCATTTCACTCTCTTGAGCTAGTGTGAGCTTCTCCTCTCAATTGTGCATGTGTTGCACCTTGTGAGCAAGGAGAGAGGTCTCTAGTTGCATGTGTTGCATCTAGAGGTGGATTTCGTATCCACTTGAGCTTGTGCATTCGTTGCACGTGGTGAGAGTCAAGGAAGGAGCTTGGCTTATTACTCTTGGTGTTTGCCGACACCTAGACGGCGTGGAGGCGTCGTGGTCCGGTGATCTTCTCAAGTGAAGCTTGTGAGAAGACCCGATATTTGTGAGTGGCTTGGTGCTCGCCATATCCGGAGTGGAGTAAGAGCAACCCTAGTGGAGCGAGGTGTTGATACCTCGGAGGAAGGCTTAATTTGTGGAGTCGGCCCAATTGGTTTGGGTTTCCCTCAACGTGGATTATGGGAGACCGGCAAGTCTCCGACCACCACGGTAAAACATCATTGTGTCCCGTGTCTTCTTGTGATTAGCTTTCATATGCTTTACTTTGTGCAATTTACATTCATTGTATAATTGCTTATTCATTTGTATGTTTGCTATCTTGTATGTATTTTATTGATCATATCATTAGTTGATAGCTTACAAGTCTTTGCTAAATTGCTCTATTTATTATTGACTTGTAGTGTTGGTGCACTTAGTTGAACCTAGTTGCTTTAGGCTTTAATTGTGCTAAACCGAATTGTTATTTAGCTTCCGCATTAGAATTCGGTTTTAACGCATAGAAGTTTTAAAACGCCTATTCACCCCCCTCTAGTCGGCCTCCTCGATCTTACAGCCACCGCTTCACTATCAATCCCATGCCGTCGCCACCTCGCCACATCGCCTCCCCTCCACTTAAGCTGCAGCCGAGTGTGCCCCATTCCTCTGGCTTTCCTCCCCACTTCATCTTCCCCCTCCGAGCGCAAACCCAATAGAGCCAAAGTGAGCTCCAACTCAGGCCGAGAGCCACGGCTGCACTGCCCCATCGCCATAAAAAGGCCAACCCGAGCTGTCGAGCCCCTTGCTGGCCATTTCCTCTCCTACCTCTCCCGCTCCATCATTCTCCTCCACAAGCCCGAACTGAGAAAACCGAGCGTGGATAGCTCCACTTCCGCCCGCTCCACCGCCAAGCTGCCAGAGCCGCCATCATGCTGTCGCCACCCCTGACGAGCCCCTCTACCATCTGAGCATGTCCACATGTGTCCCCGAGTCTCATCGATGTTTTTCCCCAATTAATTGGAAGATTCTTCCACAGGAAAGCTGCGCGCCAGCTTCATCTTCATCTTTGGCCAAAAACTGCTGCTTGCACAGCCCTTCCTTCTCCGTGGAGCCATCCCCAAATTCCTCGCTATTGAAGCATCCCCTCACCTCCCTTTCCCTTCCCTAGCCCTCAATTTGGGTTGCCGTTCGCCCCAGCTCCCCGCCACTGAGGGCCTCACCGCGCCGCCGCGAGCTCCCGTCGCCAGGCCGTTCCGGTTCTCCCCCGCGCTCCTCCATGGCATGGGTGAGTTCACTTTGTCCCCCTGGTGCTTATGCTCCCCCTATTATCGCCTCTCATCTGCTGGAGCGTCGCCGCCCTGTCTTCCCCTCCATGGTCGGTTGCCGTGCTCTCTCCTCCGACAGCCACCAACCACCTCGGGCCGTGCCGCCACCACCCATTGGTTCGCATCCCCCTCCCCAATCCATTTTCACTATCACCGGCTGCCGCTGATGCCCCCCTCGCCGGCGTTGAGCACCGCCCAAACCGTCCGAGCCTCCTCCTCTGCCCTCTGTTTATGTCTCTGTACTGTGTGCCTGTGAGGACATCTCTATATATTTCATTGTGTATATCCGTATGTGAGGACACCTGACTAGTGAGCCCCATTCATTAGGAAATTAAATCAAGGAGGTTAGAGGTTTACATGTATAATTAGAAGGTGATTTAAGATAAATAGTATAGGTAGTTAGAGGCCAGTTGTCAGTGAGCACTAAACTGCTATGAACTAAATTGCAAAGACAAACTTACTTAGGAATGGTACTAAGAAGATTAGTTTAGTAAATTAGATGTTGATTAGAAAAGGCCAGTAAACTATTACCATGTAGAATACAAAAAAAACAAATTTCATTAGGAATGGCACTAGGAATAAAATTGTCTCCATGACCATAGGTGCTGAGCCATTACACTTCTAATAAGATAGTCGGAGAATGCTCTAGGATGAGTTTAAGTAATAGGATGATCAACTAGTAGCATTTCATTTGCTTAACTGAGTTAATTAGTGATTGAGATAAGTAATTAGAAATTATCAGTAAGTTGTTACCATTAGTAGTTAACTGACCATGGGCCCCACCAAGTCAACTGGCTGGCTAGTAGTTGTTAATCGGTTAGTAAACATTGTAGCATATAATGGTGTGTCAATTAGTAATCAGTGACCAAGGTTAAGTGAATTAAAATCAAGTAATCAGAATATGATTGGGTATATTTATATACCTATGTGTCAAAAGATCAATGGATTGTATAAGTGAAGGTTAGGTTAAAGTGATAGACTCATGGTTGGGCATATACATATGCTCATGATCTAATGACCAGTGAGTTTTGTCATGGTTATGGCAACTAGGTTCACAGAGCATGTCTAGTAAGGAACCCTATTAAATTATAGTACTTCATGACAGTAGGTCCTAATCCATTATAAGCAATAATAATGGAATGGTCAAATGATTGATTTAGGATTTTAAGGGTAAACAAGAAAGGATAAGTGGTTAAGTCCTAATAGCATAACAATTGTATCTCATACACAACTAGGTTTTACCGGGAACCAAATCTAACATATAAGCTCCATAATATATAAGACTACTAGTGCTACTAGGCAGTCATGTAAATTAGCAGTAGCTATGTTGCGACCCCGTGCTAGTCAATCGGAACCGAACCCAATAGAGTAATCAGTGAACAAGTAGTAGGTAGAAGAAAACACATAAGACCGTATGTACCAGTGACCTACTTAGCTGTCAATAGACATTAGCAGATGTCATGGTTAAGAATACCTTAGTCTATGTCAAGCCACGCAAGTAATAGAACTAGCTAAAGATCGCCGCAACGATAAACCCAAACCCGCAGACGCCCTTGATCTAGTGTAAGGCTGATATCTAGCCGGAAGTTCAAGCTAAGGCTCATGGAATTTCCTTGATAAATATAAATCGATATGATAAACTATTAAATGAGCTAGGTTTCATGTGTCTGAGAGACTTATGTCTATCTAGAGCGAACCTCACACTTATGCATAGGTCTCACCTAACTATCATGGAACTTTCTTGGTAAATAGGAAATAATAACTGAAAGAATCATTAGAGTAGTTAGGCAATGTGTGAGCAGCGGTGGTACATTCCCAAGTGAGCAATAGTAGTTCAACCACCAATCAACATCGTTTAGGCTCTAGTTATCGTTCATCAACTTCTCCTGGTTATACTTTATCTGAAATATTTCCTTCATCAACTCATGTGGTTATACTTCGTCTAAAGTATTTCATTCATCAACTTCCTGGGATATACTTCGTTTGCAGTATTTCCTTCATCAACTCTTGATGAGTATGTTTTGGTCTCATTTGAAGTCCTTTCATCTTTCAAGATATCGTTAGATCTGTTTACTTTCATTCGAAGTATTTAAGTGAGCAATAGTAGTTCAACCACCAATCAACATCGTTTAGGCTCTAGTTATCATTCATCAACTTCTCTTGGTTATACTTTATCTGAAATATTTCCTTCATCAACTCCTGTGGTTATACTTCGTCTGAAGTATTTCATTCATTAACTTCCTGGGATATACTTCGTTTGCAGTATTTCCTTCATCAACTCCTGATGAGTATGTTTTGGTCTCATCTAAAGTCCTTTCATCTTTCAAGGTATTGTTAGATCTATTTACTTTCATTCGAAGTATTTCCTTTTGTTTGAATGTATTTGGATTTATTGGATTTCAATTGAATGCTTTCAGTCGTCTTAGGTTCACAAACAATGTGTTACCATGTGTTTTGTATATCAGAAGGTCGGCTAGTATGTCAGAGGCAGTCAGAGTACTCCTATCCCTGACAACTCAGATATGGGATTTCCTAGGACCCAATCGGGATGTAATTTCTTGAAAAGTGATTGTTGAACATTTGATAGAAATTTGTCGCTTCATGCCTGTCAAGATCATCTAGTCTTGAGCCCGTCTGGCAGAGTAGTATGCAACAAGGTTGTATACAACAGACAATATATCCGCCAAAATTGGTAGAGGGTCAGATCGACAGAGATGGTCACTTTGCACAATGTGCCAGAAGAAGTCAGCGTCAGACCGAGGATCCCAGTTTACCCCATGTTAGTGATAGAGTGTGTATGAAGACTTGGATGCTCGTTTCAGTTCAGTACTGTGTATCGCCTCGAACCAGTAGACAAAATGGAAAAAAAGGAATCAATGAGTTGTGCCTTAACTCATAGTACCAAATCGAGCACGTAAGCGTTGTGTGTAGAATTTTCCTACAACACCAAATGTCTGCCAATTCACAGTTGTCACCATTGGAAGTTCTCTATGATCCAACCATATGAGTCATCACTCATCTAGGAGCAGATCAGATCACAAAGTATGTGGATTTTGCAAGAATCATGAAGCGAAGCTAAATTTATTTATTACAAACCAAAAGATGACAAAAAGAATCATTATTTCTTATAGCAATGAGTCTAATGTGAAGTGCATTATTCGAGTAGTGCTCATCTACTCCTCCCAAGTGAACTTCATCAACGATCACCTAGAAATAAACAAACAAAGCAAGAGTGAGTCCATGACTCAGCAAGTACAATGATTAAGAAAAACATTCATTCATTGAAGATCAAACATAACATCATTGGGTTCGATCATAACACATTGGATTTCTTATGAATACATGATATGAATGCTCAAATCAAGGAATGGACTGCACACACGCAGATATCGCAGGTATAGCCAGTGAACACCGTCGGTGATCACTCAAGCCCGCATCTTAACAAAAATGCGGGATCCACTTCCGTATGAAGAACGTTTCATACGGGTGTCCAACATTGCCCATATTGGAATTAATGGGTCTTATCCAACCATCTTGGAATTGATGGTGGTTCTCATCCACTCCGTGGGCGTCAAATGTCAATGAATGCATGCAACAATTAAATGAAATATACCATAACATCACTTCTATTCATGAACTCAATGTATTGAACAAGGCATGAATAAGTCACTTCACATGTCTCACAAGTTACCAAAACAACTCATGCTAAAAACCACAATGCACAAACATCCAAATAAACATGGTACTTGCCTTCAAGCGTTGCGGCGTTATCCGCAACGAAGGCGCTCTTATACAAGTTTAGCGCCTAAACCAACGAAATAACTTAATAAGTATACATGATACCCAGCTCAACTAGTCGGTGTTCTATTTTGCTTCTATTAGGAGTCAATTAAATCCTATATCGCATAGACTGAAAAACAGCGGAGTCTGTCCAATAAGAAAATCCTGGACAGCAACACGGGGACTAACATAACTCACAGCCTGGAAGTCGAAAAATAGCAAACCCAATTTCTGTAGATTCTTAACTGGTCTAACTACAAAACTCTAGTTGACGCGACAAACCAGTTTGGTCAAATTAATAGGCTAATAATTGTTTGAACATTCAGCACAGATTCAGCCTACCAAAATTCAGCAGAAATATTCAGTTGATCATAACTTCTATGTTACAACTCCGAATTGAGCGTTCAGAACAAATAGGTTCGGATAATGCTCGCGCATGCGAGATTCCATTCCCAAGTGGCTTCTTTCTCCGATTGATGAGACCAAAGAATCTTGACATACTTGTGGTTTTATTCCTCAAAACCGCTCGATTTGTCCGAATTTTTACCGTCGGGACTCAAAAGTAAGGTCCTGCTCAATGCTCAACGGCTCCATTGGAATTGCATGCTCGTGGTCAAATAAGAACTTCCTCAACATGGACACATGAAACACATTATGAATCCCTCTCATAGACTCGGAAGATCCAAACGGTAAGCCAAATTTCCAACTCTTGCCACAATCGAAACGGTCCGATGTACCTTGGGCTAAGCTTTCCTTTAGTACCGAACGTACTCACGCCTTTGGTAGGCGATACTCTCGAAGGACCTCGTCACTCACATTGAACTCCAATTCTCGCTCGACATCTGCGTAGCTTTGCATCGACTCTGAGCGACTAACAAGTTCCTTCTAACTGGCCACTCTAGCCACGCTTGTTGAACCCATTCGGACCCAAACTGCCCTCTCTCCCATCGCATCCCAACACAACGGAGATCGCATTTCCGCCAAAGGACTTCAAATGGTGCAGCTCGAATACTTGAGTGATAACTATTATTATAGGCGAACTCGCCAAAGCCGGTGATCTTCCCAACCACCTTCCAGATAAAACACAACACCCGAGCATATCTTCTAAGGTTTGAGTTGTACGCCAGACGACCATCCGTCTGAGGGTGGAATGCAAGATTAAGACGGAGTTGCGTGCCCAAAGCACTCGCAAACTCTCCCAAAACTTGGAAACAAATTTGGCATCTCGGTGAAACAATAGTCTTTGGCACCCTGCAACCGTATTATCTCTCGCACATAAAGTGGAGCCAAATCGCTCAGAATTGGTGGTTCGAATAGGAATGAAATGTGCGACTTCATCGAACCGATCCACTATCACCCATATAGCATCCTTCCTCGCTGAGTGAGCGAGAGTAAACCAACCACAAAATCCATGGAGATGTCATCCCATGGCCACACCGAACCTCTAAAGGTTGCAACAATCCTGCCGGCCGCTATGTTCACCTTAACTCTTGGCGCATCCCACACGAGGCCACATACTTTGCGCAATATCGACTTTCATTCTCTTCCACCGAAATTCTTCTTCAAATCTTTGTACATTTTGGTCTCACTGGATGTACTGATATCTGAAATCTGGTGGGCTTCTTTAGAATCTCATCTTTAATCTGTGCCTCCTGTGGCACACAAAGGCGACCTTTAAATCGCAAAGTACCAGAATCATCTATACCAAAATGGCCTTGCTTGCCTTCATCTAGGCGCTTCCTCACACGCTGGAGCATTTGATCATGCTGTTGTGCTTCGTACTCGCCTCGAATGGCTGACTCAAGAAGCAAACGGGTCTCGGTCTCGGCGGTACCCGCAAAGCAAAAAGATATATCCATACGCTCAAAATCAGCGATGAGACAACTGAGGGTAGGAGGTGTCGCCTTGCGACTCAGGGCATCGGCTACAACATTTGCCTTGCCCGGATGATACTGAATGGTGAGATCATAGTCCTTTATCAACTCCAACCATCTCCTCTGCCTCAGGTTTAAATCTTTCTGGGTAAAGATGTATTTCAGACTCTTGTGATCAGTGAAAATGTCACAAGATTCGCCATACAAATAATGGCGCCAGATCTTTAAAGCCGTTACTATCACGCAAGCTCTAGGTCATGAGTAGGATAGTTCGTTCATGTTTCTTCACCGCCGAGACGCATAGGCAATCACCTTACCATCTCGCATAAGTACACAACCCACCCAACTCTAGACGCATCGAATAAATAGTGAACCGCTTCCAGTTACGGAAGGGTGAGAATGGGGCGGTCACCAATCTATCCTTCAAAGTACGTGGCTTCGCTCACACGCATCCGCTCCATCAAACTTGACACCTTTCGTGTCAATCGAGACATTGGTCTAGCAATGGTAGAGAAACCCTCCACGAAACGCAGGTGCCAAGTGTCTTTAATCCTAAAGGGATTGTAAGTAGCTTAGTTCAAGCAGAAAAGCTATGCATATTATACAGATTATCACCCTCGTAGTTATGTCTATCGTTAGGTTACCTATTGACGTTCTGTGTTAAGAAGTTTGCTACAAAGATGTGTCAGTCAGTTAGGTTCCCGAAGCTCAGAAGAAGAGGCAACTGGTCAGCCCAAGTTACTAATCAGTAGTAGGATTTCCTCAACTCCAGAAGTGTCTTCGAGCACCGATCAAGTAGCCCCATTAGAAGCAATCGAGTTTCAAGATGCCTTTCCCGCCAAGATCCAGTTTATCAAGTTTTTGTTGAAGCAGGAAGTTTAGCAAGAAGTAAGGCGTTTGTTCTGTAAGTGTTAGAAGAGCAGTTTGAAAGCAACAAGTGAACCCGAAGGCTGAGTTCCTTATCCTATTCTATAGCTAGCCTAAATCTCGAGGACAAGATTCCTTTAAGGTGGGGAGGTTTGCAACGTCCCAAAATTTGACTTTTCAAAAATCTTTTGAGTAGTTTAGGTCTCTAGAAAATTTCACTAATTTTATTTGATTAAAAAAGCTTAAATGGGAATTTCCTAAATTCAAAATATTTAATTTGACTAATCTAAACACCAATTAAATAAAAACCTGTGTTATTTGGCTTCCTTGTGTTCCAAGGAATTTTTGGGTATTTTCTGAGATGTTTTCGAATTTTTTCGCTATTTATTTGATCTTCTTGATTTTTGACCTTTTATTTAATTCCGAAAATCCTTTTTTTCTCTCTCCTCTCAACTGCTACAGTACCATACGCGGTTGCTCGTTTCCAACCGAACAACTAGAGAGTCAATTGAATGTACATTTCTCAACCGAAAGCTTCCAAAAATCATATCTTCCTCTTCGGTGCATATAAAAGCAAACCGTTTACACCCAAACGTCTGTCTTGATCTCCTCTCCCAATCCCTCATAGTGGTTTCCTTCAAATCGATCTATTTTCGTTGCAATCGGCAAAATACCAAGCTCCAACCGAAGGTCTTCTTCGGTGCCTCCATCCGACGTCCTCCGGTTGAACTGTGTGTGGCGTTGAGTTCGTGTCATCGCGTTCTACGTCATGCTTCCTTCTCCTTCACCTGAAGATCGCCGGAGCACCGTCGGTCATGTCATGCCATAAAGTCTAAACATGTTCATCGCGTTCCTCGCTACCTCGGGGAGTTTTTTTAAAATCCGATCACGTCATCTCGTGCCCCTTGTCAATACCTATTTTTTTCCATCTTTTAGATTCAAGTTTCATCCACCGTGCATCGAGATTCAAGCATTCTCTCTCCTCTTGCTCGTCTACCTTCTTCAGCCAATTACTTTGCAACCGTTGATCCCCTGCTTTCAACTCCACCACCGTTGAGTTCGCGTCGCCGCGTTCTACGCCGTGCTCACCTCTCTTTTCGCACAATGTCGTCTGAAGTGGTGCGCGCCTGTGAGGCCGCCGCCGTCGCTGTTCATTGTGTTGCTGCCAATGCATGGAGCCGAATCTTGATGTCTAGACCGCGTCATCATCTTCGTCTCGTCGTTGCCTTTCCGTTTTGGCCCTTTGTTGCTGCTGGTTCGCCTCCGTTCGCCATCACCTTCTTGGGCCATGAATCAGCCTAACCACTATTCATGCCTGTGTCTAGCACCGTGTGTTCTCGGTTGGTCTTTCCTCTCTCTGTTAATTCTTTGGTTAGTTCTTGCTTTGCCAAATCAGTGACAAATTCTTGCCAGGCCAGTGCCATTCCCATGCGCCAAAAATCAGGCCGGCAGCAGCTTCTGTCCTCTGTTCGTTGTCCCTCTGTTGCTTTCGTTTCCTATTCTCTGCTCTATTAATTCTTGTCCCCTCTGTGGATGCTTCTGTTATTTCTACATCTCTTCTCCCCCCTTACATATAGACCTCACATGTCATCTATCCAATTAAGAACCCTAATTATTTCTCTAGTTCATGAGCTTGGTCCACCGTGGACTAGCATCTCTCCATGGACCTAGTCCACAGACTAGTGGCCCACATATCAACCCCTAATCCTATTTTCGGGAATTAATTTAATTCTTAAAAAATTATTTTATCTTATTGGTCCCACATGTCACACTCTCTACCTTATTTCTGGAATTATTTTTATTCTAGAAATCCATAAATATCAATAGGTCCCACTTGTCATACACTCAACCATTTTATAATATTTTTGGAATAGAATATTATGAGAATATTCCGTAGAGCCCAATTGTCAGTTTTCTCTCTCCCTTTTTCTTTTTCATCATTTCATGTGAATTTCAATCTTCTGAGAGCTCGTTCTTCCTCATACGAACTCCGATTGAACCCATTCAAGTTTCTAAATTCATCTAATTCAATATCTACCTTCCAGTACCATTCAATTTCAATTTGGAGTTTATTTGATTTGTCTTTTTGAATTTTGTTTGGTTTGTGCGTTCTTTCTCGTTAGACGTCGAAGTGCCAGAATCGTTCAAAGGAGCCGAAGATCAAGCAAGTAGAAGATTGAAGATTAAATAAGAACATCATTGCTATAGAATGGCAAGTTGTTTCTTTGATCATATTGAACCCAGCTTTCTAAAATTACTTTGATTCAAGTTACTACATTTTATTAAAAATATTTATTTAAACACTTTGGGTTTAGTTATTAATCCTAATTGTTAATATCCACCTTGTTTATTGTATTATCATGATCTTTTGTCACCCTAGATTGGTTATTTATTTAGTTGGTATTATCGTAGCACCAACGTGGGTTGGTTAGATATGAGTAGCTGCTTAGCCATGCAACGAGTCATCATTATCACCTGAGTTGCAATTATAAATTTGACTAAATGATTATAGAACTTTGTGATAAAACTGTGTGTTGTGTGCTATTACTCGTTGATGGTATGTGTTGCACTTAACCAACTGGGTGGTAAAAGATTTAACAAGACTGGCAATGACTTGGCTTTAAGGAATAAGGAGTTTATATATTAATCAAGCGCAATATGTACTGCAAATATGGTAGCATCCTACTCCCAGTTTCTCAATCGAATCTCATGGAGCCGTAGCAAACACCCAACTTCTCAAAACCACCAGATCCTGATTCTCGCGAGAGTTGTCCTGAAAATGAACTAGCAAGGAGAAGCAGCTTTCTCGCAGATTTTCGTAGGGAGCCATCCCACCTAAAACAAAGAGACCCAACAAGTTCGAAGTAATTACCTGCAAATACCACTCCCTTACCCCTGAGCCCTAGTGACCCGTTCGTATCCCTGTGTGTGTGGAGACGGGGTGACCCAACGGCGATTCCCCACTCCAAACCCTCGAGACGAGTGCACTGTCGCCGCCTGCCCTGAGTGCACCGCCGTCGCCCCTAGAGATCGCCACCACTGCCCCTCGAGTGCGCTGCCACTGTTCCCCATCTTCTTCACAGCCACCATTCGTGCCGGCTTCCCCTGCCTCCGCCTCCCCCCTCCATGTTGCCCTCCCCTCTCCGTGCCGAGCTCCCCCTCTCCCCTCCCACCACGAGGCCCCAGTGTACCCCCTTCACAGTGGCCGCCTTGCAGTTCTCGCTTCTCACATCTCCCGCTCTTCTCCCATGGCCAGCGAGAAGGAATCCGCCGTCGCCACCGACCACACCGGTGGCGCCACCATGTCAGCCCCTCTTAACTCTCTCTCCCAATTTTATAGCGTCACATCAAGTTGATATCTTCTTCAGTTGAGTAGCCTCGTTAGAAATTTGTTCTAGTAAGTGCATGGAAGAGCTCGGGTTTTGGAATAGTAATGCTACTAAATCAGTGTGTCTGCATACATAGGCAACATCCTTGGAAGAACCATCGGAGTTGGTGTTGGTGGCGTTGCATTCTCCATGTTCATCATGGAGGTGGTCCAGGTGAGCGAGGAAAAGATAAAAGGCTACTTTTGTTTCTTTGTTTTTCTTAGCTTATTTACCGTGTTACTTGCTGCTTACAAGTACAGTTGTACAATTGCTAGTACTGGTTGTTATGTTCATCGATTGGTCTAGGTGAGAAGATTTTTGGTTATTGCTCAATTTGTGTTAGTTGCTAGCAGTAGCTGTTATTGTCATGAATTTGGCCATGACCTGGTGTCTTAGATTACTGAAGAAGAGGAATTCTTGTTAGTAGCTTTCAGCTGAGCTTCGGATAAGCTTCCGAACAAAATTTAATGGTTGAGTTATTAGGGTTCGATAATCTGTTAAACCTTGGGGTTTGTTTGTGTCGGTGTGAAATATTTAACCATACTGGCAATGACTTGGCTTTAAGGAATAAGGAGTTTATATATTAATCAAGTGCAATATGTACTGCAAATATGGCAGCATCCCAATTCCTAAGCATAGGTTTACCCTGGTTCATACACCAGGACCTTAAACTAGAAAACTTCTTATCTGGGGACAAGAAGGAGAATTCTCCTCTAAAGGCTATTGATTTTGGGCTATTCATGTTCTTCAGGCCTGGTATGCTTTGCAGCCAATTGATGCTCAAGTACATAACTTTGGAATAAATGGAATTTGCTGTACCTGCATAAAATAAGCAAGTAAAGTGTAAATATAATTGCCCATTGTACTATGCTTCATTTCTCCACAAAAATTTAACTTTATTGAATGTTGACGCAGTTTATTGAAAATATGTATAACATTCTTTTCAGCAACTGAATGCTTGTTCATTACTAATGTTGGCTTCTGTGTGTAGGTGAGCGGATTACTGAAATTGTGGGCAGTCCATACTACATGGCCCCAAAGGTTTTAAAGCGAAACTGTGGCCCCGAAGTTGATGTCTGGAGTGTAGGAGTGATTCTTTACATACTTCTTTGTGGTGTGCCATCATTTTGGGCAGGTGCTTTCTTTCCCTTGCCTAGACAACATGTGTGCCATGGGGAAGTTGTAGAGTACCATGGCATACCAGACAGACAAGGATAGCTTAGTTCAATAATACGACGTAATGCAAATATTAGTTGAAAGCAGCAATGTATGACTTGTTCAAATTCCCCTTGATACGAGACTAATCGATAGGGTCAATCCTAACAACAAGGTGTGATGTGTTCTTTGGATTTCTCACGATGGGAAAATAAGTTACGATGAGTTTGCCACCATGATGAAGGTCGGAACGAACTAGAAGAACACATCTAGGCAGTACTCAGGGCAGAGGTTCAGCAACCTGAGCTAGAAGCTTCAAAAGGATGGATCCATCGGTGACAAAACGCAATAGACTGAATAGAAAAAAAGGATGGTCTGAGTGTGGGTAGGTATTGACTATTGAGTGTTATTTCCATTGCTTTGTTGTGCTAGTTTGGTCATCAAATTTTAAGAGTCTGGAAGTGTTTTAGGGGCATTATAAGTTGAAATATCTCTTTGTGGGTAAAGTGTACAAACTCTGCAGAGTAAGAAAACTATCTAGATAGCCGTGTTCACAGTCAAGAGCGGTGCTGAGAACTTTCTTGAGGTAGTTTTCATTTTTACAAAATCATTTGTGGGTGGAATGAAAAGAGTGGGTTGGGAACCCTCAGAATTGAGAAAGCCTGATTGGGGACCAGTGATAAATACAGGATATGACCTGAGCATTGAGTGGACGAAGCCACTCAATGGTATAGGAGATGAAATCTCCATTCGTAATTCACAACAAAACTCAGTTTATGAAAAAACCTGTGTTAGTTAAAATGCTAAGTCTTAGGATTTGCTACTACTTGTTCTATTTCGATAAGTGGCTTTGTGCAAAATAAAAGAACCTTGAACCTCCCTTTGTTTAGCCTTGCATATATAATAATTGCATTGTGTGTTGACTTGTGAGTACGGTTGTGTACTCATGCTTGCTATTTATACTCTTTTAGTCAGTAAGCATAAAAGAAGGCTACAAAGGCAATTATGAGTGTTGATCAAGATTGAAGATCAAGAAGACCAAGAACTTGGTCACGAGCCCACAGTCGATTGCTGGTGGGTATATCGTGAGGGTTCCATGTGTTACACTTTGATTCTACTTCCGTTGTTGTTCTCTGAAAGATATTTGTCCTGTCCGGCCATTCTACAAGTCAAAATCCATAAGGTATGTTTACGCTTTGTTTAACATTACGCAATGGCTTTACATTTTCGTGATATGTGTTTGAACCAATAATGTAACTGTGTGTGCCAGTTACTGATCCAGGGAATGACACAAATATACACAGTGAGTTCCAAGTTACAAATTTGAGGTTCGACAATAGTGCACGGTTGATTGGGTTTACAAACAGTGCACTGACAAGGTGGGGTCCACGAGGCATAAACACGGCTCGTGGTGCACCAGCTTGGTGGATGCCACGAGGGGTGATGACTAGGCATGCCATGGAGGATGGTGAGTTGATGTAACATCCTAAATTTCCTAAGTTTTTGAAAATTTTCAAAATTAAAAAATAATAATTTGATTTTGTTAAGTTGCAAAAGCTTAACCTGAAATTTAAAAATAAAAATCATTTAATTTGAATTAAGCAAACTTCAATTAAATTAAAATTGGATTATTTGAGTTTTCCTGGATTTAAAAGTCAAAATTATTATTTTAAGGCTTTTATTGCATTTTTTGGAATTTAAAAATGGTTTTTCCTTTTGTCCGAAATTAAAATCTATTTCAATTGCAAAATAAAAAGTTAAAGTATAGTTAAAAGTATTTTTATTAAGTTCTAAATAATTCAAGGGACTTCTGTGAATTTTTCTAGAATTTTTATACTTTATTAGCTATTTTCTAAAAAACCTCTTTGCTTTTCTAGCATTTCTTTATTCGGAAATGCATTTTAATTCCTCCTTGGCTTTTGGGCCGAATTCCCTCGACGCACTCCCCTTTTCTCCTGTGTGGCCTAGCACGTCGGCCCATTTCTGTCGTGCAACCCGCTCCACCCGAGTGCCCGCGTCTCCCCTCCTTGTGAACCACGCGATCGACATCGAACGGCTCAAATCGCGTTAACACGATCGGAGGTCCGAATGTCCCCATCATTTTGAACCATTCGATTGCAATCGAATGGCCCGCTCATGTTGCAAGTTCGGAGGTCTGAACACCGTTCATTGTGAACCGTTCGATTGAAATCGAACGGCTCGCCTTCGCAGCCGCTCTGTGCGCCTCCCTCGCTCTCATTGACAGTGGGCCCCACCTATCAGCCGCGCCTTCTCCCTCCTTGCCTCCTTCTTCACCGAGCTGGTACCATGTCCGTGCGAGTGTACGCGGATTTCGCGCCGCGTTTCTCGTCGGCCTCACCCACTCCCGTCGCCTCCACGTCCCCCACCCTTATCGCGCCACGTCACCGTCGTCCTCTCAGCACCCCCACGCCCTGCTAAACCCCATGCCTCCCTGTACCACCCCATACCGTCGGACCCGGAGCGCCGCCGCGAAACCCACCGACCCCGTCCTCCTCTCTCGGGCCTCCCCGTGCCCTATAAATGTGCACACCAGGAGCCCTGTACCCTCCTCTCTCGTCCCCGTCACCCCGCGCTCTCTCTCGCTCTCCTCTGGCCATATTTTGAGCTCTTCGCCGTCGACAACCGCAAGTCGCAGCCAGCATTTGTGCCACCCTTGAGCCTCCTCCGCCGCCAACGACCATGCCTCCGGCATCGCAAGGGCACGGGCCACCCCGTCCGCACCTCCCTTTCGTCGAAGCCCTATCAAAGCGTCACCGTGGCCTACAACCACCGCCGCCACCGTTTCTTCCTCACCGTCGACGGACTTCTGGTGCCGCCGCGTCCTCGAGACCGTGCGCATCAGCTTCCCCGTGAGCCCCTCTAGCCACCAATACCCTCGCCGTCGGTCAACTCCCGGCCAAACGCCGGCGAGCCCTTGGGCTCCGAGCGCCGCCGCTCGGGTGCTCACATGGCTGCCTAGGTGGCGCCACCTTAGCGCCACGTGCACGCCACGTTAGCCCTATGCTGACACGGCTGCCCGTCAGCAGCCACGTGGCTATTCCTTTATTTTTTTAGTTGAAAAATAAATCCAACCGAAAAGAAAATCCAGTTGCTGACGCAATAAATCCTTTTCCTTTACAAAAATAATTCCAAAAAACAGGAAAATCCCTTTTTCTTGATTTTCAAACTTCCGAATGTCGTATCTTCTTCGTTCGAACTCCGATTCGAGTGAATCTAATTTCTAAATTCATATAAATTCCTCCTCTTGCTATTAGTGCTAATTTGGTATTTATTTGGAATTTATTTGGAGTTGTTTTATTGATTTGGCTCTTTTCGTATGTATAGATTCCTGTTTCGGACGACTTCTTGGACTCGACGACCGAAGCTCCTCAACACTTCAACGAAGGAAAGTTGTAGACCTTCGACCATATCATACCCACTTTATAAAACTATATTGTTTGATATAAACATGCATTGCTAGTTTTATATTAAATGGTTTCGGGAGTAGATAATTGCCTAATTGATGTATGCCCCCTTGAAAAATTGCTATTGACATGTACCTTTGATTGACATAAATCCTTGGACACCATAGGATGGGTTATTTTAGTTGGACATTGATAAACAACCAACATGGGTATCGTATTATGCTTAACCATGCTATAGTTGTACGTTGGGATTCATGATCGCATGCTCAAAGAATGATTGAATATGACTTAATGAATTATGGAATTGTGGCGCGACCACAGCTATTAAATTTTTTTGTGCCATGGCAAGTGTTTTCCATTTTGCCAGGTTGAACCGAAAACAATTTCATACTCGGGCGAGTAATCGTGCAGTAAAGGGGATGATTTTGGAATGTGGTTGCCTCGCCTGAGTAGCAATTAAGGACTTAACTTTGTGCGCCATTGATCTGGGCCATACCGTGCAACCACAAGTTCATTTATGGGGTGGACTGTACCGACTAATTAGCAATGCTTTGATTTGGTTCTGTTTGGGTTGACAAGCGGTGCAAGAGGGGGCCAGATCGAGGCCAATCCTTAGCGAGCAGAACCGAGTCAAGACAGAGCTTTGTAAAAGCCTTGTGACACTTAGTCACACGCCTTTAGAAGCGTGCAATGTCTGACAGTATAAGATGATTATCTCTTGTGGGTTAACTGTACAACCTCTGTAGATTGTAAAACTATTCGAATAGCCGTGTCCCCGGTTATGGACGACGCATGGTGATTTCACACGAGGGGTAGATTTTCATCAAAAATGCTAGGAATGATGGTTTGGGTGGAATGGTTGGGAAGTTCACTAGTTGTTTCAAAGAACTGAATTACTTATGTATTAATCTTTCAAATTACGCTTTTCAATCTACTTACTGTATTTACTGTCAATACTGCTTTCTGCAAAATAATCATAAAAGCTATCCTTGTCAAGCCTTGCATAAATAATAATTGCATACATTTCCCTACGGCTTGCTGAGTACATTCAAAGTACTCACGGCTTTATGCCCTCTGGTTAATCAGTCACTAAAGAAGACCTAGGAAGCTCGGAGTTCTATGAAGAGGAGTACTTCGAGAATTATGCGAACTATGTCACGTCCTCTACTTGATTGCCTGTGGGCATGTCAGCTGGCCACCACGAGATATTTTGGGTTCCGCTGCAAGTTATGTTTTGTTGTTAAGCCCTGCGTGGCAACTCTGTAAGACTTGACCGTAAGGTCCTTTTGCTACTAAGTAATATTAATTTGTCTGCTTTATCGTTATTTGATTGTATGGTTATGATTACGTCTATGTTGTAACTGTGCGAGCTAGCTACTGATCTGGGACTAGTTCAGAATGCACAAAGGGTCCCGGGGTTGCATACTCAGGGTCTCGACAGTTGAGGTGGCGATGACGTGGTCTCGGTGACGTGGCACGGGTGAGGTGGCACTGGCGGCGTCATGGCGCACGGGGCTCACTGACGTGGCACGGGTGAGGTTGCACACGGTAGTAAATTGGACTCCCTCTCCTCGTAACTTCTTTAGTTGCCGTTATCTGTACAAAATGTCTTGGTGGATGCCCAAGAGCTGTTTTCAAACAAGTCTTTGAAGACCATGCAACCAGAAATAACGTATCGACATTTCCCCAAGTGTTCAAGACAAGTTCGTCGCAAGAATTAAAGACTAAGAAGAAGTTGTACGTCGCCCCTATCTTTCTCCAAGATTCGCCTGCAAGGATCGCCAGCAGTCAACGTTTGATGAAGACTGTAACTAGTTCAAGTTTTGTTCAGACCAGCCATATAGGATAAATTAGTGTTGGTTTCTCTCGTGTGTTGAGCCAAGTCGCCAAGTTAAGTTAGAGTTTAATCGACTAGACGATTAGATTTTCGTTTGCTTTCTTTTGTGTGTAGTTGGCTGTGAGTTTTATGCTTCTTAATAGCTTTTTGGCTATTTATGTGTTCCTTGGGTTAAACCTGCTCCCCTTGGTAGATTGTATTTCCTCACCTTATACTTTTCCCTCTCATCTATTAGCCCTTGTTAACCAGCAGATGACGAGCCCTAGTGAAACCAACCTTGTCAGTAATCTTGAGACAGTTTGTGTCAGCTCAGATCTTGTCAATCCTAGTAGACAGTTGTTAGTACCAGGAGTAGCAGATCCCAACATGAGACAATTCTTGGTAGCTCAGACTCAATTCAGGAACACGATGATGCAGAACATGAACGACATGATGACACAACAGAATTAGATCACCGCTACTTTAATCCATTTGATGAATCAGAATAATAAAGCAAGCCGTCGTACCATCGCCAGTGTTAGTATGAGAGAATACGATAACCAGTAGCTATCTCCAGTGCCAGAAATGAAACATCAGAACCCGAGCCAGTTCCCTGCCACCCAGAATCAGCTCACACAAGCGACGATGCAACCATTAGACAATAGTAATGTTTGCAATGATAAACAACTCGTTGTCATCCCAACGACGCACCCTTAGTTCAAGCTTGCAAAGTTCTTAAGGACCAAGCCGTCTGTTTTTGAAGGATCAGTCATACTCAAGGATGCAGGATCCTGGATTCGCATCATAGAAAAGAAGTTAATTTTTGCGCAATGCAACGATAATGAGAAAGTCCTCTATGCTGCTCATCAATTGAAAGGAGATGCATTAGATTGATGGAAAAACTTTCACGCAACCCATCATCAGGACGGATAGACCATCACTTGGGCAGAGTTCGTCGCAGCTTTTCGTCAATAGTATACGATATCAAGCAAGAGTGATCAAGAGAAATATGCTATTTCGATATCTTACACCAAATCTAGTCATTGTCTTTTAAAGTGCTGTCAACTAGATAAGTCAAAAGACTGTACATGTACCCGTTGTGGGGAAATAGGCCATAGCGCCGATGAGCACAATATCAATTGCTCCAGTTGCGAAGGAAACCATTCTATTGGAGAATGTCCCATGAGCAAGATCACACGTTTCTTTTATGAAGGCGATGATCATTGTCCTAGCCAATGCCCCATGTATTCAGTGTTGACTTCTGCAATGCAACGTCAGCGAGAAAATTTCCAAGCCGTTGTCAGGGATTTAGTGAAAGAAGGCAAACCGTTGTTAGTGCATGATTTCTCAGCTAAAGAATCACCAAAGCAGAATGTTGACCTTGGCAACTAGCCTGGGAAGGAAAGCAAGTTAACATCATTAGTAGAGTGTTTCGAGTGCGATAAGCTAGACCACTATGCCAATAAATGCCTTTCAAAGCATCAAGCTACAACCTTCAAGAAGGTTAGTGATTCCAGTGCAGTCTCATCAGACAAGTCACAATGTCCGCCACATATATGTTACAATTATCGCAAAGAAGGGCATTACATTAGTCGGTGTCCTCAGCAGAACCAGTCACTCTCTCTAGATGAAAGAATGCCAAAAGTCATTTCAGTCAAGATTGTAGCACCCAGAATAGATGGTAACGCAACAGGATCTGTGCGTCCAGCGAAGTAGTCAAAGAAGAGACGTTTGAATAATGATGTTACTAAGAAAGCCTAGATTGTGATGCCAGATTATGTAGTGTTATGCCTTCATTCGTAGCAATAAAGTAGAGAATAGTTGTAATCCTTTCCTTTGTTGGAGAGCAAAAATATGGACATCTTTGTATGCAAATTATGAACAAAAATAATTGTTGGATATTAAATCATTGGATACCTCTCTAAGCATATGCATTGGCAAGTCGAGTAATTAGGCGTTGAGTCATGTTGATTGAAGGTCGTAGAGTCGTAAACATGGAATGTGATTGTAACATCCTGATTTTCAGAATCGGGATGTTAATATTTAATTTGGCGATCTAATAAATATTTGACTGTGATTTAAAATTTTCCACATTGAAGTAAAGGATTGCTTTTAAAATCAATTCAAATTAATTAAAGTGTTGCATTTAAAGTCAAATCGGATTGTTTGAAAGACTGCATATATATATAATAATAATAATAATAAATCATGTTGATTTATTGGTTCACATGCATTTAAAAAAATCATGTCATTCTACATGACTTAGTATCGTCGCTCTTTTCCGGATCGACCGGCCGCCGGCGAGACACCTGCGTTTCCAATTCTTTTCCCAACTTCTTTCCTCGTAATCACAATCAAAAGTAAAATCGTGCAACGCATGTTATACCGCTGCGATGGTTGTCTCGAGGGTTAGCCTGCTTTCGCAATCGTTTTCACATGCAAGGTCATATGAGCAAGTTGGAAAAATGTAGGAGAAATACACTGCTATTTATTCCACTGCTAATTTCTCTCACTACCACCACCAAGCCACATTACCATTTTTCTTATCCCAGCCGAGAGAGCACCCCACGGTAAATTCCTTGCCCCAGCCGAACTCATTTTCTCCCTCTGCCATTTGTCTTTCTTTTGCAGCACCTCCCACGGCCCAAGGCATTTCCCAACTAACCACTCCCTGCCTTTTTCTGCCACTTTTTGTGACCCAGCCGAACACCCCCTCCTCAACCTTTTCTTTAGCCCACAGCCGAACACCCCTCTGCCCACTTCATCTTCTCTCACTGCCACCTTCTTCCCCAACACAACACCTCCATTTCTTCTCACACATGAGCTCAAAACAGCACACTTCTCTCCTTCCAATCCCAATCAAAAACCGGAAATCACGCAATGCATGTCACCCCATTGCATTCCCCATCACCTAAGCCTTCCACTCATCCAATTAGATTCCACATGCATGAGCCTTTGAGCACGTTTTGGGGAAGAGGAAGGAGAAGGCAGAGGTGGCCGAGCCTGGGCACAGCCGAGGTGGCGCACTGGGGAGTAGCAGCGGCAAGTAGTTGCTAGCAGCATGGCGTGGAGCTGCAGCTAGGAGCAAGGCGGCGTCCGAAGCAAGGGGAGCTCGTTGCAGCAAATGGAGAAGAGGCGCTGGTGGCCATGTTGGTCTGCAAAGCCGAGCTAGGCTTGTGTAGGGCATTGTCGGCAGTGCAGCTTGGCTGGGAGACAGGAAGAAGGAAAGGGGAGCAGCAGGGAAGAGCACAAGCATGCGCATGGCTTGTCGCCACCGCAGCAGTGTGAGAGAGGCGGCTTGGTGTCAGAGCAGCTCGGGTGGCGCGGCAACCCGACGGCAGCCATGAAGCAGCTGCAGTGGCACTACGGCCGAGCCGGGCCCTAGCTCCATGAGGCACCTAGGCGAGTGTCCAGCGGCTCGGCGAGGCCAGCGATGTCGGAGCCGTGCATGTAGCGGCAACCCCGGCGCTGCGCATGCATGTCAAGCCCAACACACCGCGCAGCATGCAGCCTGGCGACGCCGGCGGCGCACTGCCGCGGCCGAAAGAGCCGAGGCGCTGTCGATGGTTCGCCAAGGCCCGGTGAGCGGTGACATGGAAGGCGGTGGCGGCGACTTGAGGAGGCAGCGACTTGATGCCGTGGAGGAGCTGGCCGAGAACCCGACGCATGCATGCAACGACCATGCATGCAGCGGCGATAGAGGCAAGGCGAGGCGGTATGGCGTGTCGCGCTTGTGCGCGGTGTCGACAAGGCGGCTCCTGGGCATGGTGAGCGCGACGGCGATGCGAGCGGGACACGGATGCGAGCAGCGGAGGCTCGCTACGATGCGGTGGTACGAGATGACGAACATGGACGAGGAGCCGGATGCGAAGCGGCGACGACTACGGTGGACGCGACGAGCCGAAGATGATGTCCGGCCATATTAGGCACGCTTAGTGCCGTGGTAAAATACTTCGCGTTAAATTGTGCTATCGCATTACGATATTAGTTGTGCATGTTGCATATTAGTCATGAGCATGGCATATATTTATGCTTGTTTATTTGTAAAAATATTTTGGTAGCTTAAGACCGGTTTAACCATCCGGTTAGACTTATTTGTGCGTAGGTGTGATTATGTGATGAAATGTCGTGGATGCGAATAACTAGACCGTTGTAGCGGATTATGTATTTTGTTGATGGATGGATGTTATGTCAAATGTATGATTGGATTATTTGATCGGACGATATTATTTTGAAGTTGCATGGAAGTTAGTGGTGATCTTTGGTTAATAGATTACTTAGAGATTTTTCCTCACATCGAATTAGTAATTTTTGGAGTTAGGACGCATAAGGATTTTATGATTTATTACTTGATGGATAGCTCTTGTGATAACATTTATTGTGATATGGAGGTGAATTGGATGGTTTATTAATCACGAGAAATTTGGTCGGATGTCTTAAGTAATAGTTATGTGAGTCATAGATGCTAGAATTTGGGAGATGGTAGAATAGATTATTTGATTTCAGATAAATATTTGGATTGCCATGTAATTAGTAGGTAAGTCCCATGTGCCGAGTTGATGCAATTGTACTCTCTATTGGGTTAGTAGCTAAATGATTATTAGTCGATCGTAGAGATGCATATGTGATTGGATTGGTAGTTGTACACGACTAGTCCGGTAAAATGGATGTAAGTCGAGTTATTAGTGAACTATTAAATGTTGGATGTGCAATTAAATTGTAAAGATCATTAGGTATCAGTTTGTCAATTAAACCTTGATCGGTGGAAAATTGAGTGTATGCCATTGTGATTTGCCGAGGCGAGACTAGTAGAGCTAGATAGTTAGTATTAGCTTAAATAGTATATCGGAGAGCGATCGATGGATTCAATCATAGTCATATGCCCACGAGTTGGTGGATTTCATGTAATTATCGGATAGGTTGTATATTTGGAAGATCGTGAGTTCGGGCATCACTCGATGGATAGACTACCTTGATAATGTCTTAATAGAGGTTAGTACGGGATTTAGAACAAGATATGAGAATATGATTGGAGAGTGTTATGCATGTGATTGGATTCGACACCGGAGAATCGGTTAAGTATATGCTTATGAGAAGATTAGATTGTCGGTAGATGTTTTTCTTTAGAAAATAAATGAAAATAAAATAAAATACGTAGGCCCCACTTGTCATGGCAGGGGCTAGGTCAGCCCATGTATAAAAAGGATTTAATTCTATTTAAAATGCAGAAAAGAATTATTTTTACACTAGAAATTGAATTAACCTTGAAAATTCATAGAAAATTCATATGAACTCCAAATGGGATGAATCCAATTGGGTTATCCATAAAATATTATTCTATATTTAACCATGTAGTTTTTTATCTCCACTAGAAGTCTGCAAATTTCACGACATAATTAAATTCGGATGAACAAAAAAGAACCACATTTTTCAGCATTTTTTAGAAATCTGATTTTCAAACTACTATGACTCTCTCATATAAACTCCAAATGGATTAATTTTTGTACCTAAATTCATCTAAAATAATAATCTAGCTACTGTATAAATTTCATGCATTTTTGAGCAATTTGAGTTTTTGGCTATTTCTCGGTGTTTATTCGATGTCGTTATTTCCTTAGAGTCCGAACTACCGCAAGCAAGCGATTACACAACCGAGAGTGAAAAATTGGAATACCAGCCAGGCAAGCATCATTTGAACTTTCTTTTGCATCATATTTGATCCCAGTTTTTGTTAAGTTAGTGCAATGATAATTGCTTGCATGTTATTTTGATAATGTCGCTATTTTTGTGATGAATAGTTAGACACATCCTATTATCTTGTCATTGTGGCTATCCATGAATTATTCCAGTACTAAAATGCTTATGATATGTTGTGTGAAATTATATTGTTCGAGTTTGCTTAGCCATGCAAGTCTAGAAACATTAGTCTGATTGTCGGGAATAACCCGACAATTATGGGATACACACAACTGTCATTATACCTTTGTTTCAGATCTTTGTATCTGTTTTATGATTTAAATTTTGTCATTTTAAATGAGCTTTTGGTCTGGACAAGTGTTGGTTAGTGATGGTGCTTTGTGCACAAGCTTTGGGTAAGTGGTGGACTTGTCTGGACAATTAAGGACCGAACTTTGGGTACCTGCGGTTCAAGCAACACTCGTGCTATCACACGTGGTATATGGGTGCTGTATGGTTAAGTAGGGGGAAGGTTTTGTTGTGTTGAGTCCCACGGTGGTGAAATTGTAAGGGCATGGGACCGAGAAATCCTGTGTTCCTTTTGGGCCGATAGGATGGAGACGTTAACGTCTTGTGTTTCCTAGGAGCTCTGGGTTGAGGGACTTAACCCAATGGAATTTTCTTGCTAAAAACGACCATATCTTGATTTACCCGGCCGGCATACCATAGGAAGTATGCTATATTCGGAGGCATCTGGAGGCTTACGGGCTAATCAAGTCGTGTGGGTAAAGTAGTACACCCCTGCAGGTATAAATCTATTCGAATAGCCGTGTCCACGGTTATGGACGACCGCTTGAAATTTGTGGCTGCTTATTGTTAGACTTGGAATTAAAATTGTGGTTATAACTTGGTATTGTCATGAATGGGATGTTCATGCTTGTTGTAGCATCAAAGTGGACCGCCACTTTGTTTTTGGTATGATTCATTTATTATTGAATTTATCACTTGTTCACATGCTTTACTTCGACTTCAAATCTGATTTTGAAATGGCATTTTAAAAACTAGTATGTGTAGGTTGTTCAGTATTGCGTCGTTTCCGCAAAAATTAAGCCAATATGAGCCTTCCCTTGAATGACCTTATGCATAACTATTTTTATTTGTGTAAGACTTGCGAGTGCTCTTTTGTACTCAGCCAGATGTTTGCTGGCTTTTACAAGTGAGGAAGATAATGAGACCGACGAGGTTGTCGGTGTCGATTTAGGCGACACCGATGAGTAGTGTGCTATCTTTAACTCCCAGTCGGTTGCCGATGGGTTGTGTGGCATACCACTGCAGGCATTTTGGTTTATTTAATTGCTTCCGCTACGAACTTGTTTAATTTGGCCGGTCGGCCACTTATGTTGTTGTAAACTTGGAACTCTGATGTTTCACTTTTGTACTATTTATGTATGAATATTGTATGGATGTGAGCAACGTTGTATGAGAGTATGATTATATTGGTCGCTGATCTTGGGAGCCAATATAAGTCGTACTCGCTGTTCGTGGCTTCCTATTTAACTCACTAAGTGTAGTGCTCAACTTGCTGGAGAACCGACAATCATGTAGTGCTCGCAGAGGAGCGGCGCGCTAGCACTAGTTAAGCCTCTCATTTGGATCGAGTTAAGTTGGAATCCATTTACTGGAGATCTAGAGTTATGTCTTTAAGACCTTGATTAGTCTTGGTTTTACGGAGATAACTCCGGGGTCCCCACAGTGATGTTGAATTCCCACTCAGCCTTTTGCATAGTAGTGAGGCAACAATAAATGGTTGAAGACCATATCATGGGATAATGTGGGTATCCGTAAGAGATGCATGTGATTGTTATTGCAAGTGATCTATACACCAAGCAAACGTATTAGAAGTCAAGTTGTCTTTGACTTGATACCTAGGATTGGCCAATTTCAAAAGGAATTACGTCAAAGATGAACTATGACAAAAGCTATTAAATAAGTTTGCAGAAATATTAGAGCAGATCAAAGGATTTTCTAAGATAAAGGCAACGTCAAATCAAGTTTGTCAAATTGGCAAGCACCAATGTGAGCTGTTATAATAAATTGGTAGCATAAGGGTGTGTGAGAATTTTAGTGTATGCATGAGCTAGTCTTTAGAACCTCAGAATCAGCTCGTTTCTGTTTTGAGTAAGAATTTCAGTTTTTCCCAGAATCATCTGTGAACAAGACAGTGTCTGCAAAAGATCGGTGAGACAGTCATTTAAAGATAGCCAAGACCCCTCCTCGTTGTAAAGGTACAAGTTCGCCCAAATCGCAAAAAGTGAACTAGGTCAGTGGGAATTTCAGAAGAGATTAATCACAACTTCAATGTTCGTATTGCTCGATACCTGAAAGAACCTTGACAACTTTTATCACAGAACATCCAAGAATTTAGTGTGTTAAGGAGTTCGCCTGCACTTCCTAATAACTGAAGCTTCAAGCAATGAATTACCCTAGTCATAACTCAAAGTTGCTATCATGGAGCAGTAAGGATGGTGTTACTGAATCAAGAACCATGAGGTTGAAATCCGTTCCCTCAAGCAAGGTAGTTAGAATCGCGATCCTACTCTTAGAGTCTTACGATTCTACGAACCCACGATAGTCTGTCGATCCAAATTGCACCGTGAATTGGAATCAGGTAGAATCGTGGTAGAGTCATGATCCAAAGAGTAGAATCGCGTAGAATCATGTAGAATCGCAGAGTAGAGTCGTGGTAGAGTCGTTTGGGCAAAACAATTGCAATTTTTTGTAATTTTTTATTTTTTTAGAGGCTAGGGTTTGCTGATATTTTGTTTTAGAGCAAAATTTGTTGATATTAATTTCTAAGAATGAAACTATAAATATCAGCATAGTAATGCTAGTACAAGTATCTATATTATGACATGAGCAATCTTGAGCTTGATAATGATAAGCTATTTGTATTTCTGGAGTATGTCTAGCTGCTTTTAAGGAACATATATGCAAGTGTTGCAATTAGGCATTGATTTACAAAAGTTGTGAATATTTCTCATATAATTGTAGTAAACTAGTCACGGTCATTGGTTGTTATCCTGTAGTTCAGAACTATATCACCCATCATGTCAGTACCATTATGCTTTTATGTTGTGCAATAAAAATGCTTTGTCCCTTTTTTGGTTATAAGTAAGTGGTAAACCATATAAGAATCGTACAAACTTATAGTATAGATGTTAAATATGTGTATTTTTATAATTCTATAGAATCACCGATTCTACGATTCAATACTACGATTCGATCCTACCGGAGGCAAATCGATCCAACTTAGGATCTTGACTCTAACTACCTTGCCCTCAGGACAGACCAATATAGTGGTAGAAGTTTTGAATCAGAAGAGCTACCATAAGGATCTATTGATCAGTCAGCTAAAGTTACTTGTGAAATCCAGAAGTGGGTCTTGAGTCAGTGCAGAAGGATATTTGTTGAACCCCAAAGTTCAAACCGATGTTGGAAATTCAGGCTTGACCAAACAGTATTGTCCAGGAAATCAGTTCCCCTTAAAGCAAGGTTGTAATACCCCGAAGGTGGGAAAAGTGATTTTCTGGATCGGGAAAGAATTAATTTGATTTACGGGAAGGGCTAAGTAGAAAATGTGCAAATTAACAGTCGTAGAGGGGGAAATCGTTGTCTCACCACAACTTGGGCTTGAGCCCTTGGTCCATGAGGGTGGCCGGCCAAGTGAAGGAGGGGGGGCACCACCTCCCCAAACCCTAGCCGAAACCCCCCCACTCCCCCTTTCGGCCGCCCCCCACTCCCCATCTCCACCCTTGCGCCCAAACCTCTTCCCCTTCCCCCTGGTTGCTCCTCCCTTGCGGCCCTTGCCCTTCTTCCCCCCCTAGCCCTTGCTTCCGGTCAAGAAGTGGAGGGGAAACCTCCATTGGTGCGGCCGGCAAAGAGAAGAAGAGAAGGGAAGAGGAGGAGGGAAGAAGAGGAGGAAGGAGTTTGTCTTTGTGGGGCGGGTTCTTCTTCTCACCGCGGCTCTACAAGGGTAACGTCGCTTGGTCTTCACTGGTTTGGAACCGTAGTTGCATTCGCGTTCGTTTTGGTAGATCGATTTTCGTCACCTGCTAGGCGGCGTTCTGTCCATAAGGTTGGGGGTCGTTTTTCGTGAGGTTAGAAGCAGAATCTGGGATTCTAATCTCCTAGGAAAAGTTGGTTTATGGTCTTAGCTTTCAGTGGCCGCCAAGATCACCCAAATCCGATTAACGGTTTGGGAGTTATGATTTTTTTGTAACACTGTCCTGTTAGTCTGTCAGTGGTTGGATAGTCTGAAGAAAACGGGCCAAAACTGCTAGTTAAAGGGAGAATCAGAGGATCTCGCTATAACTAAATATGTAGGTAATCTCCATACCTTTTCAGAGAGATAAAGAACGCAAGATTTGTACTTTAGTAGCGAAAGTTATGGTAGTATTAGTGATCTGTCCAGAAACATTGACGTGATTATTGCTGTTCTGATAATTAGCTTGAAAGGGTTATTAGACGACCGAATCTGGAGGGCTCACCAACTAGGTTTAGGTGGGGATTTTTTGAAGCTTTAATTGAAGTCCAAGAACACCTAATTTGGACCTCTGTACAGAAAGATATGAATTTTAGAACATGACTGTTCACAGAGGGCAATTCAGCACTTAGGTTGTGGGGTTGGGATCGCGTCGCAATCTGCTACTTGTTGAGTTCGCTTATTTAATTCATGTTTTTCGTTGGTATGGTCTTAGTTTATATTCTTAATGTATTAGGTGGGGGATTGGTACCGGGGGCAGCACCGTCTTCACGTCCTCCATTCTCACACGGTTAAGGCAAGTGCATTGTTTGATTCACGGTTGTGATTGCTTGATCATGCTTGTGTGCTTTTGATATGTGATTGCATAGTGAGATTGTTGACTTGATGAATGCTTAAGATTGATGGATGCTCCAACTATGTCTATGCTCTATTGATGTATGTTGTTATCGGCTTTTAGCAATTTGGTAATGAATAAATGATGAGCATGTGCATATAAACTAAGACCATAGCAATTTGGTAATGAATAAATGATGAGCATGTGCATATTGAGATCATGTTGAGGCTTGGTCACGTGGTGACCAAGTATGTTTTCCTTTGAGATTCCCGTCATGAAGGTGACGGGCCCGAGATCCCCTCACTCGTGGAGTGTGGGCTTGAGGTCCCCAATACTTGCGGAGTATTGGGCAATTGGTCCCTGTACGTGCGCGCACAGGCATGGGTATGCGGCGACGGTTGCATACTTTGCATTACCGGTGTAATGTACAAAGAAAGATAAAGAGAAAGAAACCTTGAGCATTGCATTTGCATGTGAGATGTGTTATTGTTGATCTTCTATATATGGGTGCTGTTGTTATAACTTTTATTCTGTACTTGCTGAGTCTGTGGACTCACTCTTGCTTTTATTGATGTTTTAGGTACCCGAGCCAAGAACGACATGCATGTGGGAAAGTAGTCTGCTAGTCACACACATGCCACATGAACTAAATAAAGTTGGATGATCTTCAGATCGTAATTGTTTTTAGTAACTGGGCGAGATGCTCATAGATTTATTATGTTTTGTCTCATGCAATGGATTAAATGTAATAACGATGAGTAGTGGAACTTCATGTCTCTCTAGTTATGTTTGATACTTAGCATGTCTTTGTTTATCTTTCGATGTCTCTGGATAGAAATTTTAGTTAATATTTGAATTATCTGTGTGATGGAACCTTCGTGTAATTAACTTTACAAGGGAGGTTCTGCCGAAATTTATTAAGACCTGTCTAGATTAGAATTATTAGAGTTTGTTTAGTAGCATTCCAGGCTCATGTCGGGCTGGGGTGTTACAAAGGTAAAGCTTGAAAATCCTCTAAAGGCGAACAGAATGATCCATGAATCAATAAGTAATATTTGTGTACCTAATCAGAAGAAGCTTAAGTAGTTGATGCTCAACCAACATTTGAGTGTAAGCATTCCATTTTCACTAAAAGTACCAAGGTGTACAAGGATCTCGAAGTTGAATTGTGATGATCCAAAATAAAGCAAAAAGGTCGCAGAATGTGTTACCATGTGTTTTGTATATCATAAGGTCGACTAGTATGTTAGAGGCCAGTCAAAGTACTCCTACCCCTGAGAACTCAGATATGGGATTTTCCAGGACCCAATCGGGATGTAATTTATTGAAAAGTGATTGCTGATCATTTGACAGAAATTTATCGCTTCATGCCTGTCAAGATCATCTAGTCTTGAGACCGTCTGGCAGAGTAGTATACGATAGAGGTTGTATACGATAGAGATGATATTCGCCAGAATTAGTAGAGGGTCAGATCGACAGAGATGGTCAGTTTGCACAATGCCAGAAGTAGTCAGCGTCAGACCGAGGATCCCAGTTTACCTCATGTTAGTGATAGAGTGTGTATGAAGCCTTGGATGCTCGTTTCAGTTCAGTACTGTGTATCGCCTCAAAATGAAAAAAAAAGGAATCAATGAGTTGTGTCTTAACTCATAGTACCAAATCGAGCACTTAAGCGTTGTGTGTAGAGTTTCCCTACAACACCAGATGTCTGCCAGTTCGCAGTTGTCACCATTGGAAGTTCTCTATGATCCAACCATATGAGTCATCACTCATCTAGGAGCAGATCAGATCACAAAGTATGTGGATTTTGCAGTAATCATGAAGCAAAAGGCCAAGTGTCTTTAATCCTAAAGGGATTGTAAGTAGCTTAGTTCAAGCAGAAAAGCTATGCAGATTATACAGATTATCACCCTCGTAGTTATGTCTATCGTCAGGTTACCTATTGAAGTTCCGTGTTAAGAAGTTTGCTACAAAGATGTGTCAGTCAGTTTGGTTCCCGAAGCTCAGAAGAATAGGCAACTGGTCAGCCCAAGTTACCAGTCAGTAGTAGGATTTCCTCAACTCCAGAAGTGTCTTTGAGCACCGATCAAGTAGCCCCGTTAGAAGCAATCGAGTTTCAAGATGTTTTTCCCGCCAAGAACCAATTTGTCAAGTTTTGGTTGAAGCAGGAAGTTTAGCAAGAAGCAAGGCATTTGTTCCATAAGTGTTAGAAGAGCAGTCCTGTCAAAGTTAGAGTAGTTTGAAAGCAAGAAGGGAACCCGAAGGCTGAGTTCCCTATCCTATTCTATAGCCAACCTGAATCTCGGGGATGAGATTCCTTTAAGGGGGAGGTTTGTAACGTCCCAAAATTTAGCTTTTCAAAAATCTTTTGAGTAGTTTAGGTCCCTAGAAAATTTTACCAATTTTATTTGATTAATAAAGCTTAATTGGGAATTTTCTAAACACAAAATATTTAATTTGAATAATATAAACATCAATTAAATAAAAACCTATTTTATTTGGCTTCCTTGTGTTCCAAGGAATTTTTGGGTATTTTTTGAGATTTTTTCAGATTTGTTTGCTATTTATTTGATCTCTTTGATTTTTGGCCTTTTATTTAATTCTGAAAATCCTTCCTTTTCGGCTGCTAGAGTACCATACGTGGTTACTATTCATCATAGTTTCCAACCATTGCTTGCACGCTTCTCAACCGAAAGCTTCCAAAAATCATATCTTCCTCCTTGGTGCATATAAAAGCAAATCGTTCACGTCCAAACGTCTATCTTGATCTCCTCTCCCAATCCCCCAAATTGGTTTCCTCTGAATCGATCTATTTTCGTCGCAATCGGCAAAATGTCGAGCTCAAACCGAAGGTCTTCTCCGGCGAGTTGCACCTCCATCCGACATCCTCCGGTTGAACCGTCTGCGGCATTTAGTTCGCATCGTCGCGTTCTACGTCATGCTTCCTTCCCCTTCGCCCGAAGATCGCTGGAGCACCATTGGCCATGTCAAGCCATAAAGCCGAAACATGTTCATCGCATTCCTCGCTACCTCGGTGAGTTTTTTCAAAATTCGATCGCGTCATCCTATGCCCCTTGTCAATACCTATTTTTCCATCTTTTAGATTCAAGTTTCATCCACGTGCGCTGAGAATCGAGCATTCTCTCTCCTCTTGCTCGTCTCCCTTCTCCGGTCATTTACTCCGCAACCGTTGATCCCCTTGTTAAAGATATGAGCATTTTTTGAATTACTTTAATCCAGAAATATACTAGATAAATCATGGAAATTACTCTAGCCATTTTCCCAAAGCAGGTAAACAAGAACACTATAGGCATATGAATTTCTATAAGGACAGAAACTAGCATACCTATCTCAGTGTTCAAGGCAAGAACAACACACACACTACACGGCACAGCACAGCTCGGTGAGGCGAGGCGAGTGAGCGCGCGCGTGTATTGGCTCTCTCTAATTCCACAAGGGAGGCTACCACATTCCACCTTTTAAAATAGTGTAACTCCCCTTCAACTCTCTATGTGAGACTAAATAATTTTAGCACGTGCACATGGGTCTTTGGGATTTTTCAGGAATTAATTAAAATTAAAATTGGGCCTAGCCCGTGTTAATTCCAACACCCCTGCCATCAACTCCACCACCGTTGAGTTCGCGTCGCCGCATTCTACGCCATGCTCACCTCTCTTTTTGCAGAATGTCGCCCGAAGTGGTGCGCGCCCGTGAGGCCGCCGTCGTCGCCATTCTTCGTGTCGCTGCTACCGCAAGGAGCCGAATCTTGATGTCTGGACTATGTCATCATCTCTGCCTCATCGTTGCTTTTCTATTTTTGCCCCTTCGTCGCCGCTTGTTCGCCTCCATTCGCTGTCACCTTCTTGCGCCATGAATCAGCCTAACCTCTATGCACTATCCATGCCTGTGTTCAGCCCGTGTGTTCTTGGTTAGTCTTTCCTCTCTCTGTTAATTCTTTGCTTAGTTCTTCCTTTGCCAAATCAATGACAAATTCTTGCCAGGCCAGTGCCATTCCCATGTGCCAAAAATTAGGCCGGCAGCAGCTTCTGTCCGTTGTCCCTCTCTTGCTTTCGTTTCCTATTCTCTGCTATGTTAATTCTTGTCCCTTCCGTGGATGCTTCTATTATTTCTACATCTCTTCTCTCCCTTACATCTAGACCTCATATGTCATCTACCCAATTAAGAATCCTAATTATTTCTCTCACACTACTACAGAGAGGGTCATCACAGACGGGTTTTGAACCGTCTGAATAAGTTGGTCTCTGATAACAGGCGGTTATCACAGACGGTTCGAAAACCGTCTGTGATACGAATATCACAGACGGTTTTTGTATTAAACCCGTTTGTGAAGGCCAATATCACAGATGATTCTATACACGAACCGTCTGTGAAGGCATAGTATCACAAACGGTTCATAGCACAAACCGTCTTGTGATACTCCGCGTATCACAGACGGATTGTGCTATGAACCGTCTGTGATACTCTGCATATAACAGACGGATTGTCCATAGAACCGTCTGTGATACTGGTCTTCACAGACGGGTTTAATACAAAAACCGTCTGTGATAGTTCATTACACTAACTACATTTTTGCTAATTTTTGGCTAGCCTCAGGAATTGCTAGCCATACCCTCTGAAAACAAGTATGCAGAAAAATAGATACATCACAGATAATCAATTGTCAACAAACTCAATCTGATCATTACTAAAAAAATTTACAAAAGATCGCATTGTTCAAGTATTATTACAAAATAAATTGGATTACAATTGAGTCAATTGTTTGCAAGTGGTTGAGAAGTATCAGCGGGGTGATGCGCTGGGTCGGCGACGGAATGAAATTCTCCGGTGTCCTTAATTATCTCTGATACGATAAAGCCGCAGAGCTTCCCTCGAATGTCCTTGATCTCATTCGCAAAGAGTCCATCTAAATCTATAATCAAGGCCTGTCGCTAGCAAGAGTAAAATGGTAAGCATATATATATATTTAAATTTATAATTAGGAAATAATTATTTCGAGATTCACAAACCTCGGGATCCTTCTTCCTAGCTCTAATGATTTGCTCCATATGATAGCAAACGTAGATTGCACATAACTCATCATTTTTTTGCTGGCGGCACTGCAAAAATAGAATTACATATATCAGTTCAAGACGCGTTATTATGAAGTATGATATAGGATTATCATGTTGTAGTGCATACCGAAAATTTTGTCCTGTGTGTTAGTTCGGCGCTCTTTCCATCGTATATTCCTTTGTTGGCAACATAGTCGAACGACCTACATGATTCAAAAAAGTTATCCTTGGTCATTTCAAACTAATGAAGACTAAAATAGAGTTATGTATGGAGGAAACGAGCATACCTGTCGAGTATTCCTCTGAGAATGCTGAAGTTGTGGTCGCTGCGGATTAGGGAATCAAGGTATATCACATGGTTCCTCCTTGGTATAATGACTAAAAGGATCTAGTGGTACCTACTCATGTATGTCGCTATAGTCATTAAACCTAAGTTCGTGCTGCGTATAAAGTACAAATAAAATTTGTAGAGCAAGTAGTGACACTTACCCCTCGTTGTTGGGCACCACTATGTACTTCATGTTCTGCTGACGAAGCAATGCCTGCGTTATGTATTTCTCGACGAAGGATGAGTATGCTTGGATGGTTTGCAACGATACCACATGTGGGTCGAGGAAACCCATCGGTTCTTTTCATTCCCGGATATTTTTCATCATGTATCTATACATAAGCAATGAGTTATGATATTTATCAGTATTACGTGAATTGAGAACTTGATTGTACGCACTTACAGTGTCCAACATCGTAGAAGTGAGGCGTCGAGGCCAACGAGGTTGAACAGGTCATATAAGTCGTTGAAGCCCACGACGAAGTGGTTCGTCCTGTTGAAAAATGCTTATGCTCGTATCTGACAGTGATTCCAGTATCGCACCCCTCCTTTTGGGTCTTCTTCAAGTACCAGGCATGCAAAGCCTGGCAAGCATATCCAGCGCGCCCTAATACTACATCGGAGCACAACGGTTTTCCGATGATGTACTTCCCGGATATCCCGGACTTCCCAGACTTGAGAGCCTCCTTAACGTTCGTCGATTTCGAATTGGCCTTAAGGATTGGCAGCGTCTTCCTGCGAGACGACTCGGGACCCGATACGACGGCACGCTTTTCTTGTTCCTTCGGCGTCTTCTCCACGGGAACCGATAAGGTGGCCTTGTGAGGCGAAATATGAGGTGGAGTCATCGAGGGTCCCGTTGGAGAGGAATGGTCATGTTGAGATCGCGGCACTGCTGGGTCCAGGACGATGTCCTTCTTGGGCCACTGGATAAAATTGTGCATGGCATCCCCTAGTGTTGTCATCTTTTCGTTCGGGCGAATCTCTAGCAGGACGGCCATGAAATGTTCATGTACCATGTCCACCTCCACCCTGGCGTAACCCTGCGCCACCTGGACACCGTGTTGCACTGCCCCTTCCTAGTATGGATGCACCATCCCCTGCCCAGCCTCAATAGAAATGGACCCAACTAACCTCACTTGGAGCTTTCAGGCCGTCGACTCCTACAAAACGATATGCAATTAGCTAAGGCATCCTATAGGTCTATCTTTGGTGCATTTTATAGATGTACATTACCTTGATGTCATCTATCGGTAATTGGACGTCGTCATGTTAAGAATTATGCGTGGACGCGACGCTACTCCGATGTCGAGCAGGACTGGCTCCCAAATTAACAGGGGCGGCTTGTGACTGCGATTGGCTCAGGAGTTGATTCATTTGATCCTACAATGTTGCTAGCTTTCCTTCAAACTTTTCAGTAATCATCTGTACCAACCGGTCCTCGCCCTCGGCCTTGGATCTCTTCCTACTCCTATATTGTAACATCCCTAATTTGCGGAGTTTTTGAAAATTTTCAAATTTTAAAAGTAACCATTTGGTTTAAGTTGCAAAAGCTTAAATTGAAATTTAGAAATTAAAAAACATTTAAATTGAGTTAATCCAACTTCAATTAAACCAAAAAGTTAGTTTATTTGAGTTCTCCTGGATTTTATTTGGATTTTAAGCCTTTATTGCATTTTCTGGATTTTTTTTAATTTGGCTTTTCCTTTTTGTTTGAAGCCAAAATCTATTTTGTTTGCAAAAATTAAAAACTAAAGTATAGCTAAAAGTATTTTTATTAAGTTATAAATAATTCAAGGGACTTCTGTAAATTTTTCTAGAATTTTTAGACTTTATTAGCTAATTTCTAAAAGTCTTTTTGCTTTTTCGGGATTTCTTTAATCGGAAATCCATTTAAAATCCCCTAAGGCCTTTGGGACGAATTCTCTTCCTCAGCCCGCTCCCCGTGCGCGCGCCGCGCCTCCCCTCTTTGCATCGTCTGATTGAAATCGGGCGGCATTCCCTCAGCCACGCCCTCCTCCACCTCCAACCGTCCGATCGAAATCAGACGGCCCTCGCCCTTCGTCCCCGCATCGTCGTCCTCCTCCGGACCCCCCCTCTTCCTCGCGCGGTCGTGCGCGCGTGCGCGACCTCGCGGCGCGAATCTCGCCGACCCCACCACCTCCCTCGCCTGGCCCTAGTGCCTACGCCGCCGCCCACCTCGCGCCGCTCGTTCCCGCCTCCGCCGCACCCGTGCGCCCCTTTTTTCCCCCTTCTCCGCGCGGACAAGCCGCCCCGCCGTTCGCCATGGCCGGCCGACACCATCTCCCCCTCCTCCTCCTCCAGGCCTCGCCGAGCCCCTTAAAAGCCACCCTCGGATGCGCCTCCCTCTCCTCTTCCGTTTCCCTCTTCTCCCTCCCCCTCTCTCGCCCTCCCTCGCCCCCATTTCGCGAAAACTCGTCGTCGGCCGAGCTCCACCTCCCCGCCTTTTGCATCGCCGCGCTGAGGGGCACCTCGTGCGCACCTCCTTGTCCCCGGAAACCCTCCGTAGCGCCGCCTCCATCTTCGGCCGTTGCCGCTTCTCGTCGTCGCCGCCGGTCGTTTATTCGCCAACCGCCGTCGTTTTGGTGCACCTTGGAATCCCCGCACTCCCCTCTTCGCTTCGGTACCACCCGTCGAGCTCGCCACGGCGCGTAGCGCCGGTGAGCACCGCGTCCGAGCCGCCGTCGCCGTCGTTGACGTGGCTGCCACCTCCTAGCCCACCTCGGCGCCACCTCGGCCCCTTCGCTGACCTGGCGCTGCATGGCCAGCCCATATAGCACTCCAGCCCCCCTGTTTCAAAAGCTCAGTGGACCTAGTCCACGTGCACCCTCTCGCTGACAGTGGGCCTCACATGGCAGTTTCTTTTCTTTTATTTTCTTTCGGTCGAATTCCCTCTGATGACGTCAGCTGACGTCATAATTGCCTTTTCCTTTACAAAAATAATTCCAAAGAATCAAAAAAATCCCTAAATCCATCATTTCATGTGTTTTCCAACTTCGGAAGGCCATAACTTCTTCGTTCGAACTCCGATTCGAGTGATTCAAATTTCTAAATTCATCTAAAATCCCCGTCTTGATGTTAGTGCTAATTTGGTATTTATTTGGAATTTATTTGGAGTTGTTTTATTTATTTTGCTCTTTTCGCACGTGTAGAAACCGGCTTTTGGAAGATTTCTCGGACCCGACGACCGAAGCACCTCAACTCTTCAACGAAGGCAAGTCATAGACCTTTGATCATATTGAACCCACTTTATAAAACTATATTGTTTGTTATAAACATGCATTGCTATTTTTATAATAAATTGTTTCGGGAGTAGATAATTGCCTAATTGATGTATGCCTCCTTGATAAATTACAAATGACATGTATCCTTGAATGACATGAACCTTTGACACCATAGGAGGGATTATATTTAGTTGGACATTGATAAATTACCAACACGGTATCGTATTATGCTTAGCCATGCTATAGTTGTACGTCGGGACTCAGGATCACATGCTCATATGAATAAACATGATTAATGGAATTATGGAATTGTGGCGCGGCCACCTTTATTAAAAGATGTTGTGCCAAGGCTAGGGTGATCTATGGCGGGTCGAACCGAAAATATTTTATGCTCGGGCGAGTGGATGGTGGTAAGTGTGGGTGCCGTAGCGCACATTGGGACGTGGATTAGTCTCGCCTGAGTAACCAACTAAGGACTTAACCTTGAACCATTGATCTGGGTCACATCGTGCAACCACATGTCCAGGATGGGGTGGACCTGGCCTAATAATTAGCAATGAGCTGGCTTGGTTCTATTGTGGTGGAGCGTGCTGATTCGCTGGCGCAAGAGGGGGCACAAATCTAGCGGATGCGAAGCTCGTTAGAAGCGAAACCTTAGCGGGAAGCTCTTAGCCAGTTCAAAGCTTTGTAACGGTCTTGTGATAATCTCTTAGTCGCACACCTCGGAAGTGTGTGAGCGGATAGTATAAGATGATTATCTCTTGTGGGTAAAGTTGTACAACCTCTACAGAGTGTATAAAAACTATTCGAATAGCCGTGTCCTCGATTATGGACATACCCGGAGATTTCACGCAAGGGGTAGATGTTTTCTTTAAAATGGTGGAATTGATGGTTTGGATAGAATGGTTGGGTTGATCTCTAGTTGTTTCAAAGAACTGAATTACTTATGTATTAATCTTTTAAATTATGCTTTTAATCTACTTACTGTATTTACTGTTAAATATGGCTTTCTGCAAAAGTAAACATAAAGCCATCCTTGTCTAGCCTCGCATGAATAATAATAATTGCATACATTTACCTATGACTTGCTGAGTACATTCAAAGTACTCACGGCTTGCGCCCTGTGTGATTAATCCCCACAGAAGAACCAGGGAACTCAGAGTTTTATGAAGAGGAGTATCTTGAATGCTTTGCGAACTAGGTCGGGTCCTCCACTCGATTGCCTGTGGGCATGTCGAATGGCCTCCGCGAAATATTTGGTTTCCGCTGCAAGTTGTATTTTGTTGCTAAGCCCTGTGTAGCGCACTCTATAAGACTTGACCATAAGGTCCTTTTGCTACTAAGTAATATTAATTTGCCCGCTTCATCGTTATTTTGTTGTATGGTTGTGATTACACCGATGTTGTAACTGTGCGAGCTAGCTACTGATCTGGGACTAGTTCAGAATGCACAGAGGGTCCTGGAGTTGCATACCCGGGGTCCCGACATATACGTGCAGTAGTCGTCTGCGAATCCATGACTCTAAGGTATGTTAACCCCAAGACCTCGCGTGCGACCCGGGTGCTCCTTGTTTCTCAGGGCCGTAGATAGTATATCCTTCTCCATGTCTGCTTGGAAGGAGCCTTGGGAAGTCTGGGCAGACAATTCACGCTGCAAGAGGTCATCATGTTATTATAGACACTATGAAGTTATGGAATTATTAACAACTAGATAGTTCGACATATTTACCACAAGTTGGGACACTTCCTGGTCTGCCGGGTTTGTGAAAGAGATGCTGCCCAAAGACGACACTTTTGCCCTCGCTTTTAACTAGGCTAGGGAACGCGGATCCGTGACATCAGGAAACGCGTTCTCCTCCTCCGCTGCCCATTCATCGCATTTACCCGCGTACCCAGCGGTGCCGAGTCTGTGCGAATGAATGTTTCGTGTCTGGAGAGCTTTGTGCGCCGCACTTTCCTTGTTAAATTCAGGCGACTTCTTCATAGCCACAAAGGCATCCCATGTTTCCTACGTCAAGAATCCATACTTCGCGAAGGGCGTCTGACCCGTGTTCACGTACTTCGTGACAAGAATGCTCTTGAAGGTCCACCATGATTTATCGATCGTGAGTATCGCCGTCCATTCCACGTGTGCCATGTCTGCTTCTGGGATAGTGAACTTTTGTAAAAGTTCTGTCCACAGCGCGCCTCTCGCTTCTTTCGTCAAATCCTTCCACCTTGGTGTGGTGATGGAGAACCGTTTCCTTGCAAGTATCCCGCACATGGTCCGGAATCTCGCCGCTGAGTTCTTGGGACACAGAGAGACCCCAAACTCACTGACCTCCGTGATGACCAGTCGGCCCACAGGCATCTTCGATTCTCCTCTACCATCTCGCTTCCATATCATTATCGTCGACAGATTAGGCGGCGAAGACGACGCCTCTGTCGTCTGCGGCGTCGGCGACGACGGCGAAGACGGTGCCTCTGCCATCTGCGGCATCGGCGACGGCGGCGAAGACGGTGGCTCTGCCATCTCGCTTACTTGCTATCTATATAATTTACATATGCATAAATATTAACAATAATTAATTCCAACATAGATAATTATGAATAAAGCATAGTTCCCTAACCAATTAAATGACACAATAGTCATAAGACTAAGAAAATCAATTAAGTCATTTAAAAGGAACAATATGCACATCACACACACACACACACACACACACACACACACACACACACACACACATATATATATATATATATATATAAAGAGACAGTGCACGATATGTTGAAATACTCACAACGGCCATGGTACTCAAAACCACCGAGAAGATCAACAGACTAGGCACGAGGGAGGACCAAATTAACATAATCAAATGTAAATTATTCAAGTCATTTAAACTAGTGGTACAAACTAGTGATACGAATGTTTTGTATAGATAGAACCCGAGCCCATCTTTGCTCGAGCCTACTTCATCAAGCCCAACACACTAGAGTGTACCATTTGCTTCATGCCGTGTAGGATTGGCATGAAGCAAAGGTACACTCAAGTGTGTCAGGATCGACGAAGAAATGCTAAGCAAAGGTTTAATGCTTCATGTACAGAAGACTAGCCTTTAATGAAGACATAGAAACAAAATAGAATCAAGTAATATTGTAGAGCTCAAAATTCACTATGAGAACAAAATAGGATGATAATCAATTTCAGTGTATGAATAACTTCAACATATTCATTATGAGAACAACTAAAAACAGCATGAAGCTAAGAAAATAAGATTGCTCAATTGCTCTCAGTTGACTAATTGCATAAGACATAGTCTTTGCAATCTCAGTCCTCTGTCAAAATCTCTTCACCAATCAATTTTGATAATTACGAAACAGATTTTGAGCTCAAACTACAACTTTCTCATATGTCAAGTTATCTCAGAGTAGCAGTTAAACTTAGTGAAATTAAATCACCAAAACAGCACATAAAGCATTCTGTAAACAGAATATCTAATCATATGCCTTCAAAATAATTCACAAATTTATATCAATAATAAGCTTAATTGACAGATTGAGAATAGAAATACAAATATCTCACAGAAGATCAATCAGATCACAGAACATACAAGTGTAATATTAATTCAGCTATAACTGAAAACAAAGAGTATAAAGGCTACTAATTATAACTGACCATATAAAGCAATATGCTTAAGCTCAAGTCTTGTTTCTAATTATCTATTTGATTTCATATTTCGACATCATCACAGAGAACATATAAGTGTAATCTTAATTCAGCTATAACTGAAAACAAATAGTATAAATGCTACTAATTATAACTGACCATATAAAGCAATATGCTTAAGCTCAAGTCTTGTTTCTAATTATCTATTTGATTTCAGATTTCGACTATCATCACAGAGAACATACAAGTGTAATCTTAATTCAGCTATAACTAAAAACAAAGAGTATAAAGGCTACTAATTATAATTGACCATATAAAGCAATATGCTTAAGCTCAAGTCTTGTTTCTAATTATCTATTTGATTTCAGATTTTGACTATCGTCACAGAGAACATACAAGTGTAATCTTAATTCAGCTATAACTGAAAACAAAGAGTATAAAGGCTACTAATTATAACTGATCATATGAAGCAATATGTTTAAGCTCAAGTCTTGTTTCTAATTATCTATATGATTTCAGATTTCGACTATCATCACAGAGCATCAACAGAACACATCACAGAGCTTCAACAGAGCATCACAGAGCATCAACAGAGCATCAACAGAACCCATCACAGAGCAAGGGAGGTGCGAGGGAGAGGAAGTGACGAGTAAGAGCAAAACCCTAGTGGCGCCGAGGTCGGAGGCGCGGTGTTAGAGGCACCGAGGTCGGGGGCATCGAGGTCGGGGGCGGCAAGGTCGGGGGGCGTCGAGGTCGGGGGCGCCGAGGTCGGGGGCGCCAAGGTCGGGAGCGGCGGCGCCAAGGTCGGAGGCGCCGAGGTCGGGGGCGGCAGTGTTGAGGTCAGAGGCACCGAGGTTGTAGGCGGCGGTGAACGGGCGAGCCCTAGAGGAGGCGAAAGAGCACGCGAGAGCCTAAGGGGCGCGGGAGAGGAAGTGACGAGTAAGAGCAAAATCCTAGCGGTTCCCTCCTTATAAGGAGGCTATCATAGACGGTTCTTCAATAGAACCGTCTGTGATAAAGAATCATATACGGTTCCCTAAAAGAACCGTCTGTGATACGTTCCATATCACAAACGGTTGTAGTACGAAACCGTCTGTGATATATCACAGACGGTTATATTAGCGAACCGTCTGTGATATAGAACATATCACAGACGGTTCTTTAATAGAATCATCTATGATAAAGTCATATCACGGACGGTTCTATAATAGAACCGTCTGTGATAAACTCATATCACAGATGGTTGTATCTAAGAACCGTCTGTGATTCCTTATCACATACAGTTCCATAATAGAACCGTCTGTGATATTCCGACAAAACCTATTGACAATCCGTGATATCCTGACAAAACCTGGTGGCAAGTATGATGACAAGCTCATAACACATTTGACTTCAAAAATTCATATCTAATTCAACTCAACTCCAAATCAAGTGAAACCAATTTTGATACTCCACATTACAATGAACATCCACATTGACATCAATATCAAAGATGACAGGTTCGTAACACATTAACACATGACACTTCCACGTTGACATCAAAATATATGAGAGATTACAAGTCCATAACACATGATGTTATGGAATAAATTAATTACAATGGAGTACATTCTTAATTAAAATATAGCCCTTCATGATGATCGACGCGCATATAGCTAGCTTCCTCACTGGGTTCTTCCTCGAGCCTGATGCCGTCTCCGAAAGGAGGCAACTCGTCAAATTGATTGTATTCTTCCTCGTCCACTACATTCTCAACTCCGACAATCCTCCTTTTTCCATGAAGAACTACGTGGCTCTTCTTATTTGCTGGGTCGGTTACATAGAAGACTTGAACAACTTAGTTAGCCAGTACGAATGGTTCGTCTTTGTATCCGACACGTTCGAGGTCCACGGTAGTGACGCCGTACTTGTCGACCTTCACCTGTGGGAGATGGACCCAACGGCACTGAAATAGGGGAATCTTGAAAAGCACGTAGTTGAGCTCCCATATCTCCTCTATTTGCCCATAGTAGGAGCTCCTCAGCCCATCGGTATTGAATGCATCTATGCGGACACCGCTGTTCTGGATTGTGCTCACCTATCGGATCCACCTGAGCTATGTAGTCGACGCAGAACTCAATGACCTCTTCCATTGCATAACCTTCGATGATGCTGCCCTCCGGTCGAGATCGATTCCGTACGTAGGACTTGAGAATTCCCATGAACCTCTCGAACGGGTACATATGACGTAGGAACACAGGGCCGCATATCTTTATCTCTTTCACAAGGTGAACAATGAGATGGACCATGATATCGAAAAATGACGGAGGGAAATAAATCTCAAGATGACATAGAGCCGTCACCACCTTGGCCTGCAGAGCATCTAGTCCTTGAGGATCGATGACCTTCTGAGCAATTGAGTTGAAGAAATAACATAGCCTCAAGATTGCCACTCGGGCCTTGTTCGGCAAGATAATCCTAATTGCAACAGGAAGCACTTGTGTCATCAGCACATGACAGAATCAGCAGGGTGTCTTAGCTTTCCATCTTTCTTACGCTCCTCCGAGTGCCAACGCACCAATCTTGCCTCCTTTGGGTTCGCAAATAAACGCTTCAAACGTGGGATCATAAGCAGATACCACAACATCTTAGCAGGAGGTCTTTGCTTCACCTTAGTAGTATTTTGACGCTTGTATCAGGATACTTTGCATACGGGACACACATGCATGTCTGCATACTCTTTACAGTAGAGGATACAATCGTTCGGACATGCATGTATTCTTTCTACTTCCATTCCCAATGGACAAAGAACCTTCTTTGCTTGGTAGGTGGTGTTGGGCAACATGTTTCCCTCCGGAAGAATGTCCGCTAGGAGACCTAATAACGCCGTGAAACTCTTATCGAACTAACCATTGCTTGTCTTCAATTTAAGCAGTTCAATCACGGTTGACAACCTTGTGTATTCCGGCTTGCATCCATGGAACAAAGGTCTCACCGAGTCCTCCCTTAAGCCCTCGAATTTACAAGACTCACTCTCACTTTAGTTCTCTTCTGCTTCGCGTAGCATCTGATCCAGATTGTCATCGTGCGACCCATCCTCATCAAAAGCACAGTCCACATCCGGCATATCGTTGACTTCCTCGGCAATGTCGTCATTATTAACTTCCAGATATTCGCGCTCTTCACCGTGGATCGGTCCAACATGCATACCCTTTTTTGAAACCCCTTCGAATCAAGTGTGCTTCGATCTGCGCCACATTGTTAAATATTTTCAGATTACCGCAATCAATGTATAGACAATACATAAAATTTATCCCCTTCTTCAACATATCCTGCTCGGCGGCTCTTCTAAAAGCAACCACGTCATTAATATACTCTTGACTCACACGGTTCACACCGTACATCCAGTTTTGGTCCATCTACGTTACGTATGTAACAAATTAGTGTCAAATTAGATTAATAAACCGCAAGTATGTACTCTTTCTATTTACCAAACATACTTAAATTAATTAGCAATTAATTTATATCAAACATAAAGGGTTATAGATTGTTACCCTCGGTGCTCACGAAGAAAATACGATTCCTCTCCTTTCCTTCTCCTCTTTAAGGTGGCGTAATGGGGGTGGAGGCACAGCAAGGTGCAGGTGGCGCAATGGGGGAGGAGGCAGTGGGGTGGAGGAGGCGCTAGGGGCAGGGGTCCAACCTTCTCCTCTCTAAGCTGGCGCAACGGGGGAGGAGCCGTAGGTTGGAGGAGCTAGGGCAGTGAAGTGGCGCATGGGGGAGGAGCAGCAGATCTAAGTGGAGCCAGCGGCAGAGGCAGGGTTGCTCTAGAGCGGTAGAGGCAGCGCAGTGTGGCAGTGGCAGCAGATCTAAGTGGACACAACGCCTCTAGAGCGACAGTACGGCAGAGTCTATGGCAGTGCGGCAGAGGATGTGTCAGGCGCAATTTATATTATGCTAGGATATCACAGACGGTTCTTAATTAGAACTATCTGTGATAACTAATTATCATATACGGTTCTCATTAAGAACCATCTGTGTACTTATAACAGACGGATCTTCACAAGAAACGTCTATGATAATCCAGCTAATCACAGACGGTTCATTATAAGAACTGTCTATGATAATTCACATACGGTTCCTTATAAGAACCGTCTGTGATTAGCTGGATTATCACAGACGGTTTGTGGCTATAACCGTCTGTGAATTATCACAGACGGTTCTAGTTACAAACCGTCTGTGATAATTAGTTATCACAGACGGTTCTAATTAAGAACTGTCTGTGATAGGTAGGCAGTGCAAATGCCGCGTCCGGACAGACCCAACACAGACGGTGCCAAAGGAACCCTCTGTGATGGGGCGTCTGCTATAGCCTGTTTTGTAGTAGTGCCACTTACATGCGGGTCCTGCATGTCAGTCAAACCTTTGGTCAACCCTAGTTCATGAGTTTGGTCCACCGTGGACTAGCATCTCTCCGTGGACCCGGTCCATAGACTAGTGGCCCACATGTCAACCCCTAATCCTATTTTCGGGAATCAATTTAATTCTTGAAAAATCCTTTTACCTTATTGGTCCCACATGTCACACTCTCTACCTTATTTCTGGAATTATTTTTATACTAGAAATCCATAAATATCAGTAGGTCCCACTTGTCATACACTCAACCATTTTAAAATATTTTCAAAATAGAATATTCTGAGAATATTTCGTAGACCCCAATTGTTAGTTTTCTCTCTCCCTTTTTCTTTTTTATCATTTCATGTGAATTTCAATCTTCTAAGAGCTCGTTCTTCCTTATACGAACTCCGATTGAGCCCATTCAAGTTTTTAAATTCAATATCTACATTCCAGTACCATTCAATTTCAATTTGGAGTTTATTTGATTTGTCTTTTTGAATTTTTTTGGCTTGTGCATTCTTTCTCGTTATCATTATCACGATGAGTCATCATTATCACCTGAGTTACAATTATAAATTTGACTACATGATTATGGAACTTTATGATAAAACTGTGTGATGTGTGCTATTACTCGTTGATGGCATGTGCTCGTTGATGGCATGTGTTGCACTTAACCAACTGGGTGGTAAAAGATTTAACCAAACTAGCAATGACTTGGCTTTAAGGAATAAGGAGTTTATATATTAATCAAGCGCAATATGTACTGCAAATATGGCAGCATCCCAATTCCTAAGCATATGTTTACCCCGGTTCATACACCAGGACCTTAAACCAAAAAACTTCTTATATGCGGAGAAGAAGGGGAATTCTCCTCTAAAGGCTATTGATTTTGGGCTATTCGTGTTCTTCAGGCCTGGTATGCTTTGCAGCCAACTGATGCTCAAGTACATAACTTTGGAATAAATGGAATTTGTTGTACCTGCATAAAATAAGCAAGTAAAGTGTAAATATAATTGCCCATTGTACTATGCTTCATTTCCCTGCAAAGATTTAACTTTGTTGAATGTTGACATAGTTTATTGAAAATATGTATAACATTCTTTTCAGCAAAACCGAATGCTTGTTCATTACTAATGTTGCCTTCTGTGTGCAGGTGAGCGGATTACTGAAATTGTAGGCAGTCCATACTACATGGCCCCAAAGGTTTTAAAGCGAAACTATGGCCCCGAAGTTGATGTTTGGAGTGCATGAGTGATTCTTTACATACTTCTTTGTGGTGTGCCACCATTTTGCGTAGGTGCTTTCTTTCCCTTGACTAGACAGCATGTATGTCATGGGGAAGTTGTAGAGTACCATGGCATACCAGACAGACAAGGATAGCTTAGTTGAATAATACGACGTAATGCAAATAGTAGTTGAAAGCAGCAACGTATGACTTGTTCATATTCCCATTGATACGAGACTAATCGATAGGGTCAATCCTAACAACAAGGTGTGATGTGTTCTTTGGATTTCTCACGATGGGAAAATAAGTTACGACGAGTTTGCCACCATGATGAAGGCCGAAACAGACGGGAGGAATGCATCTAGGCAGTACTCAAGGCAGAGGTTCAGCAACCTGAGCCTGAAGCTTCAAAAGTATGGATCCATCGGTGATGAAATGCAATAGACCGAATAGAAAAAAGGATGGTGCTGATATCTTGAGTATGGGTAGGTATTGACTATTGGGTGTTCTTTCCTTTGCTTTGCTGTGCTGGTTTGGTCATCATATTTTAGCAGTCTGGTTTTTTTACACGTTAAATCAGTGAGAGGATCCTTGTTGTTTCAGTTATTAGATTGATGCTTGTATACTTTTGTACCGTGAAGCCACTCCTTACATACTGTGAAGTTTTTTGGTTTGAAGGTGGAGGTTTTGAAGGATGATTGGATGAAGGTTCTGAACACAAAACTAAAGAGAAGAATCAAGATGGCTACGGTTCTTAAGACTGCAGTGGTTCTAGCTTTCATGCTAGCTTGATGTAGCGGTAGTGATGTATACATTGTGTGAGGACCCCGGTTTATTCGGCTTGTAATGCTTAGTCTTCCATTGATCCTAGCATCACAAATCAAATAAACCAAGCCTCGAGATATGTATACTTCCCAGAAATGCAGTATACACACCCCGTTACAAAATCATGCATCAATTCCATACATCACAATAATAACAAGTCTAGCAAAAGACATACATAATATAAAGTAATTACAACAGAGCCGATTGGCCGAACAACAAGTATCAATAACAGCGGAAGCAAAAGTGCCATAAGATGGCTAAGACAAAAGCCAACCGGTTAGCCACATAACCACAGGGCAACCGACCGGGCCGCCAAGCTAGTCGTCCATACCGCAGCGATACTCACAAAAGCCAATCCCTTGGGGATCAACTTTCTCTTCCTCTGCAACAATTAAGCAAAGCAAATGAGTACAAAAAATGTACTCGCAAGACTTACGGGTAACAAAACCTAGTTACTACTACATGCAGGCTTTCATCAAATGAGAAGGCTCAAGGTTGATTTTCAGCATAAAGCAGATTTTATTTGCAATAGATAATAGATTGAAGGTTGTTTAACAATCTGAATTTTATTTGCATAAATAACAACGATACAATAAGTAATAACAACAACCTGGAGATGACTAACCCAATAGCCATCACAACAATAGCACGAATTACCCATTCGTACCACCCATGTCAAGTTTTAATTTAAAAGGTTGTAGTCTAACTCTTGAAAGACCTTGCCAAGCGTGTCCATAACCTAGGACGAGGCTATTCGAATAGTTTGAACCCTGCAGGGGTGTACCAATGTACCCACACTTCAGACCGCCTTTAAGCCACAAAAGCACACTTCCGAAGGTATGTCGGCACGGCTAAGTCCTACGAGACGCTTTCCAATATTGTGCATTGACTACGAGCCGCTCATATGGATAGAAACCCATACGCTTACATTGCAAGCCGAAAGACAACCAGCCATCACGGGGAAGCCTTTGGACAATCGCAATGCTCCCAAAGACCATCCCTCCTGCGGCTCCCTGCGACCCGAAGCCAATACACGCCAAAGTACTAAGTCAAGAGAGGTCCCATACCCTCTAGTGTGGTTAGCACGCTAAAATGCTTGGTTTAGTGTAACAAGATGTTCGATCCTTGTTGACTCGGGCACCATTCCAGTCACACCCAAGATCACACCATATTACCATTGTGCCAAAGTTGAAATCATTTTGTTTTTAGTTTTGGTTTTCACAATTAAACATAGCACAAAGGATGAATCAAAAAGTCGTAATAAGTTGTGTGATCAAGGTTATCGACTAAGTCGATAACCGCCCAATTCTACCAGTATCTAAGCATTCTAAGCATGACACCGTAAAGACAATAAAAGAGCATAATTAAATCACCGGGCTCTAATTCACCAGCGATATTAATAACTTAGGTTTTGTGGAAGGGGATAAACAATTTAAGGGCAACCATGCAATGGGATTAGCTACCTCTAATCGGCAAAATAAATCTTGACACAAGAAGCATGCATACTTAGGTTTTGCAAACAAGATATTAGAATTTAAAAGTAGTAGGAGCAATATGATCAAATGATGTTACACTGCTTGCCTTGTTGTAGATCACTTTCTTGCTGCAGAGGATTCACTCACGTAATCAATAATTCCTTCGGAACTTAACGCGAAAAGGCGATAACCAAATAAGAACAAGAACTACAAATAAAACTCCACATCAAAAGTTCTCCAAATACCATGAAATTTATACAGCAGCAAGATTAAGATTTTAGACAAATTTAGGAACAAGAATCATTCAATTTGGATTAAGTACGCAAAAGATATAGCTAAATCAATTTCAGTCGGCTGGGAAAATCATATTTAATTGTTATCTGTTACTGTTTATGGCAAAATTTCTAGAAAGAACTGGAACTTGAAATTTTTATGCTAGGTAGATACTAGTATTCTAAGGTTAGCAAAATTGAGTTTACTGTATTTGGAGTTAAATTGAATTTATTATGATCTTTCTAAGTTATAAATCTAAGGCATGGTTAATCTCAGAATTAAAGACTACTTTAAAACATGGGGTTATGCTAAAGTACTTTAACAGATGAATGTACAGAACTTTAGTTTGTTAAATTTGGAGCTACAGAGAAAAAGATATGCATTTTTGAAGTTTAAAACAATTAATAAAGTGCAAATAAAAGCTTTCGGGACTTAATCTGGAAAACCGACTCAAATCGGGGAGGTCGTGGGCCGTTGATCAAAGATCGCACGGCACACGAGCACAGGCGCTAACTCCCTCACGAGCACCTCAGCGCAAAGACCTCATCGCGCCAAGAGGAGGTCTTAGCCGTTAGATCAAGACTTGATGGTTTGGATCTAACTAGGAGGTCCTTGAGGTGGAGGTCTAAGAGAGGAGGCCTGAATGGTGAGATCTGAAAGAGGGAGGTCGTGACAGCTAAGATCTACTGAGGAGGTCCAGCCCGTTAGATCTAAATCTAACGGTTCAGAGCTGATGGGGAGGTCGTAGAATTTCAATCCAACGGAGGAGGTCTGGACGGTCAGGATTTCTCAGGGGAGGTCCTGACGGTCTAGATCTCTAGGGGGAGGTCCTACGGCTTAAGTCCACCGAGGAGGTCCCAACGGCTAAGATCTCACAAGGGAGGTCTTAACGGTCACGATCAAGCGAAGGAGGTCCTGGGCGGTAAGTTAACAGAGAGACGCTTGGACGGCTAGGATCTCACCGAGGAGGTCATGGATGGCCAAGATCTCTATCGACAGATCTAAAGCGCTGAGGAGGTCTAGGCCATTAGATGGAGATCCAACGGTCCAGAGCTACGGGGAGGTCCTCAAGCGGAGGATCTAATCGGAGGAGGTCGGGACGGTCAAGATCTACCAGGGGAGGTCTTGAACGATCCAGATTTAATCGAGGGAGGTCCGATGCGACAGGGTTTTAACGGGAGGAGATCTGGACGGCTCAGATGGATCTGGGGAGGTCCTGAACGGTCCAGATCAAGGCGGAGGGAGGTCTAAGCGATAAGGTTTTACAGAGAGAGGTCTGGACGGCTAAGATCTCCACAGGGAGGTCTTCAACAGTTCAGATCTGCTCTAAAGAGGTCCTTAGCTCCTCCGTACAAAGGACCAGTGGGAGGTCTTTTGCAAAGAGGACCTCGGAGGAGGTCCGGGGGGTGGTCTTAAGGGGTGGTCGTTACAAAAAGACTACGGGGAGGTCTTTTTGCGCAGGAGTGGTCCTAGCGGTTAGGATTTAGCCAGGGTGGTCCTAGCCGGCTGGGATCAAAACAAGAGGGGAGGTCCGGGCGCTAGGATTTTTACAGAGAAGGATCCTACGGCCAAAAAGCTAATCTGAGGAGGTCTTCAACGGCCAAGATAAGGTCTAGGGAGGTCTCAACAACTAGGATTAAAATTAGGGGGAGGTCCTGCACTTAGGGTTTTTACGGAAAAGAACTCTACGGTTAGATCTACCCTCAAGGAGGTCCTCAACGGCTAAGATTACAAGAGGAGGTCCTAAGACTAGCGATCTGATAGAAACGAATCTACCGCCCAGATCTAATCTCGGGTGATCCTATACGGCTGAGATTAATTGAGGGGAGGTCATGGGACTACCGCTGTCCGAGAAGGGATCTAAGGCTTAGATCTAATCCGGGGAGATCATGAACGGCTGAGATTAGACCGAGGAGGTCTAATGACTTGACAAAATCGCGACAAAGCACAGAGCACCGCACTGAGCTCGCCGGCACGTCGCCGACGACCAAGGCCACAGCGGCGCCTACCAAAGGTTCCAAAATGATGCTAATACTATTGCGAACCTGAAGCACTCACTCGCGCGAGCAGCAGCTCAGAACGCCGCGATCCGAGAGGGGCGGAGGATGTTTTTCGGCAAAAACCGAAAACGGTGAAAACGCTCTCTACACGCTAACTTAGCTAGTCCTTAAGCTAGACGGAGATATTGCGAACTCACCAGGGCACAGCAGAGGGCCGAGGAGGTCTGAGAAGTGTTGGCGGCGAGACCGACGCGGAGGCGAGAAGATGACGACGATAAGGGCCCTGAGCTATCGAGGCAAAATGGCGGTCGTGAAGCTTTGCACGCACTCAAAGATGGTCCAGACTATGGGATTGGACGGAGGATACTCACCGAGGTGGAAACGACGGTCCCTTTTTGGCCGCCACCGCGGAACTTCAATTCGAGCTGCTCCTGTGAACGCAACCCAAAATGGAGTTAGGGAAAGGACTTGCGATGACCAGAGGTACCAAGGGGAACAAGGTGTAGGGCAAGAGGACCCCAGGAACCCTGTCGACACAAGGAGCTCCAAACGACCGAAAATGGCGAAAGCAGTGCTTTCGCGATTGGCGCCAACCCACGGAGAAAAGGGCCAAGGTGGCAAGAGGTGCTGAAGGGGAACTCAAGGGAGGCTTCGGGGTGTTCAAGTACTCGGGCCCCCCAGAGCACAAGGACGAAGCTCTAATGGCGAAGTGACCAAAGTGCCTCATCGCGCGAGAAAACGGGAGAGAGCGTGTAAGGTCGGGCCACGCTCGCCATGGGCAAAAGCGAGGCTCAGAGTCGTTGCCGGGCCCCACGACGCGACGCAGGCCTGCACTACTCACCTGCCACCGCTCGCACGTGCAGTACGGCGAGAGGAGGAAGATGAAGAACAGAAGGGGAAACCCGGGGAGGTCGTGAGCGTTGGATTTTAAATCCAACGGCTCACACACGGTTGCTCCGGATCGAGCTTGGGTGCGGCCTGAAGATTTGGTCCAACCGAGTCAACTGAGTTGGGCTCGGGCTCGAGCCCGAGTCTGACTCGAACCAGAGTTTTAATTTTTGGTTTTTTTGGAGGAGCTGCACTTTGGAGAATTGTTTGAGCCAGCAAAACAACTTCAAAAATTCTGAAATTTTTACAGGAGTTTGCCAACTAAAGTATTGACCTTGCATAATATTTTCAGAGGCTTTGGTGCTGTGGATTTTCCTCCAAAAATTCTACAAGGTACTGGTCCTCAATTTGACCAGAATTTTATTTGGTTTGACTGACCTCCAAAATATTCAAATAATTTCTAAAAATTGTGAAACTTTCCAGAGGGGTTACATATCAACCCAAGAACTTAGGGAAATTATTCCCAGAGATGATCACAAGATTTGACAAGAATGCTTTTGAAGACTGAAATGTTGATCAAAAGACTTGTGATTTTTGTATTTCCATAACTCCCTTACAACAAATGTTCAAGGTATACAGGAAATACAAGATGTAAGAAAAGTTTTTAATTTCTACACATTTTCTTACATTGGAAACACAAGTCTGAAACTTGGGATGTTACACATTGGTAGTAACTTCAATTTTCACTACACCATGGCATAGTATTAAGGATAATACAACTGCCGGGAAAAACTGTGTTGAAAGGCAATTTATCTGCTGGGAATGTGTTTCCCCGGCACTTATTGCCTGCCTGGTAAAGTGCTGCCGGGAAAGACATTCCCCTGTAGATATGTGTATTCTCAGCAGTTAACTGCCCCATATAAGTTGGTTTTCCTCGGCAGTTGAGGTTTCCCTAGCAGTTATGGTTTCCCCGACAGTTAGAGTTTCCCCAACAGTTAACTGTCCTCGATTGTCTGTTTTTTCCCGACAGTTAGACTTATTGTCGGCAGTTAACTGCCCTCGATTGTCTGTTTTTTCCCGGCAGTTAGATGTATTGCCGGCAATTAATTGCCCTTGATTGTTTTTTGCACCATTTAACCATAATTTAGAAAACATATAATTTTAGTAATCATACAACTCAATAAACATATCATATTAACAATCAAAGATAGTTGCAACACATAGATCAAATTCATATTTCCAACATGGGGAAAAGAGTCCCAGCTATATGAATATGAGCGCTGAACATCCTTTTCAGTTAGTTTGCTCATGATAGAGGAGGCAAAATTAATCCATATTTCCAACAGCAGGAATAGCATTAAGCTGTTGCCGGGTGGTATACAAGGAAAAGGAACAAAAATGCAAACCTTTCCAAACACTGGAGTTGAAATAATTGAGATAACTCTTTTATTCTCGGTGAATACATTACAATACTTGCTGTTCACAGCAATAGGATTGAACAATCAAATGAAAAGATATCAGCACAAGTCCTTTAATGCACATAAATAATGGAAAGACTACAGAGCACATAACACACACGGCTATCAGCGGCACAGCTAGCAATACTGTCTCGATCATTGTAAGCAATCAGCCTGGCACCATGCTTCAATTCTCTTATGAAAAATTCATTAAATGTCTGTAAAAACAAGTTATTTAGTGCATATCTAAAGCCTTTGAAAAATCAAATATGATATGTAATCAATTTCTAGTGCTTTGCTTCAAAAACATTTAGAGTATTATGGGAAGTCCTGCAAACAAGATATTCTCAAATATATATATATATGAACATACGTCTATTGCAGAAGAAACTGACCCTCCTTGAGTACCCCATAAGGACAAATCAACTAGGTTGGGAATCGATTAGCAACAATCCAGCATTCCTCAAAGATATTAGCACTTAGAACAGGTTGCCACATTGGTAAGTGGTAACCTTTTGAGGGGAAAAATGAACAGACTCCAGTAAATATAGACTATGATGCTGACGTGTAATAGGAACAGTAAGTCAGTAACAACTAACGAGTCATTTCAAATAGATGATGCATTACTAGATGATCGCACGCTGGCTACTTAGCAGCAATATGACCAAAGGATCATGAACATTGATTTAGATGAGGCCTGTTTAATGCACAGCAATGTTGGTTGCTTTATAAAGAAAAGCACTTATATGTTTCATGCTTCTAGTGGATGAGTTTTTTTAGTAATCACGAGTTTGTCAGAATTTCACATAGCATGCAATCAGAGACTATATAATTATTTGCACAAGCGAGTGTTGGCTTCACATTAATATTTAAGATCTCAAAAGGGGGAAATTTATAAGCATTGTTGGTATCAATTATCACCACCCTCTCACTCTTTCATGTCTAAGTCAGTTCATTTGAATTCTCAAATATTATATTATTAATATATGCCGCGATAAACAAACTGGCTATAAAGATAACATCTGCGCTGACATAGAAAGCTAGAACAAAAGGGGGATGACCATAAATCAATAAAAGTGGAGGCAGACATTGCTAACATACCTTAAAACTTTCAAGAGGGTCCTTGACCTTAAATAACTCGAGGAACTTTGGAATATCTTTGGCAGATTCTGGTGAGCTCATTTTTTTCCTTGCTTCTCAGATAGGTTCTTCAGGATATCTTTGACACCTGCATGAGAACAATCTCAATTACACTAGAGGTATCAATGTTGAAGGTATTCTTCGGAGTCAGCATCCATTGAAAAATGTACATACTAAGCAATGATAAGACCAACAGTAGAACAGAAAATTTTGTTGTGACAACTGTACAATATCAGCATCCATTATAATGTCACAATTTTTTCGACAGAAAGAAAGGACAAGATAGACATTTTTAAGAGTTGGCTCCATTTAGCTTTTACAAGCCACGCCAAAGTCAAGCAAAATGAGCCATATATTCAGATTAATTTTTCATTTATAAAAATCCAAGCTGTATGGAATGAAGTGGTTTCAATGGTACGTGATCATGCAATAACTGAGGTGGCGTTCTTACTGGTTGTTTATGCCACCATTTCTCTCTATCAAACATGGTGTGCTCCTACAACACACGTTGAGATCCAAACAGAATAGTGATATACCCATCTGTAGTTTATTACATGCAGTGCATAACAATCACCAAAAGTCATATATAGGTTGAATTCATACGCCAGTTTGAACTTTTGTCTCAACTCCCCATGACAGTTTGCAGCTCACCTCTTGATAACGGATACACATCAAATGGTCATCACATTTACAAGTGGAGAGTTCTCCTAACACAATTTTTTTAGGAACACATTGAATTCAGGTGGGCTACGCCCATCATTGCATCTTAAAAAAATAAGTGGAGAGCAATTGTTGGATTGAATTTCCTTAATAAAAGGATTATAACTAGACATAGACACAGACATAACATACACTCAAGCTGATTTAGACACACGCGAGATGAAGAAAGAACTACTTTGCACAAATTTACCTTGTCAAAAATTGGATACTCAGCCTTAAAGCGAGTGCAAGCAAACTAGACAATCTCCTCATTAGTGCCAGGTTCCTGCCCACCAAACTGGTTGCATGGGAAAGCAAGGATCTCAAAACCTGAAGTCGCATCAAATTGACAACAACATTTAGCAAGTTATTGATCATAACTCAAAAAATGGATGAACTAATCTATATGAGCAATTGAGCAAAGAAAAAACAGACATTTCGTAATGAAGGAACAACCAAGGCAATGCATTAAATACTCACCCTGGTCATTGTACTTCTCGTGCAACTAGCTCAGTTCCGTGTAGTTGGAATTGGTCAAACCACTGCAGTAGTTACAGACAACAACTAACTTTGTTAATTCAACAATAATAACAAAAATTTATATATCACTACATCTACATCTGATATTTGGGCATTGAAATAAGTAGCATAAAACATATCACTACATCTATGTCTAATATTTGGACATTGAAATCAGTAGCATAAAACACATCCCTTAACATGGATAATGAGACATAAATAGAGAAGGAATCAATGATGACACTTAATCTGCACAAACAGCCCATTTGGCAGGAGGCTCAACATTTTGTTGTCCAACTGCAACCAACTTATTTGCTGACCAGACTATTTTCCCCCCATATATAGATAATCTTCATGCAAATGCTAATCCTTAGTAACAAGAACTACTACGACACTTAGGGAGGATATTTAGCACAACAACATTTTGGATTTTGAGTTGTATGTTATACGCTTCACTCAACCTTGTAGGTGGTAGATTCAGACTTGAATGTGTTAATATCTCCATTTGCTAGCTTCGTTCTACTAAATGTAAAGATCGATTTAAAATATACACTATATTACACTAAATCAAATAAGTATACCATTCACCTTAAGCGCTTAAGAAGCACCATACTAGCATTCTTCCTAAGGAAAGTCGCACCATACATGATACACACATGGATCATTTTAACATAAATAAGAAAATCACATGATACATTCTAAATAACTTTCCAATGCATGATAAATTGAACATAAAAGAGAAACGGCAGAGGTGTGGGAGCAGTAATAATTGGTACCATTGGGATGCAACATTGACGATGAGGAGAACCATCCCCTTGTAGGTGCTCAAGTCCGCATCTTTCCCACTCGCATCCTACAAGCACAAAAAGAGGCAATCTTTAGGATCACAATTCACACATCATGATAGCATATATGCAAACTCTTGGGTGTTTAAGAAAAAAATCAACTAAAACCAGAAAATTGGCATAAGAACTCTACAATGGTTGAATAGCAGCGGAATCAAAGAGGGGTCTATGTGCAATGCATAACAATCACCATTCTGTCTCAACTCCCCATGACAGTTTGCAGCCATCCTTTTTCTTATGGTATTTATAGCACAACCATATGTTTTAGTTTTATTACACAGGGCAAACACAAGTCTTGCCGAAGGTTGCCATCCAAAATGTTATATTTTGCAGGAAGCTATTCAGATCAAAACATATTTGAAAGGTAGAGCATTGAAGAGAAAATAATGGGTATCATAATCCTGAATTGGAAATTACTGAATCTCAAAGTAAACAATTGCAAAGGCAATACAAGAAAGATAGAAAAAGGGCAGACGAAAGTTGATTCATCTATGTGAGCTTAGAAAATAATAACAACAAGAGAAGGTACAAGAAGCAATACCATGATATTGAACTCATTAAAATCACAATGTATCAGCCCATGCTCCGCCAAACGAACAACAAGACCAAGAATTGTGTCAAAAACCTTATCTGGATTTTGTAACTCTTTCACTTGAACACTGCATAACAGCAAAAAAAAACACTTAGATCAGTTTCTGCATAAAGGAACAAATATCCTTGCATAAAGGCCTCACGGCCCACATCACCCCACTGTCCAGTCCTTTACCCCCTATCCGAACCATCCCCTCCCCACTCAGTCATCTTCTCTCCCCAAACAGCACCACCATTACTAGTTCTTTCTCTCCTTCTGAAGCATGAGCTCAACACATCTCACTTCTCTCCTCCCAATCCCACCTAAAAACTAAGAATTGGCTCATGCATGTCACACCATTGCAATTCTCACCACTGTAGCATTCCGTTCATCCAAGTATTTCTCGCATGCATGAGCGTTTGAGCGTTTTGGAAAAGAGGAAGGGGAAGAACACGGTGCTGCACAGGAGCAAAGCAGTCGGCGGCTCCAGAGCATGCAGTGCAGCATGCATGCATGCCTTCTCTCCTATGCATGTGCGTGTATGTATGCCTGCATGCAGCAGAGGCAGCATGTAACATCCCAAAAATTTGGTCTGTTTTGAAGTTTTAAAAGTAAAAATAACCATTTGGATTTTTCTGCTAAAGTTAAAAGCTTAATATGAATTTTCAGAGTTCAAAAATAATTTAATATGAATAATGTCGACATCAACTATTATCAAAATTATTTTATTTGGATTCTATGTGCTTGAATATATTTTCTATAATTTTCTAGAAATTTTATGAGTGCATTTGCTATTTTCTAAGTGTTATTTGCCTTTCCTGCTATTTTTCTAAAAAGAAAACTAAATTAAAATCTCAGATTTTCCTCTAGGCCTAATCTTTCCTCCCTTGGCCCATTTCCTTCTCCCTCCGACCCAGCCCGCGTGGCCTTTGCTTCCGCCGCAGCCCACCCGCGCCAGCTTCCTTTCTTTGTCTGACCAGCGGGTCCCACCGCTTTGTCTTCTGTAACATCCCCAACTTAATTAATGGGATTTAGTATGCATCTTATCAGCATGCTTGACATTATGGAATCATTTGCATAAATTATTGCAATTGGAAAACCTAAATCAAAGATCAAACATACACTTCAAATTTAAACTCCAAATAAAAATAGGAACAAAAATCTTTGATCATCATCTGGAAACAATTTATTCAAATACTATAATAATTATCATGAATAAATATAATTTTTCCCAAATTGTTGGAACTCAATTCAACCCTCAGAAAATTCGAGCACAATTCAAAGACCTTTTCTAATTTTGAATTTAAAGTATACAAAATGAATCTTGAACAATGAGGTTTAATATTTTATTTGAGTACTAGGTCATCCCAGGAACACCTCTGTTTAATTTCAGAATTTTTAGAAATTTATTTCTATATTTAAAGCCTCGATCAAACTCTCTATTTTCTGGTTAAATCTGTTTCCAACTTGGGCTCAGCACTGTTGTTCCGACCGGACCCCAACCCCAACCGGCCGCACCAGACTCGAGTCCAACCCGACGCAACTTGGCTGGACCAAGTCAGCTAACTGGACCGCACCGCGCCGCTTTGTTTCATCGACGGCGGCCCTCTCGCCGATCCTTCTTCCTCCGCTGGCGCGCCAGAAACACCACGCCACGTCGCGGCCGCGCTCTGCTCTCGCCCCAGTCACGGCGTGAATCCACCGCCCATCTTGACCTGTCCCTGAGCTTTGGCATGTGACGCCGCCTCATGTCCGTCCATTCCCCGCCTTTAAACCGCCTCCTTGCTCTCTCATTTCCTCCATTCCTCCTCTCGGTGGCCGAGGAGGAAGAGGCTCCTTCTTGCTTCTCCCTCGAGTAAACTTTGTGCCATCTTGTCCCTCGGCTCTTGGTTTGGGTGCCGTTTCCATTTTTGGATAATGTAGCTCTTGATTTCTTGTGTAGTGCCCGGAACACCTTTGTGCCATTCTTCGTTCCAGAGCGCGCCCAGGGCACGCACCGAGTGACAACGCCGTGCAAACCCTATCTACGGTGAGTCACTCTTTCATTTTTGGGCGTCACCTCGCATGCTTTAGCCTGCTAAGCATTTCCCCTCATCTAATTTGGACCGTGTACTTCAGGAGCTAGTGAATTTGGTGTTCTCCCTTTTTGTTGGCCAAGAACCCTATTCGGCATCTTTTGTCAATCGGGTAAGCCTTCTACCAATCCCCCGTATTGTTACCATCTGCATCGCTATATGAGGCATTCCCAACCTTTTCTTGTTGGTTTCCTTGCACAGATTTCCTCCCCCACGTTGAACCTAGCGTCGCCGCCGCCATTGTCGAGGAGGAAAATTTGATCATATACCCTCCCCTTAGATGGAAATTCAGGATTTACCCTCCTGGCCCACATGTCATTGACCTATGATGACCCCACATGTCATTGAGGTGGAGGAAATCCGAAATCACTATATGATCCAATCCCCGAGGCGACACTTTGCCGAAGCCAGACCTTTCTCTCCCTCTCGTGAGCTCCACTAGGTTCCCTAATAGTTCATGCTCGCGTTTTTGTGCTCAATGTGCCATCTGGTTAGCACGTGCATGTACACCGTAGAAACGCCGCTACTCCACGTCGCGCCACCACTAGGATTCGTCGCCGGCCAAATTCCGGCTACCGTCAGGACCGCCATGCTATTGTGGTCCCATCCTCGCTCTTGGTTCATGCGGCCGTGGCCCGCAACGCTGGCAAATCGCCGAGCAAGCGAGCGGAAGCGGCAGCTCTGTTGTCGGACGCACCGACCGCCACTGTAGCGACGTAGTTAGGATCTTAATTGCCATGATTAGTATTTATTACCGAATCTGTGTCGGCAAATCAGCAGTTAACTGAGTAATGACTAGCACTTAATGGCCTGAGTCTTTTACATGTGGGCCATAGGGCTGGTAAGTGGAAGTGTAGATGGTGAAGTATGTTTTGTTTAAGGAAAAGCGTATTCCTATTATGCTTAGAATAATTTTACACATTCTTGTAGTAGAAGACGTATTTTATGTAATACGCTTTCCGCATAGTCATCGGTTGGGACCGGTCAACTTTGACCAAGTCAAACCCGCAACTCGGGTCCCCTCTGTCAGTGACTAGGGCTAGCTCAGTTCCGGTAGAAAAAGTAATGTATGCTTTATAAAATCCGAAATCCATTTATTTGCACACTGGAAATTGTATTAACTTCAAAAATCCATATCTAATTCAAATCAACTTCAAAATGAATAAAACCAGTTTTTATATTTTTCTTATAAAGTAAAGTTTATTTTAAATTAGGTTTCAAATATATCTCAGTAGCAGAGAATATAGATTTAAGAAAATGGTCCATAACTCTATTATTTTACAATAAGAAAAGGCTTTTAACTTCAAAAATACATAACTATTTCATTTTAACTCCAAAAGCAGTGAAACCACTTTTGATAATTTTTATTTTAAGTAAACTTATTTCTAAAAATGGTTTCAGTCTTACCTCTAGCACAGAAAATATATTTTGTGGAAATTTATCCCAAAATAAATTATTTTTACCTTGTAAAATGCTGATAACTTTAGAAATCCATAACTAAATCAGGAAAACTCCAATTAGGGCAAACTCAACTGTTTTGAACTTGTAATAATATTGCCTATTTATTCATGTAATCCATGTACTCACCACTACTCTACAAATTTTCATCTCATAATTAAATTACCTGAATAAAGGCGTGTTAAAATCTGAAATTCAAACCACCATAACTTTCACACACTAAATCCAAATGGAATGAATCTTTCACCTAAATTCATATAAAATCATAACCTACCTACTGTATAAATTTCATACATTTTTTAGCATGTTGTATTTCTGGTCTTATTTGATATTTATTGCATTATCGTCTTTCATTAGGTTTTCGACGATAACGATATATTCGTGAGAGTATTATGAGTATAATCTGAGATCGAACAAGTGGTACAGCCAAGGTGTGAGCACCCTCCTCTTGATCATATTGCTCCCAGTGGTTTTTAAAAGTTTTGTGTGAGTTTTATTATCGCAATTGCATGCTATTTTGAAATGTATGTTTTATGGGTAGAAGTAGTTAATCTCCTAATTGCTGCATTAGCCCTCCTTTGAATGTTGATTACCCTTTTACCTTGAATGACTAAGGTTATATATTATATGGGATTGTTTTACTAGTTTGTAGAACGATGCTTAGCCATGCTAGTAGTCGTAGCCGAGAGCGGTTGATGGAGCTAGTCCATCGGCCGGTGAATTGAATTGAATCTTATTGAAATTTGAGAATTTTATGGATTGGATTATGTTGGAATTGAGGGTTGTGTCCAGATCTTCGCATCTTGGGTTTGTGAACATGTTGGACATGGGTTTTATGTTCTTAACTTGGACGGGTGTAGGGTGATCATGAAATATTGTTGTTATTGTTGTTATGGAATTGTGTAGCCCCGTCTGAGTGTTTAAGGACCGGTCTGTGGTGTGATGAACCAAGTCTTTCGTGCAACCACACGCCGGGATAATGGCGAAGGCTTGGCTTAATAATTTGTTGTGTGTTAGCTATCAAAACACAATGAGATTGACAATTGTTATTGTTATGTATTTAATTGTTCTCTTGTCAATCTCGCGGGGGCATGTTAAGGGTCGCCTTACTTGTTCTTAAGGGTCTCTTGTTTGATTGGGACTTACTTACGCAACGGGTTTCCCGTGGTTCAGCGATCGCATCGCTCGCCATGGACCGTCCTCGGTGGTTTGATAGTTAGGACATAACATTGTAACGGCCTTGTTATGCTACCTCAGTCACACTCCTAAGGAAGAGTGCATTGGCCGACATTAAGAGGAATGCATATCGTGTGGGTAAAGCTGTACAACTCTGCATAGTAACTAAATCTATTCGAATAGCCTCGTCCTGGGTTATGGACAACACTTGTGGGAAAGCAGGCACAGTTAGTTTTTGGGAAATTAAGGTTGGGATATGGTTGAAAATGTTGTGTCATTATGTTAGTTGGTTCAAATCTGAAATGAATTCATGAACGCGCAGTTCGCGTGTTATTTTTGTTGAGGAATGAATTGTGCCACGAATGAGATGTTCGTGTGTTGATTATATTTAGAGAGTGTACCATTGTTGATCATCACTTACTACTATAAATTGTTTTATAAATGTTTTACAAATGGCAGGTTAGAATCTTTTATCCTTGCAAAACGCTTTATGCTGAAAAATTGACTAGTGTAGTGGCCTTCCGTTGATACTTACTTGCATCATTATTTTTCTTGAAAAGTCTCGCGAGTACAACTTTGTACTTGAAAAGTGTCTATTTGATCGTAGTACGGGCGCGCGCAACGGCTTTAACTCCAGTTGGTTGCTTGTGGGATTGTGGGCATGCCAGCTCGGTTATTCCCTCTTTATTTAAGTTTATCTTCCGCTGCAATTTATTTGTGTTATTGTTATTTAGATTTGGCCGATTGGCCCTCTTATGTAAAATTGGGACCGAAAGGTCCTATGTTGAAAATGTATCGAAGTTTCTATTATTCTTGTACATTGTGTATGGATGTGATTGCAATGTTGTGTACTAGGATATGTGCATGTTAGCCACTGATCCTTGGGAGCTAGCATGCGACACATATCCGGGTCACTCGGAATCGTGTTCGTCTCACGTTAAGTGTTGCGTTTACGGCGTAATCACTTAGCTTGATACGGATCCGATCTCGGGGGTCCTCACAGCGTTGGTATCAGAGCCATACTGACTGTAGGTTAAAGCCGTAGAAATGGACGTTATAAGGATTTTGAGTTAGAATATTTTTCAAACTATCAAAAGTTTGGCAAAAATGTTAGTAATATAATTCCTTTGTTTCTTACCCATCCTAGTATCTAATTCTTACCTCACTATTCTTTTGAATTGTGCAAAATCGTTTTCTCCAATGCTCGTCTCTCTTCCAACACTAGAAACGTTAAATAGTCACCGGTGAAGAGCAATAATGGAAGAACAAGAAGACGACGCCTTGCTGCGATTTTAGGAATAAATTAGGATTTATCTTTAGATGTTGTACCCCCTAAGGATACTACTTAGCTCATAGACGCTGGATTTTACAAAGATCATTTGCTCTCTTTCATTCCTAGTAGTTGTGCATCACCTACGGGCATGTTGTATCGCAACTACGTTAGAAAACTAATCGTGTTTTTCATTTGTATCTTGTGCTGTCCACTTGGGCTCATAGCACCCCATTTCTTGTTGCATAAATGTGTTTTCATTGTGCATTCATGCTAGGTTGAGTTACCCCTTGCTGTCAAGTACTTGCCTTATGTTGTTCCTTCATTCATTTTTGCCGGTTGCTAACAAGTTGTATGGCAACAGGATGTCGGGTCGTAAAACTCGTTTGATGTCAGAAGTAATGGAGGACTCATCGCACGGGGGTCAGCATGAAGAAGTGACTCCACCTCAGCCGTCTGTGGCTGATGTGTTGATCCAGATGGAACGGAGTCAGCAAGACCAGACTCTCATCTTGCAGCAAATTGCTCAGAACACCACCAGTGTTCAAGGTGCTCAAATGGCAGTGGGAGGAGCCGATCTTTATGGCTCCCGATTTGCTGACTTTCTAAGCACGAAGCCTCCTGTGTTCTCTTGTTCAGAGGATCCTATCGAGGCCGATGATTGGCTTCAGTCCATCGAACGGAAATTGATCCTCACTCATTGTGCTGGCAATGAGAAGGTCTTTTATGCCTCCAATCAACTCGAAGGTGCCGCTTCTGCATGGTGGGACAATTTTTGCGCTATGCAGCCCACCAATTACGTTCCATCATGGGACGAGTTTCGAACAGCTTTCCGAGAGGCACATGTTCCTTCAAGCATTATGGATATCAAGAGGCGTGAGTTCCTCGCGCTGAAGCAAGACAACAAGTCCGTATTGGAGTATCTTCGCGAGTTCAATCGTTTGGCTCGTTACGCTTCAGATGATGTCTCCACTGATGCAAGGAAGCAAGACCAGTTCTTGAATGGGCTAACGGAAGAGGTACAACTGGCACTCGCTGTACACGACTTCCACAACTTCCAACAATTGGTGGACAAGGCTATTGTCGTGGAAAATAAGATGCAAGCGGTGGCAGAATCGCGAAAGTGCAAGAAGGTTGCACAAATTTCAGCAAGCTGCAGTTTTCAAGAACCGCATGTTTGGCAGCCCTCTCCTCCTGATTTTCAGGACTTGGCATCTCCAGTATCTCCTATGCAAGTGTCTCATCCACCTCCACAAGATACCCAGCAAGGGCAGCCCAAAAAGAAGTATAGACGCCGACTCCAGCATAACAAGCAGGTTACTTGTTTCACTTGTGGCAATCTGGGGCATTTCGCCAGTCAATGCCCGGTGAAGCACCAAGTCATTTCCAATCAGCGCCAAGACCTTGAAACATCCCTTGTTCAGCGGTCTGATGTCACTTTTCAGAACCCTAGTCGTGCTCATGTCAGCCATGTCACCGCCGAGGAAGCGCAGGAAGCACCCGACGTCGTGTTGGCACATTTCTAGTCAATTCGACTCCTGCGACCGTGTTGTTCAACTCTGGAGCATCTCATTCTTTCATGTCCAGAGGTTTTGCTACACTTCACAACCTCTCACTCAGCTTGATGCCTGCACCTATGATGATTCAATCACCGGGTTCAGAAATGAGAAGCATTCATGAATGTCGGGAAGTTGAAATTGAGATTAAAGGGGTGAAGTTTTTGGCCAACCTTATTGTGATAAATTCAGCGGGCCTTGATGTCATTCTCGGTATGAGTTGGCTGTCCAAGAACCATGGGCAAATTGATTGTGCCCGCAAGGTTATCACTCTTACAAGTCCTCTTGGTTTTCAAGTTGAAATGGTGCCAAAATTGGAGCCTCCTCATCTCTATGCCCTTAGCAGCAAAGAATTGCCAGAATTGAGTGAAGTTCCAGTGGTATGTGAGTACCCGGATGTATTCTCTGAGGAATTACCTGGCATGCCACCCTCACGAGAAATTGAGTTTGTGATTGAGCTGCAGCCCGGAACTGCTCCAATATCGAAACATCCTTATCGAATGCCGCCTAATGAGTTGGTTGAATTGAAGAAGCAACTCACAGAACTTCAAGAGAAGGGTTTCATTAGGCCGAGCTCCTCACCTTGGGGATGCCCGGCTATATTTGTGAAGAAGAAGGACCATAGTCTGCGGATGTGTGTTGACTACCGTCCGTTGAATGAGGTCACCATCAAGAACAAGTATCCGCTTCCACGGATTGATGATTTGTTTGACCAGATGACTGGTGCTCGTATTTTCTCCAAGATTGACTTGAGATTGGGTTATCACCAAGTTAGGATCAGATCTGAAGACATTCCTAAGACGGCTTTCTCAACTCGTTATGGCTTATACGAGTACACTGTCATGTCCTTCGGTTTGACAAATGCACCGTCCTTGTTCATGAATCTCATGAACTCCGTGTTTATGGAGTATTTGGATAAATTTGTGGTCGTATTTATTGATGACATTCTCATATACTCCAAATATGAAAGTGAGCATGAAGAACACCTCCGTCTTGTGTTGGACAAGCTCCGAGAACATCGACTCTATGCAAAATTCAGTAAATGTGAGTTTTGGCTAAGAGAGGTCGCCTTTTTGGGTCATGTGCTATCCGAAGGAGGTATTGTTGTGGATTCAAGCAAAGTCCAAGATGTGCTTAATTGGAGACAGCCCAAGTCCGTCTCCGATGTCCGCAGTTTCCTCGGTCTTGCGGGCTATTACCGCCGCTTCATCGAGAATTTCTCAAAAATAGCAAGACCAATGACCCAATTGTTGAAGAAAGAAAAGAAGTATGAATGGTCAGCATAATGTGAAGCAAGCTTTCAGATGTTGAAGGATCATCTAACTTCTGCTCCAGTGTTAGTTCTACCAGATATCCACAAAAGCTTCGATATCTATTGTGATGCATCTCGCCTTGGTCTTGGTTGTGTTCTTATGCAAGAGGGCCGAGTTGTGGCGTATGCATCGAGGCAGTTGAGGCCTCATGAGGTGAATTACCCCACTCATGACCTTGAGCTTGCAGCAGTGGTTCATGCTTTGAAGATATGGCGACATTTTCTTATCGGCAATCGCTGCGAAGTCTACACTGATCACAAGAGTTTAAAGTATATCTTCACTCAAGCCGATCTGAACCTAAAGCAAAGAAGATGGCTTGAATTGATCAAAGACTATGATTTGGGACTTCATTATCATCCAGGGAAAGCCAATGTCGTTGCCGATGCATTGAGCCGAAAATCACAATGCAACTGCATTTCGGTTCGACCTGAAACGGAAGCTCTTTGCAATGAATTCCAACGGCTCAACTTGGAGATGGTTAGCGAAGGTTTTCTCGCTGCTTTAGAAGTGAAACCTACCCTTGAGGACTAGATCAAGATGGCCCAGAAGAATGACAAGGGTATGGAAAGGATTAAGCAGAAAATGAAGGCCGGCAAAGCCAAGTGTTTTGTCGAGGACCACCAAGGTGTTTTGTGGTTCGGAAGCGTTTGGTTGTGCCAAATGACGCGAAGCTTAAAGAGTCAATCCTTCATGAAGCCCATGACTCTCTTTTCTCCATCCATCCGGGGAGCACAAAAATGTATCAAGACTTGAGGCAAAAGTTGTGGTGGACTCGGATGAAGCGTGAGATTGCACACTTTGTTGCCGAGTGTGATGTATGTCAACGGGTGAAGGCCGAGCACCAATGGCCAGCGGGTATGCTTCAGCCCCTCCCCGCTCCCGAGTGGAAATGGGATGAAATTGGGTTGGATTTCATCACCGGACTTCCAAAGACTCAACAAGGGTATGACTCCATATGGGTGATTGTTGACCATTTGTCAAAAGTTGCTCATTTTCTCCCCGTCAAGACCACTTATTCGGAAAATCAATTAGCGGAGTTGTACATCTCCAGAATTGTATGCCTCCATGGTGTGCCTAAGATAATTGTTTCAGATCGAGGTACTCAATTCACCTCGCATTTCTGGAAATGCCTCCATGAAGCAATGGGAACTCAACTATCCTTTAGCACCGCTTACCACCCACAAACTGGAGGTCAAACTGAAAGGGTGAATCAGATTCTGGAGGATATGTTGAGAGCTTGTGTACTATCCTATGGCAAGAAATGGGATAAATGCTTGCCGTTTGCGGAATTCTCTTATAACAATAGCTTTCAAGCAAGCCTCCAAATGTCACCTTTTGAAGTGCTTTATGGGAGAAGGTGTAGACACCTCTCAACTGGTCCGAGTCCGGGGAGAGACAATTCTTTGGACCGACATGATAAATGAAGCCGAAGAGCAAGTTCGTGTGATCCGGGAGAGACTACGGACGGCTCAATCTCGTCAAAAGTCTTATGCCGACCGTCGTCGTCGTGAGTTGAGCTTTGAGGTGGACGACCATGTTTACCTTAAAGTCTCCCCAATGAAAGGAACGCAACGCTTTCAAGTCAAAGGCAAGTTGGCACCTCGCTACATCGGTCCTTTCCGAATTCTAGCAAAGCGAGGATCGATGGCTTATCAGTTGGAGCTACCACCATCACTTTCAGATGTGCATAATGTATTCCATGTATCTCAACTGAAGAAGTGTCTTCGCGTCCCTATCGAAGAAACCAACTTGGAAGACCTTGATTTATAACCCGATCTCTCTTATCGGGAGCGCCCGATTCGCATTCTTGAAGAAATGGAGCGTAAGACAAGGAATCGCAACATCAAATTCTTGAAGGTTCAATGGAGCAACCATACTGAAGATGAAGCAACTTGGGAGCGTGAAGACCGGATGCGAGCCGAGTATCCAGAACTTTTTCCTTCTACTTGAAGTGTCTTCGAATCAAGAAAGGAAAGGTTAAACAAAACAATGGGAAGGAAAATGTAATAGAAATTCCCTGTAACCTTGTTAGGATATCTTAGTTCTACCTTTGAAAGATATATTAGCACTATCTTTGAAGGAAATCAAGACAACGGATGTTATGTTTTCTTTTAGAACCTTTCTATCCAACTTCCACCCTATCGATCTCGGGGTCGAGATCTTTTGTAAGGGGGGAGGTTTGTAACGTCCCCAACTTAATTAATGGAATTTAGTATGCATCTTATCAGCATGCTTGACATTATGGAATCATTTGCATAAATTATTGCAATTGGAAAACCTAAATCAAAGATCAAACATACACTTCAAATTTAAACTCCAAATAAAAATAGGAACAAAAATCTTTGATCATCATCTGGAAATAATTTATTCAAATACTAGAATAATTATCATGAATAAATATAATTTTTCCCAAATTTTTGGAACTAAATTCAACCCTCAGAAAATTCGGGCACAATTCAAAGACCTTTTCTAATTTTGAATTTAAAGTATACAAAATGAATCTTGAACAATGAGGTTTAATATTTTATTTGAGTACTAGGTCATCCCAGGAACACCTCTGTTTAATTTCAGAATTTTTAGAAATTTATTTCTATATTTAAAGCCTCGGTCAAACTCTCTATTTTCTGGTCAAATCTGTTTCCAACTTGGGCTCAGCACTGTTGTTCCGACCGGACCCCAACCCCAACCGGCCGCACCAGACTCGAGTCCAACCCGACGCAACTTGGCTAGACCAAGTCAGCTAACTGGACCGCACCGCGCCGCTTTGTTTCACTGACTGGCCGGGCCCTCTCGTCAGATCCTTCTTCCTCCCGTTGGCGCGCCCGCAGAAACACCACGCCACGTCGCGGCCGCGCTCTGCTCTCACCCCAGTCACTACGTGAATCCACCGCCCATCTTGACCTGTCCCTGAGCTTTGGCATGTGACGCCGCCTCATGTTCGTCCATTCCCCGCCTTTAACCCGCCTCCCTGCTCTCTCATTTCCTCCATTCCTCCTCTCGGTGGCCGAGGAGGAAGAGGCTCCTTCTTGCTTCTCCCTCGAGTAAACTTTGTGCCATCTTGTCCCTCGGCTCTTGGTTTGGGTGCCGTTTCCATTTTTGGATAATGTAGCTCTTGATTTCTTGTGTAGTGCCCGGAACACCTTTGTGCCATTCTTCGTTCCAGAGCGCGCCCAGGGCACGCACCGAGTGACAACGCCGTGCAAACCCTATCTACGGTGAGTCACTCTTTCATTTTTGGGCGTCACCTCGCATGCTTTAGCCTGCTAAGCATTTCCCCTCATCTAATTTGGACCGTGTACTTCAGGAGCTAGTGAATTTGGTGTTCTCCCTTTTTGTTGGCCAAGAACCCTATTCGGCATCTTTTGTCAGTCGGGTAAGCCTTCTACCAATCCCCCGTATTGTTACCATCTGCATCGCTATATGAGGCATTCCCAACCTTTTCTTGTTGGTTTCCTTGCACAGATTTCCTCCCCCACGTTGAACCTAGCGTCGCCGCCGCCATTGTCGGGGACGACACTTTGCCGAGCTTTCGAAGACCTTTCTCTCCCTCTCGTGAGCTCCACTAGGTTCCCTAATAGCTCATGCTCGCGTTTTTGTGCTCAATGTGCCATCTGGTTAGCACGTGCATGTACACCGTAGAAACGCCGCCGCTACTCCACGTCGCGCCACCACTAGGATTCGTCGCCGGCCAAATTCCGGCTACCGTCAGGACCGCCATGCTATTGTGGTCCCATCCTCGCTCTTGGTTCATGCGGCCGTGGCCCGCAACGCTGGCAAATCGCCGAGCAAGCGAGCGGAAGCGGCAGCTCTGTTGTCGGACGCACCGACCGCCACTGTAGCGACGTAGTTAGGATCTTAATTGCCATGATTAGTATTTATTACCGAATCTGTGTCGGCAAATCAGCAGTTAACTGAGTAATGACTAGCACTTAATGGCCTGAGTCTTTTACATGTGGGCCATAGGGCTGGTAAGTGGAAGTGTAGATGGTGAAGTATGTTTTGTTTAAGGAAAAGCGTATTCCTATTATGCTTAGAATAATTTTACACATTCTTGTAGTAGAAGACGATTTTATGTAATACGCTCCGCATAGTCATCGGTTGGGACCGGTCAACTTTGACCAAGTCAAACCCGCAACTCGGTCCCCTCATCGCTGACTAGGCTAGCTCGATTCGGTAGAAAAGTAATATATGCTTTATAAAATCCGAAATCCATTTATTTGCACACTGGAAATTGTATTAACTTCAAAAATCCATATCTAATTCAAATCAACTTCAAAATGAATAAAACCAATTTTTATATTTTTCTTATAAAGTAAAGTTTATTTTAAATTAGGTTTCAAATATATCTCAGTAGCAGAGAATATAGATTTAAGAAAATGGTCCATAACTCTATTATTTTACAATAAGAAAAGGCTTTTAACTTCAAAAATACATAACTATTTCATTTTAACTCCAAAAGCAGTGAAACCACTTTTGATAATTTTTATTTTAAGTAAACTTATTTCTAAAAATGGTTTCAGTCTTATCTCTAGCACAGAAAATATATTTTGTGGAAATTTATCCCAAAATGAATTATTTTTACATTGTAAAATGCTGATAACTTTAGAAATCCATAACTAAATCAGGAAAACTCCAATTAGGGCAAACTCAATTGTTTTGAACTTGTAATAATATTGCCTATTTATCCATGTAATCCATGTACTCACCACTGCTCTTCAAATTTTCATCTCATAATTAAATTACCTGAATAAAGGCGTGTTAAAATCTGAAATTCAAACCACCATAACTTTCACACACTAAATCCAAATGGAATGAATATTTCACCTAAATTCATATAAAATCATAACCTACCTACTGTATAAATTTCATACATTTTTGAGTATGTTGTATTTCTGGTCTTATTTGATATTTATTGCATTATCGTCTTTCATTAGGTTTTCGACGATAACGATATATTCGTGAGAGTATTATGAGTATAATCTGAGATTGAACAAGTGGTACAGCAAAGGTGCGAGCACCCTCCTCTTGATCATATTGCTCCCAGTGGTTTTTAAAAGTTTTGTGTGAGTTTTATTATCGCAATTGCATGCTATTTTGAAATGTATGTTTTATGGGTAGAAGTAGTTAATCTCCTAATTGCTGCATTAGCCCTCCTTTGAATGTTGATTACCCTTTTACCTTGAATGACTAAGGTTATATATTATATGGGATTATTTTACTAGTTTGTAGAACGATGCTTAGCCATGCTAGTAGTCGTAGCCGAGAGCGGTTGATGGAGCTAGTCCATCGGTCGGTGAATTGAATTGAATCTTATTGAAATTTGAGGATTTTATGGATTGGATTATGTTGGAATTGAGGGTTGTGTCCAGATCTTCGCATCTTGGGTTTGTGAACATGTTGGGCATGGGTTTTATGTTCTTAACTTGGACGGGTGTAGGGTGATCATGAAATATTGTTGTTATTGTTGTTATGGAATTGTGTAGCCCCTTCTGAGTGTTTAAGGACCGGTTAGTGGTGTGATGAACCAAGTCTTTCGTGCAACCACACGCCGGGATAATGGCGAAGGCTTGGCTTAATAATTTGTTGTGTGTTAGCTATCAAAACACAATGAGATTGACAATTGTTATTGTTATGTATTTAATTGTTCTCTTGTCAATCTCGCGGGGGCATGTTAAGGGTCGCCTTACTTGTTCTTAAGGGTCTCTTGTTTGATTGGGACTTACTTACGCAACGGGTTTCCCGTGGTTCGTGCAACCGCATCGCTCGCCATGGACCGTCCTCGGGTGGTTTGATAGTTAGGACATAACATTGTAACGGCCTCTTTATGCTACCTCAGTCACACTCCTAAGGAAGAGTGCATTGGCCGACATTAAGAGGAATGCATATCGTGTGGGTAAAGCTGTACAACTCTGCAGAGTAACTAAATCTATTCGAATAGCCTCGTCCTAGGTTATGGACAACACTTGTGGGAAAGCAGGCACAGTTAGTTTTTGAGAAATTAAGGTTGGGATATGGTTGAAAATGTTGTGTCATTATGTTAGTTGGTTCAAATCTGAAATGAATTCACGAACGCGCAGTTCGCGTGTTATTTTTGTTGAGGAATGAATTGTGCCACGAATGAGATGTTCGTGTGTTGATTATATTTAGAGAGTGTACCATTGTTGATCATCACTTACTACTATAAAATGTTTTATAAATGTTTTACAAATGGCAGGTTAGAATCTTTTATCCTTGCAAAACGCTTTATGCTGAAAAATTGACTAGTGTAGTGGCCTTCTGTTGATACTTACTTGCATCCTTATTTTTCTTGAAAAGTCTCGCGAGTACAACTTTGTACTTGAAAAGTGTCTATTTGATCGTATGACGGCGCGCAACGGCTTTAACTCCAGTTGGTTGCTTGTGGGATTGTGGGCATGCCATTTCGGTTATTCCTCTTTATTTAAGTTTATCTTCCGCTGCAATTTATTTGTGTTATTGTTATTTAGATTTGGCCGATTGGCCCTCTTATGTAAAATTGGGACCGAAAGGTCCTATGTTGAAAATGTATCGAAGTTTCTATTATTCTTGTACATTGTGTATGGATGTGATTGCAATGTTGTGTACTAGGATATGTGCATGTTAGCCACTGATCCTTGGGAGCTAGCATGTGACACATATCCGGGTCACTCGGAATCGTGTTCGTCTCACGTTAAGTGTTGCGTTTACGGCGTAATCACTTAGCTTGATACGGATCCGATCTCGGGGGTCCTCACATCTTCCACCTCCAACAGCTCCCTCACGCGCGCGAGTCCGACAACGCCATGGCCGAAGCTCAAGCCTCGTCCGACAAGGGCGGCCTCCAACAAGAAAAGCCCGGGAAAATCGTGTCCAACTTTATCTTTTATCCTCCCGCATCTGTATCAAATCGAATCTTATCTCGAATTCATTTCTATCCCGAGATTTGCTCGAAGTCCCTCTCGGACTCTTTAGAACCCCGCCGCCAACACGCCACCTCGACCTCGCCCGCACCCTATAAAAACCACCCTGAGGATCGCCCGGTCCTCCGCAACCCAAAACCCCAACTCTCTTCACCTCTCGCAGCCGCAATTTGGGAATTAGGATTTTTCACCGCCGATCTATTCTTCGTCAATTCCGCCACCGCCGTCAACGCTCCGCCGCCTCCGACCGGTGTTCTAGCACCACCGCTGCACGGGATACACGGTGCGCGCCTCCGCTTCGCCAGATAGCCCCCGTAGCCCCGTTGTCGTTTTTGACTGCGCCACTCCGCCACCAACCTTGAGCGCCGCCGCAGTTTTGGTCACCGCTGGGAGCATCCAACCGTGTCACCAGGTTCGCGTGGTCACGAGGAGTCCAGCGCCCGCTTCCGTTGTCGCCGCCGTGGCCGGGATCGCCGTTGTCGTACGCGGCTGACAAACCTCGCTGGCGAGCCACCGTGTCCTACCAGCTCAGCCGCCACCTCATCTCCCCTGCCCGCGTGTCGTCCCCGTCAGCGCATGTGTGTCCAGTCCACACCCAAAACCAGAACCAACTTCGGTGGATCCAATTCACCATGCACCATCTCACTTACAGTGGGACCCACCTGTCAGATTTGTTTTTGTTACGGCCGAAATCTTTCGCTGACGTCATGCTCGCATTATAAGTCGATTTTCCAATAGAAAAGTAAATCTCGAAATTCCAGAAAATCCTATTAGGGTATTTCTTTAGGGTTTCAATCTTCCAGAGCCCATATCTTTTGCATCCGAACTCCGATTGAGTCCATTCAAATTCCTAAATTCATCTAAACTCGAGATCTATTTATCTGAGATTTTTATTTAATTTTTGAAGTTTGTTTTCTCTCTATTATTTATTTATTTGGTTTATTTGCTTGTTTACGAGTAGACGTTGATACTTCGGGAAGCTTTGAGCAAGGAGTAGCATACCAAGATCAAGATCAATCTCAAGATTTATTCCAAGGCAAGTCATGGTCTTTTGATCATATTGAACCTATGATTTCAAAAGTATATTGTTTTATACAATTGCATGCTATCTTTATACAAATTGTTTTGGGTATAGTTATTACCTGTTGTCATTATGCCTCCATTGATTATTTGAATGCCATGAATCATTTGTCACCTTAGCTTGGTTAATTTTAGTTGGTCATATTTGTATTGCCAACATGGGTATCGTATCAATGCTTAGTTCAGCTTAGTTACGATGGGTTTGTCATCACATGTGTCATCATGATTAATCTTGACTTAATGAAATATGGAACCATGGTGGTGAGCCACTCTTGTTAAAATTTGTGTACCATGGCGGGGTTAGTCATGGGTTTTAGTTGAAAAAAATGGTTTTCGCTTGGGCGAGCGGTTGGTGGATAGTGGGGATGTGGATTGAACATGTTGTGGGTTTGTGGTAGACTCGCCTGAGTAACTTGTCAAGGACTTAATCTTGTGCGCCATTGAACTAGGCCTTAACCATACAACCACATGCCTGATGGGACGGGCCTGGCTGACTAATTAGCAATGTCTTAATTTTGGTTCTGTCATATGAAGTGTGAGTTATGGGAAACGTATTCTCACGGTGGCGCAAGAGGGGGGCCCTGTTTGGTCAAAAAGACATTCAGTGTTGAAACCTTAGCGGGCAGAACTGGGTTAAGAAGGAGCTTTGTAAAAGCCTTGTGATGATCACTTAGTAGCACACCTCGAAAGTGTGTTAAACGGACATTATAAGTTGATCTATCTCTTGTGGGTCAAGCTGTACAACCTCTACAGAGTGTAAAATTATTCGAATAGCCGTGTCCGCGGTTATGGACGTGCCTGGGGATTTCACACGGGAGATAGAGTTTCTTCAAAAATGTGTCGGAGTGTGGATGGTAAGTTCACTTGATGAATATAATGTTCGTTTGGTGAATAGGTTATTCACTTGGTGGTTTGTGTCGATTGGTGAGTAGAGATTCACTTATCGTTGGTTTGGCTGGGAAGTGAATGGGGAAGTTCACTGGTTGTTTCAAAGAAATTGTTTAATTACTTATTATTGTTTTCAATTACGTATTTCAATCTATTTATTGTATTTATCGTAAATGCTGCTTTCTGCAAAAGAACCATACAGCTAACCTTTGTTCAAGCCTTGCATGAATACTACTTGCATACATTTTCCCACAGCTTGCTGAGTACATTCAAAGTACCCATGGCTTTATGCCCTCTGTTTGATCAGCAGTGGAGGGAGAATATCAAGCTGCCCAAGAGTTTTTCGCCCAGGAGGACCATGAAGGTTTTGCGGATTAGGATGTGTACTCCACTCGATTGCCTATGGGCATGTTGATTGGCCATTTGAAGAGTTTCGTTCTGCTGTAAGAGTTTATTTGTTTCTTTAGCCCTGCGTGGCAAGTTAAGCAAATGTTGACCATAAGGTCCAGTTATTATTATTATTTGATACTTTGAGATCTTTTTAGTTAAATCGAATAAATAGATGGTATTTCATCACTGCTTGCCTGTGTGAGCTAGCTACTGATCTGGGACTAGTTCAGAATACACAGAGGGTTCCTGAGATGTATTTTCGGGTCCCGACAGTGAAGCCCATGATTCCCCCTTGTCCATTCATCCCGGGTCCACGAAGATGTATCAAGACCTTCGTCAGAGATTCTTCTGGACCCAAATGAAGCGCGAGTTCACAAAGTTCGGTCCCGACACGGCAAGGCTCGCCTAGCACCGGCGACGCACTGGGATGGTTCCGAGGTGTGGCCCAGTCCAAGCTGTAGCCCAGCGTGTGGCAGTGTGGCGCTGAGGCGAAGAAGCTAGTGGCCTTGGTGGCAACCTGTAGCAGCTCAGCGCGGGATTGGAGGCGCTGCTGTGCCTGCATGTAGCAAGGACAAGGTGACGACGAGGTCGGTGTCGGTGGCCGAGCCGAGCACCAAAGTCAATGGTATCAATGGCACCAGCACTACAGTGGCAGCCCGGCACCAAGACGGAGGACGACGAGGCACGGCGCGGCAGCGCCGAGGGCACGGCGTCTGCCTAAGGCAAGGAAGCGCGACGGAGAGTCAAGGAGACGCAACGTGGCCGGCTTGGCATGCGACGGCCGAGCCAAGGTGCCCGCGGCACGGTAGCCCAGTAGAGGCAGTGGCGCGAAGACGACGGCGTGGAGGAGCCGGTTGAGGGCGCGGCGCATGCATGTGAGGCGAGGCGGCATGGCGTGGTGCGCGTGATGTGGCGGCAACGATGCGGAGTGGGACGCGGACGAGAAGGCCGAGCGGATGCGGATGAGCTCAGCGACGACTATAACGGACGCGGACAAGCTCAGCAACGACTACGGCGAACGCGGACCCGAGAAGACGTTCGGTGATTTTTCACACACCTAGTGCCGCAGTAAAAATCTTTGGTGTCAAATCGCATTTACGATATTTACTTGTGCATGTTGCATATTAGTCATGAGCATGGCATCTATTTTTCATGATTTTTAAAAAACAATGATTTGGTAGCTTAAGACCGGTATAGTTCTCCGGTTAGGTCGTATTTGTGCGTAGGTGTGATTATGTGATGAAATATTGAGGGATGCGATTGATTAGATCGTCGTAGCGGAATATGTATCTTATTGATCGTTAGATGCTAGATTAAATATATGAGTTGATTATTTGATCGGACAATATTATTTTTGAAGTCGCATGGAAGCTAGTGGTGATCTTTGGAGGATAAATTAATTGGAGGTTTCTTCTCACATTGGATTAGTAGTTTTAGGAGATAGGACGCATAAGGATTTTATGATTTATTACTTGATGGATAGCTCTTGTGTGGATATTTATGGAGATATGGAGGTTGAATCGGGTGATTTATTTAATCATGAGTAAATTGATGGAATGTCTTAAGTAATAGCTTTGTGAGTCATATATGCTAGAATTTGAAGAAGGTAGCAATAGATTATTTGAGTGCGGATAAATGATTGGATTGCCATGTGATTAGTAGTTAAGTCATTTGTGTCGAGTCGATGGAATCGTGCCCTCAATTGGATTAGTAGATAAATGATTAATTAGTTGATCGTAGAGGCACGTATGTGATTGGATTGGTAGATGTCGTACATGGCTATTTCAGTGATGTAGATATGAGTTGATCGATTAGTGAGCTATTAAATATCGGATGTGCAATTATATTGTAAAGCTCATTAGGTGTCGGTTAGTCAATTAAACCTTGAGCGGTGGAAAAATTGAGTGTATGTGATTAATTATGACTTGCCGAGGTTAGACTAGTAGAGCTAAATAGTTAGTACTAGCTTAATTAGTCTAGCGAAGAACAATTGATGGATTTAGTTACAGTCATATGCCATAACTTGGTGGATTTAGTACATTTATCAGATAGGTTGTGTAGTCAGAAGATCGTGAGTCCAGGCGTTATGTGTTGGATTGACTAACTCGATGATGACTTTGTAGATGTTTTTCTTTAGAAAAATAAATAAAAAATAAAAGAAAATACGTAGGCACCACCTGTCTTTGATAGAGGCTAGGTCAGCCTACATATAAAAATTATTTAGCACAGTAGAAAATTCAGAAAAGAATTATTTTTACACTAAAAATTGAATTAAATTCAAATTTTCATAGAAAATTCATTTGAATTCCAAATGGGGTGATTCAATTTTTGTTGAACATAACCTTTTATTATCTTTCCAACCATGCAATCCTTATCCCAACCATTGTTATGCAAATTTTCATGAAATAATTAATTTTGGATGAACAGTAACCGAGCTAGGGTTTTTCAGCTTTTATTCAATTGCTGATTTTCAAACTGTGATAACTTTCACATACTAAATCCAAATGAGTTAATTATTTCACCTAAATTAATCTAAAATTATAATCTACCTACTATATAAATTTCATGCATTTTGGAGCATTTTGAATTTTTTGGCTTTATTTGGTGTTTATTGCGATATCGTTCTTTCGATAGATTTTTGACGATTCGGACTTGTTCGTGAGTGTGACCAGAGAGTAATCCAGTGTGGTACCAATAAAGGCAAGTAATCCATTCCTTTGATGCATGTTGAATTCCTATTAATTTCGAAAAGTATCTTTGTTTATTTTCAAGTATTCTATGCATTGCTTAATTTCAATTATTTGTATGTCAAATGGGTAGTTTAGTTATATCCACTTGCTGCATTGGCATTCCTTTGAATGTTGATTGTCCTATTACCTTGAATTGTTAAGGTTATATATCTTATATGGGTTTTTGTTTGGAAATTTGTAGAACGAGGCTTAGCCATGCTAGTAATTGTAGCCGAAAGCGGTTGATGGAGCTAGTCCATCGGCCGAGGGATTGAATCGAATCTTGATGAAATTTGAGGATTATATGGATTGAATTATGTTGATTTTGAGGAATATATCCATATTTTCGAATTTGGTTTTGTGGACATGTTGGGAGGGTTGTTGTTGTGTGTTGGACTTGGACGAGTGATAGGGTGATGAAGGGATGTTGTTTCGGATTCATGTAGCCCCGTTTGGGTGCTTAAGGACCGTATGTGGTGTGTCGAACCAAGTCTCACATGCAACCACACGCCGGGTTTATGGGCGATGGCTTGGCTAACTAATTTGTTGTGTGTTAGCTATCAAAACACAATTAGAATGACAATTTTATGTTGTTAATCTAGTGGAGGTATGTTAAGCGTTCTCTTACTTACTCTTAAGGGTCTCTTGTTTGTAAGGGACTTACTTACACAACAGGGTTCACCTATGGTTCAGTGCGACCGATAGCCCGCCATGGGATCGTTTCCTCGGGTGTTTTGATAGTTAGGACATGGCATTGTAACGGCCTTCTTATGCTATCTCAGTCACACTCCTAAGGAAGAGTGCATTGACCGACATTAAGAGGTATGCATATCGTGTGGGTAAAGCTGTACAACTCTGCAGAGAACTAAATATATTCAAATAGTTGTGTCCCTGGTTATGGACATCGCTTGGTGAAACCATGCATAGTTAGCTTATGGGTTTGGGTTGGGCTATGTTTGGAAAGGTTATGCCATATGTTGAATTGTTCAGATCTTGTTGTTGTCACGAATAGGAAGTTCGTGTGTTGATATGTTGAGAATTGATATATGTCATGAACGGGAAGTTCATGTGTTGATTATAATTGGAGTATCTACTATTGTTGATCATAAATTTGGGGATTACCTACTGCTATATAATGTTTTCTAAATGTTTTACAAAGGGCAATTTGAATCTATATCGGTTATCTCAATGAAAAACTTGCTTTATGCTGAAAATGAGCCATGTAAGGCTATCCTTTGACACTTGAATGCATTTATTATATGTTGTTATTCGTAAGCCTTGCGAGTACGTTTTTGTATTCAGCTGGATTGCCCATGTTGCAGGTGAGAAGTCGTTCGAATTGGGTTAAGTACTATAGACACTCTGGCTTTAACTCTAGTTGGTTGCTTGTGGGTTTGGGCATGCCAACTTGGCTTTTCTCCTTTATTTCTTTATTTATTTTCTGCTGCGATTTATTCTTTGATAATTAATCTTGGTCGGTCGGCCCTCTTATGTGAAACTTTGACCATAAGGTCATATGTGTTGATGTTATATTAAGTTTCTATTATTCTTGTACATTGTGTATGGATGTGAATGGAATGTTGTATTAGATATGTGCATGTTAGCCACTGATCCTTGAGAGCTAACATGAAACACATATCTGGGCACTCGAAACCATTTTTGTCTCTCATTAAGTGTTGCGCTTTGCGGCGTAATCACTTAGCTTGGAACGGATCCGATGTATGTTATTAAGTCGTCAAGTCGAGTCAAGGAAGAATAATTGCATGCCTACAGCTAATGCTACATGCCTTCATGAAAGATTTACAAATGTACAAGACTACAACTGCTAATACTAAAGATTGAAGAGCTTGTTACCTAATTGTTTATGCTTGAAGTATCAAGAATGAAGAGCTAGTTCCCATCCTCTTCAAACAAAGCCTTCAGAAATCAAAATGCAGTGATGGCGAGAAGGCTCCACTTGTAGTATCAACACATGTTGTGTATGTATTGTACAATTATACATGTAAAATTGCAAACAATATCATTGTATCAAACTATCAATAAATGTAATTTTGTACCAATGAATGAAAAGTTAGTCATTTACCTGTATGGCTATATATTCTTTCTTGAAGCACCAACATGACAGATGCAGCTGCTGGGTAGGTGTCATTTTGGTTCTTAACAATTAAACGATGTTACTCACTTTGTTCGTGCTTACCAGGGCATACAATACTAACTCATCCTTTCAGTAATGATTGAAAAACAAACAGTTGACAATACTTACAGTTAAAAATAACACTAAATCTAACACATCTAATTCAAATCATGCACACAGTTGACATGTATACCTCGCAGTACCCTCTGCGACACAGCGTGGATCGAATCAAACTGACCCCTCCTTTGCTTTGCACATCAAACCACAACACCTATCAACAAAAATCTACAAGGGACTCAATCAAACAATTATATAAACCAAAGCATAGGGAAGAATTGTTACCATCTCAGACTGTTCCATCCGTTAGGCCAACTCCTTCACCCCTTGTCTTTTCAACTCTTCATGAGCATTCCCCCCTCTGCAATGCATTCTGAATCGTTAACTCCAATATTGAGTTCAGTTCAGTTTTTGATATTGAGTTCTGGCTTTTGCAACTATAGAGAGATTAACGATTCTGTGATCAAAATGCAGTGCGTTGTTCAAGTAAAAGGGGAGAAGGCAACTGCAAATGCTTTGCCTGTGAGGAAGGGAGTCAGGAAGCATTATGCCAACGAGCAGCAGAAGTGGAAGCCAAATGCAGTAGTGGATGAGGATCTGTACAATATCTCCCCAAAGCTGCTCTACAACATGAAGAAGGCAAGTAATATGACGAACTATTGTTGTCCGGATCTTTCGATGAGAAGGATAAATTTCGATTGGATAATGATCAACTCTCACGATCCAGGCTACGAACGCATCATGTATGAACCAAGCAATTGCTAAACTAATCACCAAGTCGTTATCAACCGTGCCAAAGACCCGATTGACCTGATCACGAGGATCAATTCCTGTAAGCAATCGAAGAACAAGCAAGAACGAAGTAACAAGCAATCTGAATTGTAAATATATAATTGAGTTCAAAAGGTGGGATTCCGCAGAGGTTCTTTACGGTTGGTCTAGTCGACACAAGCGGAGAACAAGAGTTTCACAATGGAGAAACTAAGCAAACGAAACCGTCAAACCCTAAGGGCGGTGGCCACTATGTATAGGAGGGAGAGGTGAAAGAAGGGGGTAGTGGTACTATTCATACATGAATAGTAACCACTTGAACAGTACGGGCTGCCTAGGGTTACAAGGCCCATGGGCCCAAATTCGACTCAAAAATAGTTTCTGGCTCTTTTGGCGATTGTGGTGCGCTCGGAAGGAATTTGGAGGTGAGGCCAGATCCGTTGGAAAGAGGACAAAATAAGCTTTCAATCAAGTATTTGTGTACCTCAAACGGAGTCCGTATGTGAAAATTATGCACGTTTGAAGTCAGTGTTGTATCCGGTGGCTGAATTGGATTGCACAAGCTTCTCTTCATGATCAGCTCCTAAGTTCCTGATTAAAAGAACATCACATGCATTAGGTAGCAGCATATTCTTATTAGAAATAAAATGCACTCCTAGAAACGAAGTTACCTGATGGTTCAATTGACGTGCACGAGCTCTTGTGATTGGACCTTGCAAGTACATAGGTTCAGATCTATTGTGAGGAGTGTTGGTTGTATGCATGGAAGTGATGTCCTCATCATAATAGTAGTACCCTATGCGGTCGTCCGAGAGCATGGGGACGACGGTGCCAGTGCGGTCGTCCGAGAAGAGCGTGCGCCACACGGTGAGCCCGACGCCGCCGCCCACCACGATGCAGTCCATGGACACCGCGCGCCGGGCGTAGCCGGGGACTTGGCCACGTCGCTCGCAAGCGAATAATGGCCGTGGCAGGGCCGCACGGGGGGACACAGGCGGAGCTGCGGCGGCACGGTCGTGGCAGTGGCGGTGGCCATGGTGATGGGAGGAGGAGGGGCGGCGCTGGGAGGAGGGACGACCAGGAAGGAGGGGCGGCGTTGGGATGAGGGACGGTCAGGGAGGTGGGGTGGCGCTGGGGGGTGGGGTAGCCAAGGAGGAGGGTGGTCAGGGAAAGGGGGAGGCACTAGGAGACCTGGGGCGATGGGGAGGTGGGTGGTCGGGAAGGAATTTGGGATAAGGTTTTAGAGGAGGCGGCAGTCTTGAAGGTCTTGGCGCCTCGGTCATCAAATTTTTCAGCTGCGCGCCAAAGGGTTCTATTATCCCCAGCACATACATTAACCTAGTGGATTTTTTTTCCAGGGCAGATGTATTGTAGGCAAATTTCTATTATCCCCAGCAAATGAGTTGTTCTAAATAATAATCATTACCGACAGATAACATGACCCTTAATCTCTTGAATATTCCCAGCACATGTTTTGCCACTCATCCCATTTTTCCCTGGCAGATAATTGCCCTTAATACTATGCCATGGTGTAGTGTTTGTTTGATTCATTTTAACATTAGTGATGTATATATTGGTAATTAGTCTAGTTGAATCGGTCAGAAGTGATGTTAATTATCGAGAGATGAGTTTTTATGTAGCTAGAAACGAGATGGTTGTAACATTGATCCCATGTTCTTGATGTTGACTTGATGGTTGTAACATTGACATTATTCTAAAGCTGCCTTGCTACAGGGTACCGTTGTTGCATTGTGAATTATTGCGCTTAATGTACTCGTGTAATTTATCCAGTGGTGTAATTTTTCCAATCATTGTTGAGAATGTGTTCTCTATTCCAATGCTTATGTTTACTGTTTATGCGCTTTCATGGTGGATTGAAAATGTTTGGCCGAGTGGATAATCGAGTTCACATTCATGATGAATTACAGTATGGACATTCGTAGAATTTATGTCCAAAACTTTAAGTACTTTTGGCCAAAAATATTTTTTAAAAAGAAAAAATGTCAAAAATAACAACATACAAAGGAACCACATAAATAAGCTAGTAATATGTACAAAACAATATACATGTGCCAAAACCATAGGTAGTATAGACATTTTGCATACAATCCTCTCATTCTTGAATCCGGAGTCAACCTATTAGCCAAACACTTTCCTCTGACAACTCCAGATTCTCAGAGGAGTGGATTCTTAGAAAATCAGGAGCAGAATCTAAAAAAATAAGAATCTAGAGCTGTATCAAACAGGGCCTAAGTGACATGGTGGAGCTATGTGCGTGGGAATGATAATCTTCATGGCATAGTTAGAAATTGGAAGTCTTGCCTTGGTCAATTAAGGACTTAACTTTGTACACCATTGAACTGAGCCATAACTATACGACCACATGCCTCGTATGGGGCGGGCCTAACTTAGTAAGTTATGGATTATCGGCGTTGACTACTCAGGTAGTAGTAGGTTAGGCTCTGTGCCATGGTAGAGGTATGTTTTTGCCTCTGTGGCGATTCATATCCCGAGGCAATTCGTCGTTTCCCTATCCAATGGTGTGCGATGGGCTAATTTCATGTGTGGGCATTAGTATCATCAGTAAAACACACCGGGAGTGTCAATGTTGAGATAAAGTTTCGAAAAGGTTTTGTTGTGATCAGCTATGATCCAGTTGATTGCATCTTGTGGGTAAAGTGTACAACCTCTGCAGGGTGTTAAATAATCTATTTGAATAGTCGCGTCCGTGGTCATGGACATGCTCGGGGATTTCCCACGAGGGGTAATTTTTCATAAAAACAACTGGAAAGGGATACTTGTGTGAATTTATTCATGGAGCTGCGTGAAAGAATTTTATTAGGCTTTTGTGTCCTTTGTGAAAATACTTGTTAAAATTATTATTATTTATGTGTTTTGAATTATGCTTTCAATCTATTATTTGTATTTAATTGCAAATGTTGCATTTCTACAAAAGAGCCACAGAAGCCATTCATTTGGAATAAGCCATCATCTATATTTGCATTCTGTGGTGCAACTTGTTGTGTACGGTTGTGTACTCATTCTTACTATAATCAATCAACAAAAGTGGATGAATCGTCAATCAACAATGTCTACTTCGAGGATCGTGGAGAACTAGGTTGCGCTACCCTAGCCGATTGCCTGTGGGCATATGGATGGGTTTCACTGAAGTTATTCCGTTACGTTCCGCTGTAGCTTAATTGAGCTATTTGCCTTCTGAGGTATTTAATTATAAGCTTTGACCTTAAGGTTGTTACTTTGATATTTATTGTTATTTGCCTATTTATTAGCCGTCTTTGTATATGGAAATGATATTTCATTGATGTTACCACCGTATGCACTAGCGTGATCTTGGACTAGTGCAGTATATACAGAGGGTCCATAATTGCATTTTTGTATCCCGACAAAGGCTGGAGCCTGGCTGGCATGTTAGACTAAAGGTAATTTTAAAAACAAAGGAAAACCTGAAAAACAGATTTAGACTCGGGTGGTTAGAAAGAGTGACTAATGCCGGGTGCACGAGAGAATGTTGGTATATGGATGTACCGCTCGAATCAATTAAGGACCGAATCTTGTAATAACCTCTCATGTAAAAACAGTGCAATCATAAGTCGATAAAACCTACGACTGGCTAACAAATTTGTCCGTCGCCTCGCAATTTCACCACTGGTGGGTGTGTGGAGTGTGCAAAAGGTAAGTGTAATACCCCGTTTAATTAAATAAATAATTGAGGGATTAGAAGAGGTATTTAAGAGTGAAATTTCATAATTTAGTGAGTTGAGGAGAGTAGTGGGTTGTCGGCCCATAGCCCAAGTGGGGGAGCCCAACTCAAGAGGGAGGGGAGACCAAACCCTAGCACCTGCTACACTAACACCGCCCTGGTACTGTAGCGTTGTCGCACTATAGCGCACGGGTGCTGTAGCAATCCCCTTCCCTGCTGCCATGCCAAGAGGAGAAAGGAAGGAAGAAGAAGAAAGGAAGAAGAAGGGGAGAAGGAAAACAGGAAGGAAAGGAAGGAGCCTCGTTGGGTCTATGCATTCATCATCTCGTTCTCCAAGGGTAACCCACGATCCCGTTCGATTAGTCATGTAGTTTCGCGATTTGGCAATGTCGGTATTAAATCGGTTTCTAGTACTCTGTATTGCTCGGCTATTTTGAGGATGTTAACTGCGCAATTTGATCTGTCCATCTCCTAGAGATTTGTAGGTCACGTCTTTAGCTTTCAATAGAGTTTTAGATCACGTCGTTTGGATCAGCGGTTCAAAAGTTATGAATTTCGTAGCGCCGCTGTTCCGTAAATTGCTACGTTTCTGACAGTTTTTAGTAATCAGGCTTAAACTGATAGATAAAGGAGTTTCTGGGAGGTCTCACTATAATGCAAGTTGTAGATAATTGTCGTAGCTTTCAGGGAAGCTTAAGAACGTGAAATTTGGATAACCGTGCTGAAAGTTATGGTAGTTTTAGTGTACTGTCCAGAGAACCTGACGTGAAATTGATGTTCTGTTAATTAGCTTGATAGGGGTATTAGATGGCCGAATCAGGAAGGCTCATCAACTAGGTTTAGTTGGATAAATTGATAAAATTTCAAGAAAGTCCAAGAACACCTCATTTGGACTCCTGTACTAAAAGTTATGAATTTTAAAACGTGACTGTCCACAGAGGGGACAAATCAACTTTTAGGAATTGGAGTTGGGATCGTGTTAAAAACTATTGCGAGTTCGTGTTTGCTTATATTGTTTGTTTGGTCTATTACTATTGTCTTAGTATGCTTTTAAATGAATTTAGGTGGGAGATTGGTCCCGGAGGCAGCACCCTCTTCACATCCTTCGTTCTCACGCGGGTAAGGCAAGTACTCTGATTGATAGAATAATTATGAATGTTTGATAGAGAGTGCTAGTATTTTGATACATATTAGCTATGCATGGTTGATAGTGTGATATGTATGATTAAGAATGGTGAATGCTTGAGATATGATTAATTCTTATTCATGTATGGTGTTGTTGCTATTCATGTTATTGAAAGATAGTGTAATTGTTTGCACACATTGAGAGCATACTTGAGGCTTGGTCACGTGGTGACTAGGCATGTATATTTGAGGTCCCCGTCATGTGGGTAACGGGCTTGTGGTCCCCACGCTCGTGGAGTGTGGGCATTGATTAGAAGTCCCCATCACGAAGATATGGGTTGTGGTCTCTATACATGTAGAGTATAGGCTCTTGGTCCCTGTGCTAGAGGGCACAGGTAAGGGTATACAACAACGGTTGTATTCCTCGCGTTACCGGTAAAATCCGAAAAGAGTAAAAGAGAAAAAGATGCATTGCGTTTTTGCATTACACAAACATGTGACATGATTTGGAGTAAAGCTTGGATTTGGATGTTGTTGCTATAATCATGAATTTAATGTTTCATTATTGGTACTTGCTGAGTCTTTGGGCTCATCCTTGCTCTTGCTGTATTTTTTTAGGTACTCTTTGCAAGAACGGCATGCATGGGAGGGAGTAGACTTGAGTTTGTTTCACACACTGTCACGCATCTTTAAAAGTTGATTAAGTTTTAGATTGTCCATTAATAAATAAGCAAACCACTCAGGAATTTATTATGGTTATGCTTCATGCTTCGAATAATTTGTAATAAGGATGAGTAGCATATTTTGGATATCTTTGAATATGATTTAGTTGATTAGCAGGTTTTGAATGCTTATTGATGGTACTGGATGTTGGAATATTTGGTTATGATATTCTTTTTTACTGTTGGAACCTCCGTATAGTTAGCTATACAAAGGAGGTTATGCCGAAAGTCAGTAGATTGTCTTAGTTTAATTAGTTTAATGTTATTTTAGTAGCATTATAGGCTTTTTTTGGTTGGGGTGTTACAGTAAGGGAGTCATCGATTCACACGACACAAAAGGGAGACCTCCTGGGGGCGCAGCCCAAGAAGGTGATACTTAGCGGCGTGAAATTGCGATGAGGTGGGACATTGTAAAAGCTTATGATAATCAACTTAGCCGCACACATATGGAAGTGCGTCAGGGGCATTATAAGTTGAAATATCTCTTCGTGGGTAAAGTGTACAAACTCTTCAGAGTAAGAAAACTATCTGGATAGCCATGCTCACGGTCAAGAGCAGTGCTGAGAACTTGCTTAAGGTAGCTTTCATTTTTATAAAATCATTTGTGGGTGGAATGAAAAGAGTGGATTGGGAACCCTGGGAATTGAGAAAGCCTGGTTGGGGACCAGTGATAAATACGGGATATGACTTGAGCATTGAGTGGACGGAGCCACTCAATGGTATAGGAGATGAAATCTCTATTAGTACTTTAGAACAAAACTCAGTTTATGAAAAAACCTGTGTTAGTTAAAATGCTAAGTCTCAGGATTTGCTACTACTTATTCTATTTCGATAAGTGACTTTGTGCAAAATAAAAGAACCTTGAACCTCCCTTTGTTTAGCCTTGCATATGTAATAATTGCATTGTGTGTTGACTCGTGAGTACGATTGTGTACTCATGCTCGCTATTATACTCTTTTAGTAAGTAAGCATAAAGGAAGGCTACAAAGGCAATTATGAGTGTTGATCAAGACTGAAGATCAAGAAAGCCAAGAACTAGTTTGTGAGCCCATAGTCGATTATCGGTGGGTATATCATGAGGGTTCCACGTGTTACACTTTGATTCTACTTTCGCTGTTGTTCTCTGAAAGATATTTGGCCTGTCCGGCCATTCTGCAAATCAAAAGACGTAAGGTATATTTATGCTTTGTTTAATATTACGCAATAGCTTTACATTTTTGTGATATGTGTTTGAACCAGCAATGTAACTGTGTGTGCCAGCTACTGATCTAGGGAATGACACAAATATACATAGTGGGTTCCAAGTTACAAATTTGGGGTTTGACAACAGTGCACGGTTGATTGGGTTTACAAACAGTGCACTGACAAGGTAGGGTCCATGAGACGTAAACACGGCTCATGGTGAACCAGCTAGGTGGATGCCACGTGGGGTGATGACTAGGCATGCCATGGAGGATGGTGAGTTGAGGTGGCGATGACATGGTCTCGGTGATGTGGCACGGGTGAGGTGGCTAGCGGGGTCATGGCGCATGGGGTTCGCCGACAATAACGGGCACGGTGTCGCACGCGATATTAAATTGGACTCTCTCTCCTCATAACTTCTTTAGTTGTTGTTATCTGTACCAAATATCTTGGTGGATGCCCAAGAGATGTTTTTAGACAAGTCTTTGAAGACCGTGCAACCAGAAACAACGTATCGATATTTCCCCAAGTGTTCAAGACAAGTTCATCGCAAGAATTGAAGACCAAGAAGAAGTTGTACGTCGCCCCTGTCTTTCTCCAAGATTCACCTATAAGGATCGCTAGCAGTTAACGTTTGATGAAAACCGTAACTAGTTCGAGTTTTCTTCAGACCAGCCATATAGGATAAATCAACGTTGGTTTCTCTCATGTGTTGAGCCAAGTCGCCTAGTTAAGTTAGAGTTTAATCGACTACACGATTAGATTTTCATTTGCTTTCTTCTGTGTGTAGTTGGCTGTGAGTTTTATGCTTATTAATAGATTTTCAACTATTTGTGTGTTCCTTGGATTAAACCTGCTCCCCTTGGTAGATTGTCTTTTCTCATCTTATGCTTTTCCCTCTCATCTATTAGCCCTTGTCAACCAGCAAATGAAGAGCCCTAGTGAAGCCAACCTTGTCAGTAATCTTGAGACAGTTTATGTCAGCTCAGATCTTGTCACTCCCAGTGGACAGTTGTCAGTACTAGGAGTAGCAGAACCCAACATGAGACAATTCTTGGTAGCTCAGACTCAATTCAGGAACATGATGATGCAGAACATGAACGACATGATGACATAGCAGAATCAGATCACCGCTACTTTAATCCATTTGATGAATCAGAATAATCAAGCAAGTCGTCGACCATCGCCAGTGTTAGTACGAGAGAAGAGACCGAGGCAAAGATGATGATGCATACACAGAGCCCATAGGTGGCTGGAGTTGGCCGACAGCGCTAGATCGGTTATGGCGTCGACATGGTTTCGACGGCGCTTCAGGGAAGAGGACACACACATAGGGTAGAACGCGGTGTCGGGATGTAGACGATGGTGAAGATGGAGGCGGGGGATCACTGGAGTGACGAGGAACGACCAACGAAGGATGGTGGCCAGAGAAGAAAAAGAAAGAAAGAATCACAGTGTACGGTGGACCAAACTTGAAATCGAGGTAGGGGAATTGTAGATCAGGAGCTAGAACACACGGTGACGCGAGAGATTTGTTGAGAAACTCACCACATGTGGTGGGGAACAAGGAGGAATGGTTCTAGCAGTGGCGTACATCGCCGGAGTTGAAGAAGACAAAGCTCGAGCCAGCAAACGAACACTCGATAGCACTGGTGTGTGGGCGCAACCGACGGAGGAGGACTAGGTGACATTGAAGACGCGAACGAGACAACTTGATGAGCTTCAATGGAGGAGAACGAGTGCGGCAAGGCGGTGACTGGTTACGAAGAAGAAGATAAGAGCAGTGGTGCTAGGCAGCTTTTCGAGCGCGAGGCTAGGGCATTGTGAACGGCGGAGCAAGGCGAAAAGGAGGCTTACGTGCAATGGCTTTATAGCCTTGGGAGGCTTGCAGGAGGCGGACATCGAGATGGCGGTGATGGCGATGTCCGGGGTGAACACGACTACAACGGTGTAAGCGCATGTGTTGGCTGACAGCGAGCCTAGGTTGAGGTGGGTGGAGCGAGGAGAGGGAGCGAGTGGCGGGGCTGGGCCGAGGAAAGACTGGGTCGGAAAGGTGGGAAAAAGGAAATGGATCGGAACAAATCAACCCACGAAGGAAAAAGGAAAAGGAAAAGACATCAGAATTAAGAAAAAAAAACTGAAATTCAAATGAGGCAAAATAAATAGCAAATAAATTTAGGAAAATTCCTTGGAACACAAGGAACCCAACTAACACTGTTTTTCATTTAATTGATGTTTACATTGGTCAAATTCAATGAAAATTGGTGAAATTTTTCAGGGACCTAATCTACACAAAAGATTTTGGGACGTTACAAATTGCAACCTTTCTGGTCATGTTATTTTGCTTTAGATTCTTTGGTCAGCGCTTGAAATGCCATGGGTACGCTCGTTCATACTAATCTAGACTAAATTTTTTTTTGTAGTGACATAGTCATGGCAGATTCAAGATTTTAATCTACTGGAAAATAACCTGAAGTTCAAACTTCAAAGCCCTTTTCTAGTTGAGTCAAATTGAATCAGAAAATTTATCAAGAAAGAATTTACTTGCACTTGGTGTCTTGGTTGTGTTGAAAGCAACTAATTGGTAAGGCCTTCTCTAGTTGAGTCAAATTGAATCAGAAAATCTGCTAGAGTTCATTGTTTATGAGACTGTTCATGCTCTATAGTATTCGTGAAATTTCTTTTAGCTGTTCAAATTATTATAGGTACAAGTTGAAATGTAATGCTTCATTAAAACATCATGGGTGTTCTTTTTTTATATAATCTTGTTCTTTTTTCTTTGCAGACAATATTAGTCCAATTTTCATAAAAATGACAACTCTGAAGTGTTTTTAAGATGAAGTTCAGTTCCCAACTCTTTGATGTCAAGTTTAGAAGCTCAGACCACGCTCTTTCATGGCAAATTGTGAAGTTCAGCTCCTAGCTCTTTTGGCAAATGATATAATTCTTAATTTCTGTAAGACAGAAGTACAAATGATGTAATATTGTTAAGTTATTCATCTTAACAACTCCATGAGAATAACTGCCTTTTTGGATTTTCCCCCAACTTTTTTGGTATTATTTTGGGAATTTTCTAAAGCATTTATTGCTGCTACTAAGTGCTAACAGACTAGTAACGCAGAATTAGCATGTAGCGGTAGGGATATACTAAGTGCTAAACTGCTAACAGACTAATAAGTGCATGCATTGTGGGCAGCTGCCAAATAGCATATAGCATGCATTACGGACAGCCGCCAAACCCACCAATCGATCTTGTATCTATGCATTGCAGGCTAGCGGCAGCCACAACTCCTTAGCGGCTAGCGCGAGGTGGGCGCGGGCTGTCTGCAGCCCGCCCCACTTGCACCACTAAATTTGGTATCTCTACTATGAAAAATACTAAATTGGTCCTGCAGAACCTAATGTTTCAACTATAACTACCCCTGTTGCCTCGATCTATGGGAAATGACCATTTTGTCTTGCTCTATCTCTATACTATGGGAGAAAGTAAGGAAAAAAACCATGAAAAAAACCACGTCCATTTGTTTGGATGGAATACTACTACACAATTGGTCAAAAATATCGGTCAAGTCTTGGTCTAGTGAGCCCCCGCACGTCAATGAGACCAAACCACTTCCTATTTTCTCCCACGTTTGTTAACCCTCGATACACAACCTATGCTACCACCCTCCATCATAGATCTAACAGAGGCAGAGCGACTATCCATGAGCCTCACGCATCGACTAACCTAAATAGGCCTACCATACACGAATGATGAAATAAGACCTTAACCAGCATTTGCCAAAAGCAACATAAGACTAATGAGTAGAGACATCTCCATTTGCTTCCACCCAACCTAATAATGGATTGGGATCAGAATCTACATTGGCATGATATTAGGAGCGATCTTCACTGTCCGATCGAAAATCCAAGGTCAAACCAATCACTACTGTATTTTGCTACCTGGGTTTCGCTACAGTGGAGTAGAGCCAACCTAGTTGCGCGACGTGGAGTGCACATCCATGGTCCAACTCCACCCCAAAACCCCAAACCCCAAATCCTAAAGGGTAAAAGGAGGGAGGTTTGACGTGAGGGCAAGGTGGCCACGTCGCCACTTTTTCCTTTCCCCATTCGATCACGCATGCCCTTGCATTGATGCCATCCGATTTTTTTGTTTTCGCGTGCCTGCGCTGCTTCTCTGCATTGTGTGTCCCCGCTGCCTCCTTTCCTCTTTCTCCCCTCGCCTCCTCCTATCCGCCGCCGCCTCTCCCCACATGCCACGTTCCTCTCCCATCCTCTCTTCTCCTTTCGTCTCCTCCCACCTGCTTGTCGCGGCTTCAGTTCAGACGGAATGTCCGCCGCCCCTACCCTCCCCTCTCCAAGATGGCGGCTCACCCCTCCGGGCTATGGCCCTCCCTCACCCATGCAGTCGGCTCCGTGCCCGCTCGACTCCATCCAGGCGTAGGCATCCACCACTCCCTCCTGGTGCTCATCCTCCTCGAGCTCTCCTCCGTCGGCACCGCCTCCTTCCTCCTCACGCACGCCCCCCATCGGTGCCGCTTCCTCCCTCACCGTCGGAAGGCTCCCACTCCCTTATCGGCTGTCGCCCCAGAAGGCGCCGCCTCCTCCCTCCTCGCTATCTCCCCCGTCGGCACTGCCTCCTCCCTCCTCGGCCTCACTTCCACACTCGTCAAATCACAGGTAAACCCACATACTTCAATTAGAATCGCAACTTGAGATAATGTCGTGTTGAGATTTTAGAAGAATTTGGATTCTGGAATGATGTATCGATTCTATTTTTTGTGGACTATGAAGTGAAGTATCAGGCATTGGTCTTGGAATCAGATGATTTTTATTGTTTCATTTCTGTAAGTTAACTTTTGTTTGTGGATTTGTATTGTTCAGGCTCACGGTCCCCAGCAAGGTAGCAGAGTTCCGGGGAGACACGCATCAAGTTTCTGCCGTCGTCAATAGCAGTAGAGGCGGATAAGCGATTCCTTGGAGTCCTACGAGTTGAGCGGCACGAATCGCCTCCCGAGAGTCCTCCTCCTCCTTTCCTTGCTCCTCCCCACCTTTTAGGTAATCTCCTGCCCCACGAATTTCACTAAAAAAACTCACAGGAAATCCCCATCAAAGCGCAGTAAGATTTTGTTTAGCATTTAGTGCAAATATACAACGGGTAGGTTGAACAGGTATAATCATCAGTAAGCTTTCAAATTTACAAGTTTCTTCTTTCATCCTGAAATCTCGGTATACTTAGAGATGGCAGACGAGTCGTTTCTTCATAGGATGATTTCTCAACTTCGGTCGACATGCAAGTGAGGAAAACCTTTACTACCCTTAAGCTTACGTTCCAGTTATATTTTTCGTATCTTGCAGTCTGTGGTTTTTCAGCGGAACATGCAGCTTCCACTTGAGGTGATTGACCTTTTCTTTTGGAAAACACATGCTTACATAAATTGAGGATAGCAAAAGTGGCATCATTTGTTGTCATTTTTGGAAGAGATGTCTAATTTGTTTATCTGTCTTCTTGCTAATATGTCAATTATTCAAGCAGAAGGGAGCATACATGGGGTGCAATGTAGAACTGATAGTATCATCCTGGTGTTCATGTATTTACTTCTATTTTAATTCTTCAAGAAAATATTGTACATGCCATCTTAGATGATGGTTTGTGACTTTCCTCAGCTACACAAAAGAGATCGATTACAAAGTCATTCATAGGTATTCGCTTGGCGTATAATTAGTTTATTATTGATAAGATAGCTTGGGATCAATCCTGTTACTAAGATATATGCATATGAACGATATGTAATGTGATGTGTACAAACTCCTTACCTCCTGCGTAAATCACATTTTATTCTTATCTGCATCATGAATGAATTTAGCAAAATCCTTCTCTTCGTACTTCATTTGTTAGTGCATGCAAGCAATTTCCGTGTAAGAATAGCATCGCTCTAAAAATTATAAAAAAATGTTAGTCATGGTCGCATTCGCTCTGGAAATCATTGCTCGGAGTCACTCTAGTGCATGAACTACTTGGAATATAATACCTTCTCAGAATAAACTCATTCCAATTTTTTCATTTTATTGTGTGCCACATTTTATTATGTTTTCATTGATGTGGCTCGCATCTTCATCATTAGGATTTTATTGATTCTTAGTGGTTGTCAGTACAATTGCATTAATAGGCACAATAATTCAGGTTTGCTGAATTTGGTGGGACCATCCGTTACCGACCAGTTGAAGATCTTGCATCTGGTGTTGCTCGCTTCATACAAAAGGGTGGTCTACTACATGGTATGATAGAAAAACAATTACATATATATGTATATGCTTATTAATCAGTTGTCTCAAAGGTTCCCGAGGGGATACTTTCATGTTTTTTTTTATCAACAAAGTATCATGGAGGAACAATTTTTTGACACACTGCTGGAGGTCCCTTCATCACCATGAGCTATGACTATGCTCCTCCACTGGATGAATATGGTAAGTTTAAAAGGAAACAAATTAACATCTTTTTGTACAGAGCATGATCTTTAAGTGTTGTTATCAGTATAATCCACTTCTGCCTCTATTATTTGTCTATATTTTAAAATAATAGTGACTTTTCAGACATAACATAAATATTGGATTTTTTTTAATCAAGATGGCTACACCATTCTTACTCAAGCTATGCTTTGTTACTATTCAGGGAGCCAAAGTACGACCATCTTAAAGACCTCCACAGAGCTGTTAAGTTATGCGAGCAGGCTTTTAGTTTCTGTTGATTCGGCCGTGACTTCCCTTGGAAGTATGCAAGAGGCCTGTCTTGATTGCCTTTTCTCCTCAATGAAGTATATATCATATATGGCTCGATGTGTCATTTACATATAATACCTATACTTCAAGCCCATGTCTTCCGATCTCCATCTGGTTGTGCAGCTTTCCTTGCGAACTACAATTCTAACTCTTATGCAAGAGTTGTATTCAACAATGAGCATTACAGCCTTCCACCTTGGTCAATCCGCATCCTCCCTTATTGCAAAAAAAATTGTTTTTAACACTGCAACGGTAAGTTTGACTTGTGCTTATCCCAGGATGGTATGATGTCACTCTCTGGAATTTTTTTTCGATCCACTATATGATGAGTTTGCTTAGCTGGTTCAAACTGTTACCATCTCTACAGGTTGGCGTTCAGACTTCTCAAATGTAAATATGGGCAGATGGGGTCTCTTCAATGATGTGGGAGAGGTATGATGAGGAGGTTGATTCATTGGTAGCTGCTCCGCTGCTCACTATAACGGGTCTACTTGAGTAGCTTAATCTTACGAGAGACACCAATTATTAGCTCTGGTACGTCACCGGATCATGCTGTGTCAATAGGTTGCAGATCTGTAAATCTCAATACACATAAAGTTTAATTATCTAAGATATGAGGTCTCTTTTCTTTGTAAAACTTTTCTTCGTTTTCTGTTACAAAAGATTATGCGACGCTGTCCTTCGTGTTAAATCTCATTATGCATAAAAGTAATTATTATATCTAAATTTTTTTTTATGACCTTTTACAGTGTGATATAAACCCATCTGAAAAATTTCTACATGGTGGCAAACCTCTCTCCCTTCGTGCTCCAACATACAACGAGGTGGAAAGAAACCACACTTCCCCCACACCGCCGACCCGAACCCTCCAGAAGCCGCCGACGCGGCGGCGCCACCCCCACCCACTCCTCGCCACCTCCGCCGCTCCGGCGCTACCCGCCCTTATATGTCGCTCTCCTCCTCCCTCCTCTCCCCCCACAGTCCCAGGCGTCTCCTCCCCCTCCTCCTCCCTCTCCGGCTCTCCTGCTGCTCCTCCGCCGCTGCCTCCTTCCCAATGCCTCCCCGCCGCGACCGCGTACGCCTCTCAACCCTCCTCCTCTCAAACTTTCCGAACCCTAACCATCTCTCTCTCTCAATCTCTCTCGCGCAGGGCAAGCAGCCGCAGCATAAATGGAAGCCGAAGGCGGCCTCGTCCTCCTCCGCGGCCGCGGAGTTCACCGGGGGCGTCGAGAAGATGACCCTCGCCTCGCAGGCGGCGGCGCAGATGTGGGTGCCCAGGGGCTACGCGACCTCGGCGTCCTCCTCCTCCTCGGCGGCGGCCGAGCAGGTTGGTGCCGGCGATAAGCTCTCGAGGCTGTTCAAGGGAGCCGCCAACTTCGCGGTGGACAACAACACGTTCACGGAGGCGCAGATCAGGGCCACCTTCTACCCCAAGTTCGAGAACGAGAAGTCTGATCAGGAGGTGCGTGGTCGGGGTCCCCGGTGTCACCCGATTGTTCGTTGAATTGTTCTTTTCTAATTATTTTCTTCGATCACGTTGTGTGACAATGCCAAGTGTTTCCTGAGCAACTGTGGGGGAATCGCCCCCCTGCACCCTCTATGATCGTTTTGTTGGTTCTGATCATTGATACTTGTAGATGTTATCCATATTGTGAGCTGTGACTGTAGGGCTAGTTCCGCGGTTTTTGATAGCCATAGTTTGACCCAACTTTAATTGATGAGTTAATGCCTTAATGGTTATGGGACAGTCCACCTTACTTTTCCGGCACTTAGTTTCCAAATCATTCATTGCTCAATTGCTTGGTTTCCATCACATTGCGGTGATATTGGGTATTTTCCGAGCAATTCGCTGCTTCCAACTCCACAGTACTATTAGTTGTGGGATGCTTGAACGAGATGTCTGCATTGTAGGCTTGTAGCTGTAGGTCTAATTCCAGATTCTGATAACCGTCAACCCAACCCAACCCAACCCAGCTTTCATGAGTTAATGGATGCTGCACAGTTCACCTTTCTCTTTGGAGACATTTAATTTCCATCTTTAATCATTTGATTTTTGTTGTAGCTGCAGAGCTCTTAATGGGTTGGATATAACCACATGACACATGTAGTTGCTCTTAATGAAGAAATGTTTAGTGATCTGTCTATACAGTAAATGCTTGTAGTAATATTGTGTTCTGGCTCATTTGGATTCTATTATTGCCATTTAGTAAATGGAATATTAATTTTATATTTTAATTTGAAAAGCTTACCCTCACTTTCGTGATCGTAGACAAGAACCCGGATGATTGAGATGGCTTCGCATGGCTTAGCTACCTTGGAGGTATATGTGATTTTCTGTTTTGTCTTTAAGGTTTTAATTAACAAGTGATTGTTTTCTGAGGAAACTAATTAGTGATTATAATGATGGTTCAATATGTTTCCTCTGCTAATATATACTTTTGTTTTCTCCAGGTTACGCTCAAGCATTCGGGATCTCTCTTCATGTATGCTGGTCACCTTGGTGGTGCATATGCCAAGAACAGCTTTGGAAATATGTATGTTGTGCTAACCTGTTTGAACATGTATTTATCTATTTATGCTGTGACTGAATGCATAATTTCTGCTTATAGCTACACTGCTGTGGGCGTTTTTGTTCTGGGGCGCTTGTTTCGTGAAGCTTGGGGGAAGGAAGCTTCTAAAATGCAAGCAGAATTGAATGATTTTCTTGAGGTATTCCATGCCTAGCGCTACTTTTCTCAGAACTTCGTGCATTCAGTTTTGTATATTCATATTTCTGTACTTGTTTTCTGTGGACGTTTCAGTACTTATACATGAAGTAACGAGTTCTTTAGCATATAGTAGCAGTGGTGCAGAACCTTGAACTGGGGAGAATATTATTCTGTCCTATTTCTGTTGTACTTTTCAGTACTATTAAGCATAGCTCATTAATTTGGCATCTTTCTTAAGGAGCTTAAGAACTCAGAGGAGCAGTTCTAAGGTAGTTAATACTGTCTATCAATTAAATTACAACCACATTAAGGATAATCATTGTAGTTTTATTGCTTAACTACTTTCTGATGTACAGTTTGCTGGAATTAAGCACACGTCAAGCATGTTCAATGTATTTTTTGTGCCTTTCACTACCAGTGTTTCTGGCTCTGTCGTTTTCTTTAGATTCCTCCCTGTCTCATTCTTCTAGAAAAACCATATAAGCATTTCAATGGAACTTGTGACGGCTGTGTTAGGAGACCATGGACAAAGGCCAAAGGATGATTACGGTATGCCTTTCTTTTACTAAGGCAAATAGTACTCTGCTTATACTTTGTTCTTCATCTTTGCTGATAGTGTGTTCTAGCTATGGCTCTGATGCATAACTGCTTCTACATTTGATATAGATCAGATGGGACATTCTTTAATATAATAAGGGTCAGATTCTGATCGGGTTAAATTCGCTTTCAATTACACTGATAAAACTATCTCTTTCTTGCAAGTGTAGCAAGCGGGTCTGCCTGTAAGCATCGCTTTTTTGCGTAACTTTTTCTGGCAAGTGCGGCATGCATTTTGTCCACCAAACATTCCTTAGGCAATATTTGTCATAAAACCAAACATCCCCTTTCACATACTGGATCCGAGAGATTAGATTTATCTCTTGAAAGCAATCTGTATTGATTTGAATTGTTTATTTTCCTAGAGTGATATATTTGGGGAATTCTAATTGTTTGTAAAATAAAATAGCACCAACCTTCGTTCGTACATGTTGTTCTGCCTTTTTATCATGCCACTTGCCATGATTGTGCTGGTTGGCTTCTTTTCCCACTATGAAATGAGTTGTGGCGTTTGTTTCAGTTTACCACTTTTGCCATTATTGATAAATCTGTTTTGAAATGCATATTTTATTAGTTTTATTTTGGGCTTTGTGCAGCCGTGATTACAGCTGTGACAGAGTTGGGTCATGGCAAGCCAAAATTCTATTCTACTCCAGAGGTGATTGCGTTTTGTCGGAAATGGCGCCTACCAACAAACCATGTCTGGCTCTTTTCCACTAGGTGCCCATCTGATAACTTTATGTTCGGTAACTTTGCATTCCAACGTATTTGACTGCTTCGTTTGATGAGATACATGTACATTGTTCATTCAATAAGAGAGAGTGAAAGATTTTGATGCCATCAATTTCATAATGATACCTTGTGTAGGTGCTTTACAGAAGACTAAAAGGCCTTCTAATAATACGATCGCCAATTGTGACATCTCTTTTCGTGTTTTGCAGTCTTTTGGTGTTTCTGAAACTTATAGTGCAATGCTTTCCCTCTGTCAAAACTATATTTTTTTTTATGTCTTATCATAATGTATTGTTGCTTTGATTTGATGACATATGCCAATGTATTCTACTATTCTCGTAAAATTACTGAATTCTTCTTGTTTCCTCTGTACTATCAATGACTCTTTTCGTTGATGTGCATCTCTATGGAAGTATGGAGTATAGACTATTGTAGCTGTGAAGTTATTTTGTACTGTTCATATTGCTAGAATTTGTTCAACTGCTAGATTTTTAGTGTTTATGCCATCATGCAGCTTTTTTCATGCTTGCATTCATCTGTTGGATGGCCTGCATGCACAGTTTCACATGTAATTACATGAGTACCCTCACAACGTGCATATGTACTCAGTTACTCACTGCTGGCTCTGATCATAATATCAATATACTTTCTGTTTACATCTTTCACTAGGAAATCTGCCGCTTCATTTTTTGCTGCCTATGACGCATTATGTGAAGAGGGGACTGCAACAACTGTTTGCAAAGCCCTTGATGAAATAGCTGACATAGCTGTACCAGGTAAGACTATCTCAACTAGTGATTGTTGTCTTACTGCTCACTGCTGTTGTAAACTAAACCAGTACCTTTTCAAACCACCCCCCCCCCCCCAACCCCCATCGAATTGGAGAAATACTAGCCATTGTGGGAACTGGGAACTCATAGTAGGTTAATTTTATTTATAGGTTCAAAGGATCATGTAAAGGTGCAGGGTGAGATACTTGAAGGTTTGGTTGCCCGTGTTGTCAGTCGTGAAAGTTCAATGCAAATGGAGGAAGTCTTGAGAAACTTTCCACAGCCTCCATTAGACGGAGGTAAGCACTAAAACAAAGTCGTCTCGTTGTTCGAGTGGAATATATGAGCTATACAAGAAAGCTTCAGTTTATTGGAAAATGATCTTAACCAATTTTCCATCTCAATATTAAGTTTCTTTCCAAAGATGCCTATTGAGATTTTTCTCATTCGAAGAATACCACACTAATTTTGACCTTTTAAAAGGACAAAATAAAAAAAGAAGAAAGGAAAAGAGGTGAGGAAATAAATACTTGTTTTCTTCTCTTGTCATGAGCATGAAAGTTTATGATTTGTGATATTCCCCTTTTTTTCCTCATTTAGATTGCTATAGACCCATAAGTAATAGCATTTTTGAAGGTGAACCCTGGACCCAACTCTAAAATTCAGGAACACACACAAAAAGAAAAAGAAAAAAGAAGAAGAGAAGAACCTTCACTTTTGGAATTGTGTATTACAGATCTGTCAACCATGGTGTGGTTACACTATGATTATATCCTAACAAATAGTTAAATACTTTCTGATGCATTTGAATATGTTATAATAAACAATTTTTAATGCATTTGAGTTGTGAAGTTGTAAGTAATTTATCTATCATTTATTCAGAAGTTTTTCCTATGCAGTTGACTCTGATTTAGGACCAAGTTTACGAGAAATATGCGCTGCTAATAGGTCAGATGAAAAGCAGGTATTATTTAATGTTGTCAAGTGGTATTCACCGTTCCTTCCTTCATGATTTGTCTTAATTTTGTATTTTTCTACCTTGCTGTAACTTCTTACTACTTTTACATTTTCCAGCAAATTAAAGCACTTCTTGAAAATGTTGGATCTTCAATGTGTCCAGACTATTCTGATTGGTTTGGAAATAGCGGTCTTGATGCTCAGTCTCGAAATGCTGATAAATCAGTTGTCACTAATTTTTTGCAAGCCCATCCCACAGACTATGCAACTAAGAAATTGCAGGTAAGTAGTTTCTATTGGTTCTTGCCTTCTTGGCCAACAATAGATTTTTATTGACTATAATATACATGCTTTCATTACAAATGCATTAGAACTGCAACAGCAATAAGCCAATAACTAGTTAGATGGTAATTTAGTTCTTCTGGACCGTTACAGGAGATGATTCGTCTGATTAAGCAGCGACATTTCCCTGCTGCTTTCAAATGTTACTGGAATTTCCACAAAATTGATTCTCTTTCAAATGACAACTTGTATTACAAGATGGTTATCCATGTGCACAGTGATTCTGTTTTTAGACGTTATCAGCAAGAGATGAGGTGAGCTTGTGAAGTCAACCTTGTGTATTACCTCATTATCTTATCAAAGTACCTTTTTTGTTTACTTTTCGGGATTTATTAGCTCTAAGTCAATGCTGGAATTTTCAGGAGAAATCAAGGGTTGTGGCCACTGTATAGGGGTAAGATGAACCTTTTCTTACTCAAAATTCTCTTCCCTCTCAAAATAATAAGTTTTAAATTCTTACAATTCATACATGTACCAAGGTGCCATTGACTGACCTATGTTTCATGGTTAGGTTTCTTTGTTGATGTAAACCTGTTCAAGGCTAATACTAAGAAGGCTGCTGAACTTTCCAAAGACAGTAACACGTTAATGAAAAATATTAATGGTGCGTTGGATTCAAATTCGTCAGCTAAGGATGGTCTGGCTGACGAGGATTCAAATCTGATGGTCAAACTAAAATTCCTGACTTATAAGGTACTTCTTTGTCATTGTTTTCAGCTTATTTTAAGTTTTCATTGGACATTGGTCACTTCTTGAGGTGCCGATACTAACGCTGTTTACTCTGGGATTATTTACTTTCATTTTGATTTACTCCTAAAGTATGTTTTGCAATGTTACTAATAAGCTTATGATTGTACCATTCCTGTTACTTCAATCTGGTCTCCCTTTGGTATTTCTGTATGTGCTTCCTTTCGCATTGAAGCTATTTTATTCTTGCATGTGGGAGAGGACTACAACCATGAAAGATAACTTTGTTGAATATGTATCTTATAACAATTCTCTTATATTGCTACCTGACAGTTACGGACATTTTTAATTCGAAATGGCCTGTCGACCCTTTTCAAAGATGGTCCATCTGCTTATAGAACTTATTACCTGAGGTATGTCATGTATGCCAATCTTAAGTTTTCAACCTTTAGTTTTCCTCAGTTTCTTTTTCATCAATTGATTGGGTAATCAATTAGAACTGAAACAAGAACTTTATGTTATTGCTTGTTTTACTGCTTTAGTTTAGTCTTATCCATAATTTATGTAACATTAGAAGAACCGTGGTACTGAATTTTTTTCAATTTAACCCTTTTTTCGTTAAAACTCCACATTTATACCCCTGCTCGTCTTATTTCCGATTTTGGACCCAGGGGGTCGGCGCCGTGACTCACGGCGCCGAGCTAACACACTTCGGCGCCATGACTCATGGCGCCGAGGTACCGCACCGCCACCGTGGCGCGGCGTGAGTCATGCCTCAGCGCAGTGCGGTACCTCGGCGCCATGAGTCATGGCGCCGAGTCAGAGTTAGCTCGGCGCCGTGAGTCACTGCACACCCCGGGTCCAAAATCGGAAATAAGACGAGCAGGGGTATAAATGTGGAGTTTTAACGAAAAAAGGGTTAAATTGAAAAAAATACGGACCGTGGTAATGCATCATCTAGACTTCTATCGAGTTGATATTATAATAGGCTGTTGGAATTTTTTTAATCCTTCTGTCTCTATGCTCGCTCCAGAGAAACCGAGAAGCTCTCAGCTTGTCCTGCTGATTCTTGACGCACGAAGCGAAGCAAAACAGCGTTACTCCCCTGGTCTTCCTTCACGTGATGGATGCTAGTAGCAACCCCTTGAGCACCTTGTCTTCCAACGTGAATTGCACTAAAGCATAGCAGCACCTCTACCCTCTATTTGCTTAACGTGATGAAGCGCCCTGCCTGTTCCGACTTCACGTGATGTCTTAGTAAAAAGCTGCGCCTCCTGGTCCTTGCTTCCTGCCGGAGATACAAACCACAAAAGCGAACAGCAAGAACAGATTTCTCTCGGGAGCAAAGCTCCTCTTTTTGGCTTTTCTTATTACTTCTCTTCTCACCTCTTACATGGCACCATGACCTCTTTATATACACAGCAAACACAAGCCGAAACAGACTTTGACTCACACACGCATATGACCAAGAACCCCACTCGGATTCGACTTTCCAAAGACAGAAATCAGAAACGGACTCAAAAAACGAGATTAATTCTAACAATCACCCCCTTAATCTCGTTTCTTCACCTTGATCATGCTGATCTTCTCTCTCATCTGAACTTCCAAGTCTTCCCCTTTTACCTGCACTCTCGTACGCCATTCCTTCCCGAAATGACATCGCCTACCACTTGCGCTTGCTCCATCCTGAGCCATGCACAAACTAACGCTTGCCGCGCCTCGCACCTGGACTGAACTTGTCCTTCCTTGCAAGCCCGCCTGGGCTGGAGCACCCGCTCCCACGACCACCAGGGCTTCGCCATTGCCTGAGCCTCTCGCTCCTCTCTCTTGGACCAAGTCTGTCCACTTCCCCGCATACATCTTAGCTGAGGCTATACCGCCTCTCCCTCCTGCTATACCTGCATGCGCGTGGAACTCGCCGTCCCCTTGAGCGCCCTGCGTGTCTTCCTGCGTGCCGTCTGCACCCCCCGAGGCTCCGCCTGCTGCGCCTCCTGCGCCAACTGCGTGCCACTCCTGGGTTCCGCCATGTTTTGGTTCGATACCTAAGTCCCACTCTGGCTCCTCCAGATCGTCCCTCACACAAACCGGTTTGCAAGTCTTCAGAGAAATTTTGTACAACCGGTTAGGGGACCTTTTCACCTTCATCAACAGATCTTTGTTCTTGTCATAGACACGCAAGAACTCATCCTGCAGCACCACCTTGCACCCCTGTTCCGCCAACTGCCCAAGACTGAGTATGTTGTTACACAGACTTGGTATAAAGTAAATATCAGGCATCACCTTCTGATCGCCGTTCTTGCATTGCAGTAGCATTGATCCTTTGCCTCTTATCTCCACAATGAGCCACAAGAAACTTGACCTTCCCCGAAATCTTCTCGTCGAGCTCATGGAACATAGAGCGATCTCCTGTCATGTGATTGCTTGCTCCATTGTCCAAGTACTATAAATCAGTGTGATCACGGTTGCCTTCCTCCGTACGTAGTTTAGGAACTACGTTCTCCTCGTTCAACATCACCATGACCGGCGCCTCTTTGTCACATAAGGAGAAAAGCAAGGCTGGCTCGTCATCGTCTTCACAAGCTCGGGTGAGGTTTGCCTCCTCGTTCTTCTTCTTGTTTGGACAATCCAAGCATAGTGCCCATACTTGTCGATTTGAAACACTTTATGTGACTCGCGACACTTCGCCAGAGTGACCAATTCTTCGCATTTAAAACACTTGACATGTGACTTATCCCGTGATCTCGTCACCACCGCCTTGCCTAGCCCCGCCTCCATGTCCTCTCTCGCCGCTCGCCACGCCCGCCCACGCCGCTTCTTGTATCTCCTTTAACAAGAACACCGCTCATTATGGGACTGATACCTCTGCTCATTACGAGACTGATACCCCTTCAGTAGCTCCTCATGCGCCTTGAGGGAACCGGTGATCTCCTCGATCTTCTTTGTCTCGAGATCCGGAGAGTACATGAGCGTGGTGACGACAGGTACGAACTTTTCTGGTAGCACACGAAGGTATTTCTTCACTGTCACAGATTCCTCTATCTTGCCACCGAGAGAGACAATCTGATTGTACAGTGAAGTCAGTTTGCCGGCGAACTCGTCCACCGATTGGGTTTCTCCCATCTGGAGATTCTCGAACTCAGTATGCAAATTCTGGAGCCGCACCTCCTTCACACGATCAACCCCTTCGTGCATCTTCTGAAGCGTCACCCACGCCTCACGTGCCGTCTCCTTGCCGATGAGTTGCCGCATCATCGAGTCTGGCACCGCCTGGTAGATGATGGCCAAAGCCGTTTGGTCCACCTTGTCGTCCACCTCCTTGTCCTTTGCCTTCGGATCGATCGCACTCTGCACTTCGGGCGCGCATGTTCGCCTTCATCTTCATAGCCCACACCGGGTAATTGTCGGTCGTCAGGACAGGATATAGGAGAGAGAACGGTCCATCCCGGGTCTTCACCTTGTCGCCCATGATCTTCAGGTACCACCAAGATCAGAACGCTCTGATACCAACTGTTGGAATTTTTTTAATCCTTCTGTCTCTATGCTCGCTCCAGAGAAACCGAGAAGCTCTCAGCTTGTCCTGCTGATTCTTGACGCACGAAGCGAAGCAAAACAGCGTTACTCCCCTGGTCTTCCTTCACGTGATGGATGCAAGTAGCAACCCCTTGAACACCTTGTCTTCCAACGTGAATTGCACTAAAGCATAGCAGCACCTCTACCCTCTATTTGCTTAACGTGATGAAGCGCCCTGCCTGTTCCGACTTCACGTGATGTCCTAGTAAAAAGCTGCGCCTCCTGGTCCTTGCTTCTTGCCGGAGATACAAACCACAAAAGCGAACAGCAAGAACAGATTTCTCTCGGGAGCAAAGCTCCTCTTTTTGGCTTTTCTTATTACTTCTCTTCTCACCTCTTACATGGCACCATGACCTCTTTATATACACAGCAAACACAAGCCGAAACAGACTTTGACTCACACACGCATACGACCAAGAACCCCACTCGGATTCGACTTTCCAAAGACAGAAATCAGAAACGGACTCAAAAAACGAGATTAATTCTAACATAGGCAATGTCAATATCTGTAAAATGAGGCCATACAGATGTAGGATACCCTTTTGTGATATTCAAGATTATTTTGTTCATCAAATGATGATTTGATGCTTGAAGATATCATATATAATTGTCGTAGTTCACTCTTTAATTGGGAACATGGTGGTTGGTGCTGTTGTATTGAATACAAACAATGCTATCTCTGAGATTAATGTTCCTGAATGTCTTAATAGGCAAATGAAGAATTGGGGAACATCAGCAAGTAAACAGAAAGAGCTTAGCAAAATGTTGGATGAATGGTATATTATTACTTCCTTCTTTCTCTTCATAGACCTCCTTTAGTTTCATCTTTATGAAACCGTGCATGTTTCTTTTAATTTAATTATTTTACCCATTACAGGGCTGTTTACATTAGAAGGAAGTATGGGAATAAGCCACTCTCATCCTCAACGTATCTTAGTGAAGCAGAGCCTTTCCTTGAGCAATATGCTAAGTGCAGCCCTGCAAACCAGGCTTTGATAGGGGCTGCTGGTGACTTGGTTCAAACAGAAAATTTCTTGGCCATACTTGAGGCAGAGAGAGATGAAGAGGGTAATCTTCAGCCAGAAAGCGGGGCAGCACCTTCTAGTCCTACATCAACGTCCTTGGATGTGGTTCCAAAAACCGAGGGCCTTATTGTCTTCTTTCCCGGTAAATTCTATTTTTCTGTTAACAGATTCGAAGATATATGTTTCATTAATATACTTGATTTTGAGTTGTTTTCAATAATTCAATCATTAGAATAACTGTGACACTGAGGATATTTATCACTGCTTAAGATTACAAAGGATGCTAAAATTTATTGTTTCGCTGTTACTTTGGAATGTTACAACTAGCCAGAAGACATAACTGATGTCACTTCAGATGGTAGAACATTTGATTCATTTAAATTTGTTGGAATAAACCTCAATCTCTTCCAAAATGCCAATATATCATGTACAATAGGTGAATGTGCAAAGAACACCCTAAGCTATATACATACTTAACAGCCCCCTTAAACTTATGGTGGATCAACAATACTGAGTTTGGAAAGGTAGAAACTATGATGAACTCTAGTCCGTGTTTTAGTGAAGAAATATGCTAACTGAAACTTCGAAGGCACATACTATAGAGCAATAACTTGGTCTTGCTCCTGTGATCTCATGTACAAAGCATCTACTCTGATGTGCTTGGTGAGCTCATACTTCAATAGATCTCGAGCAATACTGATCGCACCAGTACTATCTGATAAAAGAGGAGTTTGTGTAGAAGGTTAGAAGCTGAAATACCGAAATCCTCAAGTAGTCACCGAAGCCAGGTGATCTCAGCTGTCAACGACGCTATGGCTCTCAACTCAGCCTCAGCACTTGAACAGGAAACGACAGTCTGTTTCTTGATCTTCTAGGCAATTAAAGAGGAACCAAGAAAAACATAATAGGCAGAAAGAGACTAGCGATCAGAATGATCGTTAGCCCAGGTCGCATCAGAGGACGCCTGAAGCTGCAGAGAACTGGAGCGATGAAAGAAAAGACGAGTGATGGTCCCACGAAGACTTCGCAGAACACGAAGGTGGTGACTGTAGTGGAGCTGACTGGGAGCAGAGACGAACTGACTCAAGATGTGAACTAGGTGTGAAATGTCAGGTCAAGTGATCTCAAGATAGTCGAGGCTTTCGACAAGATGACGATAGCGAGTGGGGTCCTCAAGAGACTCACCATCAGTAGGCTGAAGGTGAACACTAAGCTCCATAGGAGTATCAACCATGCGCTGATCAATGAGACAAGCGCGAGCAAGGATTATCCTGAATGTACTTCTCTTGGGAGAGGTAGTAGCCCTCAGGCGTAGAAGCGACCTCAATCCTAAGGAAGTAACGAAGAGGACCCAAATCAGACATCAAGAACTGCTAACTGAGATGCTCCTTCACAAAGGTAATGTACTGAGAGTCATCTTCAGTAATGATCATATCATCCACAGAGAAGGAGCGTTCGACCCTGAGTAGAGGTGTCTACAAAGAGGGTAGGGTCGTGATCACTAGCGGAGAAGCCGACAGCAATGACAACAGAGGAGAAGCGATCAAACCAAGCACGATGGGCTTGTTTAAGCCCATAGAGAGAGCGACGAATGCAATAAACCATACCATCAGGGAAAGAATACCTGGGGGCAGCTGCATGTAGACCTCACGCAGCTCGCCATTGAGAAAGGTATTCTTGATGTCCAGCTGAGAGATGGGCCATTGTCGAACAGAGGCCATATCAAGGAGAGTGCGAATAGTGGTCATGTGAGCGACATGAGCAAATGTCTCATCGTAGTCACGACCATGCTCCTGCTGAAACCATGCGCCACAAGGCGAGCCTTTTGGCGCTCAAGGGAACCATTCGAGCTGGTCTTGATCTTGTACACCCACTTGCACGTGATGGGAGTGATGCGCAGGTAAGGGCACAAGATCTCAAGTATCAGTTTGTTCCAAAGCAGTAATCTCATCAGACATCAGGAGCTACCACTCATGGTGAGCAGCAGCCTCGCGGTAGGTCGTAGGCTCAGAAAGCAGCGATTGCAAAGCCGTAGCGCTCAGAGGCTTGATAGTGTGACGATTGTTAGAAAAAGAAAAACTAGGGTTTGCTATTCACAACTCTGCATCTTCATTAATGGAGGGGATATATATAGACAGATACATGGCCTTCATGGGCTACAAGGGCCACATGGGCCAAGAAAGAGAGAATGTAGAATATACAATACTCTTAACACCACTCTTCAAACTCAAGGTGGATCAGGAGGATCTGATGCACTGAGTTTGAGTAGATGAAGTCGATGATATTCTCGAGTTTAAGCTTTAGTGAAGAAATCTGCAACTTGAAGCTCGGAGGGAATATACTTGAGGGTGATGGTCGACTGCTCACAATGAGATCATGTGAAGGATGCATCAACACCAATGTGTTTTGTCCAGTGATCCCCTAGGCGGCCGCCTAGGTGCTGGGCGTAGGGCAACCGCCGCGCCTCGGCCTCAATCGGGCCCCTAGGCGCTCGGCCTGCCTAGGCAGTCAACGCCAGTCCAAGGCGGACTGAGGCGGGCAAGGCGAGGCGACGGCTGGGCGGTCCGGGGCGGCGCAAGGTGGTGCGAGGCGGGATGAGGTGGAAAGAAAGGAGGGGGTGATCCGACTCACCGGTGCCGAATCGACCTCTCGCCGACGCTGAATCGACCTTCCCAACGCTCATCGCTCGATTCAACCTCCGCCGCTGGTGGTGGAAGCAACGCTCGGAAGGAGTGAGGTGCGGAGGCGAGGGGGAGAGAGGTGCGGAGGGAACGCAGCAGGGAGACGAGGGGGGAGGCGGACTCAGCTGGAGGTGAGGGGGAGCGAGGCGCGGAGGGAGCGGGGGGTGCTCGAGGGGAAGGAGGCGGCGACGTGCGTGAAGGGTTGGGACTGGGAGGAGGTTTTCTTGTAGGGTTTGGGGGACACGTATCGCAATATGGAGGGGTGGGCTCTCGATCGAACAACTTAGATTACACGAGATCGGATGGCCGAGAGCCCAAGATGAGTCACGTGACCACCTCCTTCCTCCTCGCCTCCTTCTCCCGCTCGCCGCCTCGCCTCCTTCCCCATCGCCCCCCCTTGCTTGACTCAGCCTCCCCCTCGCCTCTGCGCCTCGCAACTCCCTCGCCTCCGCACCTCGCTCCCCCCTCGCCTCTGCGCTCGCCTCGCGTTGCGCTCCCAACACGCCTCGCTTCCCCCTTTCCTGCTCTGCTCCCCCAAGAGTTCGCCTGAGTCAGCTGCCTAGGCGGCGCCAAGGTGCCCTAGGCGCTAGGCGCCGGTCAGCTGCCCGACTAGCGTCTAGCGCCTAGGGGAACCTTGGTTTTGTCAGCTCATGCTTGATTGGATCACTGGCAATTTGAATGGCACTTGTATTGTCACAAAAGAGGGGTAGGATTGTCACAAGGGACACTAAGATCAATCAAGAGCCATCGAAGCCAAATGATATCTGATGTTGTAGCGGCAAGTGCTCAAAGCTCAGCCTTTGCATTAGAGCGTGACACCGCAGTATGCCTTTTGGACTTCTAGGCATTAAGCGAAGTACCAAGAGAGATACAGTAGCCAGTGATAGATCGACGATCAGCAGGATCATTCGCTCAAGTGGAGTCAGAATAAGCAGGATCGACGATCAGCAGGATCATTCGCTCAAGTAGGTGCAACTGATGTCATAGCAGACACTGATCCAGAAGTCATAGTAGATGTAGATGTGGCAGCAGTGACTGCTCCAGTAAGTGCTCTGGAAGGCCCAGTAGGTGCTCCACGACGACGGTCAGATGGCTATCTAGCACGATAAGCAATAAGCTGATCTGGATGTAACTTGAAACATTTGTCAACATGATGACAAGTCCTCTTGTAATGGGAACAAACCAAAACTCCTGTGAGTGTCGCTCTGGTAGATCTAGACCGCTGTGAGAGACTTAGGACAGCATGTGGTGAGGATCCTGAGATAGGCATAAGGGAATGAAGATGAGTCTCCTCTGCAATCAAACTAGAGAACACCTCAGTCAGAGTCGGTGGAGTGGGATAGTTGAGCAACTGAGTACGAACAAGCTCAAACTCCGATCGAAGCCCCATCACAAACTGATACATGAGCGTCTGCTGAGCGTACTCATCTTTGGCAGCACAAGACTGACAGGCAACAACAGCCTTTGGTGTCATAGGCTCTAGAGGACCAGTGATATGAGTGAAAGCACTGTAATACTCCTCCATTGACTGATCCGGTTGCTGCTGAAGACTATGAATGTTCTTGAGCAATGTGAAGCGAAGAGCACCACTGGACTGAACATATCTCTTCTCAAAGTATGTCCACATCTGCTTGGCTGAAATATGATACTCAAGACTCATCCGCAGAGAAACATCAACACAGCACAATGCCGGTCATGACACAATCATCCTCTTTCTGCCAAGCCTTTAATACCTCAACATCAACCGTCTTCGGATCAGGAGGATCATCAGTCAAATGAGAGGCCAAACCATAACCCATAAGAATCACCATGCTCGGTAGTTCAACCCGTCGACCTTGATGTCCGTGAACACAAGAGATGAACTACTCCCAAATATTGAGTCGGATCTAGCCATACCAGACAGCAGCACTAATCATAGTAGCAGCAGAGCAACAATAGCAGATCAGCAGTACATGGCTCGTGCACAGAGGAGATACCAGAGGAGGACCACCGAGCGGAGGACTCACGGACGGCGTGGATCCAGAGGACCATCGGGCCGGAGCTGAGGAGGCCGACTGCAGATCCAGGCGGCGCGTAGAAGTAGACGCCGAGATGAAGATAGGCACGGCCGTGGGCGCTGATTTGGAGAGGACCAAAGACAAGCAATGGCCTCCAGGTGGCGCAAGATCCCGGCGAAGGAGAACCCACGGGAGCCGAGGAAGGTGAGGCGCGGGCGTCAAGCTTGATCCGGATCCAGCACATCGACGATGAAGAGGATCCGACGCGTCGAGTGAAGATAAAGCCGTCGAGCGCAAGATCTGGGTGGAGGTCAGCGTGGCCTCCAGGTGGCAGACGATGCAGATCCGGAGAGGGCAGAGGACCAGGCAGTGGCCAAGCAGAGGATCAGGCGGTGGCCTCCGGGCAGTCGGACGATGCAGATCCGGAGAGGTGGAAGACTTGGCGCAGAGGACGTGCGAGGATCGACGCAGGTCGACGAGATCTTCGGTGCCGCTCAAGAAAACAGAGGATGGATCTAAGGCACCGCGAGGAGGTGAAGCAGAGAGCTGCTCAGGCTCGCCAGCCCGAGCGAAAAGCTCTGCTAGCAGAACTAGGCGGCGGCGGTAGACTGAGGCTAGGGTTAGGGTTAGGCTTTGATTCTAAGAAAAACTAGGTTTTGCTATTCACAACTCTACATCTTATTCATTAATGGAGGGGATATATATAGACAGATACATATGCCTTATGGGCTACAAGGGTCACATGGGCCAAGAGAGAGAGAGAGAATGTAGAATATACAATACTCTTAACAGATCACGAAGATCGTATCTGGGAGGAGAAGGCGGAGCAGGACCAGCAAGGATGGAGAAGAAGAGTTGGGAACAGGGCTTAGCAAAGATGGAGACATAACTGGAGGAGTAGGTCGAGGACAGCGAGAGTAGTGCAAGGGAAAGGGTGGAATATCAATAAAAGAGCGGAAAGGAACCTCCGGCAGAGGGGGGACAGGTGAATCAGAGGAGAGAGAAGCGAAGAAGGTGAAAGCGGATGCGAGAAACGAGTGGAAAACTGAGTGTCAGGAAAAATAAAAAAGGAGATAGACTGAACAAGAGAATCTGAGCTGATAGTAGAGGGGCGAGGGTAGTAAGGCCGGGACTTATCAAAGGTGATATCCCGAGAGATCCTCATTCAACGAGCAACAGGATTGTAGCAGTGATAACCCTTATGCTCAAGACTGTAGCCAAGAAAAACTCATTCAACTGACTGAGCAGTCAGCTTGGTGCGCTCACAAGGTGGAAGAAGGACAAAGCAGACACAACCGAAACAGTGACGCTTAGCAGAAGTAGAACCCTGAAGAGCAGTGGAAGGCTACATGATGATGAGGAAAGCAGCAGTGGAGACAACCTTAGCTCAGAAGTGAGGTGGAACAGAAGAGGCAAGCATGAGAGCGCTAGGCGCCAGCTGTCTCAAGCAAGTGACGATACTTAGACACCGTTTTGAACGTGTGCACCAAGACAAGAGTACCGGGGAAGAGTACCCTGTTCAGCGAGAAAGTGATGCAAAACAGCAGACAGGTACTTGCCAGCAGAGTAAGCACGAAACACACGAATGGCCGAATCAAACTGAGTGCGAACCAGGGTGGCGAAATTCTGATAAATAGGGAGAACCTGGCTGTGAGAGGACATGAAGTAAATCCAAATATGACAAGAATAACCAATAAAAATCACATAGTATTGATGACCCCCTTTCGAAACGAAGGGAGCCGGACCTCAAACATCGGAATGAACAAGATTAAAAGGATGAGTAGAAACAGAATCACTAGAGGGATAGGGGAGTTGCAGCTGCTTGCCAAGCTTGCAACCCATACAATGTAAAGAGGTCCCCAGAAACAGACCCAAGAACACGACCTACTAGTGACGATAGACGTAGTGGAGGACGCGGCAAAACCAAAGGTAGTGGTAGCTGACTGGCTAGTGGAGATAACGGAAGGAAGATGCAGTCAGTCGAGTTCCCAAAGATGCTGCAAATCACGGTGCCGAGGGCCAGTAACAAGCAGTCCCTGTGCGGCGGTCCTGAACCCAACAAGAGTCAGACTCAAGAACAACACGACAGTCGTGATCAGTGATATGTCCAGCCGACATAAGCCGCATAGTAAGCTGAGGAACATGAGAAACTGCAAGAACATAAAAAGAAGTGGAAAGGGTTCCTCGGTCCGCAATAGGAAGAGAGGTACCAATTGCATCTGAACAGTGGAAGAGCTGTGTGACACAGAAGTGAGTTGGGTAGAATCTGATGTCATGTGAAAAGAGGCACCGGAGTCCAAGATCCACGAAGACAAGATACCTGACGAGGGAGGAGGCGGAGGTGAGGAAGACTGTTGAGAAGCAAGAGCCAGATGAGTAGAACCCGAGGAGTCTGAGGATCAGCCAACACCAAGGCGCTGGAGCAAGGAGAGGAGTTGCTGCTTGGCCTCACCGGAGGAACCCTGGCAAGAGGTGCCATCTCCTGAGTGGGAGGAACCTCCAGAGCCCTTTGGGGGACGTCCACTCCGGCGACCCTGGTCCCTGCTCCACTTGTAGTAGTCCTGATACCTGTGGCCGTCGCGCTGGCAGTAGGTGCAGTGGAGACCCACAGTAGAGGTAGCAACCACTGCTGCGCTAGGAGCTGGAGGGGTCACTATCGGTGCTAAAAATATAGCGCTGAAGCAGACAAGACAGCCTGTATCTAAGCCGCTCCACGATGACGAGTTTCCTCAGCACGAACACCCGTGAGAGCCTCCACCAAGGTCGGGTGCGGGTGGCTAGTTGGGAGCTAAGCACGCACAGTCAAGGCGGAGCTGCGTCAGAAAGTTGTAGAGATGGTGAGTCTCATGGTGAGAGCGGAGCCGCACATAGCAGGGATAAGTCCGGTAGACATCCATCCCTAGAGAGTCGAGCTGAAGCCATACCTCAACACATTTGCTGGTAGAAGTCATCCACGGTGGCATCGAGCTACTGAAGAGAATGCGCCTGATGCATGACGAAAGGTACATAGCATCACTCGTCGGCTGGTACTGAGCTCGAAGACGCTCCCACACTAGCTGCGTCGTCAGCAGCTCAGCCACATCTATGGAGATGGCCATGGTAATGCTACCCACCAGGATGGCGGTAGCACGAGCTTTAACATGCTACCATCTCTCGTAGGCGTGCATCTCAGACTGGTAGAGCTCCAGGGTCTCCTCCAGTGCAGCATTGGTGCCTCCTGGATAGTCTGATCCACACAGCAGGAAGAGCTAGCAGAATTGACGGCGTAGGGTAAGGCGGACAGGGCCGCTCGCCGGTGAGATGACCCTAGAGGGCTGGCTGTTGAGGTGATTTCTCATGTGAACAACCCACTGCCTGAAGTTCGTCCCGTCGAAGAACTGGGGGGAGCGGGATGGCAAAGGAGCCTCCGGTAGTAGCCATCAGTGATGACTTGACCGGATCTGGAGTCAGGAGGCGGTGTGCGCAGGAGCAGAAGCCCCAGGTAGTGGTTCCGCCAGGATCAAAACCCGAATCGGGCCGATTCGGTCGGGGCGGAACGCGAGAATCGGCGATTCACCGGCACGAAATCCGGAATTTTCCCGGATGAATTTTGCAAACCAAAATTTGAATGGAGCGCAGTTGTCCATCGCAGAATCGATTCTGCTACGCCTTGCGGCAAAAACGGCAAAACCGGAAAGCCGGAAAACCGGAAACATTGCAAAATTGGAATAATGCAAACATTAATTAAAAATTGTTTAATGAACTAATAATCCTCCAAGTGTTTAATGAAGTAGCAATTGGAAAAAACACAGAAAACCTTGCTAGCTTCACTCTTTGGGGCAGCCCTCTCCTCCAACTCCAAGTACTCACCAGCATCTAAAATAATAAAAATATATAATGAAACAAGCAAAAGGGAGACACGAGAAGAGAGTGTTGCTTGCTGCCACTAGCTGCTAGCTATTGCCCTCCTGTCCAGCAACGAAACAAGCAAAAGGGAGACACGAGAGGATCTAGCTGCGAGAAAAAGTAAAGACAAAGAAGGAGCATCCAATGCAAACAATCAAAGGATAGGTAACTATTGGCCCGCCCCACCCATGTGCTCCTCCAACTATACAAGAATCAACTCATGTGCTGTCAAAGTAAGCAATGCAATTGCAAGTATTCAAATTCAATTGATTCAAACTTTCATAACATAAAAAAACAACCAACTAAAAGATAACATGTGAAAAGAACATATTTCAATATGTAATCTAGCACAAAAGGCCTAAACCAACCAAGGAATGACATTACGAAGTCAAAAATTCAAATTCAACTTTTAAACTTTTCACGGTTTTTGAAAACCCTGTTCACTCCGTATTTCGGTTCGGCGGTTCTGCGAATCGACGGTTTTTTTCCCGTTCCGCTAGATCGGAGCCAAGAGAAGCCAAAAACCGAAGAGAGGCCGGAGAAGTCGGAGTTGAGGTGAAGCCAAAGCAGAAGCCGTCGGCTCCACGTAGATCGGTTGAGTCGGTGAGAAGCCGAAGCAGAAGCCATTGGCTCCACGTAGATCGGTGGAGTCGGTGAGAAGCTGGAGCGGCGGCTCCACCCGAATTGAAAACAGAGCAGGGAGCTCTGCTCACTCCGGCGGCGTTAGGGGCGACAGTGTCGAGGATAGAGGTCCCGAGTGGCGGTGGCGTCGAGGATGGAGGTCCCAGGTGGTGGTGGCGGCGCCAGGGAGGAAGATCCCGAGCGCCGCGCTCGAGTCGGGGATGGGCTGGCGTGAAATCTGGCTCAGGGCTGCGTGGATCAAGCGACGGGGAGGAGCTGTGGCGGCGGCGGCGACCGGAGTAGCGCCGGGTTGGAGTTGTGGCGGCTCGGGCGAGCAGAGGTGCTCGTGGCTAGAGTAGAGCACACGGCGCGGGGAGAAGGAGAAGGGTGCGGGGTGGGCGGCGGCGGCGGCAAACCCTAATCTTGCTCTAATACCATGTTGGAATAAATCTCAATCTCTTCCAAAGGGCCAAAAGGCTAATATATCATGTACAATAGGTGAATATGCAAAGAACACCCTTAGCTATATACATATCTAACAAAATTATCCAATAGCTGAAAGATCGCTATACACCCAAAATGTTGAACATTGTTAGTCGCTGGACTCTTACTATTGGTGATAGCAAGATCCTTACTCTCATGGAGAGGATGACACTTGGAGATGGGGCAATTTTCTAGCTTGTTATTTCTCTTCACAATGCCATGCCAACTCGAGGGTTGGGGATACATATTTATAGGTCGCTAATCACCAAGCATATGCCAAGATGCTAGTCTAAGATGCTAACAACCCGTCCTAGATCTTTGTCCTTTAAGATGCTAACAACATGTCCTAGATGTTTGTCCTCTAAGATGCTAACAACTCCGTCCTAGATGCCTGGCCAAGATGTCATTCCTAGAGATGCTAACAACCGGTCAAGGATGCCACTCAAGGATGCTGTCCTTTACAAAAGTAAAAAAGCCGACACAAAAAGCCGACACAGAGACTTATCCATCATTCTCCCCCTAAGTCGTGTGTCTCCTTATGAGGAATCTGAGCCATCCCGATCCTGGCGCGAAGCTCCTGGAACTTGATCCGCCCAAGAGACTTGGTCAGGAAGTCGGCGAGCTGGTCTTGGGTGTTGATGTAGTTGGCCCGGACACTCCCTTCATCCAGGCAGCTTCTGATGAAGTGATACCTCACCCGGATGTGTTTGCTACGCTCATGGAAGACAGGGTTCTTCGCCAAGGCCAAGGCGGACTTGCTGTCCACCCTGAGCTCCACTGCCTCCGCGTCTCTGTCAAGGAGATCGCCAAGCAGCCGTGCCAACCACAGAGCCTGAGTAGAAGCGGTAGTGGCTGCAATGTACTACGCCGCAGCCTAGACAAAGCCACTACTCGCCGCTTGACCGATCGCCACCGACGGACACTTGCCGAGGAAGAACAGCGTCCCGCTGGTGCTCTTGCTCGTGTCGATGTCGCCAGCGTGGTCGCTGTACCCGATGAAGTGCGCCGCGCCGGGGCACCTTGGGTAGTGCAAGCCATAGTCGGAGGTGCCCGCGACGTAGCGGAGGATCCTTTTTACGGCCTGCTGGTGTTCCGTCGTCGCCGTCATTTGAACCGGCCGACGAGCCGACGGCGAACGCCAACCGGACGCTGCGTGGACGAGGTAGCGGGTCGCCCACGATGCGCCCGTCGCGTCGCGTCCACCTCCTCCGCCGTGCTGTCGCGGCTCAACTTCAGCCTTTCCTCCATAGGAGTGTGGGCTGGGTTGCAGTCGGTGAGCCCGCCCAGCTCGACGATGCGCTTGGCGTGGCGGTCCGCGAAGGAGATACCGAGCGTCTGCTGGACCTCGATCCCGAGTAGAAGGAGGAGCCCCAAGTCGCTCATCCGAATGCGGTCTTCATCTCCACCTTGAACGCCGACCTCGGTCTCCTTGGAGCGGTGATCACAAGTCGCCGACGACGCCACTAGCGCGGCGTTGCCGCCCTGCCCCGCCGGTGACCGCGGCCTCGTGTGCGCTCTGCCGAACCCCATTTGCATAAGGGTGGAGTCCAGCCAGCGTTCCACGCCGTGGTGCTGCCGCAAGCCGTAGAGGCCTTGCGCAGCGGAGAACCTGCCTCCTTGCCGGGATATCGAATCCCGCGGTGTGGACGAGACCTCCTCCTTCAAAGTCGCCGTTGAGGAAGGCGGACTTGACGCCCATGTGATGGACGCGCCAACCTCCCGGGCCGCAAGCGCGAGGAGAAGACGACGGACTCCATGCGCGCAACAGTGCGGGCGCCGCCGGTCGACTTCTCCCGCCGCATGAAGCCTCGTGCCACCAAGCGAGCCTTGTGCTTGACGATGGCGCCGGCTTCCCGCCGCCTTGAACACCCACTTAAGGGTGATCGCGCGGTGACCGGCAAAGATCCGCCACCCCACGCCCGGCTTCCGCTCGACGGCGTCCATCTCTCGCTTCATTGCGACACGCCACGCCGCGTCTCCTCCGCTTTAGCGAAGGCGGGGCTCGCCGCCGTCGCCGCCAAGCGCGCTCGCCAAGTCGTCTTGCGCCGATTCAGAGACGGCAGCCGCCGAGATGTTGTCCATGGTACGGTAGCGCAGAAGGCTCGCCGTCGTGGTAGGCGCCGACGCGGTCCTCATCGTGGGACAACGAGTAGCGAACTCCACCGCGGCGCGCTGCGTCATGGACCGAAGCCGCTGGGGCGATCCGGCGGTGGCCGCTGGTGCGAGAGAGTGGGCGTGCCGGCGAAGGTGGTGGAGGACTCGCCGAGCGGTGGCGGCGAGTGTCGAGTGGACGAGCTCGGTGAAGGCGAGCCGCTAGCTCCCGCTCTCGGTGGGCGTGTCGACAACGGTCCCCGAGTCGTCGGTCGAACCGCCGCCCACCGCCTTGTCCCACGCCCGCCGCCGCCGTCGAACACAACGTCATGCGAGATACGGACGCCTGGTGGTGACAGGTCGAGGATGCGAGGCCTTCGAGCCTCCTCGTAGCCGGCGAACACTCCCGAGTGCTCTCGCTGCCGAGCTTGCCGATGTGGCCAAGCTCGCTGGCGAACGCGAGGAGCCGAAGACCCGCAAGTGGAGACCGCCGGCTTGCGCCCATGCCAAGCCTCGTGCGGCCCTGCCGCCGAGCGCCTTGGTAGACGAGCGGTTGAGGATGTAGACGGCCGCCACCACCGCTCTCCCGTAAGACGGTAGGCATTTCCCTGCTGCGAGGAGGGCCCGAGCCATCCCCACAACCGCAGTTGCGCTGCCGACGACGCCGCTCGCGCGGCATGCGGCGCTGGAGCGGGTGGCGCCGAATGCCCTCATCGGTAGCAGACGATGCAAATTCGGCCGCCGTGAATTCGCGCCGTTGTGCGTGCGCGGCACGCGCAGCTCACGGCCGCGCTCGCCTCGCAGCGAGCTGCGTGCGCTGATGGCGCCCGCAGCCTCTCCTTGCCGCCGAGGACCATCACCCACATGTAGCGGAGAGTCGTCGACGGCGGCAGAAGTAGCGCCGTTCTCCCGTGTGGCGGTGTCACCGCCACACAAGTCCCGTGCACGAGCTCGAGCCTCTCCTTGGCTCGAAACTCGCCGCTGGGAAAGTGAGTCGCCTGCTCGCCAACACGCAGACGCCGCAGAGCCGCTTCCACATGGTCAAGGCACGCAGGCCTCGCACCATCTCCGTGGCACCGAGCCGCCAGGGCCTCGGTGAAGGTGCCCAAAGCGCTCGTGCCGCGCCACACTCGTCGTCCCGACGAGCAATGAGACAGAGGGGTTGTGCCACCGCATGTGAAGGATGTAGAGCGATTTGCGCCTCGTTACCTTGGCAAGAAGGCGGCGCGAAGATCCCAAATCCGCAGACACCGTGCTCAATCTCGACACGCGAGCCGTTCTCATCCACCGCCCAAGTCGATGATGGAGTTCGCAGATCGTGGATGGTAGACGCCGGTGAGCGGCTGTGCTCACCGCACACCGCGCGAAGATGACGGCCGACGCCCTTGATTTCCACGCGGGCGTCCCAAACCCGACGGAGCCTCTGACGCTAGAGTCAAGCTCGGCGAAGAAATCCCGCCGACCGCTCATGTGATGGGTGGCGCCGGTGTCGAGGCACCACCCGCCGATCTTGTCGCTGCCGAGCCGTAGCCGGAAGGCGTGTGCTTTGGCTCGCCAAGGCGGAGAGATCCGCTGCGGCGGTGCCGCAGAGGTAGTTCGATGCTCGCATGAGCAATGAACAGAGCCGCTCCTCCTCCTCCTCCGCTGCGCGACGCTGGTCCGCCGCGCGTCGTGGCCGACACTCCGCCCAATGACCAAGCTTGCCGCAGCCAGGCAAGAGTCGCCTCGCGTCGCTTTGCTTGCCGGCGCGCCGCTGGCGCCCACGGCCATCATCCTCAAGATGTCCTCGCGCCATGCCCGGCGTTTTGCGCGGCTTGCGCGCTTGCCACGCATGCGTCGCTGTCGTGGAAGAAGGCTCCCCTTCTTCCTCGTTACCTTGGCCGGCACCCACCGCTCCCGAGCGAGGAGGAGCTTCCGCCAATGGTGACGGGTCCCGAGACGCCAGGCTCATCGCCGCCGGCGACCTTCAGCGACCGCGCCTCCTCGATCGTCATCGTGGAGAGATCCAGCAGAGATCGGATCGAGCGAGCCATCCGCTTGTACTTCTCGGGGGCGCAGCGAAGAGCTTCTCGGCGACTCTCTCTCGCCAGAGGTGTCGCCGCCGAACCGCACTCATCTTCTGCAGCAGAGTGTTGAGACGAGAGCAAAGTCATCGACGCCCTCACCGCTTGAAGGCCGTGGTCTCCCACTCCGCGCGGCGCTGCAGCAGTGGACTTGCGCGCGCGGCCGCCGCCTATGCGTCGCGCCGCAATGATGATGGCGCCCCAAGCCTCCTTGGCGATCGCTTGTTGGTAAGTGAGAATCGCATCTCGGGCGGATCGCAGCGATGAGAGCATCCAACGCCGTCGATCCTGGTTGTAGTCGACGCCGCCGTCGGATCGCATCCCACATATGCCGCGACCGAGCTTTACCTCATCACCGCGACCACTCGACGTAGTTGGTCTTGGCGAGGGTAGGCCACCCGCCACGGCCGACGCTCGACGATACCGGTACTCGTGGTGACCACGCATCGAACCGGAGAGAGTCGCGTCGCTGTGAAAGCCGCGCCTCCGCCGACCAGACGTCGCCGCCGCGGCGTGCCTCTCCAGAGCGCGCCGCGCGCGCCGCACTGTCTGCCGCCGCCGACTGCGTGGCGTCGCGCCGCCATCGCGCTTCCGCCGCGCCTCCTCTCCGCGGGCTCAAGGTCCGCGTCGCCGCCATCGCAGAGATGGAGCCGCTGCTGCCGCCGCAGACCTTGACCTCGCTGCGGCGCGACGCTGCCGTGATCTGCGCCGCCGCCGCTTCCACCTCGCGCTGCTGCCCAGCCCGCCATCGCCACCGACGCCGCCCGCCACGCGGCTGCTCGCCGCTGCCGCCGCTACTCGCTCTCTGCTGCAGCGAAGCCGGCCGTCACGACGCCGCGTGCTCGAGGCGCATCGAAGGCCGAGATCGCCTGCGGACATGGCGCCCACGGGGCTGCTGCGTGGAGAGGGCGCTTCGACGAATCGCCGCCTCTCGGAGAGGAGTGAGCGAGGACACCGAGTTGCCGCTTTCGCTACAGTGGGTCACTTTGAGAGGCCGGAGAAGGAGATGAGCAGGAGATGCTCAGGCTACAGGATAGTATAACTCTGATGCCACTTGTTAGTCGCTGGACTCTTACTATTGGTGATAGCAAGATCCTTACTCTCATGGAGAGGATGACACTTGGAGATGGGGCAATTTTCTAGCTTGTTATTTCTCTTCACAATGCCATGCCAACCTGAGGGGTTGGGGATACATATTTATAGGCTGCTAATCAGCCAAGCATATACCAAGATGCTAGTTTAAGATGCTAACAACCTGTCCTAGATGCTGTCTTTTAAGATGCTAACAACCTGTCCTAGATGCCGGTCAAGATGCTGTCCTAGAGATGCTAACAACCAGTCAAGGATGCCAGTCAAGGATGCTGTCCTTTATAAAAGTAAAAAAGCCGACACAAAAAGCCGACACAGAGACTTATCCATCAAACATGAGCTCCACATTTACAAGGAGTAGCGATTAGGTACAATTGGTTAATGCAGCTACCTTAAGAGTTAAGACCCAATCACTCAAAAACAACCCAGGTGCCACAGGATCAAATCCCTGAAAATCAACAATAACCCACCTAACACATGATTAGTTGGTTTCAAACCTTGACCTTCAGCTAGGCAACTGAGTTGCCACATCGGCTGGACTACCAAATTGTTGGATGAGACCAATATTTTAAGGTAACTTTGTATTAAGCTTAACTAGTTCTAAGTCATTGGATCTGAATTTTTTAATCCATCTTAACATTCATAAGATGTGGGAGCCTATTTGTGTAGCTTGCGCTGATCTCAATTCTCAAACGTTAGTTTATCAAGCTTATAGCTAATAGTTGATAAACAAGATAAACTAGGCTAGTAAGCCATGAAAATTGTTTGGGTATGGGCAGCTTCTCATTTGATGGGGGCTTCAACAATTTTAGGTAAGCCTAAAAATAACTTGCTCTTTGGGCTTGGCTTAAGCTTATAAGCCCCGTGAGCCTAAGCTTACGCTAGATCAAACAAGCAATGGCGGAGCCAGGATTGCAACCCTGTGGGGCCAAGTACACGATTGTCTATCCATGTGAGATCAGTTCTTATAAAATTTGCATTGTTTTATGGGTTTTTGCATGAATTTTCACTTGTATTGGATGGTTTTGCAAAAAAGCTGCAGGGGCCAATTGACCCCACAGCTTTAATGTGGTTCTGCCACTGCAAACAAGGCCTAAGATTGGTTTCGGGATATCATAAGTCTAGCTAGACAAATATTTTGGCCTACTGTAACGGTGCCTAGTGCCTACCATTTTATCAGATTCTCCTTTATGAAAAATAGCTCCATTTGCGATTATTATAATAATGGAGAGCAGGCCTGTGGATATGAGGTGGAAAGGTAATAGGACACAGAAGACAGGAGTGCCTGTCAAATTATCGCCTTCTTATTACAAAGGGCAGTTAAGTGATATACTTATTTCATTTTTAATCCAAATTAGTGCCTCTATTGTAGTAAACAAGGGCATGTGGTTATACTTTGCATGCCAATCCCATTCTTACCTTCTAACTCACTTTTCTAGGGCTGCAGACTCATTCAATAGTAAATTTCCTATAAATGTCCATCTTCTTCATATTTGAAGTAGTATTTAATAAAATATTTCCCCCGTTAAATTCTGTCATTTTTTTTTTTGCATTCCTAATTCTCATTATTGTTCGTTTGCTCTCCCGCTATGTTTATTCTTATTTCAGGTATACCTGGTTGTGCAAAGTCAGCTCTATGTAAGGAAATACTAAACACACCAGGTGGTCTTGGTGATAATCGCCCTCTTCATAGCTTGATGGGAGATCTTATTAAAGGTATTGAATATTTGACATGTTTAATATTATTTGGTTGCTGTGTTCATTGGACTAAAGCATGGCTCAATGGTTAGGTCCTCCCATCTTGTTCTTCGATCTTCTCATGCAAACAGAATGAAATGTGGATTTATGCAATTAATGCAATTTACATTTGCGTATGAAAACAAATACAAATGTACTTATTCCAGCAGCATGTAGTCATTCATCACACTTTCATGCCTTTTTAAGAACCATCCTATCATTCACAATGGTACTTGATTAATTGATGTGTGCCTTGCTCCCACCAAGATACTATTGTATTGACCATCCTGCTGTTCTACTATAGCAACCTTGCTTTCACTGATATATGATATCTTCAGGAACAATAACAATTTGTTGTTCTTGTGACATTTCGTGTTCCATTGGTCGTAGTTTCCACATTTGGTAGTGTTATTTAAATTATCATTTAATCACTATATAAAGTCCCATTTTGTTGCAAAAAATGGTCCTTGAATTTTCCTGTGAAAAAAAGAGAGAATTTTGGTGCAAGGTCCTATTTTGGAACTCAACTTTTGTGTGCCCAAGAAAGACCCTCAACCTTTTGTTCTGGACGTCTGGTCCAGAAAGAGGATTGAAAAATTGCCAAGTATGATTTAACTGAAGAAAAGGATATCTGGAGCGTTGACCCACATGTCAGTGACAGAGGAGTTAATTTGGGCTATGACCAAGGTTAAGGGGGTTCTTTTGGCCATAAAATGAAATCCAGATCCCTGTTATGAAAGTGAAAATATGACTATTTTCTATTCTGAAAGGAAAGCTACCCTATCGAAACAAAGTACTGGATACCCTGGCTATAGAGGCAGTTTCTAAAAAATATACATAAGAGGAACAAACTGAAGGTATATTACTATTAGGTGCTGTATATATAAATACAAGATTTTTTGGCAGATTGCTGCATACATTATACTTCTATACCTATTCTTTAAAAATTTATTCCTGTTTTTGGGTGCTGTATTTCATTCAAACTAATACATCATAATGATTTATGCTTCATGGGTGTAATTTGACCATTTTGTAAACTGTCTGTCCTTACAGGAAGATACTGGCAAAAGGTTGCTGATGAGCGAAAAAAGAAACCGTTCAGAATAACCCTTGCTGACAAAAATGCACCAAATGAGGAAGTGTGGAGGCAGGCAAGATTACTATCAAATGAGATGGATCATAGAAAACTATTTTTTTCATGCTCTCTGTTTCCCCTTGAAGATTAGTTTTAACTTTTAACAGTTTAGAAAGAATTTATAGATCGTTTATTCCAGATTGAGGATATGTGTCAGACCACAAAGGCGGCAGCTGTTCCTGTTATTCCTGACTCTGAAGGTAACCTATGCTTTATTATTTGTCGCTCCCTTGGCTTTAGTTGATTTTCCACTAAACATAGAACTCAAGAGGAACATCAAATCGCTATTATTTGGAAATTTGTGCTGTTGTTTGAATTTATGATCGAAATGCGACATAGTGCTCTTACGTAGTAATCTATCTGAAGCTCTCAATTTAGAGATCTTGTGGGCTTCAAAACCCCACGAATGTGCTATTTTGACAGAGTAGATGTACAAGACCTATTTCTGACTTACTACAGTAGGGGCTTAGATTTCATATATCCTGCTAGGAGATTTTATAGATTCTAGAATGACATTCCCATCTTTTACTGTCTATATCTCTATTTTCAAGTGGCGATGCCCTATTTTCTTGGTTCATTAAGTTGCATATAATTTCTTCTTCTGGCTCCTTGAATTTGCAGGCACCGATTCAAATCCATTTTCTCTTGAAGCTCTTGCTGTTTTCATGTTTCGTGTACTCCAACGGGTCAATCATCCGGTATGTAGGCGAAATTTACTCTTACACAAGTATGTACATAGTCACTGTTATATAATGTAAATTGGCTAACATCTTGTAGCTATATTCTTCTAAAGGGAAATCTGGACAAGGCATCACCAAATGCTGGTTATGTTTTGCTAATGTTTTACAACCTCTATGATGGCAAGGTATGTACATTTAATGAAAAACTGTTTCAGCTCCCGCTGGAATATACCAAATTACCAATGTTCATTCAAGAAGCACGCAATTTCAGAGTCGAAGAGAATTCGAAAACGAACTGTATGAGCGTTTCGGCTCCTTGGTTAAGATGCCTCTCCTGAAGCCAGATAGGTAGACATGTTTTCTTATGTTCTTATGCTGCTTCTACTGTTGCTTTTCTAAATTTGAGCTATACATTTTAAAAAAATCACTGGAGGAAATAATTAGGAAGATATATTTTCAATAAACTTATGTGCCAAGAAAATTTACAGCATTTCCTATTATGCACAAGAAATTTTTTTGTTTTCATGAGGTTGTTTTGTGTGTGTGTGTGTTTTGTACAGTCGACTCGCCATATGTTTGTTATATTCACTAAACTGGTACATTGTTTTTGCTAATTTCAGAGCTCCATTGCCTGATGCTGTGAAAGGTATCTTAGATGAGGGTATTAGCTTGTTCAGACTGCATCAAAATAGGCATGGGAGGTATGAAACTGTTAATCAAATTTCTTGTTTTACCCCTGCCTTTTCCCAGTACATTTTGGATAACAATCTTATAATGGATTGTGAAGAAATCCTATGTGTAGGAAAAGATCTCTTGTACCATAGCACTTCTTGAATACATAGTTGTTGCGAGTCATGACGTGTTTTATGTAACCCCACTTTTTCCAGCAAGAGTTAATCTCATATATAGTGTTTCTTCACCTGATAATGTTGACAAAACTTGTGCTGCATTTTTTAATTCATGATTCTTTGTATACTGGCTGATTTTCACAAAACAATGTCAAATCAGAGCAGAGCCATCAAAAGGTTCATATGCTAAAGAATGGTTACAGTGGGAGAATAGGTTGCGCCAGGTGTTATTTGGGAATGCTGATTATCTTAACTCAATTCAGGTAACCATATTTCATTTATTAATCATTCAACATCTGTATTCTGTTTAGGAATCATGATAGTTGATGAATGGTTGTAAACCAGTGGTGGATCAAGGAACTTTTAACCTCTGGGCCGTTAACAACTACAAAATACAAAATACCAATATGGATAGGTTGTCCACAAAAAGCTGTGCGGTCTTGCACTTCTCTCCACAACTGTTATAAAGTAATAATAAAAAGAACACTTTCTACGCTTAGCCCATAAGAAGTTACTGGCAGATCAATCCTCAAAGACTCACTTTACTCTGTTGCCAATGTTTGGGAATTGGACCACCATATAAATTCTAATATTTACTTTATCTCTGATTTAGCAATAGCAATAGAGAGACACTTTATAATTTCCAAGTTATGTACTCTAATTAGGTAGTTATATTTATATGGTCTGGTATACACTAATCCTGCCCAGGGAAGAAAAACCCGGCCGGTTACCGCCGGTGCTCTTACCGGTGGGGACCGGGATCCTAAATCCTGGCCGGAATCCTTCAAATTCAAAATCAAAATCAAAATCCTGGTGGTTTCATCCCGAAATCAAATTCCATTTGACGAAATCCAGCTGAATCCAGCCGGTTTTTTTCCGGGATTTCCGGTTACCGGCTGGTAACCGGATGAGGGCCTCCGAGCGGGAAATTGCTCGGTTCCGGTTTTTTTTATCCCTGATCCTGCCTACTGAAGCCATAAAAAACTGCTTGCTAGAAAAATGGTACAATTTCACTGCACAGAAAGATGATTCATTTCTTGTGTTAAAATGTTTACTTTTATAGGTTCCATTTGACTTTGCTGTGAAAGAAGTCCTGGAACAGTTAAAGGCTGTTGCAAAAGGTGATATCAAAACACCCAATACTGTGAAGCGGAAGTTTGGCAATATCATTTTTGCTGCTGTTACATTACCCCCAGCAGATATATTGGGCCTTCTCCAAAAGGTAACAATTATGTGCTCAGCTCGGTCTTTAAGATAATTTGAATTGCATTTGAGGATTCCCTGGATACATGTTTGCTGCTGGGGTCTTCCAGACTTCCAGTTGTAGGCTTGTAGCCATGGACTTCTGTTGCTAGGTTTTGTCATTATGCAGCAGTCATGGATGATACCCTAATTTTGACCACTTCTTGCACATTGCGTAACTGTAACAGGTAGCAGAAAAGGACACTGATGTCAACAATTTTCTCAACGGCATAAAATTGGAGGATAACCTGAACAAGGCTCATGTCACCCTCGCCCACAAAAGAGGCCATGGCGTAGCTGCAGTTGCAAGTTATGGCGTCTACCAGAACCAGGAAGTCCCTGTATCGTTTAACGCCTTCCTCTATACTGATAAGATGGTTGCTCTGGAGGCTCAGCTTGGGACAGTAAACGGCGAGAAGATCATTTCCAGAAACGATTGGCCACATGCTACTCTATGGACAGCTCCAGGCATTGCACCAAAGGAAGCAAACACACTGCCGCAGTTGGCTTCAGAAGGAAAAGCGAAACGGGTCCCAATTGACCCTCCCATCACCATATCAGGAGTGCTGGACTTCTACTGATCCCCCATCTAATTTTACATTTTGGTCGCGCAGAGGTGAACATAATCAGGAATCATTGGGATTCTAAAATTTTGAGCGGTAGTGGCGATAGTTTTGTTAATGTGGTTTTTTTTTTCACGCCACATAAAATTTTGAGCGCCTATAGGATAGACCGAGATTGTGGTACTTTTACTTTTGATTTGGTGAAATATATGCCAGAGAGTATAAGTTAGAAGATGTACTGACTACTGAAAATATCTTGAATCGAAGCCTTTCATCAGTAGCCGGCTGTCAACGAAAGCTCGTCCGAACTGTACAAATCCGTACAAATCCGTAGAAGTTGATTTTTCTTTTCTTTTTTTCTTTTTAAAGGCAATGCTGTTATCTTTGAGCAATCGGTTAGGTAGGCAGCAGCAGATAAACAAATCAGTTGCCCGGTCGGAATTTCTGTGATGCCCGTTGGAATTAAAATGCCTAAAAACCAGAATCCATGTGATTGATTGTAGTTGTCGACGATCAAGTCACCGATTTTACGAAATATAGAAAAAAATAGCACATGACTTCCGGGAAGAGAATGAGACTGCTCTTTGATTAATATGAAATGGATATTACAGAGGATGCTTATGATTAGACGATGAACTAATCCTATTTACACTGAGAGTAATGTTTGTTATGCTACAATATCAGGTTTGAAACACGAATTTGATGCTAATGACTATGCTTCAATCCGATGCGCCTTGATCCCTCTGCTTCGTCTATGCTTTATCTTTAAATAGCCCTTGAAGATGTGGCAGTTATTTCTGGAGAAGACGTCTGTTGTAAAGCGTCGCGACTGGTCGGAGCGAGGCGACAGTTGATGGAGTATCAACCGTTCAGCGGTTGAATGTCTGTGAGAAACTTAACCGTATGGTCGTTGTTCATCAGTGTCTTAGGATAAAGAGACGTCGTGTGGTATGGAATATACACATGTGTTTCATTCGTTACACGGTAAAAAATATATCTAGAATCAGTTCACCCCTTTTTACGAGCAGTTACCTGGTCGGAGGCTAAGCACAGGACCTTGTTCGACCAGGGTACCCATTGCGTAACCTTTAGAATCGTTACGGCCAGTGAGGTCGTGAACCTTAGAGGTTACGGCCATGAAGACGTATGATCTTTTATTATGTATTAAAGATAATACATAGATGTTTTAATCCTCATCAGCTAGCCCCTGAACTTTAAATGAATTGGTCGTGTGAACACTTTATCCCGATGAAGTCGTACCGGGCAGACCTTCATTAAATGCTGTGACATTCGAAGCGGTCTGTATTCACTTTAAAGTTGAGAACTCGTTTTGGGAATCGAAGAGTTACATGTCCGTTGAAGAAAAGATTTTGTCCGTTGGACTTTTGGGTAACTCCTGATTGTAGTTAAAATTTTTGAAGCTATAAAAACCCCTTTCGCTGTAAGCTTCGGGTTTTTACGCTTCCTGCTTTTTCTCTTCATCTCCTGAGTGGAAAAAACTGCCTCCGACCCCTTACTGTCTTCAACCCTCTTTTCTTTCCTCATCCAAAAACCAGACCATGTTGGATCATATTACCAACTGGTTGGCTTTCGATTTAGTCGAGAAGAAGCTTGAGAGCTTGGAGAAGATCGGGTTACTTCCCGACAAGAGTCTGATTTCTTGGAGGTCAGCGGTTGGAGAACATTCTCCGAGCAACGAAAATAAGGAAATTCCTGTTTTCCTCACATATATCGAATGTGGATTCAGATTGCCAATTCACTCCTTCCTTCCTACAATTTTGGAGTATTACGGAGTCGAACTAGTGAATCTTGCTTCCAATGCTATCGCCAATCTCAACATCTTCAAGGAATTTTTCTGAGAACCAGATCACCTACAGCGAGGCTGCGAGGTTACACCTTACGACTGTGGTACCTACGCATGGCTTGTTGGTAGATTGCTGATTGTATCAAGGCTTGATTTCGTTGCTCTTCAAGGAAATTAATGTCATTAAGTCGTCGTTCATGCTGACCGTTTTCGTTAAAACAATCAGTCCGAGCAGAACCAATTTTTAGTTTTGGAGTAAGCATAGCTTCGGCCCCATAAACAAAAAGAATGGTGTTTCACCGGTCGCACGACTAGTCGTGGTACGAACGACCCATAACACAAAAGGAAGTTCTTGAACCCAAGCTCATGACCGTTAGATTAACTGGTCGAAGACTCGTCGTTTGATTCCTTGCATTATGATACCATTGGCGCGCTCAACTGCTCCGTTGCTCTACGGATGAGCAACAGAAGCGTAATGTATCTTGATACCTAGGTCGTCGCAGAATTCTTGAAAATTACCACTTGAGAACTGGGTACCGTTATCCGTGATTATACGACTGGGTACACCAAATCGTGTGATCATATTTTTTTGTGAGAAACCTCTTGGCAGCCTCAGTTGTTGTTTTACAAACTGGCTCGGCTTCGATCCATTTTGTGAACGTGTCAATCATGACGAAAAGAAATTCGAAGTCCCGGGGTGCTTTTGGGAAAGGTTCCAGAATATCTAGTCCCCAAGTTGCAAAATGCCAAGAAAGAGGAATTGTTTGCAAAGCTTGGGACGGCTGATGTACTTGTCGGCTATGAAATTGACATTGTACACACTTTGTCACGAGCTCTTTTGCATCATGAAAGGCAGTTGGCCAGTAGTATACTTGCCTGAAGGCTTTACCAACCAGCGTTCTGTAGGAATGATGCGCTCCACAGACTCCTTTATAAATTTCGGTTAGCAACTTAAAGCCATCCGGTTGAGATATGTATCTCATCAACACTCCATGAGATCCTCGTTTATACAAGGTACTTTCAATAAAACTGTATGATTTGGCTTTTCGTGCTATACGTGTTGGACCGAAAAGGCGACTAGAGGGGGGGTGAATAGAAGCACAAACTCTTTTTCTCCCAAATCAAATTCAATACGAATCTCACACCAATAGCTATGAAAGTTATGAAGATCAATCAATCAAGCACAGCAAAAGACTTGTATTGAATCCAATCAAAAACCCAAAAGAAACGACCACAAACACAAGAAGACAACCTGATGAACATTACTCGAACGAATAGTACTCGAAGCTACAGTGGTCGGTCAACAGTACTTGTGGCTTGTACTCGAAGATGAACAGTGCTCGAAAGAATAGTACTCGTAGCTACAATACTCGGTACTCGAAGCTACAGTAATCGGTGCTACAGTACTCGGTACTCGAAGCTACATTACTCGTTGCTACAGTGAAATCAGCACAGGAAACTGAATTTCAGCACGATTTCGAAATCGAAAATTGATCTAACTTTTGCTCCACAACTCCAAACTTCACGAGACTTGACACACACCTTCTCAAGGATGTCAGGAACCTATTCCAAGCAACGATCGTGAAGATCCTTGTCAAAGTAAAGACCTTTCTCCATTTGAGTGAAGGTGGTTCAAAAATCGAGTCAAAAACGAAATCTGATCTAGAGACTTGCTCGTGGGTAATTGATGATCAAGATGACCCTAGATGGGTTCCCACATGTTGCAGCAAGTTAGATCACAGTAAGAAACCAACCAAAAACTCGCGGATCAAAGAAAGATTCAAAATCACCAAATAGAGAGAAAGAAAGCAAATGAACTCATTTTTTAGAGAACTTTTTTTGGATTGATTTGATACGGTATTGGTTTACAACCACTCCATCAATGGAGGACAAAGACTCAATACATGAGTACGAAATCAAATCCAACTCTCTAGAACCCTAACCTCCACTAATTCTCTCCCTAAGCAAACTAGGGTTTCAAACACATGAAAGGGTTGAGGGGGTGCAGCCACCTCCCTCCTCTATTTATAGTGGAGGCTTAGACCTTCTAGAAAAGTTTCCATAATGAGCTCCCGTTAAGACCCAACACAAACGGGTCACACACGCACGCATTTTAAAGCGCCGTCTTCATCTCCTCTTGACCTAATCCGCTTCTCCATGCACCGTCTTGCGCCGCAGGTTGGCAAAAGGTAACCAAGGCGGTATTTGGTAAGATTACCAAAATACCCCTTCTCGGCCCTTCTTCAAAGACCGAGTCCAATCTTCGTGAAGCAGTTGCATGCTCCGCCACGTGTAGGTTGATCCAACAACTCTCAACATGTCGGCAAGTCTCTCCCATCCGGCTCCCACCGAAACCACCATGGCACTTGCACCGACCCCCACGCTGCTTGATCCAACCCGTCGCACCGAACTACCCGTTCGGTCACCTTTGTCCATCTTGCATTATGCTTGAGTCCATTGACCTCACCCGGCATCGTCGATCGTTCTGAACCTCAGCTCTCCAAGCCTAGTCCCGATCATCCTCGCCGTTGACCGTCATTGACCTCTAAGCAACCTGCACAACAATAGACAAGCAATCGATTCCGGGAACAAGTTCTTCACAACTTGACCCACGTTAGTCAAAACATGCATCATGCAACACATATGCACTGAAACCCATGAACTTGACCTAACCCTAAACCAGACTTTGACGAAAACACGTGTTTCGACAAACCGTTAATGACATTGCCAATTGTAACATCATCCAAAGATCACAAGCATATCCCCATGATATCCACAATACGATCAGCCTCTACATCATCTTCTGGAATAAGGTCATGCTGAAGATAATTGTAGATCGACGCCATCCAATCTCTACCTTGATCGTGATGGCGCCAACCATCATCGACCTGTGGAGCATCCATGTTCACAGAAGTGAGGTGTACGATCTCCTTGTGAACATCTATGTCCTCGAAAGGCTCGACCACCGAGGGTGAATCGAGTTGCTCGAGAAAAACTCCGTGCGGGACGGATGTCCTGGTGGAGGCCATCTGTGCCAACTGGTCTGCTAGGAATATATTGGATCTGAAAACAAAAGAAATGCTTTTCGAGTTTTCGTACTTCCGCCAAATATGATGACATCTTGGTACTAGATCACCGATACTCTTTCCCTACTTGATTCACAACTAGTTGAGAATCGCCTTTCACTAGTAATTTGCGAATCCCGAGCGAACGAGATGCTCGAAGTCCTGCCAGCAAACCTTCATATTCTGCCACATTGTTAGTAGCAGGAAAGTTTAACTGAATGACGTATTTATGTGTTCACTAGTAGGGGAAATCAAGACGACTCCAGGCCCCGAGCTTTTGAGCATCAAGGAACCGTCAAAGTACATTGTCCACTCGTTGTTGTGTTCGTACTTGGGCCCTTAGGTAGGTTCAGGGTTTGTCCATTTGGCAATGAATTCTGCTATTGCCTGGGACTTGATTGTTGTTCGTTAAGAGGAAATGGAGGTCAAACGCCCAAGCTCAACTGCCCATTTTGCTATTCGTCCTGATGATTCCCTGTTTCTAAGAACTTGACCAAGGGGATACCCAGTTAGTACGACTACTTTGTGGGTCTGAAAATAATGCTTTACTTTCCTTGAAGCCATAAGGAGACCATAGAACAATTTTTGTACCTGTGGATACCTCTCCTTTGGTCCATGTAAGACTTCGCTTACGTAATAAATTGGTCGTCGGACGTTGTCACGTTCTACGACCAGCACACCACTAACTGTTTGTGGCGTTGCAGCCACGTAAATCAGCAATGTCTCTCCCGATCTTGGAGAAACTAAGATTGGGGCACTCGTAAGGTACTTTTTAAGTTCGTCGAAGGCGTCGTTTGACTCTTTAGTCCATTCAAAACTTCCATGTTTCCAGAGAATCTTAAAGAAAGATAATTCTTTTTCACCTAACCGTGCTATGAAACGATTTAGCGCTGCCATACAGTCGGTTAGTTTTTGAACCTCCTTCTTTGTGGCCGGAGGGTGCATCTGATTGATGGCCGCAATTTTTGCTTGGTTTGCTTCAATGCCTCTGGCCGAAACCAGGAATCCAAGAAGCTTACCAGAAGAAACTCCGAACACACACTTCTCTGGATTTAACTTAAGGTTACGATGTCTTAAGTTATTGAAAGTCTCATGTAAATCCGGAATGTGATCGCCAACATTGACGCTCTTTACGACCATATCATCATGTAGGTTTCTAGATTTCGACCTATTTGTGACGAAAGGTTTTCTGCATCAACCTTTGGAATGTTGCATCAGCATTTTTGAGACCAAATGATATCTTTATATAACAGTCAGTGTCATATGGAGTAATGAAGGAAGTTTTCTCTTTATCTTCTTTACTCATATTAATCTGGTGGTATCCTGAATAAGCATCTAAAAAACTTAACAACTTATACCCGGAAGTAGAGTCTACAAGTTGATCAATGCGAGGAAGGGGAAAGTCATTCTTCGGACAAGCTTTATTAAGATATGTAAAGTCAATACACATTCGCTATTTTTCATTGGCTTTTCTAACCATTACAGGATTGGCGAGCCACTCCGGGTGGTCGACCTCACGAATAAACCCAGCCTCAAGGAGCTTGTCAATCTCCGACTAGATTACTTCCTTCTGATCAGGTGCAAAACGCCTCAGCTTCTGCTTGACCGGTTTCTTGTCAGGCTGCAAAGCTAGCCTGTGCTCGATCACCTCCCTGGGGACTCCGAGCATATCGGACGCTTGCTAGGCGAATACGTCCTGGTTTGCTCGGAGGAAGGAGACGAGCGACTCTTCCTATTTAAGGTTAAGTCCTGCTCCGGCTAGTATTTTGGCGCCCTCTCGAGAAGCGCTCTTGTCGAGAAGTACCTCTTTTGTCTAGTCGGAAGGTTTTGGTGCCATCTTTGGCCTCGAGTGCTTGACCTGCATGGTAGTGGTGTTAGTTTCCCTGGTCGAAAGCTCGTCGATCAGTTCTAAGCATTTCCGATCACATGCGTAAGCTATTTTTTTATCGCCTCAAACTGTGATGACGCCCTTTGGTCCTAGCATTTTCAAACTCTGATAACCGTAGTGCGTGGCTATCAGGAATTTTGCTAAAGCCGCACGACTGAGGATTGCATTATATGCGATTGTGAAATCCACCACATCAAATGAAATCTTTTTTGTTCGGAAGTTGTCAGGTCTTTCGAACGTAACCTGTAGGGACAGATGTTCTATCGGCTTGGCAGTAGATCCAGGAAATATGCCATGGAAGGCATATTTTACAAGTTTTACCTTGAATTTGGGAATTTGCATATCTTCCAATGCTCCCGCAAATAAAATATTTAAAGAACTACATCCATCTATTAAGACCCGATTGACATTACAGTTATTAATGGTAGGCTCAACGACAATAGGAAACCTACCTGGTCGAGTCGAAGGGATGGGGCAGTCTTCTTTGTTGAAGGAGAATACAGTCTCCGACCACCTGGATGGCTTAGCGGCGATAGGAGATTCGGTAAGGTTGACCTCCCGCTCCATGGCTTTTAGATGACGTCTGGACTCCTACGAAGAAGATCCACCAAAGATCATGTCGACAGTGTGTTGAGGCTCTTGGTACTCCATTTCTTCGTCACCATCTTTGTCCTTCTTGGAGCTTGTCTCTCCGAGTTCCAGTATCGAGGGGAGTAGACCTTTACTTTCATAATAATCTTCCAGCTTCTTTTGCCAAGCATGGCAGTTGCGCAAGTCATGTCCCGCTTGTTGGTGAAGTGGACACCACTTCTTGCTTTTCTTGTATTTATCGGTCGGAGCCCTTGCCTTGCCACGATCGGCATAATCTTTCTTACCCTTGGTAAATTTTTCGGGAACCGCAAGAACTTCCTTATCGTCGGGCTTGCGGTGTCTCTTTTTCTTGAAAGCCTTCCTTTGCTTCTTTTCTGTTTTATCCAAGTCAGGTTGAGGGATTTTATCTTTTCGATCAATGGCCTCGTTCCACTCAATCGCTTCGCTGACGGTTGCGTACTTGTCGGCCATGTCGAAGAGTTCGATGGTTGTTTGTGGATGATGTATTGCTATATCCTCCGTGAACCTACGATTTGTTAGCCCTGCTTTGAAGGCTTGAATGATAGAAGATTATGTGACTTCTGGTATTGAATTACGAACCTGGCTAAAACTTTTGATATACTGTCGGAGAGTCTCATTGGATTTTTGCCGGATTCGGTGGAGATCGTCCTCCTTCCTAGGGCGGTCATACGTACCCTGGAAATTTGCAATCAGAAGGTCGCAAAGTTGCTCCCAAGTGTATACTGATCCGACCGGTAGGTTGAGTAACCACGACCGGGCTAATCCTTCTAGTACCGTGGGAAGATAGTTAGCCATTACATTTTCATCACCACCAGCAGATCTGATGGTGGTGGTGTATATCTGGAGAAATACTAAAGGATTTTGAGTTCCATTGAACTTATCCAAATTGGCCGGTTGGAACCTATTTGGCCAACGCACAGCTTGGAGCCCTACGGAGTAGGCCCGGCAACCTGTGATCGATTCATAACACCTTCTTTGAAAGGTGCCGGATTGTAATTGGTCGAAGACCGGTTTCTTAAATTGGATTGCTGGTGCTCCGGTGTCCCGATTCGGTCGTGGACGTTGATAGGATGCCTCTATGAGTGAGCAACGGACAAAGATTTGATGAGTCAAGAATTCCTTCCAGAAATCCGCGCCTTCTTCCCCACGGACAGCGTCAGCTGTCGACGATCGAGTCGCCGATCTTACGAAAAATAGAGAATAATAGCACGGGACTTCTGGGGAGAGAATAGGACTACTCTTTGATTAATATGAACTGGATATTACAGAGGATGCCTATGACCAAGTGATGGACTAATCCTATTTACACTGAGAGTAATGTTTACTATGCTACAATATCGGGCTTGAAACACGAATCTGATGCTAATGACTATGCTTCAATCCGACGCGGCTTGATCCCCCCTGCTCTGTCCATGCTCCATCTTTAAATAGCCCTTGAAGATGCGGCAGTTACTTCTGGAGAAGACGTCTATTGTGAAGCGTCGCGACTGGTTGGAGCGATGCGACGGTTGATGGAGTATCAACCATTCAGCGGTTGAATGTCTGTGAGACACTTAACCGTATGGTCATTGTTCATCAGTGTCTTAGGATAAAGAGACGTCGTGTGGTATAGAATATACACATGTGTTTCAGTCGTCACACGGTAAGAAATATACTTGAAATCAGTTCACCCCTTTTTACGAGCAGTTACCTGGTCGAAGGCTAAGCACATGACCTTGTCCGACCAGGGTACCCATTGCGTAACCTCTAGAATCCTTACGGCCAGTGAGGTCGTGAACTTTAGGGGTTACGGTCATGAAGACGTATGATCTTTTATTATGTATTAAAGATAATACATAGAAGTTTTAATCCTCATCAGTAGTAACCGTGCTCGAAGAAGTGGATTACGAGACAAAAAAACTAAAGAAGCGCAAGTTCCACCCAATAGCTAGTCCAAAATGACGTGAAGGAATGTGTAGCTGATGAACCAATCGTGGCAAGCTTTCACCGGATCCTAGATCCATGTTGATGGTCACATGGGTCAACATCTGCATACTGCATTGTGACCCATCTGCATACTGCATTGTAGCAACCTGGACCGCGAACTGCATACATAACATTATATGATTGTATCTGGTTTTTTCGTACTTACGTAATTGTATTTTGTAGAACACATTCCAATTGCCATTTGCCACCTCCTTTGGTCATGCGTCAAGATCAAATCTATTTCTGTTGTGTTCCAAGTGCACATCTGAACCAGTCTTCCTTGACGAATGACATCTGAACCAATCTTCACCATGAAGAAAGTAGGACTTTTCCACGCCAGTACAACCACCACATTGTTGTTTTTTTCTCTTTCTTTACCGTGAGACCGAATAGAGATGCGAGCGCGACTCCTACAAGGTTTCAGAGTGAAAAAATGTGCCACATGTCGAAAGAGGAAAAGAACGGTCGTTTTGTACTACCCAACTATCCATATTCGCACCATATCTGTGATCTACACGCCGTCCACCCGGCTGGCACATCAAATTTAGTGGGAAACGAACACGGATGGGCGCGTCGGAAAAATGCAGAATCACGTAGGATACACGGAGCAACCGTCGCATTCAGCTCTAAATGGATGGGGGTGTGGCTTTCCCCTGTGCTGCAAAGATGTTTTTAGAAGCTTACACATCAGCAGACTGCCAATTAGGGTAGACTTGTGAATATTTTCTGGCTACTTCACTATTGTTCACTTGGTATATACATACATATTACATAGATCACATGGGTCAGCCGGCATATGACCTATATACTCAATACTCCTCCTCAAGATGGACGATAGGTATCTATCATTCCCATCTTGTCACATACCGACAAATATTCCTTAGTTCCCAACCCTTTTGTTAGACAATAGGTTATTTGTTCTCTGGAAGTCACAAGCATATTACCATGGATCTATATTTTGCCTCGGCTGTTGATCTAGATACCACCGATTGCTTCTTGCTCCTCCAAGATACTAACCCCCACAAAGACACACTACCCCGATATTGATCTCATATCATCAAGGCAGTTAGCCCAATCAGCATCACAATAGCCATCAACGTCCAAGTAATCATTCCTTTTGAACCATAGGCCTTTTCCACTCCTAGGGTCATACATATGTGACTCATAATGATTACTGCATAAGAGATGTCAGACCTTGTGTGACACAAGTAAATGAGACGACCAACAAGCCTCTGGTAGCTCTCTTTATCAACTGGATTTCCTGACTGAGCACACAGTTTATGGTCTTGATGGACTGGGGTCATTGCAGCTCGGCATCTAAGCATTCCTGTATCACTGAGAAGATCCAAGACATATTTCGCTGTGAGAGAACTATCTCTTTGGGGGACCTCGCGATTTCAATGCCCAAGAAATACCTCAGCCAGCCTAGATTCTTAACCTCAAACTCTTTGCTTAGTCTCTGCTTCAGTTGTGACATCTCAACATTATCATCTCCTGTAATGATGATACCATCCACATATACCGCAAGGATTGTGGTGTGACCCTCTGAGTGACGATAGAACAAAGTGTGATCCCCATGACACTGCTTGTAGCCCATACCACACATAGCATGACGAAATCGATCAAACCATGCTCTTGGAGATTATTTAAGCCCATACGATGACTTCCTCAACCTACAGACCTTCCCCTTAGTCTGAGGTGTACCACAACCAGGTGGAATCTCCATGTAAACCTCCTCCTGAAGATCACCATGTAAGAATGCATTCTTCACATCAAGTTGATATAAATGCTAATTACGATTTGCTACATAGGATATCAACGCTCTCATTGTACTCATTTTTTTGTCACCGGTGCAAAAGTCTCATCATAGTCAATCCTTTGCAACAAGTCTAACCTTGTATCTTTCAATCTTTTCATTTGGGTCTTGCTTCACAGTATAGACCCACTTGTAATTAACCACCTTCTTCCCCATTGGGAGAGGTACAAACTCCCAAATCTTATTCTTCTCTAGAGCTACCAGTTCCTCCAACATAGCCTCGTGCCACTTAGAGTCTTGCTTCGTGACTCTCCAATCAGTTGGAACTACTACAGATTGTAGTGAAGCAGTAAAGTCTTTGTACTCCGGTGACAGATATTCATATGACACATAGTTCGCTATATCATGCTCGAAGCCATACCTTAGAGGTGGTTTCCTTACCCCAAGCTCGTGGTTCCTTCCTCAAGGCAATAGGTATATCCATCGAATCATCTATAGCATATGGCTCATCATCAGATAAGTCAGCACCTTCAATAGCCACTGGAACCTTTTGCTGCTGCATCCTTGAATACACCTTTAGATTTTCCTCCTCATTAACCCTTCTCCACCTATAGGACATGGAATTGAACCAGCCACAACCCTTGGTTGCTCACCTTCCTCAATCCTTGAGGCTTTAAACTCCCCCTCTCGATCACCTATGCTAGGAGAGTTGAGGTCAAACAGAGAACTCAAATCAGTTCTCTCTCCATAGAAGGGCTCTAACTCCCTGAAAGTCACATCCATACTCACAAACGTGCGTTGTTCAGAACGGCTCTAACACTTATATTCATTCTATCCAGAAGAGTATCTCAAGAAGATGCACTTACAACTGAGGATCCAGCTTTCCCACCAAGGGTCTGTGATCTCGAATGAAGCATGTGCATCCAAATACTTTTGGAGGGACGATGAACTCATTTTTTTTCCTTTCAACATCTCACATGGAGTCTCCATTCCAAGTATTCTTGATGGCATACGATTGATGAGATATGTTGCAGTCATAACTGCTTCACTCTACTGAAATTTAGGCACATTCATAGTATACATGAGTAACCGGGCTACTTCCAAGAGATGACGATTTTTCCTTTCAGCCACTCCATTCTGAAGGGGTGTATCTGGACAGGAGGTTTGATGTAAGATTCTTTCGGCTGATAAGAAGGTATCAAACTCCTTATTCACATACTCTGTTCCATTATCTATTCTTATAATCTGGATATGGGTATTGAATTGATTCTTGACATACGCATAGAAGTCTTAGAAGCATTTTAGCACCTTTGTTTTGTGTCTCATAATATAGATCCAAGTCATACGAGTGTGGCAATCAATAAAGGTAACAAAATATTTCATGCCACTAGCAGAGACAACAGGAAATATCCATACATCAGAGTACACAAGTACAAACAGGGACACACTGCGGAGTCCCTTGCTCACATATGAGGATGTAATGTGCTTTCCAAATTCACATGCATCACACATTAGTTTACTCCTGTCCACTTTGTTTATTACATCAGGAAATACCTTACTCATAGTTTCAAAAGATATATGGCCCAGCCAACAATGCATAAGCATCACCCTAGCCTCCTCTTCACTTGATGTCACCACCAAAGCAGTATATAGCCCAACACCTCCCTCCCTTGGATCCAAGTACTACAACCCATTACTCCTGACACCAGTCCCAAGCTTTCTGCCATTCTGTCTCTCCTGAATAAGACAAGTTTCTCGATCAAATATAACCCAGCAATCCAAATGATCAACCAATGAACTTACTAAGAGAAAATTGACTAGAAATGATGGAACATGTAAGATTGATGGTAGTGTAATGGAGGGACTGCATTGGACAACACCAACACCTTTAATGGGTTGAGATGTTCCATCAGCTGTTTAGATAGTTTTCATGTATGTGGGTGAGAATGGAGTATATGATTTAAATTCATTCAACATACCCGTAACATGTGTTGATGCACCCAAATATATAATCCATTTACCTGGATTTGAGTGAGCCAAATTAGCGGAAGCGCTGGATACAATCGCAATCCTTTCGTCTTTGTTTCATAAATTTTTAACTCTCTTCTTTAGCAACCTCAGCTCCTCTAGCTCTGCAACCGAGACCTCTACACGTTCAGATGACTCTTCTCTAGTCATTGCAAAGTTCGTCTTGTTGTTACTCTTACCTCCCTTGCTTCCACCTCCTTTCTGTCCATTCTTAACATAGACCCGATCTTTACCCCGATTAGGCTTGCGGGGATGGGGATAGTTACGGCTCAGGTGACCCGTCTCACCATAATCGAAACAATCACTTGTTTCAGTTACTGCAAAGACAGGACGAGTAACTGGCAATGCAGTGCTTGTCATCACCTTTAATCTAGTCTTTTCTTGAGCAATAGCAGCAATTGCTTCCTCTAGTGTAGGAAGAGTAGGCTGGTGAAAGATAGTAGCTCGCCTTCCATTGAATCTTGGATTTAACCCTTTCAAAAATTCAATCACCCGCCTGCATTCAATCCACTTCTTAACAGTGGATATGTAGTCTGCATAAGGCAACTCAAGAGGATCGTAGTGATTTAGATCAACCCACAATCGTTGTAACTCAGCAACATACTCTAGCATGGGGCTCTCCCTTGTCTCGGATCACTAACTCTCCCGTATCTCAACCATCAACATCACATTCCCTACTCCCGAGTACAATTTTGACAGAGTTTTCCATACCTCAGTCGTATTTGAGATGGTCTCGACAGTTGCAGCAATAGTCGGAGACACCGAACTCAACAGCTACGCCACCACCAGTGAGTTGGTAGTACTCTAAGTTCGCCATTCTACACATGTCTTGTCCACCGATTCAATTGATTCTCCTTTGACGAAGCTCTCGAGTCATTTTGTCCTCAGGATCAACAATGCCCTTCGTGACCAACTGAAGTAATTTCTCACTACTTCTAACTTAACATCATTCGACATCAATTCTATTTTCTGCACCATCTCAGCATAAGGGACAATTGCTTTGCCTGAGAACGATGCCCCACTCATCTTCTCTGTAAGAAGTTGTGCTAACTTCAGCTCACTCTGGTAGCACTTTCTCTCCTCACAACAAACAAAGAATAGGCCTTGGTCCAGATGACAATATTGTTTCAAACATCCATACTACTTCTTACAAGATAGCATAGTCAGAGAACACCTCAACACCTAACTACACCATACCAGCCTAATCTTCAAACCATCACAGGCAACAAGACTTGGCAGAGAGACAGGGAAGACTGGTAAAAGTGCCTAGGAGGAGGTGAACTTGGTAACAACCTTGGTGTTTTCTTCTCCCCTTCTTCTACCGAAGCAATCACAGTGGTCTTTTCTTCTCCCCTTCTTCTACCGAAGCAAACGTACCTTTGCGTCACAATGCTCTTGTTCCCTTCTTCACCCCGCGCCGCAGTGAGCTCTCTCTTCCTCCTCTTCTCTGTGCGCCGCGGCAAGCTTAGGGCCGCCGATGCCTTTCGCCTCTTCCTCCTCCTCTCGCGTGCGAGCTTAGGGTGAGCTCTCTCGTCCTCCTCTTCGCCGTGTGCCACGGCGAGCTCAGGGGCCGCCGACGCCTTCGGTCCCTTTCTCCTCCTCCCGCGTGCGAGCTTAGGGCCGACGCTTCACCGCGACCAGGCACCGCCTCCTTGCCTTCTGCCTCCACCAGGACCAGGCACCATCTCCAGTACCAGGCGTCGCCGCCATCGTGCCAAGGGTTAGGGCACGGTGAGTGATGAGGATATTAATGAATTTCCTTTGTTGCCAATGAGAATTGGTTACTACCTAAAGCAATACTTGGTGTATTCTCGGGTTTGACAAATTTAAAGACTTTGGAACCGAGCGAGGAGAGGGAGGCGGGAACAAATTCATGGAGGAGAAACACATGCCAACAAGGAGAAGAAACCCATGTGGCCACGAGAGAACGTGCTCTCGAGGATAAAACCTAGCACATGCGGGCGGTCAAAAAGACATATGGTGACATGGCAACAAGGGTTACATTGGCATAAAGAAGCATCAAGTGCATCGAACAAATTCGCAAGCTAAGCTAGAAGAAAAGCTCACAATACAAGGGAAACCGAGAGGAGACTAGTTTAAATTTCCAAATTAAAGTAGGATGTTTTTGAATCGGATTCTGTTCACGTGAATGTGTCGGACTCAGTTATGTAGCACTCGTTCATCGTTCATCCGAGTTTTGTGCTTGCGTGGGAGGCTATATAAACCCCCATGGCCGCACCATAGAGTGTGTTTTGGGGCTCTGAGGTTACCATGTAGACTTGTGAATATTTTCTGGCTACTTCACTATTGCTCACTTGGTATATACATATGCATTACATGGGTCACATGGGCCAGCCGGCATATGGCCCATATACTCAACAATTAGCAATGGCTCGTCAATTCTCAAGTGTCACCCGTGACGAATTGGACTGACCTGATAGTCGAATGGTCAGTCACATATTTCCAAAGGCTACATGTAAGATAGAGGCAATTTTACCAGAAACAGATGCTCTGTATTAGAGGTCTAAATACATAGAGTGAACAGACAGGTGCATTAGGAGCATCTCTCAACCGTCTATTCGGAATCCAATAGCCCAAATCAAGTACTACAGTGCTAGTAAAACAGCCTCCCATATTAAAATCGAGTACTGTTGCTACAGTGTCATCACTGCAGCAAACTCATTGCATTGTAGCATGTGCTTTTTGCTGTACTGCAGAGAATCCGGATCTAATTCTTCTTCTTCTTCTTCTTCTCCAGTTTGTCTTTTATCTATTGGATCTGCTTTGAGATTCTGGTTACACTGGCCCTACCAAATCATCTAGGCCTCACAACGGCGTGGTGGCCGGCGCGCGTCGCGGGAGGGCCATGAGTCTGTGACCCTACCACCTCTCGGGCAGCTCATGTCGGGTACGCCGGTGGGCACACACTGGCTCGCCAAGGGTGACGTACGTCGTCTAGTATGACTTCGCTGAGGACCACGCCGAATTGGTCATTCGATGACATCTAACCAAAGATCGTTAAGGAAGCGAGCTCGCTCGCTTGGTTAGCTGCGGCGTCGACCGAGCAGCTCGCCCAGGCTCGAGACTTGGTCTCAGCGCTGGGTGTCTCACCAGGAGTGTGCAGGGGGCACAGTTGTGGAAGGACTGTGTAGAGGCACAGTGGCACAGGGGAACTTTAGGCTCTTAGCTTGCTTCGGTTCGAACGCTGCTCCCGTGGACGCCTTCAGAGGTAGGATGCTTTTTCTTCTTTAATGTGGGCCGGATGAGATAAAATCCCGGACATAGAAAAACAAAGATCGTTGGAACGAATGTGTGGAACATTGCTAAAACCTAAGGGGAAGCGTAATTCTAAAGAAATAGAAAAAAAAAGGAGCAATAGGCCAAGCTGCTTTATACCAATTGTCACAATGAACATGAGACGGGTGTGGTACACATTTTTTAGCTAAAAATGTCCAGCCTTTTTCCACTCGTGGGAGTGATAGTAAAAAAGTGTAATGCATGCAATGACCTTGAATTAAATGAAGGTTGATAAATTTTACTACTTACAAGCAAAGGAGGAATGGGATAGGTGTTATACAGTCTACGCACACTTTTTAGCTAACAAATCAACTTCATCGAGTGTCATGTATTTTTTTTTGATTAATTCCTTACATGCCACTGAATAACTGCATGATTCCTTATATATCACTCAATGTGAGAATAACATGTGGCCCCCAGACCCACATGACCACATGTCAATAAGATATCAGTGATATATAAGAAAATATGAAATTACTCATTGGTATATAAGGAAATATCCCATTTTTTATTTAGACCAGTGCCATGTATTTCTATTTGTCCTCGCTCCACTCCCGAGGGGCAGTACTTAAAGGCTATAAAAGGTGTAACTGAAGTTTGGAAAAATGTAAAATCATTTTAGAAGGAAGGAAAAGACCATTAATTTGCTCGGCACTAGGTATAGTACCGAAAAGACGGACACTTTTGGTTTTGTCAACAGATTGTGCACGGTCACAACAATGAGGATGGTGCGGATGGCAATGAAAGACGGAAACTCCGGCTATGGTGACACACACCACTGAAGATTTATTTGGATATATTATGATCCGATACAATCTTATTGGATTGGCTCAGAATTTAAATTAAAATCTCTTTCAATTCGAAAGGATTAGCTCTAATCTCTTTCTATCCAAAGAAGCTCTGAAGGTTGTAGAAGAGGCAGGAGGTGATTACAAGATGACCGCTGGCAAGGGAGGTGGTGAGTGGAAGTGGCAATGCTGATGGAGATGACAGAGGGCAGAGGCTATGTACGCATGGTGTGATTTGAGAGATTCTAAAAAAAATTATGTGTGACGGAGATAATTTAGGTTTGGAATGCACAAATCTTGATGCAACCCAGTGATCCAAAATATTCTATAGTTGTGGGGGAAAGAAAGAGGTACCGAATTCCTCACATCACCATTAATTAATCCAATGTTACTTAAAGTACTATCGGTTTTGCTAGTTTTAAGTTGCCTGAAATTTTTTTAAGTTTAAGTCACTTTGTGTAGAGATTAGTGTGTCATATGATTGGATATTGATCCAATGGATGTTATATAATTAGATATTGATCCAATGGTCATAACAAGTGACTTAAACTTAAGAAAATTTCAGGCAACTTATGAATAGACAGTCCCAAGTACTATTTGCCTATTGGTACTGATTTGGATCAAATTACATTCAATCAAATGGTCCAAAATTGGGCACTGCACACGGCTAAATTTGTGTGCCAGCAGGCCATTCCGCTATTGGGAGGTCTGTCTTGTGAGAAACAGAGAATGTGAGGCAATTTATTCCATCAACAAGATGAACCTGTTGTTGGATGCAAATTGCTAACATGTTGCGTAACTAAAGCGCCCTCCATAATTATTCAATTATTCTTGGACAGAAAACTCAGAATTAAACCGCAATTAGTCTTACATTGTCAAAAGAGAGAAGACATGAGACTAACAGTACGAGGACACGAGTAAGAAAATAAAATTAATCTATAGCCCAATCTAGAGAGCTAGCAAGTCAAGTAACCAAGAAACAAGCCAACATTAGCCTACTCCTCGTCGTCGTCGACCTCGTCCGCTGCCTCCTTCCCCTTTCCTCCCTCCTTCCCCAGTGCCTTCTCCTTGGCCTTCTCCAGCTCCTCCACCAGCACGGAGAGGCACGAGTTCGCGTTGTCGCCGGCGCTCTTGGGCGTCAGGTTCTCCGCGACGTCCGCCGGCGTCATGTTCACCTCCTGCAGCAGCGATTTCACGGTGTCGAACAGGTGGTGGGATTCAATGTCGAGGTAGACCTTGGCCAGGAACTTGAACGCCTCGACGCCGCAGTAGGACATCTCGATGTGTTTGTCCATGCGTCCTCGCCGGATCAGCGCCGGGTCCAGCTTCTCTACGTGGTTCGTGGTGAAGACGATGATGCGCTCGCCGCCGCACGCCGACCAGAGCCCGTCGATGAAGTTGAGCACGCCGGAGAGCGTCACCTTGCTGCCTCCCTTGTCCTTATCCTCGTCCGGCCGCCCGGGTCCGTCCTTCTCGCTGTCGTTGTTCTGGCCGCCCTCGTCGTCCTTCGTCCTCTTCTTCTTGCGCGCGCCGGTGAGGTCGAGCGAGCAGTCGATGTCCTCGATGACGATGATCGATTTGCTGGTCGTCTCGATGAAGAGCTTGCGGAGGTCGGTGTTGGTGCGCACCGACGTGAGCTCGATGTCGTAGACGTCGTAGTCGAGGTAGTTGGCCATGGCAGCGATCATGGTGGACTTGCCGGTGCCCGGTGGGCCGTAGAGGAGGTAGCCGCGCTTCCACGCCTTGCCGACGCGCGCGTAGTAGTCCTTGCCGTTCCGGAACGTGTCGAGGTCGTCCATGACCTCCTTCTTCTTGGCCGGGTCCATGGCGAGCGTCGCGAACGTCTTGGGGTGCTCGAACACCACGTGGCTCCACGCACTGTCGCACCAGCGGCTGGCGCAAGAACATCAGCAAGGTGTGGACGAAACTCCACGAAGCAAAATACGATTATATATGGTGATCGCTTACCCGTTGTCGTCCCAGCCTTCGCTGGAGAGGTTGGTGAAGAGCTTGCGCTGGCGGTTCTGGACCATGACGGCGCGCCCCTCGCGGCGGACGTGCGGGAGGTAGTCCCCGAGGACGAGGTCGCGGTCGCGCTCGAGGAAGAAGAGCCGGTAGAAGCGGCGGTCGGCGCGCGCGGCGCGGCTCCAGTAGTAGGGTGCGTTGTCCTGGCTCGGCGGCGTGGAGTAGGCGAGCCACCAGACCGTGGCGCCCCTGAACTCGTCGGCGACCTCCTCGTTGTCGCCCATGCTGAGCACGAGGCGGTCGGTGTCCTTGGCGGCCTCGGCCTTGAGGTGGCGCACGCTGCCGGCGCCCGAGCGGGTGGCGCGCTGCAGGTACGCCTGGACCTCCTTGTAGGCGTCGCTCCGCTTCATCCGGCCGCCGTCGTACTCGGCGACGGTGACGGTGAGGTAGGGGTCGACGATCGCGGCGAGGCGGCGCGCGTGGCGGGTGAGGTGGCGGCCGACGAACTGCTGCAGCTGCAGGCCCTGCAGGTTGTTCCACAGCATGGTCCAGAGCACGGCGAGGAGGCTCAGCACGATGCCCGAGTTGACGCTGCTCCATGCTGACGCCTCCATCTCTCTCTTTCTCTGCGCTAATCTCTCTCCCTCTCTCTATTTATATAGAGTCAAGAAATTGCTAGTTTTTTTTTTTGAGAGGAAAGACAAACCATTCCACTAAGCATGTAATCCAGCTAAATTGCTGGATACAAACTCTGATACAAAACTCGGGAATTTCTCAAGCCAAACACGTTGGCTTTCCGGTTCCAGAGTAGCACCAAACTTTGCAAGTTCGTGCGCAACAAGGTTACATTTTCTTTGAGAGTACATGATTTGGAAAGCGTCAAAATTAATCAAAGATAAAAATTTCGCTTCCCTAATCAAGACAGAATTGATACCTCTGTCTACTTCCTCCTCCAAAAGTGCATCCCTTAAGGCATGTACAACGGTTTCTCTTAAGTTATCTCTAAAGCTTCCAACCTATTTTACAGATAACCTTAGAGACATTGTCTCTAACAAGTTATTTATAAAATTATTTATTTTTAACACAACTTCTCCTTTACACACTCATAATTTACGATGGTTTACGTATATAAAACATGACACATTCTCTCTCCTCTAATTAGACTTTTGAATGACATAACAGCTAAGAGACAACTGAAGTGACCACTATTGAAAATGTCATTAGATTACAAGCATTGGTTTCAACGATTACACGCCCCATTCCAACTAGTTGAGCAGACTTCATAGCTTAGAAATTGCTAGTTTGGACGGCTGCATTCCGACGTGCATCCTACGTGATTTTCTTTGCATTCTCGGGCACTTTTTCTTATGTGCTCGATCACCTTCGAAATATGTTGTGTCACCGCGATGAGCAGATGGATACAAACATTTTAGTCTCTCTTCCTCCGTCCTAATGTGTGACGCGTACACACGCATTTTGACTAACTACGTACGTGACCATGGTGTACAAACATTTTAGAGTCTCTTCCTCCGTCCTAATGACCCGTACCCACGCATTTTGACTAACTACACACGCATTTTGACTAACTACGTACGTATGACCACGGTTCACAATTTCACCAAAATTTTGGTAATTTTTTTACCCTTCGAAATAAATACGATTCGTTCAAAAACAAATGGAAACATTGAATTTGGACAAATTGCATCCTAAATTCGACAAAATTTGAATTCGGTCAATTTTTGTCCAAATTTGAAGCGCTTGTTTGAAAACTCACCGAAATTATAACTGAAATTTCGATCATTTCATTACCCTCCAAAATAAATTTCAAAACGAAATTGTTTTCCCTGCGTATGACTAGCCGCATACTCGCATTGACGCACTCACATCTCTCTATCTTTACCGTTTTATCTCAGGGGAAACAAAATGGCAATGTTGCGTGCAAATGTCGTAGCGTGTTGTTAACGGTGAGGAATACTGATAGTTTCCCAGATGTGATTAGAGACGCAGCAGAATTGGATTTTCAAAATAAAAGAACAAGTCAATAGAAAAGGGTCAATCTTTTCGCAGAAGCAAGTGGGGTGGGTGGCGATTGGCATGTGCTTCACGAGTAGAATGTTTACAGTGCCAATGTATGCAATATCCAAGTTGTTGACGCATGTGACCATCGTCGATTTGGACCTAGGAATGATCATCTGGTGATGCGTTGATGGAAATCCGAGATGATTTGGTAACGTAGGTGTGTCGGGCATCTCGAGGTAGATGCAGGTCCCAAGGGCGGACCTACACTTGTTCATGGGTGTTCGGATGAAAACCTAAAATATTTACCAAGATCACTAGCAGCTTTATAGCATGCTAGCTTTGTCCTGTTGGTCATTGGATTTTTCTCCCAGAGTCCGGGTCTCGGGTTCAAATCATCCCAGCATCATAAATTTGTTTGTTTTCGCTTTTAGTTTAATTCATGTAAAAGTCATTGAGATCTTTTTTTTTTTTTGTTGTTTCTTAGGATTACAATAACTTGTACATTTCTTTTTCTAATTTACTATTGTATGTTTCTATATTTTTTTTATATCCCCTGTAACTTTTTCAAAAATAATATTGCATCTTCTACGATGATAACACAGCTAACTTGCTACGTATCACCTTTTAAATTATTTGGACATGTTGTTTCTAACATGAACAATTTGTACGTTGATTTTTGCTAATGTAATCATTGACATTTTTCTTTGAATAAAATTTTGTTAACTTTGAACACCCATACTTGAAATCCTGGATTCGCTGCTGGCAGGTCCAATGGACAAATTAAAGGCAGTTGTTTTGAGAAAAAAAAAGGCAGAAGATCGACAACGGCGTCCAACTGGAAAATTATCACCTCGAACTGGAAGCCAGGAAAAAGATACGATCATGACCCAAGTGAACTGACAAAATAGCTTCCATCTTTCATGTAGCCTTTGGGCGGGAGTGTCTGACCGACCATATGATTCGACCATCAGGTCAATCGAATTCGTCATGGCTGACACAGACGACCGACGACTGACGAGGCGTTGCTACTTGCGTTGCAGTCTGCTGCATGTGTGAGCTTCTGAAAACATCTTTGCAGCAAATCGATGGTTTGCACTACATATCTCCTAGCGCAAATTAAGCCATACCGCCATCCATTTACAGCAGACGGTTGCTCTATGTATCCCACGTGCAATGGTGGAGTTAGACAATTTGTGTTGAGGTGCGCCATTGATGACAAAGATGAGGCTATTAAGCAATTATCGGTTGAACGAATGTTATAAACCATGTATTTATAAATATTTTATTACCTTGATGTTAATGTTTCTATATAATTAGTTAGGCTTTTCCCCAATCAATTGGCTATTTTACACATTTAGTTGTGAAAACAACTTAATTTTATGGAGCGATGATGATAACAATTACTAACATTGATAAATAAGTTTTAAATGTGTGAACAATTGATGATAAAGACGAGGCTATTAAGCAATTATCGGTTGAACGAATGTTAGCGTGAAAGCATCTAGGCTCCTAAAATGGTTTTGGTAATTAATATCAACAATGTATTAAGAGACTAACTTGTGTGTTGAGATGTTTAAAGGTTAAGTTCCAATGGATGAATGATGACATGGCAATGGCAATGCAAAGATGATAAAGATTGACATAGCTCAAAGCAAAGGTATCATTTAGTCTAAGGATCCTTTTGTAGCATTTTACCGGTCTTGTTGTTTGGAGAAAAGACCGAATTTATAGGCTAGATGCCGTACTATAAAGATGGATCATAGCAAGTAGCTTGAGGATTGATTTATCTGCCATCTTGATCAACTAGAAGTCATGCATTGCACTTGTTTTTGCTTCTGGAAAACTGTTCAGAAAAATTGGTATGGCCGCAAGTGATAAGCGGTATTACCTGCAGTCGGTAATACCGAAATCTACATAGCGGTATGAATTTTTCAGAGAACATGTTTTGGATGATTTTCTTGAAATCCCAAAATCAGTATGACCTCATGTGAGGAGCGGTATTACCGCAAGTCGGTAATATCATAATCTAGTTGGTGGTATGTATTTTCCAATGTGAAGGGATACGGGTAGGCTAACTCATAAACCCTTTTCTGACCACGAGTCGTAGCAGTCCCCAGCAAGACATAACGATTCCCGAATACACACAAATTATATCGGACGAACCTTAATGCAATATGATCTACGACCAGGTCTTCATCACTTACGATCAGCTCGTATCTCATCACGACTAGTCCGTATTTAAGTACGACCAGTTTGTAACTCCTTACGACCAGTTAGTACTTAAGTATGACCAGTCTGAAACTGTGTACGACCAGTTCATATTTAGTCTCGATCAGTTCGTAACTCCTTACGACCAGGTTTCAACCACTCTGTGATTACGTTCAACCAGTATACGACCAACTTATATCTCCATATGACTAGTCTGTAACAGATCGAACTAAGAGACCTACTCGTGTATTCTCCCTCCACCTCACGATATCTGGTTTGAACTCCAAGTGAGATATATGTCATCCTTGAACTGTTCAATACTTTCTCGATCGAGTATCGGATAATCTTATGTGGTCGAACTATTCGACCACGAGTGGCATGGCCATACACTTTCTTTATCCGACCACTTCGACGGGCCCAGAGATATCTCTCCTGTTATGTTAGGAGGGGTAAATCCCATATCCGACCAATCACATCCCTTCGTATGTTTCATAGTATACCCGAAAGCTACCTTTATAACTACCTAGTTACGAGTAGTGTTTGGCAACCCCTAAGAGTGCTATTACACATGTAGAAAACTATGCTAATCTCAGGTCTAAGGATTATATATCATTATTGCTTGAGACTAACTAATAACACATAGAATTATAACAATCTCAATAGTGTCTCAAGGTGGGTCTATCCAACCCCATGTTCTCTAACATGCGTTCACATTATTGATTCGATATCCCCATATCTATGACCGGTGAAACATGGTCATCAATCAATACATGTGTTGGTCGTAGAGTCACTGGTGTTCCGACCAGTGACATTCAACCAAGGATACTTTTAGAACGACATCATATAAGTTAAAGAGTTTCACCAACAAGTCACATACTCGTTGATCTATATAACTGATGATTCATTCAAGGAACATAATAACATTTATTCAATAAGTCATAAATATAGACGTGATATAATCATCTCTATGATTGCCTCTAGGGCATATCACCAACACAGTGAAAATGTTTTTAGGAGTTTTATTGAAACCTGAAAACGGTATGACCATAATTCTTCTGCAGTATTACCACAAGTCGGTAATACTGAGTCTTACATGGCAGTATGATTTTTTCAGAGAGGGTGTTTTTCTTGTGATTTTTTTATCTTCTAACAATCAGTAATACCAATATAGCTGAGCGGTATTACCGCAATGCGGTAGTACCGGCTTCTAGTTGGCAGTAGTACCACAACTTTTCCGTAACGGCTATAACAGATGCATTTAATGAACAACAGTCAACCGTTGATCTTCGACTGCGGTAATACCGAGGTTAAATGGCGGTATTACCGGAAATCCTAATTTTTTCAGGAGTTTGTTCTAAACGGCTGGTTTTGTGGTTAGGGGCTATAAATACACCCCCACCAGCACCAAGGCACCAATCTTTGGCCATATTGAAAACACTTGTCTTTGGTGCTTCTCTTCTACTCATTTGCATTGAATTCGTATTTTGAGGTAATTGATAGCTATTAAGTGCATTGCATCATTAGTTGATCATCTTATGCACTTGATAGTATTCAAGCAATTGCGACGATTCGTTACTCTTGGTGCTTGTCGGCACCTAGACGGCTTGGAGAAGAAGTTGCGCAGTGATCACTTCAAAGAAGCTTGTGAAGTGACCCAGCAAGTATTTGTAAAGTGGTTGCGTACTCACTATCTCTGGAGTAGAGGAATAGCAACGATAATGATCGAGGGTGAAAGCTTAATTTGTGGAGCCGACTTGATTCATTCAAGTTTCCTCAACGTGGACCAGTGAGGAACGACAAGTTTTCGATACCACGAGAAAACATCATTGTCTCTATTGTGGTTTATTCTTTGTCTTTACTAATTCCGTATTTACATTTCTAGCAATTTACTTGTGTAGAATTGCTTAGCCAGATTTGTATCTAGTTTTGACATAAGTTTATCTTTGTTTAGATAATCTAGTTTAAAATTGTTAAATAGTTGAAAAGTTTTAAAAACCTCATATTCACCTCCCTCTAGTCGGTTATCATTGATCCTACAAGTGGTATCAGAGCTTGGTCTCTCTAATTTTAGATTTAACCGTCTAGGAGAGAAAGAATGGCTGGTAGGAGAATGTCAATAGGCAAGTCACCTTTATTTGATGGATCAAATTATGCTTATTGAAAAATTAGAATGTCTATTTATTTATAGGCCATAAGCCCAAGCATATGGAGAATTGTTAGTGAGGGTTTCGTTATGGCTATTGATTCCGCACACCCCACGGATCTTGAAGAACGAAACTCTCACCTTAATGCTCAAGCGATGAACGCTCTATTTGGATCTTTTAAACGCGAATGAGTTCAATCGAGTGAGCAACCTTGAAACCGCTCATGAGATATGTACAACACTCTCGGAAATTCATGAGGGTACATCCACGGTTAAAGAAGCCAAATTGCATAGGCATATGATCAAATAAAAAATATTTGCAATGTTTCATAAAAATATCAACGAGATGTATTCTCGTCTAAACAACATTGTAAATGAGCTCAATGGTCTAGGTACTAACCTTCTTGATGTTGATATTGTGAGAAAAATGCTTAGGGGTCTTTCAGAGAATTATGAGACATTGATGACTCTATTTCTCAATTCATCCGAATTGCCAAGAATGACACCAACCAGTCTCTTGGGCAATCTCATCACCAATGAACTATACAAGAAGAACAAGGAAGAACTCTTGGAGTCATCTTCCTCAAAAAAGAAGATTATCGCTTTCAAGGCGAAACCAGAATCAAGTGTGAAGCGAAGGATGAAGAAGAAGACTCCGAAGAAGAATTTGCTCTCCTTATGAGGAGAATAAAGAAATTCATGAGAAGACGCCCATATTGTAGCTTTAATTTCGACAAGAACAAAAAAGGGCAATTCTCAAACGACAACAAGTGCTATAGCAATATCCGTTGTTATGAGTGCGATGAGAAGGGGCACATTGCCTCTCATTGCCCTAACAAGAAGGATGACAATAGCAAATCATCAAAGAATAAGGAATACAACGACAAGAATAAACTTTTTAAGAAGATTCATAAAGATGGCAAGAATGAAGCTCACATTGGAGAATGAGACTCCGATAAAGAGTATTCGGATTCCGACTCCGATTCCAATGATGAAGGATCCTCCAAGATAAGAGGACCTGTCGGCATCGCCATCAAGGAAGTGCTATTACTATTCTCCACTCCTACTTGCCTCATGGCAAAAGAAGATAAGGTAAAATCCATTAGCAACAATGAACCTTCATATGATGAACTAATAGATATGCTTAAAGAATTAAATGAATATCTAGGAAAAGATAAATCAAAGTTTAAAGTCTTGAGGAAAGAGTATATCTCTCTAAAAGACTCTTATAAGGAGCGCTAAAGGATGTTCATAATTCTCTTCTCCTAAAAGATATTGAAAAATCTCATTCAAATATTAGAATTACATGTGACTTAATGAATGAGAGCCTAGTGTAGAAATTGTTCCAAATGCTATATCAATATCTAGCACTTCTACATCATGTGATGATTTGTTATCCATACCATATTGCTCTAAAATTGATTCTATTGCTAATATAGCTAATACATGTGATCCTTTGCTCGTTGTTGAAATCATGAACTAAAAGAGCAAGTCATCAAGCTAAGTAAGAGCTTGAAAAGATGCTTCAAGGGTAAAATAACTCTTAACAAAATATTGAGTGAGCAAAGGTGCCCATTCAATAAGGAGTGACTTGGGTTCATTCCTAAGAAAGGTAAGAAGCCAATTTACAAACCCGCAATGTTTGTAAAAGAAAATGATAAATATTGCGATAAATATTGTAATATAGGACATTTATCAAATGCATGCTCAATTGCTAATACTAAGTCTTATAACATTTATAATTCTTGCTACATGCTTAGAAAATCAAAAGATGGCAAGATAGTAGCAAAATTTATTGGTACTTCAATTTTAGGCACAAAAAAATGCTATTTGGGTGCCCAAAATCTTGGTTACTAACCTTCAAGGATCCAAACAAATTTGGGTATCTAAAATAACTTAATTCTTATTTTGTAGGTGAACTACAAGACCAGTGAAAAGCATTGGGTGCTTGATAGTGGGGTGCACTCAACATATGACTGGTGATAGTAAAATGTTCACCACATTTGAGAATGGAAATGAAATGACAAGATCACTTTTGGTGATAATAGCAAAGAAAAGATAATAGGATTAGATAAAGTTGCTATCTCAAATAACTTTTTTTATTTCTAATGTATCTTTAGTTGAATCGCTAAATTTTAATTTGCTATCCGTTGCTCAAATATGTGATCTTGGTTTAACTTGTTCATTTTATCAAGATGATGTTTTCATTTTAAATGAAAAAGATGATTCTTTTGCTTTCAAAGGTTTTATATTTGAAAATCTTTACTTAGTTGATTTCTCATCAAATGATTCATGCTTGGAAACATGTTTAATTGCAAAAACATCCTTGGGTTGGCTTTGGCATAGAAGGCTAGCTCATGTTGGTATGATTCAACTCAAAAAGCTTTTCAAATGTGATTTAGTTGTTGGCTTGAAAGATGTGAAGTTTGAGAAAAATAGACTTTGTAGTGCTTGTCAAGTCGGGAAACAAGTCGCAAATTCTCATCATTCTAAAAGTATCATATCAACTTCTAGACCATTAGAACTCTTACATATGGATTTGTTTGGGCCAACAACCTATAAGAGTATCGGGAATAGCTATTGTTTAGTCATTGTGGATGATTACTCTAGATATATATAGGTATTATTCCTAGATGACAAAGCCGAAACCTCCGGCATTTTCAAAAGTTTTGCAAAAAAGGATCAAAATAAATTTAATTTCAAAATTAAGAAAATTCGTAGTGATAATGGGCCCAAGTTTAAGAACACTAAAATTAAAGATTTTTGTGATGAAGTTGGAATAAAGCATAAACTTTCCACAACCTACGCTCCGGAGCAAAATGGAGTTGTAGAAAAGAAAAATCGAACATTGATTGAAATGGCTAGAACAATGCTTGATGAATATAATACTTCTGATAGCTTTTGAGCGGAAGCAATCAATACCGCTTGTCATGCCATAAATCGTCTTTATTTGCTTCATCTTTTGAAAAAGACCTCTTATGAACTTCTTGCTGGAAGAAAACCGAACATCTCATATTTTTGTGTCTTTAGTTGCAAGTGTTATATTTTGAAAAAGGGTGTTCGTCTTTCAAAATTTGTAAGTCGATGCGATGTTGGTTTCTTGCTTGGATATTCATCAAATAGCAAAGTTTATCGTGTTTTCAACAAAAATTCTGGTTTAGTTGAAGAAAAATATGATGCTCAATTTGATGAAACTAATGGCTCTCAAGAAAAATAAGATAATTTAGATGATGTAGGTAATGAAACATTAAGACAAGCAATGAAGAATATGCAAATTGGAGACATTATGCCAAAAGAAGATCCAAATGACTCATTATCTTCCACTCAAGTTGAACCCCCTACCTCCTCTACAACAAGTCATATTCAAATTAATGAAGAGGATAATAAGAAAGATTATCAACCATCCAACCTACCACCAAGAATTCATAATTTTGCACAAAAAGATTATCCAATAGATCAAATATTGAGTGATTTGAGTAAGGGTATTCAAACTCGATCTCGTGTTGCTTCTTTTTGTGAATATTACTCATTTGTCTCTTCTCTTGAGCTAAAAATATAGATGAAGCAGTCGATGATCCGGATTGGGTGAATGCTATGCATGAAGAACTCAATAACTTCGCCTGTAATGACGTTTGGACATTGGTAGAAAGACCAAAGCAAAACAATGTAATTGGGACAAAATAAGTCTTTAGAAACAAACAAAGATGAAAATGAAATGGATGTAAGAAACAAAACAAGATTAGTCGCTCAAGAATTCTCTCAAGTCGAAGGTTTGGATTTCGATGAAACTATCGCTCTCGTAGCTAGACTTGAGTCAATTCGGATATTACTTTCTTTTGCGTCATGCTTTGATATTAAACTATTTCAAATGGATGTTAAAAGTGCTTTTCTAAATGGAAAAATATCCAAACTTGTATTTGTTGAACAACCATCCGGTTTTGAAGATCCTAAAAAACATAATCATGTTATACACTCTCCAAGTCGCTCTATGATCTTAAATAAGCTCCTAGAGCATGGTATGAACGACTTAGAGATTTTTTAGTTTCAAAAGAATTCAAAATTGAAAAAATATATTCAACTTTGTTTACAAAAGTTTTAGATGATGATTTCTTTGTATGCAAAATATGTGTTGATGATACTATCTTCAGATCTACTAATCAAGATTTTTGTAAGTAGTTTGGTGATATGATGTCTAGGGAATTTGAAATGTCCATGATCGAAGAACTCAAGGATGAAACCTTAATAAGCCAAATGAAGTATACAAAGGATTTGATCAAAAGATTGGGCATAGAAGACGCAAAATCCATCAAGACTCCCATGGCAACCAACGGATATCTCGACCTTAATGAGGAAGGTAAACCGGTAGATTTAATGCTTTATAGATCCATGATTGACAGTTTGTTTTATCTTACTACATCTAGACCTGATATCATGTTTAGTGTTTGCATGTGTACACGATTTCAAGCATTACCAAAAGAGTGTCATTTGGTGGTCGTGAAAAGAATTCTTAGATATTTAAAGCATTCCTCTAGCATTGGCTTATGGTATTGCAAAGTGGATCGAAAAAGTACCTCTAGTAGTTGTCAATTCTTAGGAAGGTCTTTAGTATCATGGTTATCGAAGAAACAAATTCCATAGCCCTATCTACCGCCGAAGCCGAATATATTTCCGTGGGTAGTTGTTGTGCTTAATTGCTATGGATGAGGCAAACTTTGATAGACTATGGAATAAAATTTAAAAATATACCTATTTTATGTGATAATTATATTGCCGTGAAGATTGCAAATAACTCAGTCCAACACCTAAGAACCAAGCATATAGATATCCATCACCATTTCTTGAGAGATCATGTGGGCAAAGGAGATATCAAAATTAGCCACATAAGTATCGATGATCAATTAGCCGATATCTTCACCAAACCATTAGATGAGAGTCACTTTTGCAAGTTGAAGAATGAGTTAAATGTCATAGATCATTCTAATATTGCTTGAAACTCATGCCTCATATCTTTATGCTCTCATTTGGTTTTCTTGGCATATTTATGAAAACATACCTTCTTAAATTCTCTATTTTCTATAAAAACTATATTCATTTGATCGTAAAAATATTTATTTGTATGTTTGAATCAAGGATCATTTGTATTTTCTATTCAACTTCTATTTTGTCAGGCAAAAAGGTAATACCACGGTTTACCACCAGTACTACCGTAGTCCGGCAATATTGCGCCTCAACAGTGGTACTACCGCATATGGCTGGTGGTTCCAAAGCAGTTATAGCTGAATTCCTATTTCTTTGGTCTCCTCTCTCATGCGGTATAACCACTTCTCTTTTCCAAAAACAGCCAAGCCCGTACCATCTCTCTCCTCTCCTCTCTACTCCACAAACTCTCCACTCAAACTTTTCGGATTTGTGGATTTTTGTTGAATCTTTGTTTGGGATTGGTTCTCTTGGTCATATCCCCTCCAATTCCTGAGGTATTTTCTTTAATCTCATGTCTTTTCTCATCTACCTCATTTTCTAGGGTTTGATCAAAATATGGATGAAATAGTCAATTTCTTTTGGGCATTTTGGTACAAACTAGTGTTCGATGACTTATTATGTCTGTTACATGAAGTATTTCATGCCAAACATCAGTTAGAATCAAAAATCAAAGTTTTTTCCCTAAGAACTTCTATAGGTGTGGTAATACCGCTTGTGATAATCGGTATTACCGATTTTCGGTAATATCGGATGTCTACAGTGGTACTACCGCTCTAGCAGAGAAAAATTGATTAAATCATACTATGTTACACAAATTCTATTCTATCTTGTCCTAATTGCTTATCTTATCTTAGCACTCGTGCTTCCAATAACCAAGAATGCACTTCGCAAGAGTGCCACTCCTGATGGAAATCCCAAGGAGAGATATGATCTTGTAGTTGCTCCATCTCGTTCATGGGTGGCAACTCGAAAGGCAGCATCCCGAAAGGCAACTTCTGTGAGATCACCAAGGGAAGATAGTGATCCTGAGTCAGATTCCTTTCTTCTATCCAAGAGGGCTCAAGACCAAGGTCAATCTTCAACGCAACCTCAAGCATCTGAAGAAGAAGCAGAAGAATCTAGTGAGAATGAGGAAGAGGATGAAGGACATTCAGAAGAAAATGAGGATGAGGATATGATAGAGGCCGAAGAGCTTGAAGTTGATCTAAATCTGATTTCAAGTGACGATTATGCCATTCTTCATCATGCAAATCAATTTGAAAAACCAGCAAATTTGAAAAACAACATTATGCATGAGAGAAGGTTTGATGTAGACCTCATCATAAGAGATTGATGCTTCCAAAAATGACAAGATCAAAAGGATTTACTTTGCTCCTTATATCATGTCTCTTATCATGAGGAAGACTCAATTCCACAGAGGATGTCTAGGAGTTCACAAGCCCTATAAGCCAAGAGATGGGGGTCCAATTCCTGTAGCAATTCCTCCCAGGTTCAAGAAAATGCTCTAGTTGAAGATCAAGTCACCCTTTCTCAGATTTACTCAGTAGTTTTGGAGCTTCGTAACTCTCAGCAAAGATTGGAAGATGCTTAGACTGACACAAACAAAAGGATCATGCACCTCAAGAATGATTTCTTTTGGTCCTTGATGCCAAAGGGGGAGAAATTGGAGAAGAAGAATTGAAAGATTAAGGGGGAGCTCCGAAGATCAAGACTATCCTATCTTATTATATATCATATCTATGTTTGGAACTATGTGTTTTGTAATGACTTCGTTATGCTTAAAGTACTTGGAACATGTGTGCTTGTAATAGCTTAGTTAATATCTCATAATGCCTTATGACTATTAATGATATGCTATGCTTATGTTTATGGCTATTAAGTTTATATGTTCAAGTATCTTGTTTATTCTGATTATTATTATGCTTGGATGTCTCACATGTTCCTCATATTCAATAAATAAAGGAAACTATGCTAAATTTTTCTAAAAATTCACAAATGTGCATAACAATCACTTCTTGAATCTATATGCACATATTTAGGAGTTTTGTTTATTTGTTGATTGACCTTGAATGCAATTAACTCTTCATCTCTTTGAACTCACTTCAAGAATTAATTGCAAATCAAATGTCAAAACAAGAATATACAACTTGGTGCATATTCAAAAATCTCTCAAATCTTTTCATGTTGATTGGGTTATCATCAATTACTAAAAAATGAGAGATTGAAAGCATCTAGACCCCTAAAATGGTTTTGGTAATTAATGTCAACAATGTATTAATGGACTAACTTGTGTGTTGAGATGTTTAAAGGTTAAGTTGTAATATCCCGATCAATCATTAGTGAGTACAATATTATTTAGAGAGTGAAATTAAAAGAAAATTCAGGATTTATGGGAGGATTGAACCTTGGGCTTTCGGCCAAAGGCGTCCTAGCCAAGTGGGTCGGGCATTTAGTGAAGTCAAGAGGGTGGGTGCCTCTTCCCCAAAACCCTAGAACCCCTGCTACAGTACCGCGCACTGTAGCACACGGGTATTGTAGCAGCCCCTTTCCCTACTGCTCTGCCAAGAGGAGGAGAAAGGAAGGAGAGGAAGGAAGAAGAAGAGGAAGAGGTAGAAGAAGGGGGATTTTCATGAGGACTTCAGTGAGGTCCAGCGGAGAATTCTTGGGTAAATTCGTGTTCCCCATTAGTTATTGCAATTCTTTTATATGTGATTTGTTGCCGAAAGTCAGATTAGTACCCTACTGTTGTAGATTAGTATTTCTACAGTTCTGATGATCCGTAAGTTTGAATTAGTTCCAAGCGAAATTAGGGATTAGGTTCTCCTAGAGTTATGTGGGTAATTGTGATAGCTTTCTGGAAAGTCTTGGATCATAATTTTTGGATAGATAGATATTTGGTTACGATTTTTGCAATCTGAGTGTCTATTAAATCCCTAGGATTCGGGCAGCGAACATAGTTTTGCATATTAAAGCTTGAAAACGGACGAATACGGATATTTGGTCTCCATGACTTAGATAGATAACTTAATAATGATTCCAGAGAGTCCAATTTCATTTTTTTTGGACAAGTATAACGAAAGTTATGGAATTTTGAATTGTTCGTTGCAGTTCTATCCCTCTGTTGGGGACAGTCGGGAAAGATTGCTCTGATAGCAACTTTTGTTGCACAATGGAAAAAATATAATAAATATATCATGGACGCTAGTTCTCTGTAGATTCAAGAATGACTTAGATCATTGTGTTTGGTTGTACCAATTAAAAGATATGTAATTTCTAATTCGATAGTACCGAAGACGACAGAACTGTCTTCGGAGATAAAAACAAGGGTTTAGATGGATTAATCTGAACTTCCGGTCAGCTGAGAATTTGTGGGTATGTGTGTGTAGATTCCAGAGAATTTGAGTTCATGATTGTTTGGAGCTTTGAATCAAAAGTTATGGTTGTCCTTTGGTGGCTGTCTGTTTTGGACAAATTGGAACTTGGCAACGTAATGGTATTGTTTCGGGTCGCGAATAGGAGCGAATGAGTTCATTTAGTTTTATTGCTATGCTATGTGCAATTGAATGGTTTCCTTAGTATACTTTACGAATGCCAGGTGGTGGTGAGAACCCGGGGATAGAGTCCTCTTTTTGTCGTCATTCGTCTCGCGGTTGAGGCAAGTGCAAGGAGTGTAGAGTAATTGTGATGCTATATTCATGATAATTGCCATGGTTTAATTGAATAGAAGTTTATCTATGATTCTACCACTGAATGTTATTATCTCATGGTGGGTTGAGAATATTAAGTTCTTTTGCATCATGGCATTCATTCTTGAATCTTGGACTACGTGGTAGCCAAGAATTGATTCTTTTGAGGTCCCCGTCATGCATTGGACGGGCATGAGATCCCCGTCATGTATTGGACGGGCATGAGGTCCCCTCACTCTTGGAGTGTGGGCTTGAGGTCTCTGTGCCTGAGGGCACAGGCTTGAGTATGCATCGACAGATGTACTACTCCGCATTACCAGTAATTGCAAAGAAGGAAGAAAGTTGCATTCTTGTCATTTGCATTGCATGAAAATGGATCAATTGATGTTGGCTACAAAGGCGGATCTACAGTGTTGTAGCAAGGTGCACAGGACACCGGGTCCAAAAATCAATTTTCATTGGATATAATCATATATATATATATAGTGTGGACACCCCTAGCCTAATATGAGGAGACACCCCAAGCCACAACCTAGCTGAACGTGACCCATCTTGCCTCAGGGACCCCGGTCATCTTTGTTCTGGATCCGCCACTAGTTGGGCATATGATGGAGACGGGGTGCCCGATCTTTCGATGAGATTGATAACTATCGATTTTGGTGGAGGTGACTCTCGCGATCCGACTACAACCGTACGACGACGCTTGCGCCTTAGCAATCGTTGAGCCAACTCCGAGATGTTATTGATCGTGCTAGAAGCGCGATCAACCTGAACACGAGGTTCAATTCCTGCGAGCAATCGAAGAACTAGCAAGAATACAATATAGACAATCTGATATTGCGAATAAGAATGTAGCGTATATGGTATTGAAAATCAAAGGTGGGATCCCGAAGGCTGTCTTGACAGGTGGTCGTCCGACACAACTGAAGAACAGAAGTTTGCACAATGGCTAAACCTAAACTCAACGAAATCCGAGTTCTAGCTAGGGGAACGACGGCTCCTATATGGAAAGACGACCAGGGGTGGCGGCCAGGGGAAGTGGACTCGTGCCCCGAGGGTTACAAGGCCCATGGGCCTAAGAGGAGGTGGCGCAACACCCTTTTTGACTCGGACAAAAAAATAGACATGGATTGTTTTGTTTATTGTAGCCGGTTCGGTTGGAATTTGAAGCTGAGGTTTGATCCATTAGAAAGTAGACTTGATAAGCTTTCAATGAAGTCCAAGAACGTCCCAAACGGAGTCCGTATGAAGAAGTTACGGTCGTTTGAACTTAGTGCTGTCGCAGCAGTCCGAACTCGAATCCAGAACGAGCCCAACTCGATCTCTTGCTTGGCTCGGACCCAAAGTGACGTGATGACCTCCATTATGCCTCCTATGCTTGTCCATGACTCCACATACCTCTCCTTGGTACTCTCCCATGTTCCTAATCACAATTAAATCACTTGCATTAGGTAGCAATGTATTCTCAGTAATATATAAACCTATGAACGAATTCACCTGGTGATTAAGTTGGCGAGCACGTGCTCGAGTAATTGGTCCTTGTAACATTTGTTGTGGATCAGCTGTGTGTGTAGGCGCGGTTGTATCCAAGTTAGGGATGTCCTCATCAGCATATGAGGGTTTTGTTATATTCCATACATGTGTATGTTTTGATTACTTCACTATTGTACTTTGCTGAGTCGTGGACTCACGCTTGTTGTTGATGTTTTCTTTAGGTACTTCTCGAGGAAGTGATATGCATGAGAAGGGTTAGATTTGGTGCACTTCACTCATGATCACCCATGTCAAATAAAAATATCTCTTTTACTTAAACATGAGTGATCCTGCTATTACTTATGTTCTAATATTGTACTCATCCTTCGTGATGATTGAGTTAATTGTAATTGGATTTGTCAAGTATATCTTGTGGAAGTTATTGTTTATGCTTTAACATTTTAGAACTAGATTTATTTACTCCCACATATTAGAATGTTTCAAGTGACTTGCTTAGTCTATCATCGAAGAAGAACATTGATGAATCTTGATGTATTCATGTGGTTCAGTAAATTGATGATTAGAGCAAGATTTATGTCTAAAATCTTGTTGATCATTGTAGTTTTGTTTAATGCCAGTTTACTAGATGTTGAAAAGCTTGTTGTTATTTGATAGTGATTAGAAGTATATTGATTTGTTAAGATAGTTTAGTAGCAGCCTAGGCTCAGTGTTGAGCTAGGGTGTTACAGTTGGTATCAGAGCAGGCATTAGATCCGATGTAATTGAATCATTAAATTGACACACTGTGCACAGTAAGATGGGAATGGGTTAAGCATTACATTTACGTTTTCGTTATGTCGCATTGAGCATTGCTGTTATGAATTGATTATGAATACTTATGATTTGATTAATATGATGGTTATGTGTGATGATAGTTGTTGTTGAGAGGTTGAGGTCGTGGTTGTGACCTTAGGTTTTGCCAGGTTACACCACCGTTCGTGTATGAGATTAGTGAAGTGGTTACCCTAAGTACCATAGTTACAGGTGTTGAGGGTGAATTTCTTTAGAAAAGTTATTATCTTATTGAGCTTGATTTAGGCCAATTCTGGTTATAGTTGTCGATGATGAAATTTCTTGGGATATTAGTTACAAGGCAGTTGTTGGAATTTCACTTGGTCTCCATTTGTGTTATGGAGTAATTATTGGTTCTTCCGACTGTTGAGTTGCTTTTGCTATTTATGAACATTGTTCATTGGCGAGATTGACATTTGCATGGTTGTTCCATTTTTCTTATTGGAAAATATGACACATTTATTCGTTTGATATTTTGGACAAAGAAAGTTTTCTGTTGCAAATTCGTTAAAATATGAGGGCTTTGGCTTTATGTATTTATTTTTGGGTTATTTTAAATAATGAAGTTTAATGCCTCTCTTTTCTGAAAGGTGGTGTTAAAACCTTTTAGCGATGTCTTGTCATACTTGACTAAGAGGTTTTAATTAAATGATAATGTACGAGATGTCAAGTTGGATTAGTAGCGTGATGCATAATTAATCTTAACAGTTGTCTTTGGTAGCTTGGGTGGATAACTTATGGCTACCTTGTAATGATTGTTTGATGAATTGAGATTAAGAGTATATCTATTCCTGATTGGGACCAATAGAGTTATTAAGAGGTGTGAAACATTAATGATCTAGTTTAATCACTATAGGTGACAAATTTGGTAAGCTTCTTGGCTAAATTGGATTTGCAGGTCTCAACGGATTAATCTAACCCTTTGGGATGGTTAAATCCAGAAGGTGGATATTAATCTTAGAGTTATTTTTTATGGATATATAATGATCATATGTAATTGCTAGGTACAATTATTATGTATCGAAGTATGGTGTTAAACATCACTAAGAGATGAACTGAGAGGGTGTAATTGGTGATTTATGTTTACATGATGGTAGAGTGGTAGGATAATAGTATGTCTTTGATGAGATGGTTGATCATTGAAATAATTTAGTTTGCTAAATCTGTTGGATTACTTGATCTCAATGGATTGATTTAATTGTGTAGAAAGGGAGAGATAAGGATGTATTTGACTGTTGTCCTAGTGGATAATAATCTAAAATTTTTCTTTAATTGGCTACTTGATGATCTTATATTTGCTAGTGGGAATGCAAATAGAGAAAGAACCATAAATTTTTCTATGACTAAATAATCGTCAAATGTCCATGATAACCGCTAGATTGGAATTGGTGTGCACTAAATTGATGTTGAGCATTGCTAATAGGTGAACGGTTGGAATTTAAGAGCGATCTATATGTGTGTTTTGCGAGGATGACCTGGGCAGCATGCCCTTGTTAAAAGATGGTTTACTTCGATAGTGTGGTTTGTGCATTAGATATTCTCTTAACCAAGTTGAGTATTGTGACCTTTTAGAAAAAAAAAAGAATATGAAATAAGTTATTTTATTTCTTTGGAAAGGTTGAGGATGGGATAGTAAGGTATGTTGGTTCTTGCCAGGAGTGCATTATATGATATTAGCAAGATTAACAGTATATGGTTGTGAGAGTGACATTGATTCCTTTAAGAAGAGAATAATTTGATTGTCTTTCGTGGTATCCTGTAAATGAAAAAATTTCGAGTTTTGCAGTTGTGATCATATATATATACCACCTAAAATAACTTGGCATACTCCTTTATCACTTTGGGTATATACTCATATATTAATTATAAGATACTATAATGTGAACCACACGAAAAATTTACAAGAGAGTCCATAGTTTTTAGCATATTTTGTAAATACCTTTATATTCACACATAAAAAGGGGTATATCTAAAAAATTGTACATACCACCCCTGAAAAGGTGTAAATACCACCTAGATGGTGTTATATACTCGTACACTATACATGCATACTCTCGGTTATATATATAGGAAACCTTTTTCCTACTCCTGGAAGTAGTTACTCTCTATTCCGTATCTTACAACGTATGGAGTATCTTGCGCAACCGAGAGTATGCATGTATAGTGTACGAGTATATAAGACCATCTAGGTGGTATTTACACTTTTTCAGGGGTGATATGTATAATTTTTTAGACATACTCCTTTTTATATGTGAATATAAAGATATTTACAAAATATGCTAAAAACTATGGACTCTCTTGTAAATTTTCGTGTGGTTCACATTGTAGTATCTTATAATTAGTATATAAGTATACTCAAAGTGATAAAAAAGTATACCAAATTATTTTAGGTGTATCTCTGGATGTTCGTGCGTACCAGCTGGCTCCGCCCATGCCTATATGAATTACATATGTATGCACTTTTCCGACGTGCTCATCTGTGTGCCAGCCGGTGGACGGCGTGTAGATCGCACAAGTGTTGCGAGTATGGATAGTTGCGTAGCACAAAACACCATTCTTTTCCTCCTTTCACACGTGTACGGACTTTTTAAAAAAACTTTCCAAACTTTGTAGGAGTCGCACTCGCAACTCTCTATTCTGTCTCACGGTAAAGAAAGAAACAACAATATTGTGGCGGTTGTACTGGCGTGGAAAGGTCCTACTTTCTTCACGGTGAAGGTTGGTTCAGATGATGATATTCGTCAAGAAGGGTTAGCTCAGATGTGCACTTGGAACACTAACAGAAAATAGAATTGGACCAAAGGAGTAGTTGGCAAACGGCGATTGGCATTTTGGCATGTGATCTACAAAACACAATTGTATGAGTAAAAAAAAAAAGAGATACGATCATATAATTATTGTTATAGATGCGGTCCCGATCGCGGTGCAGATGGTGGCACGCATCACCATCCATGCTGACCCATGTGACCGTCAACTTAGATCTAGGATCTAGTGAAAGCTTGGCACGATTGATTCATCAGCTATGCAAATCCTTCGTGCCCTTTTGGACTAGCAGTTGGGCTTCCGTAGTTTGCTCAACCTTAAAATTCTGGGAAACTAAGTGTCTCAGAGGTTTCAGCTAAGTGGTTGCGAGGACACGAGATCAAATCCTAGATTTCCAGTACGCGCGCGCCCGCGAAGATTGTGACGCTGGCAGTTTTGCTAGTGTGCTAAACTGCTAACCTTGAAACAAGGGCTGATCTCCAACCATGCACAGGGGTTCACGTGCGCGTCATGCACACCGAAGATTGATTAACGTGCTTGCTCGCACTCGCACCAACTCGATCACGTGGCAACCCAGCATCTTTCTGGTTCTGATCTTCGTACCCCGGCCCATAAAATTAAAGAGAAATTTCGATAAACGCCACTGCTAAGTGGCCTTATTAGAAATCTATCACTCCTCAGTTGGAAATTCGAATGATGCTACTAGAAAGATAGGGTAGTCCAAGAAATGCTATTATGGAGGTTTTTCCCTATTTTCCCTTAAATAAACTCCTATATTTGGCTTGGTAATTTCGTATGGACACTTATGCCCCTCCATCTCTTCCTTCCCCTCTCCTCTCACCTCCTCTCCCCTCCTGGCTCCGACTGGATCTCTTCCTTCCCCCTCTCCTCTCCCCTCTCCCCTCCTGGCCCCGACTGGATCCGGTGACGGCGCGGCTCGGCAACGCAGAGGACAGCGGCGGTGAAGCTCGGCGGCGCGAGGAGGAGGCAGAGGCGGCTCGTGCGCGGGCTCAAAGCAGAGTGGAGCCAGTGGGGCTTGTGGCGCGACGCCATGGCTCGCCATCGGTGGCACGCGAGGCAGCGAGCGCGGAAAACGATCGGCCTCGCGGGATGCCTGGATCCGGCGGTCCCGAGGCTCGGTGGCCTGGCTCATGTCCGGCCAAGGAGATGGTGGCGGTAGCCAACGGGAAGCACCTCCCAGCCGCGCAATCCGTGCGCCACCACCATCTCCTCCATGGACGCCCAGAAGTCCCGGTACGGGTCCTCCGAGTCCACCGCCACTGCCACACTCTCCTCCACCAGCGACGTCGAGGGCTCCTAGAGCTTATCGTCCTCGAACAGCACCGCTACTTTTGCCTCCGTCGGTGTCTTCCTCGGCGAGGCCGCCGCCAGGATGGAGTTGGACAGCGGCCCCGGGTCGAAGAAGAAGCGGTCGGTGGAGGTCCGGCCGAGCCTGCGGATCACCACCTTTGACCACTCCTCGGACGCGGTCGTGGTGGACAAGCAGTTGTCATCATCCAGCACCCGCTGCCCCTCCTCATCGTCGTCACCGAAGCAGGAGTCGTCGGCCGAGTAGTCAAAGTAGATGGAGTTGACCGTCTTGTACATTTCGCCGGTGACCTTGCAGAGTCTCGTAGCTGCGGGGCTCCTGATGGCAGCAGCAGCAGTGGTGTAGGGCTGGTTGTCCTCGCAGAAGGAGGTGGTCTGGGGGGTTCCGACAGGACGGCCATGGTAGGGAGGGCGAGTCGGCGGCGGCAGCAGCATTGGGGCAGCAGTGGTGAAGCTAGGGGCATTATTGTCCATACAAATTTGGGATTTCAAATACAGTCGTTTATTAGAGGGAAAATGAGGGAAAACTTTCATAATGGCATTTCTTGGACTACCCTACTTTTCCAGTGGCATCATGCGAATTTCCAACTGAGGAGTGGTAGATCTCTAATAAGGCCACTTAGCAGTGGCGTTTATCGAAATTTCCCTAAATTAGGATCACTTTCGCTCTTGCGTCACAGAGACTCTGAATGCATACGTATCAGCTGATGCCATGTTAATACTGATTTATCTACCGATCGCTTTTTAGGTACCTTCAAATGAGTTTTTGGCATATTTAGCACTATTGACGTGTGAATTAGCAAATATAGCATCATCTCCACGTCAACTATAAAAATAGCACCACGAGCCGCGAGACGCGACACCTAGGCTTGTCCGCACCCCATGGGACTGGAGTGCCTCGTCTGTGCCCCTGTGGCCAGAGCCGGCTCGTCCGTGCCTCTAGGGGCCAGATTTGCCTCCATCGTGCGTCTGGGGGACGGACCTCCTCTGGTCCGTGTCCTTGGGGCACGGACAGCCCTGCTGCGACGTTTTTCCATGTGATTTTTTTTGGAACAAAAATTGTTTGAATTATTTCATATGATAATAATATTTGGGTTTAGATTAGCACATGTGTTGTTGTCATGATTGTATTATTTTGGAGAACCGATTGGAAAAAGAGTACGAAATTTGGGAATAAAATTTGAAAGACTCCATAATGTAGTTGCGAATTACATGGCGCATAGGGTTCGGTTACGTGCATTAGAAATGACAGCATGCACGAATCAACAAACCAAAAATCACATAGGATACATGTGCACCTTTTTGGAATCGAAAAAGAGTGGATTGGAATGAAGTTAATTAGTCTTGGTGACCCATCAATCCCTTTCCCTTGTCTCCTGATTGCCCGCGGCGACGGCCAGTCTCGAAGGTAGCTTTGTTCTATGTGACGGGCTGGAAGATTGAATAATGTTAGCAGAACGTAAGGCAAAATCAATAATTAGGATGCAAACTGAACATAACTTATCTCTTCGATCCAGAGTATGCCAGGGTAATAGGGAGCACTAGGACGGCCGCCGGTCTTACTAGCAAAATAAAAAGCAGAAGCAATTACAAGACACTATAAAAAAGAGACAAGAAAAATTGACTCAAAAGAAGATCTGTCTTTCTGCAATGGAGGTACATAAGAATCATAGAAATGTTCCTTCTAAACTGTGATATATCTAATTCAAGTTTTTCTTTTAATGACTATTAAATTCCAATACAGTTTCGTACCACCGTACTACTCAAGTCTACTAACAAATATCCAAACAAAGAACCTGTGGCATATGCTACTTTCTGGAGTAGTGATCCAGATACACAAGTTGGTGGTTTCAAGCTTGGTAACCAATTTTGGAAAGTGTGTGTTAATTATCCTATTGAAGAACATGAGGTGCTAGTAAGGTTATGGGAGAACTATAAGACAATTGGCCAAACTAAAGGAAAAGCGATTGCCTGGCTTTCAATTTGTGTATGTTAATTTTAGCTAGATTCAATTTATGTTAGATTCACTTGTCCTACATCATATTTACATCCTTGCAATTTATTATCGTCCCTACAGGTTGAAAAGATCAACAGTTGAATTACTATATTTGGATGTTTATCTATTTGATCGACAGATCAAGAAGCAAGGAATTTCATGAAGAAAAGAAAGTAGTAGTTAGATTTTATATTTTAGGACTCAAATATTACTCTTGTTCAAAGCTCCGGTGTTGACAACAAATCAGTTGTTTTTGTAATATAGAATGATATTAACAATACCTATATTTATTTTCTTAATGCAATGCAATCTACCTTTTGAACATTGATCATGTTGAGTTGTGTTATACATTCTGCAATTTGACATGCTTAATTAGCAATAATAATTTATACATACGTAGCACATAAATGAACCATATTTTTTTGTATACTAAATTATGTTGCAATATATCAATTATATGTTGCTAACAGGGGTGTTAGCTATGTTTCAAAAACATGTGTTGTTACAAATAAAAAATTATGTTGCAACACCTTTTCTTTTGTACAACAACACCTAATTTGTATTACAGTAGACCAACCATACAACAACACCACCAATAACATTACTTATCACATGTGTTGCTATCTATCGTAGCAACACATGTGTTACTTATCACATCGCAGCATATACACGTGTTGCTATAACCTAGTCTTGTTGTAGTGATATGGTGCATGTCGTAGTACTCAGAGATGTACAACATAGATATCCGCCTGACTTGCGCGCCTGCCTTGTATACATGCAAGTATGGCTTATGTAGGAGTTTCGCTTGTTGTAGGTACATGTAGTCACATCACCGAGGGTGCAAGCATGTTTCCTTTTCCTTTCGCATGACTATTAACATATTTCTGCTTCAGCCGGATCTTGTACTTTCTTCTTAGGCCATCGATCACCTGAATGTGGTGCATACGAGCTTTCTGTATCTTCTAGTCCATATACCTCTCATGTTCTTAGACCACTACTTCCAACTGTCGTTTCTCTACAATGGCTCCATTTACGAAGTAACCGATCGTGCGAGTTCAGGTCTCATCAACGATCGTGGTGATAGGGAGGCACCACAAATCTTTCAACAGTTGTTGTACACCTCAGACATATTGGTTGTCATAATACTGTACCTCGTACCGTCGGTGTCGCATAGAGACCATTTCTCCAACTCAGGAGCATGGAGATTAATCCACTCGGAGAAACTGATAGGGCTCCTGGATTTCCCTCTCGCGCCCTGCTGTTCCTCTTGTGCCTCCAGAGGAGACTACCTTGTATGCCTTGTAGTCCGATGTTCGATGTCTCTCCAGATAGACTCAAACTTCTGCCACTGGTTTTGCATGCACAACATCTTAAACATCTTCATTAGTTCCTGACTATGGAATCGCGTGAAGAAGTTCGATGTAAGATACCTCATGCACCACTGGGTTTCCACATTGTTCCACTGGTATGGGGGTTCCGTCCCATTCTTCATGGTGTTGAGAGCGGACAACTACCCAACATTTGTGATCTGTGATAAGGCATACGTTGGGCCGGCCTCTCACATCCACCCGCTTGATATTTGCCAAGAATTATAACCAACTGGATGTGTTCTCATTTTCCACGATGGCAAAAGCAACCAGAAGAAATTGGTTATTTGCATCGGCCATCACTGCGGTGAACATGGTGCCATTGTTCCTTCCGGTGAGGAAAGCGTTATCCATTGTGGGCACCGGGTGACAACACTTGAAGCCTTTTATAGCTTGAAAGAAAGCTCAAAACACACAGTCCAGTTTGTAGCAGTTAGGGCCTTCATCAGGATCTTAAGTTTCCATCTTGTTTATGTTCGCGCCGGAGTAATTAATTGTGACTAATTAATTTAACATAGTAATTATGGCTAATTAATTACAACTAACTAATTTGGACAAATTAATTATGGCTAATTAATTACGACTAACTAACTACGACTAATAAATTACAACTAAATTAATTGCAACTAACTAATTTGGACTCATTAATTATGGCGACTATTTTAATTATGACTAACTAACTACAACTAATTAATCATGAATAAATTAATTACAACTAACTAATTTGGACTAATTAATTATGGCTAATTAATTACAACTATTTTAATTATGACTAAAAAATTTAATACTAATTACATAGTTAATAAACATAATGCATAAGACAAAAATTACATCCTCTTGAAGATCTTCACTTGATGTCGAGCAAACTCTATTAAAACGACCGCTAAATACTATCAAATCGGCAGTGGAATCGGAACTAATTTCGATCGATCGCGCTACCTCTTGCTCGCTCGATTCTCTCTGTCTCTATACAGAGCGGAATGGTTTTTGTGTGGAGGAACGAGAGCGCATTGCCGAGTTTTATAGCCGCGCGAAGACCGACCGCGAAGCTGCGGTAGGGAACCTGATTCCTTCCCACAGGCGGCGCGCTGGGTTTTTCACGCATCCAGGGGGAGGGGGAGGAGGGGCAATGCGAATCTGGGGCGTGCCTGAAATCATGGATTTTCATTTGAAGCATAAAAAATCACATAAAATGACGGCTGTGAGGGGAGTCTGTGCCCCTAGAGGTCGGACTCGCTGTGTTTGTGCCCTAGGTGCACGAACTAGAAGAGGTCCGACCCCCAAGGGCATGGTGGAGCCATGTCCAGTCCCCTAGCACGCGGACAAGCCTAGATGTTGCATTCGCGCAGCTCCGTGGTACCATTTTTGCATTTAATGTGGAGAGTGGGCTACTTTGCTAATTCACGCGTCAACAAGCATTCCCTTCAAATCGATATGAGCTATTCAATGTTTTTGGTCCAATGAATCAGGTTAGTTAGGATTAAGTTATACTTTCCATGATGTACTAACAGTACAAATCCTGCGAGGGGTGAAATTGTAATTGCCCAACTGAGTTTGAAATGAACACACATGGATAGACTAGTAATAGGTACAGTGAGAAGTCCATAATACCCTATGGAAATTAGAAAAAAAAGTCTATTATGCCCTCATCAAATCAATGGCTATATTTAATTTCTATTGCCACCTCTTGCTATGAGCTGAATGTATTGTAAAAATTCTTGCTGCCAAAATGGAGTGCTTACTGATAATTGTGTTGTCAAGCGAATGAAGGATAGAATATTTGTGGGTGTACACAAGGCACCTTCTCAGTGCCTCAAATAATTTAGACTCAGTGATACATGTCGCTTGAATCTCGATCTATATTTCTTGATCATACTGTGCAGAGTACGCGTTCAGATTTGTTCTTCGAGCACGGTAGGGGCGGAGATGGGCCTTGGGCCGGTTGGGCAACGGCCCAAGGCCCAGAGAAAATAGCAATGGAAAATTTTAGTAGACATACAAAATAAAAAAATACTACACAGTAACCAGGCCCGAGTTTTGCTGGCCGGCTCGAGGCTATCCCCAGTCGGCCCAGCAGAGCGACCTGTGATGTGAGCGGCCCAGCGGAGCTCTGCTTCCATGCGGCCCAGCGGAGCAGAGCTACAGAACATATTCAACGCCAGCGTGAGGGAGTCAAGCGGCTGCCCAGCGCCCCAGCCTACCCTAGCCGCCTTCGCCCTTCGGTCTCTTCCCCTCCCCAATCTGAGCAATCTCTAGTTGGCTTCGAAAGTAGTTCCCCGAGCGGCGAGCGACTAAGCGAAGCGGCAGCAACCAGCGACTCCTCTCCGCGGCCGGCCACCCTCGCCTCCTCTCCGCCGCGGCACCACCCCCACCCCCCGCGACCCGCCTCATCTCCGCCGTGACGCCGCCAACACCGCCTCCTCTCCACGGCTGATGGCTCCACCGCGTAGCCCCTAGCCGGCCGGCCTCCTAGCTCCTGCCCTGCTCCACCCCCAGCACGGCACTGCTGCAATGCCCTCCTCATCTCCTCTCGTCAATCCTCACCGCCCTCAACCGCCGGTGCTACTCCTGGTGAGGTGAGCTCTGTTCAATTGCTCGAAATCTTTGATGTGTTAGTGTTACAGACAATGAGACAAGACTTTGACATAATGGCATATTGGCATTGGCAGATTGGCTTGATGGCTTGTTTGAGTAAATTGTAAATGAGTTAATTAGTTATGACTTATGATTTATGAATTATGAAGTTATGACTTATGAATATGACTCACTGTATGATAGTAGTTAGTATGAGAAATAGTGTAGTATGTCTATTAACTTTTTATTTGAATATTTGATGTACTAGAATTAGAAATACATGATGAAGAGGACTAAGACATTAGCATCTTATTTTCCATCGCAATCCAATCAAACTCTGGAAACAATAGGAATGGGAGGTAGTAACACCCTCACAAAACAATCCCCGTGTTGTGCTTAATCCGGATGACATTGTTGTCGATCCCAGGCTTCAGAAACCAATTGAGGAGCTGGATGTGGACATTAGGGATGCCGCTAGAAGGGAGTATTTTCTATTGGGACCATGCCGACCAAGTGGCCATAAATTTCCACGGAAAATGGTAGGCGGTAAAATAAGAAGTTTTCATGAAGAATGGTTCAAAAGATATGATTGGTTGGAATAAAGTGTTGCTAAAGATGCTGCCTTTTGTTTTTATTGTTATCTCTTCAAGCAAAGGAGACCTAACAACTTTGGTGTTGATACATATACAAATGTGGGGTTTAGTTATTGGAAGAATGCAATTCGGTCTTTTAGTGAGCATGTTGGTAAAGTTGATAAGTGCTCACAATAAAGCTAGAAAACATTATGAGGTTTTAAAAATCAGAGGCATAGTGTGGCACATGTGTGGGCTAATACAACCAAGAAGAAGGAGGAAGATTATTTGGGTCATATAACTATTATTTTAGGTGTTGTAAGGTTTCTTTTATTGCAAGATCTTGCCTTTCGTGGACACGACGAATCTTCTACATCAAATAATAAGGGGAATTTTTTAGAGATGCTGAAATGGTATAAAGAGAAGGATAAAAATGCTGAAAGATTATTTGATAATGCTCCTGGGAACCATTTAATAACTTCACCCGAAATACAAAAGCATTTATGCAAAACTTGTGCAAAAGAGACCACTAAAGCCAGAAATACATATGCAATTATCTTTGCAGGATCAGGTTCTCGTACTATTGTTGATGAAGATATGATAGGCTCAAATGAACCAAATCTTTGTTAATTAAGCAAAATTACCTCATGCTAGTAGTATGTTACATTCTCTCTTTTTTTGCTATGTTTTATCTATTTTGTCGTATCGTTAAACATAGAATTCAAATTTTATTTCGATTATGCATTTGTGTTGTACTTTTGTTATACCTCAGTGTTGATAGTATTTGATGTTAGTTATAGACTTATAGTCCTTTAATTTTGGTCCGAGACTCCGTAAAATCTTGACTCCACCACTACAATCGATCACATGGTTTCGGCTCTCTACGTACTTTAATCTCAGTGGGCACCACAAAGATTCTGATCGCGTTCGTGAGAGATGGCATTGCCTCTTTTTTTTTTCCTTTTAATCGACTTCGACGGATGCGACCCCTTCTGTTGAGCTTTCGATGACAAGTTATTCGATTCAAATATTCAGTAGTCGGTACCTCTGTATACTCAGAACCTTAGAACTGGGGCATTATGGACTTTTCATTTCTCGATTTTCGATTTTTTTTGAAGGAAACAGCGAGAATGGGAGAAAGTGGCGAATGTGGACTAGACAAATCCTGAAAACCAATCTCTACTATGGCATTTCATAGAGCAACAATCCTTAGAAGAGCAAATAATTGATTTTCCCTTGCATATTTGCATTACCTGAAAGAAGATGACCCTAACTCCTCCCGTTGTTGGGCTAATTGGTGTGTGCCGTGGGGCAGTCCGGTGGTTGGGTTGAGCAAGACAGATCACGGTTTGCGTGGACAAGGGATGTGTCGAGGAAACCACAAATTCGATGTGGGCGTATATTTACACGTGTTTGGTTGGTGGATCATCTTATCATAGCTTAATATAACTCACTTGTCAACGCCTCAACGCCCATAAGAATGTCTCCAGAGCACAAATTCGACGTGGGCAAACTGGGGTGTTAATGGAGCAAAAATAACGCCGATGGCTGCACTAATACCAGCGCAGGCAACAAAAACTCAGGGCTCTAGACCTCCCGAAATAAACATCTGGACTTGATTCAAGAGCTTCCTTTTGAACTGAAATAGCGACTAGATGAGTTGAACAAGAGCTACCACTTTTTCAGATGGGATATTCAACTTTCTTTTCACTTCAATAACTATGAAAACTATAAAGATTAAAGTTTCAAGATCACAAATTTTGGACGCTATTGGCCCCATGAGACCACCCAAATTCCTAAAGTAGCCCCCATAGCTGCAGAATTCCAATTTTGGCCCCCTCTCTCCTCATGCTGCCGACGTGCACAGTAGCAGGCATCTGCTGCCCTCCCCCATGGCAGCAGGCAACTGTTGTCGTCCCCCACAGCAGCAGGTCCTCCCCCCCGCACGCAAATCCAAGCGGAGAGAGAAAATCCATTTAAGAATATTTTTTGGAGAAATTTCTAAATATAGCAAATAAGCTCAAAAAATTATGATTTTTTTGTCGAGCCTCCCGGCATAGTGTACTTTCTTGTGTAATTTTTTCAGAATTTTATCAGCTATTATTTTTTCTCTAAAATTCATTTCACTATACTGTTTGTAGGAATTTTCTAATATAGAAAATGAGGTTAGGTCCAAACATTATAAAAAAAAATTCTAGCCTCCTTATGCAGTGTACTTGATTGCGTATTTTTTTCATAATTTTACATGTTCCGAAATTATCTCGAAAAATTAAGGGTTTAGGTCTCGAAAATTAAGACGAAAGGTTTCGGAAATTAGGGTTTCATGATTTTATGTGACTTGGAATGTGGGAAGTTTAGTACCACATGACTACTCTAGGTAAGATACACTCCCTCCTCTGCACATTTGTCGCCCCGTCGATGCTGTCCCCCCTTGCCCGTAGTGTTTGCTTTTATGGCGTGCCAAATCTCTGGACCCGACTCCCGATTGATTCGCTTGCGCGCCTCCACTAGCAAGGGTATTGTGTGACGCTTCGTGGCGCCACACCGGTGTTAAACCGGACATATTAGAAACCCTTCCTGCAAACATGTCCGGCCCGTTTAAATACATATAAATACATACTTCAAGTGCATATAAATACATACTTACTGCATATACAAAAGATTGTGCTGGTTCAAACTAGTTCAAACATTAAATTTTAAAACTACCATCCTTAATCAATAATAGAGCATGAAAGATTTGTTTCCAACTTGCCATGGCCCCAGCACCTAATTCTTCACGTGGCATTTTTGGAATTTTTTGCCGTATTGGCACCTTTTAGGACAATTTTATATGTGTTCGGTCTCGAAAATTTGGATTTTAGGTTTTAGAAATTAGGGTTTCATAAATTCCCACACAAAGTATTCATAACAGAATTAGGGTTTTGGAAATTAGGGTTTCCAATGGAGTTGCAGTGTATGTGTTCATACATAAAATTGACGACATTTAAAGCGTTACAAACATTACATGATACACGTGCGGGTGCGGGTTTATTACAATTGAGACACTCTTTGTTAATTTATCAGTTTATTGTTGATGATATTCTTTAATACTATATTATACCAAAGACATGATAAGCTTGTGCATGAACCAACTGAGGAAAATGTTTGGCATGCAGATGATATAACATTGCGCATGCTACGGTATGTTATTATACGATCTGCATGCCACGTATTTCCCTTCGTTAGTTCATATACAAGCTTATCTAGCCTGTGGTACAATACAGTATTAAAGAATATCAACCACTTTAACACTGTATTGTACCACACGATAGATAAGGCTGGGCATGAACCAACTGAAGGAAATACGTCCTCGGGCCCGCTGCCTCGCGGGCACGAATCTCCTTCAACCCAATTGTAATTTAGCTTGTGACTAATCATCCTAAATGAATTCCATTCGAAATTGCATATTGTTTTTTTTCACTTGAAGCTGCAATTCTTTTTCAGAACACAACATGTCGGTTTTGGCAATAGGCTGATGAAGCTGTTCCAGTGGTTCGAGATATTGCGATGCAAATTGCTGCATTGCAAGAAGACACCCGTGGTGTTGCCCCCCTACTCCACCCTAATTCCTAAACTAGCCCCCGCATCCACGAAATTCCGAATTTAGCCCCCTCGGGCCAACTACTAAATTCCAGATTCCTAAACTAAGTGTTCTGGAATTGTCTCGAACATTACAGATTTCGGTCTCCAAAATTTGGATTTTAGGTTTCAAAAATTAGGGTTTCATGAATTCCCACACAAAGTATTCATAACGAAATTAGACAGAGGAGTGACAACAACGTCGCAAAGGCATACATCATGTAATGCAGGGATACACGACAGTTGATCCATTCATGAAGGACTGCGATGCATAGATAAAGAGTGGACATTACAATCTGATTACAACTAAACTTCTATTTGGCAAGAACAAGAAATAATAGAAGAAAGACTGTAAAACTAACTATCTGAAGTAATTTCTGAAGCATTTTCTCAACCCTTTCCATCCTTTCATCCAGTCTTTTAAGTCCATTCTCTTCATTTTGCATTGGTTGATCAGAGGGTCGAGCCACTAGACAAAATGTAGCAACACCACGGGTGTCTTCTTGTAAGGCAGTAATTTGCATTGCAATATCTCGAACGACTGGGACAACTTCATCAGCCCACTGCCAAAACTGGCATGTTGTGTTCTGAAAAAGAATTTGACGAGGATCTAATAATCCTCATTTTAATATTTATCTATAATTAGTATTATGGGTAAATATGACGTCACACAGCTATTAAGTATACCCCTTATAGTCGTAAGGGAGAAGCCAATTAGGTGATCGTAAGTTCTTCTACGACCACCCCCATAGTCGTAAGTTCTTCTACGACTACCACATGATCGTAAGTTCTTCTACGATCACCTCTGGTCGTAAGTCCTTCTACGACCAGTAACCAGCCGTAAGGTTTTCTACGACTATGCCCTAACCGTAAGTCCTTCTACGACCAGCCCCATCACGACTTCTTCACAGTTAACTGGGTCCACTTGCCTGTCGGCCCAATTAATTACGAGATCTGAGCAGTCAATATACGCAGTTATTCTCCGGACTAACTGCATGTAATGCACCATTATCTCTGATTAGTAACCGTCAAGCAATATGGGGAGGTTACTACTCCGGTAATTGCGGAATAATGGGACGCCTCTGGACCTGGAACGACTACCTCTGCACGTACTATAAAAAGACTTCATTCAGAGAGAAATGGGAGGCAATTGAGACGCAATCAGTGGTAGTATAAGCTCAAGTCTTTCCACTGATTGTAACCAGGATACCCAATACAATACACACAGGAGTAGGGTTGTTATTCTATCTAGAGAAGGCCCGAACCAGCATAAAAATCATCGTGTCTTTTTTGTCTGCGTGATCAATTGTGGAGACCCCTCGAATCAAATAATCTTTACATAAGATCGGTTCTAAAACATCGACAGTTGGTGCCGTCCGTGGGGATCTTCTGGTAATTCCTTGTCAACAGTTCTTTCTTTTCTCTTTGATGCTTCCATGGCAAGAGAGTGGAACGAGGAGAACTAGTTCGACTTGGCCGATTACGCAGACGTCGACATGGATGTCGATTTCGATTACGAGCCGAGTATCGAATCATCCGATGGTATTGTCGCCTCTGGAGATCTTTTATCAGATCTCGGAGACCACACCACCGGCGGAGTTAAGGAGGGATCCTTATCCCCCACAACATTACGTCCAGCTGAGGGACCAACTTCCTCAGGGGGCAAGGGTCAACACGACCACAAACAGGGTTACCCCAAGACAGACTCACAACACGACGAGAGTTTTTTTCTCTGAGTGTTCGAGTCCCCTTAAGACAGTACGATCTGGCAAGACAAGTTCTGGAAGCCATCATTCCATAGCTTCATCGGCACCTGATGGTCCTTTCTCTCCGGCTAATCCCGCAAAGGAGGGGATCAAACATGCTTTTCCTACAAGTTCGACCATCCCATCGCATGACACACCTGCGGACGGAGACGGTTATAACCCGGAGTTCCCCTTCCTGGAAGGGTTTACTCCAAGTTGCCAGATGGTGTCTCTCGACTACTCCTCAAGCGAGGAGGCCTCGAGCGCAAGTGGAGGTTATCAACGGGTGATCTTCGTCATTCCCTCTAATAAGAATCATTCTCCAGAAGTAGAATTGACGATACTCCCCGAAGGGCACACACTACATCCCCTCGTGGCAATGGCAAGAGCATCGCCGCTGATGAACGGGGTGAACACCCTAATGAACATGCGGGAAATTCTCAACATTCTCGCAATCTACTGAAACCAACTCAAGGGTCTGATATGGGTGATCCTAAGACAACTCGACTGAGAAAAATGGTGGCTCAGAAAAATCTCCCTAGGCGCGCTTATTATCAGTCAGAGGAAGCTCAAGAGCTCCAGCACATCAATGACTAGCTTGAGAATCCAACTCAAGAGCTCGCTCGAGCACCAGGCTACGATCTCTTCGCTGAAGATATCGCACGGAGGCTTCGGAACACGATGGCAAAACTCGAGCGTCCTCGTCGACATTATTACAGAAGTCATAGCAGTACGACTCCATTATCCGCCAGTTGTTCGAACAACTCGTCGCATGGAGATCGACATGATTATCAATCACGTCGCTCTCTTGACTTGAGGAAGGCTCTTCGAACATCTAGAGATCGACAAGCTCCCAAGAGAGGTGATCTTTCTCCACTCTAGGGTCAAAATCTGCGGCAGCAGACGAAATACGAGGAGTATTTCCCTCGTAAGACTAAGACCTACTATAGGTCAAGTCCACCCGTGACTGGGTATCGTCTGGTACGATCACCTGGTGACGTTAACCCTTCTTTCTTGCAAAGAAGGCGCCAAGAAGTTATCACTGGATGTCGAGCGTTTTCACCCGATCTCCGAGTAGTTTGCTGACCACCTCGTTTCCGACCAGTGAACATGGAGAAATTCGATGGAACCCAAAACCCCATCAAATTCCTCCAAGTCTACACAACAACTATATGAGCAGCAGGAGGAGGAGAGCATGTAATGGTGAATTACCTTCCGACTGTGCTTGAAGGGTCTGCTCGATCAAGGCTACTGAACCAGCCATTCGAGTTGATCTACTCATGGCAACACCTTTGCGACCTTCTACTGGCGAACTTCTAGGGCACTTACAACCACCCTGGAAAGGAGGACGACTTGCACCGGATGAGACAAAACGATCATAAGACTCTGCATCAATTCATCCGACGCTTTAGTCAAGTTCGTAATTCTATTTCAAAGGTTTCTGACTCGTCTGTTATCAGAGCTTTCAAGCAGGGAGTCTGCAACAGAAGGATAACAGAAGACATCACTTTGAATCCTCCTACCACTGTCGCCGAACTCTTCGAGATGACCGATAGATATGCGACTACCGTTGAAGTAGTCGAGTGGAACAACACTATTGACTGCGAGGACAACATCCCTCAAGAGGCAGGCGAAAGTGGTAAGAAGAAGGACAAAAAGGCTAAGAAATCTAAGAACAAGACGAAGAAACGTAAATCTCCAGTCACTGGTTCTAAGGAGGTCTTAGCTGTAAGCAACAAGGAGCCGGGTAACTCCAAACAAAATTCTAACCGAGGCAAAGGTAAGCGCCCCGATCGGAAAAATAACAAACCCAGGTGGTGTCCTTTTCACAAAAAAGAAGGGTATGACCTTCGCAACTGCCGAGTTTTTCTACGAAAACTCGAAGACTATTACTCTAGCAAAGGGCCACTTCCTACTCTTGAACAGGTAGGTCAAACAAGTGGACGGAAGGAGTCGGATGACGATGAGGAGATGCCATTTCAGGATCCACAACACACCATCGATCACATCTATGGGGGATCATCGGCATATAAATCAAGGAGACAGCTTAAGGCTGTCGAGCGCGGGGTAAACACAATCGACTCTCCTTTTGTCAATAAGATGCTGAAGTGGTTGGAAGTCACCATCTCTTTCGAGAAGGGTGACTGCTCGATCTCTTCGACTAGACCAGATCGATTTCCGATTGTGGTCGAACCCACCATCAATAATTGTCGAGTAAATCGGGTATGGTTGATGGTGGTAGCTCGTTAAACATATTGTTTACGAGTACCCTGGATGAAATGCATGTTCCTAGGACAAAGGTAAGGCTGGTACGATACTTTTTTCATGGAATCGTACCAGGGTCTTTGGCCAAACCAATTGGCTAAGTTTCTCTTCCTTTAACATTTGGTTCACCAAGTAATTTCAGGACAGAGAAAATCTCCTTTGACGTGGTCGATTTCGATACGGCATATAACGCCATACTCAGACGACCAACTTTGGCAAAATTCTTAATAGCTACTCACTATGGGTATCAATATCTTAAGATGCGAGGTCTCAAAGGAGTAATCACAATTTATTGTGACAAGAAGATGGCGCATTCCTGCGACCGTCGGTCTCTCGAGATGGTTGGACAGATACCAGCTCGAGACGAAAGTCAGCCTTCGACTAGACCAAAGCCGAACGACCAAGTCAATGAGGTTCCTCTGGACACGGAGGAGCCCTCGAAGATTGCTCGCATCGGGGATTCTTCCGACCCCAAATAGGAAGACGCCCTCGTCACTTTGCTCCGAGCAAATGCAGATGTCTTCGTGTGGTAAGCATCCGACATGCCCGGAGTCCCCAGGGAAGTGATCGAGCATAGGCTAGCTTTATGGCCTGATAAAGTACCCATAAAACAAAAGTTATGGAGATTTGCCCCTGATCGACGAGATGCTATTAGATCATAATTAGACAAGCTGCTTAAGGCAGACTTTATAAGAGAAGTCAATCACCTAGGGTGGTTGGCCAACCCTGTAATGGTTAGGAAGTCAAATGGCAAATGGCGTATGTGCGTAGACTTCACTGATCTTAATAAAGCTTGTCCAGAAGATGATTTCCCTTTGCCTTGTATCGATCAGTTGGTTGATTCTACTGCTGGTTGTGAAATGTTAAGTTTTATAGATGCATACTCTGGTTACCACGAGATCAATATGTGTCGAGAAGATGAAGAAAAGACCGTATTCATTATACCATTTGGAATATTTTGCTATGTCAAAATGCCATTTGGTTTAAAGAATACTGGAGCTTCTTTTCAGCGTTTGATGCAAATGACTTTTTCACCTCAACTAGGCTGAAATTTAGAAGCCTATGTTGATGATTTAGTCGTAAAAAGCAGCAAACGACTTAATCATATCGCAGACCTGCAAGAAACATTCGACAACCTCAGAAAACACAGCTTGAAACTCAATCTCGAGAAGTGTGTGTTCGGAGTCTCTTTAGGAAAATTGCTTGGATTCTTAGTCTCTACACGAGGAATCGAAGCAAATCCTGAAAAGATAAGGACCATCATGCAAATGCGCCCCCGACCATGAAAAAAGAAGTTCAGAAACTCACAGGATGCATGGAGGCTTTAAGTCGTTTCATAGCACGCTTGGGAGAAAAATGACTACATTTCTTCAAACTTCTAAGGAAGCATGAGGGTTTCGAGTGGTCAGAAGAGGCTAACGTAGTCTTTGAGGATGTCAAGAGGTATCTTACGAGTGCTCCTATCTTGGTTTCTCCAAAACTAGGAGAGACGCTCTTAATTTATCTAGCTACCACACTACAGGCAGTGAGCGCAGTACTGGTCGTAGAACGTGAAAACATACAACGACCAGTTTACTACGTTAGTGAAGTTTTACACAGGCCTAAGGAGCGTTACCCTCAGGTCCAAAAACTTCTATATGCCCTTCTCATGTCTTCGAGGAAACTGCGGAATTATTTTTAGGCGCACAAACTAGCTGTGTCATCTGAGTTTCCCTTGGAAGCGATCCTCCAGAATAGGGAAACAGTGGGACGCATGGCAAAATAGTCAGTCGAACTTGGGAAGTTCGACATCCCCCTGCGGACTATAAAATGCATGCCCCACGCTCTGAAAGTAGGACCACTCGACCCTCCAAACCGTAGGAAGAAGAACCTTCTCCGTCGTTCAGAAAGAGATTAAACTTACACTTCATTTTGAACTCCCAATTGAAATCAGTAACAAAAGCTTATGAACATCATTTGGAAATAATTTATTAAATTACTAAAATAATTATCATGAATTAATACATTTTTTTCCAGATTTATGGGACTAGTTTCAACCTTTAGAAAATTCTAAAACAATACAATGACCTACACTAAGTTTGAATTTGAATTATACAAAATATATATTGAACAGTAGAGTTTAAGAATTTTTATGGACACTAGACCTTCCCAGGAAACACCCTAATTTGTTTGAAGATTTTAAGAAATTTATTTCTATTTTTAGTGGCCTGGTCAAATTGGAGAAGATGATTTAAATCTCTGTCAAACCCTAGACTCAACCCTAACACTATTGGACTCGGCTGCAGCCGACCCGAGCCACTTGGCTAATCGCACCACCTAGCTACACCGCGCCGAACCCAACGCGGGGGGTCCCGAGACAAAGGGAAGGCTCCTCCGACCGAGACCGGCCGACGTAGTAGTGTATTCGGTCGCTCGGGCGCACTCCGTATAGAAGACGTGAGTTATATACAATTTACATCCTTGTTACATTTGTTATTGTACAATCCACTTACATCATGGAATCGCAGGACATGGACGACTTCGACACTCACCGCCACCGTGGGTAGCCTCGAGACAAAGGGCAGTGGCTATGGTGCCGCGGAGACTAGTTGTAGACATCATTGCATAGATGATACATAGGATATTCTTTGTTAATTTATCAGTTCAATGTGGATGACGTTGGTACAATACAGTATTAAAGAATATCATCCACTTTAACATTGTGTTGTACCACAGGCTAGATAGGCTTGTACATGATCAACTGAGGGAAATACGTGGCATAGAGATCATATAACAACGTACCGTAGCCTTCGAAACGCACACAAGTCGAAGGCACGTTGTTATATAATCTCATATACAATCTTATCTATCCTGTGGTACAATACAATGTTAAAGTGGATGATATTCTTTAATACTGTATTGTACCACAGGCTAGATAAGTTTGTTTATGAACCAACAGAGGGAAATATGTGGCATGTAGATCGTATAACAACATACCATAGCCTGCACATTGTTATATCGTCTGTATGCCAAACACTTCCCTCAGTTGGTTCATGCACAAGCTTATCTAGTCTGTGGTACAATACAGTATTAAAGAATATTATCTACAATAAACTGATAAATTGACAAAGAGTGTCCCAATTGCAATAAACCCGCACGTGTATCATGTAATGCTTGTAACGCTTCAAATGTCGTCAATTTTATGTATGAACACGTACACTGCAACTCCATTGAAAACCCTAATTTCTTAAACCCTAATTCTGTTATGAGTACTTTGTGACACATGCTAAAACTTGTGCCTGGCCGTAAAAAAGGGTTCCTAATATGTCCGGTCCAATTGTCTGCTTGGTTAATAACTTATAATTTACAGGAAGAGGTCGTAAGTAATTCGTATCTTTTGTATATGTAGTAAGTATGTATTTATATGCACTTGAAGTATGTATTTATATGTATTTAAATAGACTAGACATGCGAAGCGTCACACAACACCATTGTCGGTGGAGGCGAGCGAGCGAATCAATCGGGGGTCGGGTCCAGAGATTTGGCATGCCATATAAGCAAGCACTACGGGCAAGGGGGGATAGCAGCGACGGGGCGACAGATGTGCGAAGGAGGGAGTGTCTCTTACCTAGAGTAGTCATGTGGTACTAAACTTCTCACATTCCAAGTCACATGAAATCATAAAACCCTAATTTTTGAAACCTTTCGTCCTAATTTTTGAGACCTAAACCCTTAATTTTTTGAGATAATTTCGGAACATATAAAATTATGAAAAAATTACACAATCAAGTACACTGTATAAGGAGTCTAGAAAAAAATTATAATGTTTGGACCTCATTTTCTATATTAGAAAATTCCTACAAATAGTATACTTAAATGAATTTTAGAGAAAAATCGTAGCTGATAAAATTATGAAAAAATTACACAAGAAAGTATACTATGTCGGGAGGCTCGAAACAAAATTTCATAATTTTTTAAGCAAATTTGCTATATTTATAAATTCCTCCAAAAAATATTCTTAAATGGATTTTCTCTCTCCGCTTGGATTTGCGTGCGCCAGGGAGGACTCACATCTTGTGGGGCGCAGCGGTGCTCTTGGTATGCGATCAAGAAGATGTGCCTCACGCGATTCCGACTACAGCAGGAGGAGAGAGGGGGCCAAAATTGGAATTCTGCGGCTAGGGGGCCTACTTTAGGAATTTGGGTGGTCTCATGGGGCCAATAGTGTCCAAAACTCCAAGATCACTGCCGAAGTTTTAAGTTGAAACCGAGAAAACCCCAGCTCAAACACCCTCAGTCGATCTGATAGCTGGTGAGGATGGTCTGACTGCTGACTGAAAATCAACACTACAATGGATCCACAACTCGACCTAACTTTTGACCTAATGATTCATATCAACTGAGATTTCAAACAAGGCTCAACAAGAAGGTCAGAAACCTATTCCAATCAACGATCGAGACAATCATAGCGAATGTTTCATGAATTTCTTGATTGAGGGCAAGATGGTTCAAAACCAGAGAAAAGCATAACCCTGATCCAAAGGCGGCACCTATGGGTGGAAGATGGTCAAGATGATCTTAGATTAGATCCCAAAAGTCTTAACAAGCTAGATCACAACAAGAGAACAAGGCAAATTTCTATAACACCAGAACCCAAAAATCATCACAGAGAGAGCAAAAACGAGAGAGAACTCATCATATGACAAACTTGATTGGATTGATTAGAGTGATTGTAGATTTACAACAACTCCATAATGGAGGACAAAATCTCAGTCATGAACATCCAATTTCACAATCAATCTCTTTCAAACGCTAGCCTCCTCTATTTTCTCCACTTTCTCTAAACCTCAAATTAGGGTTTGACTTGAAGGCTTGAGAGCGCAAATCCTGCACCCTCTCCTTTTATTGTAGAGGCTATGTCTAGAGAGAACCCTAACAGGCACCCGTTAGACCCACACATAAACGGGTCTACACTCACGCACGCCTCTCAAAGCGGATGATGATTCGGGTCTCTTCGTGATCTTCTCCTTTTCTTGACCTAAAACGCTTCTCCTTTACGTCGTCTTGCGCCGTGGTTTTTTCGAGGTCACTAACCCGGTTTTTTAGTGAAAATACCAAAATACTTCTTCTCGATCCTTCTATATGACCGAGTCTAATCGTTGTGAAGCAATCCCCTGCTTTGTCACGCGTAGGTTCATCAATGGCTTTCAACATGTCGGAAGTCTCTCTTGTCCGGCTCCCACCAAATCACTTTGGCACTTGCATTGGCCTTGAGCCACTTGATACAACATGTTGCACCGAATTTCCTGTTCGGTCGTTCTTGTCTATTTTACACCATGCTTCAATCCAACCATTCCACCCGACATCCTTATCATTCTGGACCGCATCTTTTCTAGTCTAATCCCGATCATCCTTGATCATTCTGGACCTCAGCTCTTCTAGCCTAGTCCTGATTATCATCGCTGTTGACCGTAGTTGATTTCAAGTATCCCTACACAATAATAGACCAAGAAATCGATTTCGAGCACAAGTTCTTCACAACTTAACCCACGTTAGTCAAACATGCATCATACAATACATATACACTAAATCCTATGACTTTGGCCAAATCCCAAAGTTCAGCACAACCCTCTGTGCATGAACTCACCTTGGTCGGTCAGACCGCTAGCCTCCGACCACCGGATCGACCTCGACCGACTCGGGGATCGCCAACCAAAGGCCGATCCGACCACCACCAGTAACAGAGGACCGGTCGATGCGCTTCGATCGAAAAACACCCTCTCTGGATTTTCGGTATAACTCTATCTAGTTTCGTGTCTAGTCTCTATTTTTAATTGCACCAGATGCAAACACACTCCAAACACTACCAGACAAGTGTTTGGTACGCAAACCTCAAAAGCCCATACAAGCTCACATCGCCGATTTGACTGCCACCCATAGCCAACCAGATTGCTGGGTTTGGTCGATCAGATCGCCGTGCAGGGCCGATCAGACCACAAGCTACCAGCAAATCTGACAATTTGCTAAACCAATGGTTTCTCTCCAAAATACCTCGACACTGATACCAATTGTTCAACACTAAGATTAGGACCGTATCGTGTGGTCTCCACAATTTGAAATATCCCCGATGCTATGGGATTCAGAAAGGTTCCATCATCCACAGGAGTAACCAACAGGGGCAACTCAGATTTGTCACTAGAGTCCCGCAACAATGATGTATCCACAACATTGAAACCAGAACTTGCTAATTTACCTGATCATGGTTTTGGTGACTTCAGGACCTCACCCAGTTTGTACGATAAATGACGATCGAAGATGAAGACAAGCAGAAGGCCAACCCTATTCCCTTCTAACTGCTCTGAGTCCCAGATAATGCCGTGGCATCTTGATATGCCAAGGTAAGCTCAAAATATTAAAGAACAGGAGACTCGACAGAGGCAAAGTCTAACGAAGAGCGAAAAAGACTCCATGACATGATATTGTTAGCCACAGAACAAGCATATCGGACTATAGCTATCACAATGGAACAGATAGAAGAAAGATCTTGTGTGCAAAACACAACTAATGCCATCTTCATGTATATCAGTTATTCCATAACCAGGGGGCACACAGCCGGGTATTGAAGCGTCAAACAGTGAACAAACCTGCTCTAAAAAGGTCTAACATTCTTTGTCTGGTAACACATCAAGATTTTAGTCTACCTTCTAAGTTCTGAGACTGGAGACGGAAAAATCTAACATTCTTTGTCCATGGAATCTGGTAACACATCAAGATTTTAGTCTACCTTCTAAGTTCTGAGACTGGAGACGGAAAATTTTATCCTTTGACTGGAAGAGCATATTGTGTATTATATAATCAAAAGGCTGATCCACCTCCTTTCGTCTTCCCTAGCAAAACATCTTTGGCCTCATTGATCTTCGAAGCAAGGTAATGGCTCCCTCCAGCATCTGGATGATTGGCAACCATGACCTTCTTATGTGCCTCTTTTACCTTCTCAGGATGGGCATTTTCCCTGGAGGAATCAAAAGAAAAACAGAGGGCCACTTAACAAAGGCAAGAAACAGGTCCAACAAAAGACACGAAACATAACACGTCTCAAATTGTAAATTGCCAATGAAAAATGTTGAATCACAAATAAATGACACTTCTTCAAACGCAAGAATGACTGATCTGACATGTAGAGATGCATTCTATTCAAATTTTAAGGATAAACTCAAGGCTTAATTCAATATTTTGGTACTGAAGTACACCTGACAGAAAATAAACAACTTTCCATATCTCAAGAAGTGACAATTCTGCATCCAACAGTATGTTTTCTTTTATCAATGGGGCAAAGATATTTTTGGGGTAAAGTGGAAAACAAAACAAAATATATCATTACAAAATGGGACCCGATTTGCCAAAGAAAATTTTAATTGGCAGCTACATTTAATTGACCTGTGGGGAAAACACAAAAGAGAATACAGATATACTTGCTCTGCAACTAAGTATCTGTAATACCACACGTTTGTTGTCGTTGTGACTAATGGAGGGTGATGATGTGATCCCAGCTTTAAAGTTGAAATGGCGATTCGACCATTCTACATGCAGGCAATTAGCCCCCAAAGCCTCGTTTGGATGGGTTCAGAATGGGTAGGATATAGTCCATGTGGATTTGGTTCGAATCCCACCATTCCCAGCCATCCAAATGAAGCCTAGTAGGGTTGTGGGATTGTGGAGCTTGTTGGCGACAAACTAAACCCAAGTTGGGTGGTAGTGATAGGGGAATGCTATGTCAACCCTGTTCTAGCGTACCTGCTGGTCCTCACGGAATCAAGAGTCTATAATATTTATGTCTATACTATATGAATTGGTCTCTATTAAATGTGGGGCCACATCCTTTTCATACATATGCCTGGAGGGTAAAGAATAAGATCTTAACCCTAGATATATTCTCATCCCACATATCACTTAGGCTGCCGCATCTCTTATCTCACTCTTTTATCATGTTCGTCTCCAATCACTCTCAACCCTACCCCTGTTCCACACCTCATAAACCACAATCATCAATCTCCTTCCTCACACCAACCTGCAGGGTGAAGGGAGGGCACAGGCACAGATTAATTAAAGATCAAGCCAGTAGCCCAGTACTTGTTGGGCACCTAGAATGGCTGAAATGCAAGTAGCGGTTGACAAAGGTTAACTGAGCCCTCTATTCCATCAATCCATCTACAATTCTAAATGATTAAATTTTGCATCTCAATTTACAAACGTCCAAAGCAGGCTGTTGTGTTCACTCCTAGGAGGCTTTCATACCAAAAGCATTTTGTATTCGGAAATGACAGAGTTGCCTTATTTGCAACTTGTTCATTCGGGAACTAAATAAGCAACCTAAAACCAGATTTATGATATGTTTATTATGGTAAAATTGCAGCTATCAATTATGTGCCTACGTTAGTTGTCTAGTTTGCAGTATGGACTACAAATCATGGTTGTCACAGCGTTGTCTAAACGTCGCCTAAACGCAAAGGCACCCCAGGGTGGATGCCATAGAGGTCCGCCACGCCTTGGCCAGTTAGGTGAGTGCCCAGGATTTCAGGGCGTCCATGGCTGCCAGAGGGACTGAGAGAGGGAGGCGACTCAGGGATGGAACCCTAGCCACCGCCGCCGCCCCTCATTGCTGCTACTGCCGCTGCTGCTGCCGTTGCCACCGCCGGCGGCGGCGGCCAAGCTCCCTCCGGCGGGTCTCCCTCCAATCCAACACTCCATCCCTTGACAATTGTCTCCATATCTGGAGGTACGACGTGTTGTCTGATCTCTGATCGATGTGTTGTCCCTGCTTCTCTGCTCTGCTCTCTCTTTTTCCTGATCTCCTCGATCTGCTCTACTTTGTTCCTCTTTCCCTTTCTCCTAGATCTGCTCTCTGCTGCTCTCTTCACTAGTGTAGAAGTGTAGCGTGCAGAAGGGTAATGTGTCGTGTGTAGAAGAGTAATGAATAGTGTGTAGAGGTGTAGTACTGTAGTGCTTCTGATGCTCTCTTCTCTGGTGTTGACTTCCATAATTTGTTGTTTAATGCATGCCTTTATGTTATGTTGCCCAGGCGACTACCTAGTCAGACTAGTGGACAAGCCACCTGTTAGGCACCGTGGTCGCCTAATGCAGTGACCACAAATTGTACTGCAGTGACCATAATGTCCCGACTCCCTGTAGATGACTGTGAGCTATTTACTTCCATTGTTTATGGGGATCTAGGCAACAAATCGGGACATGGTATGGGTGAAATCTCCCCATGAGTTAGAGGGGGCAGGGATCAGGACAGTTCCCTGTGTGTGTGGGCGTGCATCATCTCAATAAAATTTCAATTGCATGGGATGGAGCTAGAGATATGAATAGCTTTATGCTAAGAGAAACATAAACAATAATGAACTGTGGTATGAATACTATGCTTTTATAGGATACGCACTTGACACCCAGAATTAAACCAGCTTCCCTTCGAGTCATTGTAGGTTGAAAGCCACCTTCATAGAATTTGCGCATCCTAGGAACTATAGGCCTTGCCTTATAGGCATTCCAAGCTTGGATGCTATATCTACCGGCAAGAGCCGCTGCTGCAACTGCAAGTCCTGCTATGAGTGGTGTAGCCTGCAGAAAATGAACATAGAAGTATTAAATAGCAACAACTGTAGCTTTATCGTGTAGCATATCAATCTTTAATTTTTATTTATTTTTTTTGCACTCTCTATAGTCACACATGAAAGTGAAAACTGAACCTGACGATCGTAAAATCATACAGAAGCTAGATAAATAAATAAGCCCATAGCCGCATAAGGATAGGATGCATGGAAAAGACAATTGGAAAATTGCTTGTAGATTACAAAGAAACCGAAAACATCACGGTTATCAGATAATTATTGCTGTGTTCTAAATTACTGTCAAACAATAGAAAAGAGAGCTCGGATTATTATCAAATTTGCCCCATTCTGACATGACTCTAGTTAAGACTAAACACTAAGCAATGTATAAAAGTATAAAAGCCTGTTTCCAAGAGTTACAAAGCTACTAAAGCAGGTAGTGTAGCACAACTACTATCTGCAGGCACACGGCACAGAGGGGTTAACTAAACACTTACACCACGAAAGACTACGCACAAACTAATTCGTCCCACTCTAGCTCTATTCCAATTGGATCCACAAACCGTCAAGTACGCTATTACACTACTGACTCAACAAATCCGCAGAGCATGGAAACTTGAGCACGAAATGTCGTGAAATTAACAAGAGTTTACCTCCACAGTTCCCAAATCTACATCAAACGGCGTTCCCCTACCAAAGATGTAAACTCTATCGCACTCGCACCACCCTAATACGAAAAATGGCAACTTTTGGCACTAGCAAGCTGTAAGCTGTGAAATACCAGAAATTCTCTACCTGGTTGACCTTACTCGAACAAAATCTCATCCAATCTGAACATATACAACCATAAACGTCCCTAAAGAAAGTGAACTTGTGTGTTGGGAGTAGAGCTCACCATTTATCTCCACCACCAGTCAATCCCGCGCGCTGGACCTGGGCGCGAGAGGGCAGAATAGATAGGCGACGAGAAGCAAGGGGGCGAAAGGGTTGCCGGAGCCAAAGTCCCGGCAAGCGCTGGAGATGATGTCGGCGTCGGCGGTGGAGGCTTCTTCGCGGAGGTGGCAGTTTATAAAAAGAAAGCAATTCAGGCGGCGGCGTAGGCTATATATGCGTCGTCGCCCGCGCTGGAGGCGCCGTCGCGCGGAGGATTTGGTCGCGCGAGGATCGAGATGGTTGCTGCACCGCACTCGACCAAGAAAGGAGGAGAGGTGAAGGACGGGGAAGGAGAGAGATGGTGGCGGCTGGTGTTGGGGTCTTCGTTCTTCAGACGAGTGAATTGGGCCGACTGGGCCAGGCCAATCCTCCTCTAGAAAAAAACGCCCAGTTACAGGTTTTTTAGAAAACCAACAGTTCATCTTCCGGTCCGATCGCGTAGACGGTCCTTGAAGCGAGCCTAGCCGCCGGTTCAGGGTTTTCCCGGTTGAACCGCCGGTCTGATCTAGTTTTCTAAACTAGCTCCCTCGTTCTCTTCACCAAATCTCCATCTGACCATCTCCTTCAGCTCATATAGTGACAGGATGACGGCCTAGTGTTAGGTCGGTGTATTTACATGTGGAACCATGCATAGACATGCAAAGCATGAGAATTCTTAGATATGGTTTAATTTTATAAATTCTTGTAGCGCATACACTTTCAGGGTGAACTGGTTGGAGAGATTCCAGAAGTACAAGTATAGCGAATTTTATTTTGTTACATTGCTGGCGAGAGAGATGCAGCTAACTGAAAAGGGGGCATAGTTTTGTGCAATTTGTCCAGCTTTCGCGATAGGCACACCGTCACATTTCTGTAACGTTTCTAGGTCACTAAGCGTCTGAAGAATCATTCAGTGGTTGGGGATCCTATTAGTACGTAGATACTCCACTCTTGTGGATTCCATGTCGGAATTTTTAGTATGTCAGGGTAGCAAGCATCCATTACAACATTTCAGTACACGGCAGCATGCTACCTACACAAGTTGCAGGAATGAGGGGCCCAAGGATATTCTTGTGAAACTTGAACAACAACAGTAAGAACAACAAAAGTTTTGATTGTGCCTCTTGCAGTGAGCATTCATCCTAGAGCAGAGAGATACTTCATTACAGAATCTAAAACAAAAAAACTTCATTACAGAAACATCTTAGATCTTCTTGTATGCAATCCTGCCCAGCAAGACAGCAACAACGAACACCCATGTCTTACCAAAAAAAAAAGGAAAAAACAAAACATTCTTCTTCTTTTTTGCGATTGAAGTTTTCGAGCCTTATGTTACTTATGCATGTTTCACGGCCTCAGTGAACAAACTCTCTCATGAGAAATTTAACATATAGAAAGAAAACTTATTAATCATCATCATCATCCTCAACATCGCTGAAACAATCGCCACTCAGATCGATAGTGCTACCACCTGCTATAGCGCCAAGCACCGTTCTTCCGTTGGACTTGGCTTCCCTTCCATTTGGCGTTCCAGCCGCCTTCGCCTTATTGATCTTTCTTTGTTTTTTGGAGGGAACCTCATTTTTCTTTTTCTCATTCTCCTCGGCATCCTTCCTTTTCTTATTCTCCTCGGTTTTCTTACTTTCCTCATTCTCCTCAGCCTTCTTCCTGAGCTCGTCTATCAGATGACCGAGGCAAGCGTCCGAGCCACGGTCGGTGAGCTTGGACGTCATCAAGCACTCGCCACATCTGATGGCGTGATGTCTCTTGGATTACAGGTACGCTACACTAACGCACAAGTAAAAACTTTCTACCTCATAAATCAGGAAGTCATATAAGTAAGAGATCATAGATCGTTACCACTAGATGCGTAGTGCAACAAAAAAAGAGTTGGAACAACCCGGTCCAACGTCGCGCGCATTGATATAGTGAAAGTAGACGATCGTCAAATGTCCTTGGCCACCGATTGTCTCCTCCAGTATCCCCTTACGTTCCTTACGTACGTCGTGGATCATTCTCGATCAATGCAGCAACGATCGCAGCAGCGCCTCTACGATATCCATACATCTAGGGGTGGAACATCGTGTGCCAGTGTGCTAGCACCAGCACGCATGGCAGGGCCTTCGGGGAGGAGGTGGCTAGGGTTTTGGTAGGTGGTGCAACATCATCCCAAAAGCCCCACGCCTCCCCTTATAAAGAGCCTCTAATGGATCTCTACATTAGAAAACCATTAGGGCTCTTAACCACATACATATTATAATTTGATTTAAGTCTCTAACAAATTCAATCTGAACTAGTTTGCACCAACCCATTAAGTGAGTGACCCTGTAAGTTTATGCGTAATCAACCGTGACCCAGAAACTCCTTTTCGATCCACAAGTCGGTAGCTGTTTCTAGCTGAACATAGCGACTCCCGAATACACATAAAGATCATATTGGACAAACTTCTATAAAGCTCATGTGTTGATCACTTTGCCTCACGATGCCAGATCGAACTCAAGGCGACATGCGTGCCATCCTATGATAGCTCAATGCTTCACTCAATCTTGTAATGGATTACTTAGTTGTAGTGATTCCTCAACAATATTTGGCACGGCCATGCACTTTCTTAATCCAACCAGATCGAGGGGTCTAGAGATATCTCTCCCGTTAAAGAGAGGGGCAAATTCCATCTTGATTGTTACATTTCTCCGCATGTTTCATAATAAACCTGAAAGTTATCTTTAACTACCCATTTACAGAGTAGTGTTTGATAACATCCTAAGTAAACTATTACATATGTAGGAAACCATGACGACCTCAGGTCTAAGAATCTCACATACACTATATATGAGACCAACTAATGACACTTAAGAATATAACAATTCTCACAGTGTCTCAAGGCGGATCAATCCAACACTATGTGCTCATATCCATGATCTGTGAAACATTATCATCAATCAATATATGTGCTGATCCATAAATCATAAGTGCCCCACGTAATGACATAAGATAAGGGATGTTTAGAATGACATCATAAATATAAATAGAGAATTTCATAAACAAGTCACATACTTGCTAATAAATATAAATGATATTTCATTCAATGGATGAAATAACATATTATTTTGAAGTTCATAACCATATATAAGCGATACAATCATCTATATGATTGCCTCTGGGCATATCACTAACAATGTCTACCGCCTGAAGTATATCCTTGACGGTGTCGAACATGGGGTGCTCATCGATGTCGAGGTGGTTCTTGGTCAGTGTCTTGAACGCCTTGAAGCCGCAGTATGACATCTCGATGTGCATGTTCATCCGCCCCGTCCGAATCAGTGTTGGGTCAAGCTTGTCCAAGTGGTTCATCGTGAACACGATGATCCGCTCGCCGCTTTGTTCCATCCAGAGCCTGTCGATGAAGTTCAGCAAGCCGGACAGTGTCACCTCGCTGCCAATCCTGCGTGTGAGGACCCAGAATATTTAACTAGTAACACTTAACCTCCAAATGGTTCTGGCATTACTAATTAAACATTCTAAGCCTCGATGGACATATGCTTCCTGCACTGCAGCATATGCACATCATCACAAAATTACACATCAATTTCCATACGCATACATCACTAGGTTCAACAACGACATACATAAAGTAAAGTTATTACAAAAGAGAGCCGACCGCCAAATAGAACAATATACAAGAATGACAATGAAGCAAAAGCGCCATAAGATGGCTAGAACAAAAGTCGACCGGTTAGCCATACACCCACAAGGCAACCGACCGGGCCGCTAAGCTAGTCGCCCATAGCTACCACAACACACTCACAAAAGTGAGGCCCCTCGAGCTCACCTTCTTCCTCTGCAACAAAACAGTTAAGCGTAGCAACCGAGTACAAAGATTGTCTTTGTACCGCAAGATCGACGTGTGGAATAGCGGACCTATTCATAAACTACATGCAAGCTTATTTAGGTGGAGGTTGTATGTCTCATTTTGCATGAAGCCAACTTTATTTGCAATAATGTAATACATTTTAAAAGCAAGTTTGCAAATCTGCTTTGTTATCAAAGTAATGAGTAAGTAAAGATACATACAAGTAACCACCGAAGCGACTATCCCAATAGCCACCACAACATAGCACTAATCCCGATTCGTACCACCCATCAAGTTTTAATTTAAAAGGTTGTAGTCTAACTCTTGAAAGACCTTGCCAAGCGTGTCCATAACCTAGGACGAGGCTATTCGAATAGTTTTAACCTGCAGGGTGTACCAATGTACCCACACTTGCATCGCCTTCAAGCCACAAGCACACTACAAGGTATGCAAGACGGCTAAGTCCTACGAGACATTTCCAATCTTGTGTATTAACTACGAGCCGCTCATATGGGTAGAAACTCATATGCTTACATTGCAAGCCGAAAGACAACAAATCCCATCACGGTGAAGTCTTTCTGACACTACAATGCTCCCAACACCATCCCTCCCGCGACTCCTCGCGACTGAGCCAATACACGCCAAAGTACTAAGTCAAGAGAGGTCTCATACCCTCTAATGTGGTTAGCACGCTAAAATGCTTGGTTTAGTGTAACAAGATGTTCGGTCCTTGTTGACCCGGCACCATTCCATCACACCTGAAAATCACACCATCATACCATTGTGCCCAAGTCTAAATCATTTTGTTTTCAATTTTAGTTTTCATAAGTAGACATGGCACAAGGTGGAAATCATAATCATAATAAGTTTTAGTGATCAAGGTTATCGACAAGTCGATAACCGCCATTTCTACCGAAACTAAGCATGGCTAAGCAATTAATTCGCAACTACTAAGTGACAAGAGCCCATCCATGAACTCTAAATCACAGAAGAAACCTAGGCTCATGGTAGTAGAGGATAATTCATTTGCTAAGGAAATGCATCTACTAGGCCAACTATTAACACAAAGTAGCAATGCATACATAGAATTTGTAATCAACATAAATACTTAAAATACTGGGATTAACATGATCAAACTGCTTGCCTTCTTGCTGTTGCTCAAGCTGTTGTGGAGGGTCGCTCTCGGGATTACCGCAAATGTCGAATCCTAAGCGCAAAGGCAAAAAGAACCAAGAACAACCAATAAGACTAGCATCACTCAACAAAAGAGCAAGCAAAATTATCCAAATGCGACGAAACTTATACACAAGGTGAAATACGAATATACCAAGACATAGAAACTGGAAAAACCTAATTTGGATTTGTGGTGCAAAAGATATTACCTAAAACCCATTTTCTACCATAATTAGCACTGTAGCAAAACATTTTCTAGAAAGATTTTGAAGCTGAAATTTTTATGGTAGCTACCTATTGGTATAGAGGTAACCCATATAAAATTTCAGGTCATTTGGAGTTAAAATGATTTAGTTATGATTTTTCTAAGATGCAAAACTAGCATAATGCACTTTCCAGAAATATAAACATGTGCAAAACCTATTTCACATTATAGAATGATAACAGAGGGATTTCCTAACATCAAATTTCTATTTTTAGGATTTACAGGGAATTACTGGTGTCTATTACATCATTAAATGAATTTTTAAGTGCTGCTAATAAGGTTAAATCTACTAACATATTTTTCTGGTGCTGTTTTAGGCCTCCCACCATTTTTAGATTAAAGTTTAGTTAATAACAAATTTATCAAAGTTAAAATCATACAATTATCAGATATACAGAAAAAGATATGCATTTTCCAAGTTTTAATACAATTCTAGAATATATATATATAAAAATAGCAGAAAACAAGCTATTCTTAACTAAACAATTTCCTGCTACTCGAACATGCTTAAATCCATTTTTATAATAAACTAAAGTGACAACATAATTTATTACCGTTGAAATTATCTAAAAAGCGGTTAAAATGAATTAGTTATGAGTTTCTAAAATCATTTTCAGTTGTTAAACAAATACTTACCGAAATACAGAACCACCCAATTAAAAGAAAACGACGTGGACGCTCGGCAACCCTTGATCTAACATCCTACGGCTCACGCGCGCCGAAAACATCGCACGCGCGCCAAACCTAATCGGAGCCCACCATTGGATCACGATCCAACGGCTCACGAAGGTGTATGCATCCGGACGGTGCGGTTGCTTGGGTCAATCCCAGCCGTAGATCCGCGATGGACGGTCCAGAGCGCACCAACGGCCGGAAGGTCCGATCGCACACACGATCTCGTAGTTGATCTCAAGATCGACGGCCGAGAATGATCAAGGCATCCGGAGGGTCCGACGCACTCACGATCCGGGCCACGATCTAAAAACGAACGTAGATATTGACCGCAGCTCAAAGGAAGATGCCGACATGTGGGACCGCATGTCGGTGACTTCAGTCACCCACGCTACCGTTTAACCCACGCACAAAGCAGCACCGCCCACTTGTCGATCGAGAGTGGTGGTTAGGACAGATTAATGTTTCTAATGATTACCATTAACTAGGCACTAATGAATCCTGGAATTTGATTTTAACCCCTCGGGCCCACAAGTCAGCGACCCAGAGGAGATTCCGACAGCGATTTAACCGCCGGCACATTAACTAACCCATGATTAGCATTAATGCCGCAGAACAGCATGGGATTGAACCGAGAACGAGTTAAGGATATTGGGCCCACTAGTCGCTGGCTCAACAACAACGATTAAGACATAATTAATAACTAATGATTAGCAATTAATGTGTCCTAATCAGATGACGAAACGGAGCTGCTGTCGGCAAAACCCGAGTGAGTTCAACGGCAAATCGCGGCGACACATTGGCGCGGCGCCGAACAAGACCCAAAATGGATTCGCAATAACATGATTTAACCTAATGGTAGCATTCTCGCCACGCGAGGACTAGAACGCCGCCAGCCGAAAACGAAAATGGGAGCTTACTGCTAAACATGAAAATCGCGATGAGCTCCACTGCAAACCTAGGATGCGGGTGCCAGAGCCACTAAGGACTAATAAGAAGCTACCTTAGGGACGAGGAGCTTCAAAGATGGCCGGAGATGCTTGATCACGGTGAAAGCTCGCCGGACTCGGAGAAGAAAAGTTGAAAACGACACCCTGAGCCAAATGAGTGATACCAAAGCATCAAAATAGCTTCATAATGATTCACAGAAGCTACATGAGCAAGCAATTGGAAAATGGAGCACTCACCTGAGCTGAGGAAGAAGATGACCAATTAGTAGAATTTGAACAAACCCCAAATTGGACAATTCACGAGAATCAAATCCAAAATCAAGTGAGGAAATGTTCAAGGAAGTAAATAGATAAGGTTAGGGCAAAAACATGAAGGAGGACCACTGGAACACCAAGAGCACCAATGAAGCTTCACGGGTCAACAATGGCGATTTGCCATTTTTGAGGTGTTAGGCTCCAATACTGAGAATGAAGCTTGATGGTGGTCTAAAGAAATACCAGGAGGCATTGAGAGTGCTTATAAGGCCAAGAAAGTGTTAGGGTTTGCACCACTCATGTTTCAGGCGGCAAAGCACAAAACACAATGCGCGTGGACAACAAGGAAAAGGTGTAGACGTGCACTAGGGCATGGCCTTGCACGAGTACCCCCATACCCCTAAACGTCGGCTAGGGTGGCTTTAGGAGCAAGAAATGACACCGCCATTACTCCCTACAGCTGCGCCAGACGGGAGGTAGAAGACGACCAATAAAAGGTTCGGTGACTCACGGCCGTTGGATGAGACACGAACGGTGAGATAGCGCCACGCCACGGGGCTTTAAAACACAACGGAGATATTGCGAACCCTACGATTAGAAATGAACGGCTCGAGATAGCTCCACGTTGCAAACTCAAATTACAACAAAGGAGTACGCGAGCGCTGGATCTTAATCCAACGGCTCGATTCAAAAATGCAACCGAGGGTCCAAAGTTTCGCGCATCTCGACGGTTGGATGGAGATCTAACGGTTGACATTCAGACTTGCAACCGGAAGGTCCGAAATGATACACGCGCGCGGGCCGTGCGATTTAGATCTAACGGTTGAGATCCACCGCGTGTTTTAAAGAGTGGCTCGGTGCATTTAGTTGACTGGACCAAGTCGATTGGCCCGAGCCCGAGCCTGACTCGAACCCGAGTAACAGTAAAACCCAGTTTGACTTTGAAATAAAAACAGAGACTTTGAAAGATTTATTTGAGGTAGCAAATTAACTCCAAAAATTATGAAATTTTTACAGGAGCTTGCTAACTCAGATATCAACCTTGTGTAAAATTTTCAAAGGTTTTTATTCTGTGAATAAATCTCCAAAAATTCTGCAAGGCTCTGTTTTAATGTTTGACTAAGAGTCAAACAGGTTTGACTGCCTCTAAAAATATTCAAACAATTTCTAAAAATTGTGAAATTTTTCAGAGGGGTCACATACCATCACAGAGACTTAGGAAAAATATTTCCAGAGGATGATCATAAGATTTGACAAGATTGTTTTTGGAATAGCAAGATTTGGATCAACAAGACTTGTGACAATGTAATTCCATAATTCCTTGAACAAGAATTGATTGGCACAACAGGAAATACATGATGTAAGAAAAAGTTTTAATTTCTACTCATTTTCTTACATTTGAAACACAAGCCCAAAATTTGGGATGTTACACTGCGCTTCTTGAAGTTGTTGTCCGCGTCATAGTCTGTCGGTAACGTTGTGGTGCGTGCATCGGTTAGGTCGATGGAGCAGTCGATGTCCTCGATGACGATGATCGACTTGCCCGTCGTCTCGATGAACAGCTTCCGGAGGTCATTGTTGTTGCCCACCATGGTCAACTCAATGTCATAGATGTCTTAGTTCAGGCAGTGGCAAATCTAGGATGAAAAAGAGGGTGGGCTCAAAGTCTCGAAAGACTAAACTAATTTGTAACAAACATAATATTGTATTATTATGCAATCAAATTCATACATGAATAAAAGTAAAGCAAAAAAAGCGAAATACAATGAAGGTACCTCACTAATGGAAACTTGAAAAGTGCATCCCCAAAACATGTAAATATGGTTCCAGTAACCTGTACATCAAAATTAGAAAAATTAGTAATACAATGGCAAATTGTACTTAAATGATCATGAATATTCAAAATAAAAGAACCATACCACTAAAACACTAGCTTGAATCATGATTTTCACGAGGCAAATTCATTCTGTGAGATTTCATGTCTTGGAAGGATCTTATGATTCTATCATCATCAATGGATCTAAATATGTTGCGCTCTCATCGGTTGGGGGAGTGCTACTTGAATTGCATATGAAATAATTACACAAAGTTCGTTTCTCTATTATTGCAAACCTACGAATTAATGGCTAATTGAGTATATATATACAACATTACCATAATATATCAAACTTACTAACAATTAACAAATAACAAATGGGTAATTGACTAATGACTAACGAGTATATACCAGCAGGCACCAGTCAACAATCAATATCAGCAGTTCGGCTTTGGCAGTCGACACTGAGGTTGTTCAGCACTTTAGTCTTCACTCTTCGGGAGCTAGCAGCCCACACCCAAATGGCCAAATCACCAGCGACTAGGGCCCAGCACACGCGCGACCTTGACCCCTTCCTCACACACGCGACACGTCGGCGCCCACACAGCCATGCCCAAAGGCCAAATCGCCTCCTGGGCTCCTGGCTGCTTCCCTCCTCCTCCTCCTCCGGGCTTCGACTGGACCGGCGGACGACGGAGACGTGGCATCGTGGACCAGCGACCGCGGTGGCGCTCCCTCTAGCTGCCCTTAGGTGCTCGATGCCTCGATTGATTGGCCGATTGGGTTTGGGGAAATAGGGAATTGCAATTGATTGGGGAATTTTGGAAGAGGAACAAGCAACAGGGCAACGTGGGACTGTCGTGTGGGACCGATGGCGGTGGGGGACGTGGGTTGGGCCTGACCGCCTGGGCTTTGTTGCTTCGGGCCTTCGGCAAGCCTCTTCTTCTTCCCGCCATCCCTCTTAGACTCGGTTGCCTTCTTGTTTGTCACAGTCACAGCCATGGCAGCGAGCCCAGAGGTTGAACTTTGGGGTAGGGGTGGGGAGGGGGTGGGTTCTGGGCGCCGGCAGAGGGTGGGCTTTAGCCTAACGAAGCTCACCCAGTGGATTCGCCCCTGAGTTGAGGTAGTTGGCCATGGCAGCGATCATGGTGGACTTGCTAGTGCCCGGCAGGCCGTGGGAAGGTAGCCACGCTTCCACGCCTTGTTGATGCGGTGGTAGTAGTCCTTGTTATTGCGGAAGTCATCCAGGTCATCCATGATCTTCTGCTTCTTGGGCGGGCGCATGGCGGGGGTGTCAAAGTTGGTCGGATGGTCCAAGTCAATGTAGCTCCACACCTCACTCCTAGAACTGCTTTGCATGTAAAGCTAAAAAATACTTTTGTAAAATTATGCTAAATTTTCGATAGAAAGAAATAAAAGATATTTGGCTTTGCTAATTTTTAGTTGCTTGAAATTTTTGTATATCTCTATCACCCCAAAGTGCACAATTCTAAGCCTAAAATTGGGATAACATGTAATGTGCAATTTCAGCACAACTTTACTGCAACTTTTAGTTTTATTTGTTTTTGTATTTGTAGGGTTAACCTAGGTTTATTTCTATCTTGATTAGAATTTGTTTTTTGTCTTTGTATTTTATAGAGGTTTACCATTTTTTTGTTTAGGTTAGAATAATTCTTTAGTTTCATTATTTGATCTAGGGACGTGGGGGTGGTTATATATAGGGTTGAGAAAAGTGACCGAAACACTTGATGAATAAACAACCCCAAAGATATTTCATTTGTGGCATATTTGGTTTGTATATGGTGATTACCAATTACTCCCTCCGTCTCTATATATAGTTCGTCGTGGAATCCATGCGATTAATCGCTTTATACCTTTATCCACAAACACAAAATTAATGTTATTATATTTGCCTTAAAAAGTTTTTTATTATAATTTTTTTTTATTATTTCCACTACCACTATTTGTAGGGTTAACCTAGGTTTATTTCTGTCTAGATTAGAATTTTATTTTTTGTCTTTGTATTTTGTAGGGGTTCACCAATTTTTTTCTAGGTTAGAATAATTCTTTAATTTCACTATTTGTTCTAGGGACGAGAGGGTGGTTATATATAGCCTATAGGAAGTGAGGGGGTTACGAGAGTGGTTAGATATCCACCCATAGGTTGAGAAAAGTGACTGAAACACTTGATGAATAAACAACCACGAAGAAATTTCATTTGTGTTGTGTTTGGTTTGTAGATGGTGATTGCCAATTACTCCCTTCGTCTCTAAATATAGGTTGTCGTGGAATCCATGTGGTTAATCGCTTTATACCTTTAACCACAGACACAAAAAATAATGTTGTTAGATTTTCCTTAAAAAGTTTTTTATTATAAACAATTTTATTATTTCCACTATTATACTACGATAAACACGGTCAAAATCGAGCCAAATTTTACCTGTACAAGCCATATATGTGAATTCGAAAAATGTTTTGTTGGGCAGGATCGAGGGGGTATGTAGCCTGTGTTTTAGCTATTTGACTTGTTGGGTAATATAGTTGTTCTTGAAAAACATTTTTGTTCTAGTTTTGGATATGAGCAAATTTACAAAACGGTATACTGTTTCAACGGTACAACATCCCATCGTCCGCTGATAGCCTATGGGACGTTCGAGATCAAACCCACCTGGTAAACACCAGTCGAACTCGAGAGTAACACCCACCAGTTTCTATGTATTCAACACTAGTCCCTGAAACAGAAGCTAGTGAACACAGTAAATAAATATGGTAACATCCATATCTCGCACAATTTTATTAATAATTATCGGAGTTTATTATAAGAATGACTTATAGGCCAACAATAAAAAACACAACGGAAGATGAAGAAGCAGTAGAGCCCAGCAAATCTGCCACATGCAATCGACTGGGGTAGCGACCTAGTCATCGAGGTTCACACCGGCAGCGAAGTCCTTCTCTTTTGAACAATATTTTATTAAGCAAGGATGAGTACAAAAATGTACTCCATAAGTTACACTCATAACAAAATTAATGCGTGTATGGATATTATCAAATGAAGACTTATAGGGTTATTTGCACAAAAGCAATGTTTGACATTTTAAATACAATAGCTAAGTTAAAAAGCTAAAGTTTACAATATCTAAAATTGGATTTTAATGAATTAATAAAGCTTAGTGTAATCACCAACCTAATACTAACTTAAACACGGACACCAACCCATAATTTTTCTCATCGGCACCCATCCATATTATAAACTATTTTGTAAAATATTTTGAAAAGAAAACCAAAGTTTGACTTTGAGTGACTTTTACTTAGCAAGTCCATAACCGTAGACATGACTATTCGAATAGTTTTACACTCTGTAGAGGTTATACAACTTTATCTATAAGAGAAAATCAGCTTATATTGTATGCTTCACATACTTCTATATGTGTACGACTAAGCAATTATCACAATATTTTTACAATACTTCATCTCAAAGTAGTCACGCTACAATAGGACTGGGCTACAACACGACGTATATGTGTTGCTATATGCTAAAAAAAGTGACGCGAGAACCACTAGCAACACAACAGGTAAGTATTGTTATGGCTGGTGTTGCTAATCAAGTCTACTGCAACACATAGAAAAATGCTGCTATATGAAATAAACAGTGTTGCAGGGTAGCAAGTAGCAACGCATGTTCCTACCAGTACCTACACATATTTTCATGGCACAACAACATTTTCTAGCAACACGTATTGCAATATGATACTATTTTTTATCTTTCTTATAAATTCATAGCAAAAATACAAAGGAACATGGAATCAATTCATTTAATTTATTAATAAAAGAAATAAACAAGATCGTACAAACATGCTTTGGTACATCGACTAGTTTCATTTGTTTCCATCTAAAAAAGTCTAGTCAACATGAAATAGGTCATCACTCGTCACTTGACAGTTGACACCACCACAAGCATTCTTTGGCCATCAACTGGCACCCCTACAATAATTTACATAACTCCTAGTGAAATAACATCGTCGAAAACTTCTAGCTAAATATGAGACGGCTTGTCTTGACTCTTGAACTTGCTCCATCGCTACATACATGAATTAAAGTACTTCCATCAGATAAGGTACTCTAGTTTGCCAGCAACACATTCAAGCACTCATGTTAGGTTGTTGACATGAGATTTTCTGGACAAAATTTCACATGTATGCATTATTGGATAGCCTCACTGTAAAGAAAACAAAAACAACGGTAAGTAACTGGACGTTAAACAGATATGTGCACTGAAATCGAAGCAAGATAATAGGCATGTAAACATTTAGAAGGTTAGTCTGAATGTCTGATGGCACCATATTGATAATTAGCTTGCAGATAAGCATGTTTCATGAGTCACAGCTACATTGAGCAGTAAAAATTGAGGAACCAATTTCATAAGAATACTACTCTGAAGTACACTACTTTCATTTCATCAAAGTATAAGAAAAATATTACCAAACTAAAATGAGGAACCTAGAAGCATCAAAGATGAAAAAAAGTATTGGCAAACTGATACATTTAGTTTTGTAACTGATGGTTAGATTTGTTCATTACATGTAAGGGGGTATAAAGATAGATACAGAACTCATCTACTGAGTATAAGTAAACAAGTTCACATGATAATGATGGTGTTGTAGTTTCTTCATCATTGTTATCACTTGTTTCATAAAAAGTAATCATGTAGGTAATGCACTGTACAATTCAAAAGTCAAAGATGTAAAACACCCTGTAGTCTGTAACAAATTTGATTTGATTTTTGCAGTACTATTTTATCAAGCTTATTGCCTATAGAAGACAATTTGAGAACAATACTAAAGATTGGTAAGAAATGTAAAAAAACTGATCCGGCAACATGCCTGCTATAACCCAGGATTTAATCCTGCTTTCAACTAATGGATTAGTGCTTCACATGTCTCAGTTGGGGAAACAGCCAGGTTGCAGCTCGAGTGCTCCCTTGTATGGTTGTCATGTTCTTTTCTTTAATTCAGAAAACTGCTTTGAATTCATCACCAAGCTGGCAGTGCCAGTGCATCTCCTTGAAAACTATCTTCAACAGAGAAGCTTGTAAACATGTTACGGTCAGTTATCCGTAAGAAATCCACATTTGCACCTGTGCCAATACACAATCTGTTGGTTTGTCACAGGTTTAAAGAAATATTGCCAAGTTACCAAGAAACTAGAAGAGTCAGGATGGGTATTATAGAGATGCGAAACTTATGTGCCAATGCCTATCCTACTGTTAGTGGCCTCAGTTTAGCCTAGTACTGCACTTAAAAAAATGACAACATTTTTTAATCTTGACAATAGAAACTGAAAGGCGAATCAAACTTGTTAGAATTTGCAGGAGACATTGTATTATATTTTGAGAAATCCTTCCCTGTTACGCACACAAGATATCTAAAATTTAGATTTCTACTTTATCTTGTCTTCTTCCCGTGCTAGTCTGCCTAGTCACAAACATCAGCAACTCCATTTAAATCTACCGTAAAGAAATTCCATGCCAAGGCCTATCTATAACAGATTGCTACTCTTTCTAGATCTGGAAAATCATTCTAATCATTTCTTGCACTCTTTTATGTGAACTAATTAAGTCTCAATCGACCTGAAGGGCTAATCTTTTTTTTTTTTTGCTAATATAAAATTAACGAGCTACTCAAAGGAAAAGGTTCTATGTGATTAATTGAAAAAAGCAGGAATTCACAATATCTAACACGTAACAAGAATTTACAATACTAAAAATAATTCTTTCTGAGCAAGATTTAGTACCTTGTAGCCCCAAGATGCACTGTCCCTTATACAATTAGTTCCAATCACATGAAAATAAACTACTATAGCCCTCACCCAAAAAAGATTTCTCAGAAGCATAACAACAAACAGGTAGTGGGCATAAACACTCACAATCAGAACACTCAAATATTTGGCGATTTGCAAATGCTTCTCTACAACAAACAAGAATCGACATTGAAATCAGGGAGATCAAATGATGAATTTCCATGGGCATAGAAAATCCATCAGTATCAGATCTGGGACACGTACCAATTGGTGAACACACAGGCTGTAGATCTGCATCAAATGAGGAGAGAGAGACAGACAGAGCGAGATGAAGTTCAATTTAACAATAGATCTGAGAGATCATTGGTCACTGGAGATGTGGGGAAGAGGGTTTGGGGTACCGTGGGTTGTAGGTGAGAAGAGCCTCACTGTGTGGGAACCAGATTGAGGAAGGCTGGATCCACATCACCATAGCGCATCGATCATGCCTCACATCATTTTAGCCCCCTACCCCGCCGCAATCTACTGCGCGTGCGGGCCGCCGCCATCGTCTCCATCGTCGTCGCTGGTAGAAGAGGACCTGAAGAAGTTTTTTTTAAAAAAAAAAATTACCTGAAGGCTGAAGCAAGGTTCGATAAGCGGCAAAATTTGATACATGTCACTTCGAGATTTGTCACTCAGTTTTCTGAAATTCGAAATTTATTGCTTCAGTTTTTTTTACTTTAAAATTTGCCATAGTCATCACTTTTTTCATTTTCTTTTCTTTTCATCTATTCCAATGGTGAACTTCCGATTGTGCCCCTCTCTATTTGGAATCTATCCCATCTGCCCTACCCATGAGCATCCATAAGTGAGCAAAGAAGGCACAGCCATCGGTCCCGCCTCTCCTCCCCCCTGCCGGCCCCGCCTCTCCCCTCCTTGCCGATCCTCGCCAATGCCGCGATCCTAGCCTTGCTCCCCTTGCTCCTTGCCCAAACCAGCCACCTCCTCCTCCTCCCCGCCTGCTCGCCGCCCCGAGGAGAGCTCTAAGCCCCCTCCCGCTGCCTCTGCCTTCCCTGAGCACCCCGCTATTTGTAGTGGAATTCAAATGGAAGAATCGCATTGTAGCACCGGGTAAATATATTTTTCCTGTCAAATGTGTGGTGGAAGAAAGACTTTTCGCTGTAGCTAACATGTTCTTCGCATTTCATTTATTTGTCGGTGTTGGTGTAGGGTTGATTGTGGTACCGCATATAGAGTAGTTGCTAACTTTGCTTCGTACGTAGCATGGCTTGATGATTGCAGCACCAAATCATATGCAGCTGCAGCTCACGATTTGGTGGTAGATGATAGAGATTTGTACTCAATGTTAGATCTGAATGCTGACTTGAAATGGTACTTTGATAGTAAGAAAGGAACACAAGTAAGGATATGTAGCGATGCAAAACTTTTGGGGGTTGTTTAATGCAAACATGGATAGCAAGTTGGTTTATTTGTTCATCACTATAGTGGATAGGCAAAAAAACTTGTCAACTATTTGCAGTGGAATTTCTAGTGCTTCGCATTGTCAGTCTGTTAGTTCTCCACACCTATCCTTTCATGTTGATCCTATTAGTGAACAGGCAGAAACATCACAATGGCAAGAACAAGGCAGTCCTTGTGATAACTCGACACACACTCTCATATGGGCTAGTCAAGAGGCAGGTTTTGCTATTTCCCAAGTTGATCCAACCGGCCCTGCTAATGTGGATGGAGATGGTGTGTACATCACGGACGACCAGATGTTTAGCATGTTTGGGCTAAGGGCTGGGGAGAATGAGTATGCACATGTGGAGCCGAATGATAATGTTAGTGGTCCGAACAATGGTGGTATTGATACGGAGGACAACTTACTAGTGAATGACTATGTATATGTGGAGTCAGTGCATGTGCATGATAAGGAAAATCCTAAGATTGAATTGGGAAGCATCTTTCCTAATATGAAGGAATTCAGATTAGCTTTGAGGCAATTTGCTATTAAAGGGGAGTTTGAGATAGGCAAATGTAAAACTGACAAAAAAAGGTACAGAGGGGAATGCAAGAAGGAGGACTGTCCTTGGAGAATAACTGCGCACACTGGGACTGATCAAAGCGTCACGGTACTAACGTAACATAGTTTAAGTTGTACTAAGTAATATTCATTTCATTGTGTTAAATACTGAGTTGGTAAATACTAAGTTGTTGCAATCTATGTGCAAGTTACAGTGCTGGTTGATTCCCACAAATGTGCTTCAACAAGCAGAATAAAGAGCTTCATGGCATCACAGGGCTAGATGGCAGATAAGGCTCTTCCTTTGATTAGGGCAAATCCAACTATAGGTGCTAGTGAGTTAGAAAAGGCACTCGAACAGAAATACAATGTCACAATTGGCTATGGAAAGGTGCGAGCTGGGAGATAGTTAGCACTAGAGCAACTATATGGGCCATGGGAGGAGAGTTTCCAATCTTTGTACAGTTTTAAGGCAGAGCTTGAAAGAATAATGCTAGGTACCATCGTTGAGATAGACACTAAGGTGTTGGTGGAAAGACACATTTCCACAAGATGTTCGTTGAGCTAAAGCCTTGCATTGATGGATTTCTTAATGGCTATAGACCGTACTTGGGCATCAACTCTACCTTTCTCACTAGCAAATACAATGGCCAGTTGGCATCTGCTACGGCCATAGATGGCCACAACTGGATGTACCCGGTTGCATATGGTATTATCGACTCAGAGTCTGCAGAGAATTAGACTTGGTTTATGCAGCAGCTACGTAAGGCAATTGGCAAACCACATGGGCTGACTTTGCATACAGATGCTGGGAATGGGGTTTGTGCAGGTGTAAAGAGGGTTTTTCTAGATGTTGAGCATAGACAGTGTTTCAGGCATCTTTAGGGGGAACATGCAGAAGAAGTTTCATGGTCCTGTGGTCTCCAGTAACATGTGGACAGCGGCACGATCTTACAAGTACGAAGATTTGCAGGAGCACATTCAAGTAATTCAAGAAAATTGTCCAGCAGCCATTGAGTACCTCAACCAGTACCACCCTCACATCTAGAGTAGAGCCTTGTTCAATACAATTGTGAAGTGTGACTACATGCGCAACAATATTGCAGAAACGTACAACTCCTGGATCATGAATGTTAAGGATCTTCCGGTGGTTGAACTCATGGACACCATACGGAACTTGATTATGCAGCGTTGTCATAAGAGGAGGAGGATTGGAGACATATTGTAGGGTAGAATACTTCCAGCTATTATTCATGAACTCAATGCGAGCACTAGAGGTCTTGGACACTTGAAGGAGACCCCCGGGAGCAAATACAAGTGCTGAGGTAGTGAACATGCTTGACAATAGAAAGCATGTGATCCATCTTCTCAATAGGAAATGCACATGTAGAGAATGGCAAGTATCTGGAAAACCATGCCAGCATGCCTTGCGATTCATCTGTAGCAATCGGCAAGCTAACATGGAGGACTATGTTGATTATTTCTTCTCCTTGGCTAAATTTAAAGCTGCATATGTTGGGATTGTGCAATCGATAACAGACAAGTTCCAATGGCGAAAGGTTGATCCTGGTTTCAAGCTGCACCACCTCAGCTCAAAAGGTTAGTGGGAAGACCAAAGACACAAAGGTTTAAGGCTGCAAAGGAGGTGCCAAAGAAAAAAAGATAGCAAAGTAAACAGAAGTGCAAGACCTGTGGAGAACTAGGACATCAAAGCAGGGGAGCATGCCCTCTAAAAGCCCCTAAGAAAAGGTAAATATGTGTTAAAATGCATGCTTACATTTTATTATAATGCACTAACCAATTTCATGTATGTATTATAGGAAAATAAACCCTCCAAGGAAGAAGAGTAAGAAGGATAGGAAAGAGTCATCTGAGGTTGCTACAACACCTACTCCTTCCACAGGGGATGGTCTTGCAATTGCTCCACAACTGACTATCATGAGGCAGCAATTGGATCTGACATCTGCTCGTGGTCTTGGAGGTGAACCATCTGCTTCTACCCCACAAAAGATGAGATCGCAGTTAAGAAGCTAGCCACAAAGAAGCTAACCCCTAAGAAGAAGAAGTAGGTCGTTCCTATGTAATGTGATGCTTTTGTGATGACACATTTGTTGCATCATCCTTTATTTTGCTTTATGGTTAAGACTTGATGTTAGACTTGTGTATGTTTCAGACTTGATCTCATCGATACTCTTATGTATGATTGGAAGATTACTATTACATGCAATGGATGAACTATTATTTTGGCTTTACATTTTCATGATGTCTACGACCACTTCCAGAATGTCTACGACCACTTCCATAATGTCTACGACCACTTCCAGAAAGTCTACGATCACTTCTAGAAGGTCTACGACCACTTCCAAACTGTCTACAACCACTTTCAAAATGTCTACGACAACTTCCAAAGTGTCTACGATGGTCGTTTGCCGTTGGATCTACATGAATTCGCCGTTGGATACTGAATTGGTATCTCTACCTCTCAATCGTTGGATCTACATGAACTTCATGGTCATCCGTCGTTGGATCTAAAGAACTTCATGGTCGTGCGCCATTGGATCTACATGAACTTCATGGTCGTTCACCGTTGGATACTGAATCGATATCTTTGCCTTTCAGTCGTTGGATCTACATGAACTTCATGGTCGTCCGTCATTGGATCTACATGAACTGAGCTTCATGGTCGTCCGTCGTTGGATCTAAAGAACTTCATGGTCGTCTGCCGTTGGATCTACATAAACTTCGTCCTCGTTCTCCTTTCGTCCTCATTCTGCTCTTCTTTCGTCCTCGTTCTGCTCCTCCTTGCTGCCCCGCCGCTGGAGGCCTGGGCCGAGTCACAACGCACGTACGTGGCTGCGCTCTGGGGATTGGTTGGAGGAGAGTATGGAGACGAGGACGGAGGCGTCGCAGCCGAAGAAGAAGTAGTCATGGAAGAAGAGGCGCAGCGTGCCTACCATCGTGGACGGGTTGACGCGCTGCTTGGCTGCGATGATGTCGACGACGATCTGCTGGATGCGCAGGCAGCTGCAACGGTAGTACGATGTGGACAGCCTGCTCGCCACTGCGCCGCAGGCAATGACGAGGAGGGCGAGGGAGGCGGGCAGGACCGATGGCGCCGAGGGACAGCGGGCAGGACCGGCGGGGAGGGGGAAGGGGCAGGATCGGCGACGCCGTCTCACCAGGGGAGCAAGGCACCGGTGTCCTAGTTCATGGCGCAGTGTGTGTTATGGATGCTCACGGGCAGGGCAGAGGGGATGGATTCCAAATAGAGAGGGGCACAATCGTAAGTTCACCATTAGAATAGATGAAAAGAAAAGAAAATGGAAGAAAAGTGATAATAATGACAAATTTCAAAAGAAAAAGAAACTGGAGTGGCAAATTTCAAATTTCAGGAAACTGAGTGGCAAATCTCGAAGTGGCAACTTTCTGAGTGGCATACATCAAAATTTGCCTTGATAAGCAGGAGATGGGAGGTGTGGTACGCGTGGGCGGTGGGTGTGCTCGTGACGAGAACATATCATGGGCGTGCGAGGGGGCTTGAACGGGCAGACAGAGACTAGCCTGACACAGGGACTGTTTGGAATGGCCGTGATTTTTCTGAAAAGCGGCATTCGGCTATGTTGCAGGGCTGAAGAAGTTTGGTGTTTGGTTGCATGGCTTTTGGATAGGATGGCTGCAGCTTTCGAGATGGAAAATATCTGAAATGTCCATGAGGAAAGTAATGACTTGTTTAATGCCGTTTAACGCAATTAACAATATTTAACAACAACTAATGATATTTAAAGACAAGTAACGAAATTGAGTGCAATAGCATCTAAATTCACAAGAATTGCTGGTACTGCCCTGAGAGGATACCAGCAAAGATTTCACAGACTCAAAGTTTTTAAAAAAGCAAATTTAAATATGAGTAAACTGACCAACGTTTCATATACCGTTCTAGTCCAAAACCAGCTGTAACTAGCTTGTTCCTGCCAAGATTTAGATCACTGGACACAATTCCAGTTTTATATATAACAGGATAACATGAGCATTGATTTTTGAATGAGTTTGCCTTTGCCACCATTAGCAAGGCTGACTTAGAACACAATGAATTATATCTTTGAGTTTGGTTAATATGACATAAGGAAGCAAGCAGAAACTGCATAATAGTGAAGATGACAATATCATTCTAGTCATAATATAAGCAGTTTCATGTCTACTTTCGGACAGAAAGCATTCTGCTACAACATACAACTTTCTTGCCGAGAGCAAGTCACAAATAAGAGCTATGTAGGGAGGATTACAAAGTGGTAGGTTCAAACCTAACATAATCTATATCACCCCGTTTTCAGTAACCTTGTTCGCCCATTGCTTTGTAGCATTCTTTTCTTCATGTTGCCATCTGGCAGTTGGTATCATATACAGCCAGGCCTTGTAGTCCTGGACCTTCCCCTTTTGAAACTGACTATGCATGTACAACATGATGACCACCAAGGACACAACAGAAACTGGAATTGAATACAAGTAAAATGCAAAAGAAAACATCCAAGCTGACTATACATGTACACCATGATGACTATGTAATTCACATAATTTGCAGTCTAGAAAAGTAATGGAAGTTGAATTGCACTTACATAACTTTGAGACTAGATTTTCCAGCAAGATCCCTTGGAATTGGCCTAGTCAAAATATTGCCATTGAGCCGCCTACCAAAGCACAGTGTGTTAGCAAGATACAATGATGTGGAAATAGCTTACAAGTTGGCAAACCTCACTAAAGACCAGAAAGGTCAAACAAGCCATAGGTGCAACTTAATTGGCAAGTACTACAAACAGAATGCTACATATATCTTCCATCTATCCTATCGTCATACTACCAAAGCCATTAATTGGCAAGTATTACGTACAAAATGCTACATATATCTTCTATCTATTCTATCGTCATGCTACCAAAGCCGTTGCAATAGCGTCACGGAGGTCGATCATGTCAACATCATCCATAGTAGCTGTAACATTGTGTGCGCTGAGGTTAGTGGATATATCCACGTCCACATAATCTTCATTCCTCTGTGCACGAGCAAAATCATTATCAACCAATGCACTGTCTCGAATAAAATTATGCAAAGCCATTGTTGCAACGATTATTTTCTTTTGCTTGTCTACATGATAACTTGGAATCTTCAGTAGAATACGCCACTTCATCTTCCAAATGTCGAACGTACACTCGATAACATTTCAAAGGGAAGAGTGGTGATAATTGAACACCTCTTTCAGTCCAACTAGTGTACCACCATTTCGGAATTCAGGTACATGATACCTTTGTGATTCGGGTATCCGAAATTCAATAGATAGTACTTTCCAACAATTCAAATGGAATATACTATTTACCCACATTTGAAGGTACATCATCGGAAAATGGTAACAAGAAAAGTACCTTCTGGAGGGTGTGGAAAGTAGTCCTTGTATGTTACCAAGGTATTAAGGAATATGTGTGTGTCGTGTGCAGACCCTGGCCATCCAGTGCAAACAAAAGTAAACCTTATGTCGAAATCACAAACAACTATGACATTCTGACTAGTGTATCCATGCCGGTTGAAATGGACAAGTTGTTTCTCGCATGGCACCATCACAGGTACAAGGGTCCCATCTATAGCATCGATGCAATTATGAAAGTGAGGAGAAAACCTAGTCTATCTAAGTCTTGGATGTACTGTTGTGAATTCTGGATTTTTGGGCTTTATGTTGTCAATACCAAGACGGTACACACATTCCAAAACCTCGCCAAACTTCCTACTGACGGTTTCTTTGGAATGGCCAAACCGATTCTTGGCTTGGTGATTCGATTGAGGAGCTCCACAAGTCTATACGAACAATGCGAATGCTTCCTTTGAGTTGACATCTCTAGTTGATTTCAAGCCATAGTTATTAATAAGAATGTCATTTAGTCTAAGAAAAACTGACCCTCGCATTCTGAACATGTCATTACACTCTTGTGCACTACTAAGTGTATCCTTAAACCATTGGATCCCCGTCATTGTCGGTATTTTCCTTGGCCTCTTGGTGCTGGAGTCACCATAATCATTCAAACACACAAAAGAGGCAATCGCGACTACAAATGACATAGTTAATACGTGACAACCACATGACACAGAGCAAAACATGATCAGTAAGTAACCACCACAATTCGAAGACAATTGTTTCAATTAATAAAAGACCACCAAGTAGCATAGATAAGTCACATATTATGTGGCATAGTACATTACATAACACATGGCATGCTAGCCTCCCGTAGGAATACAGTTCAAACTATCTAACACCTATTCTCCTCCTCCCATGTCCTTGTAAGCTAAGCTAGCCTCCCTTGAGGTGTCTTTAGTGTGTGAAAGACATCTCGATACTCCTTGATGAGGAGCTGTGTGGCATAGAAATGCTCCTCACTCTCTTCTCCGGCCCTAGCCTCAATAACCAAATCAACCATATCAGATATCTCTTGCCTAACTAGATCAACCACTTGACCAGGTGCATTGTTCACAAAATTCTTGCTACCATGAGACCTCTCCACAATATCCACCAAACGCTGCAATTGCACATCTTTGAACGTCTTCTTTGGCTTCTTCCCACTAGATGAGTCATGGGCAGCTCTCTTCGGTCTTGTTGTCTTCTTGCCTTTGTCTACATGGGGTGACTCCTTCCGTGTAATGGTTTCGTCCTCACCCGCAGGCTCACCACCCTCATCATCCCCAAGATTCACATGGGCTGCACCCTCACCCTCATCATCCCCAAGATTCACATGGACGGCACCCTCTGCTCCAGATACAAGAGCGGATTCATTTGTACAACTTGCACCATCATAAATTATGTCAAGACTATCCTCGTGTTGTAGGGGTGCTTTCTTGAACTTGCCACAATGTAGCATGGCTTGCAATTAACGAAATGCAATTATCCATTACAAAGTTGGAACAATTGAACTCTCATGCACATACATGGACAATAAAGATTGCATACCTTAATTTGTTTAGCCCTCCACTCATCACTTGCCTCAATAGATCCAGTCTTAGGATCGATGCCTAGCCCCGATGCATGGAGCTTCAATGTTTTCCAATTGGAATAGTCCCTTTTCAAGCTATCCCAATGGTTCTTTAATTATTTACGATTGTACTCTCTATTAGTGCATTCTTTGAACTTGGTCATAAGGTTGTGGTACCCTTTATTATTCAAACATTGAAGGGAGTCTATTTTTGGCTACGACCTCTTCCACACAGACATCAATGAACACTTCATTTGTGAATGCATCCCATATTGCAGTGTTTGAGGCTTGTGCTTTATCCATCTACAAGTGTCATGCATCTAAGCACATGTGTAAGTACAAAATTGCCAAAATGAAATGACAGCTACAAAACTGCCTAAATGAACTGACATCCTGTTTTGTTTAGTGTCATTTCTCATATATATTATTATGCCCGACGTCCTGATGATTTCTTAAACAATTGTTTGGACTGCTTTATCCTGTTGGCTGTTCATACTATACTTTAGCAAATCTTGTTAGAAAATGGTCCAGTTTAGTAGAGATATTTGGTACAAAGAGCCATGTTGTTTGAAAAAGTATACAACCAAAGTAATTTAGGTCGAACACATCATAGAAATTGTAAGTTCAGACATGTTTGCTCTATTACACAATGACTCACACCTTGTGCATCTTCCATTGAAAGAAATAGACTTATTCAAAGCAAAAGAGTGATATCTTTCATTGAAAGAAATGGAATTACACTGATGGATGAAAAAGCAAATTGAAGTTGCAGTTACAACTTAAGTCACCAAACATTAGCATGACATTTAAAATGACGAATCAATTGGTTCATCACAGGCAAAGGAACCCTGAGTTAACTCGAAGTTGTTTTTTTACGTACTGATTAACCCTGCGATATTTCTTGCAGGTTTCTCCATTTTAACCCAAGAGGGGATTTATGTTTCCTATTTTGATTATTGAGTTCACGTAGTGTTCAAAGAACAGTGACTCATTCTCTGCATAACTTTTAACCAGATCTGCTATCTCTGGGTCATTTCCGGTCAACAAAACCTCGTTTAAATTAAGAATTCATCTTCCCTTCAGTACAGAACTGTCTGCTATTTTGTAGAGTAGATTGGAGGTTGTACCTTGGGATCGAGCTCAAGGCGCGGGCGGCCTGCTCGGTAGAGGTGGCCGGAGTTGTGGGTGGCCGACCGCGAGTGGCATGGACCCCACATTCGGCCAGCGAAGGTGGCTAAACGCATGGGCAGGCACTCGGGGGCGGGCCCAGCTAGGGGAGGCGATGTCAGGCGGGAGGGTGCCCGAGGGAGGCACGACCGTGCGGGAGGATGATGGGGCTGAGGCAGCGCCAGCAGGGAGGAGGACAAGGGCCACGGAGGCATAGATGCCGCCTCCCTTACTAGGGTTCAGGGAGGAGGATGAATCGCTCGGGGCAGGCCGCGAGTGGGGTAGGGAACGGGTGACTCCGCGATTACATAGGTGGTACGTGACAGGTAATAAGAGCCAAACTCTAGGGGCATTTAGGGAACACACGGGCAAGGAAGCGAGGGAAGCCCTCATGGCTGACTTCCAGCTTCCTATTTGATTTGATGTTTGGTTGTCTGGCTACAGTTTTTGAGATGGGAAATGTTTGAAATGCTCCTAAGGATAGTAACGGCCTGTTTGATGCCGTTTAATGCAATTAATAACATTTAATGACAATTGACGACTATTAACGACGCTAAACACAATTAATGGTATTTAAAGACAATGAACAACTAGCACAATTGACGACAACTACTGCAATTGATGGCATTTAACGATAATTAACGACTACTACCAGAATTAGGGCAATTGGTCGCACTTGACGACAAATACCGCAATGCGCGCAATTGATCGCATGTGACAACGACTACCGCACTAACCGCAATTAACACAATTTATCGCAATTGACCAATTTGACGACAACTATCGTAATTAGCGCAATTGATCGCATTTGATAACAATTAATATAATATACCACAATTTAGCATAATTAGTGCAATAAACCACAATTAACGTGATTTCCCAATTACTGTAATAAACAAATATTACATGAGAAATAAAACAATCCTCCAAAGAGTAGAAGCATAATTTGAATCATCTAAAATAACTACAATGCAACAAGCCCACAAAATAAAATTTTACATGCGACTATCAACAATGAGCAATTTATTACACAAAAAAATTACATCCATCAGCAACAAGTCAAACTTGTAACTCCTATTTATTCCTAATAGCCGTCATCAGCAAACAAACATGAGTGATCGCAACAAACTTTGAATAATTCATGCCCCCTCCACTTTTTTCTAGGCTTGGGACCGGTATCGGCAGTGTTAGACACACCTACCCTAACATGTACCCCCAAGTGTTCATGCAAATCTTAAATGAAAAGGTGATTATGGCATGACTCTTCTTGACAGTCATTTTGCGCAAACAAATACATACAAGAGAAATATATGACAGATAACACAAATTAACAATTGCATATTCGATCCATGTAATATTAGAAATACAACAAACGATCACAAAGATTCTTTAAGGCAACATTATCATTCCTTTGTTGTTAAGGGAGCATAGTATATAAGAATTTTGCATAAGATCCTAGTAATACAGACAGTTCTAAAAGCTCCTGACATGTATTATCCAGGTTTTAAATTATTTAGTATATAAGAATTTTGCATCTATAATCACAATGAGCCATATACAATGAGATACCATGAGATACAAATATACAATAACCATGACTCACAACTAGTTGTCAAGAAATGAGCTAAACAATACCAGTTCATCAATCATAGGACAGTTCAAACAACAGTCCACAGATAAGCTAAGATGAAGTTATAAACATTTGCTAAGAATCCTCGACAACAATCCAAAGCCTAGAAAATCCCTAGTCATCATCATCACCAGCGTCTCAATTCATTTGAAGCATCAATCAACATCCCATCATCTCATTTCTCATTGAAATCAAGGCAGGCTCAAATATCAATTCTTAGTTAGATCATGATCTCAATACATGATTCATGCAAGCATCATGCTTAAAGTTCATACCTAGATCGTCAATGAGTACCATGGCAGCATTAAACATGCAACCAGTCATCCATCAATCCATCCATCCATCCATTCATCCATGCATCATACCCAAATCGGCCAAATAGGAGCTAGGAGCCAGAGGTAGAAGAAGGCCAAACTTGGAAGGCTAGGAGTCGGTCGGAGTTGCTGCGATGTCGAGCACCATGCCATCTCACGACTGGCAGTGTTAGTAGAACCGAGGTGGAGCAGGCGAGGACGAGAGGCAGGAGAGGGTAAGACCAGGGGAGGTCATGGCGGTGAACTAAGCTAGCTCGACATCTGGCGCAACCCTAGGAGCGACGGAGACACCAACCGGGAGGCGGCGACTCAACAACGGCACCGAATTTGGTTGGTGACCCCAACAGCTAGGGTTAGGGGTGGCACGGGGGGAGGAGGTGGACGGGGAGGAGGAGGTGGCTGCCGGGAGGAGGAGGAGAAGGGAGCGTGGCGGTGCCGCTCCGGGGAGGAGGAGAAGGATGAGGCGCCGCTCGAGGGAGGAGGAGAAGAAGGGGGGGCATGGCGGCGCCCCTCAGGAGAGGAGGTGGGGCCGACGAGGAGGAAGAGGAGTGGCAGCAAAGCATGGGGAGGAGAAGGGGGAGGGTGGCGACGCGTCGAGGGCGAAGGGTGCAGGCGGGTGGGCGAGCGGTGCTAGGGTTGGGGAACGGGAGGATTGGGCTGCTGCTGGAACTTATACGGGGTATTCGGCGGGTAAATTCCAGTGAACATCAGGGGCATTTCTGGAACGAGAGCTGAGGAAGCGGTGGGAAGCCTCTCACGGCCAGCTTCTGACTTTCAGGGTCCATACGTTGCGAGGGCTTCCAACTTCGGGAAAAAGCTGGGCAAGAAAGTCGGCCGTTTGGGCGGCCGCTTTACACAAGCGGAAGCCGGCGGTTCCAAACGGGCTAAGGCTTCAAGCCGAGAAAGCGCTTCTGCGGCCGATCCGTTTAGTTCGGCTTCTGGCTTTTTCGGACGAAATCCAGAAGTCGAAGTCGAAACAAACTCCCCACGGACCCTGTTTGGGACGGTTTTGACTTCGGCTTTTCACTTGAAAAAACTGGAAGTCGTTCTAAACGGGCGGCTTTTTCCGAAGCCGAAAGCTACATATAACGTGGGAAAGGCAAAAGCCAGAAGCCACCACGTGGCAGCTTCCTACTGCCTCCATTCCGTATTTTCCCTTAAGTTCAGAGATATTTATCTGCTTTTTTCCATCGCACAAAACTCCCCCGCCCGGCCGACCCAAACCCTAAACCCCGCGTCCCCGACTCTGCTCTCCTCTCCCGACCCGCCGCCCCTCCCTCATCCTCTCGCGCGGCGCTGCCGTCCCTCCTCCTCCTCCGCACGCGGTGCCGCCCCTCCTCTTTCACTTATCTTCCAGGCTTCCCACTCCTTGTCGCCGTTGTGCCGCCCATCGCCACCACCAACACCCCCCTTCTTCCTCCTATTGGCGATAAACCAGCGCCTCCAGAATGGAGCTCCGCCTCTGCCTTCACTTCCACACGCCGCTCCCTCCCGCCTCAACGCCACAGTCGTCGTCACCTTCCCTCATGCTCGCATTGCTCCCCGCGTCCCGCCGCGGGCGCCACCTTCGGATTGGTAAGGATTGCTCGATTGCTACATGCCAATCGCCACTTCTTTACCTGTTTGTTTAGGCGCCCCCTCTCGCGCCTGATCTGCCCAATCCAAATGCCACCCACGCTCCACCTTCGGTGTGAGAATTCGTTAGAATTCCGATTGGATTGTTTGTAGCTTCTATGCTGAGACATTCGTTTTTTTGTTCAGGTGGGAGCTACGGGGTTGCTCTTCGGCGGCACACGAGGCATTCAGATAGGCAAGAGAATGGGGGTATTCTCATAATGGAGTTGAACAAAAAGGAATAGACTGCAGAGTCATTGTATTTCAGTGAAACTTTTCTCCCAAGCATTAACAATGCAATGTTATCTGTTAGTGATATTCACCTATGAAAGACAAATGTCATGGCTTCATGCATTAGTTGATGATGGTTCATGGCTATCGATTAGAAAATTTTCTTTCCTGGCCTTGTAGTCTGTTTAATGGAAAAGATCATGGCTTCCCTACTGAAGCAGATTGGTAAGGTTGCCAACTTAGCTATTAGCAAAGAAATGGAGTCATCTGGCATCAAGCATAATAACAAAACTTACTCTATGCTGATCAGTGGATTTATCATTGCTTATCATTGCTTGGTAACCTCACTTTTCTCAAGGGCAACTGTAATGGAGGGAAGCACCTACACAGGAATCTTGAGTTTGTAGAGAGATGTTTGAGAATGATTTGACTATTGATCTGCGCACCGCTGTATGCGTGTGTTTGATATATCAATACCTTTTGATGATGTTTTTAGAAGTACACACAGTGTGTGTATTTCTATCATAAATTGATTGACCATAAGTTCCCTAACAATTATTTTTTAAAAGAAAAGTTTGCCAACGATCATTAGTCATTGCTACTTTGTGTTTTTTTCTTCTTCTGAAAACAGTGTTCCTGAGTATAACTGACACTCTTTTGCTTGAAATGACAGTATCTTTGTTCAAACCCTGTGTCCTCACATTACAGACCAGTAGTTTGTGGACTATCCAAGAGTAGGGTTTGTAATCTTATAGTGCAGTAAATATCCACTTTTGATGAGATGGCCACTCCACTAATCCATTTAGGTGCGAGATATCCTATAATTCCTCGCATCGTGGTCAGAACTTGGCTAAAATCCCTTGCCATGAACTTCGCCATCCCAAAATCTGAAATAGATGGGTGTCAAGAGAACGGTTTGGCATGTTTTCATAGATAAACAACCTTAGTTGTTGTTAATTGCGCTCTATTGCGTTAAATGTCGTTAATTATCGTTAGTTGTCGTAAAGTTCCGTCAATTGTCATTAATTATCGTTAGCTGTCGTTAATTGCCGTTAAACGACATCAAATAAGTCATCATTTGCCTTAGGGGCATTTATTATAATCATTATTTATTGTAATTATTTCTGTAATAATTGTTTGTTGTAATAATTATTTACTGTTGATTGTTGTTAATTACATTAATTGCAGTCAATTTATCGTTAATTATCGTTAGTTGTCGTCACTTGTCATTAATTACCATTAGTTGTCGTCAAATGTCGTTAATTAGGCTCCTACTTCCTAGACATGGAAAGAATACACGTCGTTAATCATCGTTAGTTATCGTTATTTGTTGTTAATTACCGTTAGTTATCATCAAATATCATTAATTGTAGTTAAACGACATTAAACAAGTCATTAATTGCATCAGGCAAGAAAGCCAAAAACGTGGCAGACCCTTTGACTCTGGCTGAAACCATGCTGCTCTTCCAAGGACAGAAAAGCAGGATAACTTCAAAACAATCGCACTTGTCCTGTCGAGAGGGAAACACAAAACAACACTTCAGTTCAACTAAGCCATGCATGCTGTTGTTCAAAGGACACTGCTGGCCATGTACATGCATATTTGCACATGGTACGTCGCAACAAACTCAGAGTTTGCAGTCTTTTTAGCAGGAGACCAATCAACCACCCATCCTGAATCCTGCAGTAGAACAGCAACCCAGTGTAGCTGGCACTGTACTGCCTGCTTGATTTACCACCACAGTTCAACAATGGAACAGCAGGTGCAGAGATGCCCGAAAACTCCACCCAAATTTAAGAGATTACGGGACCGTTTCGACTCCAATTCTTGGATCATTACAATCAAGACCCTGACTGCCAGCAACAGAACAGAACTCTGCATATGCATTCCTTGCTAAATCCAAGCCTCCTGTCTGTCTGGACTTCGGACAGACACCTCTTCTAATGCGATTCCAGGATGGGTAATAACTAACAAACGACACAATTAAACAAGATTGTTTTGACGAAACTGATGTTACTTATTAAACTACTTTGCTCCTTAACCTGACAATTAAGCTAGCTCTACTCATCCACCACTATCTCCTCGTTCTCCACTATCTCCTCGTCCTTCGGGAAGTCGCAAATGAAGTTCTTGGGCGACGCCTTCTCCTTGGCCTTCTCCAGCGCCTTCACCAAGCTGGCGAGGCAGGACTCGTCGTCGTCGGCGCACTTGTGCATCAGGTGCTCGGCGACGTCGGCGGGGGAGATCTTGGCCTCCTGCAGCAGCGCCTTGATGTCGTCGAACAGAGGGTGGGCGTCCATGCCGAGGTAGTTCTTGGCCAGGAACTTGAAGGCCTCGAAGCAGCAGTAGGACATCTCGATGTGCTTGTCCATGCGGCCGCGCCGGATCAGCGCCGGGTCCAGCGTCTCGATGTGGTTCGTCGTGAAGATGATGATCCGCTCGCCCCCGCACGCCGACCACAGCCCGTCGATGACGTTGAGCAGGCCGGAGAGCGTCACCTTGCTCCCGTTCTCGTCCTTGCTGCCGTGCCCCGCCGCGTCGGGGTCCCCGGCGCCCGGCGACTTCTTCTTGCGCTTGCCGGTCAGGTCGACGGAGCAGTCGATGTCCTCGATGACGATGACGGACTTGCCCCTGGTCTCGATGAACAGCCGCCGGAGCTCGGTGTTGGTGGCCACGGACGTGAGCTCGACGTCGTAGATGTCGTAGTCGAGGTAGTTGGCCATGGCAGCGATCATGGTGGACTTGCCGGTGCCCGGCGGGCCGTAGAGGAGGTACCCCCGCTTCCACGCCTTGCCAATGCGCGCGTAATACTCCTTCCCCTTCCGGAACGCGTCGAGGTCGTCCATGATGTCCTGTTTCTTGGCCGGGTCCATGGCCAGCGTCTCGAACGTCGACGGGTGCTCGAACACGACGTGGCTCCACAGCGACTTCCGATACCTGCGAGGAAACGCGATGCGAAAGCATTAATTGCGATAAAGCACAGATCTTTATGGTGCAAACAACTGCATGCACCAAAGGTACCCGATGTCCCACCGGTCGCCGGCGTTGGTGTAGAGCTTCCGGCGGCGGTTGCGGACCATGATGGCGCGGCCCTCGCGACAGACGTGGGGGAGATACGAGTCGACGACGAGCTCGCGGTGGCGCTCGTGGAACACAAGCCGGTACGCGCGCCCGGCGTCCTCCACCACGGCCCCGCCGCGGTACCACGGCGGTTGGTCGTAGTACCCGGCGCGGCGGCCGGCGGAGCTGGACACCGAGTGCCACCACACCGTCGCGCCGCGGAACTCGTCGGAGACCTCCTCGTTGTCGCCCATGCTGAGCACGAACCGGTCGCTGTCGCGCGCGCGCTCGGCCCGGAGCGCCCGCGCCCGGCGCGCGCACCGGTGGCTGAGGTACGCCTTGGCCTGGTCGAACACCTCGCCGCGCTTCATGCGGTCACCGTCGTACTCGCTGATGGTGACGGTGAGGTAGGGGTCCATGAACCCCACGACCCGGCGCGCGTACCGCTTCACGAAGCGGCCGACGTAGTAGTCGAACAGCTGGCGCGGGAGGAACGGGCTGAGCATGCTCCACACGAACATCACGCCAGCGAGCGCCGACCCCAGGCCGGCGAACCGCTCCACCATCCCCGGCATGCCCGACGCCGTCAGCCTCATGGTTCTCGGCCGCGGCATTGCAGACTCATGCGTGCTTTACGCTGTGCGAAATGTGAACTGTCGAACGGTGGTGGTGTGTGTGAGCCACTGTGGTTTCTGTGTGGGCTGGTATATAGAGAAGAAACGCTCGAAGCTGTCAGGATGAGGGCCCGCTGGTTCTAGCTGGCGCCCGTTGCATGCTGTGGGCAGTAGAGAACCACAGATCCTCTACTTTGGTTTGTACATGAGTTAATCGTTTGGCTTTGTTGTTTTGTGGTGTCCTGTCCTCTGCTCTGATCGATCCTCTCAGTACGTCCTTTTCTCACCAAATTTTTTTGTGCGCTACTGATCCTGTGTCACGCGCATGTGGCTGGAGTATGTCTGCCCTCAATGTACTACCCCTCTGTCTCCGTATTCATAAGGAGCTGCCCTCACAAAGATTTGCACTGTCCACTTTTGTTGATTTTAGCACAAGATTCGTGGTTATCGGCGGGGGCGGAAATAATCCTGTTCTTTTTCGCAATGGAAATAACCGTATTTGACCAGCTCGAGAAATAGGCATCACAGGACTCAGCTCAATTGCCCAGAAATAGTACATGCTCCTATAGTATTGTTTTACAGCAATGAAACACAGATTTGCTAATCTTTAGTTGTCTGAAATTTTCTTATCCATCAGTCACCTATAGTTGCACACAGTACTAAGCTTAAAATTGCAATACCAAGTGATATGAAATTTTAGCACATCTCTACTATAACTTTTAGTTCTATTTGTTTTTGTATTTTTGTATTTGTTTTTTTTTTGGTATTTGTAGGGTTCACCTAGATTTACTTTTGTCTAGTTTAGATTTTTTTTTTGTATTTTTCTTGTAACGTTTTTTCGTGCCATTAGATGAAAATTTAAAAGGTGGGAACAAGTGACTGAAAAATAATAAATTTTCAAACAACTTACACATAGACAATCCCATAAAACACATATCCAAAAAATGTCATCTTGCACAACTTTACAAGCCTCCTATGTAATCAACATGCTATAAAGCGTAGATAATTCACAGGATATAATCAAATTGCTAATTCATGGATATCTATGTGCGAAGTTGTGCACGAACATGCTTGGACGCAATGACGGTCCTAGGATTATATTTTAAGTATGGCGGAGTCGCTAGCGCGGACAAAAGAGTATACTCAAAAGCAAAAGAACCCATATACAAACTATATTGCAATCACATCAATGTGAGTATATGACACTAAATGGACAGAGCTAATTGGTGACGCTAGAATTGGGACTAATAATGCTAAAGTATATCTTCAAATCCATTTCTAGCCAATTAAAAAAACAATCATTCAAAATCAAGCATGAGCTGTGATAAAGATCTATATTGTCATGCTAGAGTTGGCGACATGGAGATACTTAGAGGGCATTGTTGGTCGGTAGCTATTGATTTTGCTCGACTACCTATATATGCATCAGTACATCACCATCATTTTTGTTTCAATTACAGCACAACATTTTCCCTATCAATGTTGAATTGTTGATCGGTAATCATTTAGGCCTTGTTTAAGGTGGATGTATCCGAAAAATTGAACAATTTGCACACAATTTTTTCCTAGTTCCTACTAGTCCCAATTCTATGCTACAGACTACAAACATTTGAGAGGAGAGGACAGAGTACTTACTGGCCTTAGATTTCGACATTGCTACAGCGCCACCACCCACGGGCCACAACTTAAGCTAGCCACCGGACGTCGCTCCCGTCGGCCTACCCTTAGCCCCCTGCCCCCTGCCCCCTTAGCTCCTCTCTAGTCGCCATCGCCCACGGTCCACGTCGGCTGTCGGATGCCTCCCCCTGCTGACCTACCTCTTGGACCCCTGACCCCTTGTCTCCTCGCCAGTCGCCCCTTTGGCTATTGGAGAACCTAGGAGCAGCCCCTGCCTGCGTCGCCCGGCACCAACGCCGCGGCACCACCTACGGCCCTACACTAGGGAGCAGAGCTACCCACCCGCCCTCCCAGGAACAGAGCCTCAGGCCTCAGTCGCCCCCGCTCCGTCGCTCGTCGCCTCACCCCGCCCAGCACCAACACCGCCACGCGCCCACGCCACACCACCTGCCTGCGCTCCTGGCCTCCTTCGCTCACCCCGCTCGCCCAGCCCGCGCTCCGCCGCCGCTGCCTAGGGTTGGGACTGGAGTTGGGAATGCGATGCTTCGCTCGCTTCCTCGCTCGGCTGGGTCGGCTACTTGATTGCTTGTCAGCTTCGCCGATTGGAGTTGAAGCCTTGAGGCTTCCATGTACTCGGTTCGGGTGGGCCACGGGCAACGGCAAAGGATGGGCCACGGCCCAGCAATTCCAGCCCACGGTCGGGACTTGGGAGGCAGGGAGGAACCAGTTCTTCTTCGACGCGGCGACACTGGTACCAGTGAGCCGGAACCCGAAGGTAGGGAAGGAAGACAAGGGGTAGGGGGTTCCGCACCAGCGGGAGCTCGAACGCCAGAGCTCGCTAGAATGATAGGTTCGCCCCTGCTAGTTGGACGCCATTAGTCACATGGAACCGTTAGTTTTTTTTCTTTTCGGCGCACCCGTTTGCTGGTTTGGTTCTCTTTTTTGGGCATAGGACAGCACCCATTGATGGAGACAAGTGGGTTAGCATGGTTGTTTTTGTGGCCTTCCCCAGTTTTTTTCCCATGTAGCCTACTTTCTTTGTGCGACACGCTTGTGTTGAGGGTGCGTTTGATTGGCGGAATCCTCTGAGGATTACTAGGAATCCTCTAGTAATCCTATGAGATTATCTTGTTTGGTAAAACATTCAGGAATCTGAACTATGAATCTAAAATTACCTTGGAAAACAGATTACCATCAATTCTTCCAGGAATCTCTTTCCTGTAGAAAATGGTGTATATCTTAGATTACCAAGGAAAAGTAATCTTTATTATTGCATTTTTTTTATCATGTGCTTTTGATTCATCATAGTTAAATTTTGAACTTTCAAAATTCAAAATCCAAATTATGATTTATTTTAACATTCCAATATCTGAATTATGGAATTTAAAAATATTTTTTTCAAAATATGAATTTCGAAACCAAAATATAAAAAATTGGAATATTAAATTTTGGAATCTTAAATTTAGACAATTTAAATTTGAAAATTCAAAATTTCAAGGTTGGGTTTCGAAAATCTTTTTTCTTTCTTTCAAATTTCGAATTCTAGATTTCAGATATTCAAATTCTGAGAATTAAATTTTATAAACCCGAATTTTAAAAGTTTCAATTTTGAGTTTCAGAATTTCAAATACCGAGAATTTAAACTCCAATATTCAAATTTTAAAATTTAAAATTTCAAAATCCAAAATTTGAACTTTTGAATCATAAAAAATGAAATTCTAAATGTTGGAATATTAAATTGTAAAATTCAAAATTTATAGATGTTAACCTCCATGGTTTGAAATTATGATAAAGATTAATATGTAGTTTCCTTTCAATCAACCAAACGTTGGAATCTTAGATTAGTGGTAATGTGTTTACGAGTAACCAGATTGAGGGGAATATGAGATTACACGTACCAAATGCACCCTGAGGTCCGTTCGGGTTTTTCTTCCTGGATTACCCTCAGGGTGCGTTTGGTTGGTGGAATCTTCCGAGGATTACCAGGAATCATCTAGTAATCCTATGAGATTACGTTGTTTGGTAAAACATCCAGGAATCTGAATCACGAATCTAAGATTACCTTGGGAAGCAGATTATCATCAATTCCAGGAATTTCTTTCCCGTAGAAAAAGGTGTTTGTCTTAGATTACCAAGGGAAAGTAATATTTGTTATTGTATTTTTTTTTATCATGTGCTTTTGATTCATCACAGTCAAATTTTGAACTTTTAAAATTCAAAATCCAAATTATGATTTATTTTAATATCCGAATATATGAATTATGGAATTTAAAAATCATATTTTTAAATATGAATTTCAAACCCAAAATATCACAAATTTGAATCCTAAATTTTGGAATCTTAAATTCAAACAATTTAAATTTGAAAATTCAAAATTTCAAGGTTGGGTTCCAAAAATCTGTTTTCTTTCTTTCTAATTTCGAATTCTAGATTTCAGATATTCAAATACCGAGAATTAAATTTTATAAGGCTGAATTTTGAAAGTTTCAATTTTTAGTTTCGGAATTTCACATACTGAGAATTTAAACTCCAAAACTCAAAATTTAAAATTTAAATTTTCAAAATCCAAAATTTGAACTTTTGAATCATAAAAATTGAAATTCTAAATGTTGGAATTTTAAATTATAAAATTGAAAATTTATAGATGTTAACCTTCATGGTTTGAAATTATTATAAAGATTAATATGTAGTTTTCTTCAAATCAACCAAACGTTGAAATCTTAGATTACTGGTAATGTGTTTACCAGTAACCAGATTGAGGGGAATATAAGATTACACGCACCAAACGCACCCTCAAGGTTCAATTTTGTTATTATTTGGAAATCCCTTTCAACAAAAGGAAGAAGACATAAAATCTTTCTTCCTTTTTTAATGAAAAAAAAACCCCTTTCAACAAAAGGAAGAACACATAAAATCTTCCTTCCTTTTTTTAATGAAAAGTTGTATGTTGCATGATTCAAAAGTTGCTTCATAGACCTGTAAAAGTTCTTATGCCACCATAGAACTACAAAAATCTCACACATATGTGAACATTTGTATACCTTACTTATTGTTTACTTAGTTCAAAAGGGATTAGTTTCATTTAGAAGTTTATGTCTTCCTGTTTGTTTTCATGTACCATATGAAAGTTGTTGTAACAAGAAAAAACACCTAGTCATTTTTAGTATAATTTTTCGAAGGAATGGATATGGTACATACACTTTTTTTTTTAGAAAAAAAACTCATGGTACATACACTTTTTGTCGAACCTGGAAAATTAATTCCGAACCCTATGTGTTTACCGTTCTAGTCCTATGATTAGTAGCTAGCACACAGATATATTACATCGTTGCATCACATCCATACACGAATAAATAAAATAGAGTAGCACGTAATAGTAAGCAATCATGTATAAGTCTACACGACCAAGTTTCACACAAATGGGCCGATCAGCCAAATAGTTCACTTAGGAAAGTACTTGCAAGGGAAATTAAATCACAATTAAGAAAAGGGGGCCCTCAAGGTATACCATAACCCACGAGCAACCGACTGGGTTAACACTTTAGTACTCGGCATCATCATCACCAAATCCCACAACATAAAAGTAGCCAATCAAGGGATTTTCTACCTCTTGCTCAGATTTTTGTTCAACAAGCAATTGTGAGTACAAAATTGTACTGTACAAGACTTTAAATCAACATTTATAATATATGCAAGCTGAGACAAGGGATGAATGTTCTAACTAGTTTGTTTTTGTATAAAGCAGGTTTTATTTGCAATAGACGTAGTAATTTGAGAAGGGAAATTTGTAGAAACAATTGACATTGCTATAAAGTAACCAAAAGTAGTACAAGTACAATAATTGAAGTGGCTTACCGTTGCCACAACATTAAACATTTGGCAAACCTTTGCCAAAAACTTAAACTAGCATGGACTACACCATCCATGCCTTTTTTTCAATTCTAAAATTCACCTAGTATGGACTACACCATCCATACTTTGCCCAAATCCATTTTAAAACCAGAAAATCTAACCAATTGTAGTATTACCAAGCGATGTCCATAACTGGAAACATAGTTATTCAAATAGATTTACACTCTACAGAGATTGTACAACTTTAAGCACAAGAGATAATCAACTTATAATGTCGGCTAACACATGCTTCCTTAGGCGTATGACTAAGTGATTATCACATGGCTTTTACAATGCACTATCCCAACCCAATTACACCCGCTGAGGTTTTACCATCGAAGGGCTAACCTCCCATTCATAAGCCCCTCTTGCACCGTGTGGGAATAAATTGTCTCACCGACACCCACATTCAACCAGATGCGTAATCAAAGTTAAAACGTTGCAAATTAGTTGGTCATGTCCTTCTCAGACTGGACTTGTGGTAGTATGATAATGCTGGGATCAACGACACTAAAGTTGGGTCTTTAGTGACCCGGGCGAGACTACCACAAACCAAGATCACATGCAAACTGCACCGGTCTACACGAACCACCCGCCCAAGTCTAACCATTTTTATTTTCACATTTTTAATCAACATATCATAGGTAAAAACTATGTCAATAATTTACCAAAACATTTCCCAAAATGTCCAAAATTGAGTTTACCATTTTCTACCATTATTAACCTAAGCATGTCTAAGCAAGTGACACATAAACCACTCTAAAATTGCACCAATAATTTTAGCAACAGTGGATAATAGTCCTAGGGTGAAAACAGCAAGGATATCAACACTTCAAGGTAAGGGCAAAGCAACAATTGACAATAACTAAATTGTAAATATCAACATAATCATTTAACCAAATTAAGCATGCATAATAGTTTGAGCAAACAATATACAAAACATCTGAAATATAGGCTCAAGATGATCAAAGAAGGGTTGCTTGCCTTGCTCTTTGAACACTTGCTCCTACTCTGGACTAACTTTGTACGATTCCAGCACGTCGGTTGTTGGTGATATGCCCTAGAGGTAATCATAGAGATGATTGTATCACGTCTATATTTATGAGTTATTGAATAAATGTTATTCTGTTCATTGAATGAATCATCAGTTATATAGATAAACAAGTATGTGACTTGTTGGTGAAACTCTTTAACTTATATGATGTTGTTCTAAATGTAACCCATGTCGGATGTCACTAGCCGGAACACCAGTGACTCATCGACCAACATATGTATTGATTGATTACCATGTTTCACCGGTCATGGATATAGGGATATCGAATTAATAATGTGAACACATGCTAGAGAACATGATGTTAGATAGACTCATCTTGAGACACTACTGAGATTGTTATGATTCTAAGTGTCATTAGTTGGTCTCAAGCAATGATAATGTATAATCCTTAGACTTGAGATCAGCATGGTTCCCTACATGTGTAATAGCACTCGTAGGGGTTACCAAACGCTACTCGTAACTGGGTAGTTATAAAGGTAGCTTTTGGGTATGCTATGAAATATGCGGAGGGATGTGACTGGTCGAATATGGGATTTGCCCCTCCTAACATAATAGGAGTGATATCTCTGGACCCCTCGAAGTGGTCGGATAAAGAAAGTGCATGGTCATGCCACTGGTGGTTGAAGAGTTCGACTATATAAGGTTATCCGATACTCGATCGAGAAAGTATTGAATAGTCCATGGATAACCTAATATCTCACCTGTAGTTCAACCAGATATCGTGAGGCAAAGGGAGAATACACGAGTAGGTAGCTTAGTTCAATCAATTACGGACTGGTCATGTGGAGATACGAGTTGGTCGTAGACTGGTCGAACGTAATCATATAATGGTCAAAACCTGGTCGTAAGGAGTTACGAACTGGTCAAGACCAAATATGAACTAGTCGTATAGAGATACTAGCTGGTCATTAGTGACAAGGACTTGGTCGTAGATCATATTGTATTAAGGTTCATCTGATATAATTTGTGTGTATTTGGGAATCATTATATCCTGCTACGAACTGCTAACGACTCGTGGTTGGAAAGGGTTTCCAAGTCACAACCGATTACGCATGAACCTACAGGGTCACACACTTAACGAGTTGGAACAAAATGTGTTCAGATATAGGATCCGTCATGGGCACTATATAAGGAGATACTTAGGACTATTAGGAGGCATGCGAGACACGAGAGTTGCTCCACCGAAACCCTAGCTGCCATCTTCCTGAGAGAGCCCTGACATGCGAGTTGGTGCTAGCACACCAGCGTTCGGTGTTCCTTCTCTGGACGTGTGGATACCGTAGAGGCGCTAATCAAGGTAGTCAGAGTCGAGATCCCGAGTCGGATCGATTTGCCTCCAGTAGGATCGAATCGTAGTATCGAATCGTAGAATCGGCGATTCTACGGATTTGTAAAAATACACATATTTACCATCTATACTATAAGTTTGTATGATTCTTATAAGGTTTACCACTTACTTATTACCAAAAAGGGCAAAACACTTCTTATCACACACAGAAAAGCATAATGGTTCTAACATGATGGGTGATATAGTTCGAACTTCAGAGAACAAAGATTACCACAATCGATATAATATTTTGCACGCTCCTTGTTTATTTATAGTTTCATTCTCGAAATTAATATCAACAAATTTTGCTCTAAAACAAAATATCAATAAAGCTCGGCCTCTAAAAAAATTACCCTAAGTCTCTACGAGTAGGATCGATAAGTCGTCGTGGGTTCGCATAAACCGTAAGACTCTAAGAGCGGATCGCGATCCTAACTACCTTGAGTAGGATCGGATCGACAGTGAGACTCGGATCGACAGGCTGTCGTGGGTTCGTAGAATCGTAAGACTCTAAGAGTAGGATCGCGATCCTAACTACCATGGCGCTAATGCGGTTGCTGTTGCGCTTGAGGACGATCCGCGATCTTCACAAGGAACTATAGAGATTGTTGGAGGAGATGATCGACTACGACCACTTCATCGACGCGCTCTACGTTGGATCAGGCTACTCGAACTCATCTTCTGTTGCACTGCGTGCCTAGTGGTAACGATGTGTGATCATCTTCTTGCTTGGCTTCCTAGTTTACGTGGTAGAATTTTTGAATTGCCAGCTAGCGTAGCCTACCTGTATCCCTTCATCGGTATCTAATCGAGAAAAGCCATGAAACACAAATAAATATCAAATAAATTCAAACAGAGACCAAAATTCCTGATTTTTATTCAGAATGAAAGTTCATGATTTTAGAAAAAAAATAGAGACGAAAGTCACTTTATTTCGAGTCCATATGCAGGAGAACAAGCTATCAAAAGTTTTGTTGGGAGGGAAATTCCCAGAAAATTAACAGAGAAAGTATTGTGCTATTAGGGTTTCAGATTTTTAATTTCATTTGTATTTTTGTTTCCAAAAGAAAATTCTAAATTTTACTGTGCTCATAGACTGATAGGCGGACTAGGTTCATAATGCACCGAGCTCACAGACGGCTAACTAGCATGTGGGGTCCACATGTAATAGGCTTACGTTCTAAAACCAGTTTAAATTTAAATATAATTAACTTAATCTTAGGTCCCCACAGGAAAGTGACTCATTAGCACTAACTAACACTAATTGATTAATCTAAATTCTAATGATGCCATTAACTCTAATTAATCCTAATAACATGATTACTGTGATGAACACAATACTGCGCACGACGCAGCTGGATCGGGCGAGCTCGTCGTCAGTGTGGGGGTGGTGCAGGGGATATGCGCATGCACGGGATGAGTAGAGGGGAGCTGGGGGAGTTATTGGCGGCAGTAAGGGGACCAATGGTCACCACAATAATGACCACGACGAGCTAGAGCGATGGCGCTGGCTACTGCAACAGCGATGATGGCACAAACTACTATTTGAAGCTAAATTAAGGAGCACACTAGGATCAAGAGCTCACCAGGAACACGCCGGTGAGGTTGGTGGTGGCGGAGAAGGTCTGGGGTGATGGGATGACGACGAGCAGGGACGGCGGTGACGGCTTTAATGACGATAGCTCTCCACAGCTCGAATCAACTGAAATGGAGGCCACGACGGTTTCTCACATGAAGCTCTAGCACTGAGGCGTTGACAGGTGAGGCGATGGGACGGGGCAACTGCGGAGCTTGGTGCGATGCGGTTGCATGGAAAAGGGAGCTCAAGGCAAGGTCGGAGGTCAACGGTGGAGCAGAGCTCACAAGCGAGTCATGGCGGTCAGTGCGGCACAGTGCTTGAAGGTGAGGTGGAAGACGATGGCTGATATGTGTGGCCAGGGCCCACGAATCAGCTGCTGTGACGAAACGTCACAGAGAAAAGGCGTAAACAAGGAAAAGACGCTTTCACGCAGAGAAAACAGAAGTGGGGAGGCGGCTTCAGTCGAGGACAGCGTGCGGGCAGGAGATGGTCCAAAACAGTAATGGGTTGGGCCAGGGTTAAGGAAAACAGGCCACAAGGCTTAAGGGGATTAGAATTGATTTCTGATTTAAATAAATGCAGAAATTGTTTTTGATTTATTAAAAATAACAAATGACTTCCAAAAATTACAGAAAAAATCAAACAAGCACTTTGGATTGTTTAGGACTCAAATAAAGTATTTCCCAGATTTTATCACGCTTTATTAAATAACAAAAATTCAATTTCATCTGCTGAAAAATAGGAAAGCTTTAAATAAATGCTGAATTTTTTAAAATGCTCAAAAATGCATAAATGATTATTTTAAAATTAATTATCCTGATTTTGAGTATTTGAAATGTTACACTTTTAGTTACATTTTTTAAAATTTTCCTTTCTCAACATTTTCTCATTTCCCACACCATTCTCACTTGTAGGATGATTGCTGGATGGTGGGAAAAAATGTATGTAAAGTGCATAAAACTACATATATATGCACCATGAATGCTTAATGCCTACAATAAAAATATTGGAAAATGAAATCTAACATAAACTGTAGAATGAATAACATGTATTAGCATAACTGGGAAAATAAAGTTTGGAGCTGTTCAGTTTTGCCTAGACAACACCATAAAGAGCAATATACACGCAAGAAACCTACGTTCCTGAGTTCATATTCACAATATACACGCAACAAACCGAGAACAATCAGAGTTCACATTCGCAACATTTTTCTTGTGCGTTTTTAATTACTGCATGCTGCCAGAAATAAGTCTATATAGAGAGGTGGAAACCGAGATTAGTTAGAGTTCATGTTCACAACATTTGTCTTGTGCGTTTTTAATTACCACCTGCATGCTGCCAGAAATAAGTCTGTATATAGAGAGGTGGAAACCGAGATTAGTTAGAGTTCATGTTCACAACATTTTCCATGTGCTTTTTTGCCACATGCGTGTTGCCAAATATAAGTCTGTGCACAGGATGGTTGAAATGTGTTAACGAGAATGCCAGGCGCGTTCGCTAGTACCTGATCATGCCAATTATTGTTTACTAGGCTTCCCTGTAATATAATAATGTGGGAGATTCGTCCAATGATAAGCGGCTTCTTCTCGAGACGTCTTTGCTTGACAAGAATAATATCTTGTCCGATGGGATTATTTTCGAAAGGGGACATTAAGGGCTTCAAACTTTGTTGGAGTGGGGGCTACAGATATGAACAAAAATAATGCCTTGCATTGAATAAAGTGCTACATTTGGGTCTAATACATCAATGAGTATGCATTACCAAAGTTTGTAACCATTATTCTTTGACATATCCAATAGATATATGCTCTTGAACCCTACATATTATGCTGAATTTGATCTATCTTTCAGTCCATGAAATGGTGCAAGAAAAATCTCTGTTTTGTGCATGACAGGACTCAACTGAACTTTACATTGTATCAGCACGTACGCACTTGTTTGTCTCGGTTACCTGTCTACCCATTGTAGCTTGCTAGCTAGCTAGGGTTCACCCAAATCTTGGAACAAGAACAAAAACGTTCAGAAGAAAGCAGCGCTTTAACTTTTCCTCTTCCGTGGAACTCCAAATCGCAGTTCTTTTTTCTTCTGAAAAGCCTCTTTCTTTCTGGCTTCTGCACGTCCTTGACTCATTGAATCACGACAAACTCATGCTATCTTCTCTCTCTGTGTTTTTTTTTTGGGGTGAGAAATGGAGTACAAGTTCACGCAATTAACCTTCATACATGCTCCGAGAGCTCTGATCATGTGCTGCAACTGCAACTTACCCTGCTAAAAAACGATCCTCTGGGGTGAACGAAAATTGGGGATCGGATGTTTGTGAAAGTTTGAGAGAGGATTAGGAAAGAGGCCACAATTCGAGGCTTTCATTGCTCATGTATATATAGAACATATACACTGGTACATGGGATGAAATCCCGGCCAATCTTAACCATAATTAGGTGATTACACGCTATACTTATCCTCCTCATTAGGGTAGTTTGGATTACATGACATGGCAATAATATTGCCTAACACCCCCCGTAGTTACAGCGGGATACGAACATTGAGACTGTCCCGGAAATCCAAGAATAGCGATGACGGTAGGCCTTTGGTGAAGATGTCGGCGAACTGGTGCGATGATGGGACATGAAGAACATGCACATGTCCCATGGCAACACGATCACAGACAAAATGTAAGTCGATCTCGATGTGCTTTGTCCGTTGATGTTGAACAGGGTTCGTCGACATGTAGACCGCACTGACGTTGTCGCAGAAGACAACAGTAGCCGTGGCCAGTGGACACCGAAGCTCCTGGAGGAGTTGGCGAGCCCAGCTAGCCTCAGCGACGGCGTTGGCAACCGCTCAGTACTCCACCTCCGCGCTGGAACGAGAGACTGTGTGTTGGCGTTTGGACGACCAGGACACAAGGTTCTCGCCGAGCAACACACAAAAGCCGGACGTGGGCTGGCACGTGTTGGGGCAGCCAGCCTAGTCAACGTCGGTGTAGGTGATCAGTGCATCAGTCGAGGAAGTTGTGAGCTGCAGACCGTGATGAAGCGTCCCATGGATGTATCTGAGCACACGCTTGACAAGTAGAAGATGTTGTTCGTGTGGGTCGTGCATATGAAGACAAATATGCTACACAGCGTAGTCGATATCGGGTCTAGTGAAGGCAGTGCTCCAGCGAGGCTACTGTATGCCGTCGGATCTACAACAGGAGGTCCGACATATGATGCTAGCTAGGGTGACGTGTCCACCGGTGTGGGCGACGACTTGCAAGTCACCATACCGGCTCACTCGATGATCTCTCCGCGGCGTACTTGGACTGCGAGAGCATCATGCTGGAAGAGGTACGCGTGACAGCGATGCCGAGGAAGTAGTGGAGGTCCCCCATGTCCACCATGGCAAACTCCGAGCTGAGAGCGGTGATGATCCACATAAGGAGCTGTGGCGACGAAGTCGTCAAGACGATGTCGTCGACATAAAGAAGTAAAAAGGCCGTACTCAACATGCTATGAAGAACAAAGAGAGAAGTGTCGGATTTCGAGCAGATGAACCCGATTGTCTCAATGTATGTAGCGATGAGTTTGTTTGAGGCCGTAGAGGGAACGGTTCAGCCGACACACATGTTTCGGTCTAGATGAATCAACAAAGCCAGTAGGTTGGCGACAAAACACCACCTCAGAAAGAGTGCCATGCAGAAAAACATTTTTGATATCGAGTTGGTGAATTAGTCAGTTGTGAGAGAGAGCGATGGAGAGAATAATGCGAATGGTGGTTGGTTTGACGACATAACTGAAAATTTCATCAAAATCCACCCCTTGTTCTTGGGAAAAACCGCGGAGGACCCAACGTGCGCTCTGATACCATGAAAGTTTGAGAGATGATTAGGAAAGAAGCCACAATTTGTGGTTTTCATTGCTCATGTATATATAGAACATATACACTGGTACATTGGATGAAATCCCGGCCAATCCTAACCATAATTAGGTGGATTACATGCTATACTTATCCTCCTAATTATGGTAGTTTGGATTACATGACATGGCAATAATATTGACTAACAGTTTGGTGAAGTTCCCGCCAATGGCTGAAGATAATCGAGTTCCAGGCAGTTGGTTCTGGTACGTGCAACTATAAATTGTAATTTCATAATTGATACATCAAGAATTTAAGTGGTATATGAGAGACGGAAGTACATACTCCCAAGAGTACCATACTATTTTCTATATATATATATATATATATATATATATATATATATATATATATATATATATATGTATGTATGTATGCATGCAGAATCCCACATATACTAGTTAACAAAGGACTAACTTGCACATCACAACTTTTCATTTTCAGATGATGGAGCTCAGATGTTATTAATCATCAGCAGGAATCTTTTCTTGGAATCAGGAGGTGTACATCCTCCGGCCTCTATCCACCAGGAGATAGACAACCCAATTTATCATCAGCAGGAATCTAATCAGCTTGTAGACAACAAATTAAACAGGAAATCCAGTGCATGATTAACCCACCCGGACCATTGTCTACTCGACAAAGTTCGTTTAGCACACAAGTGCGTGGCTCGTACACCGAAAACTTAGAACCCGCGCGCTTATCAGCCATGGTTAATTCTCAGTTTTCACCCGCAGTACCCCAAGATCAACCTCATTGACCGTCATCTGCATATTGTCCAAACGAAAAGAAACAGCGTGTTGCAGTAGAGAGATTTGCACGTGCAAACCAAAGAGAATCGACAAGGTGAAGGGGCTTCCGTGCGAGACCAAACACCATGCACCGAGACCGTCAAAAGCGAAAGAGAGACCGGGTCGGAGCCCCACCGACCGAACGTAGGTGTACACAAGTACCCGCCGTGTCAGAGCCAGGCGCGCGCCGCGCGCCGCGCGCTAACCATCTCGCGACACGCAGGACGGCAGCCACTCCTGCCTCTCACCCGTGACGCCTGCTCCCTTTCGCCCGATCGCTCTCGACGTCCCGTCGCGCCCCACGCGCGCATGCACGCAGCTGCCCCGGCCAGTCGTTTTGTCGCACGCACCCGCTCCGGCCCGGCAGCCAACCAGCCCACGTGCCCGCGCCGTGCCCGTGCTGTGCCTGCCTCGGGTGATCGAGCCAACCCGCCGTGCATGGCCGCGCGCGCCGGCCAAAACCCTCGGAATTATTTGCTAGCGCTCGCGGTGCACGTACAGTGAACCGGCCGCGACGCGCGCCGGGTTTGTTCGCACCGGGGTGCAGTTAGTGTTTGTGCGTTTGATGGAGGAATTATTGTACGTACGAGCTATCAGGCAGGCGGGGTGACAGGGGAGCAGCGGTGCTGGGAGCTGAGCAGCCGTGCTCGTGCAGATGAAAGGAGCATGTGCAGGTGTTTTTGGTTGTTCCGTGGTGCTGGTGTGGACGTGGACGGGCGATTTTGTGACTACTGGGAGTATCCACTAAAAACTCGGATGACAACAAATGAGTAAGTATGGAAAATTTCACTCGAGTAGAATTGGCAAAATGCAAGCATATACCCAACCCTTTCTTTCTATAGTTTTGCTAAATAACATTCAACTGTTTTCTTTTGTTAAAATAATCAAATTTTCATCTGTCCAAAATGCTTTGAGATTTGCACTTCTTCTCATCCGATGAATTGGATTCGAATTTATTATGATTTTTTTCTTCGGAACATAATGGGTTCACCATATTACCGTATTTTGTTGGTATAGAATTTTATTTTTTGTCTTCGTTTTTTCTTAACCTCTCAAAGTATATGTTAGATTTTGAATCATGTGATGGAAATATGAGTTATTAAGACTTTTGAGAATAATTGCAGTGACCGAGAACAAAAATTACGTAAATAATTTGTGTATAATAAAATTGTAAATGAACTAAAATTTGACTGTTTTATGCTGAAAAACAGTCGAATCTTGTATAGACGGACCCTTCTTTCAATTCCGCTTCAACCGAGACCAACATGAAGCAATGAAGCAAACCAAAGCAGAAGGGTGGGTGAGAATAGGGGGGTTTGGATTTGAAACCTAACACTCCCCCGCGGCGTCTAACGCCCAAAAAAAGGGCCTCATCCAAACACTCATTATATGGGAATTGAAATTAAGACAAATAAGTATTTCCCCACCTCATAGCCGAATGCGGTATCGTCATCAAAGTGGGTTTCTTAAGAGCATCTACAATAGTCTATGTCACTTGTTACTAAAGGGTGGACATATCGGTATTTAGATGATGTGGAGGAGAGATGATGAGAAGAGAAGGTGAGTTTGTTTTTAGATAAAGAAACATGCAAGTTGTTGATACCAAGACACAATAAACAACAAAATAACTATTGGAGACTTGCTTGTTACCTAAAAACGTGTTTTGTTGATATCAAGAATCATCATACACACTTGTAGCAATTAAAGCTAGATAAAAGCTCAAAAACAATCTATTGGAAGACTTGTTTCTTTTTATTAGATTGGATACTCTCTCTCCTTTTAGTAACAAACTAAGAAACAAACTATTGTAGATGCTCTAAGATAAGAGTAAAGCGAGTTTCAATGATGACGGCCATTGGGAAGAGGAATTCCGATCGAATTATCCGCAATCATAAAAGACCCTTCTTTAATCGAATTTAGATAGACGACAAGCCAATATTTCCTAAAATCAAAGATACCCAAAGGGCTTCTTTCTTCAAGTTAGCCCACCTCACAGTCAGTGATACTGGGCACTCCCTCGGAACACCGCGGAGTGTAGCACACTGATACGCCTCTAGCGTATAGGATAATTCCCATGTTTTTACTATAAAATGCCCTATTTATGCTCTTCCATATATGTTTTATTTGCCACTTTTGCTTAAAACCCATAACATTGTATAATTTATTATAAAATCACGTTTGATTAGTTTTTATTTTTTTTTATCAAGAATATATGTGTTTTGGAACTCCCAACGATGAAGAAGGATGGAAGGAGTCAAGCTTGGGTAAAACCGAAGAAATAACCGTTGTCAGAATTTTGTCTATAACTTTGAACGTAGTTTTGGGCACATAGACAGCCTCTAATGGAAAAGTTCATACCTAGAAAGTTGTAGATCTCGTTGAGAGCTACAATTCGGACCATTGGGTCATCTAATTTGGACTCCATATGAATGTCATTGCTTCTGGAAGACAATGTCGGACCTCGGGCGCGGAATACTCGAAGCCCTCGTGTGTGTACCATGATTAGTGGCTAGTCTCATGATTAGTAACTAGTACATATATATATATATATATATATATATATATATATATATATATATATATATATATATATATATATATATATATATATATATATATATATATATATATATATATATATATATAATGAAGCATAACATGTATATAAACCAAAAGTCCAGTGGTATGCCTATACAAACCCTCAGGGAACCGACAAGAAATAAGTTCTAGAAAGACCTATCACCGAACCCTCAGGTACCGGGTGCAAAGAATGCGTCGTCCGGCATAGACTCATCCTCTAACTCTGAACAATAATTTAAGCAAGATTGAGTACATTGCGTACTCAGCAATACTTGTAGTATATCGTAAAATTTATATATATGCATGGCTAACAAGGGAAGAGACTCTATGCTTCAAGTTATTTTCAGCATTAAGCAAGTTTTATTTGCAATATCAGTACATAGTACTTTGCAACGGAAATTTAAAGAGCAGTTGAATAGATAAAGAACAACAAGTAAGTACTTGAATAAATAGCAAATCACAACCCTCCTCGGCTGTGATCCACATCTTAATTCTGGCCATAGACATGACACTCAACTCAAAATCAAGAACAAAGCCATTCCCTCATTTTCCAACAAGATCTGTTTTTGCAAAAACCAAGACTATACCTGATGGACCGCACTAAGCAAGCTCATGACTGTGAGCACAACTATTTAAATAGATTTACACTCTGCAGAGGTATACAACTATACCCACAGGATACGAATTCTCTAGTTTGTTTGGCATCCATCGATACCACCGCTCACTATCCTTTGGTAAACAGTCTAAAGCACGCATCGAAGCCTTTATATCACCTAGTCTTAACCTTGCACTAGCCTTGCGAATGAACACCCTCACTTCACTCGGGCACACCCCCATCTAAGTGAGGCATTCACCATTGTGTCGGAAGGCTTTGTTCCCATGCCTCGGTGAAAGGAGCCTCTTCGAACATGCCTACACCGGTCATGTTCACACTAATGCGGCCTACCAACGTGCAATGCTAGTTTTCGATGACTTAATTAGCTAAGGCCATCCTACACTGGCATATATGGTTGTACGCTTAGGCTTTAGATTGGGAGCACTAGCGTTCGGTTCTTAATTGACCCAGGCGAGGATCTCCCCTAATCTACTTGTGAGATACGCCTCTTACACTTCTCAGAATATAATATAATCGTCCGCGTCACAAACTAAGTTTTTTATTTTTATTTTTATACAAAAAAAACAGAGGTAAACCACTCTGTACCATCATTTCAAAATCTTTCAAACTCATATTCAACATGTTATCCATTTTTCCTATTTTAGCAAATCTAGAGCCCAGCTAAGCACTTGTGCGATATTCGCACTCGAAATACCCAAATTGACATCATCTATTGCCTAAAATATAACCTATTGGCTATAACAGTAAGGATACCAATATTTCAAGGAGGATCATGCATTGAATAGGAATATAACTACCGTTATCCCCAAATATAGCAATTTTAAGCAAACATACACGCATGCATAATAGATTTTGCAAAAAAGAAGTACAATAATTAAAATAGTAGGATCAACATGGTCAAAGGAAGTGCTTGCCTTGCACAAGTTGCTCTGAATAAGAGGATGAAGGATCGCCGTAAATTTCGTTCGACGTATCGAGGACTATTCAAAAGAGCCGATAGCAAATTAAATATAGAAAAACAATTTCAATAGCTACAAAATCCAAATATTTTTGTATATACAGATAGAGCATGATTTTTTTATGAATTTAGAAAAAATATTCATTTGATTTGGAGGTCATATGCAAAAGTTATTAACTTCTCAATTTGCTTTGTTTTTGAAATTCCAGAAATTAATAAAAGAGTGACGTCAAAAGCGTAGTTTCTGAGGTTTACATTTTCTAACAGAGAAAGCATATTCTCCTTTGAGTTCTTCTGTTGTTTATGCTTTCCAACCGAGAAAGTGTATTTTCCTCTGAGCTAAAAATGGATTTCTCAATATTTTTTTTTCAAATTTTATTAACTTACATGTGGGGCCTACTTGTTAGTGACATAGTTTTATTTTCTGGATTTTCATTTATAAACAGAGGTGATCCCACATGTTAGTGACACATCCTCTAAATGTGATTGGAATTAGATTTCTTTTTTACTTTTCGTCCGGTCCCACATATCATACACCCATTACACTTAACTACTATCATTTAGTGTTAACTAAATCCTAAAATCGAGTGGGTCTCACCAGTTAGAGAGAGAGAGAGGGAAGGAAGGAGAGTAGAGCTACTCACAGCCAAAGGCTTGGCGAGCTTGCCAGCGGCGAACGGTGTGATGGGCGGCGACATTGAGCGGTGGGATGGAAAGAGGAAAGCAAGGCGAAGCTATGGGATGTGGCGGCGGCAGAGATGGCCAGATAAGGCATTACGACTGCAAGGAGCGGCGAAATGCCTCGGGTCCGCGATGTACTTCGCGTAGGAGGCATCCTCTGGGATAAAGGAGTGACGCACTGTGATAAGTCACGGTTGATGTCCTCATCACACTAGACCCAGCAAGTCCCAGTGATGCTAATGGACTGGGCACGGGGACCTAGGGTCACCGGAGGCCAGCCGACGGTATGCAATTGTGGTGACGCCATGGGTGGCTAAGGAGGAGTGGGCGCTAGGGACTCGCCCGTGGCAAAATGAAGCACGCATGAGGGCCAGTGACTCACCATGACAATGAGGGTGAAGAAGATGAGGCCAGGGAAGGGTTTAGGCGGCTTGTCAACAACGAGCAGCGGTGGCACGAATGAGGTTCATGACGACAACTCACCATAGCAACAGAGAAGCTACAAGCAGCGTCGCGTTAGCTCATTGAGGTGCTAGAGATGGTGTAGACTAGGTATTTTTTTAATCGGTTCATTTTTTTTACCGGGGGTGGCCGGTAAGGCTGAAAATAAAATAAAAATCGATTGAAATTTTCAAAAAATTGATTTTTTTGGATATTAACTTTAAAAAATTTAAATTCAAAAAAAATAATTTTTTTGGACAAAATTCATCAAAACCGGCTTTTTTGGGGCCAGTTTGTATTCATACTGGCCCCCCACCGGCAAATCTGGTTTGGCCGATTTTTAGATCCCTGGTGTAGACATGAGGAATCGGTCCAAGGCTCACCGGGCTTTGATGGAGACCGAAAATGGCAGCAGCAACCGTGAGGGAGGAAGATGGCGGTGGCGCTTGGTTTTTCAACAACTCTATCTACATTGAGTGTGGAAAATGCATCAATATGGTATGGAACACATGATGATGCGGTGGAGTTGAGCCTGAACTCACCGGAGTGACGGGAACGTGTTGGCAAGATCGGGTGCGCACTGGAGCTACGGACGAAGGTGAGTGCGAGAGTGCTACAAGGCTCCCAGAGCTACATTGAGTAAAGGAGAAGAGTGAGTGATGGATAAGGGTCAAAATGACACGAGTGTCATGGGCGAGGAAGCTCATCGGAGCAGTAGAGCTGAGAAGGCATGCTCACCGGTGTCGAGAGATGATGCACGTGTTCCCACGAAACAGAGGAGCGATGAAGCTCAGGTTTGCATGAAATGGAATGTGGGCGAACTGAGGAAGACGATGTGTGCTCTATTTCTTAAGTACCTGGTATAATTGCACGACAATAACGACGAGACGCTGGCGGTCACGTGAGGAACTCGTAAACACTCTCGGGTTCCTCCGTCAGCACGGGGAAATAGTGCGTCAGTGGGGTGGATTGCATGGGTAAGGGCTAGCAGAGGTGATGGAGGCAGTTGAGACTCGATTCTGTGGGCGCGGGTGGCGAACCACGGGCGAGCGGCTGAGCAGGCGATGAGCTGGTGCGCTAGCCCGCGTGAGTGAGAGGTGGAAGACAACCTCTGGCAAGTGAGCTCAGTGTGTTAGTGAGAGGGCGAGAGTGAGGCTGGCGCGCGCTGCTGCACTGCGTGAGCAAATTGGGGTAGGTAGATTCGACCCATTGGCGCGCTGAAAATTCAAATGGAATTTGGAATTTCCAAAAAAAGGCTGAGATTTTGCCAAAATTTTAAACCTAACCAACAGGCTCCAAAATTTATGAAATTTTTTGTGTAGGCCGCTGACATAGTATGGATTCTTTTGTCATTTTTTACGGATTTTATCTATTCTGCAATTTTCTCAAAAATTCTTCTAAGTTGTTGTTTGCATGTGAATTTAATATTTGATTTATGCAAAGGTCCAAAATCATGCTAAAATAGTTTTTCCATTCATAAACATGCTCAAAATTATTCTCCCATTTATTCTCATTATACTTTCCCAAAATTGGGATTTTGGGATGTTACAGACCTACCCCCATTACAAAGAATCTTGTCCTCGAGATTCGGTGGGCTCGGTAAAGAAATAGGGAAACTTAGCTCTAAGACGGTCTTCTTGTTCCCACGTAACTTTGTCTTCAGTATGGTTGCTCCAATGGACTCTTAGCATCTTGATGGCATGACTACAAGTATGTCGCATGGCTCCGTCTAAGATTTGGATCGGGTGCTCCCGATAAGAAAGATTCGGTTGGAGATCGATGTTCTCCAACTGAGTGAGTTCATTCAGAGTCTGGAGGCACTTCTTGAGTTGCGACACATGGAAGACATCACGTACATCTGAAAGTTGGGGCGACAACTCCAACTGGTATGCTACTTCGCCTTTTCTTTTGACGATTCGGTACGACCCGATGTACCGAGATGCCAATTTTCCATGAACTTGGAGACGATGGATGCCTCGAAGTGGTGATACCTTGAGAAAAATATAATCGTTCAGCTCACGACGGCGATGGTTAGCATAGCTCTTCTAACATGACAGTGCTTCTTTCAAGCACCCTTTTATCACGTCAACGTGCTCTTGCGCTTCTTGGATGCTAGCCGATCCAAAGAATTGTCTCTTGTCAACCTCAGACCAGAATAGAGGTGTTCTACACCTCCTCCCATAAAGTGCCTCGAACGGAGACATTTGGAGGCTTGATTGGAAGCTATTGTTGTAGGAAAACTCGGCAAACGCCAAGCATTTCTCCCAATTCGTGCTATAGGACAAGCTCGCAACATATCTTCCAGAATCTGATTTGTCCTCTCTATTTGACCTCCCATTTGTGGGTGGAAAACCGTGCTAAAGAATAGCTTGTGCAAGCTATCCCAAAATCGTGAGATGAATTGAGTGCCTCAATCGGACGTTATCATCCTTGGCATATCGCTCAGGCGAACAATGTGGTTTATATAGAGCTCTACGAGTTTGGCACCCTGATACTTGGTATCAACTGGGATGAAGTGTGTCACTTTGGTCAAGCGGTCAATGCCAACCCATATCGAATCGTGTCTGTTCAGGGTTTTCGACAGGCCGGTAATAAAATCCATACCGACATCATGCCATTTCCATTTGGAAACCTTCAGGGATTGAAGTAATCCCACCAGTCACTATTGTTCTGCCTTGACGCGTTGACACACATCGCACATGACAACATGTGCAGTGATGTACCGCTTCATACCGATCCACCATAATTGCTCCCAGAGGTCTCATAGATCTTTGTACTCCCAGGGTGAATGGAGAGTGATGAATCATAAGATTCTCTGAGGATTAGCTCCTTGATATCATGATTATCCAGGACATATAGATGTTGTTCATGCATAACCACTCCTCTCACATTCTTGATGAATTCCGATTTCCTACCATCCTGCAAGTCGCGCTTGATTTCAGCGACTGCTTGACCTTTGAGTTGAGCGGCCTGGATCTAAGATTCAAGGGTAGGGTAAGTTGTAGCACTAGGGAAGCAACATATACCTCCTCAACCACTTCTAAGTTGAGCTTTTGGAATTCCTCGTGCAATGTCGGTTGATTCATTTCAATTGACATGTTTATGAAGTGAAGCTTCGTGCTGAGAGCATCGGCTATAATGTTGGCTTTACTGGGGTGGTAATGAATACCAAGATCATAGTCTTTGATCAATTCAAGTCATCTCCTTTGCTGTAGGTTCAGATCTGGTTGCGTGAAGAAATACTTCAAGCTCTTATGATCGGTGTAAATTTCACATCAATTGTTGATGAGGTAATGCCTTCAGATCTTGAGAGTATGAACCACGACCGCCAATTCCAAGTCATGAGTTGGATAATTAGCTTCATGAGCTTGCAACTAGCGTGAGGCATAGGTCACTAGTTTGCTTTCTTACATCAGCACACAACCGAGGCTGTGCCGTGATGCATCACAATACACAACGAAGTTTTTGTGTATGTCGGGCAGAGTGAGCACTGGAGCTGACGTGAGCCTTTTCTTCAGTTCTTGAAAGATTTCTTCACAAGCCGTTGACCATTTAAATTTCTTTTCCTTTTTAAGAAATTAGGTAATCGGTCTTGCGATCTTGAAGAAGTTCTCGATGAACCGACTATAATATCCAACTAGGCCAAGGAAACTTCGGACTTCCGGAATGGTATGGGGCTGTTCCCAAGCTATCACATCATGTACTTTTCTTGGATCCACGGCCACACCTCCCTTTGATAGAATATGGCCCATGAAGTCGACTTCTTTTAGCCAAAATTCACACTTGCTGAATTTTACGTACAGCTGATGTTCACACAGCTTGTCGAGCACCATACACAAGTGTTGCTTGTGTTCTTCCGCATTCTTGGAATCGATGAAGATCACCATGAAATGATCCAAATACTTCATAAAAATCTTATTCATAAGATTCATAAAACTTGCAGAAGTATTGGTAAGTTTGAACCACATTACGGTGTATTCATACAGGTCGTAATAGGTGGTTAATGCAGACTTTGGAATGTCTTCTGGTCTGATCTTGAGTTGAAAATAACCGAGCCGTAGATCAATCTCAGAGAAGACACAAGCACCATTCATTTGATCAAACAAATCATCAATCCTTGGGACAAGATATTTGTTCTTAATGGTGACTTCATTTAAAGAACAGTAGTCGACGCACATCCTCAGACTGTCGTGTTCCTTCTTCATGAATAGCACATGGCTTCTCCACGGTGATGATCTAGGACGGATGAATCCCTTGTACAATTCCTTTTTGAGTTATTGCTTCAATTCGACCAACTCATCAGATGCCATTCGGTAAGGTCATTTGGATATAGGTTCTGTCCCGGGTAGCAAATCGATGACAAACTCCATATCACGGTCCGGTGGCATCCCCAGCAATTCATCCAGAAACATGTTGGGATATTCACATACCACGTGCACTTGACTAAGCTCTGGAATTGAGATAGAGTTGAGTGTGGGCTGCTGCGATGGAGCGGCATATGTGGAGGAGAAAACGACACATTCTCCATTAGAGTTGACAAGAAAAACATCCCATTCTACGCAATAGATAAATCCCTCATGCTTAGACAACCAATCCATCCCGAGAATTATATCCAACCCCACTGTTTCTATCATAATGAAGTTGGCTTTGAATCCTACTCCATTAATCCCAATTTGGACTTCAAAACAACCAAGTTTTGCACTCATGATAGACCCAGGGGAATAAACTACCATGTTGTTTTCTAGGTGTGTAGTTTTTATGTCTTGTTGTATGGAAAATTTCTTATAAATGAATGAATGAGAAGATCCAAAATCAAATAACACCAATGTAGGTACCGAGTGAACGAGAATCGTACCCATCACCACATTAGGTGCTGCATTGGCCTCTTCGGCAGTCGTATGGTTTAGACAGCTGTGCCCGAAGCCTTACGCCGGTTTTGGGGGCTTGCTACCCTTCTTGACCTCGTGCGAGGTCCTAGGTCACTGCCGGAAGCCAAGGGGTTGACGGTAAGGCGCTGAAAACTTCTTCCTTGGCATTCATTCGCGAAGTGCCCACGTTCGCCGCAATTGTAGCAGGTGACGACTGCTGCTCGGTTTTGTGTCCTGGATAGTTGCCCTTCATGGTTATATGGCTTAACCACGGCTTACTGTGGGTGGGGACCTTGTGATTGAAACCTCAGAGGTGGTTGTGCCGAATGACGTGTGTTCGATGGTTGCCAAATGTGTGGTCTCGGCGTGCCGCTTCTTGCTGATTTCTGCACTAACCACTTGCACTTGCGGCTTTCCACGACCGTTCGAGTGCTATCTTCAACCCAGATTGCCTTGTTAACCAAGGTTTGGAAATTGGGAATGTCATGGGCAGCGAGTGTCCATTTCATCTCATCATTGGGGCGCTCCCGAAAGAGAGCAACTTTCCTCCCCCTCGTCTGATATTTTGGAAGTAGCATACTGGGCAAGGTAGTTGAAGCGATGGAGGAACTCCATCACAGCCATGTTCCCCTGCCTGAGTTCATAGAAGTCCCGCTTCTTAATGTCCATGAGACCCGTTGGGATGTGGGCGTCATGGAATGCCTTCTTGAAGATGGCCCAAGTGAAGGTCTGGCCTTCTCCAAGGATGGCCTGATGGTTTTCTCACTAAGCAGCTACCGCGCCTTGCAGCTGATAAGATGCATATAACACCTTTCCCTCATCATTGCACTGGGCAATAACCAACTTGCTCTTGACAGAGCGAAGCCAGGATCTACCGTAGACGAGAAGGATGGTGGCGGGTTTGTTTGAACTCGCTCATCCTCGACTATGGTATGGTGGCGGCTCCACCTCCAGTGGCTGTAGTGTCCATGTTGGCAATTTTCTGCACCAACTGCAGTAGCAAAGTATTCATCTGTCATCCTTGCTTGATCATGGCGAGCACTTGCACCATTGTGGGCAGTGGAGGCAACACTTCCGCTTCCTCAGTGGCATGTTGATCCTCAGGAGCATATGGATGCAACGGGTTAGGTTACGGAGGATTGGGGACCTCACCTTCTAGTTGCTGTGATCTGAAGGCAGCTCCCGAAGCCATGAGTTGATTAACAGAGTGTGTTACCGGCATCCTGTTCATACAACACGCAGGTTAATACATGATGCACATGATGAGGGGGAATAAGCATAAGTTAAGTGGGTCGGCAAGTAACATCATCCCATACTAATATAACTCTTCTAAAACTAAAACATGCATGTTTTTAAACTATAAGGACAACACTCATAAAAACTTTACATAGTAGTTAAGTTTTACATGGTTCGCATGCCTGTTGCTTAAGCATTACAAAAAAGCAACTAAACCATCATAAGTAGCAAATTACAATCATCATACACCAGCACCTTACATATTTTAATATACCAAAGTACCCAAAAGTGCTCACGCAAGACCCTACGAGTGAGCTCTCTGACTACTAATCTAGATCTAGACGTCGTCGTTGCGCTCGGCAGCACGAGGCGAATTCGGTGCAGCAGAGGAGGACGGAATGATGAACTCAATCCTCTCATGTCTGTCATGACAAAGACGGTGTCACTGCACTACTCATGGTGGCTCCTCCGTACCCTAGTAGATGACCATTACATGACGACGCTGATCGGTAGCCGACATACGGGGACGTTGGGTGCCCTATCGGATACGGATGGTGGACTCTGGCAACTCCTCTGCTGGTGCTAGTATGGCATCCTCCCCGTATAATAGCTCCTACAAAAAGAGCCCTTGAGCCACCATCAGAGCCTCCAATAGCTCGCAGGTCACACGACAGAGATATCCATCGAGTGACCTCATGAGACCGGCGAGGTGCAGGTGCGGAGTTATGAATGGCATACATTCCACCCACTACAAGAAATCTACTAAACTATGACAAAATTTCTATGACAACTAGGTAAATCATCATTATCTGCCCAAATTCTATGACGTTTTTGGGCAGCAGCGTCATAAAGAGCATCCCGGGGTTGGGACCCTACTTGTAGTGACGAAAAATGTCAAAATCGTCACTAACTCCCAAACCTCAAATTGTCATAAACAGGGCGTTTGGAATTATGATGCCATTGCTTTGTCATAGTTACACAGGTGACAATCTCATATCGTCATAATCCTCTTGGAGTTTTTTGGATAAAGTTACACAGGTGACAAGCTGGTTTGTTGCCACCATGGACACACAGAAGTGGGACCCACATGTTAGGAAGTGGTGCAAAATGTAATGTGGCATGTGCAAATAAAAACCGACTCCCAAGCTTTGAACTGGGGACCTGTTGCATCGCAAGCTGCTGCAACTCCACTGCACCATCAAGAGGAATTTGTTGGAATCGTATGTGAATATCTAGATAAGCTATTACATGCAAGGCAGGGACTTACAAAGAAAAACCAGTAGCACGGTGGCAGCCACTGTGTTTGAACGGCTGAGCAAACGGGACGGCTGTGACTCCCGCCAGCGAGGGCTGCTCGTCCCATGCTCGTTGCACCACTGCCACAGCTCCGTGGCACGACCACAGTTGCTACGGCTGTCGGCCGCCACACAGGCCGACACCCAGATCTGGCCAGACATAGGCCATTCTCAATTGTAGTCTTCAATTGAAGGTAAGGATGCCCTCCATTCTCCTTTTGTTGCTTCTTAGTGGCTCGGGTTTGGTTGAATAATAGTGCTATTATAGATTTTGTGCATTTTTAGCTGGTCCATGGTTTAACTTGAGTATATGCCACTGAATTACCAATTTGAGAGTTTAGAATACACTTAATTTTACAAGCTGTTCGGCCATTACAAAATATTTACGTTTTGTGAAGTTGAATAGTATGAAGATGTGAACAACATGGATAATAATTTTGATTAAGGTTACTTGTTTGAATGGCTGATAGATGGGCAATAATTTTGATTAATTTGTACTTGTTTGAATGTCTGACAGATGGACAGATCTTGGATTAAATCAAGACAGTTTAGCACTGCACATATCAATAGGGTGAAAGAGTTCATGCAATTTGTTAGTGCCCGATTTGATGAGAATGCTGAAATACTTTGCCCATGTCGTGTATGTTTGAATCGGGCTCATAGACCTCAAGGAGTTGTGGAGGATCACATATATATTCATGGGATGTCAAGCACATACAATAGGTGGATCCATTATGGAGAACCATTGGATGATGGAATTCATGAAAATGCACCGCATGAGAATGAACCATTCGATACTATGGAACATGATGTTGAAGAGGATGTTGGTTTGAACGAGGACGACGATGATGATGATAGAATTCCAGATATGGTAGAGGTGTTATACACAGCTGAAGAACAAGGTTGATGGAATTCAATGTTTGGAAGTGTAATAGCAGAGTTACAGCGCCAGCTTTATCCTGGATGTGCTCATTTTTCAAGATTTACATTTGTTATGAAGTTACTACATATCAAGTCATTCTATCGAATCAGTAATGTTGCATTCACTGCATTGCTGAAGCTGTTGTCTTCAGAGTTCCCAGCTTGCTTTCTTCCCCACATGTTACAATGAAGGAAGAACTTTATCCATGCATTAGGACTTGGATATGGTTCAATCCATGTTCGCAAGAATAATTGTGTCTTGTTTCGAAAGGAGTATGCCAACAATGATGAGTGCCCAGTATGTGGTGAATCTAGATGGAAAGATGCAGAAGGAAGGAAGTAGATTCCTGTGAAGGTATTGCGGCATTTCGATTGATTCCAAGGCTAAAGAGGATGCTTGCTTCCAAAAATACAGTGGAGGAGGCACAATGGCACAAGTTGAAGCGACAACCTGTGGACAATGAAATCAACCATCCTGCTGATGGTGAGGCATGGAAAGACTTCGACAGAAAATATGGGTGGTTTGCAAAAGATGCGAGGAACATGAGACTTGGCCTTGCTACAGATGGTTTCAATCCATTTGGCAACATGAGCTCCTCCTATAGCATGTGTCCAATATTTGTCGTGCCTTACAACGGGCCACCCTAGGCATGTATGGAACAGTCCAACTTCATGATGGCCCTACTAATCCCAAGTCCAAAATATCCAGGAAAGGATCTTGATGTGTTCTTGGAGCCTCTCATCGAAGAGCTGCTAGAGCTTTGGAAGGGTGTCCGTACTTATGATGCATGTAGTGCTAGTATGTTTGATCTACATGTTGCAATTTTATAGTGCATTCATGATTATCCAGCATTGGGCACCTTGGTAGGACGAACCACAAAAGGTTATTATGCATGTGTGCGTTGTGACATAGATCCCTGCTCAAAGAAATTAAGGCACAAGATATGTTACATTGGCCATCGTCGTTTCCTTCCAAGGGATCATCCGTGGAGAAAAAGGAAAGAATTTAATGGTGAGAATGAAACCCGTGTGAAGCCTTGGGAACTTAGTACAGAGGAGCTGCTACAGCAACTGGACAATGTAAGAGATGTTAGACCAGGAAAGCATCCGCAAAGCGGTAATAAGAGAAAGTGGCAAGCTGATGGTCAAGTTTACACTCGAAGAGTTTGTTTGTTTGACTTGCCATATTGGTCGAGTCTGAAGCTGCGGCACAATCTTGATGTAATGCACATTGAAAAAAATATATGTGACAACCTGTTTGGTACATTTCTCAACATTGATGGGAAGACAAAGGACACAGTCAGTGTTAGGCTAGATATGGAAGATATGGGCATAAGATCTTTTTCACACTTGCAGTATGAAGGAGATTCATACAGTATCCCTAAAGCCCCGTATGAAATGAAAAAAAGACCAAAAGCGTAACTTTTTTGAATTTATAAGAGAGGTGAAATTTTCAGATGGATATGCTTCTAACTTAGCAAAATGTATTAGTGCAGATGGATGCAAGGTGCTAGGATTAAAAACTCATGATTGTCATATTCTTCTACAAAGAATTTTACCTGCTGCCCTACGAGAAATCATGAGTAAGGAGATATATGAAGCAGCTGCTGAATTGGGAAAAAATTTCAGCAGTTATGTTGCAAAACTCTAAAGCTAGATGTTTTGCATAAATTTAAAGTTCAAATCCCAATCATTTTGTGCAAGCGAGAAAAATTTTCCACCAGCTTTCTTTGATGTTATGGTGCACTTGGCTGTTTATTTACCTAATGAAGCAATCCTAAGAGGCCCAGTGCAATATGGTTGGATGTACCCAGTGGAAAGAAGGCTATGTACACTAAAGCATTTTGTGAGGAATAGAGCTAGACCTGAAGGATCCATTGCAGAAGCATATGTTGCTAATGAGTGTTTAACTTTTTGCTCAAGGTACTTGAATGATGTGGTGACACGATTCAATCAAGAGGGCAGGAATAGAGAGCGTGTTGACTTAAAAGAAGGTGACATCTCTGTTTTTTAGCATGGTGTTGATTTAATTGGAGCCTCGAGGATGACATATCTTGAAGGTGATTATGACAAGATGGTTTGGTATGTGCTCAACAATTGTCCTAAGGTTCGGCCATTTATGGAGTATGTAATCCCTTTTAACACTTTTCACTTTTGTTTCAGATATAATATATTATTTATCTCTAATTTCTGAAGCCACTATGCAGATTATGCAGACAAGAGTTAGAGAAAGAAGGTAGTCATGATGTGGAAAAAAGGTTAGAGCATGAATTTGCCACATGCTTTAAGAAGCATGTGAGTTTTCTTTGCAATTTTGGATGGAACTCTGATAAGGTATTATAGGTTATCATCATGCTGACCTTTTTGTTGTCCAGATGGCAAGACTACGTTATGTGGAAGGAGTAGAGGTCAGTGATGACCTATATTCATTGGCATGCCAACCAGATATGCGAGTGAGATTATATTCAGCATGTATTGTTGATGGTGTTCGATATGACACGATTGACCGTGAAAAAAATAGAAAGACTCAGAACAGTGGAGTCATAGTTCAGGTACACATAATGGTGAGCATATTGATTTTTATGGTTGTCTACAAGACATTATTGAGTTGCAGTATAACTCAAGCCAAGACGTCCGTCGAACAGTTGTTTTATTTCGTTGTGGCTGGTTTGATCTTGATGGCAAGAAGACAACGTTGAAAGATGATGGATATTCCAAAAGCATCAACATTGCAAGTTACTAGTACAAAGGAGATCCTTTTATTTTAGTCGCACAATCAACAAAGGTATTTTACTTACAGGAAACAAAGTTTGGTGGAGACTGGAGAGTTGTTCAAAAGTTTGAGCATAGGCATTTGTGGAGTGTCACTGAAGCAGAAACTGAGAAGGAACTTACATACCAAGATGATGACTGTACGCAATGTCCAGTACAAGAAAATGAACCTATTTCTAAAAATTTACATGCTAATGATGGAGAGTGTCATACTGTCCCTGCTACTGTCGTTGAAAATACTCGCAACCAAGTGGATGATGTCAATTGCGAGTCTGATGAAGACGACGAAACTTACATGCAGTACTGTAGTGATAATGAAGATCACACAATTCCTGAGATAGATAGCGATGAGGAGTAGTTTGTGATTTGTTAGTTTGTTGTAATGTGGACATAGATATGTAAGATTGATGTTAATTTGGCACTTTGTCGTATTTTCTGATGTTAATTCCATCACAACAATTCCGCTTGTGAGTCCAGATTCCATGTTTGTGAATCAAGTGAACATTGCACTTGTGAATCCATACACAACATTTCAGAATGTGCAACAACAAGCATTTTGAATCCATACACAACAAATGTACATTTTAGAATTCACATTTCAGTTTTCACAATTCACATTTCAGATTTCAGAATTTTCAGACAACATTTCATCCATACTTTACATAAGACTACATCTTACACATTACAGATTGCCGGGAGAGTGGCCAAACTACACCTTACATTACAGAAGACGAACATTAGTTGCCAATCCTACCAATACAAATTTCTACCAGCAAGCAAAAAAGTGCAACAACAAGCATTTTGAACTTTTCATCTGTAGCAGTACATTTCCTGATTGACTTGTTGATCTGATCCAATGAGGTATTCATCACAGCTAGATGATCCAATACATGTTGATCGACTTGGAAAACGACTTCCTTCCCACTGCTCAACTTCACAGTACAATCCTCCCTTCTCTCCTGTTCCACGAGAACCTTCCCACTCAAATGCCACATGTACTGGTCTCTCCACATGAAAGTGTCGCACCCGCCCGAATACATCTGGACCAAGCAGCCAGTTTCATCATCACAATTCATCAAGTGCCACCGCCCGGCAATACAAAAAACCAACAAAATCACGAGAAAAGGGAGTTTCGTACACCGTCGTTTCCATGGCATTTGTAGTATTCTCTTCCTCTATTCTTTGAACTCCCGGAGACGGCTCAGATCATCTTCGCATGGCACTTGGGGCATGGCACGAGAGGTAGGCCATCGCTAGGCGCCGTCGCTGTTGCGGAACACTCGGAGTACGCCTCCGCGCGATCCTTCTTCTTCTCCATGGCTCTCAAGGGCGGCAACGCTTCAGGTCACCAGTTTCGAGGAGTGGAGGGCCAAAACCTATAATCGATTTGGGGGAGTGCAGGCCCAAACCCTAGAATCGATTTGGGGAGGGGAGCACTGGTAGGAATGTAAAGGGGTTGCACGGACCACAACAGGAGGCGGCGAGCCTAGACGAGTGGTGCCGCCATGCTTGCCTCGGGCGATTTGGGGAGCGAGAGTAGAAGAAACACAAAAGACCAATAGTTCTGGCTTTCGGGCGGGGCGGCGCCGGGGGGGGGGGGCACCGCAAAAGACCAACAGTTATGGCTGATGGGTGGGACAGCCATGGCAGAGGCTCAAGATCTAACCGTGCGATCTTGATCGGACGATCCAAATTGTTGTGAACGTTCGGACCCTCGAACGGCCAAACTCCATCGGACCATTCAAAATAAATCGGATGGCTCACACTGCTGGTGACGTTCGGACCGCCGAACAGCCAAGGTTCATCAGACCGTCCAAGCATGATCGGACAGTGGTTAATGAAGGGGCTGAGTAGATGCGCATGGAAAGAGGAAAGACAGAGGCTGATAGGTGGGGACCACATGTCAGTGGAAAGCGCGCGGCTTCATGTGTTGAAATTTGCATAGTCTTTGGGCAGTTAGAAAAGGGTTGGGTTTCAACCAAAGCTATTATTTGAGATTTTAAATAGGTTTTCTATTTTAGAAAATAGTAGAAATCCAAATAAGTAATAGAAAATAGCAAATGAATTCAGAAAGATTCTAGAAAATTCTAGAAAATATATCTGAGCACATAGAATCCAAATAAAATAGTTTTGACAATTGTTCAAGTTGGAATTATTGACTACCTACAGGGATTAACTTGATCAACACACAGAACTTGAAACTAAACCTAGGCCATTGTTTCATGAAAATTGTTGTGTCCTAATGAAAGTAGCAAGACCACATCGCCCGCCACTACCTTGATCCATCGCCCTAACCGTAGCGGGTAGAGGGGGCAGCGGCGTCAGGCTGCGGTGGAGGGGGGAGGATGACGACGGGAGGGGGCGGGAGGGGACTGCTAGATTTTTGGTTCTGTGGCACGGGAGGAGGAGGCAAATTCAGACTCTACAGCGCGGCTGCCTTGTATGTATAATACCATCATTAGTATCAGTGCCGGTTCATGATTACCAGCTGGCACTAAAGTATCAGTGCCGGCTTGTGCCAAGAGCCAGCAGTGATACTGAGTATCAGTGTCGGTTCGTCCCGGCTCAATCATTGATCGAGCGCGAGATGTTACAAACTGGCAATGATACTTCATCAATGTCGGCTTTGGCCTAGCCGACACTGATGACCCGGCACAGATGAACACTTCTGTTGTAGTTCGTGTGTCGTGCATGTGTCGTGTGATGTGCGCCCGTATCGTGCCAAGCATGAATTTTGCCCCCATCTACTGTGCGCCCGTATCGTGCCAAGCTCGAATTTTGCTCCATAAAATCGATCTATGGTTCTAGGTCGCTGGGATATCGATGTCTCTAGGTCTTTGGGATCCTAGTCGATGAACCAACAAGTTAAGGTGTATATATATTTTACACATACATAGGAAGGCCATTATACAAAGGCATTGCTTCAGATGCAACAGCAAGGAGAACCCTAGCTAGCTTGTCCTTTTCATGCCCCTAACTACTTGATCGACCAATTAGTCCTGCATAACACCATTCTATATGGTTCTTGGTCTCTGGGAGTGGTTACGTGTGAACCACCATGTTAAGGTGTATATATACTTTACACATATATAAGAACCCGAGCTGTTAGATGCAAAGCCCTTGGTTTGGACGAACCGTCGGGAGACCTCACTACAAATTATGCCTTCACCCCAATTAGAATTTGAAAGAGAAGCAACAACAACAAGCTATATATATATATATATATATATATATATATATATATATATATATATATATATATATATCCTTCATATATACCAGTACAAATGACCAGATTGCAACGGTCTTGCATAGCATATATATGAACATGGATCTCTGTGTTCTATGATTCAAAAAGTAATTATGATGGTTTCATTGACTGTAGAAGAGAATTTGCATAAAAGTCGAGATGAGTGCTATATGAAATTTAGGTCATTAACTTTTTCTGTATATTAAAATGAATTCATTCATAAATTTATACGAATTTTAGCATCACATATCATATTAAATTACTTTGAAAAATATTATTCACGAGTTTCATAATTCACTAACTTAATTTTTTAGTGAAATATATTGGGCACTAGGGGCAAAACTTCGAACTGCACCCACAATCCCACCCAAATATTTGTTGTGCGCCACAACCCACCCTGCCAGCCACCCAAATTTTTTGTGAAATGTCTATTTTGTCCAAACAGGTCACTGGACCTCCCCAACCGGGTAGAAGGTATTTTCGTAAACATCATGCGCGCGGCGCAGACCCCTTCATATTCCTGGTCGAATCCCCTCCTCAAATCCTCTCCCCTAAATCCCCTCTCCCCAAACCCTAGTCAATCCATCCCCCACCCCAAATCCCCTCCTCCAGCAAGACGACGACACTCGGTGGGGCGACAACAAGGGCTGGGCAATAGCAACAACAAGGGGAAGGGCGATGGTGACATCCATCTCCCTTCATCCATGCCGAGGCAGAAGGTGCTAGTTGCCAGAAAAAACAAGTTGGCCATAAGTTCCACCTCCCTTCATCCGGTCGGTGAGGGGTTCACGTCGATAGGCCGGACCGGCGGAGGTGGGTGATGCCGGGGCGGGGGAGCACGTCCACGGCCCCGGCAGAGGCACGTTAGGGAGCTGGTGTTAGGGCGGCGAGGGGAGCAGTAGCGGACCCGGCTGCCTCGCATGCTATAGTTCTTGTAAATTTATTACTTCCATTGGGCGTTGCATGCTAGAGTTCCATAGTAATCTTGCCGCAAATTAATTAGTTGCATACTAGTAACTTTGTAGTATTGAAATTCCAATCTTATGCTTATTTTCTTACTCATGTAAAGAAGCACCACTTACCGAATATGACAAAATGAGGGCTCAAAATCTGATGAGGAACCATCAAGTGTTGCAAGGACTTGACATCACTGCATTAGCATCAATTCTTACAAATACACGTCTAGACAGCAAGGGTAGTAGTCGCGAAGACTCTGGATCCGCGTATGACCCTCAAGAGAACGAGGATGAGGACACTGAACAAGAGGAACTTGATAAGGTGCTCATTCTTGTTCTGTGCCTCTCTCTCTCTTGTGTTGGGGGTTTGGGGGGCTGGGAGAGGCTGCTCATGTGGTGTCCTTGCACTGTTGCAGTGTTATTTATCATATATTCATATTAATGTGCTACTAATTCTTCTTGTATTCTACCAATGAGGCCTAGTAGATTTCTAAGAAGAGATCTAGACAGAGGAAAAACAATTGTGCCAGAATACCTCCAGGAGGGACTATACCACCAAAGAGGGTGCTGACACCTGATGATCAATTCCAACCTGCTAGATGCACTAGGAAGAAGACAAGAGAGTCCGCATTAACTCAAGAAGTTTCCCTTGGTACGAGTTCAGATCCAAAAGAACAGACCACCCAAAGCCCTCCTACTGCCACACATGATTCTCTGGTACCTACCCAATCTGAGGAGTACATTCAAATGTACAGTGATGAAGGCAAGTGATTGTGCACAACACTTTAAGAAATTCATTTTTTCAGATGCACCAGATGTCAGTCAACAATCAAATAAGAGGGGTAATAAACAAGGGCAGAGATCTTGATAGGATATCAAGAGCATTAAGCTGTAAGATTCCAATCCAAATTTCCGAAAGGAAGAAACGGCCCGAGGCACCTATGCAAACTTCAAAGCTTGCATCAGAGGGTGGGATCATACTAAGGCAGCATATACCAGTCCTTCCACATTGGAAAGAGTACAAGAATGATCAGTCTCACCTTACGGACTACATTGGAAAAGTTGTAGTAAGTATATCAACTCTTGGCCAAAAGTGATTTCCCTTTTTGTTTTCCTTGTTCTGTTGTTTCTCGTTGTATTCACATGTCTCTTGTGTAATGTGTATGCTCTTTGTTAGGGTCAATTTACCATGGACACCAACTCAAAGGCAGTCACATCTGCATGTTGATTTGCTAAGTGTGGACAACGATACATGAGGTACAGGCTTAAAAAGCGCTACTTTGATGGTGTACCAGCAAATCAAGTGAGAACCACTAGCCCGCTGAAGCAAATGACTGATGAGCAATGGAGAGCGCTGGTGCAGATGTGGTCCAACCTAAAGCACATGGTATGAAAGTAATTGGTTCATTTGCTTAGTTATCTGTTACTTGGCGTGTTTTACACTAATCTATATTTCTGTAGGACCATTGTGAGAAAAACAAACTGAACTGTGAGAAAGTCTAGTTTCAGCAGCAGACCGGTTCTTGTTCCTACATTGCAAACTGTTATGCTGTTGTAAGTACTTAGAGAAATGATGTTCTTATAGATTTGTTATGAAACCCTTCCATACCATGTTGGAAGTTTATAGTTTGCAATGATTTGAACATTTCAAAAGCAAGAGAAATATAAAGATGTAGAGCCCACTGCAATTGACCTCTTCAAAGAGTACCATAATAGCAAGAAACTTGGTTTTAGTGAGCCAGTGAAGAAAGCAATTGTTAGTCACCACTTGTTCATTTCTTTTGTACATAAGTATACTGTAAATAATAACACTTTTCATGTGTAATCCATCTATTACTAGGCTAATATGGAAGCCATCGTGGCTCAACTAGTGAAAGATGGACAAGAATCAAAGTCTCCTATTGCAGCTGTTTCTGAAGTGTTCGGTGAGTCAACCAAATTCCTTGAACGTGTGGGCCTTGAAACACCCTCACAGAAAAGCTCAAGACGAAGCGTTTCTTTGCGTGTGGAAGAGCTTGAAGCTGAACTTCACGTTGAGAAGCAAGGAGCATCCCAACTTCGAGACCAACTTGAAGCTCAGCAGCAAGACTTAGATGCCTTGAAGAAGAAGGCAGAAGAATCCGAAGCAGCTAGGAAGAAGAGCTTAGAAGAGATTGGCTTTTTGAAGGATAAGATTGCAGATACTGATGCCCTCCTTCATCGTTTACTGAACTGCAATCAGGGTCAGGTGAAACTTACTCCCTAAACTGATGTAGTTTGTGGTTTGATGGCACTGCGATCTGGGATACTGTTATTTTGTGAACTGTGTTAGATTTGGGAGTTGTCATGGCATATGTGAACTTGATGCTGCTTGTTGTTATTATGACATGACATGAACTTATTGTGCTGGATGTTGCTATTATGACATGACATGAACTTATTGTGTATCCTTGTACTGTTTTTGTCTGTATGGATGTGCTGGGCCAAACACAACGGTTTGGTCTATAGGTGTGAAATTGAAAAATTGGTTTGTGAATTGTCAAAGGGCTTGACCGAGATAAAACTGGGCCAAAATGATTTTAGCCCAACAATATATTGCGCCTTTCAAAACAGCCCAACTCGAACTTTGACTGGGCAATCAAAATGGGCTACACCCAAAAAATTTGGGCATGCAATTTTGGCTAACCTAAAATAAGTTGGGCCTACAAAATGGCCTACGACCACAAATTAACTCAGCGGATGATGGAATCAAAATGGGCCTTGTAGAAATTATGACAAAAATTTACGTAGGCCTAACTCACATTATGACGGTAGACATCATCACAAACCAACAGCCACGTCAGATCCCACGTGGCCCAACCAGGCTACCAATGACAATAAGAATCTGACGTGGCGGTGTCATAAAATTCGTGACGACAATGGTTTCGTCACTAAGTTTGTGACGATTTCGCTACTTTCGTCATAGAAACCAATCAGCGACGCACTATAGGTGGCGATCGATTTTTCGTCATAGGAGCATCACAGATCTCATACTGTGACAAAAAAAAAACACAGATCTGTGACGAATTCTGATTGCCACCGTTCAGCAGATTTCTTGTAGTGACCTCTCAAAAATTCTTCCAAGTTGTTGTTTGCATGCGAATTTACTGTTTGATTTATGCAAAGGTCCAAAATCATGCTAAAATAGTTTTTCCATTCATAAACATGCTCAAAATTATTTTCCCATTTATTCTCATTATACTTTCTCAAAATTAAGATTTTTGGGATGTACAGACAGAGCCTTAAGTGATCCGTTGCAAAGTCTATTTAAATGTGGTTTGTTTTTTAGGTTTATTGGCACTTAAGAAAGATATTTTGAAGGAAGGAAACCACCCCACAAACATGGGATTGGACTGTCATGAGTTTTGTAAGGAATAGAAGGGCCACATGTCGCTATATAATGCCGCCGAACAGGTACGCCTGCGCCATCCACGCCCACAACTCCACCAGCCGGCTCTAGCACCTGAATTTTTTTCAATTTAACCTTTTTTTCGTTAAAACTCCACATTTATACCCCTGCTCGTCTTATTTCCGATTTTGGACCCGGTCGGCGCGTGACTCACGGCGCCGAGCTAACTACAACTTCGGCGCCATGACTCATGGCGCCGAGGTACCGCACCGCCACCGTGGCGGCGGCGTGAGTCATGCTGCGTGGCGGTACCTCGGCGCCATGAGTTATGGCGCCGAGCTGTTAGCTCGGCGCCGTGAGTCATGGCGCCACCCGGGTCCAAAATCGAAATAAGACGAGCAGGTATAAATGTGAGTTTCTAAAAAGTTAAATTGAAAAAAATACGGCTCTAGCACGTCCAAGAACACACCTACACCATCTCCACACGTGATCCAAGCAAGAGCAAGTCTATATGGGATTAATTATGTGCTTGCAGGTCTTGGATAGAAAAGGAGCGATAGCAAAATGGCTGTGGTTAATTTCATACTCTCTCAAACTGTGCAAGCTTTTTTGGCAGAAATGTCGGTACTAGCTTTCTGAAAGTTAGAATGGCAACCATAACAGAAGTAGAAATCAAAGTGAAGAGATAAAACGAGAAATGAAATGAAAACTAATGAACATTCCCCAGGCATGACAAAACTCAATTCCCAAGACCTCTTATTTATTATGGCTCACACACGGAAAAAAAAACCAAGGAAAAGAGCATGTCTCCAACATCCAGCTTCTAGTTACTTGGTATTTTCATCTCCACATTTGCATATTCGTGAAGAAGTAAAAGCAGCTTCCCATGCAGAAGTTATGCAATAGGCAAGTCAATTTGTAAATGGCATTGATGAGCACTTAAATTAAAAGGGTGTTTTCAAATTAATATGATGGTGTTCCTACTTAAACGCAAGGACTAGCATGTAGCCACCGGATTTATTATGGTGCAGGAGGAGGGTGGCCAGATCTAGCGGCTGGTGACTGAATTTTTTTCAATTTAACCCTTTTTTCGTTAAAACTCCACATTTATACCCCTGCTCGTCTTATTTCCGATTTTGGACCCAGGGGGTCGGCGCCGTGACTCACGGCGCCGAGCTAACACAGCTCGGCGCCATGACTCATGGCGCCGAGGTACCGCACCCTGGCCACCGTGGCGGCCAGCGTGAGTCATGCCTGCGTGGCCGGTACCTCGGCGCCATGAGTCATGGCGCCGAGCTGTGTTAGCTCGGCGCCGTGAGTCATGGCGCCGACCCCCTGGGTCCAAAATCGGAAATAAGACGAGCAGGGGTATAAATGTGGAGTTTTAACAAAAAAAGGGTTAAATTGAAAAAAATACGGGGCTGGTGACGGCAACGACTGGCGGATGGTGGATCTGATGGTGACACATATCCTCCTCGTCCTCTCTGCAGGTGGAAATGAAGACATCGAAAGAGAGGAGGACACCGCTGGATCTAGGCCAAAGGGGAGGAAGACGGCGCCGGTGACCTTCACAGAGGTGTTTGCCGTACTTGGGGTTAGCAGCGACTGCTTCTTCAACAGTGGCCATTGCTAGGCTTAATCGAGAGGAAAAGAGGAGGGGAAGAGAGAAGGGCAAAAATGTAAGTGGTATAGATGAGAGGTTTTGCCACAAGTTGTGGTATTAATTGATACCCTAAAAATTTTGTGGTGTTTTTTTTTGGTACCGGTCAAAATCTTGTTCTATGGATAGAATTTTCTCCTTTTTTTAATGTGTGGTGGGTCTTACTTTAATATGTGGTGGGTCTTACTAGAGAGAGAAGGAGGTGCTAAACAATGTAGATAAAAATAGAAAATCTAGCACCTGCATGACGTGACAGTGAGATGATAAATCTGGACGTCGTATTTAGGATAGTGATTTTAATGTGGTCAGATAAATGCGGCTTCGACGTGAGCCAGCGCTCTATTTTCATGCATTTGTGATCTGGGTAGCAAGATTGGATTCTTGGTTGATTGCAGGAAGAGAGCTTTCTTGTGAATGGATGGTGCGGCAGTGGCCACTTCTATGACTTGTTCTTGGAACGAAGATGGAAGTGAAAGTTATGAGGCTGAGAAATCTTTGGCATCTATTTCTTTTGGATGACACATATCGATCCTACTGTACATTTGATGTGGCAACGATGACAGCAGCCAATCCCAGTCCGTAGCCATCGGTACAGAAATTTGCAACTTATTTACGTCACAGAGAATCTTGAACTGAAACGGGGTTCCTATCTATATCTATACCATTGGGAAGTATCTCTTATAATGGTTTAACCAGTACGTTTTCATATACCATCCACTTGCAGAATCTTGGCCTTTCTTACTACCATTTTTTTTCCCCATCTATGTACTATGTTTGCATGTTTTTCTAGATAATGAAAGAGAAAATCTCTGTTGGCCTCTGCATCAGGGCATACAGTGTGCACATGTTCTACACAATCTCAAGGCAAGGTCGACCCCATTGGCAAGCACGGCTACAAGGGAAACTATTTTGGGATGATGGATGACCTGATGCATGACATAAGGCGCGTGTGACATATACAGGGCCTCTTTGGTTAGCGCCTCAACTTGCCACGGCACAAATTAGGCATGTGCCAAAGTTGTGGCATGGTTAACTTTGTGGCTTGAATTGTGGTAAATTGGATGAGCTGTTGTTTGGATTGTTACCATAAGTATTGCCACAAGTTTGGCAAAAATGAATGGCAACTATTTGGTTTGTGGCCAAACTTGGTTACAATCACCCAAATGTTTGAAGTTGTGAGGTTACCATGCTCACATGTCAGTATGGCATTAGAGCTCTGCTACTTGTTCAATATGTGTAATGATGCATTAATTGATAATTGGCATTCACAAAATAATAATCAACCTAATGCAGCCAGTCCACTTAACATAAACTTAACTGAAAGTAGATAGTGATGCAAGCCATCGGAATCATTCAACAGAATCAACTACAAGCGTAATATAACGGGAGGACATCATAACAGCATATGATGCAAGCATGTAGGTTAAGGAGGCATTAGGCAACTTTACATAACAGGGAGTATCTGTTGTTACATCATGAGTGTCGATCATATTAGTACTACTAACCAAAAGCACGAGTAGGTGTCGTTTTACAACCTGTAGGTGATGGCAATCCGCCAGAGTCATCAACAACAAGGTTAATAGGCTCAGGGCTACTAGAGGGAGTGTGACAGGTGTCCCCAGCAGGGATCATCGACGGTTGCACTTGTACGTATGTTTGATATCGCAACGGTCAGCATTAATCAATAATTGGAGAGAAAAAGTACAAGATAACTATGTGGTAATGTATTGCATTAGAAGGGCTACTACTTGAGAATGATCGATAAAAAAATGGACTTGTTGTTGAAGGTCGAAGCAGAAAAGATGTGGCGGCGATAAGAGATAGAAGATGCACGGTTCAGTGGGGGTGGCCCATGTGCGAGGAAAAATAAGTTCAAGGTAGGTCGCTCATAGTGCATCGGTGTATGCGTGAGCAACGTATTCTAATACCATGTAAACTAATAAGATAGTTTTTCGCACACATAATCACGTATTGTTTAGATTAAATAGAGGTACATGTGCATGCATTTTGGAAAAGAGTAACTAATAGAGGAAGAATAGGGGCATGCAGCTACATGATACATGCATAACGAAAGTGGTTACGTTTCTAAAAACCCCACAACTTATTGTGCACAACGATTTTCTTTTATCAAAGCTCATATTTCAATTATGTTACTCAAGTTGTATTTTCATTCAAGCTTCTAGTGTCGTTTCCAATGTTTATGGTATCTTAAAAATCTAAATAGCCTACAAGATATGTAAATATATTTCCACATATCTAAGTTATATCATTTGATACTACCAAATTTGAAACAAATCTAGCCGCTTAAATGTGCAGACCACCCCAAGGTTGTTAAAATCACGACTCTATTCTTAGAATCGCACGACTTTATGAACCCACCAAGGCGAAACGATCCAAGTCGCACCATGAGTCGTATCCGGTGGAATCACAGTAGAATCGCGCTTCAAATCATAGAATCGGTTAGAATTGTGCTCCAAATAAGACTCTGAACGACTCAATCTATGGACTCAATCCTGGTCATCTATTGAAGTTGGACGGTAGATATCCCTATATGACTGTTGGACTAAACCCTAAATCTAGTGATTCCCTTGCCTTCTTTGTTCATTCCTCCCTTTTGTGGTGGTTGTGTGTCTCTCACTCTCTCCCTCTCACTCTCTAGTTCATAACAAGGAGGTGGCCGCTCACCGACGTCTTGGCAAATCGGTGAGCTCGAAGAAGGCAGCCTGGGCCCTGTTCCCAATTTCTTCGAGCTCGAAGCAGCGGCGGGCTCTTGGTGTCTTGTGCAGGCGTGCAAGACTGCAACCATCAACTTGGAGAAGGAGGACAGGAAATGACTAACTGAGGAACACCGCTGCACAGGTAATTGGTTATTCCATGAAATTTCATCATGGTCATGGTGATTGGTGAACTGTTCTTAGCTCATTTTATTTAGATTTGGATTGGTGAATCGTTCTTAGCTCATTTTTTTAGATCTGGATCGGTGGATTGTTCAAAATGTCAACGGTGCTTCTAGCCAAAGTACTAAACCTAAAAGGAAGAATACTCGTGGAAATCAGTCTGACCCTGGCTGGGAGCATGGAGACGAAGTTGATGCTCAAAAGAAGACAGTAAAAATGCAAATATTTCCAAGCTATTCGAGGAGGCATTTATAGATTGAAGAATCATTTAGCAAGGACTCGATTTAATGTGGAGCCTTGCCTAAAAGTTCTTGATGATGTTCAAGTGATCTTCCTGGAGCTTTTGGGGGACTCAATCAAAGGAGAGTGATGCAAAAAAGAGGAAGTTGTCACAAATAGAGGAAACAACAACATATTCTCAAGAGGGTGCTCCAGCAGGAAACAATCTAGCTGAGAATGTGATAAATTGTTTTGCCAACAAGCGTACAACCCAAATGACAGTGAATCAATTCTACAAAACACAATAGAGTGAGGAGGTTTGTGCTCAGATTTGTTGATTTTTCTATACCAATTCTATCCCATTTAATGTTGTCAAGAGTGTAGAATTTATCAAGATGGTTGAAATGATTGGAAACTACGACAAGGGTTTGAAGCCTCCATCATATCATGAACTGAGAGTAAAATTTCTCAAGCTAGAAATTAAGAGGACACTGAATTTGATTGCTGGACTCAAAGAAGAGTGGAAGAAGATAGGATGTACAATTATGTCTGATGGTTGGACAAATAGAAGGAGAATATCAATATGCAACTTTTTGGTGAATAGCCCAAAAGGCACTATCTTTTTGTCCTCTGTTCACACTTTTGAAATTTTGAAGATGTCTGACAAAGTGTTTGAAATGTTAGATGATGTTGTTGATATAGTTGGAGAGGATAACGTTGTTCAAGTTTTAACAGGCAATGCTGCTAACTACAAGATAGCCAGTGAACTGTTGATGCAAAAGAGAAAGAAGCTATTCTGGACTCCATGTGCTGCTCATTGCATTGATCTAATTCTTGAGGACTTTGAAAAGAAGATCCCGATGCATAGCACAACAATTACGAAGGGCCAGAAGATCACTACATATATTTATTCCATAACATTGGTTCTTACTTGGATGAGGGAATTCACTGAAGGGAGAGAGTTAACTAGGCCAGTAGTCACAAGATTTGCTACTGCCTATTTGAAATTGGGTTGTCTACATGAGCAAAAAGGTGCATTAATCAACATGTTTACTTTAGTCAAGTGGAGGGGTAGCAAATTTGCATCTACAAAAGAAGGCAAGGCTGTTCAAGCAATTGTTTTGGATAGCAGACGATTTTGGCCTAATATTGCCTTATGTTTGAAGGCTGCATTCTTCTATTGGTGGATCCAGATGAGAAACCTGCAATGTCGTTCATTTATGATGAGATGGATCGGTGCAAAAGAAAAGATAAAATAGAATTTTAGCAATGCAAAGAAAGGTACCATTGACTCTAACTCTTAATTGTAAAAATAATTTACTCTTAGTTTTATTTTATTTTGACCAATTCACATTTTATTTTGTTAGGTATGAGCCAATATTCAATATCATTGATGGAAGATGGGAGACCCAACTCCATAGACCTTTGCATGTAGCTGCATACTACCTAAATCCCCAATGCCATTTTAGTGCTAATTTCAAAGCTGCCGAAGTTAAACGTGGCATGTACACGTGTCTTGAAAAAATGGTTCCTGGTTTGGATGAAAGGGTCAAGATAGACATGTAGATTGATTCATTTAAAAATGGATTAGGACTATTTGGAATGCAATCAGCAGTTATAACAAGAACAAAAAATCTCCAGGTTAGTCATTTTAGCAGCATAAAAAATTATAGCTATGTTTTTTGTTTCTAATTAGAAATCTAGTCTTGTTCCATTGCACCAGCGGATTGGTGGGATTCGTATGGGGATGATTGTCCTGAGTTGCAGAGATTTGCTATTCGAGTTTTGAGCTTGACATGTAGCTCTTCTGGATGCGAGCGAAATTGGAGTGCCTTTGAGCAAGTAAGAATGTGATGTCTTGCCTTTTGCGATATTAGATAACATATGTAGCATGTAATGCACTTATGCATTTATCCTAAAACTTATGTAGGTCCACACCAAGAGAAGAAACTACTTGCACTAAGAAAAGATGAATGATTTAGTCTTTGTCATGTACGATTTGAAATTGAGTGACAGACATGCTAGAAGACAGAGACAAGCTAAGGTGGTTTATAATGCAGAAGATGTCTCTTCGGATGATGAATGGATAACTAAAAAAGAAGACCATGTTCTTCGTCCACAAAAGGATTGGCTGCATGCTTTGGATAGGATTGCCCGTAGGGAAGCTCAAGCTGCTATGGAGAAAGAACAAGAGAGTGGTCCTGAAAAACAAGTAGAAAATGTTGTCAATAATTTAACTGAAGCATGTATGCAAAGTTCTTTTACTGAAGAAAGTTGATACTCTTCTTCTCATCTTTTGTTTATATACTGATTTACTGACTGTTATTTTAGATTCTCATAGGTGGTGATGATCTCGGGTTGGATCAAGATCTTGATGCATACTATAACTATGAGGAAGTGGGTGATGAACACAACAATCATACTAGTGACAAAGTTGGCAGCAATACAGCCACAAGCACTTCCACATCTTGCGCTGGGAGTTCTAATGCTGCACTACCAACAATGAATGAGGATGACAATGAAGATATTAATTTGGAGGACCTGTACTAATTTAGTGGCTGTTCTTGCTACTTGCTAGTAAACAATTTATTTTTATCTTGCTACATTAGTAACTTGTAACATCCCAAAATCTAAATTTTGGGAAGATGCATTAGGAAAAATGCTTTGACCATTTTGCATATGAAAATATACTCATGTTTGAATTTGACTTTTGTTTAAAAGCAAAATATGAAATACAAACAAACATGTGCTCAAAGGAGGTTAGATAAAACAAAGTAAAAATATTTAGATGAGATAATTATTTTGGGCATAATATCCCGGGAACAATTCACCAAAACTGTTATATAGAATCTTGTTAAGAAAAATAATTACAAATACAAAAGAATAGAAAATTACAAGAATTTCATAGAAATGCATAGAAGGGTTAAACTTCTGAAAATTTTACGACATAAAATACATTAAGTCAAGAGATTTTACAAAAAATTTCATAAAATTCTGAGGTTGTTTGCTTGGTAAATAAAATCAGCAAAACAATTTGATAGAAGATCAAAATAAATCCCAAACCTAACTCTCCCATTTTCTCTCTCGCAAGGCATCTTCTCCACCTTGTGCTCGCCGCGCCAACGCACACCCACGAGCGCATCGCCGCCTCACCCACAGTTTTCCTCACCGCCCCTGGTTTTTCTCCACCAGCATACCTACCCCGTCACCTCCCCACCACTCCTCACCCATCCCTACCCCAGCCGCACCCACTCCTGCCTGTATGTCACCGAGAGCACTGTCATTCTGCCCGTAGTTGCCTGAGCCTCTCCTCGCTTATCTCTGCCCCTCCGTCTATATGAAGGACACCCTGAGCTTCCTTCTTCCTTTTCCTACTCAGTGCGCATCTCCCCTTCCATTCTTCTCCACTCAAACGAGCTCAAACGCTCGGAGAGTGCGAGCTCAGTTTCGACCATGTGCCACCACCACCATTCCTGACATTTAGAAGGATTTCTTGTCACACTTCTCGTGTCACATCATGTTCCAGAACACCCTAATCCTTTTCCCTCACTTGATTTCGTCTTTGATCCATAGGAGACGCCGAATCGCATCTTCTTCTTCGTCTCTGGTCATTTCCGCCACCTCAGTCGTCGCTGGAGATTCACCGGGCCCCAAGATAATTCCTTGCATGGGGAGCATTGCGAGGACCTCCTCATCCTTCCCCGACCACTAGACGACGATCATCATCACCCGAGTACCTTCTCCACGTGCACCTCACCTCGCCGTCTCGGCTCAACGTCGACAAGCCATCTCCGACCACCTCCGAGCCTTCGTGTCATTCTGGTATACCTCTAGTAGTCCTTAGATGCTTATGTGCGTGTTGTTTGGTTGAGAGTGCAGCTCATTTGAGCTTTGGCTCATTGCCGTAGTAACGCCGCCGCTCAACGCCGGCGCGCCACTGCTAGGAGCCATCTCAGGCCACGCCAACGGTACTAGTAGATGCGCATGCGTGTGGGGATCCCATTTTGGGCATTCCCCGGCACCGCCGAGCACCACCTCACTGACGATGAGCGTGGGCACTAGCGCCATCATGTGGCCCTGCTTGTCCGAGCACTGACCACCACTTTAGCGGTGTCATTAAGACCAAATCTCGGTCATATAGGACAAACCAATGATTAGTTGTTGGTTTTAGTTATTGATGTGTCGCTGACATGTGGGGCCAAGCTAAAGATAAATAAAACTAAAACGAATTATTTTCTTCATGGGTCGTTGACATATGGGCCCACAACTTAAACACACAGTGAGCTCTGGTCCATGGACCGGTGGACCGAGCGCGTGGACTTTAGTCCATGCGCTGTTCATATGAACCGTATCGCTGACAAGTGGACCCCCACTTGTCGGTTTAAATAAAAATCCAAAAAGAAATGGAAAATACACTTTTAGTTCTTAGGAGAATATGCTTTCCTTACTAGAAAGTGTAAACCCCAATAGTGCATGTGCAAAAGTATGCTTTCTCTATTGGAAAGCGTATTTATCATTTTCTTTGAATTTCTAAACGAACAGAATTCAAATTTTAATAACATTTGCTACAAAACTCCAAATTGAATGAAATTTATTTCTAAATTCATATAAAATCATGAACTACCATAATATGTAAAAATATTTGATGTTGTTTATAGTTGAACTTTTTAGACGTCGATTGCTCGAGTGATTATTGCGGCGATCAACCCTACATATATTTAGAACAGCAAGAGCAAGGAAAGCACCTCCTTTGATCATGTTGATCTTAGTATTTTACTTATCGTACTTTATTTTATGAAATCTATTATGCATGTGTGTATGTTTTGTATGAAAAATTCTATAATTCGGAAATCGATAGTTGTAAATCTAATTGCTGCATATGTCTCCTTGAAATATTGATTCCTTACTATTGTGACCATTTGATTATGAGTTAGGCAATATATAATGTCATTTGGGAATTTTTTAGTGTGATTATCGCACAATTGCAACTAGAACGATAGATTTTTCGAGAAACTGGTAAAAGGACAATATGCTAATTTGAGAATTTGGGGTATTTTGAAAAATGTCCAGAGGGTGTACCTCTGTTATTTTACTTGAAAATAAAATGAAAAACCTAGATTTAGACGCGGGCAAGTTATTATGTAGTCTGAAAAAGTGAGGATTGTGACTCACTAGTAGATAGGGTGGAGTTTCTCGCCCGTAGTCAATTAAGGGCCGAAGCCAGCAACTCTGGGACTAAGACCTAGTCATACAACCATATGTGCTAGTATGGTATAGTCGTAGCTAACTAAGTCATTGAAAACCTAGCCTTGCATGAGAGGTAGGTAGTAGTTTGCGAGCAATTTCTATTGCCGACATAACGGCGAATGCCTCACTTAATGGATGGTATTCGGGTAAGTGAGGATCTCTCACGTGACGGAGGGTATCCAGGCAAGTAAGGGTCTCACTCGACGGAGGGTATCCAGGAGAGTGAGCACTACCACAAAAAGGCTAATACTAGACATCTCATCACAAACAGTTGATCAAAACCGTCAGTATTAAATATAATCACAGACGGTTTTTATTTAGCAATCGTCTGTGTTACTGGATGCGTTAAGAACCGTCTGTGAAGAGGTAATATGATAGGCAATTCATGTTGAAAACCGTTTGTGAAGTATCATAGACGGTTCTAAATAAGAACCGTCTATGATATTTATTAATATCATAGACAGATCTTGTTCAAAACCGTTTGTGATAATACCTCCCCGATGAGTCTCTTCATCGCCGTCGTCATCGATGCGTCTCTTCGTCGCATCAATGCCACTTCGGCTCCCCAATGAGTCTCTTCATCTCACGCGCTGAATTTATTCCTTATTTTATAAAAAGGATTATCCGCCATCAAAGATGATCATCCCCACATCACTCTATACTCTAAAGCAGAAATAGCACCCTCTTATGTTTTCTTGTCACCTGCATTGATGGCCTACCTTGCCATACTGTACGAGCACCTCTCCGGCCAAACACTGGCGGATGCTGTAGAAGGACATTGTGTCAACAGTGTGTAATACCCCAAATTTCAATTTAGCGAGAATCTTGTTCGGGAGAGCAAATTTAATTGAAAGTCAGGGTTTTTTTGGAAAAATTGAGGACTTGGGCCTCCGGCCCAGGCCAAGGCCACCTTGGCCGGCCTTGTGTGGGCTAAGGAGGAGGGGAGGCGCCCTAAAGCCCAGCCCAAGCCGCCCTTTAACCCCCCCCCCTCTCAAACCCTAGCCCCACCATCCCTTTTCTTTCCTCCTTGGCCGAAATTTCTTCCCCTCCCCCTTCTTGGCCGCCCCTCCTCTCCCCTCATCTTCCTTTGGTGCTGATCCTCCCTCCATGGTGGCTGCCCCTGCTGTGGTGCCTCCACATCTCGCCCACGGAGTGTTCCCGTTGCCGGTCTTCGCGAGGAAACAAGAAGGGACAGCAGGTTGTTCGGCCAAAGGAGGTGAGAAGGAGGGAGATGATCTTCTCCAAGGTTCTTCCGCCTACGTCATGGTTGCTGCAAGGGTAACGAATGCCGATCCTCATCGTTTGATTGGTGGTAGTTGTGAATTGGATCATATTTAATTAGATCGAACTGCTGCGTTCGGAAAATCAATTCTGTCCAGATTGTTGCGGGGTCTGTTTTGTGGTTTTAGAGGCCGAATCTGAGATGATCATCTCCTAGAGATATTTAGGTCTTGTTCTTAGCTTTCAGTGGCCGCCAAGATCACCTCATTCCGACTTTCGAGTCAAAAGTTATGATAGATTTACTATCTGCTGTCCAGAATCCTGACGAGAATTAGCAGTCTCTATATAGGTTGATTTATGGCCTAGTTAGAGGGTGATTCAGAGGTCTTGCCCATAACAAATTTTGAAGGTGATATCACTATATTTCAGGATTGATAAAGAACACTTCATTTGGAGTTATAGATCAAAAGTTATGCACTTTTCATTGTGACTGTCCAGATTGTATGTCAGTCTGTCCAGATTGCATGTCAGTTTTTATCTTTAGTTTTGACCCGTGTGCCACTTTTTGTTAAAGGCAAAATTTGAATGTCGTGCCAACTAGGTTATTGTAGATAATTTCATAACCTTTTCATATTGTTAAAGAACGCTCAATTCGGAGTTGTAGATTAAAAGTTATGGTTGTTTTAGTATTGTTGTCCTGTTTGTTCAGACAGAAGTTGTGCTGCTATTTTGTTTTCTTTATTAGAGAAGTTTATTGGCCGAATTGGGAAATCTCATCAACTTGAATGTTATAGATATGTTCGTTAAGATGAGGTAGGATCTGGTCTCATCTCATTTCGAGTCCCATGTCATTAACTACTGTCATTTTCGTGCTGCTGTCCCGACACGTTTTTGGGTTGCAACCTGTTTTTCAGATTAGGTTTTATGGCGATTCCTTGGGAGTTCAAGGGGGGTATTGTAGACTTTTAATTCGGGTTGGATTCTATGTTGTTCTTATTTCGGTTATTTAATTGTTTAGCCACGAGGCTACGGGTTTGGGAGCGCCATCGTTGCACGCTAACGCGTCGCAACGCGAAGGCAAGTACTTTGTTGCTTTTGAGTGTTGTGATTGTGAATGTTTTCATGAATATAGTGTGACATATTGTGTTACCCGAGATCTTGAATTGGTTATGTTCTTTCATTATGTGGAGTATGTCTTGAGAGATGGTATTATCACTGTTCATGTTCATATCATGCATCCTTTTATTCATGTTATGTCGACGGGAGTGGATTGTAAGTCCCACCATTCCAATGTGGGCAAATTTGGACATTGTCATGTCCGTCCACGGAGTGGATTGAAAGACCCATCAATTCCAGTATGGGCACGTAAGACCCATCAATTCCAATATGGGCAGCTTTGGACACCTATATGAAACGTTCTTCATATAGGACTTGGATCCCCGCACTTTTGTTAAGGTGCGGGCTTAAGTGAACACCGACGGTGTGTCACTCACTATACCGGATATGCATGTGTGCAGTCCATCCTTGATTACATTCATTCATTTCATGTTTCCATAAGTGTTCACTCGATGCAAGGTTCGCATTTCTAAATGGTGATGTCTGTTTGTATATGTGTTCTTTCTCTTTCATCGTACTTGCTTTGAGTCATGGACTCACTCTTGCGTTGTTTGTTTATTTTAGGTAACCCCGATGTTGGCTCACTTGGGAGGGAGTAGACACGCACTACTCGTTCACATCATCCTATTCATGTTCAAGATTAAATTTAGTTCTATCTTACATTCGTTAATGATGAACTGTAATAATTAAATTATAATTGGTGAAGGAAGGATACCTTCTCCACATGGATGTTGATTTATTACTGCGTGTGAACCTTCTTTATTGATGATCGAATTAAATAACTTAAAAGGTGAAGGAAGGATACCTTCATCATATCTGTTTAACTTAATCTGTCTTTAGTTGATATACTTGTTTCAAATTCTTCCGCATTATGGATGTATGTTAGATGTTTTAGGTGACATCTTGGCTTCCTGATAGCGTGGTGTTACGATTGGTATCGAGCGGGCTTTAGGTCCGTGGTTAATAGAAAAAATATTAAATTGACACACTTTGTACGATGAGGTGGGGTTGGGAATTACATTGCTTTCGCATTATCATTGTTATGTTTCATTTTGTTGAGCAATTGTTGAATTGCTTCGTACTATCATCCTTGTTGGTAATATATGATCTGCTATGATATTCAATATCTATGAACTAATAATATGATTGTCATGAGATGATCCTATATATTCATAGTTGAGTATTTTGGTGAAGCGTGTTGTTATCGGATGATAAGAAGTGGAGGTTGTGGTTGTTACTCGGGATTCACGGGTTACACCACTTATTCGCGATGACGTGGTTAGAGGAGTAGTTACCAGTATCATCGTTTCGGTACTAAGTATGAGTTACTTTAGAAAGTTGTTCTCTTCTTTCATTTCGAATTTGGCAATTCTTGTCTGTGGTGGTTGATGAATTTCTCCGGGTTTGTGGTCCATGATAGTTATGGTTTTCCATAGATCCCTCTTGGTTCTCTGAAACAATTATTGCTTTTATTTGTTGAGTTGCTTTTACTACTTATGATCGTTGTCAATTGGCAAGATTGATGTTTTCTTGGTTGCTCCTTCTTTCTCATTGAAAAAGAATGACTCATTTACTCGTTTGATAGCTTGGTTAGTGAGAGTTTCTGCTTTGTAAGTTCGTTTGCAGGAAAGCTTTGGCTTTATGCGTTTCTTTTGGATTACTTGAGCGTTGAGGTTTGAAGTCTCTCTTTCTTTGCGATAAGGTGTTAGAATCCTTTTGTGATGTCTTGTCATGCTTAAAATGAGAAGTTATAACTAAGCGAATAGATTGTTACGATATGAGTTATCAAGTTGGGTTATTAGCATGGTGCAAATCAGTTATTCTTAACTACCATCCATGAGAGTGAAATTGATTAAATTGAAATATCCTTGTATTTGATTCATGGTGTATGTTAAATAAAGACTGTCCATATCCATTCAGAACCTATAGATCTTACATAAGAGCTAGATTTATCTACTTCCTAGTATATTAAAATTGTTGAAACTTGTATGAAGGACCAGATAGGTGCTGGTGTATCGATTCATGAAACCTTGTTTATAGAAAATTATGTTAGTGAATCTTTAATCATGTTTTGAAATGATTTCTGAACAAAGGTGAAATATGAATCTATGTTTACATATGGTTATGTGGTTGCAAATGGAATTAGTATTGTATGTACACACATGATAAATACCATCATCGATTGTTAATGAGCGCTGAAGAAGGTGCTAAGCAACACCAATAGTTGAGTAGATTAATTTCGTAAGTAGTATTTGTTATCGTGCCTTGTGATATTGATATTGCTTAGCATAATCTTGTTATAATAATTTTGTTTCAACCTTGTGGTTGTATTCCCTTTGGGAAGTTTTAGGATGGAGTAATAAAGTTTGATGATTCTCAGTACTAGTGTATGTTGTCGATGTTATTAAATCGTCAAAATTGTGAGAATGAGGTTAATTCTCGTAGTAATTTGATCACCTATGGTGATATTCTCTAAATGATCAAATTTCAAGTTTTATGTTCATGATCTTTTGAGGTTCAAGCTTTTATGTGGTAAATGAAGCTTATCGAGTAACGTTATGTTGCAAATTTATAATGGTTCTTGATGATGCAAGTGCTTGATTTTGAATACTTATTTGTTCTTATCTCGTAGGTTCGATATTCTATTCTTGTGAGGCTTATGCGTTCAACCGTGGACTCCACTTATGTTCTGTGAGTTCATTGCTTAATTGGTTTCTTCTCTTGGTCCCATGTTCGGTCATGAGTGGTGGATGAGTTTTCTAGTTGGTGAAAATCGTTTCCATTTGTCTCTTCTTTTGAGAAAGAATCAATTCATTCTTTTCACGTGGGTCTTTTGAAGTGTTTTCTAATTGTTGTTGTGAAATTGATGTTAATACCCATAGTAATTTGATCGCCTTTGGTGATATCGTTGAATGAGAATAATTCAAGTTTAGCTTTAGTGATATTTCCTTTGAGCTCTTGAATCATCCGGTAGCTGAAATTATTTTAAATAAATTAAGGTATTGGATTGTCTGTTGCTTCTTAAGAGATTTGTGTGATTTAATTTTAAAGGCTCTTTGTGCGAGTTGGCAACGTGAGGTTGCAATCAAAGAACTTATGTTGGTTCCTTTAAGAGGAGAATAATCTACTTGCGTTTGCGAAATCCTGTAATTGGAAATGTTTGAGTTTGGTGGTGAGATTATTTGGATCTCATGTTTCTTATGTAGTTGAACTGTTCGAACAAATATGACGTATTGAATAATTTCATTGGTTCTTAATTAGTCCTTGTGGTTTGGACTAAAGATCTTATCTTGTACGTTGTGGCAAGCGATGTTAGTCAAAGAATTAATTTGTGGTTAAGGGAAAGAGTGCAGAGGAATATTTGAGAATTTGAGTCAAGTTTTGTAACTTGTAGTTATTCGAATTGTTCATAAACTTTTACTCTTTTCACTCAAGAGTTGTCGAGTTTCAATCGCAATGTCATTTTTTCTTATTAGTGGTTATTTGCTATTCCCTTTTAGAGGATGCGTGCCTCATTGTGAACTCAACTTTCGTTTTCCGGATCTTTATTACAGATTATTTCTTTTGGTTTTGTGCTCACTTTGTGAGCGATAACGTTTTCTGTGTGGTGAAATTTGTCCTTATTCGCCTCTTTCTTTTGAGAAAAGATCAACAGTTTGGTGTTGCAAAGTTTTACAAAGCGTAAGTCACAATTGTTTGGTGGTGGTTAAGTGATTGTATGCGGGTGAGATTTTGCTACCAAGCTATTGGAGGAGTAATAGAAGATGAGTTGGTTTTGACCTAAACCTCTTGGAGGAAGTTGATTCGGATGGAATGTTTGGCTTCGAAGTAAAACTGTATAGTGTTCAACTAAGTAGAACCTATGATATAGTGTAGTTCCAGAAATTTGGTTCATGTTGAAATGTTGCGGATTATCAAATGTATGGAAGCCTTAATCAATTTTATAGCGTAACAATTGGAAAGAATTGCGATGTTGAGTGAGTAATTCCTGATGATGTCAATGAGTGAGTAGGTCGGAATTGTGGGGATGTTAGAGATTTAATCCGATGATTTCACCATGTGTTATAAGAGGAATTCGTGGTAGGGGTCTTGGAGGTTAAATTTGGGCTTTCCATTTTCATGCTAGACTTTTGGTCGCCCAAAGATTTGTGTGTAGAGGAGATAGAAAAGCGGAGTATTCTGAGTAGTGGAATGATTGTCGATAGAACCCTTCGATGTAGTTCATGGCGGGTGTCTTGAGGATTCGACGTGTTATTCTTGAAAGTTGGAGGAGATGATGTATTTCGGTTTAAGCTGATTTGAGGATGTTACATGAAGAGGTTGAGACCGTGTGGTATGCGATGAATTCAATTCCAATGTCTGAGAGAAATTCTATTCCTAAAAGAGGAATTGAGAAAAGGATGTTTCCTTGGGTATTGAAGCGTTTTTGTTACTCATTTGAGCTTTATGTTGTTGGTAGTGTCTTCTTCATTGTGAGTTGGTGTTGTGTTGGCATGTTTGCTTCTTTCCAATTCGAGCAAAACAAAAGAAGTTTTTGGTTTGAGCGTTCAAGTGATCTCCCTTTGGCTTTCGTGGCGTTTATTCGCAATTTTCCACTTGGAAAGTGGAAAGGTTTTCTTGATGAAATTCGATTTACGGATTTTACTCTTGATTACTCGGTTGGTAACGTATAGTTGTGATGTGAATTTTTCTTATTCAGATGTGTTTTGCCGGTAAAAGAGTTTGCTTAAAAAGAATTCGATTGTATGTTTCCGGTTAAAAGAGGGTGATCCTTGTTCGGTGAAGAGTTCAATGGAGAGGTGGAACAAGAGTTCCGTGCTCTATGTGCTTGTTGTGTGGTTCGACTTCAAGGAAGGTTAACCCTGTTTCATTGGGTTGTTTTCGATAGCTGTCGTTTCGCTAAGACCGTCTCGGGTTCCTACGCGTTGTACTCACTTTTGGTTTCATTTGGTGTGGAGTGAGTACCTGAGAGATCCGAGTTTGTTATTCGTTAACAACGTTGACCATCGAGTAAGATCTTACCTTCTAGTCTTGTCCGATGAGTGTACCAAGATGTAGGGTTGAGTGTTAGGACTTTCGTCTTTTCACGTCTTTGTGTTGTGGTTCTCGATCGAGAGAGGTGACTTGAGAGTTGGATTTTCGCTTGGGGTGGCGTTAACGGTTTTGGTCGCATAGCGGTATCTGCTTACCGTTGTTAGTTCTTAGTCATGGTTGTTCTTTCGCGTAGAGTGTGTGAGGATTCGAGGTCGAATCCTATTTAAGGGGGGTAGAATGTAATACCCCAAATTTCAATTTAGCGAGAATCTTGTTCGGGAGAGCAAATTTAATTGAAAGTCGGGGTTTTTTTTTGGAAAAATTGAGGACTTGGGCCTCCGGCCCAGGCCAAGGCCACCTTGGCCGGCCTTGTGTGGGCTAAGGAGGAGGGGAGGCGCCCTAAAGCCCAGCCCAAGCCGCCCTTTTACCCCCCCTCTCAAACCCTAGCCTCACCATCCCTTTTCTTTCCTCCTTGGCCGAAATTTCTTCCCCTCCCCCTTCTTGGCCGCCCCTCCTCTCCCCTCATCTTCCTTTGGTGCTAATCCTCCCTCCATGGTGGCTGCCCCTGCTGTGGTGCCTCCACATCTCGCCCACGGAGTGTTCCCGTTGCCGGTCTTCGCGAGGAAACAAGAAGGGACAGCAGGTTGTTCGGCCAAAGGAGGTGAGAAGGAGGGAGATGATCTTCTCCAAGGTTCTTCCGCCTACGTCATGGTTGCTGCAAGGGTAACGAATGCCGATCCTCATCGTTTGATTGGTGGTAGTTGTGAATTGGATCATATTTAATTAGATCGAACTGCTGCGTTCGGAAAATCAATTCTGTCCAGATTGTTGCGGGGTCTGTTTCGTGGTTTTAGAGGCCGAATCTGAGATGATCATCTCCTAGAGATATTTAGGTCTTATTCTTAGCTTTCAGTGGCCGCCAAGATCACCTCATTCCGACTTTCGAGTCAAAAGTTATGATAGATTTACTATCTATTGTCCAGAATCCTGACGAGAATTAGCAGTCTCTGTATAGGTTGATTTATGGCCTAGTTAGAGGGTGATTCAGAGGTCTTTCCCATAACAAATTTTGAAGGTGATATCACTAGCTTTCAGGATTGATAAAGAACACTTCATTTGGAGTTATAGATCAAAAGTTATGCACTTTTCATTGTGACTGTCCAGATTGTATGTCAGTCTGTCCAGATTGCATGTCAGTTTTTATCTTTAGTTTTGACCCGTGTGCCACTTTTTGTTAAAGAATACGTATGCAGCGATCACCACGGTGAGCATGTGGAGCATGACGGCGAGGACCAAGGCGAGGAGGTTAGCAATCGCCGTCATCCTTCCTCACAATGTCGTCATCGACATCGTGGACCGTGTGGCTGCGACCTCTCCTTAGCCCATGGCTGACCTCTGCAGCCTACGAGCCACGTATGTACGTATTTATACCTACAAAAAATACATACTACTATTTATTATGACGTCTTGAATTTTGTATGTATGTATATTGGAGTTGCAAGGCCATGTACAAGACGTCCAAGGAGGGCGCCGTGGGGAGGCGTGCGGCGCTGGAGCAGGAGGAGGCGATGAAGTACCTAGACAACGAGCGCTACCACACCGTCGTAAACTACCTGGCCGACGCCGGCAACCCGGAGGCCTACTTCATCATCGGCCTCTCACTTGTCTTCACGCCCCAAGACATGAAGTTCAACCTCGTGTGCCTCGAACGGGCAGCCGTCGTCGGCCACAAGGCCGCAACCTACGAGCTCAACCACCTCCTCTACACGGCCGGCGAGGCGCGCGACGTTGGGAAGCACTACATCAGCTAGGTCGAGGGTGAGCCGGCCGACGGCGGATGCGAGACGGCCAAGAGGACCAACCGGGAGTGCAGGCGGTGCCAAAGGCTCGCTGCGGATGTAGTCCAGGATTCGATGTGGAAGAAGATGGCCGGGCCGCTGGGCCGGGTGTGGACACTATCAGAGGACAGCCACTGGTGCATGAGCACCAGCTGCGGCGTGACGGAAGGGTGGGACGACTACGTCGTTTTTACAACGATGACTGTAGGATTAGGCATGAGTATACCAAGTTCTTTGCAGAGGTGTTCAACTACTTGCCATAAAATTAGTGGTTTCAGCATAGTTTTAGCAAATATTAAGATATAATTATAAGAAGCGACTGGCCACGCTGTTTGGCCATATGTAAATTCAAAAATTAAAAAAAATCTAGTTTAGAGGTGAAGTTACTATTATATGTTGCACTATCACATACAATTCTATTATAGAACCGTCTATGATATGAGACTATATCACAAATAGTTCTATTGGAACAGTCAATGATAAGTATCACGGATGGTTCTATTATGGAACAGTCCGTGCTAAGTATCACTGACGGTTCCATAATAGAACCATTTATGATATCCCTTTATCAGTAGGAGCCTGGTAGGGTTTGCGCCCTAACTCGTCACTCCCCAGCGCCCTTACTCTCCCCTGCTCCCCTCCCCACCCAAGTGCCCCTGACCTCAACACCGCTGCCTGCGACATCGACGACGTCGCCCGAGTCGCGCCTTCTCCTCAACCCATCGCCTACACCGCCCTTCTTCCCTTCGCCGTCGGTTGTGACACCACAGTTCACTGCACAAGACACTCTTATGATAAGAGTGTCTTGTGCAGTGTCATCGTTGTGACACAACTACGGTGACACTGCTGCCACCATTGCCAATCCAATCGACCTCCCCCCGGCCAAATCCACCTCTGACGTGTGCAACCCCGGCTACCTCTCCACCGACCTCCCCTGACCAAATCCACCTCTGACGTGCGCGACCCTAGCTACCTCTCCATCGACCTCCCTCAGCTACCTCTTTACCGACCTCCCCCGGCTACCTCTCCACCGACCTCGACCTCGGCTACCTCACCACCGATACCGACAATGTTGAGGTAAGACAGATCTATCATCTATTGGTTTGTGCTGTTGGTATTCATGTGAACCGAGCTGTTGTGACGTGTGTTGTGATGACGTCGAGCTGCAATGTGTGTTGTGATGTTGGGAAATTTTTGTTCTTGGTTCACCCGCCCCTGTACCTCCTTGCATTCGGCTCCAACCCGGCTGAGGTTTGAGGCCCGGTTGCTTGGGGCTTCCTCCTCCCAGGACTCAATCCCCCATTCCCCCCACTTCCTTTTTCTGTTATTTTAGTTTCATGCTTGAGATTATGTTGGTTTACTGATGTGAGTTGATTATTTACTGATGTGGATTAATTTGTTGATTAAGTATGGTAAATGAAATGAAGGTGGGTTAATGCATGGTGGAGGTGTTGCATCACACTGAGGTAACTACTCTCCTCTACTCTCTATCCCTTTCCCTTCCCTTGCTCTGTGATGTAAACTGAGGGTTATTGGTGTATGTGCATTTTGTGCACCTTGCTTAGTTTATGCTGTGGGTTTGGATTGACAAAAATAAATGGGGCAAAATGGTGGGTTTGGTTAATGCTCTGTGATGGATACTGAGGGCTAGGGTTATTGATGTCGGTTCTTTGTGCTTGGTGGGCAATATGGGATGTGGTTTGGATGGGCCCAAATATTAGTGGGGGAAAGAGATGGGTTACCTCTGTTGGGCTTGGTCGATTCTGGGTTGAGGATGGCAGTGTTGGCAGTGCTGGTGCTCTCCTCTTGTTCTTATTTGTCAGATATCCTAGCCCTTGATGTCCAGTTTGGTTGTTCAATTGCTCCTCCCCGGCGACCTCTTTCCCAAGTGATATATTCCATTCCAAAACAAGACCAAATTAGTATACATGTGGTATATGTTGTGCATATTATTCATTTTAAATGACTTAGAGAAATTACATGTGTATATGTGTAAATTCTAAATACAGACGGTTTAGATTTCTCTAACTCTCCCTCCTCAAACAAGTTACAATTTCTCTAACTCTCCCTCCTCCCCCAAGCCCAGCACCTGATCTCTTCTCTATAAAGTCTCCAAGCAATGGCTACTTGTGCCTTTAAAACTGGCTTCACACACACACACACACACACACACACACACACACATATATATATATATATATATATATATATATATATATATATATATATATATATATATATATATATATATAGTAGTTACCCCCTATTCCGTATCTCACAACATAGGGAGTATCTTGTGCAACCGAGAGTATGTATGTGTAGTATACGAGTATATAAGACCACCTAGGTGGTATTTACATCTTTTCAGGGGTGGTATGTACAATTTTTTAGACATACTCCTTCTTATGTGCGAATATGCAGGTATTTACAAAATATGCTAAAAACTATGGACTCACTTGCAAATTTTTCGTTCACATGGAGTATCTTATAATTAGTATATGAGTATACCCAAAGTGATAAAGGAGTATGTCAAGTTTTTTAGGTGGTATATCAGAGGTGGGAATAACTACATCTGGGAGTAAAAAGTATTAATCCTATATATATATTGTAGCTAACTCGAGGCCTGGATTCAGCTAGCTAGCTTGCTCTTTGGGTGTTCATCCTAAATGTGTAGGAGAAACCACGGCCTACTTCATCGAACCTAACACACTAGAGTGTGCGATTTGCTTCATGTCAATCATCTAAGTGCTTTGTAGAATCCTCCTAAACCACTGTCTCAAAGTAATAGCAATAGAACTGAAGCTGAAGTTATTAACGCCCAAGGAGCAAGCTAGCTAGCTGAATCCAGGCCTCGAATTAGCTAACAAGGGACTCGAGTTAGCTAACATGGGACTACAAACTATATATATATATATATATATATATATATATATATATATATATATATATATATATATATATATATATATATATATATATATATAGCCTTTTTGTACTCTTGGGAGTATATACTCCCACTTTCAATATACCACTTAAACATACTCTGATGTGATTTGATTGAAAAAATTTCATTGGAGCCCTTTGTTTTTTTTTTTTTTGCTATATACCCTTTTTCATATCTAAAAGAAGTATATATACAAATTTTGCTATAAAAATGGAATTTAATGAAATTTTTCATAGAACTCACTTTGGGGTATCTTATAATCATTATTAGAGTATGCACAAATAGATAAAGGGGTATCATCATACGATTTAAGTGGTATATGAGAGGTGAGAGTACGTACTCCTAAGAGTACCATACCATTTTCCTATATATATATATATATAAAGCCGGTTTTAAAGGCACAAGAAGCCACTTTTTGGAGGCTTTATAGAGAAGAGATCATCACAGACGGTTTCGTCTACAAACCGTCTGTGATACATCAGCTATCACAGACGGTTGTATCTACAAACTGTCTGTTATAGGCAACTATCACTGTATGTGATAGTATGCATCATAGACGGTTTTGACCTCATGTCATTACTGATCCATAAACTCAGACGGCTCAGGAAATCGTCTGTGATGACCTTTTCTGTAGTAGTGAAGGAACATTCAACAGGCTAAGTGCAAGGGTAGGACTAGGTGGTGTAAAGGCTGTGTGGTAAGCTCTAGATTGCTTACCTTCGGTAGTGAGCAGTGATGTACTATGGGTAAAGTTGTACACCTCTGTAGAGTGAAAATCTATTCAAATAACCGCGCTCGCGATCATGAGCATGCTTAGTGTGGCTGGTATGGCTGCAGTCTTATTTTTCCAAAAACTGGGTTGTCACAAAATTTGGGTAATGACATGGGGTTTTATTTTGTTGACTTAACTGCCATGTCTATGGCTGAACGTGAAATATGACTCATAGCCGAGGAGGGTTGTGAGATGTTGTTCACACTTCTTTTTGTGCTCGTAACCGATAAGGGTTACGAGATGATGTTATTATTTGTTCAGCTATTTACTTACTGTCCTATGTCTATTTAACTGCTCTTTCAAATTTCATTGTAAATTACTACTTATGAATATTGCAAATAAAAATGGATTTGAGAAAAACAACTTGTAGAATAGAGCTTCATCCTTTGATAGCCCTGCATTTAATATAATTTTTGCGATACACTACAAGTCTTGCTGAGTACACAAGTACTCAATCTTACTAATAATGTTGTTCGGTGTTCGAACATAAACCGACGCCTGACGACGCGTTCTTTGCACCCAGAACCAGAGGGATCGGTGATGAGTCTACCTAGGCCATGTTCTTGTCAGTTGCCTATGGGATCAAATGGGCATGCCGTTGGAATTTTGCTACTTATATCATTTCTTCTGGTGCTATATTTTTACTCTGATGACTGCTTTTATTTCGTCGGTCGGCCGTTGATGTAATAACTTGTAATCGTTTAAGTTAAGTACCCTTTACTTTTATAGATGTGATTGTATGGATGTAAATACCAAATGTTGTGAATGTGTATACTAGCCACTGATCATGGGACTAGTACAGTTACACATAGGGTCTTTGGGTATTCCACGTTCGAGGGTCCGACATAACTTGTATGTCCTATGTTAACCTGTGGACTTATGGTTGTTCATGCTACTTTCAAATGCACTTATCTTGTTTATTATACCTTTTCTTATCATGTATATGTTAGTTTTTATGTAGCCAACCTGTGCATGGGAATAAGATAGACAACTATTAATCAAATTAGGAGCCAAATGACTAAATAAACACTCATATCACTCTTGGAATACTTGGTAAATTGAGAAAATGTATTTTTTTTTGGTAGAATCAAGTAGAATCTTAGATTCTATGATTCGATCCTAAAATGCAATATCCTACCGAAGCGTCTCCGATCCGATTCAGAATCACGATTCTGACAACCTTGCTGCCAGTGTTGTTATCCTATATTGAGTTTTATGCACCAACCAATTCATCCTCTAACTAGCCATTGTTGTTATCCCTCTTGTTATTAGTTGTATTGAGTTTCATGCACCAACCAATTCACCCCTCTTGTTGTTGGTCTAACCAGTCAACATTGTTATCCCTCTTCTTGTTATTTTGGTCGTATTGCGTTTTATGCACCAACCAATTCACCCCTCTTGTTGTTGGTCTAACCAGTCAGTGTTGTTATCCCCCCTCTTGTTGTTGGTCATCCAACCAGTCCACCCCTCAAAAATTTAAGCTGGTAAAGAAAGGTGGGCAATATAATTCAACACTCTCCTTGATGTCCAAGCTCCACTAGGCCTAAGACGTGGACTGGAAGTGGGTCGCAATTACTTTTTTTTAATATTGTGGTAGCCGGGTATTGTACTCAGGATCTCTTGGCTCTAATATCATATTGAGCTTCATGCATCAACCAGTTCACCTATGTGATGCCTCGTGCCATCACACCTTTGGTGACAACACCGGCTTAAGGATTATTACCCAACAAAGCCACGCTTCCTCAAGTAATGGCCCTAATCAGAGTGTTGTAGCAGAGAAATAGTTAGGATTACCTTCAATTCGCACCTGTCAACCTTAAGGCTAGGATTTTGACATGAATGAAGTGGTACGAAGTCCTCCAAGTAGTAGCCCCAATGTAGTTGTCAAGTAGCATCGCTTTAACGTATCAAGTTCATTGCTTCTAAACAAGGGGAATTAATAGAAAGTTTGAGTACTTTTTTACTCAGCAAATACTTAATAAGCAAAGTTTATGCTATGAATAATTAACCCCATCCATCTTCAGTCCCTACCTAGAATCGCAATAGTTTAAAAATACAGTTTTAAGTGAGGAAAAACAAGTTCAATTTAAAAATCTATTAGTCACTCGCATCGTGGATTCGAGCCACTTACAAGGCTCCTGTATACTCCAACCCAGGAGACAAGTGTGATCACATTTTAACTCTGCAGATGTTGTATCGCTTTACCCACAGTAACCCATCACCGTAATTGTCATCAGACTTCCACATTTATTTTAACATAGTGCTAGGTCACAGTCCAGAGCTTTTCCCGATGTTCGTACCTAATACCTCCACCCAACTGGGTTTTCCCAAACTGTTGTAGTCGGGTAGCACCCGCTACTAAACCAGCATAATATAGCACTAGTGGGCCGATATGCAACACCCAGCTCCTTAGGCCAGAATATCATCGCGCTAAAATAAGAAAGAAAATATAATAGTACGTTCCTGTGTGGAGGTATTGTTATTTGACAGGGATACTAAACCTAGCCCATCTTAACGGGTTCATGGTCAATACTGTCATTACGGCTCACTAACGCGAATGAGAGTGGGCTAGCCCTTAAATACTATCCGTATGTAGAGAGCCCCGCACTTGCCAACAGACCTAACCAGGGCACATGGCCGCTTATTTTAATTAGAAAACAATTTATGCTGGTAGATAATATTATCGCAATATAAAATAATTTCTACGGTAATACGTCTACCGAAATGATAAAGGATGACTCACCTGAGTACTCAAGGTCAAGTAAGGCTCCGATCGACTTTACCGTACATTCCGCCCCGGTCCCGTTTCTTGCTGTTGGTCGCTGTCGTATGATCATTGTTGGCAACGATTCGGCCAGGGTCACGTGCTCGCGCTCGCATGCTCCTTGCCGGCTCTCTGACCCTCCCTTGGTCAGCTCAACTAGGGGTGCTAGTGGGCTAAAACCCCACCCAAACCCACCCCAACCCATTTCTATGCAGCACATCCACCCCAACCCAAACCAACCCATTGCTCCACCAAAACCCAACCCAACCCACATGCAAATCCAATCCAACCCAACTCAATTCTCTCAATATGGGTTCAACCCATTTTCAACCCATGGAAACAACCTTAAGCACAACTTTCAACCCATGAAAACTATCTGAGCACCAAGTACATAATAATAACATTACAGAAGCATTTCATAGCACCACATTTACATCACGAAAACAATTTGGTAGCATAAATAGTACTTGAAGTGATAGGTACATAAATCACCTTAAGCGCGAGATTACACACACATTCATGTGTCATCATATTATCCTGAGAGCTGAGATAGCGGTAACTAAGATAACAATGGCATTACACAAACATCATTTGACACAAAAAGCAAAGAGTTGAAACATGGACAATTGTAAGAAACCTTGTGGAAGTAAGCAACATGAATCTTGGGGACACAACCAAACAAAACTTTTGCAGAATCGGGGGCATCGGCATCATAGACAAGGGAGATAGGGATTGTCTCCCGGCCGTGGGCGTGGATGGTGCCACCATTAGGGCCAGAGACGAGCTTGCAGCCGTCGTTGTCGATGATGTAGTCGATGTCGAGGAGCTTGGCTGTAACATTCCAACTCTGGGTTTGTGTTTCAAATGTAAGAAAATGAGACGAAATTAAAACTTTTCCTGCATCTTGTTGCTTTTGAACTTTTCTGTAATTCTTGTAAAGGAATTGTGGAATTCAAAAACTTCAATCTCCCAATTGACTAGAGTCATGACCCCTTTTTCAAATCCTTGTCAAATCTTATGATCATCCTCTGGAAATATTTTTTCTTGGTTCTAGGGATGTTGTGTGACTCTTCTGAAAAATTTCACAATTTTTAGAAATTATTTGAATATTTTAAGAGGCCAGTCAAACCTGTTGACCCTTGGTCAAACCCTAACTCAAAACCTTGGAGAATTTCTTGTAACACCCTGGCTATTCGGAAGCCTAGATGCCACATATTTATTCTACACAATGCGGAAGAATATGAAATAAGTATATCAACTAATGGCAGTATTAAAAACAAACAGGACATGGTGAAGGTATCCTTCCTTCACCATCTAAGTTATTTATCACAGATCATCAATAATGAAGGTTCACATGCAGTAATAAATCAACCTTAATGTGGAGAAGGTATCCTTCCTTCACCATTTAGAATTAATTATTACAGTTCATCAATAACGAATGTAAGATAAAACTAAATTTAATCTTGATCTTGAATAGGATGATGTGAATGAGTAGTGCGTGTCTACTCCCTCCCAAGTGAGCCAACATCAGGAATTACCTAAAATAAACAAACAACGCAAGAATGAGTCCATGACCCAGCAAGTACAGTGAAAAGGACAGAACACATATACGAACAAGACATCATCATTAAAGAATGCGAACATACATCGAATGAAAACTTAGGAATGCATGAAATGAATGAATGTAATCAAGGATGGACTGCACACATGCTTATACCGGTATAGCCAGTGACACACCCGTCGGTGTTCACTTAAGCCCGCACCTTAACAAAAGTGCGGGGATCCAAGTCCCGTATGAAGAACGTTTCATACAGGTGTCCAAATCTGCCCATACTGGAATTGATGGTTCTTACGTGCCCATACTGGAATTGATGGGTCTTTCTATCCACTCCCGTGGACGGGACATGATAATGTCCAAATCTGCCCACATTGGAATGGTGGGACTTACAATCCACTCCCGTGGATAAAACATGAATTATAGATGCATGATATGAATATGAACAATGAAAAGCATTAACTCCTAGCATAGATTCAACATAACTGAAAGAACATCGACAGTTCATCATCTCTTGTAACACAAGTTGTCACATCATATTCATGTAAACATTCACAATCACAGCACTTAAGATTAACAAAGTACTTACCTTCCGCGTTGCGACGCGCTAGCAGGCAACGATGGTGCTCCCAAACCCGTAGCCTCGCTGCCTAAACAATTCAATAAACGAAATAAGAACAACATGGTTCCCGACATGAATTAATATTCTACACTACCCTCTTGAACACCCAAGTGATAGCCATATACCCAAATCTGAAAAACAGGCAGCACCACGGAATCGCATCTGGGCAGCCGCACGATAATAACCATAGCTACTGACCCGGGACTTGAAACGAGGTGAGTCCAAATCCTACATAAACTTAACGAACATACCTACAACATTCTAGTTGACGAGATAACCCAATTCGGCCAAATTAAAATACTAACAGATAATTGAAACAGCAGAAAAGAATCTGTCCGAACAGTTAAGACAGCAATATTAAAACGTCCATAACTTTTAATATACAACTCCGAATTGAGCGTTCTTTAACAATATGAAAAGTTTATGAAATTCTCTACAATAACCTAGTTAAGTGAAAACCCTGAATCGTCCCCTAACATAAACATATTTTAGGAGACAACTTGAAAGGCAGTTCTCGTCAGATTTCTGGACAGCAGATACTAAATCTATCATAACTTTTGACTCGAAAGTCAGAATCAGGTGATCTTGGTGGCCACCGAAAGCTAAGAACAGGACCTACATATCTCTAGGAGATGGACATCTCAAATTCGGCCTCTAAGATCACGAAACAGGCCACGTAACATTTTGGACAGAACTAACTTTTCTAGTCACAGCAATTCGATCTAAACAAATATGATCCAAAACACATCTACCACTAATCAAACGAGGAGGCTCGGCACTCATTACCCTTGGAGAAACCAGGATGTAGAAGGAAGAACCTTGGAGACGACGATCTCCCTCCTCCTCTCCTCCCTTGGCCGAGCAGCAGCTTGCTATCCTCCTTGGATCCTCGAAAAAACCGGCAGCAGGGAGGCTCCGTAGGCGAGATTGGGAGGCACCACAGCAGGGAGCAGCCACCAGGGAGGAAGGGGCAGCTCCAAGGGGGCAGGGACGTGAGGGGGAAGAGGGGATGGGGGGCGGCGGCCAAAGGAGAGGGGATGGGGGGGTTCGGCCAAAGGGGGGGAAAGGGGGCCGGCTAGGGTTAGAGCAAAGGGGGGCGCATGGGCCTAGGCCCAAGGGAGGTGGCTTGGCCGGCCAAGAGGCCTGGATGGCCTGGCCAGAGGCCCAACGCCCTAAACCTCCCCAAAAATCGACTATTTTTCATTAGCAGATTTTCCCGATTAAATTCTCCTCTAAACGAAACTCGGAGTATTACATTTCTAGGGAAATATGCTTTGCATAAAAAACCTCTAGAAATTTTTCACAAGGTCAATCCTAGAGTCAGCAAGCTCCTGTAAAAATTTCAGAAATTTTGGAGTTAGTTTGCTACCTCTAAAAATTCTTCCAAGTTTTCAGCTTATTTCAAACCCTAAGTCAAAGTCCCGTTTGGGTTCAAGTCAGACTCGAGCCCAACCTCCCTTCTTGGTTGAACCCAACCATTCCCGCGCCAGGCTCAACCCTTTCAAACGCGCAAAACCTTTGAGCTGTTGGATTTCCATCGGGTCGTCCACATTCATGAGAACTTTCGGACCTCGTGAATGCGCATCTCGTTGTCGGTCGTTGGATCGGGATCTAACCGCCCTCATTGCTTGAAGCAACCGGACCTCCGATTGTCTTTTCCAATCGTGACTGTCCATTTTTTATCGGACCACCCGCGTTGCTTGGGAGCGTTTGGGTCCTCCGATTGTCCCTTTTAATCTGGGCCATCCATTTCTGATCCAACTGTTGGAAAGCTTTGACCTGTACCTGTTGGTTTGGTTTGACCCTTTCGTTGTTTTGACTCGAGCCACTTTGGCTTGTGTCGCTGACTGGTGGGCCATTCGCCGCTGCTGGTCATCTTCTTCGCTGCGCGTATGCGCCATGGCAGAGGAGGCAGTGCTGGGTCACCTCCTTGGAGTCCTTCAAACGACTCTTTGCGATGATCATTTAATGCGCGGTAGATTTTCGCCCCCAAAGTCTCGTTCCTACCTGCTCCCGTCGCTTCTTTTCGTCCATGGCAGCGCCATGAACCGAGTCACCCTAGAAGCTTTGTCCTTGCTAAACCCTAGCTCCCCAGCTATATAAATCCCCCAAGCTCCTTCGTGAACTCATTTCAGCACCACCTTAGCTTACCCTGGCTTCCTCTCTTCTCCTTTGAGCTCAAAGCCTAAAATCCCCAAATCGCCATTGTTGGACCGTGGAGCTTCATCTTCTTCTTCGGTGCTCCAAGGGTTCTTGTGGCAATCCAAGCGCATCATCTTGTGCCTCTCTTTACCCTAATTTTTTCCCCTAACTTGATTTGGGGTTGCTTTTAGAGGAGCTACCCAATTTTGAGTTTTGGACCTCTTCGGCCGAAATCGCCCCTTTCTTCCTCAGCACCGGTAAGCACCTCGGCTCTTCAATTACTTGCTCATGGACCTTCTGTGAGTTCTATTGAAGCTATTGTGATGACCCAGTCATGTTCTTTTCGCTCAGGCCTTCATCTCCTCGCTTTCTTCCTCAGCTCCAGCGCTGTGCTTCATCACCGGTGCAGCTCTGACCATCTCCTAGCCCCTTCAGCTCTCAGGTAGCTTTCTGGTAGCCCCTAGAAGCTGTGGCACCCACTACCTTGAACTGCTGTGGAGCTTTTCGCCATTTTCGCTATTGGCAGTGCTTGTCACCGCCGTTCACCTCCGGCTCACCGCCGTTCTGGGCCGCCTCTGCCGTTGAGATTACTCTCTGTGTGTGTGCAATGCTATTGCGGACCCATTCCCGTCTTTGGTTTGTGCCGCCGTGACCAGAGTCGCCGGCGGTGAACCTCGCCCTGCACTGGACTCGTTGTCGGACGCGGACCCATACGCTGTAGCGTTGTCATTAGGACAAAGATTGGGTTCATTAATTGCTAATCATTGTTAGTAATTAATGGCTGTCCTAAATGGTTTAGTGTGTCACTGCCAGGTGGCCCTCACCCACTTAAACCCTCACTGTGCACGTGTGCGCAGCGCTACGCATAGCTGTGAGCCGTCCATCTGAGATCAACGACCCAGATCTTAGTGAACGTTCGGACCACCGAACTCTCCAAATCGTTGTGGGTCGTTCGTTTCTAGATCTGCGGCTCAGATCTCATGAACGTTCGGACCTCCGAAGGTGACCTTGATCTGAGTCGTTCCTTTTTAGATCCACGGCCCATATTTGTTGAGGCGTTCGGGAAGTCCGAGTGTTCCATCTCTTGTGAACCGTTGGACCCAATCAAACGGCTGAGTTTCGCATGGGCCTCAACGCGCGCTGTGCGCCGTTCATTTGGGTCGTTCGATTTGATCTCAATGGCCCAGGTTTTTCCGCTTTGGGTTAGTATTAAAGAAATATGAAAATCCTTTATTTGTGAACTGTAAATATGTGTTAAACTTCAAAATAGCATAACTAATTCATTTTAACTACTTTTCGGTTGATTCAAATTTTGTTAGTTCTGGTTTTAATTAAGCTTTAATCTAAAAATGGTTGTAAGCTTGGTTTTGTTCCAGAAAAATGTGTTAGTAGATTTAAATTAGGTTTAGGATTTATTTGTGCTCTAAAAATTCATTTAACTTGAAAAATACATAAGTAATTCTCTGTAACTCAAAATTTAGTAAACTAAAATGTGTTAGATTCCTCTATTAATATGCTTTAGTGTAGAGTAGGTTTTAATTATGTCTTTGCCTCTGAAATTAATTATGCACTAGTTTCATAACTTTGAAAAATCATAAGAAACTCATTTTAACTTCAAATGCGGTAAACCAAATTTTGTTGTTCTTAGATTACCATGCTCTATCTACCATAAAATTTCCAGATTCACCAACCTTCTAGAAATTTATGCAATAAACAGTAACAGAAAGCATTTAAATTGAGTTTTCCAGCCGATTAAAATTGTTTAGGCTATAACTTTTGCATGCTTAGTCCAAATTGAATGGTTCTTGTTGCTAAATTCGTCTAAAATCATGTTATACTTGCTATGTAAATTTCATGGATTTTGGTTGACTTTGAATTTTGAGTCTTTTTCGTGTTCGTCGTTTTTATTGGATTTTCTCGTTCTTGCGATAGGTTCTGAAGAAATTGTTGATTGCGAATGTGACCCTCTGCAGCAATCAAGTGATCTCCAGCAAAGCAAGCAGATGTAGTATTTATTTGATCATATTGATCCTATTACTTTTAAAGTTTAATATCTTGTTTGCAAAGAATATGTATGCATGCTTCTTTGTGTCAAAGTTAATTTTATCGATTAGAGGTAGCTAATCCTATTGCATTGTTTCCCTGAAATAATCCACCCCTGCCACAAACCTAAGTTAATATCCTCACTGGTGAATTAGAGCCCGATGAATGATTTTATACTCTTTTATTGTCTTTATGATACGATGCTTAGCAATGCTTAGTACCGGTAGAATTGGGCGGTTATCGACTCAATCGGTGACTTTGATCACACAAATCTTACAATTACATTATGTCCAGCACCTTGTGCTTTGTCATTTCGTAAAGTTTAAAACCGAAAATAAAATATTTTAGACTTGGGCACATTGGTGTGATGGTGTGATCTTTTGGTGTGATGGAATGGTGCCCGGGTCATCTAGGACTGAGTTATTTGTGTCACTAAGCCAAACGATATTTGCATGCTAACCACACTATAGGGATATGGGGAGGGGAGGGGTGAATAAGAATTGGGGATCAGATGCTTGGCGAAGTTCCTGCCAATGGTTGAGATGTTTAGTAAAACTCAGGGAAGGATCCAGACCTCAGGCTGGGTGGGCTATATATAGCCCGAGGCCTATAAATCTTATCAGTGTTAAAGTCCATGATAATCTCGTGAAAAATCACCAAACATTCGAGTTCGGCTCAAGAATAGCTTGTCCAACCCGAGGCTTAGACCGTAGCTAGATCCGGCCCTGGTAAAACTCAATCCCACACACTTTGTCGGGGTCTGGAAGCTTAGCTAGGATGAAAATAATGGTGTTGCATGCAAAAATCCCCCATAATACTAGCTTAGCTCACACATCACAACTTTTCATTTGTTGAGACCAACGAGCCTGGATTTTATCAATAATCAGCAAGAATATATATAATCAGCTTGTACACAACAAATAGTAAATCCAGCTTGGTTAAGTCGCATGCATGGACCATTGTCTACTCGACAAAGCCCGCTTAGCACACAAGTGGCTCGTACATCACAAACTTAGAACCCGCTTATCAACCTTGGTTTTAAGTTTTCACGTGGCGTATCCTAAGATCAACATCATTCCTTGATCATCATTTGTACTAGAAGATCCCCGCGCCCTTCGGCACGGCCCTTCGGCGCAGACGTACGCAGCCTTTTGCCGGAGCAGGCTCGCGAGGCTATGGCCCACCGGAAGCGCGTGGAAGCAGGAGCGAAAGAAAGGATCGGACGGCGCGGGTTTCCGGGCGACGTGGAGCGTGTGTGGGCTTGGCTTCGCATGATGCGCTGCATCTCGGATCAAACAACACGGAGCGGATCGCGGGGCGATCCGACGGCACCCGAATTTTGGCCGACGTAGCGCGCGTGGCTGAGCTCCAAAGCTAGCCGCTTTAAAGTATAGTAATATAGAGTACCCAGTGCGTAGACCTAAGCCCCGGGCAGACAGCCTCAGCTTAGCAAATTCGCTTGTATATCGTCCAAACAAAAAAGAAACAACGTTGCACTTAGACTTGTTCATGGGTGGCCCAGCTTGAGCCCGATCCGGTGCAAGTGAGCTCGGACTTAGTTTTTAATGAAGCTCGAATTCATGAATTTAATAAAAAACTACTTTTATTCTCAAAATAAATTAAATATTACCTTTTATTCCAAAATATTATTAAAATAATATTTTTAATTTCAAAAATGAATTTTTGGACCAGACCGGGCTTAAGCTTGCCTTTCGAGGTCGGGCTTTTCAGCCCCGACTCGACGTTTGAACAGGTCTAGATGCACTTTAGAGGCTAGAGAGAGAGACTTGCATGTGCAAACTATAGAGGCATAGGGACCTAAAATATTTCAGGAGGAACGAATCCACAAGATTAAGAGGGGTTTTCGTGCATCTAGACCGACCGAGTAGAAGTGTAACTAAGCGGATAAATTTCGCCTGACCGACCAAATATTTACGGAACAAATACAGAATAAAAAAGTAGGTATCTAATACTATTTATATCCAACTCTAATTCTAAAAAAATACAAAATATTATATACGATAACGATAACCGATGTGTCGGCTCCCATCGCACACTACTACAAAAAAGGTCTTTACAGACGGTTCAAAGATGTCATTACAGATGGTTTCGTGAGCCGTCTGAGTCTATGGGTCAGTGATGACATGAGTCATCACAGACGGTTTTTCAAACCGTCTGTGAAAAAACTATCACAAACGTTTCTTATTCAGAACCGTTTGTGATAGTTTTTTCTATTGCAAAAAAAATCGGATTTTGAGCCAAATCAATCAATTGCTGAACAGTAGTTTTCATATGCAACCTCTAGCAAGACTACTAAAATCCAATTAAAATTATGATGGCAAACACATTATAGGAAAGGGAAACCAAAAGGTTTCACAATGTCCCCTCCGAATGGGAAAAAAAGAATAAAGTTACAAAGTTAAACTAACTAGAAACCATATGTACCTCCAAGCTCCTGAAAAACTCATCGGTTTCTTGGATTGGTTCAACACTGCTTCTCTCTGTACCTCACCAGCATATCACAAGCTGTTCTTGCATGTCGTCCGAGTTCAACTCAAGCTCATTGGCAAGGAGAGACGACTGAAAACCTCCGGCGGCGCTCCGGCATTAGGTACAAATAAAATAAGAATCATCAAACAACCAACAAATTGTGTATGTTTTGGGGATATACGCGTACATTCCGGTAGTTTACCTCCTGCGGCAGACATGGAGCACCTACGCGTCTCTCCTCCTCCTCCTCGTCGGCTGCGTCTCCTCGCCGAACCACGCAGGGGAATCGAGGGCGGTCGCCGGAGCTCGGCGTGGGAGGGGAGAGGGAGAGACTGATGGAAGACAAAGTGGGGGTGGGTATAATATATAAGGACAACGCCAAAACATTTCGCCTCCCGCGCAAACGTTCAAAAGTTTCCGCGAATCACAGACTGTTTCAAATAAAAACTGTCTGTGATAAGCCATGGTAAAATCATATAGTAAGGAAAATTCGAAGTCACAGACGGTTTTTAATACAAACCGTTTATGATATTATACTTATCACAGATGGTTCGTATTAAGAACCGTCTGTGAAGTATCACAGACGGTTCATATTATAAATCGTCTGTGAAGTCTACAATTATCAAAGACGGTTCGTGTTAAGAACCATCTGTGATACTTCGCAGACGGTTTTCAATATGAACCATGTGTGATATTACCTCTTCACATACGGTTTTTAACGCAGCTAGTAACACAGACAGTCTCTAAACCAAAACTGACTGTGATTGCATATAATATAGATGATTTTAATCAATCGTCTATGATAAGTTGTCTAATATTAACTTTTTTTAAAGTAGTGGCACCTTGCCACCAACTCACTCGACACAAAGGAGAGCCCAGGTCGATCGGCGGAAATTTGGACTGTATTGGCCCCTATAGAGCACTCTAATTCCAAAAATAGCCCCTCTAACTCGAAAATTCCAAATTTGGCCTCTGATGAGTGCGTCTTTGCGTAGTGGGACCGCGTGCGAGCACTGCTGCCGTCGCACTCGGCAGCAACCGAGCTGCTGCGGTGCGGCACAGCAGCAGGCCCCTGCTGCTCTTGGGCACGGCAGCAGGTGGCCACCCCTGCCACGCGCCGCCCAGCCTGGCTGCAGGTCCCCTCGGTTGCCCCTGCGTCCCCCTGCGTGCGCGACACACGCAGCAGCCGCGCGCACGGCCCCAGCTCTGCTGCTTTTCATTTGCATGCCACGCGCAGCCATGTGTTTTCTCTTTCGTTTGTCCCTGCGTATGTGAGCCAGGAAGTGCATAAAACGAGTGAAACGCAGCGCTACTTTCAGTTAGAAGCAAAGAGGAAGAGAGCCAGAGAGAATGATCGAAAGAGAGCCAGAGAGGAAGAGAGTTCTCGGAAGAGAGAAAGAGAAGGAAGAAGCCAACCAGAGAGAAGTTGAAGTTCCGGAAGGTGCATCGTCTTGTGAGCATCTAGAAAAGGTAAGTGTCATTTGCATCCGGCTATAGTTTTAGCTAGTTTTAGCAATATGATTAGGATGTAATAAGATGAATTGTACTTTCTTTTTGTAGCAAGTGAGTAGTTATAGTTGTGTAGTCGGTGTTTTTGGATTTAGCGTTCGGACATAAAATTGGAGGACTTAGCATTCGGACATAAAATTAGGATATTATTAGATTATTTGTAGTTTCTTATTGTAGCAACTAAGTAGTTATAGTTGTGTGTTGGTGTATTTTGACTTAGTGTTCGAATATGAAATTAGTGTGACTTACCAGTTAGCAATGTGATTAGGTAGTAATTCGTTGACTTAGCAAACTTATTATTGGTACTATTGGAAATTAAATATAGTTAGCAATATACCTTCCTATGAAGAGGTAACTCCAGGGGATAGAAGCATTGGAGGAGGAATGGGAAGGAAAGAACGACGGGGAATGAAGGATGGCAGCTAGGATATTTCGGTGGTGAGGAGATAAGGGAGAGATAAATGTAATTAGTGTAATTAGCACGTAATTAGAAGATTTAGTGTTGCTGACGGTCGGGTCCCACCGAACACGTGCACCGCGTGTGTGGTCCACGGACCCTTGACCGGGCATGTTGACCTTTGGTCCATGCAGTATGCCATGGACCGAGTTAATGACAAACAGGCCTCACCTGTCAGTAGGCTTTTAATCCAGAAATTAAATGAAAAAGAGCAGCATCTGTTGTACAGACATGTCATAGGTATAGGCTAGGTTTAGCTCGAGTATAAAAAGTTGTAAATGCATTAGGAATTTCGAAAGTGATTTAGTTTTGCACTGTAAATTCATACAATTTAAAAAATGCATAACTATTTGATAGTAACTTCAAATTTAGTGAAACCAATTTTGTTGGTTTCCATTTTTATTGTACTTTAACTTAGAATAGGTTTGAAACTTATTATCGCTTATCGATAATTTGCGATTTGGAATTAAATTCGGTTAAGAAATATTTTTACAGTACGAATTGAATTAAGTTCAACATTTCATAGAATATTCATATGAACTCCAATTGAGATGAATCAATTTTTGTTGGCCATGAAATTTTATTCTATAGCTAACCATGACTAAAATTGTAGAAGAATTCATTTGGAAAACCCACAAATAAGTGGATGGTGCGAGCATTGCATATAATTAAGTGGTTTCATAGCACATGTGTTAGGTACTTCATGGCGGAGATTCAAGATCTATTCGTATTCCACGGGAACGCTCTCGTACGCGACGGACCATACGGGGCGGACCTGTCGAATTGCGAATGGACAGTGATCCGGGCACCGGGTCTGAAGGACATGACCCTTTCGGAGCTAAGGCGGTGCGTGCGGTCCGCGTTCGGTCGCGCCACTGCAAGGATGAAGCTGCGCATCAAGGCGTTGTATGTCTCGGTGGTGGGTGATGGAGGGGAGACCGTTTGGCAACTTATGAAGGTGACAAGTGACACTTCATGGGCCAATTACATGGGGGTTGTTTGCAACCCTGCTGCTGCAATCTTTGCGCGGCCAATGGTCTATGTTCAGTTCGTGGAGAGGACGGGGACGTCCGATGTGGGTGGTTTCGGTGAGGCTGCTGGTGAGGAGGAGCCTGCGTTGGTCTCCAGTGTTGGAGGAGACGCGAGCGAGGAAGTGGGCGATGGAGACCTGAGGAGGCGTGCCGACAACTTCGAGCCCAACGAAGGAGTGGAGAGATGGTGGGCAGCCCGTATTGATTGCCATGAGTACCTGGCCGACCAGGTGGAAGAGGTGGAAAGCGAGGAAGAGGAGGACGTGGAAACAACCAGTTCCGAAGACAAAGAAGACAGAGAAGCTTCTACGGGAGGTGTTGTTGGTGGTGTTGTGACCACCGACACTGCTTACGTCCCCTCTAGATTGGATGACGTCGCAACAACATCGCTGGTCCTGCCACAGCCAGAGGGGGCCGACTGGGGGTTCAATGAAGACACCCTGCTCCTAGGGCAGCGCTTCCCTAACAAGAGCGCCGCCCAGCATGCTATTGCCAGATACGCCATTAACATTGGTCGGACATATCGGGTGCAGAGGTCCAACCCCGACACCTACATTGTTTGGTGTGTTGAAGAATCCTGTGCTGGCAAGGTCCATGCGCAGCGGTTCACGGCCGCGGCCATGGGCTTCTGGATCACAGTGCTGAAGGACCACACGTGCGAGCTAGCTGAGCCGCTTCATAGGCACCGCAACATGACATCCTCGTATATTGCCAGCCTGATAAGCCACCTCGTGGCTGAAGATGTTGGCATTTCCCCAAAGCTTCTAATGGTGGAGGTTGCCAATATGGTGGGGTTCCAAGTGAGCTACAAGACAGCATGGCGGGCAAAACGGAAGGTCGTGGAGAGAATGTTTGGTACATTCGAAGATGCTTATAACCTAGTCCCAAGAATGCTGCATCAAATCACAGAATCAAATCCCGGGACATACATAAATAAGGTTGACCGGGTGCATCCGAGGGAGGGGCCCAATTGTTTTGTTCTTGACAAGGTCTTTTGGGACTTCCGTCAGGCAATTGAAGGGTTCAAGCATTGCCGTCCCGTGCTGACGATGGACGACACCTTCCTATCCGGGAAGTACAAGGGTACCATCCTCACCGCGGTTGCAGCCGATGCGAATGACTAGCTACTCCCAGTGGCATTCGCAATTGTTGAGAGCGAGAGCACCGAAAGCTGGTTATGGTTCCTGTCCAACGTGAAGCGGCGGTGGTCCAAGACCGGCCAGATGTGTGTGTCATCTCGGACCGCAATGCTAGGTTGTTGTCTGCGTTGAGCACAATGCAAAATGGGACGCGGCCGTTGTTCCAATGGAATGATGTGAGGAGCTTCTGGTGCATAAGGCATCTCGCGACGAACTTTTACACAAGGTTTCGGAGCAAGAACCTAATGAAGATGTTCAAGAAGTTGTGCATGCAGAACCAAAGGCGGAAGTTCGATGCGGTGTGGAGACAGCTCGATGAGGAGACCGGGAAGCTTCTAAGGAACTCAGCGGACACCGAGGCAGGTGCACCGGCAAGAGGGTCCGCGAGAGTTGGGGAGTTCACACAGTGGGTTAACTCGCACGCACCCGACCTGAAGAAATGGTCCTTGCTGCATGACACCGATGGTGCAAGGTACGGGATCATGATGACCAACATGTCAGAGGTGTACAACGGTGTTCTCAAGGGTGTCCGATCGCTGCCTATCACTGCGATCGTGGAGGAGAGCTGGAACCGTACTGTCGGCTACTTCGTTAACAGAGCCATGATGGCCAAGAAGCATCTGGAGGATGGCAAGCAATTCTCAGAAGTAATGCACGCCCACATGGAGAAGAAGATCAGCAAGGCTCGTTCGCACACTGCTCGTACCATGGATGGCGTCGGCGAGTTCGAGATCGGCTCGAGGAGAAATGCGTCATGGGCCACGCTAGAGGATCGGCAGTGCGCACGATTTGTGGCGAAACATCGTGCACCGCAGCAAGCCACGCTTCTCCACAAACCATGCTCCCATGTATACGCGGCATGCGCGGTGTGGCGCCGAGCCTCGGGCGTTACATCTCCGAGTACTCGACATCCACCACGTATGGCACTTGAGTGCGAGTTCCGATCGTGCGGGACGGACATGCACTACGAGGACCTCGGCGGGGCAAGTGAAGTGGGTGCCCAATGACGCCTTTGAAGCACCCGCGCAGTGGAAGACGCCAGTCACGACGCATCCGGAATGACATGGACGACAGCCAGCGCGGGCAACGGGTTCGCCGCCCAAGATGCAGACTATGCAAGACGGTTGGCCACTCCATCAGTCGCTACCCAAACAGACCTAGCACAAGCAGCGCACCGTAGCACCCAAGATACAATTACGTAGTAGTCCGCCGTCCTACCCCCCATTACTATCCCCTAAAGGCATGCATACTTATATGGTCCGGATGCTTGTGTCGCAGTGTACCGTAGTAGTAGCGAGGATGACTAAAGCAATTAACCGAACCATCATGCCATGTCACTACGTGTAACGTGCTTCACAGCCCCTTCAATCATATTTTGTATAAGCTTCATAAAGTACTTCATCAACTGCCTGCCTATACACGCGTATACGTTCAGATGATAAAACCCTAATTTACAAACCTCGGTGCGCATATTACTTGATGAATGTTTTTTTTTACAAATATCAGTGCCTGTTAAAACCCTAATTGAAATGACTGAAGAAAAATTCGTATTCCTATCAATGCTAACCTAAACTGGAAACCCTACTTTTTTAATTTCTGCAAACCCTAATTGAAATGACTCAAGAAAATTGTGAAGTGCATATAGAGTATGGAACCACAACATTTCTGGCCCCCAACATTCCAATCTACTATTTTAGGCTATCTTCATAATCACAACGAGCGTTCTTAGACCCTTTAATTGCATTTTGTACAAGCTCCATAAAGTAATATGCTTTAACTCCGTCATTTTTAACAGACGCATCGTAATATCACTTACCTTCATACTTACAACTCATTACTATCTTAATCGTCCTTGTAAAATTTCTCAGAAATTTAGCGCACTACAATAATATACGACGATCACAAAATATTATTGCCAGTCTGACAATTTTTGTGCCCGTCATATTCTACGGAAATAATAAACAGACCAACCAACGTTGTCGCTACACTTTTATTTTCAAAAAAAAAATAACATCATACAATAGATTATTTTAAAAAAAATCCAGAAGTAATGTGATCAACAACCGTAGCAATCAAGATATTATTTCTCTTCAGTTTTCTCTTTTCCAGAGTCTTTTGAAAGCTTCAAAAAACTCTGATAAACCATTTCTATTTTAGTGTATCAATTAGAGCTTAATTGAAAATTTTAAAAAATTAAAAATAATTTCAATCAGTAAAATAAACTTCTATTAAATTCAATCTTTTTTGACAAATTTTTATTTTTATTTCCTGTTTTTTCTCTATTTTTCCCTTCATTTTCTTTTTTTCCAATCTTCTTCTTGCTCTCTCCCTATTTCCTCTCTCCTTGGCGCCACGTGGCAGGAGGGCAAGGTGTTGCCAAACCCCACGGCAGCACCTTGCTCATCTTTGTCGGGCTCGCGGCACCTTGCTCTCTTGTCGGGCTCGGCATGGCGGCCCAGTGCGGTTCTTCTTTGCGGTCCACGGCGGCAGTAGATCACCTACTGCCGTCCCCGACGGCAGCACGTACTAGGATGTGACTAAAAATAAAATTTTAGAGCTAATAAGACTATTTTTAGAATTACGAAACGCTACGATGCCAATTGAATCCAGAATTCCGATCGGCGCCCCACCAACCGAACGTACGTACGCAAGGACCCGCCGTGCCAGAGCCGGGCGCGCGCCGCGACACGCAGGTCGGCAGCCACGTTCCGCCTGCCTCTTCCCGTGCCTCCTGCTCCCTTTTGGCCGATGGCTCTCCACGTCCCGTCGCGCCCCACGCGCGCATGCACGCAGCTGCCACTGCCAACCAGGCCAGCTAAAGCCGTAGCCGCGTTTTGTCGCGCGCACGCGCGCGCCGCCCCCTCGTAGTCGTGGCTACCCCGCTTCGGCCCGTACGGCCGCGGCAGCCAAGCAGCTCACATGCCCGCGCCCGTGCCTGCCTCGGGACGGCTGAGCCAAAAGGCCCAAAACCCACCGTGCATGGCGGCGCGCACCTGCCAAAGCCCGCGGAACCATTTGCCATCGCTCGCGGTGGCGGTGCACGTACAGTGACCCGACCACCCGCCGGGTTGGTTCCCACCGGGGGTGCAGCTGGTGTTTGATGGAGGACTTATTGTAATCGTGCAGATAAAAGGCAGGTGAGGTGGCAGGGGAGCAGCGGTGCTGGAGCTGAGCAATCGTGCAGATAAAAGGAACATGTGCGTGCTACCTTGCAGGGTGTCTTTGTTTGTTCGGTGGTGCTGGTTCGAAGTGCATGCAGTATGTCCGTTTGTTTTTCATGATGGGGCCAGAGGAACTTGGGTTTGTAATCTACATGGGAAACAAACAAATATTGTGCTGTGTATTTGGATGAGCGGATTTCATTACATATTGTGTATTCATTCATAGACGATCATGAGCAACGCATAGCTAGTGAATGATGACGCAGGAATATCCATTCTCACCTGGATTAATCAGACTAGTGTGATGCCTAATCAATCTGAGACAACAGCAAATTGGTGGTGTCAGAAAACACGCGGCAAATAACGAAGATATTTTCAATGATAACTATTTACAATGCCTGTACACAGAGAAGGTCGATACTAGTTATGTACATGATGGCTAAAACCCCAACGTCGCTGCCAACGCCATCTAAGCCCCGCTCGGCCACAGATGGCACACGTGCTCCACCCCAACCGTCCCTTCCGCCAACCCCTCCGCTCCGGGGAAAAAATTCTATATGACTACACAGCATCAGTCTTAAGATACGAATATGTGGCAAGTATAAAATCTTTATGCATCTCACTCTCTAACCCCCACTCTTCCCTTTATGCTTAAAGATTTATGTGTTTGCCACGTGTTTGCATCCTAAGGTTGGTAACATATAGGTGCCATACTCTCCTTCCTACAGCTCTGTAGCCGCGCATCCCCTGTTGGGCTCAAAAACTAAACTGGCCTCCCGGTTGCGCTGTTGAGAATAAGAGCATTTTTCGAATTACTTTAATCCAGAAATATAGTAGATAAAACATGATGAATATTCTAGCCACTTTCACAAAGCAAGTAAGCAAGAACACTATAGACATACTAATATCGAATGACGAAACTAGCATATCTATCACGATGTTGAAGGTAACAACTAGTAATATTACTAACCAAGAAATACATATGAAATAGACATACCGGATCGAGTGGAAGGAGCGGTGTAGTGGAAGAAGCGGCGGTGAGTCTTTGTGAGATCGTCGTTTGTCATGGCGTAGTGGTAAGTAGTTGTGCGATGGGCGTCGCGGTAGTAGTCGTGCGGTTGTAGGCGTGCGAAAGTTGAATGGAGAGGAAGCGTGGCGATCGCGCGAACGCTCCCAAAACCTTATTCGCCCTTGCTCGTGCAAGCCTTCAGGACGAGGTTCGGAGGCTGCTCTCCCGGTCGCGATCGTACACGCGCCTTGCCGGATGGAGATCGCGGAGACGACAACAAAGAAGCGTGGTGTCTTTTGTGGAAAATTGGAGAGACTCACTCTGTTCGGATAATGACTATATATAACAACGGACGAAAAGCTTGATCACCATTACTCACTAGTAACGGTAGTAATTCTTGCCTAGTCAAGAGGCGAAAGCGGTCGCCATTATTCACTAATGCGACAACGAATTCTTCGCCGGCCATTATTTGAATCGATTACCTTTGTTCTTTTAATTTGCAAAAATGAAGAGACGAAGCGATGCAATTATTGACGGCCGTTTATTGCGGTCGGTGCGTTCGATTTTCGAATAGATAAAGAAAAACACGCACGCACCGACACGCTGCGTATGCTGCGCTGCGCACGCGCACACGCATCGCGCCGCAGCGCGGCACGGCGGCTCGGCTCGGCGAGGCGAGCGGCGGCGCGCGCGTGTATTGGCTCTCTCCAATTCCACAAGAGGACTCCCACGTTCCACCTTATAAATTGGTGTAACTCCTTTAACTCTCCATATGGGACTAAAAGGTTTAGCACATGCACATGGGCCTTTGGGATTTTCGAGTTTAATTAGAATTAAAGTTGGGCCTAGCCATATTAAATCCAACAATCCCCACCGGATCCCAAGGGCACATGTCAAATTTCTTGATCCACAGTATTGTTTTAATATATCGGTGTTTCGATGGAGACAGGTTAAGGTTGAACATCCATCTAAACGAAGCTACACTTATCCACAGCGCACAATGGACTAAGCCTTGAATTGGCGGTTTGTGTGAATAAGTTTCACTTAAGTCCTTAGCGATACTAGGTGCCGGGCATCCCCGCGGGTTGGAGCATATAAGTCATACTCTGGCCTATTCATGAGCTTCCTAGAGATTACCTATCTCATAGGCGTGATTAGCGATCGGGCTCATATAGGTGTGTTCTTTCAAGAGCGCTCTGTAGGACTGACATCTTTGCTTAAATAAGCCACGAACACATTAAGATAAAATCAACCTACCATACTGATTTAGGAAAATTGCATCTCCAATGGGTGGGTCTATAAAGGTACTCTCCTCCCGATTAACCAAAAGCTTGTTTCGCCAATCCTACTTCACGGGATCTCCGATCATATAGGATGGGTTACCACTATGGTATAACTCACGTGGGTCTCAAACCCATCTCCCTTGATGCATTGTCTATCACATTCGTGATAAACCCTTTGTGAAGGGATCGCGATTCTTAGTCGTTTGGATATAATCCAAAGCTATTACTCGGAGTTTCTCATTTTCTGACGGACTTGATCTTCTCTTCACATGTCTTGATGATTTCATATTATCCTTAGAAGCTGTTCACCTTGGCGATCACGATCGATTGTCACGATTCATCGAATAGCGTGCGGTTTATCAACCACCGGCGAGTCCATCAAACTCACGAAGCCATTCGGCTTCAACGATGGCGATATCTAATCTTTGTGAGTTACGCTTCCATTGTTGACCTCGTTAAGATGGTGCGCTTGCAAGACTTCCATGAAACAGCGCCACCTCCAAGTGTGAAGACATATCCACTTGTGGTCTTAATCTCATCGACATCGGATATCGGTTTGAATCACTATAACCCTCTAGTACCTAGGGTACCCAAAGATAGTGAATGCCATAACTCATATTACCCTTTAGATAGCGCATTACCCTCTCAAGAGCATGCCAATGATCATCTCGGATTAGAAACAAACGGCTTAGTTTGCTCACAGCAAGCGAGATGTCGAACTTTGTACCGCTAGCTAAATACATAAGTGAACCAATTATCGAGAATATCTCAATTGGTCTCGGCTATTCTCCGATTCTTCCTAAGCAACACGCTAGGATCATAAGGTGTTGGAGAAGGTTTGCGATCGCTATAACCAAAACGACTCGAACCTTTTCCACATAATGAGATTGCAACAATGTAATCCCACCATCATCACCTCTCAACGACTTGATGTTCAAGATAACATCAGCTACTCCCGGATCTTTCATCTCAAAATTCGAGACAAGAAATCCTTGACCTCCTTAATCACATTAAGGTTGGTCCCAAAGATCGATATGTCATCAACATACGGACATAGAATGACTCCTCGCCCCACCATGGCGATAATACACACATCTGTCGACTTCATTTACAATAAAGCTGCGGATGTTAAGGTTCTGTCGAATTTTTCATGCCACTTGCTTAGGTGCTTGTTTAAGACCATACAAAGATTTCAACAACTTGCACACCTTTCCTTCTTGACCATTTACTACAAATCCATCCGGTTGTTCCATGTAAATTTCCTCGTCCAACTCTCCATTTAGAAAAGCCGTCTTAACATCCATCGATGAATGAGAAGACCGTGTGAGGCAACAGAGATAGTAGTACTCGAATAGTGGTCAATTTAGCCACAGTGAATAAGTATCAAAGAAATCTTCGCCTTCCTTTTGGTATAACCCTTGGCCACAAGCCGTGCCTTATACTTCTCGATAGTACCATCGGGCCTAAGCTTCTTTTTGAACACCCACTTACATCCTCTGGGTTTACAACCATAAGGGCGCTCGGTGATCTCCCAAGTTCCATTAGAGATAATGGAATCCATTTCACTCTGGTTGCTTCCTTCGATATTCCGCATCTGGAGAAGCATATGCTTGAAAATGGTACTTGGAGTATCATCCACAAGGTACACAATGAAATCGAACCAAAAGACTTTGCAGTCCTTTGTCTTTTACTCTTCCTCGAGTTTCATTGTCTTCCTCCTCGGGAATTTGATCGAGGTTTGCTCAAAATATTCCATTGGAATGGCGAGTTCGGGAGTTGTATCGGGCTCGACTCGATAAACTAGGCATATCTTTCATCGGAAAAATATCCTCAAAGAAAGTAGCATCTCTGGACTCCATAATTGTACCGACATGCACGTCGGTACTCAGATTTCACCACTAAAAATCTATATCCAACGCTATGGTGAGCATAGCCTAAAAAGCGCAATCCACGGTTTTGGTCCAAGCTTACGCTTTTGGAAATTGTACGTTGACTTTCGCCAAACAACCCCAAGTGCGCAAGTATGAAAGTGATAGTCTTTTCTTCTCCCATTGTTCAAATGGAGTTATCTCTTTATTCTTTGTGGGAACCCTATTTAGGACATGACATGAAGTCAATATAGCCTCCCCACCATGCCTTGGAAAGACCGATGTTTCTAACATGGCGTTAACCAAATCGATTAAATGCGGTTCTTTCTTTCGGCAATCTCATTTGGCCCAGGGGTGAATAGGGAGGCGTCCTCTCATGGATTATACCATGTTCCTCACGAATAAATTGAACTCATTAGAAAAGTACTCGCCACGATCGGACCTAACCCTTTTGATTTTCTTTTCAAGTTGGTTCTCGACACGCCTTATAGATTTTAAAGTAGTGAAAAGCTTCATCTTTAGTTTTTAAAAGATACACATAGCAAAACCTAGTGGAATCATCAATCAAAGTCATGAAATATCTCTTACCACCTTTTGTCAACACACCATTCATCTCACACAGATCTGAATGTATGAGTTCTAATGGTGCCAAGTTTCTTATCTCCGCGGCCTTGTGAGGCTTACGAGGTGCTTTGATTGCACACAAACTTGACATTTAGAACCTTTGGCAAGGGTGAATTTGGGATTAACTCTAAAGCGGCTAACGCGTCATGCAACCAAAATTTATGTGACAAAGTCGTGAATGCCAAATAGTAGTCTCATTACCACTGAAAATATGATTCACAACATTATTACACAAATCTGAAAGAGATAGGCGGAACAAGCCTCCGCACACATAGCCTTTACCAACAAATTGTCCACATTTGGACATTACAAATTTATTGGACTCAAATACCGATCTAAAGCCATCTCTACGAAGAGATCCGCTCACGAGATTCTTATTGATGGATGGCACATGATGCACGTTCTTGATTGCACAATCTTTCCAGTAAACTTGGATCGACCGTGCCAACACCATGAGCGATGGCATGTGACCCGTTCCCATTAGAACGGCTGAATCGAGTGACACGGTAAGAAGAAAACAATAAAATATCAGCACACACATGTATATTAGCACGATGTCTATCCACCAATCGGTAGATTGATATACGGAAAAAACGATGGTAAATTACCATACCACAAGTTCCGTCTCGATGGTACCAACAACAACATTGGCGGACTTGGAATTACGCCTGCGATTCTTCACACCCTTGCGTTGGCGCAATCCTTGGCCCAATGACCAGTTCGCCACACACAAGCAAAGGCCATCCTTTGTGTTCTTCTTCTTCTTTTTAAAGCTTGTTGTTTGTGCAGTCTTGTTTTTGCCTTTGAACTTTTGAGCTTGGCCATTCTTTTACGCACCACATTGGCACTAGAATGTCCCTCATTTCCTCTAGTGTGTGTATCTTTTGCCCTTGCCTTTTCTTCAACATCAAGAGACCCAATGAGATTTTCAACAGAAAACTCTTGTCTCTTGTGTTTGAAGAAGTAGCAAAATTCCTCCACGAAGGAGGAAGCTTGGCAATAATGCCTCCCGCGACAAACTTGTCCGGTAACACACACTGAAATGCTCAAGTTCTTTGGCCATGGATTGTATCTCATGAGCTGCTCAACTCTGAATGACCATCAACCATTCTATAGTCATGGTATTGCTCCATGAGATACAGTTCCTTTGCGCATCAAAACCCCAAACTTGGCCTCGAGTGCATCCCACATATCTTTCCCATTTGTAATCACCATGTATGCATCAACTAACTTCTCACCAAGAACGCGATCACGGCACCTTTAAAAGGTTATCGCTGACCTCGAGCGCTTGCTCTGTTCGAGAGTAAGTGTTCCTTCAGCTGCCTTTTGCCACATGAAAACGTTCATGGCGATTAGCCAAAGCACCATCTTGGTGCGCCACCTCTTATAATTCGCACCATCGAATTGAGAGGGCTTAAGCGCGGCAAAAAGCGATTGATGAAAAATGCCTATTACAATAAGGTTTTTGGATTGTTGAGAATAAGAGCATTTTTCAATTACTTTAATCCAGAAATATAGTAGATAAAACATGATGAATATTCTAGCCACTTTCACAAAGCAAGTAAGCAAGAACACTATAGACATACTAATATCGAATGAACGAAACTAGCATATCTATCACGGTGTTGAAGGTAACAACTAGTAATATTACTAACCAAGAAATACATATGAAATAGACATACCGGATCCATGGAAGGAAGCGAGAGTGGAAGAAGCGGCGGTGAGTCTTTGTGAGATCGTCGTTTGTCATGGCGTAGTGGTAAGTAGTTGTGCGATGGGCGTCGCGGTAGTAGTCGTGCGGTTGTAGGCGTGCGAAAGTTGAATGGAGAGAAGCGGCGGCGATCGCGCGACGCTCCCAAAACCTTATTCGCCCTTGCTCGTGCAAGCCTTCAAGGCGAGGGTTCGGAGGCTGCTCTCCCGGTGCGATCGTACACGCGCCTTGCCGGATGGAGATCGCGGAGAGCGACAACAAAGAAGCGTGGTGTCTTTTGTGGAGAGAATTGGAGAGACTCACTCATTCCGGATAATGACTATATATAACAACGGACGATCACCATTACTCACTAGTAACTGCTATCGCCTAGTCAAGAGGCGAAAGCGGTTGCCATTATTCACTAATGCGACAGAACTTCTATCGCCACCATTATTTGAATCGGTGCTTTGTTCTTTTAATTTGCAAAAATGAAGAGACCGAAGCGATGCAATTATTGCGGCCGTTTATTGCGAGTCGGTGCGTTCGATTTTCGAATAGATAAAGAAAACGCGCGCGCCGACACGCGCGTCTGCGCGCACAAGACACGCGCACTGCACACGCCGGCGCGGCACGGCTCGGCTCGGCGAGGCGAGGCGAGGCGAGCGAGCGCGCGCGTGTATTGGCTCTCTCCAATTCCACAAGAGGACTCCCACGTTCCACCTTATAAATTGGTGTAACTCCCCTTTAACTCTCCATATGGGACTAAAAAGGTTTAGCACATGCACATGGGCCTTTGGGATTTTCCAGGATTTAATTAGAATTAAAGTTGGACCTAGCCCATATTAAATCCAACATGCGCACCCCTTACTCCTCCACAAAGAAGACCTCTTGGAGCTCAAAGGATGACGATGACCTCTACCCTAGCTAGATCCGGCGCCCGCGCAGCAAATTGAAGACGCTGAAATCCCTAATGATCTTGCATAAGGACAAATCGGCCTCCGCTCCAGGCGTGAACCTCTACGTGTTTATTTTGTAGTCATTGTACCTTAATTAATAAAGCTATCTCTCTCTCTAAAAAACAAGAGAGAGATTGGTTGGTGAGGCCAGATGCAGAAAGCTTTTAGCTAGGCCACGGCAACAAGAAATCAATAGCCCTTGGATTTGTTCTTCATTAATTACGAACCATTTGATTCGATTAACCTCTCACATGTCTACATAAGAAACTCGACTCCTCTATATATATCTTAACTAATAAAATAATAAGTTTACCCCTGCGCAGCGGGGCGATGTTGTAATATCCCAATTTTTCAAACCTTTTTTAAAAAATTCAAAATAAAAATAATCATTTGGTTTTGTTGTTTTGCTTAAGCTTAACTTGAAGTTTTAGAAGTTGGAAACAGTTTAATTTGAATCAATCGAACTTCAATTAATTCAAGTTGGTTTACCTAGAGTTGTTGGAGTTTTTTGGCCTTTAAATTCCCTTTTCTCTGTCCGTTCCTCCTTCCCGCGCGCCCGTGTCTTCAATCCTTGCGAGCCGTCCGATTGTGTTTAAGCGGCTCGATCTTGTTTGGACATTCACCCAGTCCGAACGTCCCAATCCTTACGAGCCGTGCGATTGTGTCTGAGCGGCTCGATCTTGTTTAGACGTTCGCCTAGTCCGAACGTCCCAATCATTGCGAGTCATCCGATCGTGTTTAAATGGCCCGATTTCATTTGCGTGTTCGCTCAGTCCGAACGTTCCCAATCCTTGTGAGCCGTCCGATCAGAATCGAACGGCCTTCATCCCCTAGACCACCCTCTTTGGTCGCGACCGCCCTTTTGGCAAAGACGGCCCTCTTTAGTCGCGACCTCCCTTTTTGCAAAGACGATCCTCTTTAGTCGCGATCGTCCTTTTTGCAAAGACGACCCTCTTTGGTTGCGACCTCTCTTTTTGCAAAGACGACCCTCTTTGGTCGTGATCGCCCTTTTTACAAAGACGACTCTCTCGGTCGCAACCGCCCTTTTTGCAAAAATGACCCTCTCAGTCATAACCTCCCCTTTTGCAAAGACCCCCCTCCTCCTCAGGACCTCCCTCTTGGTCACGACCTCCTCCTTTGGACCTTCTCCTCAAGACCTCCTCCTCAGAACCTCCTTCACAAGACGTTCTCCTTTGGACCTCCTCCTCAGGACCTCCCTCTTGGTTTTGACCAGCTTCACCCGTCAGCCCTACTCACCTTCTCTTTCCTCTCGTCGCGTCACTGCTGCCGCAAAGGTTTTTGTGCATTAAATGCCGATGAGTCACATTAAATGCTATCGTTTCTGCAGTACTTGTTTCCCCTCTAGTCCCCTCCTCTACTTGCCTTCATCCCCTCCTTTACCTGCCCCTGTCGTGCGCATTGAATGCGGTGTCCTCAGTTGCACCTGTTACACATCAGCACCGTTCTCCCTCCTTGGACCTCCCCTCGCCTATATAAGGCACCTGGGAACCCCTTTTTGTTCTCCTTTGTTGCTTCCCCCTTATCACTGTCTCCCTCCCTTCCTCGACCTCAACCGTTCAAGCTCCCACTCAAGTGGTTTCAACTTCTATCTTCATCTGAATTCTGTATCTTTCTTTTGGCTTTGGTTTGGTGTTTTCATTAGAGTTTTTTGTAGCTTTGTTTTTTTACTTGGCTTTGTTCACGCGTGTAGATTTCGGCTTCTCTAAAGAGTTCGTGGACCCAACAATCTCAACCGAAGCTTTCCAACTTTTCAACGAAGGCAAGTGATAGACCTTGATCATGTTGAACATAGTTTATAAAATTATATTGTTTTGTATCAACTTTGGACGCCATAGGTTGGGTAATCTTAGTTGGCTATTGTTGTAATACCAACCTGGGTATCGTTTATGCTTAGACATGTTTTAGTTATACGCTGGTTACTTGATCACTTACTTTAAGAATGTAAATTTGACTAATGAGATATAGAATTGTGGTGCGATGCCACTGTTGTGCAACTGTGGTGCGAGATCACAGTTGTGTCGATTGTGGTGCAATGCCGCTGTTATAAAACTTGTTGTGCCATGGCAAGGGTTGTCATTTGGTCGGGTTGAACTAAAATGATTTCTTGCTCAGGCGAATGATCGTGCAGTAAAGGAGGTGTAGGAAGCACATTGGGATAAGGTAGTCGCGCCTGAGCAACCACTAAGGACTTAACTCTGTGCGCCATTGATCTGGGTCATTCCGTGCAACCACAAGTCTATTATGAGGTGGACATGGCAAACTGTTTAGAAAGGTTTTGAGTCGGTTCTGTCGTGGTGGTGTGTACTGATTCACATGGTGCAAGAGGGGGCCAGGAAGGCGAAACCTTAGCGGGCAAAACCGAGTCAAAATGGAGCTTTGTAAGAGCCGTGTGATAGTCTCACCTTGATTCACATGTCAAAGGAAACATGTGGTATATCAGGCGATTATCTCTTGTGGGTCAAGTGTACAACCTCTGCAAAGTATAAAACTATTCGAACAGTTGTGTCTCCGGTTATGGACAATGCCTGGTGATTTTTCACGAGGGGTAGTTTTGTTAAAAATGAGTGGTCGTGAGCGGCCAGGAGTGATCGTGAGCAGCCAGGAGTGGTCATGGGTGACCATGAGTGGTCCGAGGAGTGAGTAGGGTGCTCACGTGCTGTTTTCAAAGAACTTGTTTACTTATGTATTAATCTTTCAACTTGCGCTTTGCAATCTACTTACCGTATTTCTAATCTTTACTACTTTTCTGCAAATTAACCATAAAGCTATCCTTGTCAAGCCTTGCATAAATAATATTTGCATACTTTTCTCTGCGACTTGTTGAGTACATTCAAAGTACTCACGGCTTTATACCCTCTAGTTGATCAGCAGTCGAAGAAGATGAACTAGTGAACTCCGGGTTCTACGAAGAGGAGTTTGTTGAAGACCATGTGATCTAGGGGACGACCTCCACTCGATAGCCTGTGGGTGAGTCGAATGGCTTCCGCGAGTTATTTGTTCCGCTGCCCTCTTTTGTTGTAAGTCCACGCGGCAGATCTTGTAACAGCCTTGATCGTAAGATCTTTTGCTATTAATATTAATTTGTCTGCTTTATCTTTAGCTTGTTGTATGAAAATGATTACATCAATCTTGTGACTGTGCGAGCTAGCTACTGATCTGGGACTAGTTCAGAATGCACAGAGAGTTCCAGGGATTGCTTACCCGGGGTCCCGACAGATGTCCTTTCTCCATGCGTGTGATTGGCCTCTCTAACCCTCTCAAATTCCTCATCGAAACACACTAACATGTGGACTCAACCTATCACGAACAAAGTCCCACCCCACCATCCCCTGTTAACTAATAAAATCAAGAGTTTATCGTCGTGCAGCGGGGCGATATCATTTCTCCTATGCGTGCGGTTGGCCTCTCCCACCCCTCTCAAATTCCTCATCAAGACGCACCAACATGTACCCCCAACCTGACAGGGACAAAAACTCGCCCCACCATCTCCTGTGACTTGTGAACGCGTCCATGCCTCCACTTCTTCCGCAACCACCCAACCCATCACCGCAACACTTCTTCTTCACATGCACACACCGAAATTCATCGTTGTCCCACTCCTTCACGTCTCGTGCCACGACTTGCCACCTACGCCTGTCCGACATTCGCTTCGTGCCACAGAGATCCCGACCCTCTAGCACTCAGTCCGCGGGTTGCAACAGCAACGTGCACAAAGATGGGGGGATCTGACAGCGTAGGAGGCGATGGCATGGGGAGGTAGTGCCGGTGATAGGAGAAGATAGCAGGGAGGGGATGCGGCGTCGGGAACAGGAGAATGCATCCGGAGGGAAGGGAGGAGAGGATGTGGGGGTACCTTGGAGGAGAAGCGATGGCGTCGGGGAAGGAGGGGAGGCAACGACGACGCACGAGGAAGGGGCAGAGGCGAAGACGTCCTTCCCTCGCCGCACCACCGTCTCGAGTTCACCGCACCATTCTCTTCATCCTAATCCTCCCCTGAGCCGCCACCACCTCCTCGCTTACCACCGCGCCACCACCACCACCCTAGCGAGGGCTGCAAAGGCCAATGGCCATAAGAACCGAGTTGTGGCATGGGTTTAGGGTGAAAGGTGGCCATCGACGCGTAGCCCTCTTCCTTGTCAGCTGGCAATGATTAGAAATGGGCATCACGTTGGGGAAGGAAGTCGGCATTAACTTCAACTTTCAAAGGTAAACAATCTATGAGATCAAAATTTTAATTTCCGGATAGTAGTAGAAGCAGGTGATGTAATAGGTGAAGTTAATGTTTCTGTTTATATGTGTGTGAAAGAAAATTGATATTTATTATGCGATTTAGATTCCCGTCTTCTGATGTGTATCATTCTCTTTTGGGATTTCGTTGTAACGTATGGACATCCTAATAGTCCGAAAACTAATTTGATGTTGATTCCTCAGTACAACACCATCAACGGATCCAGTAAATGCCCACATGCAAATAAATGAAACGTCTTCTCTCGTGTTCACGACCATTCACTCATTTGGGCACTTCCTTCGAGGCTTCAAATAGTTTGTTTCCACGTGACTATAACCACGAATTCATCCTCGCCTCCATGCCCCAATAGTACTATTGCCGTTGTCCACCATTACCGCCGAACGTGGAATGCTCAGTGAGATTTCGATTGCTTATTTATTTATTTCCATGGTCAGAGCGATAGTGGCATGGATGTCTGTAAATTGTGCAACCGGTGCAGCCCTGCTTTGCAGCCTATCGCTTGATCATCACACGCTGAGTCTCTGACGCACTGGCAGAGCCAAGGGGCCTCCAGCCTGGGCAATTGCCCGCCTTCCTCGCGCGTGCCCTTCTAAGCCCGAGGCCAACACCTCCTGCCCTCCTCGCGCCCTGGGCATCTAAGGCCGGGCAACATGGGCCGCCTCCTCACCCCGAGACTCACTACCTCAACCTGCTCTCTCAATCTCCCATTTGCTCTATCTTCTCTCTGTTCCCCAATACCCACCTCCGGACCTCCCCAACCCCAACTCCCCAAGCAGCAAGCGCCGCCAAGCGCCAAGCGGCGGCCTGTTGCAGCCTACGTTGGCCAGCGGGCGGTGGTGGCGGCGAGAGCCGGTGAGCCAGTGATGCGGCGGGGCGATGGTGGACGGCTCTAGCGAGACGGTGGTTTCGGCGGGCAGGGGCGGGAGCCAGAAGCACACATGCGGGCGTGGCGACTCTAGTGGGATGGCAATTCTGGGCCTTCCGGTTCCAGCTCTGGCTCCGGGACCCAGGAACCTAGGTGAGCTTTAGGAACTCCTCCCTTTGTGGATTAGTGGATTTTTCTTGCTCCAATCCCACCATGGCACATTGGTGTTCCTCCTTCCTTGGCTCGGACCTCCTCGGGCTCCCCATGGCTGCATGGCGCCGCTCCTCCAGCGGTCCTGCTGTCGGCTCCTCCTGCCAGCGGCGCCACTCCCCTCGGGGCTCAGGCTCCTCCTGCGCCGCCACCGGCTCCCTTGCGCATCTGGACCGTGCGCAGTGCGCTCGCCGGCCTCCCTACGTGCCCGTACTAGCGTCGGCCTCCCTGCGCGCCTGTGCCCCGGCCGGCTCGGCCTGCAGCCGCCGGCCGCCCCGGTTCCTTCTTCTTTCAAAGCATGATTACTTGGGGGGTTGGGGCTCAATTTGTAGCTAAGTTTGTTGCTTATTAGTTAATTTGGGACATGATGAGAATTGTTAAAATTTCAAAAATGACGAGGTTTTGGTTGACTCAAGAAGCTTACCACAACCGTAACTACAAGATCCAAATATGGCTAATGATGATGAGGAGGAGGAGGATGTGTTTAATCTAGATGAAATTGTGTGTGATCCTGCTCTTAGAAAACAAATAGATGATTACCATTCGGATGTTCAAGACCAAGTGAGAAGAGCATACATTTTGAAGGGTCCAACCCAACCAATTGTGAATTTTCCTCGCAAACAATTTGGATGTTTGTGGAGGGCATTTTCAAAAGATTGGTATAAGAAGTATGATTGGATAGAATATAGCGAGTCTCAAGATATGACATATTGTTTCTATCTTTCTTTTTAAGAAGCCGAAAAATAATCAACGCTTTGGTTCTGAAAAAATGGACCGTCTCAAGCGGAGTTTCAAATTTACTTTCATTTAAAGGTTATGTTAAAGTTGTTTGCCATTACAAATGAGCTCTCACAAGTCTTGCAAAGGAATGATCTAAATATTGTTAATGCTATGGAATTAGTTCATGATGTCAAAGCTCGGTTGACCTCCATGAGAGAAAGTGGTTGGGAGAACTTGTTTGATGATCATGTTCAACAATTTTGTGTTGTCAAAGGTATTCTTGTGCCAAATATGGATGAACAAGTACCAGTTAGGGGTCGTTTGAGGCGTGATGGGAAGACTTACACTAATCTTCATTATTACCGAGTAGAGGTTTTCTATGTTGCCCTTGACAAGATATGTACTGAGATGAATCATCGCTTTAGTGAAACATCTACAGAGATATTAGTGTGCTTCTCATGCCTTGATCTAAAGAATTCTTTCTCTAAGTTTGATGTTCACAAGCTTGCTCGCCTAACTACAATTTATCATGAGGATTTCTCTAGTGGTGATCTTGCAATCATAAGTCACCAACTTGAGACTTACATTCATCATGTGAGAAGGCATGTGTCCTTTTCTACTTGTAAAGATCTTGAAAGTTTAGCTACAAAGATGGTTGAAACCGACAAATATTTGGTTTTTCTATTGGTCTACAAACTTATTGAGTTGGCTTTGTTATTACCGATGTCAACGGTTGAAAGGGCTTTTTCGGCAATGAAGATTATTATCAAGCCTAAATTGCGCAACAAGATCAACAATGATTGTTTCAATGACTTGATGATATGCTACATCGAGCGGGACATATTTAAACAACTTGATGATGATGTTATTGCCCGACGGTTTCAAGCATGAAGAAAAGGAAATGACATTTGCGTCGTAGGTCTTGGTCTAATTAGCACATTATCGGTATGTTTCATTCTCTCTGATGTGAATATATTTTCAAGTTAAAGTTATATAATTTACTAATTTATTTTTTTATCTTGTAGAGTCTCTTACTCTCTTTTGGTTGTGTAATGGGATATTTGGAATTTTGTTATTGACTCGTCGCAACTTTGGTAGTGCCTAGTGAGTTATTTGTTATCGTATCTTGTTCTTATTTTCATCTATGAACCATTACATGTGTGATGTATCGTATCCGTTCTTTTACTTTAAAACTATTGTGAATTTGCATGATGTGTAATTGCGTATCCGAATATTCGATGCTTGCGGTCCTCAATAGACCATAATTAGATACTTACCCTGCGGCTTGCCTAGGCTTTAGAAAATTGCTGGCTCCTCCACTGCTCTGAAGTCATACTCCTTCATTCAGTTTTCCCATCACTCACCATGCATTGCACCACCGTCGTGCAGACCACGACGTTTGTCTGCCGTGTTGGTCGACCACCACCAGTTTTGGGAATGTCACTACTACAAAACAGGCTATAGTAGACACCCCATCACAGACGGATTCATTTGAATCCGTCTGTGTTGGGTCTGTTGGGACGCGGCATTTGTAGTGCCGGCCTATCACAGACGGTTCTTATTAATAACCATCTGTGATAGGCATATATCACATCATCGGAAAACCGTTGTGCTCCCACGCAGTATTAGGGCGTACTGGATATGCTTGTCAGGCTTTGCATGCCTGGTACTTGGATAAGACCCAAAAGGAGGGTGCGACATCGAATCACCGCCGATACGAGCATAAGCATTTCTTCAACGGGACGAACCACTTCGTCGTGGGCTTCAATGACCTATATGACCTATTCAACCTTGTTGGCCTTGACGCCTCGCTTCTACGATGTTGGATACTGTAAGTGCATACAATCAAATTCTACATTCACGTAATACCGATAAATATCACGACTCATTTCTTATTTATAGATACATGATGAAAAATGTCCGGGAATGGAAAGAACCGGTGGGTTTCCTCGACCCACATGTGGTATCGTTGCAAACCATCCAAACAGACTCGTCCTTCGTCGAGAAATACATAACGCGAGCATTGCTTCGTCGTGAACATGAAGTACATCGTGGTGCCCTACAACCAGGGGTAAGTGTCACTACTTGCTCTACAAATTTTATTTGTACTTTATACGCAGCATGAACTTAGGTTTAATGACTATAGTGACATACATGAGTAGGTACCACTAGATCCTTTTAGTCATCATACCAAAGAGGAACCATGTGATATACCTTGATTCCCTAATCCGCAACGACCACAACTTCACGTGCTCGCAAGGAATACTCGATGTGTATGCTTATTTCCTTCATACATAACTCTATTTTAGTCTTCATTCGTTTGAAATGGTCGAGGATAACTTTTGGAATCATGTAGGTCGCTCATCGACTATGTTGCCAACAAAGGAATATCACGATGGAAAGAGCGCCAACTAACACACAGACAAAATTTCGATCTGCGCTACAACACGATAATTCTATATTATACTTCATAATAACGCATCTCGAATCGATATGTGTAATTCTATTTTTGCAAAGGCCATGACAAAAAAAAATAATGAGTTATGTGCAATCTCGTTTGCCATCATATGGAGCAAATCATTAGAGCTAGGAAGAAGGATCCGAGGTTTGTGAATCTCGAAATGGTTATTTCGTAATTATAAATTTAAATATATGTGCTTAACACTTTACTCTTGCTAGCGACAGGCCTTGAATATAGAATTAGATGGACTCTTTGAGAATGAGATCAAGGACATTCGAGAGAAGCTCTACAGCTTTATCATATCGAGAGATAATTAAGGACAGGAGAATTTCACTCATTTCAGACCAGTACATCACCCCGCCGACACTTCTCAACCACCTGCAAACAATTGACTCAATTGTAATCAAATTTATTTTTGTAACAATACTTGAACAAATGTGATCTTTTGTAATTTAATTTGAGTAATGACCAGATTGAGTTTGTCGACAATTGACTATCTGTGATGTATCTGTTTTTCTGCATGCTTGTTTTCAGAGGGCATGGCTAGCAATTCCTGAGGCTAGCCAAAAATCTGTAAAAAACTAGTTAGTGTAATGAACTATCACAGACGGTTTTTAAATAAAAACCGTCTGTGGATGTAAGTATCATAGACGGTTCTGTACACGAAACGTCTGTGAAGTCAGAGTATCACGAGCGGTTACGTACACTAACCGCTCAGTGAAGTCGAGTATCACGACGGTTCTAAACATAAACCGCTCGTGATACTCGACTTCCTGAGCGGTTCGTCGTACGTAACTGCTCGTGATACTCGACTTCACTGAGCGGTTAGTGTATGAATCGTCGTGATACTTACATTCATAGACGGTTTTTATTTAAAAACCGTCTGTGATATTCGTATCATAGACGGTTAGCCGACCGTCTGTAATAACAACCTGCTATCAGAGACTAACTTATCCAGACGGTTCGAAAACCGTCTGTGATGAGGGTTCCGAACCGTCTGTGATGACTGTTTTTGTAGTAGTGTGTGCTGCCTCGGCTGCTCATTCCCGGCACATCCGGCCTGCATCGGCAATGTCGTGTGCATTCCTTGGAGCAACCAACTTCCAACATGGAGGCTTTGGAGATAGTGTGTGCGCTGAGAGCTCGATTTCCTGAATGGTAATACCTCATGTAAGTTTGAAAATTTGAAAGTAATTTACATCTTGCAATGTATCTGAAAATCTGATAATTCAGGCCGGTGAACATGCACACTAGACCAATCTCAAGTATTCAGGATTTGTTTTGTGTTTTGTGTTTATTAGTCATGTGCTTTGATATTACTGTTTGAATTAGTTACATGTTTATGCTAGGCCATATCATTAATATTGTCACAAAGCAACATCTAATACACACAGCGCAACATCAGCAAAGCTGCAAGGAAAGAAATATACACTAGCCTTAGGTTTTGAGAATTTCGTAATCTACGGTGGTAATTACAAGTGTCCTTCCAGACTTATAAGCGGCTCACGGGACCCTACTACACACAGCCTCATCACGCGGTTCGAGCGGTCATCATCACGCGATTCGAACCAACCGCTCGTGTTTTTATACGCTCGTGATAAGCTGCGGTTATCACAGACGGTTAAACATCCGTCTGTGATAAGTCACAACACAGACGGTTCTAATTATAAAACCGTCTGTGATATCTAATTATCACATACGGCTCTATTCAAGAACCGTCTGTTATAGACGCATATCACGACGGCTCTATTTACGAACCGTCTATGATATACACATATCCTGCGGTTATCATTATATAACCGTCGTGATATACATATCCCGATTTGTTCGTAAATAGAACCGTCGTGATAAAGGATATCTCGAGCGGTTATATTTACGTAACCGCTCGGGATACGTGTATATCACGACGGTTATATAATAGAGCCGTCGGATTATACATATCACGCACGGTTTGATTGATAAACCGCTCGTGATAGTTATTTCAACATAACTATTTTTAAAAAATTTCGCTAGCCTCGTGATTGCTAGCCATGCCCTCTGAAAATAAGCGGTGCGAAAATAGATACATCACGATATCAATCGTTGACAACCCAAAGTGATCATTGTCATACAAACGAACATATATCAAATACAACAAACATTGTAATATCAACTCGTTCGTAAAATATTGTCATACAACCCAAAGTGACAACCCAAAGTTTACCATTGAATCACAACTATTCAAAGTGAATTTCAACTATATCAAATATATTAATTGTTTCAAGGTCGCTCAAGAGTGAAACTCTCAGTTGGCGCAATGATATCCGTCGTGATGAAGGTGCAGAGCCTCCTCGAACATCCGAGATCTCTTTCGAACGAGTGAATCTAAATCTATATTCAAAACCTACAAACAAGAGTAAAGTGTTACACATATATATTTAAATTTATAATTAGCAATTATTGCGAGATTGACCAACCTCGGGATCCGCAACCTAGCACTCATGAGAATCGCATATGATGGCAAACGAGAATGCACATTCTTACGCTTTTCTTGGCGCAATCGAAAAATAGAATTACATATATAGGTATAGTCGGTTCGAGACGCATTATTAAGTATGATATAGGATTATTGTGTTGTAGCACGCATCGAAATCGCGTCCCGTGATTAAATGTGGCGTTCGTTCCTTGTATAGCCCTCCTCGGCAATATAGGAGATGAACGACCTACATGTTTCCAAAAGTTAACCTCGGCCATTTCAAACGAAGGAAGACTACAATAGAGTTATGTATGGACGAAATGAGCACACTGTCGACTACTTCTTGCACAAGGGTGAAGTCGTGGCCTTTTTCATTAGGGAATCAAGGTATAGTACTGATTCCTCTTTGGTATAATGACTAGAAGGATCCATGATGCCTACTCATGTATGTCGCTATAGTCATTAAACCTAAGTTCATCTCTGCGTATAAAGTACAAATGAAATTTGTATAGCAAGTAGTGAAGCACTTACTTAGTTGTAGGGCACCATTATGTAGTCCACGTAGTTTTGAGCAAGCAATCCTGCCGTTATGTATTTCTCGACGAGGATGCGCTCGCCAAGATGGTTTGCTCGAGACCACGTGTGGGTCGAGAAACCCACCGGTTCTTTCAATCGCCGCGCTTTTAATCATGTATCTATACATAAGCAATGAGTTGTTATATTACGTGAATGTACGTGAATGTAGAACTTGATTGTACACACTTACGATGTCCAAAGATCGTAGAAGTGAGGCATCGAGGGCTTTGAGGTTGAATAGGTCGAACAAGTCGTGAAGCCCACGATGAAGGGGCGGCTCGTGGAGGAAATAGTCCTCCGTGTATCCGACGGTGATTCCATCAGCGCACCCTTTCTCTTTGGTCTTCTTCAAGTACCAATATGCAAACTCGACAACCTAATCCAAACGTAGGCTAACATCGTGCTCGCCGCCAACGGACTTCGAAAGAGTATTTCTTAGGGTTAGGAGGCGGAGCGCCTTAATGTTCTTCGATTTCGATTTGTCTGAACGACTTGCGCGCTCGCGTCTTCCTCTGCCGACGACTCGGAACCGACACGGCGCACGCTTTTTTGTTCGTTCGTGTCTTCTCCACGGAACCGATGAGGCGGGCTTCGGGCGAAGGTTGAGGTGCGCCATGGAGGGTCTGTTGGAGAGACATGGTCGTGTCGAGGTGGTTGGGGTAGAGTCATCAAAGGTTGAGGCGGCATCGCAGGTCCGGGACGATGTCCTTCAAAAGTTGAATTGGAGGGCATGGTCGTGTGGAGATGGTTGGGGTGGAGTCATCGAAGGTTGAGGCGGCATCGCAGGTCGAGGCGATGTCCTTCTTTGGCCACCGAATAAAGCTGCAGGGCATCCCCTAGTGTTATGATTTCGTTGTTCGGCGAATCTCCACGGACGGCCCTAAAATTATCATGTACCATGTCCACCGACTCGCGTAACCTCGCGCCACACGGGCACCGTCTTCGCACTATCCCTTCATTGCATGGATACACCACCCCGCCCGACCTCAATAGACATCCCAACCATCCTCACTTGGAGTGTGCGGTCGTCGGCTCCTACAAAACGATACGCAATTAGCTAAGGCGTCCTATAGGTCTATCTTTGGAGCATTCCGGAGATGTACATTACCTTGATGTCGCCGATAGGTAATTGGACATCATCGTGTTCACAATTTTGCGTGGACGCGACGCTACTCCGATGTTGAGGAGGATCGCCTACCAAAACAACGGGCGACTCGCGATCGGTTGTTGAGGAGTAGTAGTTGATTCACTTGGTCCTGCAATCTTGCTATCTTTTCTTCAAATTTTGCGAGAGCACCCGTTCTCTTCCTTCAAATTTTGAAGTAAGCACATGTTCCAACACCGTGTCGTACTCGCCTTGGATCTCTTCCCGCGCTCCTATACGTGCGATGAGTCGCCCAGGGAATCCATCCTCCAAGATACGTTAACCCTTTGCCTCGCGTGCGACCCGGTGCTCCTTGTTTCCCGGGGCGTAGTTAGTATATCCTTCTCCCATGCGCTTGGAAGGAGCCTTCGAACATGCGGAACTCAATTCTTGCCGCAAGAGGTCATCATGTTATTATATACATTATGAAGTTATAGACTTATTAACAACTAGGTAGTTCAAGACATTTACCACACGGTTGGCCACATCCCTGGTCTCACGGGTTTGTGAAAGAGATTTCGCCAAGACGAATCGATGCCCTCGCTCTTAACCGGAGAGAGCGCGCTGTGCGTGATCTCAAAGAAATGGCCTTGTTTCGTTCGCGTCCTCCGCCGCCCATTGCGCGGTTTTACTGCGTACCAGCCGTGCCGAGTTTGTGGGGTGAGTGTTAAGTGTCCGAGAGCCTTGTGCGCCGCACTTTCTCAAGAAATTCGGCGTCGTCTTCATTTGCACAAAGGCGTCCCATATATCCCGCGACAAGAATTTATACGCCGTGAAGGCGTTCGACCGTGTTCACGCACCTTGTGACAAGCACGCTCTTGAAGGTCCTCCACGCCTTCCGATCGAGAGCAACGCTGTCGCTCCACGCGCGCGTCAGTGCGGTGGGAAAGTGAACGATTTTAAAACTTCGTCCCACGCCTAGCTTCTCCGAACATCCGGCACGTTGTCCCACCACACAGGTGGTGATGGGGACCCGTTCCTTCCAAGTATCCCGCACAAGGTTCGAATCTCGCCACGCTTTGGGGACTCACGGGATCCCATTGGCATTGACCTCCGTGGCGGCCATTATGCCCGGAGGAATTCTCGATGTTCCTCTGCCATCTCGCGACGCACCACTTTCCTCTGAGATCCGGACGGCGGCGAAGATGGTGCGGACGCCATGTCGCTTACTTGCTATCTATATATGCACGAAGCAATATGCGTAAGCTCTAATCGACTGCATTCAAGCGGATTTACTCAACTTAACCGAAAATGATGCACAAACGTATAATATATAAAGAAGGATTGATGGTAGTTTGTGCTCTCGTATGAGAGTTGCAAAAGAACAAGTCTTTGCCATCTCAATCCTATTGTCTATACTCTTCATTAAATGAATATGATAGTATAAATTCAAACTATGAGCTCTAAACAATACTTTGCTTAATCACAAATGATCTCAATCATTATCAAAATGATCTCTTAACTATCACATTCAATCTCGAGATAAGAGAAAAGTTCATCACAGAGCGAACTGTAACAAAGCCCACCGATCAATTTCAGTTCACATTATCAAAGACTATCAAAGTCACATCACGAGGGTTCGTCAATACAATAGAGCTCATGAATGAACTAACGAGATATCAAATTGACGGATGCATTCAACCGTCTGTGATAACTAGCATTCAACCGAAAGTAACAAATTAACGATATGAAATTGACAGAGCAAGTAATTTGTACAATAGAGCTCAAGAATCAACTAACTATCACATTCAATCTCAGTATAAGACAGAGTTCATCACAGAGCATGTCAACAAAGCCCACTGATCAATTTGCCAGATCTTTAGGAATACTCACAGAGGATGCCGCACAACAACTCACGGTGCAAGGAGGAGGCCGGTGCAGGGGAGGAGGCCGACGCGGGGAGGAGGGAGAGGCGCGGGGAGGAGGCCGACACGGGGAGGAGGACGGCGCGGGGAGGAGGCCGGTGCAGAGGGAGGAGGCCGACACGGGGAGGAGGCCGGTGCAGAGGGAGGAGGCCGACACGGGAAGGAAATCAATCACTCCCGATCTGGATACGTACGCTCAAGCCCATTTCACGGTCTTGCAACACATGACCCAACTGTCCCCGTACATCGACGAGCACAAAGACATGGTACGCCAACGTAATCCGCACGGCCGGAGGTTTGGATCACGAGAGAGCACAACCGCTCGGTTCAACGAATGGGTAAAGGTGCGAATCATGACCGGAGGTCATCAAGTGATGATACGCTGCTATGGTTGGCAAAGGGCCACAATTTACAATTGTCACATGGCAAGGATACGACATAAATGGGTACACATTTTATACGGCACTCGAGATAGGAAGAGCATATCCAGTAATCTGCGGTGTCCGCATAGATGCATTCGATGCCGATGGGTCGAGGAGCTCGTACTATGGGCAAATAGAGGAGATATGGGAGCTCGACTACGTGCTTTTCAAGATCCCCTATTTCGGTGCCGTTGGGTCCATCTCCCACATGTGAAGGTCGACAAATGCGGCGTCACTACCGTGGACCTCGATCGTGTCGGATACAAAGACGAACCATTCGTCTCAAGCAACCAAGTTGTTCAAGTCTTCTATGTAACCGACCGGCAAATAAGAAGCGCCACGTAGTTCTTCATGGAAAAGAAGGATTGTCGGAGTTGAGAATGTAGTGGGCGAGGAAGAATACAATCAATTTGACGAGTTGCCTCCTTTCGGAGACGGCATCGAGCTCGAGGAAGAACCCAATGAGGAAGCTAGCTATATGCGCGTCGATCATCGTGAAGGACTATATTTTAATTAAGAAATTACTCCATTGTAATTAATTTATTCCATAACATCATGTGTTATGAACTTGTAATATGTCGACGTATATTTTGATGTCAACGTGGAATTGTAATCGCTCTGCCCTTGTGGACCGTATATTTTGGTGCATTAAAAATTCATTTCATTTGGAAAATAGTCCACCGCACCACCTTTCTAGAAACCTAAAAACTAAAATTTTATGGCAAATAGTCTAACACCTTTGCAAAGAAACCGGTATACTCATGCCTAATCCTGCATGCGTCGGCAGAAGACGCACGTAGTCGCCCCACCCTTCCACACCGCAGCCAATGCTCGTGCACGGTGGCCATCCTCCGACAGCGCCACACCCGCCCGCTGGCCCGCCTTCTTCCCACGCCGCTGGACCATGTCCGCGGCGAGCCTCGCACCGCCGCACTCCCGGTTGGTCTTGGCCGCTCGCACCGCGCCCGGTCGGCTCGTCCTCGACCTGGCTGATGTAGTGCTTCCCAACGTCGCGCGTCTCGTCGGCTGTGTAGAGGAGGAGACCGAGCACGTAGGCCGCGGCCTTGTGGCCGGCCATGGCCGCCCGTTCAAGGAACATGAGGCCGCGCTGCATGTCTTGGGGCGCGAAGACAAGCCCGAGGCCGACGATGAAACAAGCCCCCGGGTTGCCGGCGGCGGCCAGGTGGTTGACGACGGCGAGGTAGCGCTCGTTGTCCTGCCACTTCATCGCCTCCTCTCGCTCCAGCGCCACGCGCCTCCCCACGGCGCGTTCCTTGGACACCTTGTACAAGGCCTTACAACTATACGTACATACATTCAAGATGTTAGAATAAATAGTAGTATGTACGTACGTATATTGTAGACATAAAGATGTACGTACGTTAATCGTAGGTCGCATAGGTCCTCCATGGGCGAGGAGAGCTCGCGTCACACGGCCGACGATGTCGACGGCGACATCGTGAGAAAGAGCGCGATCACCGACCTCCTCGCCTTGGTGCCGCTTTCGATCGCTCGCATGCTAACCTTGGCGATTGACGTACTCAAAACCGTGAGACGAAGAGCGATGGGAGGAGTTTAATCTTCGGTGATTATTCCGTCTTATATCAAGAATTAGGAGTAACTGGCACGTGAGACGAAGAGACGCATGTATCGCCGGCGTGCGAGACGAAGAGACGGTTGTGCGATGGTGAAGAGACACATCGCGGGAGCGGATATCACGACGGCTCTATATGGGAACCGCTCGTGATAATAATATCACCGACGGTTATTTAATAGAGCCGTCGGTGATACTAGTATATTACGCATGTTTCTCAAATTGAACCGTCTGTGATATTTCACAGACGGTTTTATTTCCAAACCGTCTGTGATAAGGCGTCCTCATCACGAGCGGTTCATATTACCAGCCGTCGTGATACTTCCTGACGCGTTGGTAATATGAACCGCTCGTGATATGTCCTCATCACAGACGGGTCATATTACGAACCGTCTGTGAAGTATCACAAACGGTTGGTAATAAGAACCGTCGGTTCCCAGACGGTTCCAAAGGGAACCGTCTGTATAAGTTCAACACAGACGGCTCCTTTGGAACCGTCTGTGATGAGGTGTCTGCTATTGCCTGTTTTGTAGTAGTGGGAGTTCATGAGCAACATATGGGAATATTGCACCAGTATGTATATATACTGTTCTCCTTGCTATGCATGCAAGGAAGCTAGCTTTAACCACAAATCAGACCACCTCATTGTTTTGTAGTGACAATTTATTAACCTATCTATTATATTATTAAAAGAAAAGAAAAAGAAGTCACCAAACTCGTTCTTAAGGGATAGAAATTACAACATTAATTAGTAAAAAAGGAAAAAAAAATTTACACCATCGACTCTGGTGGTGTCCAGATTATAACGACGAGATCGCTCTAGCGCTATTATGTATAAGAAATACAATAATATTTTCAGTCACACACATTAGAGTCGTCTAACAAATACAACTCTACTTTCAAATATAAACATATGCATTGTAGTATGTTGCCACGTAATTATGCGGGGAATTCAGTTGGTTACAATCACAATAGAACTAATTAATCAAGTGATCAAGGTCCTCCAAGGAATACTTGAAACACTAACTGGAACAACTAACATGACGATTGAAATACAACTTTGCTCCAAATACCACATACTTTGGGGAGTCACGAGTGCCCGTGTGCTTCAATTATCGTGGGCTACTTTATGTTGTTTTAGCTTTAAACAAAAGATGCATTCAGTATTTATTCTATGATGACCGATGGAACACTGATTTATTCAAACATCAGTGTTGCAGCCTGTTATTTCAATGAAATATTACTGGCAATAACTTGATACACTGTTAATACTTACGACTACATCACTTTCTCGTTGTGGGTGGAAACTTTATAGCTCACTACTCAGCCAGTATGCATAATGAAACAGTTGCATGCTATCCACAAAACTCAGAAGGAAATTAAATAGACCAAAGTAGTTAGACCCCATGCTTATTTTCCTCCCAAATTCTCTAGAGGAGGCAAGCTGATGGCCGGGGTCCGTCTAAACACAAGTCAGCATGTGCACCGCACCTCATTAGATGACCGTTCATCGTAGGAGATATACCGGGGAAACTGCTGATGAGCATTGGCTCACCTTGCTCATTTAAACATGTGTACCTTATAGCACAGGGAATACCATCCAAAATCATTGTAATTTCTTTTGGAATATGAGTTATTTCTGTAGGAATCTTATTGGAGCTAAGAGCTCAATCCTTTGTTCCAAACATATGTATAGGAAATTACTTAGGCCATGTAAACGCGGGGTTAAAATGGGCGCTTGGGCCAAAGAAAACCGCCTCACCCTGCAACGGTGGACAGCATTGCATGCAGTTGCGTCGGAGGCGCTGTATGAAGAGAGAGGAGGCCGGCACTTGGAGCGGTTCGCACGCGGAAAATTGCACCAAGAGAAATGGCGCTTGGGGAGAGCGGTTATTGTGCATGGAATCGTTGGTGATTAGTTGAGCATATCGTGCATGCTTTTGCATGTAACTAACTAATTAGTTGGTGATTTCTTGAGCCGGTAGCGCCGTTGGGAAGCTAGCTTGCTTCTGTTCTATATACACCACAAAGTAGTGCACAACAGAATCACAATCTTTTGTGATAGCATACCAAATGGACCCTTTGCAAAATGGCTTCGTAAATTGGTTAACTTCCCCCAATTCCCCATACGAAAATCCAGAAAAATATCCCATGAACTTATCTCAGTCCCGTATGTCCCAAGCCCATGAATTGTCACAGAATTTCTATTCTGCTGGTTACACTCCACACTAGGAGAGTTCATCAATTCTCAAGTCCATCCCAAGATGCAAGAAACGTACATGTGCTACAGGTTCTACATCCGAAACTCCACGCACCGGTGGCGATGGAAGTACTTGCTGCCGTACCGTCGTACGGACTGTGTGGAAGTATATGCTGGCCATCGCTAGAAACGCCATGCACGACCGACGCCAAAGCTACTGCTCGAGGCGGCCAGAGCGGCGCTGCAGCTTCACCATGAGGAGCAGCACAACGAGGTACTCACCGGCACCGAGGAGCTCGTCCTCGAGCACAAGGCGCCAAGGAGCTCCTCAACGCCGCCGCCATCCATCATGCCAGCCAGCTACTCGAATAAAACGGTGGGAACAGCACCACTGGTGAGGACCCCCTGCCCTCTCATCGCCGATGAGGACGCCGCCCGCCAGAGGAAGTCGAGGCGAGCTCGTGGATGGATCTGGCAAGAGAAGGGGAGGGCAGAAAACTATGGTGGTAGGCGGAGAGCGAGAGGTAGAGAGTGGCTGTGTGAATGGAATAGGATAGGAGAGGTTGTTAAAATATCAGTCTTGAGAGTTACTTTTGTCATTTTATTACGCAGATGGTTTGCATTGGAGCAAGTAGGTGCTTAAACCAATTGTAAGCTTCTTAAATTATATAAGCGTATATAAAATAGTTGGTTTCATTAGAGGTTGTTGGCTCTTGTATAGATGTTTCATGATGTGGCTTTTGTACCTTCTCTTTAAGCATCTAAGTGTCTCTTGCATTGAGCGTGACCTTGTAAAACTAGACCCCAAATTCCTTCATTCTGCAGACCCTTATCTTTTTTTGTTGACAGACCTTCTTATTAGAAATTCATTGTTTTTCAAACAAAAAAGGAGTAGTAAAATTTATTGTGTTTAATCTTTGAAGAATGTATATGGTGGATTAGTCTAAAAAAACATCACATCATTCCCACATTCACATAGGCCTTTGTTGCTAAATCTTGAAAAAAAAAACAAATCTACACTCGATGAAGGTGCACCAAGTTGTGGTCCATGCATTATGAATGTCCTATTTAATTGGAAAAAATTATATATTATTGTAAAGTTTTCGGATCCCTGATCTACCACTGCAAAATGCACTCTCCCTTACATGACACTGAATTTTCAAAACCATATCCTTATTTACCATTATTGACCAGACAAGCCATGAAATAGTTGTGCAAATACTGTTTTGCCCCTGCCTTGTCTTCTTGGTCATTTAATCAGAAGGGCACCGATCAGCCATTGCTCCGGGTCCGCACGCTGCAGGTCGTCGTCGCCGACCGCGTGGGCGTCACGTTGCAGCAGATCTCGGCGTTCCTGGCGCAGCCGTGTTGCGCACGCCGCGTGCCCCTCGACGAGGGGACCGACCTTTCCGCCGCTTGCCTCCTTCTCCACCTTACAGTGTCCATGGAATTCCCTACATAATGCAAAATTAAATCAAAATCAAAGAGTACATGCCCCACGATCCAAAAAATCAAAATCTCAACAACCAAACTGCAACAACAAATTTCAACAGCCAAGTCGGTCCAAGATGCAAGCTTTGGAGCCATGAGTATTTCATCGAGCACCTTGGGTGCACAGTCCTTCCCGTGCACGCAGCTAGTCTCGGCAAGGGTGTAGTTGGCCGTGGGCTAAGCCTCAGGCTGACCCAGCTATTTTTGGCCTAAAATTATTATTATTATTATTTTCAAAGAATTTCATGTGGCATTTTGATCATGGGCCTCAGGCCATTGCCTCGGAGGCCCGAGGCCCAGCTCCGTCTCTGGGCCTTGGGGAGGGAGACTAGAAGTGAGATGGTGCATGTGCGGCCGATAGCCGCAGCCACAGTGCCATCGAGCTGAGAGAGGCAAAGCAGCGCACATGTGGCATTCTCCGCACCGACGACGACACGGCCAACTTGAGAGCCATGTCGCTACTCTGCCGAAGGGCGCGTGTAGCACTTCAATGGGGGGATTGTCGCCAAATTCCTGCATCCGGAGGAGAGCCAGGCGGGGGCGAGGAGGCCGACACCAATGAATTTTACATAGATCCTCGAAACATTGGCGGAGTAGGTTAATTCTTCTACAGAAGGAAACATTTTTCCTGAACTATCGATGGCCTGCCTAGTTCCTGCCTGCCCGGCCGCACGAACGTGCGGGGCGGCTAGCTCTAGCCTCTTGGGTGGTATGGGGCAGAACGCGCCCCTGGTGTTGAGCAGTCTTGCAGATGGAGATACAGGAGCATGTGCGTCGTGCTCCCTTGCACGTGTCTGTTGTGGGGGTGCTAGTTGTCTATAACCCACCCCAAAACCGACCCAACCCACTTCCTTATTACATACCCCACCAAACCAACTCAGCCCACTTGTCATTTTCTAAAAACCAAACCAGCCCAACCCGTATGCAAAATCAGCCCAATCCAAACCAAACCATTTTCCTAAAATAGGTTCACACCCATTCTCCCCCATTTCCTACACATGGAAGGAACCACTCACATAGACTCCTCACCAGTCACCATGCGGCCGCTTGACGAGGAGACCACGATGGTCTTCAAGAAGCTCTTCGCTACTGCCTCCGCCTCCACCTCCACAAGAACCACGTCTACTACACCTCCGAGTCCCTCGTTCGCCGCGCCACCGCCGTAGCCCACCCGCGCCTCACCGGGGTCAGCACGCCCATAGGCAAGTTCACCTTCTACCTCACTGTCCACGCGCTGGACCTCCTCGTCGCCCATGCGCGCCACCACGTCTGGCTCAAGCTCGACACCGAGCGCTCCTTCCTCTTCGGCAACTCCATGCCTAAGTCCTCCCTTGCACGCATCACCGAGAACACCAAGGATGGCGATGGCGTCGTCATGTCCATGGCCGACGTACCGCTCGGGTTTGGCGTCGCCACTAGATCGGCGCAGGACTACAGGAAGGCCGATACCAACGCCGTGGTGGTGTTGCACCAGGCTGATGCTGGCGAGTACCTCCACAAGGAGGAGGAGCTCATGTGACGAGGTGAGGGCCGACGGAGAGCTTAAGGCCCAGTGGATCCAAATCTAGATCCAGGCAGATCTGAAGGAGGAAGGTGAGAAGAGCAAGTCGACGGCAGCAGGGACCGACAGGCAGCACCTCCGCGGGGGAATAAGACCGAATCTACTCCTTAAGGACGCCGAAGAGCAAACTAATCGAAGAAGAACCCGCTGGGGGATGGAAGGAAGCTATCCTTGGGTAATTTACAAGGGAGAATAGGGTGGGACTCCCTTCTGCTCGACGCCACTAAGAAGTGAAGGAGGAGATAGGGGTGGGCCCTACAATTTATGTGTGACGGTGGGTGGAGATAGGCCGAATGGGCTTGCAAACCATATGAAACCCATGGATTGAACCCATATGAACCTGAACGTTTTGAATCAACACCAAACCAATCTAATCCGTTTTCAGTGTAAACCTAAACTAAACCAACCCATTAGTCACCTCAACCCATTTCAACCCACTCAAAGCCAACCCAAAGTGAAACCCAACCCATTTCACCTGTTTCAACCCAACCCATTACCAGGCCTAGTTGTGTAACACACCGTGTATTTGTTTCATCGTGCTCGTGTGGACGGGCCTTGTTTCGAAGTGCATGCATACGTTTGTTCGATGTTTCCATGAATAAACCTACATGCATGGGAAACAACCAAATTAAGATTCATGCATGTATTGCGATGAGTGGATTTTGTTACTATGTGAGTTCATGATGATCATTAGCCTCTAGCACAGCAAGAATTTGTAGGAGAGGCCGAGGCCGAGTGGGGCCTCATCAAAAATGAACCATCTGCAATAGGCCGGGTTAACTCGGCAAACATACAAGCTCAAGAGTTGAAGTAGCCAATTCAACGTATTCTCATTAGTTTCGACTTTCAAGAGTTTTTACTTTTGATATAGCCATAGCCTCTCCACCCCTATTATTGTACCCCCACCCCCACACCACACACACCCACCACCATCACCAACACCTAACTTGATCGTCAACCTCATCGTTAGCCGCCCCAGCCCCACCTAGCACCCACACGCAAACCCACGGCTAATGGCACCCTAGCTCCCTTGTGGCTCTATTGTTACCGCCAATTCTTCTTATTGTTGGTGGTCTTGGTGAACCCTAAAACCTTGCATTAACTTGATATAATTGTCGCTTATCACTGGTCTGTCGTAGGAGATGTGTTTACTGGATGACTAAAAAGTGGGCATTCACTGGATAGCAAACACCTTCTATGAAATGGATGCTCAAGTGAATATTGCTATCACCAGAGTAGTAGCCCATCCCCATGCATACCGCTTTCTTAGGAAGTACCTGAAAAAACATAAGTAGCAAGTATGAGTCCTCGACTCAGCAAAGTATAATCAAGTCAATAAATAAAACCTCATAAGCAGATATTTGAACATAAAAATATTGCTCACATACAACCATCCACAATGGTTTAATAAATTTTCAACTTTTACTTTCATGCGATGCAAATGCCACGAATGCACATCTCTTTCTCTTTGCAATTACCGGTAATGTAGAGTATGCATCCGTCGATGCATACTCAAGCCTAAGCCTTCTAGCACAGGGACCTCAAGCCCACACTCTTCAAGTATGAGGACCTCATGCCCATCTAAAACATGACGGGGACCTCAAAATTATCATGACTTGGTTACCACGTAGACCAAGTCTTAAGGATCAATGAAATAATGTAAATGATAGTTGTCAACCATTAATCTTTATCTCTTTACTTAATCAACATAAGCATATAGCAAAACCAATAGCAAAAACATGAATAAATATGTATACACGTAAGTCATTAGCAAGGCATAGATATTTTCCACATTGATTACCGATCGACTACTTGCACTTGCCTCAACTGTGTGATGAAGAATGACGAGTAAAGTACCCTACCCCCTGATTCACACCACCACCTAAGCATTCATAAAACACACTAGAAAACAATCCAAGAGCAGTACACATTACAAAAGAAATAAATAACACCGCTCCTAATCGCAATCCAACACAACCCTGATTCCCTCTCTAAACTCTGTTCTATCCAAAACGAAACAACTAACTTTCAAAAATCATAACTTATGATCTACAACTCCAAAACTATTAAACCTTACCACTGCGAACATGTACAGAAAATTATCTACAACTTTGTAGTTATGGGTATTAATAGATTCTCACAATAAGGAACCCTAAATTCCAAATTTCGATGACTGCAGCAGGAGACAGCCTAAATTCGCATAGCACAGATCTAACAGGCATAACTTTCCAATCGTTGATCCTAATCACGTGTTCGAGCACTCTACAGAAAGCTATCTAAATCCTCTACAATTCTCTATGAGACAAAAATTCCTAAATTTCATACCAAAAGTACTCAAAACTACAGTGCAACAGAAACAACAGATTACCAATCTACTAAACGATTTCTACCTATTGCTAAACAAAAAGAATCATTAGAATCGTTACCCTTGGAGATCAAGATGACGAACGCTAGATCCCAGCGAGATTCCTCCCTTCCTTCTCTCCTTCTTCTTTCTTCCTCTTCTCCTTCCCTTCCCTCTCTTCTTTGCTTCAGGCCGGCAACACACAAGAACAGCAGGAGCTGCGCCTGGAAGGAGAGGGCAGCAAGGGGCTAGGGCTGTGCCTGAGGGAGAGGACAGCAAGGGGCTAAGGGCCGGCGGCTGGAAAGGGGGAGGGAGGGGAGGGGGCGCAAGGGGGGAGAGGGGACTAGGGTTGGCTGCCCCCCTCTTGAGTCAGCTCCCTAAAGGGGCAAATGTCGTGGGCCGAAAGCCCATGGCCCAGGTTCTCCCACTTAAGTGAAAACCCCCCTCTAAACTCCTGATAAATCCTTTCTCTGAATTACTTACCCTCTCTAAAGTGATTCAAGATATTACAAAAAAAACTATCTAGATAGTCATGCCCACGGTCATGGGCGGTGCCAAGAACTTGCTTAAAGTAGCTTTCATTTTTATAACACAATTTGTGGGAGGGAATGGAAAGATGGGTTGGAGCCTAGAGATTTGAGATGGGTTGAAACCCAGAGATTTGAGATGGCCTGGTTGAGAACTAGTGAGAAATACGGGATGTGACCCGAGAAAGAACATGAGTATTGGGTGGATGGAACCACTAAATGGTATAGGAGGTTGTAGCCTCCACTAGTATTTTACAATAAAACTCGATTTTGTTAAAACCTGTGTTAGTTAAAAATGCTAGGTCTCAGGATTTTTACTACCTAATCCATTTCAACAAGTGGTTTTATGTAAACAAAAGAACCACAAGTCATTCCTTTGATTAGCCTTGCATATTATATAACTGCATTCTGTGTGTTGGCTCGGGAGTATGGTTGTGTACTTGTGCTCATTCAATATTATTATTCAATAAGTATAAAAGAAGTCTATATAGACACATGCGCGTTCATCATGACTGGAAGACAAGAATGCCAAGGATTAGGTTGCGGGCCCTTGTTGATTGCCTATGGGTATATCGTGAGGGTTCCATGCGGTATATTTTTATTCTGCTTCCACTGATGTTCTTTGAAAGGTATTTGGCTCGTCCGGCAATTCTGCAAGTCAAAAGCCGTAAGGTATATTTATGATTTGTCCATTATTATGCAATAGATTTACATATTTGTGATATATGATTGATATTCAATTATGTAACTGTAGGCACTAGCTACTGATCTAGAGATTGGTGCTGTGAACACAGAAGATTCCAAATTGCAAATTTGGAGGTCTGATAGAGACAAACAAGTGGCCGGCCTGTTAGGTCTGTTGGATATGATAACAATGGTTACAAATGTGGTTTTGTGAAATATTATGCAAAGAGAAGTCTTGTTTCTTAGAACTGTTGCTTAAAAGTGTGGTTTTGTGAAACGTCATGCAAAGAGAAGCGTGATTTCTTGAAACTATTGCTTAAAAGTGTGGTTTTGTGAAACATTATGCAAAGGGAAGTGTGATTCCTTGAAACAGTTACTCAAAAGTGTGGTTTTGTGATAGTGCTGATGAAGGTAATATGGTTATGTGAAATTTACTTTTGCTATTTTTATCATGAGTAGTTACTATTAAATGATTGATTCCTACAGTCGCAACCCTCAAGTGTGACGTATGTATATAGCCAACCGTTTGTTAAGACTCACTTGCATCCTTCTTCCCCCATCCTTATCTTGGACCCCCCCCCAAACGATGATCTCATGGGCAATGGATTAACTGGGAGATCAGGACGTGAGGAACTAAGGGCATCCGATGAACATGTGTAATCACGGACATTTGTGGGTTTGAGTTTTGAGTATATCCTCCACTTCTCCTCTACATATATAGATCGTCACGCGCATTCCTCTTGATCGATTGGCTGGTTGAATCTTCTTGCAGAGCATGAAGTGGGTAATGGGAAAGGTGGCACGTCTATATGACTATACATGGTTTCTTGATAGGTAATCTTTATGTACAACCTATTGTGTACTCTCTCCGTCCAACATATAAGTTCAAAGTTTACCACACGTACAGACTATAAGACACTAAATCTAAGAAAAAATTAGTACCATTGGACCATATATATCCATGTTAAATGATATACTACGACTACTCATCCACTTTATCAGCATTAAAAAGAGAAGTATATGACATAAATATTTCAATAACTACACATTTCATCTTCACAATGAACTTATATTGTAGGATGACACTTCCTAAGAACAGAGACTTTTTGTATTGCGGTAGAAACACAGGGGCGTGAGATGCATGCATGTGGTTTAAATTGATGTTTGATCTGAAATGGTCGAATTAATGATCCCTACTGTAGTGCGTTTGCTCACTTTAAGAGTTAATATTACATTTATGTTGAGTAGGTGAAAAAGTGTAGATAAGAACCGAAGAAGCAACACTAACTCAACAAAATTGCATCCATCCTTTTTGGATAGATGTATCTCACACAATCATTACCAGGTTTGTATCCATCCTTCTTTTATGTTTTGAGGATATTTAGATTGGTTTATGCTTTCTCTGAACGGCTGGACGCTGAACTCAACGGAGATGTTGCTCCGTTCATATGTGCAAAACTCCCTTGTCATTTTGAGCCTAGATTGCGGAGTAATCGTTCCTTGACGCATCAATTGTTCTGTCCCTACTCATCATCGATAATCGACCACGACGGCATACTAGGAGTAGTTTAGATTATAGCGATGCCATGATCGATCCAAAGTAATCAATGGCAGATGGCACTGTAACTTCTTCGCCTCCTTGGAGAAAGACAAAGGATGGGCAAGTAGCAGCACTTGGGTGGCCGCTTGTATAGGTGCATGTCCGCTGCGACTTGTAGTTTCGTCAAAGTTTGTGGAAGTTAAAAGCCTGCTGTTTTTTTTCTATTCTCGCATCTCTTCAGCCCAGGGCTAAATTTAACTGTTATTCTAGCCTTTTAAAGGTATCTTTTAACGTACACTCTCATACAACATTGATGAACAACTTGTGTAATAATTATAATCAATATATGCAACAAAATGCAGAATAGTAGTGGAAAATACTGAGAAAAAATTTGAAAAAAAACATCTTCTCACTTGAAAGAAGAATGAAAACCACGAGTATATGACTTTAGACAAGATCAGAAATCCCTAACAAAAAATTTACAACCTTAGACACTGTGACATTTGAAAACAGCAGTAGCAACATTTTAAAATTGCCCGTACAACAATAAAATTAAATGTTCACAACAAATTAAGAATCGCAGCCTCTATTACAACAAAAAAAATGACCATGCGCAACATATCACACAACCACTGCAACAAAAAACAACTCAATACAACTTTCCACGAGGATACATTACAAAACAAAAACAAAATGGAGCATGAGAAGTTCTGAAATTCAACTTACCTTTTGTTTTTTTCCCTAAGCTTTTGTACAGTCTTTGTGCTCGGTTCAAGTTGGCCTACACTTGAAGAGTATATGGAGCTTTGTAAAATCCACAAATATTCTTGCTAATTTACATGTGTTGTTCCAGTCTGAGCTCCACTAAAGCTCAGCTCATACGAATGGTACTATGATTTACTAAAGATTACATATACATCAGATCTTAACTCCATACAAGTTATGCTGTGCACAGTGACGGATCTAGGATTTCCAGGTCAGGTGTTCGGAGTTACAAACACGTTGTTTAATGTAAAACATAAAGGTTCATAATATAAAAATAACAAAATACAAATTGTTTTTACTAGAGACAACATCTCAAATAATTTAGAGAAATTATAAAATAATTAAGAGAATTACAATCTAACTCAACGTTCCTTCATGGCTTGGAAGTGAGATATGATGTCATTATCCTTAACTTGCACAAAAAAAATTCTTGCTCAAGAAATGTAACCAAGCAATCATTCAAGTATTGTTCCCCTATCCTATTCCTTAGTTTATTCTTCACGTAATTTATTGAAGAGAATACTCTCTCAACACTAGTAGTTGCTACCGTAAGAATCAACACCAATTTGAGAAGCTTGTAAACAATTTTATAATAGAGGTTTTTCTTTGTTTGAACAAACATAACAAAAAGCTCGGCAAGATTTCTCACTTCTCTAAACCTTTCGTCTCTACGCATATCAGCAATGAAGTGTGTACATTGAAAGGGAAGATACATCAATCCTGTGCTTGAGAGATCCTTAGGATAAAACCGAGCAAGCCTAACCAAGTTGTTCTTGTCATGAGCAGCGAATGAATCAATCGGATTGAATGAAGACATGCAAAGAAGCAAATCCGCGTTTATCTCATCAAACCTATCATTAAGATCTTGATGTTGTATGTCAATGACACTTTAAAACATGTTAACATGGAAGTGATGGAGATTTTGACTTTTTTGAAGAACCTTTTGGATCTTACATCTGGCATATAGAAATAATCTATTTTAGCAACTTTGATGCCATGCTGCACACAAAGGAAGTGATATCTTTAAGAAAAGTTTCCAATCCATCATCCTCCCGCAACAATTGCAATTGAGTCTTTGTCAAATAAATGAGATCAATAGCATTAACAATATCTTGATCCCTCTTTTCTAAAGCATTAAAGTCATATGTGTACCCAAATATGGTTAGCAACAAGTGTGCCATAAAAATAAACTCAAATGATGTCAACATAGTTTGAGGTTGTATAGCCTCTGTGCTTGAAGTGTGGTCTTCTCCAATCTTTATAAGAACTCGTTAGATTGAAGGATACAAAGAGATGGCATGCATAACAGTTTTATAGTAGGAACCCCAACGAGTATCACCCAGCCTACCTAGGGCCATCCCTTGATGTAGACCCTAGCTAGTTTCAGTGTCACCCAATTCTAATGCTTCTATAATTTGATTAGTTTGAGCTACTCGAAGCATTTGTATCTTTTTACAAGACATCCCAAAACATTCAACAAATATGAAAGTTGTTGAAAGAACCAAACGCAATCACCATTCTCCTTAGCAACAACAACAAAAGTTAATTGGAGTTGATGGGCAAAGCAATTAATATAACAAGCATAAGGAGACTCATCCATAATTAGTTTATTTAAACCATTAACTTGACCCTTCATGTTACTAGCTCCATCATATCCCTGTCTATGGACCCTAGACAAGCTCAATGAATGATCCATAAGTAAAGACTCAATTGTTGTTTTAAGTGCCAAAGCAGTAGTGTTTTCAACATGAACAACATCAAGAAATCTCTCAACTACCCTTCCTTTTTATCAACATAACGCAAGCAAAGAGCTAATTGTTCATGTAGATACACATCACTAGATTCATCGATAAGTATTGCAAAATAATCATCACCAAGGTCTTCCATGATAAGCCTAGTGGTTTCTTTGGCATACCAGTTGATGAGCTCTTTCTGTATTGTAGAGGCAGTCATTCGATTGTTCCCTGGGGCACTCTTTAGAACCACCTTGCTAACTTTTTCAAAATTTTCTACTAGCCAATTTAAAACTTCAAGGAAATTTCCTTTATTATGTGTCTTTCTGTATTGGAAGCAAAAGACTCTTGAATTGATGCTCTAGGTGTAATCAAGAAATCATATTTCTCTTGAACTTCATTGTGGGCACTATTAATACCACCAACATGTTTCTTAAACCTATTTTTATGGTTCCAATTTCTAAATCCTCCATTCACAACTATCTCCACCAGTATAATTAGTTATGTCCTTGAACAAATAACAAACAAAGTAGAAAGCAGCATCTCGTTCCACACTATACCCAAGCCAATTATAAGCATCATACCAACTAGCTATGAATTAACGCATACCTCCAACATTTCTTCTTGGAAAATCATGTTCCCGTGGTTGACATGGTCCCAATGCAATGTATCCCCTTCTGACTGCATCTTGTTCATTGATATCAAACCATGTGATTGGAATCCGCTTTCCAGGGATCATGGGAAAGCAAATCAATATCATAAATTGCTTCATCATCTCTGTCATCATCTTCTTTGTCGTCATCTATAATTGGGGACAAGGGGGGATACTATGCCAGGTTCTATACTTGGTTGCATTGGTTCTAGACTTAGGACTTTGTCTCGGATACCACGCTCATTCTGTGTAATATCTCGCTTAAAAATCAATAGTTTGGAATTAAGAAATTTGAGTGTCGTAGTTAAAGTTCAGAATTTGAGAGAGTTTTGGGCCGCCATCCCATAGTCGTAGGGGGGAAAGAGCTGGCCTTAGAGGCCCAAGGCCCATAGGAGGCCAGCAGCCCATTTGAAGGCAAGGGAGGGGGGCAAGCCACCAAAACCCTAGCCTATGCTACAGTACCGACGTACCTGCTACAGTATCACCTCCACTACAGTACCACCACCCCCTTGCTGCTGTCCAAGAAGAAGGAGGGAGGGAGAAGAACCCTTCGGGTGCCGCCGGCCAAGGAGAAAAGAAGAGGGAGAAGGAGAAAGGAAGGGGAAGTAGAAGGAGGAGTTCTGCGTGGGGATTGTTCAGTGAGTTGATTCATATTTTCCTAGGGTAAATGTCTAATCCTCGCTGTTAGTCTAATTATTTTTGAGGAGATATTGTCGTTTAGTGATTTGTTGATCCTGCTGAATTTGAATCAGTATTATGCAGTCATCTTGTTCGGCAGATTAGGTCTAGATCAGTGCGAAATTAGAGGTTTTGATATCCTAGAGTTATGTGGGAAATTGTGTTGGATTTCGAAAGTATTAATTCGTAATTTTTCGTTAGATAATGAATTAGTTACGATTTTTCCAAATCTGGGTGCCCGTTCAATCTCTGGTTTCGGGCAGCGAGCTTAGTTATATGATTTAGGGTCTGGAGATGGATGAATCTGGTCAGTTAATCTCCACGAGTTGTGTAGATAACTTCATGATGAATCCAGAGAGTCCAAGTTCATATTTTTTAGACATTTAGAATGAAAGATATGAATTTTTGAAGTTAATGTTGTAGTCTGTCCTTCTGTCGTGGACAGTAGAGAAAGATTGAGCTATTAGCAACCTTTGTTGCACAGAGGGGATAATTGTAATAAATTTATTGAGGAATCTAGTTTTCTGTAGTTTCCAGAGAGTATTATAACAATGGGTTTGGAGGTACCAAATAAAAGTTATGAAATTCCCAAGTCAGTCATACCGAAGATGGCAGTACGATCTTCGGGGTTAAAAACAAAGGCTTAGATGGGATAATTTGATATTTCAGTCGCCTGAGAAGTTGTAGCTATACTTGTGTAGATTTCAGTAAATTTAGATTCATGACTTTTGGAGTTTTGACTCAAAAGTTATGGATTTTTCCTTTGATAGCTGTCTGTTTGGACATATTAGGATTTGTGAGTGCAACGATTAAGTTTCGGGTTGCGATTAGGAGCGGTTGATTTCATTTTGTTCCATTGATATGCTATGCACTTTTGAATGGTATATTTAATATACTTTACGATTGCTAGGTGGTGGTGAGCACTGGGATTAAAGTCTTCCCGTCGTCGTCGTCCGTCTCGAGGTTGAGGCAAGTGCAACTAGTCGGTAGAAATATTGAAGTGAATGCTCATGAATACTTGTATTATGATTATGTTCTTTACTCATGAAGGTTGTTGCTGGTTGTTACATTCTTATGTTGAATAATTGAATAGACTCATATGCATCATGTTGCTATCCTTGAGACTTGGCCATGTGGTGGCCAAGTATTGATTTTGAGGTCCCCATCATGTTTTAGACGGGCTTGAGGTCCCCACACTCGTGGAGTGTGGGTTTACGGTCCCTGTGCTAGAAGGCACATGCATGGGTATGCATCGTGGATGCATACTCCGCATTACCGGTAAATGCAAAGAGAAAAGAAAAAGGTGAATTTGTGGCATTTGCATTGCATGAGTATATGAACTAAATTGATATGAAGAAGTGTGATGGAATGATTGCGATAAAGTTATATATCGAATTACCGTATTGATTGTACTTTGTTGAGTCATGGACTTACACTTATTGTTTGTTTATATTTCTTTTAGGTACCACTTATGCGGACGTCATGCATGGGAAGGGCTAGTAATAAGATCTGTTGCACATCACCACGAGTCACTCATGAATGATTAATTTTTGACTATGAATCAATAATTGAGCAAACTGTCAAGATGATTATTATTGGTTATGTCTTTATGCATCTGCTGGTTGTAATAGAGTTGATTAGCGTATTCTGAAGATTTTTTATGATTATGAATTAAGTTGGATGTTTGAAATATTTGAATAGGTTATTAAATTTGTTAGAACTTCTTGCATGTTTAATTGTACAAATGAGGTTCTGCCAAAATTTAGTGAAATGCCTTAATTTTAAATTGTTACCTTGTTATTTTAGTAGCATTCCAGGCTCATGTTGGGCTAGGGTGTTACATTCTGTGCTTGCAACTGAATGGAAGGAGAAGTGCTCTGAACTTTACTTTCAATAGATATCGGTTTTGGTGTCGAGGTAGAAACTATCTTCTACCTCTTTTCGACTATATCCCACAAGGATTTCAAATCTACATGCTTCCTCTTTATTTTTGAATGCTCTGCGGTCTACATGTGAGGCATAGAGTAATGGATCAAGATATATTGTTCAATGTTGTTAAACCAATGTTAAGAATTACTAAGTATGAAAAACAAAAGTTTCACATAAATAATTTGTGAGGACCCCGGTTTATTTGACTTGTAATGCTTAGCCTTCCATTGACCAGCATTACAATTCAAATAAACCAAGCCTCAGGATATGTATACTTCCCAGAAATACAGTATACACACCCCGTTACAAAATCATGTATCAATTCCATACAACAAGATGTTACAATATCAAAACTTCACAATATACAACAGAATAAACTTACAAGATAAATAACAAACTACACAGCGGAAGCAAAAGCCATAAGATGGCGATAAATAAAAGAGCCAATTAGTGTGCCTTTACCCACAAGGCAACCAACCGGGCCGCCAAGCTAGTCGTCAAACCCGCAGCACATCTCACAAAAAGGGAAGCCCTTGGGGCTCACCTTCTCCCTCTGCAACAAAAACATTAAGCAAAGTAGCTGAGTACAAAAATTATTTTTGTACTCGCAAGACTGACGTGTGGACTAGCAGACCTATACATATGCTACATGCAGGCTTATCTGGTGGAGGCCATATGTTTCATTTGCATAAAGCCAACTTTATTTGCAATAATGTAATACAGTTTGAAGGCAAGTTTGCAATTCATTTTTAATTGAATTAACAGTAAGGATAATAATAACAAAAGAGTAAAGATAAACAACCTAGAAGTGACTATCCCAATAGTCACCACAACAATAGCACGAATCCCAGATTCGTACCACCCATCAAGTTTTAATTTAAATGTTGTAGTCTAGTTCTTGGGGGGCGTATCCGAGCGTGTCCATAACCTAGGACGAGGCTATTCGAATAGTTTTAACCTGCGCAGGTGTACCAATGTACCCACACTTCGCATCGCCTTTAAGCCAAGCACACTTAGAAGGTATGCAAACACAGTGAAGTCCTACGAGACTTTTTCCAATATTGTGTATTAACTACGAGCCGCCATATGGATAGAAATCCATACGCTTACATGGTAAAGCCGAAAAGACAACTACCTTTGCGGGTAAAGCTTTTGGACAACTACCATGCTCCCAACACCATCCTCCCGCGACCTCCTGCGACCGGAGTCAATACACGCCAAACTACTAGGTCAAGAGAGGTCCCATATACTCTAGTGTGGTTAGCACGCAAAATGCTCAATGCGGTGGCGCAAGTAACTCGGTCCTTAATCGACTGGGCACCATTCCATCCACACCCAACGGATCACACCAATCATACCGTTGTGCCCACGTCTAAATCATTTTGTTTTCGCTTTAGTTTTGTAATTAACATATCCCAAGTCAAACATAAGAACGATAATAATTTCATGTGATCAAAACCATCGACTAAGTCGATGATCGCCCAAATCTACGGAAGCTAAGCATGGCTAAGCAATCGAACTCGTAATCTACTAAGTGATAAGAGTTCATCCAACGAACTCTAATCACAACAAATAACCTAGGCTCAGGTAGTAGAGATCAATATTTCACCTACAGGATATGCAGCTACGGATTTAACTAATCAATTTAACACAAATTAAGCGATGCATACATACAGTCGAAACAAAATACTAGACTTTAAAATACTAGGATTAATCATGATCAAACTGCTTGCCTTTGCTTTGCTTGAGATAATTGACTTGCTGCAGAGGATCACTCTCGATAACAACGCCATCTAACGACAAAAACTGCCAAAGCGAAAAACAACGAATAAACACGAGCATGCGAGATATCCAAAAATAATAATAACACAGAAAATAGATTATGATTTTTAGATAAATTTATGGACACCAATTATTGGACTAAGAGTTGATTTGAATTAGCTAAGAAATTGTGAAGTTTACCCAATTTCAAGATGCAAGCAATTTATTTAGGATTTTCAACAGGGACAAGAATCTTAAGATGTTATGCTAAGACCATACCACAGATTGTTAATTTTAATGCTTTACCACTTGGTATTATCTCTCATAATGACCTAGTGCTACTGTCGACAACTAGGGCCTCTTGTTTAGTTTGAACAAACCTTCTACAGTAAAACTTCTGAGCTTAGTTCCCCCCTTTTAGCTTAGAAGTTATCAGTTTGGACACAATTCCTGATCTCAAATATCTCCCCTCATTAATTCTTTGCCTAACATTCACAGTCTGATAAGAATATTCAGACTTGTATTGCCTCAGTTAGTTAAAGGTCCCAAACTTATCTACAGGTTTTAGCTAATAAACTTACATACTGATTTCAGAAATGACAACAGTGACATTCTTCAGAAGGGTTTACCTATTTTTAGGTGTTGCTAACTAATCTCCTTTCTAACCCAAGGTATGAGTTTGCTAAGCAATCTTGGGTGATTCGACAACCACAACAAAGGTTCATTAGCCCACTGAAATTTCGGATTTTCCCCCAACTGTCTTTTCTTCTCTGTCTAGCAAGCTACTGACAAAACTAGTTATCTCCAGAAAACCTTTTCTACTCAAAACTTCATCAAACAGAGTTAGTTACTCTCTGTTAGTTTTTCTGGAAATTTCAAATCCACATTGGTTTTTCAGTTTAGAAGGCTACTGATAGATACTTGTCCAAATGACTAATTGAGTTAAGACAAGCTTTAACCACTGCCCTAACAGAGTCAAGCCCAAAGACAAAACTGATTATTTTCAGGTTACTGCTTATGCTCCTACAACAGCAAAATTTGTCAGACAAAAATGCTAAGAACTGACTTCTTTAAATCTAAACTTCCAATTTACTGATGCAATGGAGTGACTTAGATGACATTCATGGAGGTGATTAGCAGCAAATGGTTTGGATTAAGGGAGTGGACCCCATCCGCACCACATCGACAATGTGGAGCACAAGGAAGAACAGGAGTGGCTCGGCGAAATTTGTGTGTGGTCGTCGCCGGTGGAGTCTGCGCGAGGCGGTGCCGAGGGCCAAAATGGGTCGCCCAGAGGCTACTGAAGCTAAGGGTGGCGACTTGGTGGCACGGGCGGTACTGTGGTGGCGCGGCGACGGCGAGCGGCGGTCGGCCATGGAGGTGAAAAGGGGCGGGAGCACCGGAGGGGAGTAGCGATCAAAATGATGAGCGCACGAGCACTAGGGGGGTTAGTGGATCTCACCAGAGTGATCGCCGAGGACGGAGGGATGCCGAGGTGAGCCGGCGACGGTGACTAGGTGCGGCGTGGCCGGTTCAACGTGGCGGGAGCCCTGGGGAAAACGAGAGAGCAAGTGAGTGCCAAGAGGAGGTAAAGGGTGACCATAAGATGCTCACAGAGAGAATAATCGAGCTGGGGCTCGCTGAAGAAGATGCGGTGGCGGTGGAGGCGGATTTGGCCGGAGCCAAGGAAGAAGAAGTGTGCGCGGCTTCTCCGTAGCGGTTCCTCCAAATAGACCGAGGGGTTTTGTTCCTCCGGGCGAGGGACACGCCGTGACGCGGTTGGCCGGCGCCGAGGCTCACTGGAGTGGCGAGAACACGAGGTGGTGCGCGGCGCTGCTTTCGGCTCATGGGGCTCAGTGGAGAAAAATGGGCAGAGGGAAGGAGGAAAACCGGTGGGTGAGCTATCGACGGCTTAAGTAGAAGGAGGCGGAGGTCGCGAGGTGGAGGCGGCATGGGCGGCGAGGTGACCGGCGTGGCGTGGCACGCATGCAGCGGCGACGGGCGGCGAGGTGCGCTCGGGCGGTGGCGCGCGGGCGCGGGCGCTGGCGCACGCGTGGAGGCGAAACCCTACCGGTGGGGTCGGTGTCGGCCGAGAGAGGAAGGAAGCGGCTCGGCGGCGGCGCGCGTTGAGTCAAGTCAAGACAAAGTGGTCCGGTCGGGTTGGGTTAGGGTTAGATTTTGGATTTAGTTTTTGACCGAAAACAATTAAGTTTGACCTAGCAGTTTGGAATAGAAATAAAATTCCAAAAATTCTGAAATTTTTTGTGAGCATTCTATTAATCAACTAAGACTTAGGAAAAATAATTTCAATTACTTAACATACTGAAATTTGCTAGAATTAAATCATTTTCAAAACTGCATTTAAGGTTTGATTTGAATTTTGGTGGAGTCAAAATCACTTCTAAAAATTTGGTAAAAATAATTATAACTCAGGATAAATAATCTAGTATTTGAATAAATTATGTTTAGAAATTTTTGTTCTTACATTTTTTTGGAATTTAAAAGAATTGAAATGTTCAAGTTTAAAAATTGAATTTTCAACACAACAATAAATACAAATAGCAAGAATTTGAAATTGTGCACAAGTTTTTGGAACACCAGGAGCATGATCAAGAGACACAACCAAAAGTTTTTAAAATTTTAATACTTTTATACATTAAAAATACAATTCCTAGTTTGGGGCTGTTACATAATTGGACATTTAAGAAAGTATAATCTGCTCTTTTATCTAACAACTAAAGCACACACGTCTCCAAGCATATCTAACGACCATAAAATTCAACTTCCTTTTAGAGTGAAAGGAATTAGCATTTCTGAAATTGTAGAAAGTGCACATGAAAGATTACAATTAAGTAGAGAAATGTTATGCACATAATTATGTTAAGCAGTAGTCTGTGGTTGCCAGTAGAAAAAATGGAACGACTTATTATACATGGAGAGCATTGTATACTTTCTGACTACATATGTGATTTTGCTTGCTACACCTCTATCCAAATGAGTAGTAGTAGTACATGGATGATGTGATAAAATTTAACAGATCACTAACACAATGTAATCAAACATAAACAAATGCAAGTGATCGATGAATTGACCACACCACTATCTGACTATATGAGTGATTTAAGCTTGCAAATTATCAAAACTATTTGTCATGTCAGATCAACAAATTTGAAAAAAAAACACATTATATTTTCATGCGTTAGTTTTGCATGCTTGATTTGATGCCTTGTTTAATGAACATATATACATATTAATTTGGAAATATTTGTTGCTCAAGTATTTGCATTAATTAACAAGTAGTAGACTATCAGTGCCAATCTTCCATACATTGCATACATACAAGCTAACAAGCACATCCAATTTTGCAGTAAGGACTAAGGACTAAAGAGCCAATCAGCTAAGAACCATTTGTGCTCCTCCATGAGAGGCAAATCCAATCCTCAGACCTCAAATGATTAGATGCACACAAATCTCACACTAAGAAACCAACAAAGCTCACCTTGACCTCATCGCATGCCGCCGCCGCTCCTTGCGCCGGCGCCGGTGGCTGCTCCTGCTCGGGCTCAGCGCTTGCCCCATGCTGCTGCTGCTCGCCGCGCATCGTAGGGCAGCCGCTGGCGCTGCCGCTCACCACGCGCTGCAGGGCTTCCCTCCCCTTGCCGCTCGCCGCACCCTCCATCCCCGGCTCCGGCTCGGCGCTTACCCTTGCCCCGCCGCTCACTGCGTGTCCTTGCGCCGTTGCTGGCACAAAGTGAGAAAGGGGAGGAAAGGGATAGGGTTAGCACCTGTCGTCTGGCTCTTGGTCTTGGCCGTGTGGGGACGAGGTTGGGTATTTGGACTGCCGAGTGCTGGCTGCTGCTTTGAGTTGGACCATGGTGCGGCTTGAGGCTTGGGACCAAGTGGGCCACGCAGATAGAGCTGGAGAGTGGGTGGCCAGCTGCGATGGGCTAAAATCGGGATGCACAACTTGAAATATGTATTTTAAGTATACTTACTAGTATATATACCTAATAAATATTATTTTTTTCAAAAAAATTGGGTGTACATCTATACACTCATATCCCTGTACTAGATTCACCCGTGGGTATGCATCACCTTTTTTTATTAAAGGGGTGCTTATCTCCCCTGATTTCAATTAGTGAAACTAGCTATAGGCTTCCCGGGCGTTCGAGTGTGGATGGGCTGGGGCACGCCGGCCCCCACGTCAACTGCAACGCTCTAAGTATACATGTGCAGCACATATAGTCCTCCCTAAATATTAGAAACACATAAAATTTAGTTTATAAACAAATAAATTCTAGAAGCATAGTATAAAACACATATAGTTGTCCGCTCTAAGTATTAGAAACACACAGGATTTGTACCTCGATCAAGACACATTGCAATTACGTGCTATGTATCAATGTCCAATGTTAAACATGGTTCAGAAGTGCGTCGGAGTTTGGACGCTCTTGAAAGTAGCGTCCCTCCTACTTTGGTAAAAATTGCTCCACCTTTCCCCACATTTGTGATTATGCTTTTATTATTTACTATTAATACAAAAATAGGCTAATCAAATTACCTTGTCGGCGGTGAATTCAGGGATCACCCTCTTGGAACGCCGCTGTTAATATACTAGGCCAATAGGGCCGAAGGGTCCTGTTATGGACCGTGGGCCAAGCCGACCTGGGCTCGCTACATGGGCTGTGGGCCAATCAAAGCAAAGGGCATACTATCGTCGAGTACAAAGAGGACAAGGGGAAGCAACAGGGAGGGATCGAACAAATGAACCAAACAGGCGTCTTCTTCCTCCTCCCATTCGGTTCCTTCCCCGGACTTCAGCTCTTCTTCCCAGTTCTCCATTCTTCTCTTCTTCCCCATCTAATTGCTCTTCTTCTTAGTTTGTATCCCAAATACTGGTTTATTATGTTGGTATTGGATGGTTGAGTTCTTGTCCCGGATGTGCTTTGTTGTTTATCAATCGGGATTGTAACAATTGATATCAGAGCCGTTCCGATCCGTAGAACACAAGCTATCAAGCTAGCGCCCAACAATCGAGATGGAGCAACAACTCCAGAAGCTGACCCAGGCAATCCTAGAGCGAGGCGAGTTGATCAAGCAGTTGCAAATCCAGTGCGAGGCCATCCAGGTCTCGGTGGAGGAGATGAAGCCCGTCCGTCCGGAGGTCAAGACGGAGACCAAGCCGGCTGCGCCAGTCGCTGCCGACTTGACCCCAATTTCCGCCGTCACCATCGACTCTACCAAACTCACCACTACGATGCCTTCCGCCTGTTCGACATCGTGCTCCAACCACGATGTCGACGTGCTTACCCCGCCATCGCCGCCCATCGGTGCCACGTCCACCTTGCCACTGTTGGAGGCCCCATCGATGCTCATTCCCACATCTGCAGCACTTCCCTCGGCCTCCACACCAACATCATCTGCCATCGTCGTGCTCCACGGGACTGTCGCCTCTCGACGGCGGCGAGACGCGCAACCACAAGGAGGTTTGGACAGTGCAGAGGGTTCCACTGCCGCTAGCACCCTTGGTCATGGAGAGCTTGAGGTCGCTCGTCGTCGTTGCCATCACTCCGTCCGGTGTTCAAGGAATTACTGAGGAAAGGCGCTGTGATCCTCTGGCCGTTGCTGATGCAAGGTGTTGGGAGGAGTCCATGGCCACCACCTTCTCAACTGGAAAGTGGAGGTATCCGAGCCGAGCCACAACCAACGCCATGGCCGTCGTTGGGGTACAGGCAAATCTGGATGCAACCGAAGCCCCCATGGTTGCTGCCTGCTGAAGTGCATTGGCTGTGGTTCAATTGCAAACAAGACAGAGTGCAATGGTCTCTTCCATGGCCACCACCCCGAGGAAATGTGGTGGTGCTACCAGTGTTCACCAAGTTGACAGGTCGCCGAACAGAGCTAAAATCATATGATCTCTGGGAGTGCGTGAGATATACGCAGCAAGTTGACAACAAGGGGGTGTTAGTAAAAGATATATGCAGAAATCTTGAAGTCACGGCAAAGACTATCCACAGTGTTAGTTATACGATGGTATTGAGAGGTGATTCCATTCTATGTGGCCATTTCCTGAGGAAGGCGATGCTGATTGTTTGATATTAGAGTCTGATAGATTAATTCCTACTGGTGAGACTGAGTTCGCCAAGGATGCAACTTTTGGCTATAGATCTTCCAATATCAGACAGTGGGTTGAAGAGAAGACTAGAGGACGGATGTCCGAGGACCAAGTTTCAACCATTTCCATTAATCTCTTGCGTAAAGAAGGACCAAATGCGATGCATCGGCGTCTCGTAGCCTAAAGAAGGGCTCTGTGTGTATTGCCAATGTCGCGAGTGAGAAGGACATGGTCGTCCTTGCTCTTTGGAATGATCCAGTGAATTGAAAGGAAGAGATTTCTATGCCGCAGCACGCAAGTTTTGTGAGTGCTAGAATTGGGATCAAGCCAAAACCACCTATCTGTCCAAATGACCTTGGCTTAAAAATAGCTTTAACTGGAGGCATGATAGTCATTGGTTCTTATATGCCAAAAACTATGAAGCAGGTCACTAATGCGACTAATGACATTGTGGGGGATGGTACAATATGTGCTATTGTTCTGACAAAAGCTATATTCGCTGAGGGTTGCAAGTCTGTAGTAGCTGGTATGAATGCAATGGATCTGAGGCGTGGTATCTCAATGGTTGTTGATCTTTGTGGTGATAAACACAAGGGCATAGGCAAAATGATCAGCAAAATAGAGGAAATAGCAAAGGTGGGTACTATATCAACTGTGCCTGGTATGTTCCCAAGCTTCTCTCGATTGGAGTTTTATCAACAGAGTATTAAGCCACACGATCCAAAGGGATTTTCTGCTCGTTTGTTTTTGATATTTCCTTGGGAAAATGTTGTTGACTCATGGCATACTCTAACATCATCCTCCGGTGTCGACACCTTCCTCAGAAATACTCATGGGGATGGAGGGGCTAGTACTTCTGAAGAGTTTACAATTAATATATTTCTGACTTTCCTGTGCACATTTGTTGATGGGGTTGGCGATACCTGGGGCAGATTTGCTTTCTTGGCTTGTGGCGTTGTCCTCAGTTTACCAATGTTTTACCTTCAAGGAATTGTTTTGTTTCCTGAAGCTGCCCTGCCTCTTAGAGTAATTCAGCCTAGCTCTTTGGCAGCCATTGGCAAGGCTATTAATCATGTTGATGCTCCATGCATGATAGTAAGAAAGCAAGATCAACAGAGACGAGCTGCAGATTGGTGGAGACAGATAATTGTAAACCTAAGCATGGATGATCAAGTGAGAAAACCAGATATTTTGTCATTTCATATTGGGAGCAAACTTCCCATATCAGAGCAGCAGAAGCGTGGTGATTTATTTGAACTTGTTACTTGTGGTTGCAATTTGGAGGCACCAGACAGTGTCAAAACCCAGCAGCAAACTGACTCGACCTTTGTGGCAGCAGATCTTTGTGGCAGCAGATCAGCTGACAATCCCCAAACAGACGGACATTGAGGAAGGACAACATTGTCCCGATGCAGATGAGGTCATCATCCAAGTCAGATCAAGTATTGGACTGCTGTAGGTCTTTGAAGTCATGTTTCTTTGGTAGTCTTTGCTAACCTTACAAAGAATGTTTGTTACTCTGAAGTGACAACAGGAGATGGCATACCAGAATATGTGAGTCATACAAGTGGTATCACTTTCATGCCATCTCAAGTTGACCTAGCGGATCTTGACACATACTCTACTTCTCATGAGATTGATATGGTAAGTAGCAAAGATGGTGTTGTAGAGAATAGACAGAATGTAAACGTAAGTGCGGAGCTTACTTCCCATGGGATAAATGAGGTACACAACATAGATAATGTTGAAGAAAAGGAGACGCCTGACCTTATTCCAAGATGGTGCAGTACACTGGAGTCAAGAGCAAGCTTAGAAAAGGCCTGTGCAATTTTGGCATCATGGAATGGAAATTGTCGTGGGATCCTGAGAGCCTTCGATGCATGGAATCGGCTTGGGGACAAGCCGAATTTCAACGGGAGAGGAATGTTATGGACCGTGGGCCAAGCCGACCTGGGCTCGCTACATGGGCTGTGGGCCAATCAAAGCAAAGGGCATACTATCTTCGAGTACAAAGAGGACAAGGGGAAGCAACAGGGAGGGATCGAACAAATGAACCAAACAGGCGTCTTCTTCCTCCTCCCATTCGGTTCCTTCCCCGGACTTCAGCTCTTCTTCCCAGTTCTCCATTCTTCTCTTCTTCCCCATCTAATTGCTCTTCTTCTTAGTTTGTATCCCAAATACTGGTTTATTGTGTTGGTATTGGATGGTTGAGTTCTTGTCCCGGATGTGCTTTGTTGTTTATCAATCGGGATTGTAACAGGTCCATAGGGGAGGAGCGCCGTGGTGCTGGTCGAGCGGCCTACGGGTAGGGTGGCCCAGCTGGCGGTGGGGAAGCTCTCGTGGCCGGTGCGCAGGATGGCAGAGGAGGGTGGCGGGGTGGGGTGGGGTGGGGATGGCAGGAGCGGCAACGCGACCGCCAGGGAAGGGGTGGTCGGTGGGTGGAGAAGGCGGGCCGAGGATGGAATGGTGGGGGTGGGGTGGGTAGGGGGAGACGATGGGGAGTGGAAAGCCAGGAGAGGAGGGGGCGGCGTAGTGTTGTGACCCACGCCGCCATCGTGACCCAGGAGACGACGGCGAGGAGCGAATCAGCGGAGGGCAAGTGATTTGGAGACCGGAGTGGAGAGTGGAGAGGGAGGGAAGGGTAACTCGGTAATTTTGTATCCAACGGTCGGACGCTCTCGCTTCGAGCTTTCACCTGGGCTTTGGCCCACGCACAGATCGGTCGAAAACTCCGCATAGCCGCCGCGCCCGCATCAAACTGCCCCTCAGACCGCAGCTCCGAATCACTTGTACCAGGCACCGACCCGAACCCCACGAACCCAACGTCGCACGCCGCAACGCCCCCTCCCTCCTCTCGGCTAAATCCTCGCCGCCGCCGCCGCCGCTCGCTCGGCCCGTCGCCAGAGAGCGAGGTGTAGGGGGAGGAGGAGGAGGAGGGCAAGATGAAGACTACCAAGGGAGGGAAGGTCATGAACCCCACCGACGCCCACCGCAAGGAGCAGCGCAAGAAGGAGCTCAAGCGGGTGAGTCTCCAACCCTAGGGTTCCTCCTGCTTCATGCGACCCGTGTTCGTGGGGGTAGCCGAACAGGCATTGTTGGTGCGACACGGGGTTCTGCTGGCTTCGTATATTGCGATGGCGCTAGTAATTCTATTCGTTAGGTTTATTGTCTTTTTAGGTGGATTAGGGCTTTCTGAGGTTGGGTGGTAACTTTGTAGCTTGATTCGCCTGATCGGTTAACGTGAAATTTGGATGCTTCTGTGTTCACGACGGTCGATTAAGATGCTATCTCCTAGTAAATTGGTCGTGATTTTGGCTCAATTGGTCAATTCAGTGTGGTAAATTTTGCATCGTAGTTAGATGAGTATTACTAGGTATTGCAGTTGAAGAGCTTGAATGCCGCAGATAAACCAAGCAGCTACTTAGACTTGTATTGATGTGCACACCAAACGAATAATCATACTGGCGAGCACTATTAGTAATTTGATTCGTTTGGCAGTCTTGGCCGGAAATTGTAGGTTGTTCTGGTGTGCGATTTTGACTTGTCTGGTTGTCTGTTATTTTAGGTGGAATTGGGGTCGTAGCTTGATTTAGTCGATCAGTTTGATGTGAAATTTTGCTATTTGATGCATAATGGAAGGTTCATATAAATGTTATCACCTAGTAGATTGGTTCGTGGTCTTGGTTACATGGAAAATTTTGCATAGTACCTAACCTTTATTAGATGAATATTATTGGGCATGGCACTTGAGGAGCAATCTAGATTGTCATAGTGACCAAGCTAGTTGTTGCAATTGTTCTTTGCTGTTGGACTCTTGCATTTTTAGATGTTACCGTTTTTACTACGTGTCATTTTGATCTGGAAATGTGTCGCTGATCAGTGATCACAAATCTTGTTGCACATATACCAACTGTAAGGCGATCATAGTGGTCAGTAGAACCTCAAATATTACTAGCTGTATGGCTCCTTATCAGTTTTACAGATTTTGTTTACTCTTTTTAACTTCTGTCTTGTATTAGATTGCTGATAAAGATGTGTTAGGCTGGTGATTTATTTAATCCGTTAATAATTAGTTTAATTCATCTTCATTTTTCTAAAGCTTTTGTTGCTGTTTTGGCTTTTCAGAACAAAAAAGAAAGGAAGAAGATACGTGAAGTTGGTATTTTGAAAAAGGACCCAGAGGCTATACGGGAGCAGATTGAGAAATTGGAAAAGATGAGTAAGTATAATGTGTAATACTTTATGCAGACATGGATTTAGATCAATGTATTAGAAACTAGTCATTCTTAAAAAGGTTTCTTCAATGTTTTGTTCTATAAACTTCTGTTTATGTAGAACTCAAACGATCATATTGCTACTTTGTAGTGATAGTAATATTCGTACTTGGTTCGGCTATGTTTATTCGTACTCGATATCGATATCTTGTTGGGGGTTTGGTGTATCTTGTGAGCAATCGTCCTGATATTGCTTATGTTGTTCATATCTTAAGTCAGTTTATGGTTTATCCTACCCATCTTCACTACAGTCACCTTCTTCGTGTTCTTCGCTATTTGCGTGGGACTATCTCTCGTCGTTTGTTTTTTCCTAGCTCCACCTCATTACTGCTTCAGGCGTACTCCGATGCGACCTGGGCTAGTGATCCTTCTGATCGTCGTTCTCTTTCTGCTTATTGGCTCCTCCCTGATTGTCTGGAAGACAAAGAAGCAGACTGCAGTTTCCCGTTCAAGTGCAAAGACTGAGTTGAGAGTTATGGCAGCAGTGACAGCAGAGGTTACTTGGTTGAGATGGCTACTTATAGATTTTGGAGTGCCTGTGATGGGACATACGACTCTTTTGTCTGATAGTACAAGTGCTATCAGTATTGTCTGTGACCTAGTGAAGCATGAGCTCACCAAGCACATTGGTGTGGATACTTAGTACACTCGAAATGAATCTGACACGTTCAAGGTATTACACCTTTGCCATGGTTATAGTGCGAGAGTTTTAGAGTACTTGCTTTTAGTACACTTTTGCTCTCTCTCGAGTTACATATTGTTGACTTCTTAACGAAACCACAGACTAAGATACAACATTTGTATTTTATCTCAAAATTTAGTGTGTGTGATCCACCCTGAGTTTGAGGGTGGTGTTAGAATAGGAATCTTTTTGTATTTCCTTATCTGCCTTTTGTATTTCTTTATCTGTATATAGTATATCCCTCTTGTACAGTTGTACTCCCTATATATATTGCCCATTGGGTCTCATGAATATACACACAATATACATAACAGTTTCATCATGATTTGTCATTCACGGTCTACTTTGTTTTTCCATAATTTACTGTGCACTCTTTTAATAAGGTTAGAGTGATTTTTAGTCTTGCAATTAGCCAATTACCACTCCATTGTGGTGTTTCTAATATGTCTCTGATGTTGAACCTGTTCTATGTCTCCGGCACCTTAAAGCATGTGTGATAATAGCATGTAGTCCAAATATCTGTATTGCAACCTGATGATTCATATTCTTGATTTTGCAATGCTTGCCTCCTTGCCCTGTCCATTTGTTATCTGCTCTATTTGCTGGATGGCATTTAGCTTATTTTCTAGTTTGCACTGACCTTTATTTTTAGGAGGCCTGATAACCTCAACCGTTATGTGTCTTATGACCAATCCTCATTTTAGCAGAGTAAATGTAAATGTAAACAGTTAAATATTGAGTGCTCTGCTCAGTATTCAGTGTGTTATAATATGTCAATTATATAACTAGCATGATTTGGTGACATTATGAGGGCAGCTTTTTCGTTTTTGAATTATACAATAATACTACAATTTGAAAATAGAGTGATATTGCCTCTTTTACTTGCACTGTAGGCGTAATTGCATGATTGTTGCCTGTTTTAATTTATTTGCTTGCTTGGTGGAATTGTGTTGTTGTGTAGCATTAATGACTCCTTTTGGCTAAATTGGTACTTCAGAATAATGAAATTACTTTTTGGTTGATGCAGAGGCCGATGGTGCTCTGGATAAGGCTAGGAAACATAAGAAAAGGCAGCTGGAGGATACTTACAATCTTGTTGTGAAGAAAAGAAAGGTATTTTGACTTTGCAGATATGTTGAGTCTTATATTTTGTGGAGTCCAGAATGTTTTTACCACTGTTTCATGCCATTTGCAATAATTTTTTAGTCCATCCAACACCGTGGCGGACTCAGGATTAAAATTTAGGTTGCGCAGAATAGATGGTGGATCAATAGTAATATCCTAAGTTGCCCCTATACGCAATACCGGTACGGTGATACGAATATGGCGATACGGATTCATCGATATGGTGATACTAGCTGAACCAACTGCCGTTATGAGCCCTTAAGCGTCAAACTAGAATAACCAAAACTACAATGTCCTCTTTTATCTAAACAAGAGGTAAATTTGTCACAATCAAACTAGCTTAACCAAAACCAATATAGGAGTATGGCAGCAAGCAACTTGAATTTGCATAGGACTAGAGCAATATCACACTCTCTCTGTAAAGAAATGGTCCTTAATTGGGTTAACTAAAATTCCAAGAGTCACGGTCATCAGTTTAATTAACATCAACAAGCATCAACAGAGAAGAACCAACTACTAAACTAACCACGAGAAGAAAGTCTGCACCCTGCACCCCATTGCCCCAGTCTCGCAACCACTCCCGTGCCTCGTGTGGCCACAGCCCAGCGCCCGCGCGCCGCTCCTCGCCACTGCCTGCAACGCGATGCACGTGCGATCTCCGTCGTTCGCCGCTGCCGCCGCCACGGCGCTGCCGCACGCCACATCAGACCTCCCTCGCTTGAGTCGTTTCGCTAGGATTAGAGAGAGGAGAGTCACCACTACACTCTGCTCTGTGCTCTCACTTCTCAAGCGGTGTGCATGGGCTAGTGGGTGGGGCCTACTCAGTCCTCACGCACGCACCATACACCCAAGATGCTCGCACTCCAGGCCCAGCAACCACTGTGTGTCCTCGCTTCTTCCTCCTTGAGACCGAGACACCGAGCAACCTTTCACAGACCAAGGCCATACGGACGAGAGACGAGGGGGTACCGGCGTCGCGGGCTACCTCGGGCGGCCACCCATGCTTGCCTGATTGCTAGGTCCGCCCCTAATCCAACATGTAAGGTTTTAACTGTTTCTTGATTGGAGATATTTCTAGGCAGTTCCTTAGCTTATGCTATTTACCGTTGTATATATATATTTTTCCTTTCATGACATTCTTGTACTATAAAATTTGCTGTCAAGTTCATCAGGATTTAGGAACATGGTATTTGAAAGGATTTTGGGTAAACATTTCATGCTGTTAGTGTTAGTGAATACTGTCTTGTTTCACAGGAAAGTTTCGATTCCACAACATTGGGAGAGTTAGAACTAGAAAGGCATCATACTTGTGGAATTATTTGTGTCAACTCTGTTGTGCAATCTAACTAAAGGATGCAATTGGTGAATTTTACACCCCTTGACACCATGGTTTTTAAGGCGATAAGGTGAGGTGCCTCACTACCGCCACACTGCCTTAGTGCCTAAGACATGTGGTGAGGTGATGCCATACACACACAGCACAGCAGAGCACACACACATGGCCTGCACAACACACACACACACAGCACAGCAAACACCAAACACACACACAGCCACACACACACACAAAACAGAAGAAAATAGAGGGCGAGAGGGAACATAGGGAGAGGGAGCAGATTGGATTCACCCAGATCTGACGGCGGTTGAAGCAGATGTGGCGGCTCCAGAGGGGATGCGACGGCTCAGCGAGGGTTGAAGCAGATGCGGCGGCTCTGGAGGAGATTTGCAGTGGCAGCGGGGGAGATTAAATGTGGTGGCGAGGGAGATTAGATGCGGCGGCAGCTGCTAGGGCACAAAGACAAGCACCTCTCTCTCTCTCTCTCTCTCTCTCTCTCTCTGCTAGGGCACGAAGATAAGCAAAGGAGATAAGCACCTCTCTCTCTGCTTTTTGAGCCTGCAAGGATTATTGCGCCCGACTAATGGCATGGCGATGACTCACAGCGCTAAGGCGACGCCACGAGGATGCCTTGGCCATAAGGCGGATGCCATACGCTTACATGGCGAGTCGATGGCCGTGGTGTCCGTCCCTGACTGCCTCGACGCTTAGGCGACGCCAAAGTGACGACATGGCGACGCCTTAATAACCATGACGAGTGATTTTTATTTACTGTTAGTTTTAAGGCTTACTGATCACTGTTTCGTCTGCAAGTCTATTTGGATCTTTGAATTGAACTTCTAATTTCTAAAGAACTTCTTTGTGGTCTATGTTACCATTTTTTTTGGATATGGTAGCTCATTAATTTTTCATTATATGTGCCAGGAATATGCAGACAAACTAAAAGAAAAGGGTGAGCAACCGGTTATGTTCAGGTGAGATTTATTGATTTGTTTCATTTTATTAAATTTCTTGTGTTCGCTTTATTAAATTTCTTGTGTAGTTATTCTTGTTATTCAATATGTATTTCTTTGCCCCCAGCCATCTTGGACCACCAAAGCGGCGGCCTGCAGAAGACGAAGATGACAGAGCTAAAAATCCTAAGCCTGAGGTATGGTATTTAGTTATTTACAGTTCTTCACAAAGCCGTCGACCTGTTGTTACAGCATATTGAGCATAGATACTAACCAGGTTTGCATTGCAGGATTCTGTTTACTATCATCCGACCTTGAATCCATCTGGGGCACCACCACCTGGCAAACCTCCCATGTACAAATCATCTATAGGTTAATATCTTCTCAGTTTCTCTGTAGAACTTGTAAAAACCATCCTTTTTTTCTTTCATATTTCACATTTCGCTTAACAGGATCCCTGTGCAATTCTCAGTTTTGTTTATTGGATTACATGCAGGACCGAGGATCCCACTGCCTTCCTCATCCAGTGCTGGGGCCTCATCTTCCATGCCAGAATCTGAAGAAGCAGGTCCTTCCACTCTGCCACCCCCTCCACCACCCCCACCATTGCCGGCCTCTTCAGAACCTATCGATCCTTCTGCTCCTTCTTTACCTTTACTCTCACTCTCACTACCACCCCCACCCCCACCCCCACCTAAGCCTGCTAGTGATGCAGCAGCACCAGGCTTACCTCCGCCACCTCCACCTCCTCCTGGCCCACCTCCTAGAGAACCTGTGTTAGGTCATACATTACTGCCACCACCTCCACCACCACGGCGGCCTTTGCAACCACCACCCCTAACTGGTATGAAGGAGCTTACTAATAACCAAGCTGCTGGAGAGGGTGCAAGCTTGACAGATTCTGCACAGGTGCTACTTAGAGTTTCTTTTACATATTCCAGAAATTTTTTGAATATTTTATTTTTTATGTATGCTCCGGGAATCCTTGTTGTTAATGTATCAATTATCAAACTGTTGTTTCGCATGTTTGGTTTTAATGTTTGGATGTTAGTTCCCCTTTCGACTCTCTGAATGAACTTTATTTTTGCAGGGCCCAGTTGTGCTACCTCCACCACCTCCCCCCGGTTTGCTACCAAAATCAAATGAAATGCAAGCTGCTGACAATAATGCCAAGGATGCTCCTGGATTGAAAGAAGATGCTAAAGTTTCAAGGGTTTTACCACCACCTCCACCACAACCATCACAGTTTCCACCTTTACCTCCAAGACCTCCAATGATGCCTCCAATACAACCTGATATGCTACCTCCAGGAGTTGCCAGATTTCCTCCACCTCCACCACCACCACCACCAGATTCAAGGCCACCATTTATGGTTCCTGGAGTTACTGCCAGGCCCCCTCCACCTCCTCCAGGATTACCTCCATCTCATATGCTAATGGCACCCTTTGGTTTACCTCCTGGTCCACCACCAATGCTTAGGCCTCCATTTTTGCCAGGACCACCTATTCAAGCAGATGATTTTGCTGCCTTTGCTCCAAGGCCACAGTTACCTCAGCAGCCATCATATGTCAAGTCAGCTGCTCCAACAGTTGTAAAGAGACCATTAGCACAACATACTCCTCAGCTAACAGCTATGGTATGTGCTCTTTACTCTGGTTGTTAACTGCACTAGCATCTTCGCTTGATTATTACCTGAAAAATTATTAAGCACAGTGAGAAAGTATTAAAATGTAAGATATTGCTTGATCCTTTATACCAAGTATAAGGGCTGGAAAAATAGATCGAGGCTCGTGAGCCTGTTCGAGCTCGTTTCGAGCCGAGCCGGCTCGGCTCGAGCTCGTGATTTTTTGAGCCAAGCCGAGCCCAGTTTCCAGCTCGGTGAAAAAACGAGCCAAGCCCGAGCCGCTCGGCGAGCCGCCCGTTGGCTCGTGAGGCATACTAAGGCCCGTCTCGGTAGTGGCGCCCGCCCCCCCTGCCCTTCGATTCGCCCCACCCGATCCCCCTGGCCTTCCTCCTAAGATTCCCGATCCCCTTCGCGTCGCCGGCCTCTCTAGTCTCCATCCGCCGCGCCGTGCTCCACCGCGCCCCCCCGCCCCCGTGCTCCACTGCGCTCCCCGACCTCGTGCTCCATCGCGCTCCCATTCGCTGCGCTGTGCCGCCCGTGCTCCACCGCGCCCCCCGACCCCGTGCTCCACTGCGCCCCCCGACCTCGTGCTCCATCGCGCCGCGTCGCCCGTGCTCCACCGCGCCCCCGTCCACCGCACCGCGCCGCTCCAGTGCCCATCCCTTCTCCTTCCCTTCCCTAGTTCCCTTCCCTTCCCTTGCGAGCTTTGAGACCATGGAGACCATGGAGCGAGACCATGGAGGTGATTCTCTCTTGCCCTGAATGAATCAGATGAATGAATGGAAGGTCTCCCTCCATCGATGAATCTCTTGGTTTTCTTTCCTTCTTTCTTCCTTTCCTGAGGAGAACTCAGCTCCATGTTGGTTCAGGCCTTTAGGCGCTGAAGTAGCTGCCGCGGGAGCATGTGCATGGCCACCAAGTTCGGGATCGGCGGGGCGACGGCAGCGTAGCGTCGTGTCTGCGGCCGGCCGAGATGCGTCTTGCGCTGCTGCGAGCGACTGCGCCACCTCGGCGTTGACCACATTGACCTCTACTACCAGCAGTCCAACACCGCGTCGGCACAACCATCCCCATTGAGGACACGGAGCCTCGCATTTTTCTTCTTGGCTCGGGAGAGCTTGCGAGCCGGCTCGAGCTTCTTTTCGAGCCAAGCTGAGCCCATGTTTTGCTCGTTTTCAAAAGTGGCCGAGCTCTCGACTTCGAGCCGAGCTCTCGGCGAGCTCGGCTCGGCTCGTTTCCAGCCCTACCAAGTACTCCCTTCAGTCAGAAAACATGTCGTTTTAGACATTGGCACAGTTCCCAAAACACAAGTTTGACCACTGATTTGTCTTGTAATATATTTGTAAATCCCTATAAAATTATAATATTATGAAATTACCTTTCAAGATAAATCTACACATGTTTTCATGTATCTACAACAACAACAAAGCCTTTGATCCCAAACAAGTTGGGGTAGGTTAGGAATGAAACCTCCTTAAAGTCAAAGAGACGAGAGCATTGCAAATAAAATAAAATAAAATAGAACAAAAATATAATATAATAATAATAATAATAATATAACCTACAAGACTAAAACCCTAAGCTGTACATCCCGCCATCCAAGGCAGAGCCTAAAACACATTTGAAACCTTCTTAAGGTTTCGGTCTGTGGATCGCTAACTTCCATGCGCTCCTATCCAAAGCTAATTCTTATCCAAAGCTAATTCTTTAGCTACATTCTAATCCCTCAAATCTCTTTTAACTGCTTCCTCCCACGTTAGTCTTGGTCGACCTCTGCCTCTTCTTACATTTTCAGTACGTCTTAAAATTTCACTACGTATCGGTGCCTCAGAAGGCCTCCGTTGGATATGTCCAAACCATCTCAAGCGATGTTGGACAAGCTTCTCCTCAATTGGTGCTACCCCCCACCTTATCACGTATATCCTCATTGCGGATTCGAATTGGACAAGCTTCTACACATGTTTTCATGTATCTAATCTAAATATTTAAAAAGATACCGATAGCCAAAGCTTTGAAAGATTTTTTTTCGAGAAAGTAAAGAGTAAAAAAACCAACAACGTTGATTACAAGCTGAAAACCACATACAGGCCAAATACAAGGCTAACAAAGCTGCTAGGCAACAAAGTAGGAACCTAAGATGACGAGGTAGATTTAGGCGAATGACCGGAAGACTGGACATGCCAGCTGGGGTATTTAGGGGACTACTCTGGGTGCAATAGGGCCTCCAAGCAGAGAGCTCCCGCCATGCGCCAATGGCCGAACGACATGTGCCAAGTTTCAAAAATTTGACTGCATGTATCCCAAAACATGTTTTTTTGTAACTGGAGGGAGTAATTATAAACTAAGGCTTGTTGGCCATGTCTTTCTAAGGAAGAAGGGTTAGAGTAGCAACGGTGACCCTATGTAGCAAATAATATATTTTGCCTCTGATGCACGGACACGGATACGTCGACACGACACCGACATGGGAATTCGCCATTTTCCCAAAAATACCGGCATGGTGACACGGCTATATATATTTAAATAATAAGAATAAATTACACATATGTATTATTTTTTTTGTTTCTTCACGCTTGTCAAACTGTAATATTGTAAAGTGTAAAGTAATCTCGGAATATGTACCTCTCAAAGATGACCCTCGCCTTTTCATTCTTCTTGCAGTCAATTCATGAATCATGATATGTTCAATCGTTCATATGAATACCATTTCCAGAAATCAGAATTCCATTAACCTTACCTAGGAAAAGAAGTAATATGATCAACAAGAGTTGCAAGACTATAAAGATAACATATATACTTGAATACTTGATTCTTGAACAATCAAAGCAATAGAACAACAACAATTGGTAATTGATAAGCGATAAAAATTAACAAGTAGCCAAGTTCAAACATAGAAACTTAAATGCAAGGTTCAACCAAAAGCAAGGTGCCACTAGCCAACATAGTGCCACTAGCCAACATAGGAGTGGTTCAACTTAAGTTACGTAACAAACTCAAATTCTAGTGGCAGTGCTAATTAAAAGACAACATGAGACTCTTAGTCTTCAACGTCATCCTCATTTTCTTCTTGGATCATCCCAATATACTCATCTTCAAACAACACACTCCAACTCTGGTTCTTCAAGAGAGCTGAGCAACTTCTAGAATGCCAACACCAGTTAGAGATTCAAAGCTATCTCCTCCCACATTCTAGTTGCCCCTGTTTTATATGCTTATGTTCTTCTTTATAGAAGTCTTAAATTGTTATGCATAAATACAAAATCTTTAGTATGCTTAGGAGTTTATTTGTTTCTTTTCATGCTGTTGATGAAGCTATATATGCTCCAATTTCTTTCACAAGAAGATGAGGTCGGTTGGTTAACCAATTTGAGAGCCAAACTTTGCAGCACATGAATGGATTGTCCATGATTTGCCCACCAATTCATTGGATCAAGGATCCATCTGTCATAAATAGAATCAAAGTCATTGAATTCTTCATAATAAGTGGAAAATCTTGCATATTCTTCTTTCAATTTCTTCAAATCTTCAAGTACAGTTAAGAACTTTTTGAAGCACTTCATTTTCATTTGTGAAATCTCAAGATCCTTGTGTGGGGTTACACGGCTAACACCAACACCTTCTTGATTGATCCACTTCTCACTATATATCTACAAACAAAAATAGATTAGAACTTTGTGAAACTGAAGTGTTAGCAAAAGCAAAAGGAAGATTTGTAGTTCACCTTGTATTAAGTGAATGTGCTAAACAATGGAGTAGAGTGTTGCCTTTTGCCCAACGATCAACCAATATGCTTTGAACAACCGAGTAAAAGGTGGACTCCTCATTGTCTTCCTTACTTTCATGCCTATATATGTCGGGACCCAAAAATACGATTCAGGAACCCTTTATGTATTCTGAACTAGTCCCAGATCAGTAGCTAGCTCACATAGGAAACAGTGATGAAATACCATTCATTTATTCGATTTAACAAAAAGATCTCAAAATAACAAATAGTAATAATAACTAGACCTTATGGCCAGTGTTTATTTAACTTGCCATGCAGGGCTAAAGAAATAAATAAACTCTTGCAGCGGAACGAAAATCTTGAAATGGCCAATCAACATGCCCACAGGCAATCGAGTGGAGAACACATCCTAATACGCAAAACCTTCATAGCACTTCTGGGCGAAGAACTCTTGAGCAGCTTGATATTCTTCAACTGAGCAACAATGGCGCAAAGCAGTGAGTACATAAAGCACCCATCAAGTCGTGGGGAAATGTATGCAAATAGTATTCATGCGAGGCTTGAACAAAGGTTAGCTGTATGGTTCTTTTGCATAAAGCAGCATTGACGATAAATACAATAAGTAGATTGAAATACGTAATTGAAAAGAATAGTAAATAAGTAAACAATTTTTTTGAAACAACCAATGAACTACCCATTCACTTCCCAAGACAAACCACCAAATGAATTACCCATTCACCGAATGAACATTATATTCATCAAGTGAACTTTCTATTCACACTTCGACTCATTTTATAAAGAAATTCTATCTTGTGTGAAATCCCCGGATATGTCCATAACTAAGGACACAGCTATTCGAATAGATCAATTAACACTTTGTAGAGGTTGTACACTTTACTCACAAGATATAATCAGTGTAGCGATCACCAATCATGACAAAACCTTTTAGAAATTTCATCTCGACAATGGACTCTCCCGTTGCGCATAAAGCCGACCCAACATCATCGTTGGTGCGACGCACACCGTTGGACGTGGACACGGTGAAAATCCCGCCCATAGATGTGACCTTAGAAAGGGTACACATCTCCACCCATATACTACCTGAGTAGTCAAATGCCAAAACTCCATAACTTACTAAGTTAGGCCCGTCCCATCAGGCATATGGTTGTACGATAGGTCCAGTTCAATGGTGCACAAGATTAAGTCCTTAACAAGTTACTCAGACGAGTCTACCACAAACCCACAACGTGTTAATCCACACCCTCAATCCACAAACACTCGTCCGAGCAAAAATCATTTTGTTTAACCAATACCAATGACATACCTTGTCATGGTACACAAATTTTAACAACAGTGATTAACCACAACGATTCCATATTTCATTAAATTAAGATTAATCATTATGACACATGTGATAATGAACCCGTCGTAACTAAGCTGAACTAAGCATCTGTATGATACCTATGTTGGCAATACAAATATGTCAACTAAAATTATCCATGCTAGGGTGACAAATGATTTATGGCATTCAAATAATCAAAGGAGGCATAATGGCAACACGTAATAGCTAATCCCAAAGCAATTGATATAAAGATAGCATGCAGTTGTATAAAACAATATACTTTTGAAATCATAGGTTCAATATGATCAAAGGACCACGACTTGCCTTGGAATAGATCCTGGGATTGAAGATCTTGGTGCACTCCTTACTGAAAACTTCCTGAAGTATCAACATCTACTCGCAAACAAGGCAAATAATCAAATAAATACAAAACAGAGATAAAACAAACTCCAAAAATTAAATAAAAATCTCAGATAAATAGAGAACGAATTTAGATGAATTTAGAAATTTGAATGGGCTCGATCGGAGTTCGGATGAAGAAGATAGATATGGGTTCTAGAAAATTGAAATCACATAAAATATTGAAAATTAGAATTTATGGATTTACTGGAATTATTTTTCTGAAGAGAAAACAATTAATTAGTCAGCTGACGTCAGCAAAGTATTCCAGCCAAAAAGAAAAAGAGAAGAAAATGAAATTCCTCCTGACATATGGGACCCACACGTCATTGAGATGGCTCACAGTGGACTAGGTTCACCGAGCCAGGGTTAGGGTTGGATCTGGACCTGCCACACGCATTGATGTGGCGGCTGACTGAGCTACACGTGGTTGACACGCACGCACGGGCACTGAGGTGGCTGCCACGCAAGGGACACATCACTTCGACGACGCCGAGGCTCTAATCCCTATGATCGCCGGCGAATGGTAGCTCCTTACCGGCGGTGAGTGGTACCAACAGGTAGAAGATGTTATTGCGAACACATTAAGGTGCTCACTGGTGGTCAGGGATGACGGTGATGGCCGACGGCGAGCTTTGAGCGGCGGAGGAGGTTCGGCTGTTGTCGGAATTGAGCCCCGGTGGCGCTTCGGCGGTGTGGATGGGTGCTGGAGGTGGCGCTCATGACGGCGGACTCAACGGTGTGGTCAACGTCTATGAGGCGTCAACGGCTGTGGCGGAATTTGAAGAAAACGAGCTGCGGCGGCGAAACCCTAAAACTCGAATCGAGGCGGCACTAGGGTTCTAGGGGTGGAATTGATTGGTCGTTATTGGGATGTGGGGATACAGGCGATCCTCGGGGTGCCTTTATAGGGCCCGAGTGAGGCTGAGATGGCGAGATGGCAAGTCCTTTTCGGAAATGCTGACAAGATAAGGAAATAGAGAGATTCAGAGGGGATACGATATCGATTCGGTTGCGGTTTAGATAGGGCTTCTAGATGGTAAGGTCCACATGGAGAATCCGGGCTGAAAAAGGTATTGTCGGACGGAGCTTCAACGAACAACAATGGCGGACGCGAGCGAAGCTGCGCGAGGAGGACGAAGGCGAGGTGGGGAAGAACCTGACAAGTGGGGCCCACCTAGCAGCGGAAGTGAGCGGTTGGCGCGCGCACGGGCTGGCGTGGAGGGAAATGGCCAAGCGGGCTGGGCCGGGGAGCAAAGGAGATAGGCCAAAGGAATAGGAATTTAGCCCAAGAGGTTTTCTGAGATTTATAATAGCTTTTCCTTTTGATAAAATACAATAAATCCAATCGGCAAATAGAAAATAGCAAATGAACTCGGAAAAATTCTAGAAAAATCTATAAAATATATCCAAGCACATAGAATCCAAATAAAATAATTTTGACAATAGTTGATGTTGGCATTTAATCATATTAAATTGTTTTTTATTTCAGAAAATCTATATTAAGCTTTGACTTCAACAGAAAAATTCAAATGAATGTTTTTATTTTAAAACTTCAAAAACAGACCAAATTTTGGGATGTTACAATATATCACTTTCTTTACATTCTCAATCATTGCATCCCACATCTCATAAATCAGATAAAGACATGGTGTGTCGATGTTCGCCACATGTATCATTTCATAGATTGGCTCAGTGAATTCAACAATGTAGTTCACCTTGTCCCACAACACATCATTGAGTATTAGTTCTCTAATGGCTTGTGTCATCCCTCTATTGTCATCTCTATATGTCTTCCATTTGTCACTAATCACCATGTTTTGGAGAGCCCTTTTAACCATGCAAAACCGCTTCAACATAACCACAACTAAGGCAAACCTCTTGTTATCTCTATATGTCTCCCATTTGTCACTAATCACCATATTTTGGAGAGCCCTCTTGATCATACAAAACCGCTTCAATATAACCACAACTGAGGCAAACCTTGTTTCAGCAACAGCAAGTAACTTCAGCTTACTAAACTCATTGAACATTGATAACCCCATGCCATGGTTCATTATAAAATTCTTGATCATATTAACATTTGCAGCAATCTTAGTTATCCAATGGCACTCATCAAAGATTAATTCTTCATCATCAGTTCTTGGCATTTTAGCAGCACAAATACTCTTGAGAGCAAGATTGAGAGTATGAACAACACAAGAGTCCAAAAAATATGAGTGTACTTCTGTTGAACAATCAAACCCGCAACTCTGCAATTTGTAGCATTGCCAGTGATGACTTGGACAACACGTCTTGCACCCACTTCTTTAATAACATCAATCAACTTCTCAGAAATGTACTCCTTTGTCTTTACCTCGCCTTCAGCATTTATAGCTTGCAAGAACATCAGTGCACCCCTCGGAAATAGCGAGAAAGTTAATGAGAGGTCGCCTCTGCGCATCTGACCATCCATCTGAACAAATGGAGACACCTTTTTCAGGCCACATGCTCCGAGTATGCTCCAATAAGGTCTTAATGTGAGTCCTTTCTTGTTGAAGAAGTGTACCCCTCAACTTGTTGTACCCAGGTAGGACATAACCAGAAAGCTGGTTATGGCTTGCAGCAAAGTTGTACGACTGTTGAAAATGTGGATTTCTTGCTGGATTGAAAGACAACCCTGTAAATTCCACATAAATAAAATTAGTTGAATGCATACGGTAAGTTAGATAAAATTGAAACAATGATTTCAAGTTGCTTGCATACCTCTAGAATAAAACATCCTTGCAATTTGTGCATCTAGTTGATTGTGCAAATCCATGGCCCAAGCTTTCTCTAATAGTGAAGGAGGTCCCCTCCGCTTCTTATTCCCCAACATGGTTGAGTCCATGCTTGATGAAGAAACACTAGCACTAACAACACTACCGACAGTTGATGGTGGCGAGGGCACATCTTTTGGCCTTGTTTTTGCTTGTTCATCTTCAGCCTTTGCTACTTCAGTTTTAAGCCGAGCAAGAATAGGTACTGGCACCATAGAACATATCTTGATTCCACCAGTAGTAATTTTCAGCAAGTGCGCTTTGACTCTAGAGTAGCTACTAGTGCCAACATATTTGCAATACTTGCATCTCCATTTCACATTTCCTCCCCCTTGACCACCCTTGTCTACAATGTGAACACGATTCCATAATGGAGGCTTGAACCTATTGTTGGTGGTTTGCTCCTCTCTAGCACTAGAATTACTGGTTTCTATTTTTCTAAAATAATGAAAAACAAGCAATCGATAACATATTAACAATTTAACATAAGAACAAGCATCTGCATCAGTGACAGTGCATCATTGCATTCAGCCAACCATTCATTTGGTCTTCTGGACTTCTAATAGCCATCAGCCATCGCCCAACGCCCATATCAGGCCACCATCAGCATCAGCCATCAAGCAAACAAGAATATAAGAGGGGGACTTACATGTTACTGGGGGACATAAGAGGCGGCGCGAGGGAGGATGTCTCTTGAGGGAGGGGCGGCGCGACGCGGCGCGAGGTTGGAGGTGCGGGAGCCGGCGGTGTGAGGGAGGAGGAGCTCAAGCCGGCGGTGCGAGGAAGGAGGCACTGGATTCGGTGGCGCGAGGGAGGAGCTGGATCTGGCAGTGCAACGAGGGAGGAGGGCGCTCGAGGGATCCGGTGGTGCAAGGGAGGAGGGCGCTCGAGGGATCCGGTGGCGCGAGGGAGGAGGAGCTCAATCCAACGGCGCGGTGAGACGGATAGGCACGAGGGAGGAGCTCTGAGGGAGGGAGGCAAAAGGCTTTGGGGATTTGGGATGGAGGGTTAGGGTTTGCGACTGGGGCATGGGGGCTAGTGGGCTGTGTCATGGGCCGTGTCAGACACGGTCACGCTGTGTCTGACACGTGTCGGGAATTTTGACAATTAAAATTCAATTTTAAAGTAGCCGACATGCCGCCGACACGTGTCCGTGTTGTATCCGTGTCAGACACGGTGTTCGACACGAATATGGCAGTTCACAGGCGTGTGTGTGCTTCAGAGTTTTGCCTTATTAATTTTGATAAATGGTATACTCTCCATTTATAAAGGTATAGGGAGCAAAAGAAGAATCTCCACATGGTGTTTATCGACTTGGAGAAAGTCTATGACAAAGTGCCAAGAAAGGTCATGTGGTGGGCGCTTCAAAAGAAAAAAAATCCCAACAATGTATGTTACCTTAATTAAGGATATGTACCAAGATGTTGTGACTAATGTCAGAACATGTGGTGGTGATACTAGTGATTTTCCTATGAAGATAGGACTACACCAAGGATCAGCGTTGAGCCTATACATTTTTGCCCTAGTGATGGATGAGGTCACGCGGGACATACAAAGAGATATCCCTTGGTGTATGCTTTTCGCTGATGATGTAGTGTTAGTTGATGAGAGTAGAGTAGGTGTCGATAGGAATCTGGAGATGTGGAGGAAGACCTTAGAATCGAAGGGTTTTAGACTTAGTAGGACTAAAACTGAGTATATGAAGTGCGATTTCAGCGGTGTCGGGGCAGATGATGGAGATGTTAGGCTGGACGGACAAGTAGTGCCTAGGAAGGACACGTTTCGATATTTGGGGTCGATGCTACAGCGAGACGGAGAGATTGATGAAGATGTGAGCCACAGGATTAGAGATGGGTGGGTGAAATGGCGCCAAGCATCGGGTGTCCTGTGTGACAAAAAAGTTCCACAAAAGTTAAAGCCTTAAAGGGTAAGTTCTATAGGACGGCGATCAGACCTGCGATACTATATAGAGTAGAATGTTGAGCGACTAAAAGACAACATATACAGAAGATGAGTGTAGCGGAGATGAGGATGCTGCGGTGGATGTGGTCACACAAAGCGAGATTGAATCCGCAATGAGGATATATGTGATAGGGTGGGGGTAGCACCTATTGAAGAGAAGTTTGTTCAACATCGCTTGAGATGGTTTGGACATCTCCAACGAAGGCCTTCTGAGGCACCGGTACATAGTGGAATTTTAAGACGTACTGAAAACGTTAGAAGAGGCAGAGGTCGACCAAGATTAACGTGGGAGGAAGCAGTTAAAAGAGATTTGAGGGATTGGAATATAGTTAAAGAATTAGCTTTGGATAGGAGCGCATGGAAGTTAGCGATCCACGTACCGGAACCATAAGAAGGTTTAGGGGCTGTGTTTTAGGCTCTCGGTTCGGATGGCGGGATGTACAGTTTAGGGTTTTAGTCTTGTAGATTTTATTATTATTATTATTATTATTATTTTATTTTTTATTTGCAAGGTTTTCGTCTCTTTGACTTTGACGAGGTTTCATTTCTAGTCTACCTCAACTTGTTTGGGATCAACGGCTTTGTTGTTGTTGTGGTATACTCTCCATTTATAAAGGGATGTGGAACAGTATTCCAAGAAAGCAACAATTCTTCCAATCTGAATAACAGAATCAGTTCTAGGCTGTTGTTTTATTATCAGGCACCTATTGTCCACATAACATGTTTGCTGAAATGTTGTTTTAGACAATAGAAGTTTTCTTACGGGACCAGGTGCACCACCACCAACTCTTTGTCTAGAGAGGCCCCCATGTATTGGATTCATCTTATGTTGCTACTCATTGTGGCATTGTTTGTAGGACTAGTTCTATGGATTTTGCCTGTTATAGATTACAGTATCCACATCCCACAACAGAGAACTCAAAAAAGTGAATGCTTGTTGGCCATTTCAAATGATAATCATGCTGTCCTAACATTTAGTATTAAAATACACTTCCCTTCATGTTGTCTTGCATAAAACAAATTGGCCACTCAGATTTCAACAGTTGAGTTAGTTTAACTTGTCTAAACTTTTTTTCTTCCAGAGTTCTGTAATAACTACATGTTACATTTACATTGTTAGCCTTGCGTGTTGCCACTGCGCCAAAAACTCAAAATGAAATTTTGTTACAGGTTCCTGCGTCAGTTCGAGTTAAGAGAGAATCTGCTCTCCCCAAACCAAAACCAAAGGTGCAGCAGTCATTGACGCCATCATCTTTGGCTCTGAAGTCTTCAGTGACCCCCATAAAATCTGAGGCCCAACCTTCGTCCTCAGCATCCAAGCCACAAAACATTGATGATTCCTACATGGCATTCTTGGAAGATATGAAGCAACTAGGTGCTCTTGATGAGTAGCTCGACTAGACTAGATGCCTGATGGCACTTAGCAGCTGCAGTCAAGAACATGAGCCCTTTCCTTTGCATTGTGGCTCGTGAATAGTTTTTTCCCTGCTAAGATCTAAGAAAACATTTCCCTTTTCCCCATGAGCAAACAATATCTCTGATCTATTTTAGTGAGATATGGGAGAACAATCATAATCAATCTTCTCATTCTAGATTGTTGTTGCAACACAATTGTATGAAGTCAAATCATTAGAGCATTTAACACTGGATTGGTTATCTCCGGCCAACAGAGCAAGAATATCGTCCCAGTTGTATGTTCAACCATTGCCCTGGGCAGATATTCAGATAATACCAGTCGTGGGGGAACACTACTGGTAGCTTTACTTAGTACTTTGTGGACTCTGCATTGAAATGAATGACAAAACAGCTAAGCTTGTGCAATCAGAGCTTTGTTCGATCATACTTGTGGAAAAAGAGCCATAGCTGTTGTGAGCCTGTAACGTTCGTGCGTGCTTGTACGAATCTTCTAAAATGAAATGGATACATGTTTGAAATTGAATGTATCGATGTTTATGTGGATTAACAGGTGCCTCTGCTTAGAAATCGTGCCAAATGTTCCTACATGTCTGAGCTGACACCATGATGATTCATGCGTCGCACGGTCAAGACCGATAGCTGCCATGCGCGTAGCTGTCCATTATTCTGGGTTTCACGTCTTGCAAAGGAATCCTTGAAGCACGACGAAGCTGGGATTCTGCTGTTTGTATCGTTGTCATCCGGCGTAAAGAATGAAGCCTTTGACATGTTTAGTAGGAGTATTTCACATTAAGAATGAATCATGGCCTTAACCTTTTATATAGCTCACTTCATGCCAAACGCTAAAGATTTTATGCCATGCCGACTTTCTGCAAGTTCTTTTCGTGAACTTGCAGGATGTAGAATATGTTACGGGATATTTCTGCCTATTGCTAATTCTATTACAATAACAATCAGGGTTCAGAAAACCGCATAGTTTCCCGATTTTCGGTCAAAACCTTACCTTTTTACCCTACAAGACCGATTTGGTATAGGTTGAAGCCCCTCTCTCGAAATCAACTTCTATACCAAATTGCTTCTAATTTGTTCTAGTATATATCCCAATGCTCAAATCTGGAAGAAAAAGGGCAAGAACCAGCCGGTTTCTGCCGAAAAACCGGAACTAACCGGTGGCAACTGACAATCATTCATTCTTTGTATCGTCCGTAGCCAACTTGAGCTCGTTCACCATGGAGATTTGCCGTGTCCAGTCCAAGATCTACATCATATTTTTGCGGCTTCTTAAGCACACATATAACTTTTCTATCAAGAAAAAGTGTACACATTTTTTCTTAGTTGATCTAATTCCTTGACAGTATAGGCGTCAAATTTTATGCCTCTATAAGTCACAATAAAGTCAAAAATACTGAAATAAATTATGCATCTGATTGGTTGACTTATCGGATAATTTGAATTGAGCATATCGATTGTTCTTATTTTTATTATGTATTATTTAAGTTTAGCAACGTAAAATTCATTGGTTCCCCAACAATATGACTTTAGTAAAAGATAATTTGAAAGTACATTTTGTAGAATAGTTTGACTTTAGTTAGTCCACGAGTAACAGAAATATTCCTTGGTTCCCCAACAATATGCAAGGGACCAAGAAGACACTGAACTCCTACGTGGTTACTCAAATGACTCTTTTAGAGACATTGACATTAATTCTGCTCCAAAGTTGTTGTTTTACACCCAGTGGCTTAAAGGCACATGGAACAACAGCATCATGAGAGTCGCTATAAGCAGTTGGCATCTACAAGAATTATTTTATGATTCCCTCATTTGGAGTGTTATAGCAGACATCGTCACATTATACACTTGGTTTCTGTTCTGACAAATAAACCAGATGTCACGCATATATAACTCAAACATCAAATACATCAGACAGGTGTATGACTTCTACGCGTAATACAAGGACTCATATATCCTAATAGGGCATACAGACAGACATGGAATGTGACTTGGTGAGATAAGAGCCATGCATAACATTATCACTTGTTGAATTGACATCATCATCATATATCATATGACAGTAATCAGTGAAACACTGAAACTTCAGCTTCAACCACTGCTGAATGATCACAGCTGAGTTTCTGTAACTGTTTCCCAACTACTGTGCTGTTGACTCTGAAATTCTTAGTTCTGAAAACTCTTATTGCAGTCTTGCAGCTAAGCAACACCATCAGTTCTACCCACAAACCAGGATGATCAATTTTATTTCCCACATTCTATATGTTTGTTCAAGGATAGAGTCAACTCCCATCTGATCCATGTATTCTACTATGCCAAAAGAAAACCATCTACTTTACTCTCTTTGATATCTTGTTGTTCTCCTCTTTAACTTCAGCATTTTCCACGTAAAATAAGATCCACGTCTGGAACCATAAGAAGGTTTAGGGTGTGTTTTAGGCTCTCGGTTCGGATGGCGGGATGTACAGTTTAGGGTTTTAGTCTTGTAGATTTTATTATTATTATTTTATTTTTTATTTGCAAGGTTTTCGTCTCTTTGACTTTGACGAGGTTTCATTTCTAGTCTACCTCAACTTGTTTGGGATCAACGGCTTTGTTGTTGTTGTGGTATACTCTCCATTTATAAAGGGATGTGGAACAGTATTCCAAGAAAGCAACAATTCTTCCAATCTGAATAACAGAATCAGTTCTAGGCTGTTGTTTTATTATCAGGCACCTATTGTCCACATAACATGTTTGCTGAAATGTTGTTTTAGACATAGAAGTTTTCTTACGGGACCAGGTGCACCACCACCAACTCTTTGTCTAGAGAGGCCCCCATGTATTGGATTCATCTTATGTTGCTACTCATTGTGGCATTGTTTGTAGGACTAGTTCTATGGATTTTGCCTGTTATAGATTACAGTATCCACATCCCACAACAGAGAACTCAAAAAAGTGAATGCTTGTTGGCCATTTCAAATGATAATCATGCTGTCCTAACATTTAGTATTAAAATACACTTCCCTTCATGTTGTCTTGCATAAAACAAATTGGCCACTCAGATTTCAACAGTTGAGTTAGTTTAACTTGTCTAAACTTTTTTTCTTCCAGAGTTCTGTAATAACTACATGTTACATTTACATTGTTAGCCTTGCGTGTTGCCACTGCGCCAAAAACTCAAAATGAAATTTTGTTACAGGTTCCTGCGTCAGTTCGAGTTAAGAGAATCTGCTCTCCCAAACCAAAACCAAAGGTGCAGCAGTCATTGACGCCATCATCTTTGGCTCTGAAGTCTTCAGTGACCCCATAAAATCTGAGGCCCAACCTTCGTCCTCAGCATCCAAGCCACAAAACATTGATGATTCCTACATGGCATTCTTGGAAGATATGAAGCAACTAGGTGCTCTTGATGAGTAGCTCGACTAGACTAGATGCCTGATGGCACTTAGCAGCTGCAGTCAAGAACATGAGCCCTTTCCTTTGCATTGTGGCTCGTGAATAGTTTTCCTGCTAAGATCTAAGAAAACATTCCCTTTTCCCCATGAGCAAACAATATCTCTGATCTATTTTAGTGAGATATGGGAGAACAATCATAATCAATCTTCTCATTCTAGATTGTTGTTGCAACACAATTGTATGAAGTCAAATCATTAGAGCATTTAACACTGGATTGGTTATCTCCGGCCAACAGAGCAAGAATATCGTCCCAGTTGTATGTTCAACCATTGCCCTGGGCAGATATTCAGATAATACCAGTCGTGGGGGAACACTACTGGTAGCTTTACTTAGTACTTTGTGGACTCTGCATTGAAATGAATGACAAAACAGCTAAGCTTGTGCAATCAGAGCTTTGTTCGATCATACTTGTGGAAAAGAGCCATAGCTGTTGTGAGCCTGTAACGTTCGTGCGTGCTTGTACGAATCTTCTAAAATGAAATGGATACATGTTTGAAATTGAATGTATCGATGTTTATGTGGATTAACAGGTGCCTCTGCTTAGAAATCGTGCCAAATGTTCCTACATGTCTGAGCTGACACCATGATGATTCATGCGTCGCACGGTCAAGACCGATAGCTGCCATGCGCGTAGCTGTCCATTATTCTGGGTTTCACGTCTTGCAAAGGAATCCTTGAAGCACGACGAAGCTGGGATTCTGCTGTTTGTATCGTTGTCATCCGGCGTAAAGAATGAAGCCTTTGACATGTTTAGTAGGAGTATTTCACATTAAGAATGAATCATGGCCTTAACCTTTTATATAGCTCACTTCATGCCAAACGCTAAAGATTTTATGCCATGCCGACTTTCTGCAAGTTCTTTTCGTGAACTTGCAGGATGTAGAATTATGTTACGGGATATTTCTGCCTATTGCTAATTCTATTACAATAACAATCAGGGTTCAGAAAACCGCATAGTTTCCCCGATTTTCGGTCAAAACCTTACCTTTTTTTACCCTACAAGACCGATTTGGTATAGGTTGAAGCCCCCTCTCTCCGAAATCAACTTCTATACCAAATTGCTTCTAATTTGTTCTAGTATATATCCCAATGCTCAAATCTGGAAGAAAAAAGGGCAAGAACCAGCCGGTTTCTGCCGAAAAACCGGAACTAACCGGTGGCAACTGACAATCATTCATTCTTTGTATCGTCCGTAGCCAACTTGAGCTCGTTCACCATGGAGATTTGCCGTGTCCAGTCCAAGATCTACATCATATTTTTGCGGCTTCTTAAGCACACATATAACTTTTCTATCAAGAAAAAGTGTACACATTTTTTTTTCTTAGTTGATCTAATTCCTTGACAGTATAGGCGTCAAATTTTATGCCTCTATAAGTCACAATAAAGTCAAAAATACTGAAATAAATTATGCATCTGATTGGTTGACTTATCGGATAATTTGAATTGAGCATATCCCGATTGTTCTTATTTTTATTATGTATTATTTAAGTTTAGCAACGTAAAATTCATTGGTTCCCCAACAATATGACTTTAGTAAAAGATAATTTGAAAGTACATTTTGTAGAATAGTTTGACTTTAGTTAGTCCACGAGTAACAGAAATATTCCTTGGTTCCCCAACAATATGCAAGGGACCAAGAAGACACTGAACTCCTACGTGGTTACTCAAATGACTCTTTTTTAGAGAGACATTGACATTAATTCTGCTCCAAAGTTGTTGTTTTACACCCAGTGGCTTAAAGGCACATGGAACAACAGCATCATGAGAGTCGCTATAAGCAGTTGGCATCTACAAGAATTATTTTATGATTCCCTCATTTGGAGTGTTATAGCAGACATCGTCACATTATACACTTGGTTTCTGTTCTGACAAATAAACCAGATGTCACGCATATATAACTCAAACATCAAATACATCAGACAGGTGTATGACTTCTACGCGTAATACAAGGACTCATATATCCTAATAGGGCATACAGACAGACATGGAATGTGACTTGGTGAGATAAGAGCCATGCATAACATTATCACTTGTTGAATTGACATCATCATCATATATCATATGACAGTAATCAGTGAAACACTGAAACTTCAGCTTCAACCACTGCTGAATGATCACAGCTGAGTTTCTGTAACTGTTTCCCAACTACTGTGCTGTTGACTCTGAAATTCTTAGTTCTGAAAACTCTTATTGCAGTCTTGCAGCTAAGCAACACCATCAGTTCTACCCACAAACCAGGATGATCAATTTTATTTCCCACATTCTATATGTTTGTTCAAGGATAGAGTCAACTCCCCATCTGATCCATGTATTCTACTATGCCAAAAGAAAACCATCTACTTTTACTCTCTTTGATATCTTGTTGTTCTCCTCTTTAACTTCAGCATTTTCCACGTAAAATAATAAAAAGAACTCTCCTTGGGGCCCTAAAAGAAGCACAAGATGAAGTATCCTAAGTAACCGCATTTTCGTTTCTTTAATTGAACCAAAGTAGAACGACTGAAGGCCATCTTTTTTCCCAAGGTCAACTCTTGCTGCTGGATCAATCTCTTGTGAGATTTGGACGTTCATAAATCATAAGTAATTTTTTTTTTTGAAGAACAGGCAAGAGAACTGCCTAATATATTAATAAAGAAGGTAGCACAAACCACCCAAGACAGGCAAGTTTAGAGATGGAACTTAATTACACAGCTTCGAAATGCTCCAAACACTTGGCTCCCACAAGGGTCCAAGTTTTGCCTTCCTCCTTAATCTTGCCACCAGATCATTCAGAGTAGTTCACATGTTATGGAAGATTCTACTATCACATTCCTTCCAAATTTCACAGGTGGTGAGGATGACCATCGTGGTCGTGGCTCTTCTTGGGAGCCCTCCCATACAATTAATATTTGACCACCAATCTCCGATGCCCTAGCTATCCACCCAATGGGATGGCCTAAGTGGCTCTCAACCCAATCAATTGGCCAGCGAACCCCACATCCGTCTGGAATATCCACACGCATAGAAAAGGTGAAAGGTGTAAAGTTGTTTTCGGTGCATGTCTGCAAAGGGGGCATATGTATTGGTTCAGCCAACCTCTCACTTGTAGTATGTCTGAGGTCCAAAGCGATTACGACGACTACCAGCGAAGAACTTGCATTGGGGCGTTGTTTTCCATATTACCTTTTTGTAGTCTGTTGTTATTGAGCCGATGAACTACAGCGCATATGCAGATTTCACTGTGTATATTCCCTTTGGTGCTATTTTCCAAGTGATGTCATCCTAGACAGTTAGGTCGAGTTGGGTGAGCTATATTTTTGTCAAGGAATTCCTGCACATGCTGGGCAGTTATCCCCCCAAGAATGTTGATGTCCCAAATCCATCGATCGTCCTGTAAGGCCGCACTGACTATTGTGTTCTTTCTTCTAGACATTTGAAAGACATTCGGGGCTAGGTCTTTGGGAGGTGTACCGTCAAGCCACGATGAGGACAAAAATTAGCTTTGTTTCTGTCACCCAAGATGACTGTTGTGGCCGTTGCAAAGAGATGACGGTTAGGCATGCATAGGGATCTCTATTCCCACCCAAGGCTTATGATCTTCCTTCCATTCTTGCCTGATCCAGTGGAGTCTAAGGGCTATTGCGAACTTCTAGAGGTTGAGCACGCCAAGTCCTCCGAGTTGGGTTGGCCGGCAAACCTTGTCCTAGTTGACCTTGCATTTCCCACATGAGATTTCTTCTGTGCTAGCCCATAGGAAATGTCGCCTAATGCGGTCCAAACCATGGAGGATGCATTTCAGGGCTTTTAGGGCCGTCAGGTAGTAGGTCGGAATCGAGGTAAGCACCAATTTCACCAAAATTGTCCGGCCGGCTGGAGTTAGAAGTCTACTCTGCCATCCTGGTGATTTTATAATCGAGAAGCAGCCCTAGGTATTTGATGGGGAAGGTTGATTTGATTGCAGGGAAGTTCAGGAGGATCTCATCGAGGTTTGTGTATTCGCAGCTTATAGGCACAACCGTACTTTTTTGGAAATTGGTATGTAGACTGGAAACACTCCCAAAGCTTTGGATTAACAGATTTGTGGTTGTGACATCACCCTCTGAGGGGGGAGATGAAAATCGCCGCATCGTCAGCATACAAGGATGTCCTGAGCCTAGCAAAACGGTCACAGTACCACTCCAGATGGACTGTCTTTGTAGGTAACTCGAGCAATCGTTGGAGGGTCAATGCGAGAATGAAAAGGAAGGGGGTAGCGGGTCGCCTGCCGTGACCCCTCCGTGCTTTATGGTAGTGCCGGGGCGCCATTAAGGAGTACTATGGAGGATGTTGTCGAAAGGATAGCCAAAATCCAGTCTTTCCATCTACTCGGAGGCCCCTTCTTTGAACGACTCTAGCGAGTAGTCCCATCAAACCATGTCGAAAGCTTTTGTTATATCTAGTTTGAGGAAGAGGGTTGTGGTTTTGGACCTATGTAGTCTTCTTATTAAGTTCTGACGAATAGGAAATTATCCTAGATGAATCTATATTTGTGAAATCACTCGATTTACTAACACTAGGTTGTTTAGATGTGGCACTAAGCGCAAGGCAAGAGTCTTAGTGATCCATTTTGCTATCCCATGAATGAGACTTATCGGTGCAGTAGTCATCAACCATGTAACCGTCCTTCTTGAAATCAAGGCGATGTTAAGCTATGTTCGGAGGTGTAGGTTCATCGTGCGGAGGTCGTGGAACACGCAATAACATCAACTTTTATGATTGTCGGCATGATTTATAGAAGTTAAAGGTGAACTTTGCGGACACGGAGCTTTGTCTCCGGCATTTGTGCAAGGGCATCGACGATCTCCTACTCCAAGAAAGGCCCATCGATGCCTTGTAGGTTTAGCTGGTGAGGTCAGAGCCTCCTAGTTGAGGTCAAGGATTCTAGTGGTCGGTGAGGACATCATGTCATGGAAATGCTGTTGAAGGATGTCTTGCTTGTCATTGTGTGAGAAGGCCCAACCTTGCTCCTTTCGTAGTCTTTGGATGTGGTTCTTGCGCCTCCTAGAATTAACTTTGGGGTGGAAAAACTTAGTTTTGGCATCGCCCTCTCTTAGGTTTGTGATGCAGGAGTTCTGTCTTTTTCGTGATCGTTCAAGCACTAAGTTTGGCCTTCTCACACAATGACAAGCAAGACATCCTTCAACAGCCCTGAGGGCCGTTGCTATGGCATTGAGACTACGGTTGAGCCGATGAATTGGTTCAGGGTGCGAGTTGTTCGTTTGCCAAGCTTTGAGGAACACCACATTGAACCCCGACATCTTTAGGTAGAAGTTTACAAACGAATGGTTCTAAGTCTTCTTGGGCCACTATTATTTGAGAGAAGAAGGGGACGGTGGTCTTAAAGAAATGTGGATAACACTGTAGGGGCGTGGTTCTTGAACTTGATGTTCCAAGCCTCATTGCAGAAGAATCTGTCCAACTTGACCAGCATTGGATTTAGTCGCTCGTTGCTTCATGTGAATTTCCTATTTTGGAGGTTGATTTCCTTAAGTTCGCGATCGTTGAGGTCTTTGCGAATTGGGCCATCCGACAACGGTTGATCTTGCTAGACAAGGTTGAAGTCACCAAGGACTAGCCAATTGCATTTTGGGAGAGGCTCGAGGGATTTAATTTCTTCAAGGAAGGTCACTTTGTCCCTATCTCAAGATGGGCTGTAGACCACCGTGATGCGGCAGGCTGTGCCATAGTCTTTGAGTGTGATTGTCATCGACAGACTATTCGTCTCAAGTTGGATGGCCTCGATGGCAATGGTGTCGTCATTCCACAAGAACAAGAATCTAACCCAGCGCATGCGGCGGTTTTCGCATAAGCGCTTAGTCGACATCATAGATAATAGGCAAGCACTGGTCGACCACCTCTAGTTTTTATTTCTTGTAGGCAAGCGAGGTGGCGGGTTGTGGATGTCAAGGTTTAGTGAACCGTTGTTTTTCTAGTTGGCGTGTTGAGCCCTCACATTCCAGCGAGATGAAATTAAAGTCGGTCCCATCATCGGAATGTGGGTCTATCGGATCCTTGTTGAGGGGTTTGGGGTCGACATGGTGGCTATCGTCCCCTACTATGTGTTGTCGATGGCTGGGCTTGCGGCGAGTAGCCAAGGTGTAGCCAAGGGTCGACCGCAAAGGGCTTGGTGCGTTTGTGGTTGGTGCGTTATGGTTGAAGTTCTAGGATGGGCGGCCTAAGCCTCGGTGGGCCATGCGAGGGCGTGGTGTGTAGTCGGCCCATTGCTTGAGGCGAGAGGTGAGGTGGGTGTGAATTGGCGAGGCATCGAGCCAAGGAGTGTTGAAAGTGTAAGGAGGGAGGCACAACTATGGCTTGAACCGGATGATTTTCTAAGCAAGGTCTTTGGACATCGAGCGCCAAACAACTAGCGCAAACATAACAAAGCAGGCGACATGTAGCAAAAGTGTAGTGGCGAAAGTTATGCATGGACATGGGGTGATGGTCGTCGTCATCATTGTTGTTGAGTCCAGATCTCCCTAGGCCACGCGACCACAACCGCAACAACTTGGTTGAAGTGCTAGTCACGATTGAGACCGATAGTGTCACTAGGGTGCACATGCCTTTAGGCTCTTCTAGGCCCCGCCTCCTTAGCGGAAAGCTCAATTAGGTCTTGGTAAGCTTGCGATGTGAGGTGGCAATCAAGCTTGAAAAGGCTCAATAGCAGCGTGATGACCTCTTGGGAGCGAGGGCCGTCGTACAAGGCGAGATAGTTCTTGAGGGCTTCATCAGTTAGCCTTTCACCTTGAGGCAGTGATCCCACCTTGTGTGCGAGGGTCTGTTGCACCCTATGCAACATCGAGCCAGTCCTCCTTTTGAGCACCAGTCGCGAGCCTAGGCGGACATTGGAGTGGTTGAACTGACGTGTGGTGCGTTTGTTCTTGGTCGGGACATTCGTCGGCGTTGGCAGGATTGGTGCCGATGGCGTGGAGAAGAGGCATTGCTTGGTCTTGAGCACAGTTGTCGGGGTTAGCTTGTGGTCAGCTGCGTCCCGGTTGCGGGATATAGTCTTCGCCTTGCGCGACCACTCGGCTGGGATTGGTGACCTCAACAACTTGGGCATCGAACACCTTGTGGAGAGCCTCCACGAGGTAGTTAGCATAGGAGGAGAAGAGCTAGTGCAATGTGCGGTCGATTCGACTCTTGAGTTCCTCGGGTGAATGGATAGGGGTGCAAAGCACTCGGGCCAGACGGAATGGCGAACATCGCCTCCCTCCCCATGGAATAGCACGGTGGTGGCCACGGCTCGGTGGAAGCCATCGGCATGTTGGCGCTAGCGAGCGATCTCGATCCGAGATGAGCCTAGCCACGGCTTGTCTACTCGGAGTTGTGGCACACGGAGCCATCTGGCTATTGCGTCGATTGCTATCACCATCGTCGTCCTATTCATCATTGTGCACGGGATGAAGCACGATGGGTGGTCATCGTTCAGTCGTGTCGGGGTTGACGTTCCTCCAAGTTCTTTGTCATCCTCCTCCGGCTTTGGCCCCTTGTTGCGGGGGTAGGTAGCTCAAGCCCCTTAGATTCGGCGTATCTTATCCCCAAGAATGTTGATGTCCCAAATCCATCGATCGTCCTGTAAGGCCGCACTGACTATTGTGTTCTTTCTTCTAGACATTTGAAAGACATTCGGGGCTAGGTCTTTGGGAGGTGTACCGTCAAGCCACGATGAGGACAAAAATTAGCTTTGTTTCTGTCACCCAAGATGACTGTTGTGGCCGTTGCAAAGAGATGACGGTTAGCACTGTCGCAAGGGATCTCTATTCCCACCCAAGGCTTATGATCTTCCTTCCATTCTTGCCTGATCCAGTGGAGTCTAAGGGCTATTGCGAACTTCTAGAGGTTGAGCACGCCAAGTCCTCCGAGTTGGGTTGGCCGGCAAACCTTGTCCTAGTTGACCTTGCATTTCCCACATGAGATTTCTTCTGTGCTAGCCCATAGGAAATGTCGCCTAATGCGGTCCAAACCATGGAGGATGCATTTGGGGCTTTTAGGGCCGTCGGGTAGTAGGTCGGAATCGAGGTAAGCACCAATTTCACCAAATTGTCCGGCGGTGAGTTAGAAGTCTACTCTGCCATCCTGGTGATTTTATAATCGAGAAGCAGCCCTAGGTATTTGATGGGGAAGGTTGATTTGATTGCAGGGAAGTTCAGGAGGATCTCATCGAGGTTTGTGTATTCGCAGCTTATAGGCACAACCGTACTTTTTTGGAAATTGGTATGTAGACTGGAAACACTCCCAAAGCTTTGGATTAACAGATTTGTGGTTGTGACATCACCCTCTGAGGGGGGAGATGAAAATCGCCGCATCGTCAGCATACAAGGATGTCCTGAGCCTAGCAAAACGGTCACAGTACCACTCCAGATGGACTGTCTTTGTAGGTAACTCGAGCAATCGTTGGAGGGGGTCAATTGCGAGAATGAAAAGGAAGGGGGGGGGGTAGCGGGTCGCCCTGCCGTAGACCCCTCCCGTGCTTTATGGTAGTGCCAGGGACGCCATTAAGGAGTACTATGGAGGATGTTGTCGAAAGGATAGCCAAAATCCAGTCTTTCCATCTACTCAGGAGGCCCCTTCTTTGAAGCAGCTCTAGCAGGTAGTCCCATCAAACCATGTCGAAAGCTTTTGTTATATCTAGTTTGAGGAAGAGGGTTGTGGTTTTGGACCTATGTAGTCTTCTTATTAAGTTCCTGACGAATAGGAAATTATCCTAGATGAATCTATATTTGACGAAATCACTCTGATTTACTAACACTAGGCTGTTTAGATGTGGCACTAAGCGCAAGGCAAGAGTCTTAGTGATCCATTTTGCTATCCCATGAATGAGACTTATCGGTCTGTAGTCATCAACCATGTCGGCTTCGTCCTTCTTCGAAATCAAGACGATGTTCGCTATGTTCAGGAGGTGTAGGTTCATCGTGCGGAGGCTGTGGAACACTGCAATAACATCAACTTTTATGATTGTCCAGCATGATTTATAGAAGTTAAAGGTGAACTTGTCTGGACCTGGAGCTTTGTCTCCTGGCATTTGTGCAAGGGCATCGACGATCTCCTACTCCAAGAAAGGCCCATCGATGCCTTGTAGGTTTAGCCTGGTGAGGTCCAGAGCCTCCTAGTTGAGGTCAAGGATTCTAGTGGTCGGTGAGGACATCATGTCATGGAAATGCTGTTGAAGGATGTCTTGCTTGTCATTGTGTGAGAAGGCCCAACCTTGCTCCTTTCGTAGTCTTTGGATGTGGTTCTTGCGCCTCCTAGAATTAACTTTGGGGTGGAAAAACTTAGTTTTGGCATCGCCCTCTCTTAGGTTTGTGATGCAGGAGTTCTGTCTTTTTCGTGATCGTTCAAGCACTAAGTTTGGCCTTCTCACACAATGACAAGCAAGACATCCTTCAACATAACCTCCAGCCATGCTAAAGTTGCTATGGCATTGAGACTACGGTTGAGCCGATGAATTGGTTCAGGGTGCGAGTTGTTCGTTTGCCAAGCTTTGAGGAACACCACATTGAACCCCGACATCTTTAGGTAGAAGTTTACAAAACGAATGGTTCTAAGTCTTCTTGGGCCACTATTATTTGAGAGAAGAAGGGGACAGTGGTCTTAAAGAAATGTGGATAACACACTGTAGGACGTGGTTCTTGAACTTGATGTTCCAAGCCTCATTGCAGAAGAATCTGTCCAACTTGACCAGCATTGGATTTAGTCGCTCGTTGCTTCATGTGAATTTCCTATTTTGGAGGTTGATTTCCTTAAGTTCGCAGTCGTTGAGGGTGCTGCGGAATTGGGCCATCCGACAACAGTTGATACTGCTAGACAAGGTTGAAGTCACCAAGGACTAGCCAATTGCATTTTGGGAGAGGCTCGAGGGATTTAATTTCTTCAAGGAAGGTCACTTTGTCCCTATCTCAAGATGGGCTGTAGACCACCGTGATGCGGCAGGCTGTGCCATAGTCTTTGAGTGTGATTGTCATCGACAGACTATTCGTCTCAAGTTGGATGGCCTCGATGGCAATGGTGTCGTCATTCCACAAGAACAAGAATCTAACCCACGCGCATGCGGCCGGTTTTTGCGCATAACTGCTTAGTCGACATCATAGATAATAGGCAAGCACTTGGTCGACCACCTCTAGTTTTATTTCTTGTAGGCAAGCGAGGTGGCAGGTTGTGGATGTCAAGGTTTCGTGAACCGTTGTTTTTCTAGTTGGCGTGTTGAGCCCTCACATTCCAGCAGATGAAATTAAAGTCTGGTCCCATCATCTGGAATGTGGGTCTATCGGATCCTTGTTGAGGGGGTTTGGGGTCAGCATGGTGGCTATCGTCCCCCCTACTATGTGTTGTCGATGACGCTGGGCTTGCGGCCAGAGTAGCCAAGGTGTAGCCCAAGGGTCAGCCGCAAAGGGCTTGGTGCGTTTGTGGTTGGTGCGTTATGGTTGAAGTTCTAGGATGGACGGCCTAAGCCTCAGTGGGCCATGCCGAGGACGTGGTGTGTAGTCGGCCCATTGCTTGAGGCGAGAGGTGAGGTGGGTGTGAATTGGCGAGGCATCGAGCCAAGGAGTGTTGAAAGTGTAAGGAGGGGAGGCACAACTATGGCTTGAACCCAGATGATTTTCTAAGCAAGGTCTTTGGACATCGAACGCCAAACAACTAGCAGCAAACATAACCGAAACAGACGACATGTAGCAAAAGTGTAGTGGCGAAAGTTATGCATGGACATGGGGGTGATGGTCGTCGTCATCATTGTTGTTGAGTCCAGATCTCCCTAGGCCACCGCGACCACAACCGCAACACTGGTTGAAGTGCTAGTCACAGTTGAGACCGATAGTGTCACTAGGGTGCACATGCCTTTAGGCTCTTCTAGGCCCCCGCCTCCTTAACCGGAAAGCTCAATTAGGTCTTGGTAAGCTTGCGATGTGAGGTGGCAATCAAGCTTGAAAAAGGCTCAATAGCAACGTGATGACCTCTTGGGAGCAGGGGCCCGTCGTACAAGGCGAGATAGTTCTTGAGGGCTTCATCAGTTAGCCTTTCACCTTGAGGCAGTGATCCCACCTTGTGTGCGAGGGTCTGTTGCACCCTATGCAACATCGAGCCTGTCCTCCTTTTGAGCACCAGTCGCGAGCCTAGGCGGACATTGGAGTGGTTGAACTGACGTGTGGTGCGTTTGTTCTTGGTCGGGACATTCGTCGGCGTTGGCAGGATTGGTGCCGATGGCGTGGAGAAGAGGCATTGCTTCAGGTCTTGAGCACAGTTGTCGGGGTTAGCTTGTGGTCCGCTGCGTCCCCGGTTGCCAGGATATAGTCTTCCGCCTTGCGCAGCCACTCGGCCTGGGATTGGTGACCTCAACAACTTGGGCATCGAACACCTTGTGGAGAGCCTCCCTGAGGTAGTTAGCATAGGAGGAGAAGAGCTAGTGCAATGTGCGGTCGATTCGACTCTTGAGTTCCTCGGGTGAATGGATAGGGGGGTGCAAAGCACTCCGGGCCAACCGGGAATGGCCCGAACATCGCCTCCCCTCCCCATGGAATAGCCTGGTGGTGGCCACCAGCTCGGTGGAAGCCATCAGCATGTTGGCGCTAGACGAGCGATCTCAGTCACGAGATGAGCCTAGCCACAGCTTGTCTACTCCGGAGTTGTGGCACCTGGAGCCATGCTGGCTATTGCGTCAGTTGCTATCACCATCGTCGTCCTATTCATCATTGTGCCTGGGGATGAAGCACGATGGGTGGTCATCGTTGCACGGTCAGCGTCGGGGTTGACGTTCCTCCAAGTTGCTGTCATCCTCCTCCTGGCTTTGGCCCCCTTGTTGCGGCTGGGGTAGGTAGCTCGAAGCCCCCTTAGATTCCGGCGTATCGTCAACTGCTCCCAAGTTCGAGGGGAGGATCGTGGTAATTGGTTCGTAGGGAACTGTGTCCGCCGTGGTGATGAAGTCGTCAAGGGGCGCCGAGGTATGGTCTTCAATGTAGTCGAGGTAGACGATTATCCGGAAGGTAAGGCCATACCGCCACTTGTCCGAAAGGCACAAGCTCACCTCGGCCAAGGGAGGACGACCATCATCACCTTGGTTGGAGAAGGTGATCCACACCACCTTGGCTATGGTGCTAGGGTCGGTCATCCATGCCTAAAGATTGAGAGTCTTGGCGTCCTCCTTGCTAGCCGATGTGCCCTAGAGGGATTGGAGCGAGCATTTATGGCCGATGATGTGCTCAACAATGTCTAGGCTCTAGGAGTGCACTAGGAGCCCCTCAAGGCAAAGGCACACCCGGAAGAACATAGCAGCCTCGAAGACGTGACTAACCGAGCATCACAGCCGGACATGGATTTCCAAGCCTTCATGGTGGAACTTCCGGGCATCGTGGACTCTGTCCCGGATGGACATGCTATCGAACTTGAGGAGGAACTCCTCCGACTGGTGGACGGACATGGCCACCTTGGAGCGGTGCAAAATGATGCGTTGTTGGAGAGCTTCTGCCATGGTCTTATCGTCAATGCCGGCACCTCCCTCGAGGATCCAAGACACTAGCATCATGGCTTCCCAATTGGCTTGCTCCCTGTTGAGCTGGACGGTATTGTTGACAACGCCATAGTCCTCTTTTGGGCGCGTGTTCGGGGCTCCGAGGAAGGCCATGTCCTGTGGGCGATCGGACACAAGGGGAACCAGCTTGGTTAGGGTGTGCCACGAGCAGCATGCTGGGGAATGGGGTCGGTGTCGAGGTGACCAGCGTGACCTCTTCCAGTAATGGTTTGCGCGGTGGCCGCTCCGAAGGCAGAGGAAGCACTTGACCGGGTCCCTCCACGTCGTCACTTTGTGGTTTGCTGAAGAGGCTCCGCTGAACTCGCAAAGGGGTCTTGAAATCCTAGCACTGGTGGGGAGGGTTTGATCTTGAAGGCTTGGCGTGATGCCCATTGCGGTGCCACCAACAGGGCGGCATGACCAGCTGCCAACCACCCACATCACCAGGAATCACGGCTTGCATCGACAGAGTGGTTCTGACCGTAGTGATTCGACGCTCACCACGCCATGTCGATGGGACAGCTAGGAGGACGGGCGTCGAGCTTGGGGGGTAACCCTGGGTGAGGGTGGGGGGGTGAATATCCTTGCCCTTCTAGAGCTGGTCGATGGAGCTGTTGTAACATTCCAATTTTCTGAGCTTTAAAAATCCTTTGAATAGTTAGTAGGGAGAAAATTCAGCATTTGGTTTATTTGAATTTAATTCAAGATCTTAAACATGGACTTTTAATATTAAAATCATTTAATATGATTAAAGTCAACATGAACTATTGTCAAAACTATTTTATTTGGATTCTACGTGCTCAGATATATTTTCTAGATTTTTCTAGAATTTTTCTGAGTTCATTTGCTATTTGCTATTTGCTTATTTGAATTTCTGCTATTTTCTAAAATAGAAAACTAAGTGAAATCTCATAAAAGCTTTTGGGCCGAAAGCTAGCCCAAACCTTCCTCAGTCCAGCTCTTTGCAGCCTAGTCCGCGCGCGCACCCCACCTCCGACTGACATGTGGGCCCGCATGTCAGCCCCTCACTCCCTCTCCTTGCGCGTAGCCCTTCTCATCAACCACCGTTGGATCGTCCTTGAATGGCCTGATGAAGATTGGCTATTCGGAGGTCCGAACGTCACCAGCGGCCAGGACCATCTGATCATGCTTGGACGGTTAGATGTGGTTGAGTCGTTCGGCGGTCCGAACGTTCTTTTCTTTTTGGATCATCCGATTGAGCTGAACGGTCAGATCAAGTTGGAGTCCAAACTCGCCCGCGTCCTTTCGCGTTTGCGTTTGCTGACAAGTGGGCCCTGCACCGTCTTCATCTCCGTGCCGCCTTTGTCTCCACGTGAGGCAACGCCGCGTCCGCCATGTTTTGGAGCTTGAAGCTCAAACCGATAACGCGATCTTTCCAACTAAAGTGCTTCTAGAAACCGTGTCAAAATCTTATCTCTATCTCCCCGCATCTTTCCGGATCAAAATCTTATCCTGATTCCGTTTATATCCTGAGATTTGCTCGAGTTCATGTCTGACTCGTTTAGGTCTCCGTCGCCAATACGCCGCCTTAGCCCTCCCCAGAACCTATAAATAGGACCCCTGGGATCGCAGCGCCACCCGCACCAAAACCCCTCAAGCCATAGCACCCCGAGAGCCCTAGCACCACCGTAATTCCTCATCTAGGGTTTTTGGCCGAGCTTTTGCATCTTCGAATTGTGCCGCTGTCAGCACCGCTTCTTCGACATCGAGCACACCGCCGAGTCCGCCGTCACCGTAGTTTCCTCCAGCAACTATCCGTGCCGCCGAAGCATCACCGGTGTAGATTTCTGACAACAACCGAGGCTCTTCTCCGCCAAAACCTCACCGCCGGCCAATTCGGTCCATCTCAAGCACCCATAAGTGCACCAACTAGATCACATTAGCATTCTCTACATGTTGGTACCACTCATCGCCGGTATAGAGCCACCGTTTGCCGTTGCCGTCGGGATCCAAGCACCACCGCGTTGGTGTCAGCTCCGTCAGCAACTCCGTTAGTGCCAGCGTCACCCCTATGTTGACGTGTCACGTGCGTGGCGGTCAAGTCATGCCGCATCAGCGCCGTGTATCACGGTTCGTCCAAACCCGGAACCTAAGGTTCGGTGGGCTGAGTCCACCGTGAGCCATCTCACCGCCATGTGGGCCCCACATGTCTGGTTTCCCTCTGATTTCTTTTATTCCGAAAATCCAAGGGCTGGCGTCATGCTGACATCATAATTCTTTTTTCGAGTAGGAAAATAAATCCCGAAAATCCAATAATTCAGTTTTAGGGTTTTTCTTTAGATTCAAACTTCCCAAGCCCATATCTTTCGCATCCAAACTCCGTTTGAGCCCATTTAAATTTCTAAATTTATATAAATTTGAGATCTATTTATTTGAGATTTGTATTTAATTTTTTGAGTTTGTTTTGCCTCTATTATTTATTTATTTTGTTTATTTGCTTCGTTTGCGAGTAGACGTTGATACTTCGGGAAGCTTTGTTGAAGGAGTGCCTCAAAATCAAGATCAGTACCTAGACCTTTTCCAAGGCCAGTCATACCTTTTATCATGTTGAATCCCAGTTTTCAAAACTATATTGTTTCAAATTATTGCTTTCTACTTTAAGTATTTTTTTAAAATGCTTTTGGGTGTAGTTATCAATCCAATTTGTTATATCCACCTTGCTTATTATTATGCTGTAATCTTTTGTCACGCTAGATTGGTTCATTACTAGTTGATAATACTATAGCACCAATGTGGGTTGGTTAGTACGAGTAGATTGCTTAGCCATGCTACGAGTCATCATCTCATGTGAGTTGTAATTATAAACTTGACTAGGTGATTATAGAACTATGTGATAAAACTTTGTGTGTACTATGTGCTATTACTCGTTGATGGCATATATTGCACTTAACCAACTGGGTGGGAAAAGATTTCGACTGAGGCAAGTGGCTGTGTTTTGTTATAGTGGATCTGTGTTGGATGGGAATGATAATCTTCATGGCATAGTTAGAAATTGGAAGTCTTGCCTTGGTCAATTAAGGACTTAACTTTGTGCGCCATTGAATTGAGCTTTATTGTACAACCACATGCCTGGTATGGGACGGGCCTAACTTAGTAAGTTATGGATTCTTGACATTGATTACTCAGGAAGTAGGTTAGGCTGTGTTGGAACGGGTGGAGGTGTGTACTATCAGGTAGTCGCATTGCGTGATGGTTCGTCGCATCCCTGTCCAATAGTGTGTGTTATGCCAAAGAACTGTGTTGGATTTTGTTATAGCGGTTAAGCACACTGGGAGTGTCAATGCTTGCGATGAAGTTTCTGAACTATTTTGTTATGATTAGTGCTAGCTACACTGATCGTATCGTGTGGGTAAAGTGTACAACCTCTGCAGAGTGTTTAATCAATTAATCTATTCGAATAGCTGCGTCCGCGGTCATGGACATGCTCGGGGATTTCACACGAGGGGTAGATTTTCATAAAACTTTGGGAAGGGACAACTATGTGATCTAAGTCATGTAGTGTGTGAATTAATCTGTTTAGCTTTGTATTCTTTGTGAAAACAAACTGTTCAATTATTATCGTCTATTTGTTTTGAATTATTCTTTCAATCTATTATTGTATTCAGTTGCAAATGTTGTATTTCTGCAAAAGAACCATAGAAGCCATTTTCTTTGGAATAAGCCTGCATCTATAAATTGCATTCTGTGGTATGTCTTGCGAGTACGATTGTGTACTCATGTTTGCTCTGCAAATAAATCTACAGAAGAGGAGGAGTCATCACCTGCTTTCGAGGAGGAGTTCAACGAAGGTTGCTGATCGTTAGGGTCTGGATCCAATCGGTTTCCTGTGGTGAATTGATGGAATCTACACTAAAGTTTATTTTGTTCTGCTGCTGATTTCTTTATTGTTAGCCCTGCGTGGCTTAATAAATGTAAACTCTACTATAAGGTCAAAACTATTATTTGTTATTCAAATTACTCGTTTATGCTATTAATCGCTTGTGTGGATCGATATTCATATTTGTTAACACTGTGTGCACTAGCGTGATCCTAGACTAGTGTATTATACACAGAGGGTCCAGAATTGCATTTTTGAGTCCCGACAGTTGTGTGGCGCAGTGATGATGGAGCGAAGGAAGCATGGGGGCACATGTCCCTAGAGCAGAGATGTCCAGTCGCTGTGATGGAGAATGTGTAGTGGGGCGGGGCTTGAATGGAAGTGGTTGGGGAGGACCGAACGGTGGAGGTGGTTGGCTACCATAACTCCTGGTCGAGCTTGAAGTCTCCCCAGATTCGCAGGGGAGGTGGTACCACTGCAGGTTTATGGAGGGGAGCTCCGGCGTTTCTGCCACCACTTTGTCGTCACTCGGCATAGGGCACTAACAAGGGTCCGACAACGGGGTTGGGCCAGCCCAAAGTGCATCTAGAACTAGATCCAAGTGAGTGGTGTGGTGAGTAGGAGTGGCGAGCTTGGGAGGCTAGGGGTGTGGGAGAGCAGGGAGGGGCGAAAGAGAGGTGGTAGGATTGGGGCCGAGTGATGGTCGGCGGGATCTAGCGAGGGGCCGGCGGTTGGGCTTGGCGCGGGTGGGGGCCAGATCAAAGGGGTGGCATACCTCCTATGTTAGACTTCTGACGTTATCATGATGTGTTGTCATGTACTAAATCGTAAGTAATCATATCTCATTTGTGTCCACTACTACAAAAAGGCTAATACTGGATGTCTCATCACAAGCGGTTGACCAAAATCGTATGTATTACATGCAATCACATACGGTTTTGGTTTAGAGACCGTTTGTGTTACTGGCTGCGCAAAAAAATGGTCTGTGAATAGGTAATATCACAGACAGTTCATGATGAAAACCGTCTGTGAAATATCACAGACAGTTCTTAACAATAACCGTCTGTGATATTTATAAAAATCACAGACGGTTTTCAACAAACAACAGTCTATGATACTTCACAGATGGTTATAAACACGAATCATCTGTGATAATTGTAGAATTCACATACGGTTTTTAATTATAACCGTCTATGATAATATCCCTTCAGCTCCCCGGTGAGTTTCTTCGTCATCCGATGAGTTTCTTTGTCGTCGTCGTCGCCGATGCGTCTCTTCGTCGCATCAATGCCGCTTCGGCTTCTCGATGCATCTCTTCGTCTCACGCGCCGAATTTATTCCTTGTTTTATAAAAGGATCATCCACCATCGAAGATGATCATCATTCGATCCCCACATATAACTCTACTCTTTTAAAGCTAGCAGAAATGGCGCCCTCTTCTGTTTCCTTGTCGCCGGCATTGATCGTCCACTTGGCCATACTGTACAAGTATCTCTTCGGCCGTACGTTGGCCGATGCGGCAGAAGGACACTGTTTGATCAATAGTGTCCTCACTCCTCTGCCCGAGGATTTGCCGGAGCATGTGGTGGTGAAAGAACTAGACCCGCCATTATGTGGTAATGGAGTTTTGGTGATTAATGATAAATCTAATTGGGAGACTAACACTTTTATTGATATACATATTGTGTAGTCTTATTTGGATATAAAGGTGAAAATCATGAAGGTATGCAAGTGATTAAGTGATTAATGACAAATGCACTTGTGAGACTAACACTGCTATTGTTATATCAAGTTTAGTCTTAGCTTGGATATAAAAGCAAAAATCCAAACAGGTATGTATTCACTAATGACAAATCTATTTGTGAGACTAACAATTCTATTGATTATCTATTGCTTAGTCTCATTTGGATATAAAGATGAAAATACAAGAGGTATGCATTCTACTTCTTCTTATTATATCTTGTTGCATTCCTCGGATCCAAAATATAGGTTAAACTCCACCAAAAAGGTTAACTTGGATATGTGCATATGTTTCCATTACACATTTGTGTATGCACACATTTAGGGGGAGTCCATTCTATATTTTGTGGTTTCATTAGTATTGATCCATATTCTCTTTCCACATATATTAAGGATCTTTACTTTGAAACATATCCTTGAATATATTTAACTTGTGTAGTTAGTATATTCATATGAGTATATGAGAACATATGAAACTTGCGTAGTTCATGGATGTTCATATATCCTTGAATATATTTACCTTGCATAGTTAATATATTCATATGAGTATATACAATTTGTGTAGTTTGTATACACTCATATTTGGTATATATAACTTGTGTAGTTCATATATACTTGTATGTGAGCATATGAGACTTATGTAGTTCATATATGCTCATATATCCTTGAATATATCTAACTTGCGTAGTTAATATATTCATATGAGTATATACAACTTGTGTAGTTCGTATACACTCATATTTAGTATATACAACTTGTAGTTCGTATATACTCATGGTATATATAACTTGTGTAGTTTATATATACTCATGTTTATCTATATTCAATTATTTGAGATTGCATTGTGGGACTAACATGTGTACTAAGATGTTTGAAGGCTTAGCCCCGGTTCATGGATGGCGACATGGTAAGGGAAATGCATGACAATAGAGGGATCATGACTAATAGCTTGATAGCATGTTCTTGTGCCTTATGGATCAAGTTAGGATCTTGCATGCATTTGAATTTGAGTTTTGGAAACTCTAAGTGTTTCATCAAAATCGGATGAACCGACGTGTTATGGGCGGTTCGACGCGCTGCGTTCGACCGGATCTTGGTGCGGTATGACCGCACATCGGTCGTTCGATTTCTAGTTGGTGGTTGCATAAAACCGAACCGATGCATTTTGGCTCGGAGCTCTCTTTGTTAATCGGTCGTATCGCATTTGAAAGCGGTTGTACCGCGATGCGGTTATGCGAATTTTGTATGGCGGTATGAATTTTCGAGAGCATGTTGTTTGGCATTTGAAACCACAAATCGGTAGTACCGCTTCCTTCCGTGCGATGCGATGGACAAGCGGTAGTACCGCAATTTGGTTGGCGGTTATACGGTTCGGGTTTTCAACGGCTTGTTTAGAAGCATTTTGCATGTATATCTTGGTAATTAATGTTAATCATTATGGTACTAACATTTTCCATGAGTTGGATGAATAGGTTATGTTCGGGGTAATGAAGACTTGGATGACATCATGAGTTGATCGTCATCAAGCAAAAGTTCAAGAAGAGGATGCATCATGTGTTAATGCATATCAAGATCTCAAGAGAGATGATCATGAGTTGATCATCAAGTCAAGAGAAGACTCATCATGTGTTGATTGAGGTCAAGTAAAGAATGCATCATGGGTTGATGCATGTCAAGATGATGACTTCGGACTTGAAGTGAAGATGTGCGTCATCAACCTTTAAGAAGATGCTCAAGGCAAAGGTATGACTAGCTAGGGCTAAGGATGTGTTCCTAGTCTTTTACCGGTCTTGGTGTTTGGTTAGAAGACCGGATTGCTAGTATAGGTTGCCGTACTATTAAGAGGGGTCTTGTCTAGTAGCTTGAGTCTCATCATGTGTTAATAACTCAATCTCACTTGCTCTAGCTCACTCTAACATGTAACCTATATTTGCGAATGTGTTTTGCAAATAGTTGAGGCTCATGGATAATCCTTGTAGCATGTGACTATACTTTGCAAATGTGTTTTGCAAATGGTTGAAGTCCATGTACCTACTCCTTGTGGCATGATCTAAGTTTGCAAATGTGTTTTGCAAATTGTTGGGATTCATGTATCTTCCCTTGGCATGGTCTAAGATTGCTTGTTGCTATCATTTGGACTTAGACCATGGTAGTGACTCTTTGGAATTGTGCTTTTTGATTTGATAAAATGTGTTTGAGATCAAATCAAATAGGTGGGTTGTGTATCCCACTGAATAAGCTTTCAATAGAGTCCAAGATCACTCAATTCCGACATCGGAGTCAAAAGTTATGACCTTTTTACCGAGTGTCGTCTGTGCTGATTTTGAGCTGCGGTACGACCGCCACGTAAAGAGCGGTATGACCGCCCAGAACGATTGTACCGGCCCTTGTGAGGGCGGTACGACCGCAAATGGCTGTAACGGCTAGTTTTTGGCTGTTTCGTCTCCAAACGGCTAGTTTTTGGTGTAGGGGCTATAAATACCCCTTTGGCCGGTTGAGAGACAACCTTTGGCATCCCATTTCACTCTCTTGAGCTAGTGTGAGCTTCTCCACTCAATTGTGCATGTGTTGCACCTTGTGAGCAAGGAGAGAGGTCTCTAGTTGCATGTGTTGCATCTAGAGGTGGATTTTGTATCCACTTGAGCTTGTGCATTCGTTGCATGTGGTGAGAGTCAAGCAAGGGGCTTGGCTTATTACTCTTGGTGTTTGCCGACACCTAGACGGTGTGGAGGCGTCGTGCATCGGTGATCTTCTCAAGTGAAGCTTGTGAGAAGACCCGGGCATTTGTGAGTGGCTTGGTGCTCGCCATCTCCGGAGTGGAGTAAGAGCAACCCTAGTGGAGCGAGGTGGTTGATACCTCGGAGGAAGGCTTAATTGGTGAAGCCGGCCCAATAGGTTTGGGTTTCCCTCAACGTGGATTATGGGAGACCGGCAAGTCTCCGACCACCACGGTAAAACATCATTGTGTCCCGTGTCCTGTTGTGATTAGCTTTCATATGCTTTACTTTGTGCAATTTACATTCATTGTATAATTGCTTATTCATTTGTATATTTGCTATCTTGTATGTATTTTATTGATCATATCATTAGTTGATAGTTTACAAGTCTTTGCTAAATTGCTCTATTTATTATTGACTTGTAGTGTTGGTGCACTTAGTTGAACCTAGTTGCTTTAGGCTTTAATTGTGCTAAACCGAATTGTTATTTAGCTTCCGCATTAGAATTCGGTTTTAACGCATAGAAGTTTTAAATTGACTATTCACCCCCCTCTAGTCGGCCTCCTCGATCTTACAGGTGGCCACCTTCTGCTGTCTTTACTTCCTCCTCTACCGCGTATTCCGAGTGATCTCCCACTTCTGGTGAGTTTACCGCGTCATCGATGTGGTCCTCCACAATGACGTTGCACGTCTCTAGGAGGCTCACCGTCAATTGGACTGCTTAATCGAGGTGACGGGCGACTGAGTCGACCATACCGAGACCCCTTAAGAAAGGGAAGAGAGCCTATTGACTCAATTCTTCTTGGTTCAGCAGTCCAAGGGTTTTCGGGAGACACTCGAACGAGCGCGTTAGCGGGTGGACACATTTCGGGCTTCGTTCGCTCACGAACCGTCCGATGTCGACCCGCCGCCTACGAAGTTTTAAAGACAGAGATAGCAGCCTACCTCCGCCACTAGAAAACTTTGTTTATTTAGGTTTCTACTTTTTTTAATCTTTGTAAGAAGCGAGTGGCCACACCGTTTGGCCATATGTAAATTCCAAATGAAAAAAAATCTAGTTTGAAGATGATCAAATTACTATATATTATATGTTAAACTATATATATATATATATATATATATATATCAGAGGGTTTAGTGAAACAAATATCCGTCTGTGATATGTATCATAGTTAAAGCAAATTTTCAGCAGTATTTAAATAACAAAATTGACATATAAACTTGTAATTTCTTCATGTCATGTAAATGTATACATGACAGTATATATGCTCAAAACATAGAATAACCATATCACAGACAGTTCCATAATAGAATCGTCAGTGATATGGTCTCATATCTCTGACGGTTCTATTATAGAACTGTCTGTGATATGAGACCATATCACACACGGTTTTATTATGGAACCTTCTGTGATATCCCTTTATTAATAACAGCCAGCACGCTAGGGTTTGTGCCCTAACTCGTCACTCCCTAGCGCCCTTACTCTCACCTGTTCCCCTCCCCATCGCGCGCTAGGGTTCGGGACTTTGGGCTCTGTAACATCCCAAAATTTGGTCTGTTTTGAAGTTTTAAAAGAAAAAGAACCATTTGGATTTTTCCGCTAAAGTTAAAAGCTTAATATGAATTTTCAGAGTTCAAAAATAATTTAATATGAATAATGTCAACATCAACTATTATCAAAATTATTTTATTTGGGTTCTATGTACTTGGATATATTTTCTAGAATTTTCTAGAATTTTTTCGAGTGCATTTGCTATTTTCTATTTGTTATTTGCCTTTTCTGCTATTTTCTAAAAAGAAAAGTAATTAAAATCTCAGATAATAGCTTTGGGCTCAATCCTTAAGGCCTTGGCCCATTTCCTTCTCCCTCTGGCCCAGCCCTCATGGCCTTGCTTCTGCCGAAGGCCCAGTCGAGCCGGCCCGCTCTGCCTCTGCTTACTCTCGCGAGACCGAAGCCCAGCCTCGCCTTCTTCCACTACCGGGTGGGTCCCACCTTTGCCACCTCATCTCCTTCTTCAACCCGTGCCCGCCCTGGACTCTCTAAGCTGTGTCCGAGCAGGACGTCTGCGCCGCCGGCTCTCCCTTGCAATCTCTCTCATCCGGTGCTATATAAGGCCACCTCCTCGCGTCATATCCTCCGCGCCGCCATCCTCTCTCGAAACCCTAAGTTTCTAGCCCCGAAGCTGTTTCCGTTTTGTCGGATTTCATCGAAGAACCGAGCCGATCACCGAAGCCTTCGCCGCCAGAATTCATCGCCGTCAGACAACCTCTGGCCGTGACTCCACCTCCTTTAGATTCGCATTGACGTGGGCTTCGTCGTGCCTCCACCATCTTCGGCCGAGATTCATCGCTTCGTCGTTTTTGTTTTTGTCCGACAACCGATCGCCGGCCCTCCACTCCGATCTACACCGCCAGTGAGCCTTGTGCCCTTTTGAGCGCGTCACCTCGTGCACAATGCTATTCTCATCTAATCCCCTGCCTCCTCTTGGTTTCTTTGTCACCGGAGTACCCCATCGCCATGCTTCTTCTCCGCTTCCGGTCACCGTTGTCTTGCCGCCGGTTCCTTTGATCTTCGGTCATTCCAAGCCCATATCTGTGATCCTTGCTACACCGCCGACGTGGTGCTCATCTCCAACTCCTTCGGGCGCCACTCCCTTGCCGTTTTTGTCATCACAGTGGAGCTCGCCGCCGCCAATGTCGCCGTTGCCGTCGCTTGACTGCCACTCGTGTTGCGCCACCGCCTTCAGGTGCTCTGCCTTGACCGTGGGATCTCGTTTTGCCAATCCGACGAAGCTCCATTGCCGGCCATCGCCGTCAACGACGAGCTCAAGCTGCCGGCCACCATCTCTATCCCTCACGGATGATTTCCTTGCTGACATGGCCAGCCACCTCAACGCCGCGTCATCTCTTTTTCCCTCGTGTCGCCCGCGTGGAGCCTAGTCAGCACTGCCACGTGGTGATCCAGATCCAATCCCAATCACCTAGCTCGGTGAACCCAGTCCATGGTGCACCTAGCCACTTCCAAGTGGGACCCACCTATCAGGTTGTTTTCGTCCCAGTCCGAACGTCCTCCGCTGACGTCAGCCGATGTCATATTCCGGAATTTCCAATAGGAAAATAATTCGGGATAATCTGAAAAATCCAATTTAGGGTTTTGTTTAGATTTCAATCTTCCAGAGCTCATATCTTTTGCAGCCAAACTCCGATTGAGTCCATTCAAATTTCTAAATTTATCTTAATTCGAGATCTATTTATTTGAGATTTTTATTTAATTTTTGGATTTTGTTTTCTCTCTGTTATTTATTTATTTGTTTATTTGCTTATTTTTGCGAGTAGACGTTGATACTTCGGGAAGCTTTGAGCAAGGAGTAGCATACCAAGATCAAGATCAATCACTGGATTTATTCCCAGGCAAGTCGTGGTCCTTTGATAATATTGAACCCATGATTTCAAAAGTATATTATTTTATACAATTGCATGCTATCTTTGTATAAACTGCTTTAGGTATAGTTATTGCTTGTTGTCATTATGCTTCCATTGATTATTTGAATGCCATGAATCATTTGTCACCATAGCATGGATAATCTTAGTTGGATGTATTCATATCGCTAACATGGGTATCGTACATATGCTTAGTTCAGCTTAATTACGATGGGTTTGTCATCACATGTGTCTTGATAATTAATTTTGACTTAATGATTTATGGAATCGTGGTGGTGAGCCATTCTTGTTAAAATTTGGGAGCCATGACAGGGTATGTCATTGGTTTTGGTTAAACAAACTGGTTTTCGCTCGGGCGAGTGGTTGGTGGATAGTGGGGATGTGGATTGAACATGTTGTGGGTTTGTGGTAGTCTTGCCTGAGTAACTTGTCAAGGACTTAATCTTGTGCGCCATTGAACTGGACCTTAACCATACAACCATATGTCTGGTATGGGACGGACCTGGCTGAATAATTAGCAATGTCTTAATTTCGGTTCTGTCATGTGAAGTGTGAGTCGTTGAAAACGTATTCTCACGGTGGCGCAAGAGGGGGGCCCTGTCTGGTCGGAAAGACATTCAGTGTTGAAACCTTAGCGGGCAGAACTGGGTTAAGAAGGAGCTTTGTAAAAGCCTTGTGATGATCACTTAGTCGCACGCCTACGGAAGCGTGAAATGCCTGACATTATAAGTTGATCTATCTCTTGTGGGTCAAGCTGTACAACCTCTGCAGAGTGTAAAACTATTCGAATAGCCGTGTCCGCGGTTATGGACGTGCTCGGGGATTTCACACGGGAGATAGAGTTTCTTCAAAAATGTGTCGGAGTGTGGATGGGAAGTTCACTTGATGAATATAATGTTCGTTTGGTGAATATGTCATTCACTTGGTGGTTTGTGTCGATTTGTGAATGAGGAATTCACTTATCTCTGGTTTGGTTGGGAGTGAATGGGAAGTTCACTGGTAGTTTCAAAGAAATTATTTAATTACTTATTATTGTTTTCAATTACGCATTTCAATCTATTTATCGTATTTATCGTAAATGCTGCTTTCTGCAAAAGAGCCATACAACTAACATTTGTTCAAGCCTTACATGAATACTATTTGCATACATTTTCCCACGGCTTACTGAGTACATTCAAAGTACTCATGGCTTTGCGCCGTGTGTTGCTTAATCTCCACAGAAGAACTAGGGAACTCCGAGTTCTGACAGGAAGAGTACCATGAAGGTTTTGCGGATTAGGATGCGTTCTCTACTCGATTGCCTGTGGGCATGTTGATTGGCCATTTGAAGAGTTTCGTTCATTGTAAGAGTTTATTTGTTTCTTTAGCCTGCGTATAAAGTTAAATAAACGTTGACCATAAGGTCCAGTTATTATAATTATTTGTTACTTTGAGATCTTTTTAGTTAAATCGAATAAATAGATGGTATTTCATCACTGTTTTCCTGTGTGAGCTAGCTACTGATCTGGGACTAGTTCAGAATACACAGAGGGTTCCTGAGATGTATTTTCGGGTCCCGACAGGCTCCCGCATCGCGCCTCCCCCGCCGCCGATTCAACCTCGCCACTGCCGAATCGAGCTCACCCTGCCATCTCCCCCACCGAATCGAGCTCACCCCACCATTTACGCCGCCGAATCGAGGTATGCCGCTCCACTCTGCTCCCGCGCCGACCTCCCTCTCTACTCCCCTCCTCTGCGCCGCCTTCCCCTCTCTGCTCTCCTCCTGGTGGTTGCTTGCTTTGGCTGAGGTTTGTGCATGGGGCTCTCCCTCTCTCCCTTCGGTTGCCTCTCCTACGGTTTGATTTTTATGCTTGAGCATTGAGTGGTGTTCTGATGTTTGGTTGATTTATGCATAGTGGAGAGATGGATGTCGGCTGTGCTAGTGGTGGTGTTTGCCGCCATTGCTGTGTCGAACTAAGGTAAACTATTCCTCTTTATTCGATATCATGTTCCCTTCCCTTTGCTCCGTGATGATGTTGGTGATGATATGGATGATACTGCTAGTGTGGCATGAGCTCTTGAGTAGCATTGAGTGGTGTTCTGATATACTTGTACTGTTTCGAGCATTCAATTTATACATTCTGATATACTTGTTGTCCTTGGTTGATTTATGAATAGTGGGGAGATGGATGTTGGCTGTGCTGGTGGTGGTGTTTGCCGCCGTTGCCGCGTTGCACTGAGGTAAAGCTACTTCTCTTTATTCTCTATCCCGTTCCCTTCCCTTTGCTCTGTGATGGTGTTGGTGATGATATGGATGATACTGCTAGTGTTGCATAAGCCCTTGAGTAGCATTGAGTGTTGTTCTGATATACTTGTATTGTTTCAAGCATACAATTTATACATTCTAATATACTTATTGTCATACATCACAATTGATAGTATCTTGATAGATTTTATTCATGTGTAATAAGTTAATTTTGGTTGATTTGCTTGAACTAGTCTGAATATATTAGCAAGTTTTAATCTTATGCAATTAGCCTTCTTAGAGCAATAATCAATCTTCTTAATCTTACCTTTGTCGTGTAATCAACTAGCCTCTCGTCATTCATTTCACCTTTGCAGAACGCGTCTACCATTCCATTCTGATCTCTTCTCTATAAAGTCTCTAAGTAGTGGCTTCTTGTGCCTTTAAAACCGGCATTATATATATATATATATATATATATATATATATATATATATATATATATATATATATATATATATATATATATTGTTAAATAGTCTCTCGACCACTTTAGGGGGTCGTCCACGTAGCATGAGGAAGGGACAGCGGCCATGGGCAATTTTATCGAGCCCATGCAAGTTCAAAAAGCATGACTGCTAGGAGAGCATCAAGACATCCAATTACCGAGATGTCGTCGATAAGTAATTGGACGTCGCTATGTTCGAAAAGTGGCGTGGGCGTGAGTACTCAAGCGGGAAGTGGCTTCATGTATCAACAACCAACCATTCCTTAGATCAAGGAACTTGCAAGTAGGTGACTTGACATCAAAGAATGGTTGGTTACTGATACATGAAGCCACTTCCCAGTCGGAGTACCTACACGTCTACGTTACTTTCTGAACATAGCGACGTTCAATTACCTATCGACGACATCTAGATAATTGGATGTCTGGACGCTCTCTGTAGCCATGCTTTTGAATTTGGCTTCGATGAAGTTGGCATAAGCAGCCACGCTTGGAGACTTTATAGAGAAAAGTCATCACTGACGGTTTCAGCTACAAACCGTCTATAGAGAAAAGTCGTCACGCAGCGATTTCAGCTACAAACTATGCGTAATAGGTAACCGTCAGTGATAGTATGCATCACGAGCGGTTTGAGAACCGTCTATGGATTTATTCCCGTGCAAGTCGTGGTCCTTTGATAATATTGAACCCATGATTTCAAAAGTATATTATTTTATACAATTGCATGCTATCTTTGTATAAACTGCTTTAGATATAGTTATTGTCTGTTGTCATTATGCCTCCATTGATTATTTGAATGCCATGAATCATTTGTCACCATAGCATGGATAATCTTAGTTGGATGTATTCATATCGCTAACATGGGTATCGTACATATGCTTAGTTCAGCTTAATTACGATGGGTTTGTCATCACATGTGTCTTGATAATTAATTTTGACTTAATGATTTATGGAATCGTGGTGGTGAGCCATTCTTCTTAAAATTTGGGAGCCATGACAGGGTATGTCATTGGTTTTGGTTAAACAAACTGGTTTTCGCTCGAGCGAGTGGTTGGTGGATAGTGGGGATGTGGATTGAACATGTTGTGGGTTTGTGGTAGTCTTGCCTGAGTAACTTGTCAAGGACTTAATCTTGTGCGCCATTGAACTGGGCCTTAACCATACAACCATATGTCTGGTATGGGATGGACCTGGCTGAATAATTAGCAATGTCTTAATTTCGGTTCTGTCATGTGAAGTGTGAGTCGTTGAAAACGTATTCTCACGGTGGCGCAAGAGGGGCCCTATCAGTGGAAAGACATTCGGTGTTGAAACCTTAGCGGGTAGAACGGGTTAAGAAGGAGCTTTGTAAAAGCCTTGTGATGATCACTTAGTCGCACGCCTACGGAAGCGTGAAATGCCTGACATTATAAGTTGATCTATCTCTTGTGGGTCAAGTTGTACAACCTCTGCAGAGTGTAAAACTATTCGAATAGCCGTGTCCGCGGTTATGGACGTGCTCGGGGATTTCACACGGGAGATAGAGTTTCTTCAAAAATGTGTCGGAGTGTGGATGGGAAGTTCACTTGATGAATATAATGTTCGTTTGGTGAATATGTCATTCACTTGGTGGTTTGTGTCGATTGGTGAATGAGGAATTCACTTATCTCTGGTTTGGTTGGGAGTGAATGGGAAGTTCACTGGTAGTTTCAAAGAAATTATTTAATTACTTATTATTGTTTTCAATTACGCATTTCAATCTATTTATCGTATTTATCTTAAATGCTGCTTTCTGCAAAAGAGCCATACAGCTAACATTTGTTCAAGCCTTGCATGAATACTATTTGCATACATTTTCCCACGGCTTACTGAGTACATTCAAAGTACTCATGGCTTTGCGCCGTGTGTTGCTTAATCTCCACAGAAGAACTAGGGAACTCCGAGTTCTGACAGGAAGAGTACCATGAAGGTTTTGCGGATTAGGATGCGTTCTCCACTCGATTGCCTGTGGGCATGTTGATTGGCCATTTGAAGAGTTTCGTTCCGCTGTAAGAGTTTATTTGTTTCTTTAGCCCTGCGTGGCAAGTTAAGTAAACGTTGACCATAAGGTCCAGTTATTATAATTATTTGTTACTTTGAGATCTTTTTAGTTAAATCGAATAAATAGATGGTATTTCATCACTGTTTTCCTGTGTGAGCTAGCTCGATGATCCGGAACTAGTTCGAATACACAGAGGGTTCCTGAGATGTATTTTCGGGTCCCGACAGGCTCCCGCATCGCGCCTCCCCCGCCGCCGATTCAACCTCGCCACTGCCGAATCGAGCTCACCCTGCCATCTCCCCCACCGAATCGAGCTCACCCCACCATTTACGCCGCCGAATCGAGGTATGCCGCTCCACTCTGCTCCCGCGCCGCCGACCTCCCCTCTCTACTCCCCCTCCTACGCTGCCGCCTTCCCCTCTCTGCTCTCCTCCTGGTGGTTGCTTGCTTTGGCTGAGGTTTGTGCATGGGGCTCTCCCTCTCTCCCTCCGGTTGCCTCTCCTACGGTTTGATTTTTATGCTAGAGCATTGAGTGGTGTTCTGATATTTGGTTGATTTATGCATAGTGGAGAGATGGATGTCGGCTGTGCTAGTGGTGGTGTTTGCCGCCATTGCTGTGTCGAACTAAGGTAAACTATTCATCTTTATTCGATATCATGTTCCCTTCCCTTTGCTCCGTGATGATGTTGGTGATGATATGGATGATACTGCTAGTGTGGCATGAGCTCTTGAGTAGCATTGAGTGGTGTTCTGATATACTTGTACTGTTTCGAGCATTCAATTTATACATTCTGATATACTTGTTGTCCTTGGTTGATTTATGAATAGTGGGGAGATGGATGTTGGTTTGTCTTTGGTGGTGGTGTTTGCGCCGTTGCGCGTTACTCGAGGTAAAACTACTTCTCTTTATTCTCTATCCCGTTCCCTTCCCTTTGCTCTGTGATGGTGTTGGTGATGATATGGATGATACTGCTAGTGTTGCATGAGCCCTTGAGTAGCATTGAGTGTTGTTCTGATATACTTGTATTGTTTCAAGCATACAATTTATACATTCTAATATACTTATTGTCATACATCACAATTGATAGTATCTTGATAGATTTTATTCATGTGTAATAAGTTAATTTTGGTTGATTTGCTTGAACTAGTCTGAATATATTAGCAAGTTTTAATCTTATGCAATTAGCCTTCTTAGAGCAATAATCAATCTTCTTAATCTTACCTTTGTCTGTGTAATCAACTAGCCTCTCGTCATTCATTTCACCTTTGCCAGGAACGTCCTACCATTCTATTCCTGATCTCTTCTCTATAAAGTCTCTAAGTAGTGGCTTCTTGTGCCTTTAAAACCGGCATATATATATATATATATATATATATCTCTATATATATATATATATATATATATATATATATATATATATATATGTTCCTCACCACTTTAGGGGGTCGTCCCACGTAGCATGAGGAAGGGACAGCGGCCATGGGCAATTTTATCGAGCCCGTGCAAGTTCAAAAAGCATGACTGCTAGGAGAGCATCAAGACATCCAATTACCCAGATGTCGTCGATAAGTAATTGGACGTCGCTATGTTCAGAAAGTGACGTGGACGCGTAGGTACTCCAACTGGGAAGTGGCTTCATGTATCAACAACCAACCATTCCTTAGATCAAGGAACTTGCGAGTAGGTGACTTGACATCAAGGAATGGTTGGTTACTGATACATGAAGCCACTTCCCAGTCGGAGTACCTACACATCTACGTTACTTTCTGAACATAGCGACGTTCAATTACCTATCGACGACATCTAGGTAATTGGATGTCCTGACGCTCTCCTGGTAGCCATGCTTTTTGAATTTGCAGAAGCTCGATGAAGTTGGCATAAGCAGCCACTGCTTGGAGACTTTATAGAGAAAAGTCATCACTGACGGTTTCAGCTACAAACCGTCTATAGAGAAAAGTCGTCACAGACGATTTCAGCTACAAACTGTCTGTAATAGGTAACCGTCTGTGATAGTATGCATCACAGACGGTTTGAGAACCGTCTATGTTGATCACATGTTATAACTGACCCATAAACTCAGACGGCTCATGAAACCGCCTGTGATGATGTTTTTGAACTGTCCGTGAAGACCTTTTCTGTAGTAGTGGTCTCTTATCCTACCTGGAAGAACTGTAATCAGAGTCTCTCTGGGCAGGCTCTGAACCATTTGTTCATAAATCAGCGATCCAAATGATGAGCCTGTTGAACTGGAGAAAATGATCAACCTAGATGTTACTATAACGAAGTAGCTCTGATACTATTTGTTACGACAAAAGAAGGCTCAAAGTAACATCCGTCTTTACCTTCGCTAACACAAGAATTACAGCAACCATCCGAGCTCGATTCTAAGAATCAAATTATTTTATGGAATATACAAGGAACACAAGATTGTAGTAGTAGTTTGCACTACAGTGCAGCCGGTCTGAGAGACTGAGCCCTCCAGTTTCAGTGCCCATACTTCATGTAGGCCAATCTCCGTTGACAATTAGCCATCAATCTCACCTTGTCACTATCACAATCTAAACAGGTACATTAATTTGTTCCCCTCTGAAGCATGCGACTTCTGAGTTTGTTTAATCACATCATTGGAGTTTATGCTAATATACACATAGTTGTCGCCATCCAACATGTGAACTTCAAATTTTATCTTCTCAAAACCACCACTTGATCAGTTAGTTCTTGTTACTCCCAATCCTTGGTCAATGCCTGCCTCCTCCAGCCTCCATAAAGGCCAACTTGTAGCCCACCATTTCTGCCTCTGAGCAATTTCATACCTCTTCTCCTTCTGGAGGCACCATGAAGTCGTCGACAGCGATCGGAACGCTCTTTGTCGCCGCCGTCATCCTCCTCATCGCCATCAGGGATGGCCATTGCGCTCAAATGTGCATGGACTCAAGTATGCCGTTTCTTGCAATTTCTATGTACCATATCTCCAAACTGTTTGTGATCCTTTGTCCTGAGTTGCAACTGATGTTTCAATCATGGCTGGCGCCGGCCGAGCAGCGTTCCCGAGGACGATCAACGGGTCTCTCTCCTTCTGCGGCTACAACGGCACCGCCTGCTGCAACGCGACGGACGACGCCGCCATCCAGAAGCAGTTCGTCGCCATGAACATCTCCGGCACACCATGCGGCAACCTCGTCAAGTCCATCCTTTGCGCGGTATCTTATCTTGTTCGCTAGATTTCCATGGGCTTGAAAGGTTCTGCCGCTGAGGCAGCGAGTTCTTGCCGCCTGCAGAGATGCAACCCGTACGCCGGCGAGCTGTTCACCGTCGCGACGAGCCCCCGCACGGTGCCGCTGCTGTGCAACACCACCGGCGTGTCGAGCCGGCTCAGTAGCAAGTCCGTGGAGACGGACTACTGCACACAGGTGTGGGACACCTGCAAGGACGTGCCCGTCCCGGGCTCGCCGTTCCAGCCGCCCAAGGGCGGCGCGCCAGTGCCGAAGCTTACCGACGTGTGGCAGTCGGAGGGAGACTTCTGCGGCGCGCTTGGTGGCTCGCCGGGTGGCAAGTCGCTCTGCTTCGACGGCGAGGGCGCGGCGTTCAACTCGACCCGCGTCGTGCCGCCGGTGAACGGCATGTGCCTGGAGCGGATCGGCAACGGCTCGTACCTCAACATGGCGCCGCACCCCGACGGCTCCAACCGCGTGTTCCTCAACAACCAGGCCGGCAAGGTGTTCCTCGCCACAGTGCCGGCGCAGGGTTCCGGCAAGCCGCTGCAGCTGGACGTGGCCGACCCGTTCCTCGACATCACCGACGAGGTGCACTCTGACAACGAGTTCGGCCTCCTGGGCCTGGCCTTTCACCCGGACTTCGGGAACAACGGCCGGTTCTTCGTCTCCTACAGCTGCGACAAGACGCAGTCGGCGTCGTGCTCCGGCCGGTGCGCGTGCAACTCCGACGTCGGCTGCGACCCGTCCAAGCTCCGCGCCGACAATGGCGCGCAGCCGTGCCAGTTCCAGAGCGTCATCGCCGAGTACACCGCCAATGCCTCCTCCGGTTCGCCGTCGACGGTACACGCCCCCTGATCAATTCTTGTCAACAGAACCGTCTCCGGCGACGTGCGTGCTTTTGTGCTGATGTGCCACCATTTGCTGTCTCAGGCGACCTCGGCGAACCCGACGGAGGTGAGAAGGATCATGACGCTCGGCCTGCCGTTCACAACGCACCACGGCGGGCAGATCCTCTTCGGCCCGGCCGACGGCCACATGTACTTCATGATGGGTGACGGCGGCACCGTGGGCGACCAGTGGAACTTCGCGCAGAACAAGAAGTCGCTGCTCGGCAAGATCATCCGGATTGATGTCAACGACATGCCAAGTAATGTGCCTACAAACTTAGTTCACTACAGCAAGAACTTGATCCATTGTGAAAGTATCAAAAATAAAGAAATTGCTGTCCAGAAAAATCATCAAAATTTTCAATTGAAATGTTTCAGAAGAGTGATCGGTGAACTAAAATTCAATTTTTCCCAAGAATTGAGCATTAGACCCATAGGTAAGGTCCAAATCTAGTACTGACTACTGCTGACCAATCCTAATTAGTACTGTGTTCAGAACAGTGTAAATTAGTTTTCTTCGTCAGAAATATGTTCATATTTGGTGAATCCTACGAGTTGGTGCCAACTGCTGACAAGAGAATGCAACTACCGGCAGGTGGTAACAGCACTGCTAGCTGGGGAAACTACGGTATTCCCAAGGACAACCCGTTCTCCGTCGATCCTAAGTTCGCACCGGAGGTTTTCGCCCTCGGCTTCAAGAACCCGTGGCGGTGCAGCTTCGATTCCGGCAAGCCGTCCTACTTTTACTGCGCCGATGTCGGAGAGGTAACTCTTGCCGCTCTTTATGCTGTGAATCAAATCTTTACTGGCTTCGTGCATGTCTGAACACCTGAAAACCGTTAGGACCATGTGAAAACACAGAAACAGAGAAGTTTCAGAGTTTCAGTAAACCTCTGGTTCAGTAATCAACTAAGAATCAGTATCATTTCAGTGTCAGATTGTGACAAATCCGTGTGAATTCCAGGCTACATACGAGGAGGTCGATCTGGTGATAAAGGGCGGGAACTACGGGTGGCGCATATTCGAGGGCAACCAGTTGTACACACCGCTGTCGAGCCCCGGCGGGAACACATCCGCCGACTCCATCAACGCCATCTTCCCCGTCATGGGCTACGCCCACAACAGCGTGAACAACAACATCGGCTCGGCGTCCATCACCGGCGGCTACGTATACCGCTCCATGACCGACCCGTGCCTGTACGGCAGGTAGGCACCTCAACTGAAATGACCATTTCTTTCGGTGATCAATGATCATGGCATTGTCGTGCGCTCGACTTCGATCTGTTCTTGCGCGCAGGTATCTGTACGCGGATCTCTACGCGCAGTCGATGTGGGCGGCGATCGAGATGCCGGAGAACAGCGGGTTGTACAACGTGACGGCGCTGACGTTCAGCTGTTCCAAGACGTCGCCGATCCCGTGCGACTTCGCGGCGAGGAGCCCGCTGCCGTCGCTGGGCTACATCTTCTCCTTCGGCGAGGACAACGCCAAGGACGTGTACCTGCTCACCAGCAAGGGCGTGTACCGGGTGGTCGACCCCAGCGAGTGCAACTACGCGTGCCCGATCAAGAGCTCGGCGCCGGCGGGGTCGCCGCCACCCGCCGGGACGCCGAGCTGGGCGTTCAGGGCGAGGAGTCCCGCCGTGACGACGCTGCTGTTGGCGGGAGCGCTTCTTGCCTTGCTGGGTTTGAGCGTCTGAGGTGTTAATTTTGGGTTCAGAACGTATTGTTGATTGATTGTCAGATGGTTGTGATGATATATATGATGGTTTAATTTCTTCCTTTGATAGTTTGTCTTGTGATGATACATGTGCAACAATTGGGGTTTGGTTTGTGTTTTTTGGGTCATTTGTGAATGTTGGCATCAAAGATCATGTAAATTAATTAATTAAGGGTTGCACAGGCGACTGGAAACTTATTAAGTTTCAGTCGAATCTTGCAACCTATGATCCCCATCGTATGGTTCTTCTGCCTCTGTGATGCTTCTGTTTTATCTTTTAACAGACCGACCTCTTTTGAACTTTAACAGGAGCACAAAACTCAGATAGTGACCCGAGAACTTTTTTTTATTAATTAATCTTTTTTAAAATTTAATTTTAAAGTTAATCCGGCGCACTTTATTTTCAATTATGACCCTTTTGGTCACGCCACCATCCATAGCGTGACAAAACAACATTGTCACGCCATAAGATAAGTCTGCAAAAACGTATTTTTTTGTCACGCCAACAACACTGTCACGCCACTACCCATGGCGTGACAAGAGTTTGCCCAGAAACGGGCTGGCGTGACAGTGTTATTTTGTCACGCCACGGATGGTGGTATGACCAAAAATGTCAGAATTGGAAATAAAATGCGCCGATGGTTAACTTTAAAATTAAATTTTAAAAAAGATTAATTAATATAAAAAATTCGTGACCCGATAACGGTCTGCTCCATCGTGGCCGGCCGTTTAGACTCACTTATGAACCCAATACTTTCAAGGGGTTTGTTAGGAAGTACTCGAGTATTTTTTGAGTTTGTGAGTACTTAAGTTTTTTTTTATCTATGCTATGTTTGGTGATATCTCATTAGGAAAAAAGTTAAAGTGATCTCATGCATTGAATCTAGATCTAAGAGTTCAAATTTTGAGTACTAGTTAACAACAAAATACTCAAATACTTCCTAGACACCACCTACTTTCAAATGAAGAAAAGCCATCTACTTCCAACAAAAATTTCATCCCCGGGAAAAGAGAAAGAATCACTTAAATATCGTAATCTTACATATCTCCCAAAAGAAGCAGAGAAGGAGCACAGAAGAAACACAAGAGAATGAAATAAAGAAAAGAAGAGGAAGACGTGCTTGTGCGTGATAATCAGAGGAACATGAACTAGGAACCCCATGTCAGTGATCTTCTACTGGATCCCTAGTTTCTTGCCACAATTCCAGTGTTCTTCTGCTGCGATTCCTTCTCTGTTCACAAAAACTGAACTGAACTGATTCCTTCTCTCTTCACTAGATGGCGGCAGCGCGACAGCGAGGGGTCGACGGCGCTACTGTGCTATGGGGGCAACTGAGCTGCGGCGCTCTTGGCCACTAACCAACGCACGGGTAAGTCACCTCACGTTGCAGCGAAGATAACTACGGCGGCGGCGTGCAAGGAGTTGCTCGGGAACAGCACGGCTACGGCGGTCGACAGCGAGAAAGACGAACAACGCGGTGGAGACTACAGAGGCTCAGAGGCTTCGATGGCTAGCCTAAAAGGTTTGCGGATACTAAGAACGCGATGAGACACGATGAAGGGAGGAAGGAGCTCAACGAAGACGAGAAGAGGAAGAAGGGGCTCGGAGGCTGCATTGTTCCGACGGCGAGGACGATGGGGCTCCGGTGCTCTGGTGCTCCAACTGGAAAAAGAACAGGACCATCAGCAAGAGGAGAGTGAGGCGATGCTGAGGGGCGTGACCTTCAAGGTCGGGCCTCACCGGGGTGGCGACGGCTAGGGCAGTCAGCAGACCTGGCGCTCGGTCCTTGGCCTCTTTCTGGCAATTGAGCGAGAGAGAACGAGAGTGCATGAGGGCAAACAGCAGAGGACGTTGAGGATTTCATGGTGACGCGCTCGGGAGAGGCGAGAAGGCGGCAACAATTAATGTCACGGCTGAACGGCGGTGCTAGAGGTGGCATTATGGGGGTCGGCGAGCTGGCGGTTGATGGGACAAGGTCATGGCGGGGAGGGTGGCGCTAGAGATCTGCCGTTCCAGGAGCACTCGAGCGCTAGCCTTGATGGAGCTGAGAGAAAAGAGAGAGAGAGCGGGCGAGCTGGCGAGAGGAGGAAGAGAAACAGTGTTGTGGCGCTGACATGTCGGGCTGGGGGCCACCAGACAGCGGGAGAGCGAGTGAGAGAAACCTGGCGAGCGGCTGGCGCTTGGATTGCGCGCGGGGAAGGAGAGGAGAGTGGAGAGCTGGCTCGAGTGGGTCTAGTGAGCGCGACCAGGCCGGGAAAAATGAAGGAAATGTTTGACTTTAGTTTGGATTATTTCTTGAGTAATTTGGCACTTAATTCTTCTTGGAGATTTTTATAAATTTCCATTTGAGGCAAGGATTTTGATTTGACTTTTGAATTGCAACCAAGTTTTTGTAATTTCAAAAAATGCAAGATTTTTTTGAAAATCCACATAATTCATTAAAATTTCAATTGAACACAAAATTGAGTTGTTATAGTATATGAAAAATGTTAAATTCCAGTTTAAGGAAAACTGATGATTTATAAAAAAATATTGTAATTATGTAAGTCTTGTAATTCTTTGGATTTGCTCTTGTTATTTCTAGTATGATACTAGCCCCTGACTGTGATGTGCTTACTAGTGAAATGGTAAACAAATCACAGGGACTTAGTAGTGTGATAAATTAAAGCTGGCGACCAATATAACCTTCGTAATATACATAGTACTAACTAGAAACAAGCTTTGATATAAAGTCAATCTAGTGAGTTTCCAAGCAATAAGAACTGACTTATAGGAAAATCTCTACTATAAGTTTTCTGGAGACTCGACCAGTGACATTCCAAGCAGTAAGGATGATTGATCACATAATATAAAGCAATAGAGAATCGCAGTATATAAATCAAAAAATGAATGTGAATCATAAACTTTATTGATAAGATAGAATGTGTTACACATCATATTTGCGAAGATGCTCTATATTCCAAGCATTGGATAGAACTCTTCCATCCTCCATAAAGAGTCGAACAGAACCAGGTCAAGTCATAGAAACTATAGTAAAAGGACCTTTCCATTTAGGAGATAATTTATTCAAATTAGACTGATTCTGAATTCGTCTTAGAACCAAGTCACCCACGTTAAGTATTCGTGGTTGAACTCTTCTATTGTAGTAACAACACAATCCTTGTAGATAGGCTGTCGACCTGAGAAGTGATCGATCGTGTTTTTCTTTAAGAAGGTTGACATCATCTTCACACTACTCGTATTGATTGGCGTTAACGTGGAGATTAACTCATGTAGAACTCAAATGAATTTCATTAGGTAATACAGCTTTTTCTTCGTAGACCAGTTGAAATGGTGTTTCACCAGTAGCTCTACTGGTCGTAGTACGTAAAGCCCAAAGTACTGAGTAGAGGTCGTCTACCCAAGCCCCGAACGTACTTTGAGTCTATCAATGACTCTTCTCTTCATGCCTTGCATGATTTGACCGTTAGTACGTTCAACTGCTCCATTGCTCTGTAGATGAATGACAAAAGTGAAACAAATCTTTGTGTCTATTTCATCATAGTAATCTTGAAACAGGCCACTAACAAATTGTGATCCATTATCAGTAATTAGTCGATTGGGTATGTCAAAATAAGTCATAAAGAAATTTTTGGCTGCTAATGCAATAATTGTTGTTACAGGTTTGGCTTCAATCCATTTAGTAAATGTATCAATAGCCACGGATAGAAATTTATACCCATTAGTTGCCCTAGGTAAAGGTCCAACTATATCAATTTCCCATGTCGAAAATGACCATGACAATAGAATTGTTTGTAATTGATTTGCTGGTTGGTGTACTTGTCGAGCATGAAATTCACATTGCTCACAAGTCTTTACAAGATGCATTGCGTCTTGTAGTGCAGTGGGCCAATAATAATCTTGCCGGAAAGCTTTTCCGACTAGTATTCTATATGAAGCATGTGCTCCACATAAGCCCTCATGTATTTCATGAACTAATTTGTTACCATCCTCCTAGGATATACAATGCATTAGAACTCCATGTACTCCTTTTTTATACAGGTCATTGTCGACCACTTTATACACTCTTGTTTTTTGAATTAATTTATCTTTCTCATGTGCATTCTCGGGCATTGTCCCATGCGCTAGATAGTTCTTCACTGGTTGAACCCAATCTTCATCATGATCAACTATGGTGACCTCTGAAGTGGTTGCTTGTACTTTTGTAGATGTAACTACAAAGGATTTAGACAAATATTCGAGGAAAACACCTGTTGGAATAGGTGATCACGAGGAGCCCAATTTTGATAATTGGTCCTCTAAAGTATTATCTTTTCACAAAATGTATTGGACTTTGAAACTAGTAAAGTATTTTTTTCAATTTCCTCACTTCATCTAGGTAGTGAGCCATTGTCTCGTCGGAACATTGATATTCCTTACTAACCTAGTTTACGACCAATTACAAATCACATTTTGCTAAAAGTAAACAAACACCAAGAGATTTAGCTGCTTGGAGCCCAGCTAGAAGACCTTCATACTCGGCTATATTATTTGTAGTAGGACATTGTATTTGGATTACGTATTGTAACTGGTCGTTTTGAGGCGTGACTAGTACTATACCAGACCGAGCATTTAAGTTCTCGAGAGCTATCAAAATATAATAATCAGTGGTCATCTAGGCTAGACTTCATTTGTTCATGTGGTTTAGAATTAGTCCATTTAGCAATAAAATCTGCCAAAGTCTAAGATTTAATTGTTGTTCAAACAACAAAATGGATATCAAATGATCCATGTTCTACTACTCATCTAGCAATACGATCAGTTGCCTCTTGGTTGTGAAGAATACTTATCAAGGCAAAGGATGATGGTACTATAATCTTATGTGATCAAAAATAATGTCATAGCTTATGAAAAGTCATTAATAGAGTGTAAAGTAACTTTTTGACTTGAGGGTAGCGCTCCTTTGGTCCATTTAATACTTCACTTACATAGTAAATAGGTCGTTGGACCTTATGTAACGCCCCAAAAATATCAATTTTGGTAAAGTATAATTAAAATAAGTGGGAGAATAATTTTGAGCATGTTTTTGTATGGAAAACCATTTTAGCATGATTTTTTAGCTTTTACATAAATCAAATAGTGAAATCACATGCAAACAGCAACTTGTAAGAATTTTTTAGAAAATCACGGAATAGATAAAATGCTAAAAATGTTACACAAGAAACCATGCTATGTCTTGAGCCCTCACAAATATTTTCATAAATTTTGGACTCATTTTGCTAGGTAAAAAAATTCGGGAAACATTCAGCTAGTTTAAAAAATTCAAAAGCCATTTTTGAAATTACCGCTCGCCATTGGGTCGTAACTACCGCGGCCCATCTTGCTCATGCCCACTCCAGTCTGTGCCAGCACCCCACTCCCGTGCTCGTTGACATGCTGGGCCCGCATGCCAGCACCCTTTTTCCACATCTCGCTCTCACTAGCGCACCTCCGCCGCTCGCCCCTCGTTTGTGACTGGCGCTCATAGTTTCGCACCTCACTAGGCCCCGCCACCTCTACCTGTCGTTGCCCATGCTAGCTGGCCTGTTGACACACCATTATCCCGCGTAGACGACAAGACCGAAACTCGGCGCAAGAAACACGTACACCACACTGTTTTCTTGTCGCTTCTCTCGTATCATTCTAGGCTGCATTTAAGCCCCTCACCTCGTCACGAGCTCCTCAGCTTTCCATTCTCACTTCTCACACAGAATCAGAGCACCTTGTGCTTTGATTCACCTAGAACAAGAGCGTCGTTCTCGGCATTTGCTCTGGTGAGCTTCCTGCCCTCGCCACATGCGTCACCATGTGTGCCTTACCTCCCTGATACTCCTTCTTTGCTTAATGTAGCTCCAGGAACCAAGTAGCATGATTGCGCTGCAATCTTCTTCATCTCCTGCGCACACCCCGTTTCGGACCTCTGTGTTCCCGACACTCTGGTGAGCTTGAGCCTCATCTAACCACGTCATATCGCGTTCCATACTCCACTAATGCCCCTTCCTTGCTCAATGTGGACCCAAGCTCAACGAATCACCAGAAACGAGCTCTACCCCAAAACTGGCCACCACCTATTCCTTTTCTATTTGTCGTCACTCCGGTGAGTCCCTGTTTGATTCCTCGCTCCTACATCATCCTTGGGACCTCAGGGATCTAATGTGTTACTTCTTGAAGCATCTCCATCATCATAACGCGCCAGCACCATGAGCCACCTCTGCGCCGCCACTATTCAAAATCGACATGCTTCACCGGCCATCCCCCAACATCATCTACACCCTTGGTGAGCTCCTAGTAGTGCCCTAGTGCTTCTACGCCTGTTGATTCAGTAGATTAGCTAATGTAGCATAGACTTCACCGTGGCCGCCCATGGCACCACCGCGGGAAGCGTAGTCGCCACCACTCTAGGGACCATTGGTCCCCGAGCCACTGCCTATAGCTTCGTAGTCACCTCCTAAAGCCAGTATGCACCATCTTTCACCGTTGATTGGCTCCAATCGTGAAAACCAATTTGGACCCAAGCAACCCTGATGCTTTTCACCTGCGTAGCACCACCTCCAACCATCTCTTCGCCCCACCCGGTGGGATCACCGTCGAGAGGGGAACCCATTTTGCCCATCCTGAGCTAAGTCATTACACCGTTCGCCGCCAGCGAGCTCGCCATGGCGCTCGGCCGCATGTAGCTCTATTCCTTTCTCCTCTCTCTCGCTAACAGTGGGTCCTACTCGGGTTGAGTATTAGCTTAACACTAATGACGATGGTTAAGTCAAACTAATCAATGACATGTGGGATCAGCCAAAAACTTAATCGAAAATCTAATTTAAATCCTAAATAGAATATGTGCCACTCACATGTGGGACCATCTCTGTTTCGTAAATAAAATCAAGAAAAATAAAACTATGAGACACTGACAAGTAGGCCCCACATGTAAGTTGATAAAGTTCAAAACAATGAGAAAAGTCACTTTCAGTTTAGAGGAAAATACGCTTTCCCTGTTGGAAAGCGTAAACCTCAATAGAACTCAGAGGAAAACACACTTTCTCTTTTGGAAAGCATAAAACCTCAGAGAATACGCATTCGACGTTATCCTTTTATTAATTTCTAGAATTTCAAAAATAAGCAAATTGAAAGGTTAATAACTTTTTCATACAAACTCCAAATCGAATGGATCTTTTTTTCTAAATTCATCTAAAATCATGATCTGTCTGAATATGCAAAAAAATATTTGGATTTTGTTGTTGTTTAATTTTTTTCTATATTTAATTTGCTATCGGCTCTTTTTTAATAGACGTCGATACTTCGAACGAAATTTACGATGATCCTTCATCCTCTTATTCTGAGCAACCAGAGCAAGAAAAACACCCCCTTTGACCATATTGATCCTATTATTTTAATTATTGTACTTCTTTTTGTAAATTCTATAATGCATGCGTGTATGTTTGATCGCAAATTTGCTATGTTACGAGTAATGGTAGCTAAATTCCTATTGAATGCATGAATCTCCTTGGAATATTGATATCCTTACTATTGTAGCCATTAGGTTATGGTTAGACAATAATTGATGTCGATTTGGTATTTCGAGTACGAATACCGCACAAAGGCTTAGCCGGGCTCTAGTTTCACAAAAATTAAACTATGGATGAAATTTAGATTGGATTTGGAAAATTTTGAAATGATGGTCCAGAGGGGTTTACCTCTGTTATTTTGTATAAAAATAAAAATTAAAAAACTTAATTTGTGATGCGGGCGAGTTATATTATAATATGAGGACTGTGAGAGGTGTATCTCACAAGTAGATAGGGAGAGATCCTCGCTTGGGTTAATTAAGGACCGAACACCAACAAGTCCTATCTAAGCCTAAGTGTACAACCACATGTGTCGATATGGGATGGTCTTAGCTAATTAAGTTATCAAAAACTAGCCTTGCATGTTGGTATGCCAGAGTAGTACGAGCATGACCAGTGTAGATATATTCGAAGGACTCCCTTCACTGAAGCATTGGGAATAAAACCTTTCGACACAACGGTGAATGCCTCACTAAGACGGGGGTGTACCCAGGTGAAGTGAGGGCGTTCATTCGCCGTGCTAGTGCAAGGTTAGAACTAGGTGATGTAAAGGCTTCGATATGTCTCTAGACTGCTTACCAAAGGATAGTGAGCGGTGGTATCGACAGATGTCAAACAAACTAGAGAATTCGTATACTATGGGTAAAGATGTACACCTCTGCAGAGTGTAAATCTGTTTAAATAGGCATGCTCGTGGTCATGAGCATGCTTAATGCAGTTTTAATGGGTATAGACTTGGTTTTTATAAAAACAGCTCTTGTTGGAGAAATGTGGGAATGATTTTGTTGTTGTTATTTGAGTTGAGTGTCATGTCGCTGGAAATAAGATGTTGATCACAATCGAGGGTTGTGATTTGTTATTTATTCAAGTACTTACTTGTTGTTCTTTATCTATTTAACTACTCTTTAAATTCTCGTTGCAAAGTACTATGTATTGATATTGCAAATAAAACTTGCTTAATGCTGATATAAGTTATAGCATAGAGCCTCATCCATTGTTATCCATGCATATATATAAATTATGTGATACGCTATAAGTCTGGCTGAGTATGCAATGTACTCAATCTTGCTTAAATTGTTGTTCAGAGTTAGAGGATGAGCCTATTCTGGACGACGCGTTCTTTGCACCTGGTACCGGAGGGTTCGGTGATGGGTCTTTCTAGAACTTGTTTCTTATCGGTTCCCTGAGGGTTTGGATGGGCATATCACTGGACTTTTGGTTTATATACATGTTATGCTTCCGCTATTTAATTTGCTACCTCTGATACTTGTTATTTTATTTGGCCGATCAGCCGTGTATCCTACTCTGTGATGTAATCGTTTAAGATAAGCACCATATTTGTTTCACGTTGTATGTATGATATGTATACCAAAGTTGTGGATATGTGTACTAGCCACTAATCATGGGACTTGTATGGTACACATATGAGGGCTTCGAATATTCAAAGCCCAGGGTCCGACACCTTATTTCATTATGCGACCAGTATTGCGCGGACCACATTAGGTGTTGCAGCAAAATATACCAACAAAGGTTCTCCTGGGTAAGGCAAGACCAATATGGGTGGGCTTGCTAAATAAGTCTATGTGTTCAAAGGTTTTGTTTGCCTCATTCAACCAATGAAATCAATTATGTTTTCGAACCACCTTAAAGATAGGTAATCCACGTTCACCTGATCGAGAAATAAAGCGACTAAGTCCCACCATTCGAACAGTTACCTGTAACCTCCTTCACTGTTGAAGGTGGTCGTAGAGATTCAATGGCATAGTTTTTTTCATGATTGACTTCAATACCTCAAGAATAAACAAGGAAACCAAGTAATTTGCGAGAAGAAATACCAAAAGTACACTTTTTTAGATTCAACTTGATCCTTGTTTTTACTCAAATTATTAAAGGTTTCTGCCAAATCAGACAAATGATTAGAGTTTTTTGTGCTCTTTACAACAAGATCGTCTACATATGCTTCCAGATTACTATCGGACCCCCGGGCATGGAATACCCGAAGACCCTATGTGTATTTTGTGCTAGTCCCTGGATCAGTAGCTAGCACACACACATTCACAACATTTGGTATTCACAACCATACATTCACATATACAAAATAAAGCAAAATGGGCCCGGCCAGTCAGTGAAGGGAAGAAAGGAAATTTTGATTTCCAGAATTCTCAGAAAAGCTGGGCTTTGGGAATTTATTTGACATAAAAATACAGTTCCAAAAATCATGAAAAATTTAGGGATATCTTCTGACATACTATAGGCTTTTATGTAATTGTTTCAGAATTTTGTGTGCTCTGGATATTTTTCTAAACTTCTGTTAAGTTCCTGTTTGTATGCATTGTTATTATTCTATTTGAGAAAAGTTTGTTAAAACATGTTTTAAATATTTCTTATTTTATTAACAGTATAATTACACCAAGTGTGTATTTTTAATTATCATATTATGTTCAGGTTGTTTTTAATTATTAATTAGGTGTGTATTTATCATCTCTTATTTCAATTCATCTTAATTTCTTAATGAGTTTTAAATTTCCAGAATTTGATTCTCAAATTCTTTATTCAGACAAATAAAATCCAGACAAGCAATTGTTAGTAAAACCCATCAAAAAGTTTTAAAAAGATCACATTTTCATATTTTTGAAAATAAGTCCAATTTCGGGATGTTACAATTACACTCTATCTGGTCAGCAAAGGTCTTATGCATAAGTCCCTGGTACATCACTCTAGTATTTTTCAGCCTAAACGACATCTTGACGTAGCAGTAGATGTCAAAACTGGTGTTGAAGAAAGTCTTCTCTTCATCTTCTCTTGCCATACTTATTTGATGGTAGCCTGAGTAAGCATCTAGAAAACTCATCAATTCGCATCACGCAATTGAGTCAACCAGTTGGTCGATGAGGGGTAAAGTGAAATCATCCTTAGGACAGGTAGTATTTAAATTAATAAAATCAACGCACATGCACCACTTACTGTTGGTTTTCTTGACCATGACCAGATTTGTGAGCCAATCTGGGTGATCGACTTCGCGAATGAAGCCAACGTCTAAGAGTTTGTCCAACTTTTGTCGAATGGCTACTTGCCGATTAGGAGTGAATCACCATAGCTTCTGCTTCACTGGTCGTTTATCAGGTCGTATGGCTAGCCTATGCTCGATTACCTCCCTTGGGCCTGGCATGTTAGATGATTTCCATGTAAACACATCTGTATTTGCCCGGAGGAAGGTAATGAGCTCGATTTCCTATTTTTCTTCCATTCCCAACTCGATCCTCATTGTCTTGGACTGGTCGTCAGTAGTGAGTAGGACTTGCTTCACTTTTTAGTTTAGCTGGTGAATTGCCTTCAGCCACTCTGCCTTTACAGGCTTTTCAGCCTTGCTTGTCTTTTTTTGCATCATTAAGATCTCTCAATGAAAACTGATTAACAATCTCTAAAGATTTGTGATCGCAATTGAGTGCAGTAGAATGATTACCTTGCATGGAGATGATGTCTTTTGTACCAAGAATTTTGGTACTCTGGTAGGAGTGATGAGTAGCTGCCATGAATTTAGTTAGTGATGGTCCACCTAAAATGGCATTATAAGCTGACTCAAAATCTACAATTTCGAAAGTGATTAACTCTATTTGAAAATTATGAGAATCTCTAAATGTTACTGGTAACACTATTTGACCAATAGGTATTATCGAAGGACCACGTACTATCCCAAAGAAAGGATTGGTAACTAGCTTTATTTTAGAACTAGGTATTTGCATCTCATCTAAAGTACTTATAAAAGTAAGTCCAAAGAACTACCTCTGTCGACCAGTACCCTTCCAACTTTGCAGTTACTAATTATAGGAGAAATGACCAATGGAAGTTTATGAGGTGTGGACATACCTTTTGGACAGTCGTTCATGTTGAAGGTCAATGCCACGTCCGAACACTTTGGATAGTTTGGCTTCTCTAGTTGGGTGTCGGCATTGTTAACCACCCTCCATGCGGATTTGAATTGTCTTTTTAAGGGATAGGCAGCAGACTCTCTGAAGATGACATTGATGTGGTTGTCAGGCTTCTCGTATGCCATTTCTTCATCCCCGCCAGCGTCTTTGGTGTTGTTGAGACTACCACCTTCAGGTAGTGTAGGCAATTGCCCCTTACCCAAGTAGAAGGCATCCATGTGTTTCTGCCAAGTACGGCAGTTACGCAAATCATGCCCAGGCACGTTATGCAGTAGACATCAACGATCATTCCCACTGGTCGTGCCAGAACCATTGGATCCAGATTGGTCATTAGGACGACCAACCTACTTCTTCCATGGACCTTTGCCATTATTTTAGGTCGAGCGCTGCTCTACGGTGGCGACCACCCTTGATGCAGACTTCATTTTGTTCTTCTTTTTGGCTTTGCCTTTGCGATCCTCAGATCATGTTGACTTCTTTAAATCCTTCTATTCATACCTGGTTGTAGTGGTGTATGGCCATTGTCGACCATTCGGTTACACTCCACTTCTTCATGAGCATCAGAGTAACGATTAGCCATATCAAATAATTCTGACACGGTTCTTGGCGGGTGGATGTTTAGGTATTCTGAGAACCACTTGTATCGTACCATTAGTTTAAATGCTCGAATAACAAAGTCGTCAGTAATGTTAGGAATGGTATTGCGTACTTCTATAAACCTTTTAATAAATTGATGTAAATTTTATCCAAAAGTTTGATAAAGATGATGTAAATCATCCTCTTTTCTTGGCTTAGTATAACAACTTTTAAAGTTGTTTAAAATAGCATGGCATAAATTTTCCCCACTATAATTAGAACTTTCCGGTTGGTTGAATAACCATGTCCGAGCATATCATTTTAATACACTGGGTAAGTAATTAGCCATTACCTTCTCGTCGCCACCTGCAGCCTGGACGGTGGTAGGGTAGATTTGGAGGAACTATAAGGGATTGTGTGTCCCATCAAAGCTTTCCAAATGTCCTAGCTTGAACTTTTTAGGCCAAATTACTTCTCTTAACCCAGGTGAGAAATCATTGCACCCCGTATATGACCCCAATCGTGGTCAGACGTTATGACCTTCATCACGATTATAAGGAGAACGATGTCGTCCACGACCATGGTTAGAGTGCTTACTTGGGCCTACCCTCCACAGGGGCAGATCGTCTTCTTGACGGTGGTTGTTATCATGATGGCGATGTCCAGAGGCAAAGTGGTCCACCCTGGAGACAGTCCGAGACCTTGAAGATTGTGAAAGGTTTTGTACTTCTGCAGTAGTCTCTTGTAGGTCAACGGCCAATGAACGAATGATCAGAAAGTCATGTTCATTGTTTTCCCACGTCTGGTGGTTAACGATGGTACTTGAAAGTATGTGAACACGGTCGATGGGATTCTCTGCCTGCGAAGGTCACGGTACATTATTTACATCTCTTATCGTCATCATCGGGGCAGCTTGGGGCGTAGTTGGCAAATGCTGGTCACCGCTTGCATTGGTGATATGCCTCCTGGATGTCCCTGGCATGTTGTCATGGTACTGGCAATAGGCCTCCTCCATTGCCTTCCATTTGGTGGCAAGGAATTTGTTGTTTCGTTATTCGTATGCCAAACGTTCGGCCTACTCCTGGGCCTCACGTTGTTCACATGTCGCTAGTTGATCACGGAGCAAATGGAGGGTGAGAGCGTCACATCTACATCAATGGAGGGGTAGTAGTCGAGATCTTGGAGTAGATGTTCCGAAGATGATTCTGCCAGAACCTCATCGTTACACTATCAATGAGATCATCATAGGTTGTCACGGCATTGGCATCGTGGTGACTTGTCTCTCCAGATGAGACATAAGTAGGAATGTACTCGCTCTCGAAATTGCTTGGGGACGGGGGAGGCATCTCCTCCATCTCGGTCCCGACGGGTTGGACTAAGAATGGGGAAGATTCTCCCTCGGGAACGTACTCAAGGTAGAAATCGCACTTGCACGCCTCCTTAGGGATGTAGTCCTCGTCCATGAGGTCAGCGTAGTCAGCGAGATCAAAGGTGTTCTCCATGTCTATCAGCAAGGACATGAGAACATCATGGTGATGATCTCCAACTTGACGGCACCCTCATTATAGTGCCAATTGTTGATGATCGAGACCCAGAATCCCTTATCAAGCTTACCAAAAAATATTATGAGAGCACAATCAAGATAGAGACCTTTATTGTTGTGTACACAATGAGAGTGTTTATAAGAATACTATAAGAATGAGATTAACAGTCTAAATGAATGTATTCAAAATGGATTAAGATATTGCATTACAAGGTACATCGACTACCCTCTTTATAACTATTGAAGAGGTGACAGTTAATGCAACTAAAGGTGTCTTTTGTCTTCACTCACATTCCTTCGTTGAGTCTTGAACCGCTGCGTCTCTTAGCCAACTGTCGTAAGTTGTCGGATGCGCGAATAACTATCCTCATGTTAGTCATGTGGAAAATTGTCATGTCCCCGACCAGTTTGCTGGTCGGGGATGGCCCGAGCCGCATGACTCATCGTGTGGTATCCATGATTGGTCGTCTCATAACTTACACTGGTCTACGATCAGTTTAGGCGTAATAAAAGGGATTAGGCTTCTTTTTAATCGTGGTCATAAGTACATAACCATTATAAAGTGGGTCCTTAATATGTGGGCTTGCTTTCATATAGACTCCGACTTTGACCGAAAATATTGACCTGATAAAGGATCCTTTATCAATTTCCTTAGTTTTATTATATACTTTCATGTCACCCAAGTTTGATTCCTTCAGCGATACGATGGCCAGTAAAGTAGCCATGGCAGTAGGACGTGGAGCACACTACTATAAAAAGGCTAATACTGGACGTCTCATCACAAAGGGTTGACCAAAACCGTCTGTATTACATGCAATCACAGACAATTTTGGTTTAGAGACCGTCTGTGTTACTAGCTGCGCTAAAAAATGTCTGTGAAGAGGTAATATCACAGACAGTTCATATTGAAAACCTTATGTGAAGTATCACAGACGGTTCTTAAAAATAACTGTGATATTTAGAAATATCATAGACGATTTTCAACAAATAACCGTCTGTGATACTTCTCACCAATGTAGCCATGGATGCCTTGCCTTTGCCTTTTTTACAATTTATGCAATTTTCCCATTCTTGGCTAAGCGCCATCGACCTTAGTTGTTGTTTCTTCTCAATCAAACTTTACAAAGTGAGAAAGGAGGAAGCAAACCTAGTGTCGGGACCCAAAATTACGATTCTGGAACCCTCTGTGTATAATGCACTAGTCCAGGATCACGCTAATGCACACAGTGTCAACATAGGTGAATACCAACACACACAAGCGATAAATAAAGTAAACGATTAGTTTGAATAACAAATAAGGGTTTTGACCTTATGGTCGAGTTTACACTTATTAAGCCAAGCAGGGCTAACAGAGAATAAAACAGCAGCAGAACAGAAATAACTTCAGCGTAGATCCCATCAATTCACCACAGGCAACCGACTGGGATCCAAACCTTAACGATCAGCAACCTTCGGCGAACTCCTCCTCGAAAGCAGGCATAGACTCCTCTTCTGTAGGTTTGGGCATAAGTTTTACAACAAGCGTGAGTACACAACCGTACTCACAAATCATACCACAGAATGCAATGTATAGATGCAGGCTTATTCCAAAAGGAAAGGCTTATGTGGCTCTTTTGCATAAAGGCAATATTTGCAATTGAATACAAATAATAGATTGAAACATAATTCAAAACAAATAGACCATATTAATTTAACAGTTGTTTTCATAAAGACACAAAGCTAAGCAGATTATTTCACATAGCCACATGACTTAGATCACATAGCTCCCATCCCAAACATTTTATGAAAACTACCCCTCGTGTGAAATCCCCGAGCATGTCCATGACCACGGACGCGGCTATTCGAATAGATTGATTTAACACTCTGCAGATGTTGTACACTTTACCCACACAATACAACTAGTGTAGCAAGCACTAATCATAACAAAACGGTTCAGAAACTTCATCTTAACATTGACACTCCCGATGTGCTTACAAACCGCTATGCCAACCCAAACGAAGCGCTTTGGCATAACACACACCGGGCGGGGGGGACACGGCGAACCGCCCCGTGATGCGACTACCTTGTAGTACACACCTCCACCCATAGCCTAACCTACCACCTGAGTAATCAATGCCAAGAATCCATAACCTACTAAGTTAGGCCCGTCCCATCAGGCATGTGGTCGTACAGTAAGACTTAGTTCAATGGCGCACAAAGTTAAGTCCTTAATTGACCAAGGCAAGACTTCCATTTTCTAACTAGATCACAAAGATTAACATTCCCATTCACAAAGTTCACCATATCACGAAGTATCCACCACTTGCCTCAGTCCAAATCCTTTCCCACTCAGTTGGTTTTAGTGCAACACATGCTATCACGAAGTAATAACACATAGCACACAGTTTTACATAAAGTTCCATAGTCACTTAGTCAAATTTAATATTTGCAACTCAAATGAGATGTGAGACTCGTAGCATGGCTAAGCAATTGTACTCGCATCTAACCAACCCACGTTGGTGCTATAATATTACCAACTAATAAACCAATCTAGGTTGACAAGGTATTATGACATACAAGGCCAAGGTGTATTAACAAATTGGATAATAACTATGTCCAACAGCATTTAAATAAATAATTAAAGTAGAATGCAATACTTTGAAACAAAGTAATTTGAAAACTAGGTTCAAGATGATCAAAGGTATGACTTGCCTTGGAAAAGGTCTAGGTACTGGTCTTGATCTTGAGGTGCTCCTTCTTCTCCAAAATTCCCCGACGAATCGACGTCTACTCGCAAACGAGACAAATAAAAAAAACAAATAAATAACAGAGGCAAACTTAACTCCAAAAATTAAATAAAAATCTTAGATAAATAGATCTCGAATTTAGATAAATTGTGAAACTTGAATGAGCTCAATCGGAGTTCGGATGCAAAAGTTATGGGCTCTAGAAGTTTAAATCTAAAAGAAAAACCCTAAATTGGATTTTCCAGAATTTCCGAATTATTTCTTAACAGAAAAATTAGATTATTGCGCAAGCATGACGTGAGCACAGGGATTTCGAGAATTAAAAAAATTAAAAGAAAACACTGACATGTGGGACCCACATGCCAGTGAGATGGCTCACGGTAGACCAAGTGCACCGAGCCCATTAGATATGAAGTCGTGGATGCGTCCCGTGGCGCTGCGTGCCGACACGGTGCCACGCCGCGGCACGCGTCGGCGGCGGTATCTTGGCAACGAGGTGGCGCCGCGCGCGACGGCGGTGAGCTCGGGAACCAATGGTTCCGGCGAACGGCGGCTCCTCGTCGGCGGTGGGTGGTACCGGCGTGTAGAGGGTGCGACGGCGATCACGATGAGGTGCTCACTGGTGCACGGGGGGCGACTGTGGCGACCGGTGGTGAGGTTTAGGCGGCGGAGGGCTCACGAGCTCAACGAAATCGGGGCTACGGCGACGCTTCGGCGAAAGGAAGGCCACCACAAGGTAGCGAAGCTCTGTGCGATGCTGGCGGTGCAGGCCACGAAGCTCGGGAGGTACTGACGGCGGCGTGCGGGCTCGTCGGAGTTGGTGGCAGCGCAGATCGTTTCTCGAGCTCCTGCGGCGGCTAGGGTTCGGCGCGAGGGTGATGGCAGCTAGGGTTGAGGTGCGGACGCCGAGGGCTACCTCTCCTTATATAGGCGGCGGCTCAGGAGAGTCCAGGGCATGAACACCCAAATCGGGATAGCGCGGCGACGGCGAATCCCTAACAGATTCGGAGACGACGATGATGTGGTGGGGTGGGACCCACACGTCAGCGGCTAGGGCTCGGACGCGGGCGCGGCGAAACGGTGCAGCTGCAAAAGATCTGACCGTCCATCCAAGATCGAACGGCCCAAAATCAATGGGACGGTCGGACCTCCGAACAGTTCGCGCGCATCTAGCCATCCATTCTTGATCGAACGGTGGGGGATGCCTGAGCGTGCGGAGAGAGAGAGAGGAGAGGCTGACATGCGGGGCCCGCATGTTAGTCGGAGGCGGCGCTGGCGCGGACGAGTTGGGCTGCGCGCGGGTTTGGGCCGGAAAGGGGAATAGAACTGGGTCGGCTTCAAAGAATTCGGCCCAAAGCTTTTTTCTGAGATTTTAATAGCTTTTATATTTTGTAAAATACCAGAAATTCAAATAAGCAATAGAAAATAGCAAATGAACTCAGAAAAAATTCTAGAAAAATCTAGAAAATATGTCTGAGCACATAGAACCCAAATAAAATAGTTTTGGCTATTGTTCATATTGGGATTATTCATATTAAATATTTTTGATTGTAAAGTCCAATATTAAGCTTTTGAATTAAATTCAAATAAATCCAAATGGTGACCTTTTCCCTACTAACTATTTAAAAGATTTTTAAACTTAGAAAATTGGGATGTTACAAACCTTCCCCCCCCTTACAGGAATCTCGACCCCGAGATTCAGGCTAGCTAGAGAAAAGGCTAGGAAACTCGACCTTCAGCTCTTCTTCTCGTTCCCACGTTGCTTCTACTTTCGAGTGGTTGCTCCACTGAACCTTACAAAAACGAACAGTCTTGCTTCTTGTGTGGCGCTTTGCGACATCCAAAATGTTGACTGGCTGCTCCTTGTAGGTAAGATCCTCCTTCAAGTCAATCGATTCTAACAAGGCTTGCTCTTCTGGCACACGCAAACACTTTTTCAACTGCGAGACATGAAATACATCATGCACTCCTGCTAACGACTGCGGTAGCTCCAGCTGATAAGCAACTTCTCCACGGCGTTCCAAAATCTTGAACGGACCAACATACCTCGGGGCAAGCTTCCCTTTAGCATGAAACCTTTTGACACCTCTGAGCGGGGTAACTCGAAGGTAAACGAAATCCTCGGGTTCAAAGCTGAGATCACGACGATGATTATCAACATAGCTCTTCTGCCTGGACTGAGCTATCTTCAATCTTTCTCTGATCATGGCCACTTGCTCCTCCGCTTCTTGAATGATGTCTGGACCGAAAACCAACCGTTCAGCTGTTTCTGACCAATTCAACGGGGTTCTGCAGGCACGGCCATACAAAGCTTCAAATGGTGACATCTGCAGACTAGCTTGATAACTGTTGTTGTACGAAAATTTTGCATACGGTAAACTTTTATCCCAACGGGCAGCATTAGCTAGAGCACAAGCTCTCAGCATATCCTCCAATATCTGATTAACTCTTTCCGTGCGTCCGTGCATGCGTGGATGATACGATCAAATTCGATGGGTACCCAATGCTTCATGCAAACTTTGCCAAAAACGAGAGGTGAACTGAGATCCTCGATCTGACACTCTCTTTTTGGGCACACCGTGCAAACTAACAATTCTAGCTATGTACAACTCCGCAAGGCGATCTCCTGAGTACGTGGTTTTAACTCGTAGGAAGTGGGCAACCTTGGTCAAACGATCGACTATTACCCAAATCGAATCGTAACCCGATTGGGTCTTGGGTAGACCGGTAAAGAAATCCATTCCGATCTCCTCCCACTTCCACTCTGGAATCTTCAGCGGTTGCAACAAACATGTTGGTCTTTGATGTTCTGCCTTTACCTTCTAACAAATGTCGAACAAGGCAACGAATTCTGCGACTTCTCGCTTCAAATTTGGCCACCAAAACTTAGCCTTAATATCTTGGTACATCTTAGTACTTCCAGGGTGAATTGAATACTTTGAGTCATGGGCTTCTTTTAAGATCAGCTGCCTCAACCCATCAATATCTGGTACACAGATACGACCATTAATCCAGAGTATGTCTTGATCATCCTTGGTAAAATCTTTGAATTTCCCTTCTGCCATTTTGAGCTTGATGACTGACAACACGGGATCCTTTGGTTGCGCTTCACAAATATGCTTCTCCAGGGTAGACTGTACTTCCAAACTGACCACAAAACCTTCAGACACAACTTCTAGCCTTAGCTTTTGAAACTCGTCTTGAAGTTCTTAACAAAACTCTTCCACTTCCGAAGCATTGCAGTAACACTTACGACTCAAGGCATCTGCAACTAAATTGGCTTTCCCGGGATGGTAGTGGATTCCAAGATTATAATCCTTGATCAATTCTAACCATCTCCTCTGTCTCATGTTCAAATCTGACTGGTTGAAGATGTACTTCAGACTCTTATGGTGCATGTAGACTCACACAATGATTCTGGAGTGAGATAATGACGCCAAATCTTTAAAGCATGCACTACGGCAGCTAATTCCATATCATGGGTAGGGTAATTCTCCTCGTGAGGTCTTAATTACTTTAATTATTTATTTACTTTAATTCCATATCTATTGTGATGCTTCGCGTCAAGGATAAATGACAGCTCTTCCTTCTTGCATCAGGACGCATCCTAATCCTTGACGCGAAGCATCACAATAGATATCGAAATCCTTGCGAATATCTAGCAAAATCAGCACTGGGGCTGAAGTCAAGCGCTTCTTCAACTCTTGAAAACTTTCTTCACAGGCTGGAGTCCAAGTGAACTTTTTCTCCTTCTTCAACAATTGCGTAAGAGGATTAGCAATCGATGAGAATCCTTCGATAAAACGGCAGTAATAACCTGCCATTCCCAAGAAACTACGAATCTGAGTTACAGTCTTGGGCTGCTCCCAATGTAATATTGCTTTAACCTTACCGGGGTCAACTGCTACTCCCTCGGCTATCATCACATGACCAAGGAAATCAACTTCCTTCTTCCAAAAATCACACTTACCGAACTTGGCATACAATTGATGCTCTCTGAGTTTTTCCAAGACTATCCTTAAATGCTTGGCGTGTTCTTCTTCCGTCTTGGAGTAAATCAGAATATCATCAATGAACACGACTACAAACTTGTCCAAATATTCCATAAATACTTTATTCATCATGTTCATGAAGTAGGCAGGGGCGTTAGTCAGACCAAAAGACATAACTAGGAACTCATAATGTCCATACCGCGTTGAGAAAGCGGTCTTCGATATATCCATAGGACAAATCTTTAGCTGATGGTAACCTGATCGCAGGTCGATCTTTGAGAACACTCCGGCTCCTTTCATCTGATCAAACAGATCATCAATCCGGGGTAGTGGGTACTTGTTCTTGATAGTAACCTCGTTGAGCGAACGGTAATCAATACACATCCTCATGCTTCCATCTTTCTTCTTGACAAACAACACTAGCGCTCCCCATGGCGACGAACTAGGTCTAACAAAACCTTTCTCAAGAAGTTCTTCTATCTGCTTCTTCATCTCTACCAATTCATCGGCTAGCATCCGATAGGGTCTCTTTGAAATTGGTGTTGTCCCTGGCACTAGGTCGATGACAAACTCAATGTCACGGTCTGGTGGCATTCCTGGTAATTCCTCTGGAAACACATCGGGATATTCACTGACAACTGGTACTTCTTCTAAAGAAAGGGTCTTCATGTTCACTAACAAGTGTCCATCACGAACTGAGGTGGCTAGAAATTCTACCTTGTTTCCCTTGGTATCCTCGACTGTTACGGCTCTGCGGCCACAATATAGCACGGCTTTGTGCTTGGATAACCAATCCATGCCAAGAATGACATCTAGGGTTTTGGTATCTAGTACGATTAGGTTGGCTAGAAACTCAACTCCAGCTATGAGTAACTTAGCTCCTAAACATCCCACTTTAGAGCTTAGCTTTGCTCCAGGCGACTGGACTAACAGAGTATGCTTAAGACGCATAACTTCCAAATTATTCTTGATTGCAAACATCCGAAACAAGCGAATCGAAGCTCGAATCAAACAAAGCGATGCGGTCTTGAGTTAACCAAAACTTACCGATCGACGTCGGGGCTTCTGGGCTCCTTCCAGAGTGACGTGGTTGACACGGCCTCTGACCACAGACTGCGGTGCTCCTCCGGCTTATCCGGCAACTTGTGAAGCTCCCTAGTTGATGCCTGACGCTGGCATCTTGGATGGCGTAGCTCCAAGGTTGAAGCGTACTGGAGTGATTGTTCCCTTCTGCGGACATTGGTTAGCAAAATGTCCTGGCTGTCGACAGGTGTAACATACCCTTGGTACATTATGTTGATTGCTCCCTGGATTAGGTTTGGCAGGTGCAGGGTTGCAGAAGTTCTGAGCAGCTGGACGAGGTGCTGAAGTTGGTGCAGGTGCCCTAAACGAAGTTTGGGGTGGAAACCGGTTGAACTGCGATGGGACGGTCCTTGCCCTCTGTTGTGATTGATGGCTTCCTTGCTGGGCCATCCGGCGTTTGCGGTTGTCCTCCAGTTCCTTGCGCTTGTCCTCGAGGACAAAAGCTTTGTTGACCAATTCATGGAAATCCGGGAAAGTATGGGCAATTAGACTGACTTGCAGTCTAGTGTTCAGCCCCTTCAAAAAGCGACTCTAGCGAGCCTTGTCTGTGGCTACATCCTCTGCTGCATAGCGAGCTAGCTGAGAAAACTTGTTGAGGTAGTATGATACTGACATAGCTCCTTGCTTGAGAGCGCGGAACTCATCCTTCTTCAGATCAATAATACCTTCCGGTACATGGTATTGGCGAAATGCTGCAGAAAACTCTTCCCAAGTGATATTTTGTGGCGTCTCATGAGCGGCATAGAAGTTCTCCCACCATTCAGCAGCTATGTCTTCCATCTGGTGAGTAGCGTACAGAACCTTCTCACGATCGCTGCACTGGGTGATCAGCAGCTTCCTTTCAATAACCCGAAGCCAATCATCTGCTTCCACTGGGGAGACGTGTCCGGAGAACGTTGGTGGACGGGTCCTCATAAACTCCGCAAGTTTAGATGGTCCATGGTGACCTTGGGTAGCTGGGGCTCCATGCTGTTGATTGTTGTTGTTGTTGACCTAGTTGCTCATAGCTTGCATCTGATTCATCATAGTATTCATTAGCTGAGTCTGTGCTGCCATGAAAGCTCCAAAGTTTTGTAAGTCAGTCGAGGGTGCTTGTGGCGGAACTGCTCCTACGGCTGGTTGCTCATTGCCACCTGGAGCTAGGGTACCGGAACCACTTGCAGCAGTCTGACGAGTTTGAACCTTCTGGCGAAGCTCCATGGGTTAGATAAGGTAGCAAGCACAAGATGAGTTAAGAACTAAGCAAGGGTAGGTTAAACCCAACAAAACACAACTCAAGAAACTCCAACGAAATACTTTTATTAATTAGGGTCTTAGCATGGCTGCAACAAATGCCTAGGGGCCTTTGCAGCTCATACTCGCACACAAAAGAAACAACGACCTAAGCACACAAAACTACCGCCTAAAGGGCGACTTACTAAACGGCGCTAAGCTTTGAAAAGCGAAAATAAGACAAACTACTCGAGAAGCCTCCACAGTAGTGGCGCGCTCTGACAGTATGAGACTCGAAAGTGAGCCGGCATCTTGGCAAACTGATCCCGATACCCTGAAAGTGGTGCAGCAGGAATAGGTGTCCCTGGTGCAACTGGCTCAGCTGGCTCCTCTGGCTCTGTGGCTTCTTCTGGCTCAACTGGTCCTTCCTCTGGATCTTCTTCAGGATCCTCCTCAGGGTCTTCCTCTTCTTCGTCATCCTGGTCGTAAAGAATCTCTTGCATAGTAGCGACCTTCTCTTCAGCTCTCCGTAAAGCCTCATAGACATGATCCAGCTCTGTGATAGTCCTCTCCAATCCTTCCTCCTAGGCAGCTGCAAACTGAGCAAGGTGCACGACTGTAGCGTTGCTCTCTTCTTCTGTAGATGGGTAGCGTGCTGGCAAATCCACGGCTGCAACTCTGGGGTGGTAACGGAAGACGGTGTCTTGAAGCTCCCATGCGTAGATGTTGCAGATACGTAGCATAGCCAAGCGTGACGACTCCTGGATGCCCTCCAGCCAAGAGATCTTCCTCACAGAGATATGCGAGGGCTGGCTCGCCTTGTCGTTCCTCCTGGCGTAGATCATCAGACGACAGATCACTCCACGGTTTTGTCCATTCACTATCCAGTTGTTGCCGACATACAACGAACGATCAAAGCCTCCAAGAACCTGTAGCAGCTTCCAAAGCTCGGCGGCGTATCCTCCTGTGCGCTCACCATAGCTCTGGAGACGATGCATCTATCAAAACAGATGAAGGGGGTAAGAGCAACTTAAAAACAGCAGGAAGAGAAAAGATTATAGCAATAGTTAAGTCAAGACAGATATGAGAAGAGTTAAGCAATTAATTAATCTTGCAAGTTAATTTTTTTCTTTAGAAAATAATTTGTACACTCTAAAGACGGCCGATCTAACTAAGGTCAAGACCTACAGTCAGTATGGCTCTGATACCACCTCTGTCGGGACCCAAAATTATGATTCTGGAACCCTCTGTGTATAATGCACTAGTCCAGGATCAAGCTAATGCACACAGTGTCAACATAGGTGAATATCAACCCACACAAGCGATAAATAAAGTAAACGATTAGTTTGAATAACAAATAAGGGTTTTGACCTTATGGTCGAGTTTACACTTATTAAGCCACGCAAGACTAACAGAGAATAAAACGAAGAATGTAAGAAATAACTTCAGCGTAGATCCCATCAATTCACCACAGTAACCGATCGGATCCGGACCTTAACGATCGGCAACCTTGGCGAACTCCTCCTCGAAAGCAGGCATAGACTCCTCCTCTTCTGTAGGTTTGGGCGCAAGTTTTACAACAAGCGTGAGTACACAACCGTACTCGCAAATCATACCACAGAATGCAATGTATATGCAGGCTTATTCCAAAAGAAAAGGCTTATGTGGTTCTTTTGCATAAAGGCAATATTTGCAATGGAATACAATAATAGATTGGAATGCATAATTCAAAACAAATAGACAATATTAATTTAACATTTGTTTTCACAAAGACACAAAGCTAAACAGATTATTTCACGTAGCCACATGACTTAGATCACATAGCTCTCATCCCAAACATTTTATGAAAACTACCCCTCGTGTGAAATCCCCGAGCATGTCCATGACCGCGGACGCGGCTGTTCGAATAGATTGATTTAACACTCTGCAGAGGTTGTACACTTTACCCACACAATACAACTAGTGTTGCAAGCACTAATCATAACAAAATGGTTCAAAAACATCATCTTAACATTGACACTCCCGATGTGCTTACAAACCGCTATGCCAACCCAAACGAAGTGCTTTGGCATAACACACATCGTTAGACAGGGACACGGCGAACCGCCCCGTGATGCGACTACCTTGTAGTACATACCTCCACCCATAGCCTAACCTACAGCCTGAGTAATCAATGCCAAGAATCCATAACCTACAAAGTTAGGCCCGTCCCATCAGGCATGTGGTCGTACAGTAAGGCTCAGTTCAATGGCGCACAAAGTTAAGTCCTTAATTGACCAAGGCAAGACTTCCATTCTCTAACTATGCCACAAAGATTATCATTCCCATTCACAAAGTCCACCATATCACACAGTATCCACCACTTGCCTCAGTCTAAATCCTTTACCACCCAGTTGGTTTTAGTGCAACACATGCTATCACGAAGTAATAACACATAGCGCATAGTTTTACACAAAGTTCCATAGTCACTTAGTCAAATTTAATATTTGCAACTCAAATAAAATGTGAGACTCGTAGCATGGCTAAGCAATTGTACTCGCATCTAACCAACCCACGTTGGTGCTATAATATTACCAACTAATAAACCAATCTAGGGTGAAAAGGTATTATGACATACAAGGCCAAGGTGTATTAACAAATTGGATAATAACTATGTCCAACAGCATTTAAATAAATAATTAAAGTACAATGCAATACTTTGAAACAAAGTAATTTGAAAACTGGGTTCAAGATGATCAAAGGTATGACTTGCCTTGGAAAAGGTCTAGGTAATGGTCTTGATCTTGAGGTGCTCCTTCTTCTCCAAAATTCCCCGACGAATCGACGTCTACTCGAAAACGAGACAAATAAAAAAAACAAATAAATAACAGAGGCAAAATTAACTCCAAAAATTAAATAAAAATCTCAGATAACTAGAGCTCGAATTTAGATAAATTTTGGAACTTGAATGGGCTCAATCGGAGTTCGGATGCAAAAGTTATGGGCTCGAAGTTTAAATCTAAAAGAAAAACCCTAAATTGGATTTTCCAGAATTTCCGAATTATTTCTTAACAGAAAAATCAGATTATTGCGCAAGCATAACGTCAGCACAGGGATTTCGGAAATTAAAAGAAAACACTAAGATGTGGGACCCACATGCCAGTGAGATGGCTCACGGTAGACCAAGTCCACCGAGCCCATTAGATCGAAGTCGTGGATGGTGCCGCGCGGCGCTGCGTGCTGGCGACACGGCGCCACGCCGCGTGACACGTCGGCGGCGAGTCTTTGCCGCTACGACGCGATGATCTAACGACGGCGGCTCGGGAACCAAGGGTTCCGGCGAACAGCGGCTCCTCGTCGGCAGTGGGTGGTACTAGCGTGTGGAGGGTACGACGGCGATCACGATGAGGTGCTCACTGGTGCACAGGGGCGACTGTGGCGACCGGCGGCGAGGTTTAGGCGGCGGAGGGCTCACGGGCTCGACGGAATCGGGGCTACGGCGACGCTTCGGCGAAACGAAGGCCACCACAAGGTAGCGGCTCGCGTGCGATCTTGGCGGTGCGGACCACGGCTTCGGGCGATCGACGGCGCGTCGGGCTCGTCGGAGTTAGCGGCGCGCGGTGTTTCTCGAGCTCCTGCGGCGGCTAGGGTTCGGCGCGAGGGCGATGGCGGCTAGGGTTGAGGTGCGGACGCCGAGGGCTACCTCTCCTTATATAGGCGGCAGCTCGGGAGAGTCTAGGGCACGAACGCCCAAATCGGGATAGCGCGGCGGCGGAGAATCCCTAACAGATTCGGAGACGATGATGATGTGGCGGTGTGGGACCCACACGTTAGCGGCTAGGGCTTGGACGCGGGCGCGTGCGAAACGGCGCGGCTGCGAAACAGACTCAAAAGATCTGACCATCCATCCAAGATCGAACGGCCCAAAATCAATGGGACGTTCGAACCTCCGAACAGTTCACGCGCATCTAGCCATCCATTCTTGATCGAACGGTGGGGATGGCTGAGCGTGCGGAGAGAGAGAGGAGAGGCTGACATGCAGGGCCCGCATGTCAGTCGAAGGCGGCGCTGGCGCGGGCGAGCTGGGCTGCGCGTGGGGTTTGGGCCAAAAAGGGGAATAGAACTCGGCCGGCTTCAAAGAATTCGGCCCAAAGCTTTTTCTGAGATTTTAATAGCTTTTATATTTTGTAAAATACCAGAAATTCAAATAAGCAATAGAAAATAGCAAATGAACTCAGAAAAATTCTAGAAAAATCTAGAAAATATGTCTGAGCACATAGAACCCAAATAAAATAGTTTTGGCTATTGTTTATTTTGGGATTATTCACATTAAATGTTTTTTATTGTAAAGTCCAATATTATGCTTTTTAATTAAATTCAAATAAATCCAAATGGTGACTTTTTCCCTACTAACTATTTAAAAGATTTTTAAACTCATAAAATTGGGATGTTACACCTAGTCACCCCGGGCCTTATTATATCCCTCAACCTTGTCACCCGGGACTTATTATATCCCTCTTCTTTGTAAATTTTCTCATAAAGGTCAATATCTTATGGTGCGAGTAGATAAAAATGGTTAGTGACTTGGCTTGATCAAGTGTCTTCTTGAACCTTGTAATACTCCCAATTCCTTGTAGCATCAAGTTCATAGTGTGGGTTGCACATGAGCTCCAAAATATGTTAGGCCTTTTATCCTTCAATAATGCCTTCGCCGCCATGTTGTTTGAAGCATTATCCGTGATAACTTGGACAACATGGGCCACACCTATTTTTTCAATGCAAGAATCCACATATTGAAAGATGAGCTCTCCGGTGTGTGACTCCTCAGATGCCTCCTTTGATTCTAGGAAACATGACCCCAGACTACAATGCACACACATGTTCATGATGCTCCTCCTTTTCTGATCAGTCCATGCATCAGTCATAATAGAGCACCCGGTCTTGGCCCTCTCTTCTTCATGGTCCTTCAACAACCCTTTGGTTCTATCCACTTCCTCATACAACAACTTCTCCCGCACATCGTGTTGAGAAGGGCGAATAAAGCCAGGGCCAAAGCGGCCAATAGCTTCACACATTTGCGCAACGGCATCATTGTTGATGGAGTTGAAAGGTACACCTGAAACATACAATAATTATACAATGTTACTTATGTTAGTAAACAACGCCAGGATTTCATTCGCATATTATTATTAGACATTACAAGAGTTGCAAGTGAATACCTGATTCATAAATCCACATATTGCCTTGCTTTATGGAGTCTTTCTTTCCAAATAGCGGCACTAATTGCTTGTTGCCGTAGTTCTTTAGAGCTCAATGTACTAGGATCAATAGGCATTGCAAACTTATCCATAGGCCCCAACTTTCGATGTCCCGAGGATCCTACATCTTCAAGTTCAAGATCTTCGTCACCATCACCGGTGACATCCTCATCAATGATAACTTCATTTCTAACTTCTTGTTCTTTTTCTTTCCTAGCCTTTCTCTTAAGTTGTGCCTCCTCGATTGATTTGATGCACTTCTCTTGATCTTCCTTTGTGGACAAAGGGCATTTAGCAACATTGCCCCTAATGTGAGCAATATGTTACTTTATCCTATACACTCCTCCGGAAACAATTTTATTGCACAACTTGCACTTTACTTTATCCATATTATTTGGATCAATCAACACTCCATACTCCCATTCTATATCCTCGGATTTCCTCTTAAGGGCATCTGTAGTCACCTCCACCGTGGCCGACGCAACGGATGACATTCTACAATTCATGATGAACAATTGTCACAAACTTACAAATTGTAAGTTACAATCGTAATAGCTACAATGCTACTTGCTAATTGAGTAATTGACTAATGAGGTAATGAGTAAACAGTGCCACGGAGAAAGTGCTACTACTACTACAGTACTACTACTAAGTATTAAACTACTAATAAATCACACATTCAGTACACTACTACTACTAATTAATTACTAATATAGCACTACTGTGTACTAGTACTAGTACTACTAGTACTACTTCTAAACCCTAAACTACTACTAAACTACTCGGTTGCGCACTAATTACTAATACAGCACTGTCTACTAGACACTAGTCCTACTAAACTACTAGTACTACTGCTAAACTACTACTAAACTACTCCTACTCGGCCGTAGAGCGCACAAGAGGCGAGGCGCACGCGCAAGCTGACGAGGATTAAAATCTCTCTATATTATTTTTAATATATAAAAGATCATACGTCTTCGTGGTCGTAACCCCTGAGGTGCACGACCTCACTGGTCGTAGGGATTCCAGATGTTACATAATGGGTACCCTGGTCGGACGAAGGCCTAAGCCAAGCTCCCGACCAGGAGAACTGCTCGTAAAAGGTATGAACTGATACTTGGAACAGATTCTAGGTATATTCTCTACCGTATGATGAATGGAACACGTGTATATTCCATGCCATACGACGTATCTTATCCAGACACACCAGCGAACAACCTCCATGCGGTTATATGTCTCATAGACATATAACCGCCGGACGGTTGATTCCTTATCAACCGTCACTTGACTCCGACCAGACGCAACGCTTCGCATCAGACGTCTTCTCCGGAAGTAACTGCCACCTCTTCGAGGGCTATTTAAAGAAGGAACCTGGACGGATCAATACCGGAGGTTGCAGAATCTTCCGTTATCCAAGCCTTCAAAGCGGGATTAAGAAATCAAAGGTTTACGGAGGATTTAGCTATACATCCCCCACGAACAACCATCGAGCTCTTTGACATGGTCGACAAATGCGCAACGGCGATGAAGCGGTCGAGTGGAGCAAGCCGTTGATCGAAAGGATAAAATTCCCAACGACTTAGATAGGACGGAAAAAAAAAGCAAAAGAAGACTCTCAAGAAAAAGAAGCATGGCAGAGCCAACGACAAAGAGGTTCTTCCTGTTCCTAAAAAATTACCAATGGAAGAAAGGATTATTCTGGTCGTGGCAAGGCTAAGGCTCCGACCAATGATTACAAGAAAAATAAAAAATGGTGTCCTCTCCACCAAAGAAGCAAGACACGACTGCGCGCAATTGTCGCTTGGCAAAAGAAGTGGAAGATTATTATGCGGTAAAGGTCCACTCTGTGTCGATTCAAGAGCTCGGAAACAAGCTCCAAGAAGGACAAAGATGGTGACGAAGAAATGGAGTACCAAGAACCTCAAAGACTGCGTCGATGTGATCTTCGGTGGATCTTCTTCGTACGAGTCCAGACGTCACCTGAAAGCCATGGAGCGAGAAGTCAACCTTACCGAACCTTCGATCGCCGTTAAACCTTCAAGGTGGTCGGAGACGATAATCTCCTTCAGCAAAGAAGACCGCCCCATTCCTTCAACTTGACCAGGTAGGTTTCCAATTGTCGTTGAGCCTACTATTAATAACTGCAGGGTTAATCGGGTCTTGATAGATGGGGGTAGTTCTCTAAATATTTTATTTGCAAGTGCTTTGGAAGACATGCAGATTCCCAAATCCAAGGTAAAACCTGTGAAATATGCCTTCCATGGCATAGTTCCTGGATCTACCGCTAAGCCAATAGGGCACTTGTCCCTACTGGTTACGTTCGGAAAGCCCAACAACTTCCGGACAGAAAAAATTTCATTTGATGTGGTAAATTTCGAAACTGCGTACAATACAATTCTTGGTCGTCCAGCTTTAGTAAAGTTCCTGATAGCCACGCACTACGGTTATCAGAATTTAAAAATGCCAGGACCAAAGGGTGTAATCACGGTATGAGGCGATCAGAAAATAGCCTACGCATGCGATCGGAAATGCTTAGAACTGGTCGATGAACTTTCGACCAGGGGAACTAATACCGTTAACATGCAGGTCAAACATTCAAGGCCGAGGATGACACCGAAACCTTCCGACCAGATAAAATAGGTACGACTCGACGGAAGTGCTTCTCTAGAGGGTGCCAAGATACTGGTCAGGGCAGGACTCGACCTTAAATAGGAAGAGTCGCTCGTCTCCTTCCTCCGAGCTAACCAGGACGTATTCGCCTGGCAGGCGTCCGATATGCCCGGAGTCCCTAGGGAGGTGATCGAGCATAGGCTAGCTTTACTGACCTAACGAAACCGGTCAGCGAAGCTCGGCGTTTACTTTGATCGGAAAGAAGCAATCTAGTCAGAGATTGACAAACTTCTCAAAGCTGGGTTCATTCGTGAGGTCGACCACCCAGAGTGGCTCGCCAATCCTGTAATGGTTAGAAAGGCTAATGGGAAATGGCGAATGTGTATTGACTTTACAGATCTTAATAAAGCTTGTCCGAAGGATGACTTTCCCCTTCCTCGCATCGATCAACTTGTAGACTCTACTTCCGGGTGTGGGTTGTTAAGTTTTTTAGATGCTTACTCAGGATACCACCAGATCAATATGAGTAAAGAAGATGAAGAGAAAACTTCCTTCATCACTCCATATGGTACTTAATGTTATGTAAAGATGCCATTTGGTCTCAAAAATACTGGTGCAACATTCCAAAGGTTGATGCAAAAGACCTTTAGCCCACAGATAGGTCGAAATCTTGAAGCCTACGTCGATGATCTGGTCATAAAGAGCATCAACGCCGGCGATCATATTCTAGATCTACAGGAGACTTTCAATAACTTAAGACGTCATAACCTTAAGTTGAATCCAGAGAAATGTGTGTTCGGGGTTTCGTCGGGAAAGCTTCTCGGGTTCCTAGTTTCGGTAAGAGGCGTCGAAGCAAATCCAACAAAAATCACCGCCATCGATCAGATGCGCGATCCGACCACAAAGAAGGAAGTTCAGAAACTAACTGGTTGTATGGCAGCGCTAAGTCGTTTCATAGCACGGTTAGGCGAAAAAGGATTACCTTTCTTTAAGCTTCTCCGGAAACATGGGAGTTTTGAATGGACTAAAGAGGCAAACAGCGCCTTCGAAGAATTAAAACGGTACCTTACGAGTCCCCCAATCTTAGTCTCTCCGAGATTGGGAGAAACATTGCTAATTTACGTGGCTGCAACGCCACAAACGGTTAGTGGTGTACTGGTCGTAGAACGAAACCATGTTCAACGACCGATATATTACGTAAGCGAAGTCTTGCATTGACCAAAAGAAAGGTATCCGCAGGTACAAAAGTTGCTCTATGGTCTCCTTATGGCTTCAAGGAAACTAAGGCATTATTTTCAGGCCCACAAAGTGGTCGTACCTATGGGATATCCTCTTGGTCAAGTCCTAAGAAACAGGGAGTCATCAGGACGAATAACAAAATGGGCGGTTGAGCTTGGGGCGTTCGATCTCCATTTTGTCCCACGAACAGCAATCAAGTCCAAGGCAATAGCAGAATTCATTGCCGAATGGACAAACCCTGAACCCACCCAAGGGTCCGAGTACGAGCACCACGATGAGTGGACAATGTACTTCGACGGTTCCTTGATGTTGCACGGCTCGGGGGCTGGGGTCGTCTTAATTTCCCCTACTGACGAACAAATAAAGTACGCTATTCAGTTAAACTTTCCTGCTACTAACAATGTGGCAGAATACGAAGGTTTACTGGCAGGACTTCGAGCAGGTCATTCGCTCGGGATTCACAAATTGCTAGTGAAAGGCGATTCTCAACTAGTAGTGAATCAAGTAGGGAAAGAGTATCAATGCTCTAGTACCAAGATGTCATCATATCTGGCGAATGCGGAAACTTCGAAAAGCATTTCTTGATTTTCAGATCAACACATTCCTAGAAAGGAAAACTTTCTAGCATACCGATTGGCGGATGGCTTCCACAAGGACGTTCATCCCGCCGAGTTTTCTCGAGAAACTCGATTCACCCTCGATAGTCGAGCCTTGAGGACATAGATGTTCGCAAGGAGGTTGCACATCTTGATTACGCAAACATGGATGCTCCACAGGTCGATGATGGTTGGCGCCATCACGATCACGGTAGAGATTGGATGACATCGATCTACAATTATCTTCAGCATGACCTAATTCCAGAAGATGATGTAGAGGCTGATCGTATAGCACGAAAAGCCAAATTATACACTCTAATTGAACGTACCTTGTACAAACGAGGATCTCACGGAGTGTTGATGAGATGCATATCTCGCTCGGATGGCATTAAATTGCTAGCCAAAATTCATGGAGGAGTCTGTGGAGCTCATCATTCCTACAGAACTTTGGTTGGTAAAGCCTTTAGGCAAGGATACTACTGGCCAACTGCCCTGCATGATGCAAAAGAGCTCGTGACGAAATGCGTGCAATGTCATTTTCATAGCCGACAAGTACATCAGCCGTCCTAAGCTTTGCAAACTATTCCTCTTTCTTGGCCTTTTGCAACCTGGGGACTAGACATTCTAGGACCTTTCCCAAGAGCACCCAAGGGCTTTGAGTTCCTTTTCATCATGATTGACACGTTCACTAAATGGATCGAAGCTGAGCCGGTTGTAAAAATTACAACTGAAGCCGCCAAGAAGTTTCTAACAAAAAGCGTGATTACACGGTTTGGTGTACCCGATCGTATAATCACCGATAACGGTGCCCGATTCTCGGCGGCAACTTTGAGAATGCGCGAAGACCTAGGTATCGAGATACATTTAAACCATTGCTCATCCGTAGAACAATGGAGCAGTGGAGCGAGCCAATGGTATCATAATGCAAGGAATCAAATGGCGAGTGTTCGACCAGTTAATTCAACAGTCAGGGGCTTGGGTTCAAGAGCTTCCTTCTGTATTATGGGTTGTTCGTACCACAACTAGTCGTGCGACCGGTGAAACACCATTTTTTATGGTCTATGGGGCTGAAGCCATGCTTCCTCCAGAACTTAAAATTGGTTCTGCTCGAACTGATTGCTTTTCCGAAAGTGATCAGTGTGAACGACGACTTGACGACATCAATTTCCTTGAAGAAAGACGAAATCAAGCTTTGCTACGATCAGCAATCTACCAGCAAGCCATGCGTCGGTACCACGGTCGTAAGGTGCAACCTCAGAGTCTAGCTGTAGGTGATTTGGTTCTTAGAAAAATTCAGAACCAAGCGGGTTGCAACAAACTTTCACCTAAATGGGAAGGTCCATACACTGTGGTCGAAGTCACCCGACCAGGATCGGTACGATTAGCTATGTCGGATGGGCAAATTTTGTCTAATCCTTGGAATATTGATCAGTTGCGTAAGTTCTTTGTTTAATTTCCTGTATTTATTATATTTCATATTTCTATAAAGATGCATTTCCTTTCTTTTAAACGATAAGTATGGTTGTTTATATTAAATGCATCCGGTCCTATGCCTTTATTGTTCTTTGGTTGGTGGAGAAGACACTCATTCTCTCCGATATTCCTTTCAATAGGATCTCAAATACTCATGGGTGCTAACTTAAATGTCATAGACCACAACGGTTTTAGTCGTGATCATTGCTTCAATGATACACACGCACAACCAAATACTCTTTTCTTAAAGAAACATACGAGTATAAGGAGTACCAACTCAGACAATTTATATGGTTTTCGTTCTTTCTTGAATTTGAAGACTGTTATTTTATTTTAACATTCTATTCTACTCAAGTTTGGCTCTTTGGTCGGGACACGGAAAGCCTCTGGTCGAAGTCTCTCCTCTCTGACGTGGTCACCTTGCTGGAAGGAGCTTCTAGTGACGGTCCTTTTCCTACGATCCTCATTGCGATCGGTTTGAGCATGAGCACGTTTCGCGAGATATTTTACAATTCTTCAATTCTTGAGATTCGATACGACCAGATTCGGATAATATATAAACCAAGATACTTATCTCGTCATTTCCTTTTTTGCATACATTCTTAATGCATATCTTCTTATCAGCAAATTCATTCTTTGTTATATCTTCATACTACAAGTGGTATTCGATAATGGACAAGATCTAGACTAGTCGAAATCATCAGCTGGTTCCAACCACATGATTTCCTAGTATTCACTGGATCCCTGTCATACACATTATCAGCACTCCTACCATGGTCATTGTTATTACTCAATTTCTTGGTCTCTGCTTTCTTTTAGTAAGGTTCATCTACTAATGTAAGCATCGAGAATAGGAGATATATGAGTATTTAACAACATTGATAAGACAAAGCGAGGATCTTCATTGATAAAAGGTAAGTTTCATTTACATAGTCTAATATTACATCCATTTACATATTGGGACCACGATGGTCGCTCGTGATGGAGATCCGACTTCCATTTCTTCAGCAACTTTCTCTCCGAGAGGTCTTACTTCCTCGAGAAGTTTTGTTGCTTCATTTTCAGAGCAGTCGAAGTCCTCTTCCACAGCTTTAAGACTAACAGAGGGGTTGGAAGCCTTTAGTTTTGCTAAAACAACACTAACTCCATTGACAATAGCTTCCTTCATCGTCTGGGTATGGTTTTCCCTCATAGTTTTGAGCAGGCCTTTGAGATCTTCCAGAAGTTGACCAAAATAGTTCATCTTTTCCGCTGGATCTCCTAAGGAAGGCAAGCTTGATCCTGATCCCATATCAAAGATCATTTTGTTAAGAGCCACGATTTTCTCATCAAGGCCAAATACAATGGCTGTCTTTTGGCCACGCTCAAACTCGAGAGTCTTTTCTGCTCGTTCAAGTGCTTGCGTTTTTTCTGCACGAGTGGATAAGAAGTTAACATAATCTTTACAATTGGAGTCATGGAGTACTGGTTAAGTCTACGACCAGTTACCTTTGATTTTCTTCTCACAAGAGTCGAAAACCTCTTTTTGTCTGGTCATCGCATGCTCGATCGACCGGTCTTTACCCTGATTTTCTTCCCTCAGTTTTATTATTATGGCTTCTTTGCCCACAATCTCTTCTTTAATTTTCTCTAAATCTATCAAATATGATAGGAAGAGAAGGTTAAGTTATAAGAGATAAACAAGATGATAAAATTTAGGAAGTCAAACTAAAAGAGAAATGTTCTTACTTCTCAGATCGGAGTGTTTCTGCTCCAAAGATCTTATTCGCTGGGTTAGTCCTCTGACCACAGCATATTTCTCGACCATGTGCTACAAAAACAAAATTCCTTTCTTTGATAAGTTTTCAAAGAAACTTCAAAAGAAAGAGTTGTAAGAATGGTCGTAGAACACTTACCCGAATTGCCATGTCATTATATTCGGAAAAGATTGTATCTGGACCAATCTCAGCTTGACGGTCCGATATCTTTCCCCAGGCTTCATCAAGTTCCTTATCCTCGATAAATCGGGGAGAAAAAGGGAATTTGTTAACCTGAGAAGCATTTCCAGGAGGAGGTGGAACCTGATGAGGATCTTTGGAGATGACTACCTCCGGAGAAGGAGTAAGGATTACTAGAGGATCCTGAGCAGATGCTGAAACCTGCTCGGGGGCTTCTTTTACTACTTCATCCTCTGCAGTTTTAGCTTTAGGAGTATCCTGATCAGGAACCTCCACGACCACCTCTTCCTCAGGAACCTTTTCCTGAGGGGTGCTCTGATCGGACACGACCAGAACACCAGAAGATCTGTTCAAAATTAACTTTCTACAGTTAAGAGGATGCTTTTTCCCTTTTACTATTTTTCTCATAATCTTTAAGCCACTCATTCAGATCGGATAATGAGAGTGTTGTTTATCTGGATTCTTTTTCTATCTGGATGCATACCCACTAGAAAAAACATCGAAGATTCGACTAAACCTCATTACAAAGATGAGCAGAATGACGCTTTATTTCATTAAAGATCCAAATATTACAAAAACTCCTGGTTACATTTCTTCTACAAACCTTCTAAACAGAAAATCCTTCGACTAGTTTGATCGAAGATTGATTTCTGGCAGAAGGAGACTAGAGATATATAACCAAATAAGCGCCGGTTTCGCACCTTTCTCTTGACTTGAACTTCGATCTTGATTGAAGACTATACATAATGAAGTATTTACTCAATCTTCGAAGGCCATATTCACCTTGAAAACAGAACTCATAGACCAAATTGACTTCTAGATCACCTTAGGATCACTACTCCATGGGTCTGGACCCCGAAATGGTGATCTAAAGGTCAATTTGTCCCATGAATTTTGTGTTATCAAAAGATATAAAGGTTTTATGAACTCTGGATTTCTAAAATCCATCCTTGAGAAGAGAATTTTCTATCACAGAAGCGCAACTAAGAAGGCTGGGGATTTTTCCTCTCTCTTCAGAGATCTATCCTCTGAAGGTTATTTATAACCTTTAGATTGTGATAGAATTAAAGAAGAAGATAAGAGTAGAAGTCCAACGGACACAAAAACTCTTCAATTCCCAAGGCAAAGTTCTCAACTTTAAAGTGAATACAAATCGCTTCAAATGCCCTTGCATTTAAATAAGTGCCAGCCCGATACGACTTCATCGGAAGAAAGGTGTTCACACGACCTATTCATTTAAAGTTCGAGGGCTAGCTGACGAGGATTAAAACCTCTCTATATTATTTTTAATATATAAAAGACCATACGTCTTCGTGGTCGTAACCCACGAGTACGCACGACCTCACCGGTCGTAGGGATTCAGAGGTTACATAATAGGTACCACTGTCGGACGAAGGCCTAAGCCAAGCTCGACCGGAGAACCTACTAAGTAAAAGGTATGAACGATACTTGGAGCAGATTCGGTATATTCTCTACCGTATGATGAATGGAGCACGTGTATATTCCATGCCATACGACGTATCTTATCCAGACACACCAGCAAACAACCTCCATGCGGTTATATGTCTCATAGACATATAACCACCGGACGGTTGATTCCTTATCAACCGTCACTTGACTCCGACCAGACGCAACGCTTTGCATCAGACGTCTTCTCCGGAAGTAACTGCCACCTCTTCGAGGGCTATTTAAAGATGGAACCTGGACGGATCAAGGGGAGGAAGATAACAAGATAGAGCCATCAGACTAAAGCACAAGCCGTAGATTCGTGTGGTAGGTTTGAGATTGTAAGGGAACAAGCAGTGTTCTTAGAGCATACCCTGTAAAATCTAGTTCATATTAATAAAGAGCAGTCCCATTACTTCTTGAGATTTCCCACGTCACTTTCTCCTTTTCTTTTCGTAAGATCGATGTCTTGATCGTCGACACTAGTCCTACTAAACTACTAGTACTACTGCTAAACTACTACTAAACTACTCCTACTCGGCCACAGAGCGCACAAGAGGCGAGGCGCACGCGCAAGGGGAGGCGAGGGCCAGAGAGAGGGGGCGCACAAGAGGCGACGCAGGGGGAGGCGAGGGCCAGAGGGAGGCGGCTACCTGGGGGGCGACGGGGAGGGTTGTAGGCACGACGGCGACAGGGAACCGGGGAGGAGCTGCTCGACGGCGACGGGGAGCCGGGAGGAGCTGCGCGACGGTGACAGGGAGCTGGGAGGAGCTGCGCGACGGCAACGGAGAAAGAGAGGAGGTGGCGGCGCGCGACCGCGACCACGACGGAGAAGCATAGGGTTTCTGACTGGAAGGTGAGAGCCGCTTACCTTTTTACTGTTTTTCTTCCCGCTCTACTAGTCTACTGTTTTTCTTCCGGCCGCGCTTCCCGCTCTACTGTTTTTCTTCCCGTCGCACCAAGCTCTGCCCAGATCCGCCTCGGGCCGCTACAGAGCGCCCAGCCTCTCGCCGCCTAGGTCCGCCTCGCGCCGCCTGGGACCACCTCGAACCGCCCAGCTCCGGCTAGGCGCTCGGCCCGCCTAGAGCTCGGACTGGCGCCAAGTCGCGGCCGTGCCCCTGCGCCCAGCACTTAGGCGCCCGTCTAGGGGATCACTGGTCCCAGGTACGTTCTACCATTCCATTCCTGATCTCTTCTCTATAAAGTTTCCAAGCAGTGGCTGCTTGTGCCTTTAAAACTAGCTTTATATATATATATATAGGAAAATGGTATAGTACTCCTGGGAGTACGTACTCCCACCTCTCATATACTACTTAAATTGTATCATAATACCTTTTTATCTATTTTAGCATACTCCAATAATGATTATAAGATACTCCAAAGTGAGTTTCATGAAAATTTTTATTAAAGGCTACTTTTTATAGCAAAATTTGTGTATATACTTCTTTTATATATGAAAAAGGGTATATAGCAAAAAAACAAAGGGCTCCGATAAAAAAATTTCAATCAAATCGCATTGGAGTATCTTATAATTGGTATTTAAGTATATTGAAAATGATAAAGAAGTATAATACGTGTGTTTAAGTGGTATATTAGAAGTGAGTACATACTCCCAGAGTACAAAACTATATATATATATATATATATATATATATATATATATATATATATATATATATATATATATATATATATATATATATATATATATAGAAAAAATATAAAATACTTTCTACTCCCTGGTGTAGTTACTCCCACTTTTGATATACCACCTAAAAGAACTTGACATACTCCTTTATCACTTTGGGTATACTCATATACTAATTATAAGATACTCCAATGTGAACTACACGAAAAAATTGCAAGAGAGTCTATAGTTTTTAGCATTTTTTGTAAATACCTTCATATTCGTACATAAAAAGGAATATGTCACATAAAAAGAAGTATATCTAAAAAATTGTACATACCACCCCCTGAAAAGGTGTGAATACCACCTAGATGGACTTATATACTCGTATACTACACATACATACTCTCGGTTGCGCAAGATACCCCCTACGTTGTGAGATACGAAATAGGGAGTAACTACACCCGGGAGTAGGAAAAATGCTTCCTATATATATATATATATATATATATATATATTGTTCGTAGTCCCTCAACCAATTTCGAGGGGTCGTCCACGCAGCATGAGGAGGATGGGACAACAGCCACAGGCAACTTCATCGAGCCCCTGCAAGTTCAAGAAGCATGGCGGCCAAGAGAGCGCGCGGACATCCAATTACCTGGATGTCGTTGATAGGTAATTGGACGTCGCTATGTTCAGAAAGTGACGTGGACGCGTAGGTACTTCGACTAGGAAGTGGCTTCATGTATCAGTAACCAACCATTAATTCCTTGATCTATGTTCTACGGTGACTTGACATTAAGGAATGGTTGGTTACTGATACATGATGCCACTTCCCAGTCAGAGTACCTGCGCATCCACGTCACTTTCTGAACGTAGCGACGTCCAAATACCTATTAATGACATTCAGGTAATTGGATGTCCCTGCGCTCTCTGGCGACCATACTTTTGAATTTGCGAGGCGATGAAGTTGCCCTACCGTTCCTCCTCATGGCTGCGACAACCCCAAAGTCCCTTCATATATATAGCCGATTTTAAAGCTTGGATACTTTATAGAGAAATGTAATCAAAGACGGTTTCAACTACAAACCGTCTGTGTTATTCAACTATCATAGACGGTTCTGAGTTAATAACCATCTGTGATAGTATGCATCACAGACGGTTCGAAAACCGTCTATGATGACCTCATATTATTACTGATCCATAAACTCAAACGGCTCACAAAACCGTCTATGATGACGTTTTTGAACCGTCTGGGAAGATGTTTTCTGTAGCAGTGGCACCCTAGAAAAGGTAAATTTTGTGAGGAACGTAGCAAAGTTGAATTGGCAAGTAAAGCACCACCCAGCTTGCCGGTGAGGGCAGAAGACCAATTCCAAGTCAGGAATGGAGGCAAGGAACCCAACCGGTGTCCCTACATTTCTATATAATCTACCACGGGCATAGATTAGACGGCCAAGGATTTTCATTCCCACCTCAATTCAGGTACTTTCTCTCTCACGCACACTGATAGAAGAGTGTACACCGTGGCAAGCAAAGCTAGCATGAAGCCAGAATTGCACAAGGCTGCAATGCAGGGGAGCGTTGCGAGCCTGCAGTTGCTGGTGAAGAAAGATCCCGACATCCTCAGCTCCAAGACACCCCAGGAGAACACTGCGCTCCACATCGCCGCCGGCCTCGGCCACACCGACTTCGCCCGGGAGGTCGTCGTCATGGACGGCAACCTGCTCGTCAGCAAGAACGATGACGGCGATACGCCGCTGCACCTGGCGGCCAGGTCCGGGAAGCTGGACGTGGCGGAGCTGCTCATCAATGTCATCCGCCTCGACCAGGCTTGTTCGAAGGAGGTCCGTCCTAGCCCCTCATCACATCAATCAATTAGGGAATTGCTACTTAACTTCCAACAATTTTTTGATGAAAAAACTATCACTTTTCTATTCGTTAGATGTGCTATAAGATTCGTGTTATTGATATGTTGTTCTCACTCTCTCCTCATTCTCTCCCTCCTCTCCATCTCTCTTTCTCTCTCTGCACCGTCCACCCCGGCCTCGCGGACGACGTACACGACCTTAAGCCTAAGCCACCCCATCTTCGGTCCCATTTCTTAAATGCAAAAAAAATGTGTATGGAATAAATGATTTCCGATCCGAGAGTAAGAGAGAGGGGAGAGATATGTGCACCAATCTCAAATTGTCACCAAAGTTTTATGTATTTATTTTCTAGAGAGAATTTTGATAATAACAGGTTCACCATATTGCCGTATTTTATTAGTATATAATTTTATTTTTTGCCTTTGTTTTTACTCAACCTCTCAAAGTACATGTGAAGAATATAACGGGTTCACTATATTGCCGTATTTTGTTGGTATATATTTTTTTTGTTTTTATTTTTGCTCAACCACTCAAAGTACATGTGAGATTTTGAATCATGTGATGGAAATATGAGTTGTTAAGACTTTCAAAAATAATTACAGTGACCAAGAACCAAAATTATATAAATAATTTACTGTAATTTATGTATAATAGAGTTGTAATTTCATTGTTATCTTTATTTTTACTCAACCTCTCATAGTACATGTGAGATTTTGAATCATGTGATGGAAATATGAATTATTAAGACTTCCAAGAATAATTACAGTGATTAAGAATCAAAATTATATAAATAATTTATTGTAATTTATGTATAATAAAGTTGTAAATAGACTTTTAAAATCTGACAGTTTTATTAAAAAAAAAACTATCACATTCTGTGTAGACTGGCCTGTATAAAACCTGTCGGCCTTTAACCTCACGACGAGTTATGGAACAGTTTGATTTCTGTAGAAATAGAGAAAAAAAATTCCGCGTTCTAAGTGAGTGGGTCCTTATTGTTATTCATCAATGGTGTCTGTTTGGTGGATTGGATTTTAAAAAAAAAAACATGTGAATTAATGTTGAGTAGACATTTCCATACAATGCGTGGATGCATGCAGGAGCGTCTGTTGATGACCAACAAGGAAGGTAACACCCCGTTGCACGTAGCGGTGAAGCACCGCAAGAGCGCCCTGGCGCTAAAGCTGCTGGAGGCCGAGCCCAGCCGCGGCTACACGCTCAACGCGAAAAACCAGTCGCCGATGCACATCGCCGCCCGGGAGGGCCTCGCGGACGTCGTCGCCAAGATCGTCGAGCAACCCTGGGTCCCCGAGGAGTTTAAACCCTCCGCCTCCGTGAGCGGCACTGCGCTGCACCAAGCCGTGCTCGGTGGTCACACCGGTAAGATCAATCCATTAGTTAATCCATAAATTCATTTGGAAAAAAGTTCATCTTCCAATTTTCAACTATGGCCTAAGTTCGAATTTCAATCCGTAAGTCCGTAACTCCAAAATCATATAAGACCCGACCTTTAAGTATCAAAACCGCCTAAAACACAACCATCGATCCATTCCAGGGCGATTTTGACTGTGGCATCCATGTGGACCCAATAAATAAAAACAGATGGTGGATCTCACCCGTCATGTCTGTCATGTCGGTCAAAAACAACTAAGTAGGCTATCGTTGGATCCACGTGGATACCACGTTAGGTCAAAACCGCCATGAAATGGGATTGAGGGTTGTGTTCTAGACGATTTTGACAGTTAATGTCGTATTTTAGAAACTTTTTAAGTTGCAGGTTGAAAAGGGACTTAAGCCATAGTTCAAGATTGAACTTTTTTTTTCAATTCATTTTGCCAATCACACATACATATATGTATCTATGGATCAAATTAAGACGATGTACAGTGTTAAGTCATTTCCCATACCTCCGTGATAACATATTAACTGCATCGTGAGCCGTCCGGTCACGGTGAGAATGAATCATGTTCATTGATTTTAATCTTGGGGGCCTACCACTGCCAGCTTCCCTAGGGATGCTATCACTAACAGCTTTGTAAAATACAACCAACATGATTCCTTCTCAAATTGATCGGATAGCTCACGGCGGAGTACCACTTAGAAGTGAGCCAGCACCTGATACATACATGCATGTACAATGAATGTGCATAAACAAATACAGTTAAAATTAATCGAGCAGGGGTGGTGGAGATTTTGCTGAAGCAGCCGGGGCTGATAGACCTGACAGACTCGAGCGGCGACAACGCGCTGCACTACGCGGCGCAGAAGGACGACGCGCGCATGGTGAAGATGCTGCTTAACCATAAGTCGGACCTGGCCTACGAGCGCAACCGTGAGCGACAGATGTCCCCGCTGCACGTCGCCGCCAACTACGGCTCGACGAAGGCCATGAAGGAGCTGCTGAGACAGTGCCCCGACGTAGCGGAGATGTTGGACAGCGCGGGAAGGAACGCCGTCCACACCGCCGTGTCCAGCGGCAAGGTGGACGCGCTCAAGTGCCTTCTCCACCACGTGCGCCCGGAGGAGGTGGTTAACCGGGCCGACACCCACGGCAACACGCCGCTGCACCTCGCCGCCAGGATGGGCCGCATCAAGTCGGCGCTGATGCTGCTCAAGGACAGCCGCGTCAACCCGTGCCTCCTCAACCGGGACGGCCACTCCGCGCGCAGCCTCGTTGAGCCCCGCCGCCGAGGAGATGGACACCTACATGATGTACCTCTGGAAGCAGCTCAAGAAGCACGAGGCCTCCAGGTGCAAGAACCACCAGCTGCCGCCGGTGACCACGTACCAGTCGCTGCGCAGCCGCAAGGCGTCCGGCCATGATGAGTACTTCGAGCTCAGCGTCGGGACATACACCCTGGTGGCCACCCTGATCGCCACCGTCACCTTTGCAGCCACCTTCACCATGCCCGGGGGGTACAACCAGGTCGAGGGCACGGCCATCCACGGCCACCGCGCGGCGTTCAAGATCTTCGTCATCTCCAACACCGTCGCCATGTGCAGCTCCATTGTCGTCGTCTTCTGCTTCATCTGGGCGTGGCGGGACCCCATCAAGTTCAAGCTCGACCAGCTCATGTGGGGCCACAGGCTCACCGTTGTTGCATGCCTCGCCATGGTCGTGTCCCTCATGACAGCTGTCTACATCACCGTCGTGCCCACGGCGCGGTGGCCGGCGTACGTGGTGATCGTCATCGGCGCCAGCACTCCGGCCGCCGTGTTCCTCATACTGGGCAAGGAAGTATTGTACGTCCCATTATAACCATCACAAGCAATCCGCACTTGTAGGCCTCTTAATGGTACTACAGGCACAGGTTTTAGCATGTCATGGAATTCTAGTACTACATATCTCTACCATTCATCTAGTATAGGCATTATAACTTTAACTCCTATCATATTTTCTCTCTCCACTACACACATTCACATGCAAGATTTATGGTGTGTGTGTGTGTGTATATATATATATATATATATATATATATATATATATATATTCCAAAACGTGCACAATTTTATGATTAAGATGGTGAAAGAAAGAAAGAAAGAAAGAAAGAAAGAAAGAAAAAGAATGTTGTGCAGTACGTGTAGATACGGCTATATAGCATTGAGTCAATGGAGGTTTGGAATCAAGCATAAAAGGAATTGGATTTTGAAACTTTGCCGATAACCAGCCGATTTCTGGTCTATTCCGGTTACTATTCTCTTTTTTGTTTTTTGTATTCCTGAATTTTTGCTTTTCATTACTATATCTTTCTCAAGTATTGTATTTGTTTGGCCTTTAACTAAGTATTAACATCAAGGTTCTGTTAGAATTAACATCAGAGCACCTCTCTCCAACCAGTATGGATGGATTATGGAACCCACCGGTGGCCAGCCGGTATTATTACCACCGGATTTGTAATCCCTACTTTAGAGCCAGCCAGAAATTTTAGATAAGAGGGTAAAAGGTCATACAGATAAAAGATCAGACTTCATATGATACCAAACACAAAAATTTCCCCTCCTTGGTGAAAATAAGATTTGTAAAGGAATGCATGTGTACTATAAAGTAATGTGAAAATTAGGTCAGTAACACTCTAAATATGTGTAATTAGAGGAATAACATCGCAAACACACTCGACTTCGAAATAACATCGCAAAGAGCAGAAATCCTGGAAAAATAACACTCATGTGGGTGAAAAGACACTTTTGCCCTTAGCATTTTTTGAATGGCAGAAGATGATGTTTTTGGAGGCCAAGCAACAATGGTTGCCAATTCATCAGTTCATACTAGCACAGTGAAAAAGAGAACAGGGAGGTGTTGCCTGCCTAGAGATGGAGTTGGGAAAGAGATCGAGGGAATTCGTGTCATTTTGAAACTACAATAATGGAATATGCTTCGAGAGGGTTGTTTTCCAGAATTTCTGCTCTTTACAATGTTATTTTAAAGTCGAGTGTATTTGTAATGTTATTCCTCAAAATACACATCTTGAGTGTTAATGACCTAATATTCTCTGAAGTAATTGATGTTACACTGCTAAGATGGATTTTTTTTTTTGAAATAATCTATTTTTTATTCAGAATTACAAAAATAATACTGCTTAAATTTTTTTATAGAAATAATCATAAGTCACTGTACCGTTAGGCGACTTATACCTTATCGCCTAATGGTTGAGCGACTGTTCATAATCGCCCAACGATAGAGCGCCAAGCGTTAGAATCGCCCAGTAGTTTAGCGACTTAACTAAGTCGCCCATTGGTTGAACAACTTAGTGAAGTCACCCAACAACTGGGCAATTTCATGTGGCAGCTATACTGTTTGATAAATCCGATTGGAATAATTGTGTGAGAATAAATGTTACATTTTGTAAGTATTACATTTAGCAAATCATGTGGTAGGATGTTATTTGTTTTGGAAATAAAAGGGTGGTGACAAGTTTGGTTGGTGCGTTTGTGAATTTCGTAGAATCTTAAGGGTACGAAATTTGTTAGACTAGCAATAACATTTTGTGATAGACGTATGTTGTTGTAGTGCACTAAATTTCTAAAGAATTTTGTGAGGACGTTAGAGCTAGCCATGATTCATAAGTACGAGGGTAAGTGATATTGTGATGCGCCAGGAAATTCATACACGGTGGAGAACTTTGGAGAAATGACGTAACGATAACAAAACTTAATTTGATCTGACAAGGGGTTACATAGCAAGCAAGCTAACGAACCAAGGACGATACAAGCATGCCTTTAGGAAATTGGAAGTACATCACACATATGGGTGAAGAGGGTCGGACTACAGCGAAGACCAGGGCCATTTGCCCTTCCTTGCGAGCTCAGCGTTGTACTCCTCGGCGGTCGCCTTGGCCTCGGCCACTATTTTCCTCTTTTCTCACGCTCCCTCTCGCGAGCCTCGCGCTCCCTGCGCCTGCACACCTCGAGATGGACCTACGTCTCCCGCCAGATACGCTGGTTGTGCTCTTTGGTGCGGCGCTCCTCCTTTCGGATCTTGTGTGCTCTTTTGGCATCCCATTCTTTGAAGTCAAGAGTCTACTGGTCATGTGGGTGGATCTCCTAGTCGATCCACTTGCGGTAGCCACATAGCGGATCTGGGGACTACGGGTAGATGGGAGGGGTTGTTAGTGCCTACTTTGAAAGAGAAAAGGTATAGGAACATATTGTAACTAGACCTTATCGGCTGTCGATAGCTGCTCATGTCCCAACGATGGTCGGGATAGTCACAAGAGTAGTTTGCACAACCCCAGTAACGCATGCCCAGGCTTAGCCAGTGCTTGGACTTTAAGAACTTGCATGGGTCCCTACACCAGCAAAGGGGCGACGTCTCCCCCTCTGACGGATGTTGCGGTGAACGCTCGGTTGGAATGTTCACGATGGGGTTGCTACTACGGGGGGCTTTATTGCGGAGAGTTGCCATCCTGGCACGTTCCTCTTGCTGGACCCGGGCCGCAACAGCCCTTGCTTGGTCATCCTGCTCCCCAACAGCCCTTGCTAGTCCATGGATCTCTTCCCATTGCTTCATCATCTTGTCCCATTGCTTCTTCTGCATCTTGTCCATCCCGACGTAATGAAGCAAACTCTGGTGTAGTATAGGCTTTGGTTGTGTAGTGTTCTCTTTCAGATATTTTTCATCTCCTTTTATAAGCCATAGGGTTGGCATGGTGTGGTTATTTTCATGTAGAGTCATGTCTTTTTAGTATCAAAAGCTGAGTAGGTAGAGTGTTGTCATGTCAATTAGAAAAGCTGGCGAGGCAGAGTGTTGTAAAGTCTTACTTTGTAGAGAGAAGTCGTCTGGTCACGTCCTGCTTTGCAGAGTGATGTCTTTTCGATCTGAAAAGCTGGCGAGGCAGATTGTTATCACGTCTTTCTTTGCAGAATCATATCTTTTCGGTCTTGTCACTACGCAAAGCTACCCCGTCTAGTCTTGTCACTGCACAAAGCTGCCTCGTCTGGTGTTATCACTGCACAAAGCAGCCAGCCCCATCTAGTCTTGTCATCTGCAAGCTAACGCATTACCCGCTTTATAAGCCTCCCCCTTTGGGCTATAAAATGCACACCCCACGCTCTGAAAGTAGGACCACTTGACCCTCGAAACTGTAGGAAGAAAATCCTTCTCCGTCGTACAGTAACATACCATGGCAGACACCGAGGGACCAATCCAACCGGGGTTGCCCAAGCAAGACCTTCCCCTCAAAAGGAGGGAGGACTTCGTCCCTAACTACCGGTTGATGCCGAACAAGCGTGCTCAACCGGTATGGCCAAAATGTGGACACAGGGAGGACGCTGTCGTGTAGGTCACGAACGACCCTTTCGATGGCGGACATCGTTTCTTCCGATATCCGCAATCTGGGGTACAATTAGCAAATAGTTTGCTTTATGTTACTGCTAATAGAGCTTCCATGTTAACCCTACTTTCCTGCAGATGGCGAAATACGACTTTGTCCACTGGATTGATCCTCCCCATGAGCGACATGTTGTGATGTATGTAGAAATATTGTGGAACCAAATCTTTCAGTTAGAGGCGCGGGATGATAATCTCAACAAGGAAAACGATGACCTCCGTCAACAGATGCAGCGCGAGAGGGGCAACAAGGAGGTCATGAATATAAGAAGTTCCTATGACTCCACATACTGCTGCGTGAACCCTAGCTGCATATGTGCGTGCCACTACAACGACGGCCAGCCACGTTTGAGGCGCCCCCTGTACAACATTCTATGTGGGTAGCGCGAGGCACCTTCTACCATTAGGCACGACCGGAGAGGCTTGTATCTCGGTACTCTCCCTTTATGTACGCAATTATGTTTAATCTCATAAAGCATGTAATTAAATGGTCTATGTGTCATTGCGGTTGCCTTTTATCAAGTGGACTGGTGCATCGATGTTTCGCTTGCATTAAGCTATAGGCGTCGATATGCATTGAATAAACATGCATTGTACGCGTGCATTAAGTTACAAAATACTGCAGTTCTAATCTTAGTAGGACTATGCACCCAACAAGAAGCGGTGCTACACTTCATGCCGGTGTTCCTACGGTGCATTGCAAGATCTCACGTGCACCTCCTGAGCCTCCTGACTGGGCTGTAGGATGTGTTGGCCTCAGCGTATGCGCCGATGTGACCACCTCTTGGACTGTCCTACGCGACGTCAGGGAAATGGCACGCCTCGCTGCACTGCACGCCCGATGAACAAACTGTAGTAGCTCGTCGCACGTCACCTCCACACCAATGGTGACCCTGTCCAGGATTGACTGGCCTTCTATGGCAATCCCGACGTTGATGTCTGTCTGCAAGGAGTACATGAAAGTGTCAAACCTATAATTTAGGTAACCGTACTCAGACATTTTAAAACACGATAGTACGTACCACGATGTGCAAGTTCCGCGCGAAGTGTATAGGGTACGCGTCAATCGGTGCTGGTACCCGAGCGGGGGGAGGGTTGACGACATGCACCAGCCTGGTGCGTGTTTGCGGGGCGTACCACTGAAGATACTCGTCATACGTGCTAGGGTCGTACGGGACATCCTCCTGCACGCAGTCCTGGAGGGTGTTCGCCCACTGCGCCACCCACGACTCCATCTTCGCTAGCCACTGCGTCTTGGTGCCACCCCTCCTATTATGCCTGCAAAACGTACCACTGCAATTAGAAGCCGCCGTAACAGTATTGACAAAAACATATATGGACATGTGTTGTGTGTAACTCACACGTGATCAGAGTCAGGCACCCTCATCCCAACGAGAATTGGAACAACCTGATGGAGGCCGAACTGGCGCATCACCATGTGCACCGCGTAGTCCTCGATGAACACGTCGAAGACGAGCTTCTTCTGCATCCACCAGTATACCCGGTCGTGCAAGCACAGTGAGGACAGCCCCCCAGGAGCACGGGTGTGAGGACCCCAGAATATTGGAAATGTGCTTAATTAAAATTATACTGTAGCACAATTCTTAATTAAGGAATAGTACTGCCCCTTTATTAAAGATCATGCTAGAAGTATAAATTTAACAAGTAACAAATCCAATATTCAGGATTCCCGTATATATGTCCTACAATGGTTCCCAGGATCAGTGACCATTGCACATATATCCTTAAACAACATTGCATCATACACATACAAGTCATACATTTACATAATTAAACAATAGTTTACAGTTTTCGGTTTAGTACTACAATATCAAGTGACTTGGTCACTACAAAAGAGTAACAACGGAAGCAAAAGATTAAACGGCAAAAACCACCAATGGCCCCATCACCCGCAGGCTATTGCGTGGAGATTAGAAATAGCTTCACTCGTTAGCGTCACCCTGATCGACGCTAACGGGCACTTCATACAAATAACCATCCTCACCTGCAATAAGAGGTTATGGCACCTTAAGTACGGAAGGTACTCAGCAAGACTTACACAAACTAATAAAAGAAAGTGTGTAAAAGGACCTATACAATGGAATAGAATATGTGCATGCATAAGGTTACAACAGGAAGGCATAATGGTTCAATTTTGCATAAAGCAATACATCTTAACCTACAATTGCTAAGTTTTGATAAAGCAATTTAATAAATCAAGTTGAACTAAAACAGGAAGTAAATGAAATGTAAATGTAAACAGTACATTACATGAATTCCCTCATGTTGAACCAGAAACCAAAACAAAAGTTTAAATCGAAGTTCTATACAGGTGACATCAACTCAAGGTATCGTCCATGACCGTGGACACGGCTATTCGAATAGTTTTAATACCCTGCAGGGGTGTACATCTTTACCCACACGACTTAGTCAGCCCGTTGCCTTCGGATGCCTCCGAATGATGACACACTTCCTTTGGTATGCCGACCGGGGAAACTAAGATTTGGCATTTTTCAACAAGTTGACACTATTGAGTTGGATAACCCATGTGTGAACTGATCTCGCTTAAACAACGACTGATAGCATCTGCTTAACCGGGGCACACATGTTGCGTCGGGAATGCCACCCAATCAAAAGACCCAATCAAAAGAAATACAGGTTGTGTTCGCTACACATACTAGATTGCAATCGACACCTTTAAGGTGCGTACATGCGATAGAACACATATACGCCTCACCCTCCTAAGAACATCGATCATCGATATAAAACTCACATGGCATAAGACACACTCAAGACCTAAGCATCTATGCCATACAAGATCAATACACATGTTCTTACTCCCCTGTTTCCAACTCAATAGCATTAACCCTTTACTTAACCAAACAATACCATACACGCGTGTGGAAGTGCGTAGGGACTTGAATTGAATAATTAGAGTTCGGTCCTTAATTGGTCGGACAAGTCCACCACATGCCCAATCTCCTCTTGTGCACAAAGGCACAAAGAGTTAAAATGAAATTATTGCTGAAATTTATTTGTTGTTCCCATGTTTGACAAGATAACCTTGTCAAACTCTAACTGCAAAGAGGATGCTTGTCTTGATAGTAATACACTTCTTGTGCAGGCCCTGGTTGCTCAGAAATAGAATCAAATACTTCAGAAGAACCAGATTCTAAAAAGAAACAATAAGATCCAATGAATACAAAACTGACAGCAAGTAAAAATGAAAAGAAAATGTATGATCAAGATAGTAATGCATAATTAACAGTATGCTTAAGTTACAGCTACCCCAATAGAGATAATAACCCATATTATCATCTACTGCCTTCAATGGACAGGAAATCGGGTTTAGGTTAAAGTTATAGTTTTCAGATTCTGAAAAGAATTGAAAACAGGGCAGATTGTAGATTTTAGTTTAAGTGAAAGTGCACCAAGTAAAAGATTCTAAATTAAAGCTTAACCTGACCTTTAGAGTAGATAATACCCTAGACTAACCCTAATCGGTCAGATTACAGAAACTATCAAAATTTCAAAAGTTGTCGGTTTGGCCGACAACAGATGACAGAGGTAGATCTTTGCTACAAAGCTAAGTAGAAGACAACAAGAATCAAAAGAGCCACTGCTTATGCTACTAGGGTTCAGCTAAGGACTGACTAAGCTGAAAAGATAGCATGGGAACCCTAGAACTAGAAAATGACATGAAAGACCGAAAAGTTATGAAAATAACTTTTCAGTTTAAAGAAGGTGGGAGTATTACATGTACAAGTGAATGGTTCATATGAGCTTCTGAGGTCCTTAAGGTATCCAAGGTAGCAAGAACTAAGGCCTAAGCTTACCGGAATGAGAAAATCACCGAAGGTTCCTAAAACCGGCTCTGATCAACAGAGAGAAAGTCCCCGGTTTCAACCTACAAAAGATGCTAAACCCATATTACAAGGTGAATCAAGCATCTAGGATGGATATGCAAGATGTAAGAGCAAGAAACTCCACTGGAATGAAAAAGGAAGATGGAGAGCTCCTTTGGTCAACAATGGCAGTAGTAAAAAGCTAGGGTATATATATAGAGGTTGAGCTACAAGGGTAAGGAGAAGTGTCTAGAGCTGATGAGGTGTCCAATTGATGCTAAATATCCGAAAAATAGTGCACGATCACTGGATAACGCCTCCACTCCGGTCACGAAGCCGGCGGCGGCGCACAGAGGCAAGGAGGAAGAGAGGCAACTCACTGACATGCGGGCCCATTGTCGCACCATGCATGCGCGCCTCCTAAAACTCAAAAGAACATCGACCGTCCGATTAGAAATGGGCGGCTGTGATGAAAATAGGTGTTAAGAGAATCTAATCGATATCGTTTAATATGGGTCGTGCGATCTAAAAAGGACGATTGAGATTTAATGGAGCCTTAAGGAAGTCCGAATGTTATATTCAAAGAGGAGCGTTGGATTTGAATCCAACGATCGATCTCAAAAAGATACACGACACTTTAGATGAAATGACGTGGCACCGTTAGATTTGTTTTCTACGGTCGAGATTGATGGGAGATTCGGCGGTCCGAATGTCACATCGTTATAGACCCTACGATCAAAATCCAACGGCCGTATGAAAATCGGGCCCTAAACGCACATGGTCAAAAAGGCCACCGTAGGATTTGAATCCGGCGGCCAAAAATGGATGCACGCCTTTAAGTTCAAAAACGAAAAGGGCGGCGCGGTTGGATCTAAGATCAACGGTGGAGATCAAGTGGAGAGTTCGGGGGCCCAAATGCCACCACCCCTCTCGATCGCCGATCTAGATCTAAGGGCTCAAATTCACTGTGGCATTCGGTGATCCAAACGGCCCACTAGATCTAGCCCGCTCAAAGAGAATCCAACGACCCTCGCTCATTTCGCTTTTACCACTTAAAAATGGTATTGCCCAAAAATGGCGTACCGCAGGATCGAGATCTAACGGGCAAGAGAGAAGGGCGCTACGTGATGACCAGAACGGCCCAATGAATATGGTCCGTTTAATTGGAAACCAACGGTCACGAGTGGGAGGTGTGTTAAGATTTCGATCTAAAGCTGGATGCTGTGGGATGGAGATCCAACGGTTGAGATTGTTTCGCATACGTGGATAGCCCACGAGGCTTCGCAATTCTCGTCCGTTCGATTGGAGATCAACGGCTTGCGTCACGTGCGGGGTTGGGCTCGCGCCCGAGTGTGACCGAGCCGGACCAAATGCACCGGTTGGACCCAACCTTATTGGGTTCGAGTCGCTACAGTGCTAGGGTTTGGGTTTAGACCAAAAGATTTGACCAGACCCTATTCAAATGTTTAAAAGTTTGACCGGGCTTTAGAAATAGTAAATAAATTTGTAAAATCATGAAATTTTACAAAGAGCCTACTGGGATGATATATTTCCCAAATAAATTTTGAAAACCATTGTTTCACTTTTAAAATTCATAAATAATTTCCCTGACCCGAATAGGTTTATTTAAAGACAAATATTTTTCTCAAAGGCAAAATAATTTCTAAAAATTCAACAAAAAGTATTTTTGGGCAAGATAATTTATCTAGACTTTGATAAAAATACTTCCCAATGGTGGAGATTGTTTCGCATATGTGGATAGCCCACGAGGCTTCGCAATTCTCGTCCGTTCGATTGGAGATCAACGACTTGCGTCACGTGCGGGGTTGGGCTCGTGCCCGAGCGTGACCGAGTCGGACCAAATGCACCGGTTGGACCCAACCTTATTGGGTTCAAGTCGCTACAGTGCTAGGGTTTGGGTTTAGACCAAAAGAGTTGACCAGACCCTATTCAAATGTTTAAAAGTTTGACCGGGCTTTAGAAATAGTAAATAAATTTGTAAAATCATGAAATTTTGCAAGGAGGCTACTGAGATGATATATTTCCCAAATAAATTTCGAAAACCACTGTTTCACTTTTAAAATTCATAAATAATTTCCCTAACCCGAATAGGTTTATTTAAAGATAAATATTTTTCTCCAAGGCAAAATAATTTCTAAAAATTCAACAAAAAGTATTTTTGGGCAAGATAATTTATCTAGGCTTTGATAAAAATACTTCCCAACGGTGGAGATTGTTTCACATATGTGGATAGCCCACGAGGCTTCGCAATTCTCGTCCGTTCGATTGGAGATCAACGGCTTGCGTCACGTGCGGGGTTGGGCTCGCGCCCGAGCGTGACCGAGCGGACCAAATGCACCGGTTGGACCCAACCTTATTGGGTTCGAGTCGCTACAGTGCTAGGGTTTGGGTTTAGACCAAAAGAGTTGACCAGACCCTATTCAAATGTTTAAAAGTTTGATAGGGCTTTAGAAATAGTAAATAAATTTGTAAAATCATGAAATTTTGCAAGGAGGCTACTGGGATGATATATTTCCCAAATAAATTTCGAAAACCACTGTTTCACTTTTAAAATTCATAAATAATTTCCCTAACCCGAATAGGTTTATTTAAAGACAAATATTTTTCTCCAAGGCAAAATAATTTCTAAAATTCAACAAAAAAATTTTTGGCAAGATAATTTATCTAGGCTTTGATAAAAATACTTTCCAGTCATAATACAAGCATTGGCTCGTATTTCCTTTGAAACTTCAAATGGGTTTTGGATTTTGGCTAGAAAAGGAAGGTTTTAATTTGTAACACAGTGCCCAATTTGCAGAAATGAACAGTGATACTATGAACAGCACCTTATTACTGTTATGAACAGTACTTCATTACTGTTCATAAGGCATTTTTTACTGTTCATAAATTTGGGGCTGTTACAACGGGCATCCATCTCCCGATCAGAGTACGGCTCCCAGCGCACATCGTCAGCCATGAGGCAGTCCAGCTGCTGCACGAAGTGCTCGTACACACGTGTGACCTGCACGTGTGCATATTGTGCCTGCGAGCCAGAACAGTGGTTGCAAAGGATAACCCGTAATACAACTGAAGTAAAGATATAGGGAAGTACGTACCCATCTACGGCACCAAAGGGACCCTACGGTCAGCTGGCCCACCGCGTCCCCATGGTACATGTCCTCGTCGTACGGACTGGAGTCTACCAGCATGAGCCGTCTGAGAGAGAAGCGCTCGAACGACCACAGCTGCAGCAAGAGGGGGCAGCCTGTGAGGATAGATGTCGGCCTCGTCCTACAGCACGCATCACACATGCCGTGGTACGTCAGCGGCAAGTACGGCTGATCCCCAGCTGATCTTCAGCTCCTCGCCGTCAGCGATGGCCCTCGCATACCCCATGAGGCGGGTGTCGACAGAGTCGCCGTGGCTACTGGTAAACAGTACCCAGCCGAAGAGCCACAGTAGGTACACCTTGAGTTGTCGCGACACCTGGTTGGCGGTGGGCTGCGGGACCATCCGCTCGACCTACGCACAAACGAATAATTAGTAAGCCCATCATATGGCTAGGATAGTGCATCCCTAAACATGAAAAATAGGTAGCACATGTACCCGGAACTGCGAAAGCCACCGTAGGGGCGGGCCATGCCACTTTCGCTCCAAGAAGTCGAAGTACAGTGGCGCGGCCTCCGGCGCAAGAACACCCTGAAACCTGCCCAGCATGGCGTCGCGCCAGTTGACAGGCACGTCCGGCCGGAATGCAGGGGCTCCCGCGATAGGCCGCCGAGCAGCATCGCGACATCCTGCAGAGTAGAGGCCATCTCCCCGAATGGGAGGTGGAAGGTGTACGTCTCGAGCCGCCACCGGTCCACTAGGGCTGTCAGGAGCGATCGGTCGAACGGGAACCGTTGTGACCGCTCCGGACCGGCTGGACCTCCCCGTTGTCCTCGACCAAAGCGCCATCCTCTTCGGTGGCCTCCACCATCCGCGCGAGAGGTAGAAGGCCGACACGACTCAGCCTGCAAAGCACGAAGAAGTAACTACATAGCGGACATATGACACAAAACAAAATAGCACAGCTTGCGGACAAACCTCTCTACCCAACGTGGGTCCAATCTCCAAGCCCATCGGGGTGTCCGCATACGAACCACCCCCAAGTCAGGCGCGTTGTCCCCGCAAACCAAATACGGGACACGACGGCTCACGCAGTGCTGCACGTCGACCAACCGGTCGAGCAAACCGAAATGCCAGTCCGAACCAGCCATACCTGTAAATCAAGAAATTAAAAGCATTAATGTTAATTGAGCATATCAATTATATTTCAATAGCAAATAAATCATACAATTTCATGAAACCCAAGTGGTAAACACGCAATTTTTTCTACAAAAAGCTATATTACGTTAACACCTGTAACGCCTGCTATGGATTGTGAAATACTTAAAACATCATCGTTACTATGTATATTTATAATGGGTGAAGCTTTCAGAAAAAAAAAACAAAATTTCACATGTTTTGGAATCCTATGGGTTTGGAATCATGTGTTTGTGATATTTGTCTTAGTATTTTATAATTCCTTAATCCAACCAAATCTATAAATAAAATGTTAGGAATTTTTATTGTGCAAATAAAAACATGTATTTAATATTCTATAAACTAGCATTTGCGAAAGCACGGGTTATCGACATGTTTATATAATAGAAAAGTAACATGTTATCTTCATCAAGCCCGGGCGCAATTAGCGCAGCACATGAAAAAGTACAACTGAATTAATTCTCACCGACAAATTTTCCCTCCATATGAACTTCCAAATTAATTGTATTAACCATGCTATCTCTAAACTAAGATTTTCTAAATTAACCTACTATCATTTTATTTGCTAAAAATATGTTGATATACATCATGTTGCTTGCTAACCTACCATAGTTTCAAAAATACACAAATACAAAATAATCATAAAAATTCACCGTTGTCGTCGTCGCTACGAAGAAACTTATTTCCCATCTCTCCCTCTCCCTCTCCTCTCTTTCCCTCTCCCTCTCCTCTCTTTCTCGTCTTTCTCTCGATCTCGTTGAATGAAATGGCGACTGTTCACACGGCCGCGCGCGCGCAGTATAAAACCACCCAAAGTCGCCCAAAAGTTGGGCGACTAGGGTCTAGCGCTCGAGCGACACATGCCATAGTCGCTCCACTGTACGGCGAGTAGGAGCAAGTCGCCCTTCCGTTTGGCGAATATGACGCAAACGGTTTGATTGCTTCACTGTTAAGCGATTTGGACGAATGTCGTGCACCTGTAGGGCAATTATCCCAAGACGCCGAACTGTGGAGCGATACGTGATTATTTCTGACAAAAAAATAAGTGATATTATTTCTGTAATTCCAAATAAAAAATAGATTATTTAAAAAAATTCCTGCTAGGATACCATGCATAACTTTCTTCCCAATTTGACATGGTGGAAACAAGACGTACATAGAATACATATGTAACATCCAAGTATTGACGTTGCACTGCTGAATAAAAGCCGTATTATTATTGCTGCATAACAGCGTCAGATTCGTTTGGCCGCAAAGGCCAACTCTAAATTTTCAAAGCCACAGAGCAACCTCCTGGACGGCCAATGAATGCGATGAGGGCTACAACATAAGCTAAACACACTTTTCCAGCAAGAACAAACGAAAAGGCAACCTCCAAACAAGGCTACAACTCTTGCTGGAGAATGTAAGTCTGAGAGCTCAGTGTCAGCTACACAGGTGTACCAAACTAATCAGGTCGTCACATATAAATACAAAACTACAGCTCTTGTTTAGACTCAAACTACATCCTACACGTGGAAGAGTCTCAAATGCCGAGCGGACGGGCACTCAGGTGTACAAGTTTTCCTCCATGGTAAATGCTGCAAGAATCCCCATAAACATTATCGCGGCTAAGGCTAAATAAACGGGGGTAATAAATTTATATCCTACAGATCTGGCCGCAACACAGCATCGATCAATCTGGCCATAATACAGCGGCGATTGATCAACGCGCGCCCTTCATGCAGTGTGCATAATTGAGAATGCAAAACTTCCTCAGCATGGCCACCAAGTATCAAATAGCACTCAGATAACATTTGAAGAAGCTCGTCGCCGCACCCGGTGGAACCTCTGACTCTTTTGTCACTATAAACCAATGTACCAGCGATCAACTTAAACCATCCAAATATGCCGCATCATCTCATCAGAGACCCATTGATTTATGGTAATGATCCATCGTGAAGTCACACATTTACACCTTGCTTGAAATAGCAAACCCCTAACACTCGATTCTATCACAAAACCTATTTCCTAACTGTTATCCATGTTCTCATCTTTCATTGTCAGGCTTGGCCCGTCATCAAAGCCACCTCCAGGTGCAAGCTCATTTAGATCTAGGAATGTTCTCCCCACACTTTCACTCTCCCTGCTGGGAGCATCCATCTTCTCTACAGACTGCTGTAGCGGCTGCGGCTGCGGCTCCTCCTCCTCTTGCTCTTCTTTATTTGCTGCCACTGCATGGTCCTCGTCCATTTTATTGTTGCCATTATTACCTTTTTGTTCCTCAGGCCCATCATCTTCTTCCTCTTGCTCTTGACTCGATGTCGAGAGTTCCATATCATTTTCTGCATCAGAGCCAGCATCAGGATCTGATGCGTCAGATTTACCTGCCTTTCCTGCCTCTGTATCTGTATCTGAAAAATCATACTGCCTGTAGTTAATACATGGACGAGAAGAACGCTTGCTGCGTCTGAGACCTGTTTGGATTTCATCAACAGATCTCAGCTTGGCCCCTCGCCGGCCACGAGTTTGCAGTTTTTTATGCGGCTGGGGCTCCTCTAAATCTTCGCTGGTACTCAAGGAATATTCATCTTCCTCTTCATCGTCATCTTCAGCATCTTCTTCCAACCTGAACTCTTCATCCTCTTCAGAAGCACTTGATGCCTTCTGTTTGCGACTTCTCAAATATTCCTCATCATAGACCGCCTCTCCCATTATATCATCGTCACTGTCAAAGTTCGGGTCAATATCCGAGACAGCCTCAACGAAGTCCTGTGTGTACCTCTGAGATCTTTTCCTCCGCCGGTTGCTACAACACAAAACATGAACGTTCTTAAGCCCACAAATTTTGGTGGGTATATACCAAATGTTAAATGACATGTACCTGCGATCAAGTGTCTCATTTTCTTGTTCACCGTCACTATCCCGGTAGTCATCCGACTTTGAAGAATTTCCATCATATAATTCGTTGGCTAGCGGTGAGGGACCATTTAACTTTCCATTGCTTGATGCCTCTGGTCTTGGAATAAGCATCCTTCTATTGGTAGTACTAGTAGCAACAGGCTCAGCTGAGTTTTCTCTTTTCCTGTCCAAGAATACAGCACATAAGTAAGCTAAATTGTCATTGTCCCTAAAAACGGTAATTTTTCCTTCCAAATGAAAATTATCAAGCAATAGGGATGATACACATACTTCGTTATTTTGATGGCTTCATTTATTGAGCGGTCATAATCATCTGCAGCGTAAGTAAAGTCGAACCTTGTAGTTAGAACACAGTGAATAGACTGATAACGGAATATATTCCAGTTGTCACAAACAAACATCTATGGTGAAAGGAAACATATCGGATACCAGCGCACAAGGGTTCCAGGACCAGGAATAAATACAAGATCGGTTTCTACCACGTGGTTGGTATTAGTTTCTAACCAGTAAGCAATCAGTTTTAAAGCTTCCCAATTTAGATTACTTTATAGCAAACCCTTGCTGGAAGTCAGGTTAACCCGAGGACTGTTAAGAGCTGTGCATTTTCTCTTGGCCCATGTAGCCCATGTAGCCCGTAAGGCCCATGTAACTCTGTCTATATATACCCTCTCAATAATGAACAAAATGTATAGTTGTAAATAGCAGAACCCTAGTCTCAATTAATCTAACATGGTATCAGAGCCATCTCCAACCCTAACCCTATTTCCATAGTCGCCGCCGTCATCATTGCCCCTCCTCCCCCGCGGGCCAGCAGGCCCCAAGCCACTGATGCGCCCAACGGCCTCCTCCTTCTCTGCCGACAAGCCGCCTCCCTCCTCTACTGTGTCGCTCAGTGCAGCTCCTCTGCTCCAGATCTGTGACGAAGCATCCGGATCTGCGCTGCCGGTACCTCCCCTGCTCCGCTGACTCTCCGGATCTGCGTTGTCGGCTCCTTTGCTTTGCCTGTGGGTCCTCTGCGACGGATCCACACCCCTCCGGATCTGCAGCTCCTTCCTTGCTCCGCCGACGAGACGACTCCCTCCTCTGCTTTGTGCTCATCGCATGGAACTCGTCATCGCCACCTATCTAGATCTGCATCGCCGGCTCCTTTGCTCTACTCGTGGGTCCTCTACGACGGATCCAGCTCATCGCCTGGAGCTCATCATCGTCGCCTCCGGATCTGCGATGCAGCGTCACCATCGCCTCGTCTCCATCTCGGACCCGGCAACTTCCTCTCCGACAGCTTCCTCTGCTCAGATGTGCTCTGGCGTACTGTTGCTCTTTCACCTACTCTACTGCTCAGTAGTACTACTCTTGCGCCTGCCACCTGCTACTGTTGTTGATGCTACTACTGTTGTCCTACTATTATTGTACTGCTACTTGGTGAATATGGTCTGTTGTGTTGCTGCTTGGTGATTGTGGCCCATCAAGATGGCCAAGTCTGACTTGATGTTTGGGGGCAGTTCATCTCTCGTGTTAACATCAAGCTCGACTATTTGAACTATCGAGCATGGGCTTTCTCAGTCAAGACTAAAGGGTTATGGTTTGGCTTCTCATTTGACTGACGATCCTCCTGATCCGAAGAAGGCTGAAGTTGAGGCAGTAAAAGCTTGGCAGAAAGCAGACGATCGTGTCATGACTGGCCTTATCCTGAGTGTTGATGTTTCTCTAAGGATGAGTCTTGGGTATCATACTTCAACCAAGCAAATGTGGACATACTTTGAGAAGAGAGATATTCAGTCCAATGGTGCTCTTTGCTTCACATTGCTCAAGAACCTTCATAGTACTCAGCAGCAGGATCAGTCAATGGAGAAGTATTACTATGTTTTCACTCATATCATTGGCCCTCTAGAGTCTACCGAAGGCTGCCATTGCTTGTCGTTCTTGTGTTGCCAAAGAGGAGTATGCTCGACAGATGCTCATATATCAGTTTGTGATGGGGCTTCGATCAGAGTTTGAACCTAACCTATTTGTACTCAGTTACTCAACTATCCTACTACACCGACTCTCTAGTTTGATTGCAGAGGAGACTCGTCTTCATTCGCTTATGCCTACCTCAAGATCCTCACCACATGTTACCCTGGGTCTTTCATCTATCAAAGCTACATCCAAGGGAGTGCTGAGCTACATCCACGGGAGTGCTAGTATGTTCTCATTGCAAGAGGACTAATCATCTAGTTGACAAGTTCTTCAAGTTACATCCAAATCAGCTTATTGATTATCGTGCTAGAAATCTATCTAATTGTCGTCGCGGAGCACCTACTGGGCCTCCGAGGGCACTTACTAGAGAAATCACTGCTGCCACACCCACAACTACTGTGACTCCTAGATCAGTGTCTGCTATGACCTCAATAGAACCTTCTACCACTAGCGCTGCTCGATCCTTGAGTTCTGGACTTAGATGCCTCTTTTCATGTTACATCAGACAGCTCTCAGCTTGTTGCCCGTAGACCCATGATTGATGGTGCATATATTCACACTGCTGATGGTACACCCTACTCTATTACCCATCAGAGCATTCTCTCTACATCTCACTTCCATGTTCCTGATGTGTCTTTTGTTCCTCAGCTATCTATGAATCTTCTTTCTATTGGTCAACTTACTGATATGAACTGTTTCGTTGGATTTGATGATTCTTCTTTCATTCAAAATCGTCAGAGCAGAAGAGTGATTGGTTCTGGCCATCGCCGTAGAGGCTCTCTTAGTCTCTATCTTGGACACCTTACATCTTCCTTCCATCAATTCGTCGAAGGCCTTAGTATCTTCTACTATGTCATCATCTCAGTCTCCTATCAGTTTTTCCTTCAGTAAGGGGGATCATAGACTTGTCATATGTGTGGAGTTCCCCTCACTACTTTAGTTCATTAGGGTCCCTAGGTCATGACACCAATGAGTCTAGTTTTTACTGTACCAATTGTAAGCTAGGGAAACAGCTACAACTTCCATATTCTAGTAGTACCTCTCAATCTTATTGTCCTTTTGATTTGGTGCATTTAGATGTATAGTGTCCATCTCCTTTTGCTTCCAAGGGTGATCATAGTTACTATGTTATATTTATCGATGATCACTCTCAATATACTTAGATCTATTTTACGAAACATCACTCTCAATTGACTTCTATTTATCAGTCTTTTGCTAAGATTATGCATACATAGTTTTCTTCCTCCATTCATGTTTTCCATTCTGACTCTGGGAGGGGGGGTATCTTTCATCAATCTTTCGTCAGTTTCTTCTGAGGGTACTCTTCCTCAGCTCTCGTGTCCCGATGCTCATGCCCAGAATGGTGTTGCTGAGCGCAAGCACCGTCACATCATTGAGACTTCTCGTACTCCTCTTTTCCTGCTTTGTTCAATCTCACTTCTGGGGGGAAGCGGTCTCTATAGCAGTCTATCTCATCAACCGTCAGCTCTCTTCCAAACTTCAAGGCAAGTGTCCTGGTCAGGTCCTATACCAAGCACCTGCTCGCTATACTCATCTTCGCGTCTTTGGTTGTGTTTGCAATGTCCTTCTAGCACCTCGTGAGCGCTCCATGAGCATAAGGGTTATCGTTTGTATGATCCATCAGCACGTCGCATTCGCATCTCTTGATGTGACCTTTGATGAGGATAGACCCTTCTTTTATCATCCTTCTACTCGTCCCACTTCTTCCACATATTCCACCTTCTTGTGTCTATCTTCCATTCCTTCACCAGACTTGCCTTCTGCAGCACTTTCTCCACCAGTTTCACCTTCTAGTATATCTCCTCCACCAGCTCCACCAGTTTGACACTGCCACTTTTCCCTTTCACTATAGTAGCCTTCTGATTCTCAGTCCTCCTCTCCACCACTTGACTCTCCGGCTAGTACCATCAACTCTGACGATCGTTCTACTACATCATGATATACCCTACGTGATTGTTCTTCTATTCAGACACAAGAGAGATGGGGTTTTTCTCGTGCAGATGCAATATCTGAGTCGAGTACCTATCAAAAAGTAGTCAATATACCTGAATGGCAATTGGCTATGATTGAAGAGCTTACAACATTAAAATGTGCAGGCATTTGGCACCTTGTTTCGCTACCATCTGGAGTTGTTCCTATAACATGCAAGTGGGTGCACAAAGTAAAGAACAAGTCAGATGGTTCAGTAAAACGATACAAGGCTCGTCTTGTTGCAAGAGGTTTTCAGCAAGCTTATGGTCGAGATTACAATAAGACTTTTGCTCCAGTTGCTCATCTGACCACAATCCGTACTCTTCTTGTTGCAACGGTACGCACATGGCCTATATCTCAAATGGATGTCAAGAATGCATTTCTTCATGGTGATCTACATGAAGTCTATATGCAGTCACCTCTAGGTGGCGAGGCTCCTACATGTTATGTTTGTCACCTTAGACGTGCTCTATATGGTCTCAAGCAGTTTATGTTCTACAAATTGAAGCCCTCGTTCTTGGTTTGAGCACTTCAGTTTTGTGAGTCAAGCTGCTGGTTTCACTCCAAGTGAGCATGACATTACCCTGTTTATTTGCACTTCTCAGCGGGGTCGTACTTTGCTTCTACTATATGTAGATGATATGCTGATCACAAGAGATGACATGGACTATGTAGCCTTTTGTGAAGAAGAAATTCAATGAACAGTTTATGATGTCCAATTCATGGTTATTAAGGCGGTAAGGCGAGGTGAGGCGACTCACCCCCCTCACACCTTTTAAGCATTACGGCGTGAGGCGAAACAACGCCTTACACATCCTAAGGTGGCAGTGCAGATCAGCCGGCAGTAGGTTAGAAGCAAAAGGCAGCAGGCCGAAAGGCCGCAGAAGATCCCGACAACAGGATGGAAGGCCACAGAAGATCCCGCCCTGCCCTGCCCTGCCCCGCCTGCCCCCGCCTCCTCTTTTCCCCCCTGCCCGGATGAGCGCATGCGCACGCCACGCCACTTCGCCCGCACCACTTCGGCTTCGCCCGCCTCCCTCCACGCCCCTTCGCCCACACCACCTCCTCAATCCTCCCTCCGCGTCGGGCCACGCCGCCTCCTCCGGTCCTCAACAGCAGCGCCGGCCCACATCACGCCGCCTCCCCTCCCCCCTCTTCCTCTCCAGCTCTCCCTCTCCCTCCGCGGCCCTTCACCCGCGCCACCTCCCTCAGCGCCAAGGAGGTGTCGAGCTGCGCGACGGCGACGGGGAGCCGGGAGGAGCCACGCGACGAGGAACCGCGGGGAGGAGGCGGCAAGGTGGGGGCAACGCAAGGCGGGGCGACACCTTACGACATCGGCAGCACCTTACCGCCTAAGCGACGCTTAGGCAACGCCTTAATAAGCATGGTCCAATTTAGGACCATTGAGCTATTTTCTGGAAATTGAGTTTCATTATGATGGTGATGGCTACTACCTCTCTCAGCATTGCTACATTCAGGATCTATTTGCTCGCTCTGGGATGACTGATACTCACAATGCTACCACCCATGGAGCTCCACCTGCAGCTTCGACCTACAGACGGTGTACCACTGACAGATCCTTCTAACTATTGTCAGCTCATTGGAAGCCTTGTTTATCTCACTATCACTAGACCAGACATTGCTCATGTTGTTCATGTGCTCAGCATATTGTCAGTGCTCCCACTTCAATAAACTATGGTCTTGTTCTTCGTGTGATGAGATACTTGAGGTGGACTGCATCCAGACGTCTGTTCTATGCCAGTTCGAGTCAGCTCCAGCTCAACGCTTATTCTGACTCCACTTGGGCGAGTGATCCTACTAATCGCTGATCTATCACTGTCTACTGCATCTCTCTCAGTACTTCACTCATTGCCTGGAAGTCCATGAAGCAAACTGCGGTGTCACGCTCTAGTGCAGAGGCTGAGCTTCGCGCTCTTGCCGCTACCACCTCAGAGATCATTTGGCTTCGATGACTCTTAGCTGATCTTGGTGTTCATTGTGATAATCCTACACCTCTGTTTTGTGACAATACAAGTGTCATTCAGATTGATAATGATCCAATCAAGCATGAGTTGACAAAGCTTCAAGCATGAGTTGACAAAGCACATTGGTGTTAATGCATCCTTCACACGGTCTCACTGTCAGCAATCGACCGTCGACCTCAAGTATGTACCCTTAGAGCTTCAAGTTACAGATTCCTTCACTAAAACTCAGACTCAGAACAGCATCAGCTTCATTTACTCAAACTCAGTGCAACAAATCCTCCTGATCCACTTTGAGTTTGAAGGGGGTGTTAAGAGTTGTACATTCTCTCTCTCTTAGCCCATGTGGCCCATGTGGCCCGAGGCGCATGTAGCCCTATGTCTATATAGACTCTCTCAATAATGAATAAGATGCATAGTTGTGGATAGCAAAACCCTAGTCTCAATTAATCTAACAAGAACCAGCCAACAAATATTCAGTTCTAAATTTAGATTCCCAGGAGTTATGCATCTGATCATTAATCTGCTGCTGAGAAGAAACAAAGACTGGTACTAACAAATAACTACACCTAGGGGGTCCATAAAGGGCGTAAATATAATTGATAGAACAGTGAATCTGTGATGCAGGTTACTCGGGTATCTAATGTGAAGGAAATAGATGGAGAGTTTAGTGACTGAGAAGCACTTGCTGAAAAAGTGTCATTGTGTTCAAAACAATAAGGAAAAATTAGCAAAGTACCATCCCATCCCAAAGATGTATAAATTGCAAAATACCATCCATTGTGAGTCTGACAGTGGGGCCTTGGGCCACATGTCAGTGATACGTCAATGGTGTTTTCCAACTCGGGTGATCTTTGCAATGGTACTGAGGAATTAGCCCCAAACAATAATGCTTACTTCAGTCTAGGAGCTTACCAAACGTATATGTTACAGGCTTTCTATCACGAAGAGAGCGGCCAGTGGCATGTCCATCTGATGTCAAGTAGCTATCAAGGAGGAGGGCTTCTCTCTGTTGCTTTTTGAGCAACCTCTCCTTCTTCTGCATGAGGAAGAAATGGTTGTGATTAACAAGCTCAAAATAACTATCATCTGGCAACACAAACATATCAGGCTGAGTTAAACAAGCTACATACTTTATGAAGCTTTTCAATCTCTGGAAGATATTCAACATTCAACTTCTTGCCAAGGGATACCTCTGTTCTGTTCCGACTTGAAAAGAGTTTTTCCTAAACAAGACAAGACAGAAAAGTAACTAATACTGTTACATGTCTCTATAATTAATCATCAAGAGCACAATGATAACTAGCCAAAGTAGCATCTAATTAATATTTCATATCAGCATTTTCTTGAGTAAACTCTATTCTGCACCATGAAGTTTGCCAACAATACTTACAGCTAGACAAATATTGGCACATTATTTAGATACTGATGCATGGGCAGAGGAATATGATTTCAAAGGACCCGGTAACCTTATTTTCTAACATCAACATGGTTTTGAAAACACGTGTGCAGATAACTGAACAATAGATGGTACCACAATATCTGACATGGTTATAAGAACCCCATGCAAGTTCAGTCATAATGGGAACCGGTTTTATAAGACAGTCATGGCATGTACCCTTGCACGTTGCTGTTATGGCATGTCATATGCTATGGTACACAACCAGAAATTTTACTTGATTACTTTGCATAAAAAAACATAATTAAAGATCATTCTCCTGTCAATCCTATATAAATTCCATCCTAGCTGTGCAATGCCTTTGCTATCATGCAAACTCTTTTTTTTTTCTCTCTAATCACAGCCACATATGTCAAGAAGGTAACTCCGAACAACAACAATACCATTCACTAGTGAAACAACAACAATACCATTCACTAGTGAAACATAAAGAAAATAAAATGGGGATCAATGTCTACTGCAAACTAGTCTTGCTATCAAAGTTGTGCAAAATAGCATTAACATGTTCTCAAATGATATCGACGAAAACGCTTTAGTGGAGACTGAAATGTTCTACTTAACTTCTTGTCAAAAAAATATGTTCTACTTAACCAAAAAAACACGCTCTAGATCGATCTAACAAAGGAGAACTAGAAAAGGGCAAATCCAGCACAATAGCTACTAGTACATTTCATTAATTTTCTTCACCTTTTACTAAATGTCTTTTTTTTTGCGCTCATGTAGATCAATTTATAATATGATGAATTTTTCACCAGACACATCTGTTAGATTTGCGAGAGAAGAGATGAATGAGGGCTGAATTCTTAGATCTATTGCAAGAGCCCAAGGGGCAATATATAGTGTACAAGAAAGAAACCCTAGACTACACTACAATTCCATAACTACCCCTAACACTTACATGACTATTACACTTCTACCACACATTACACTACTATCCTCAACACCCCCACTCAAACTCAATGTATATGCAATAGCATTGAGTTTGACGAGGACAACAACAACAAAGCCTTTTGTCCCAAATAAGTTGGGGTAGGCTAGGAATAAAACCTCCTCAAGATCAAAGAGACGATAGCCTTATAAAACAAAATAATAACAAAAGGCTAAAACCCTAAGCCGTACATCCTGCCATCTGAGCCGAGAGCCTAAAACACCGCCCCTAAACCTTCTCTTCTTATGGTTCCGGTAAAACACCACCCCTAAACCTTTTTATGGTTCCAGTATGTGGATCGCTAACTTCCATGCGCTCCTATCCAAAGCTAATTCTTTAGATAGTTCCGAAGTCCGAGCTTGAAGATGTCATCGAAGCATGCAACTCTTGAAACCGAGGAATAGAGAGAGATGTCAAATCAAGCCGATGAAGAGAGAGATAGAGACGAAGACGCAAACCAGATCCGCTCACCCAAAAAATGAGGTGACGATGTCAAATCTGGCGCCCGACGAAAACAAAGACAAAGAGATAGTTGTGATGACAACAAAGAAGGCCACTAGTCAAGAGTCGCAATGATGCGAAGATGTGTAGCAAGATGGCTACAAGAGAGGACCAAGAAGGCAAAGTCGCATCAACAACGATGATGGGGTGACCGCACTCGATCCAATGGACGAACCATGGCAACCCAAAAGGGGAGAAGCAATCGGCTAATCGGCAAAAGATATGATGAATTGGCACGACTTCAACGAACTCAGAGAGAGATGCAACAGACTTGGATGGACTTGATGAAAATCAAAGGGCAATAGACTTAGATACTAGCAGCAGCAGTGATCACACATCTCCAAACAGCAAGCAGAGACTTGCCGCAGCTCACAGCACACAACAGCCAAAGATGGTGGAGATGGCTAGCGGTGATGAAGATGAGCTGAAGGGCTCCCAGCCGTCAACAACAACGTGCTCAGGAGGAGCCACCAGCACTCCGTGGTGGGCTGGCAGTGGCAAAGGATCTCCACGAGATTGGAGCGGAAGGATCTCCACGAGCCTGGAGCAGAACAATCCGGCAATGCCAAGTGATGAGGTCGACGACGACAAAGAGCCCGACGATGACGATGGAGCTCAAAATCAAGGAAGATGATGGCCGACAAGATGAATAGAGGTCGACGATGGCCAACAACGATGGTGGAGCACAAAGATGACGAAGGCAACCTCCGAGCCAACAAGCTAGGGACCGACAGCGACGGCGACGAATCCAAGCTCGATCCGACGACGATGAGTAGCACCCGAATCCAGGCCCGGCGACCTAGGGCTTCTCTGCTCCAGATCCAACAGAGCTCACCAGCAAGGCACCAGCAAAGCTTGGCGTCTCAAGGTCGATGTGGAAGTAGAGCAGCAGAGCTTGACACCGAAGCAAAGCACCAAGATATGTGGAGGTCGATGTGGAAGAAGAGCAGTAGAGCTTGACGTCGAAGCAGAGCACCAGCAAGGGAGCCGAAGCGGAGCTCCTTCGCCGGAACAGAGGCAGCGCGGATCCAGGAGCAGGGCAGGGGAGCCGAGGCGACGACGGCCGAGAGGAGCCAAGGCGGCGCGGATCCGGGAGGAGCTAGTGCTGTGCGGATCCGGGGAACAGGGCAAGGGAGGCAAGGCAGCGACAGCTGGGAAGTGCCAAGGCGGTGTGGGTCCGGGAGGAGGGGAGCAGCGACGGAGAGATCGAGGCCGCGCGGTAGCCTTGAAGAGGTGAGACCAGCGACCTCAGGCCTTCTCTACTCCGGATCCGGCCAGCGCGAGGAGACAGACCGCTCGAAGGCGAGTGGGGAAGAGGTGTGGACGGCCGCGGCGACTTGGTGGCTGCCAATCTTGAGGTAAGATCTGTGGTGGCGATGAGGACCTCAAAGACGAGAGGCCGGCAGCGAAAGAAAGTGCGGTCGCATCGCCCCTGCTGCCAATGCTTGGAGGTAGGAGGAGCCCGACGATGTAGGTCCTTTAAGAGACGTTCGTGCTTGAGGTCGAGCAAGGGGCGAACCCAGTGGATGCAGTTGTGGCTACCGGCGGCAACTACCGGCGAGCTGGCGACCGGCGGTGACGCATCCACCTAGCAGGCGGAGGAGGTGCAGAAGCTACTGCTGCTTGATAAAGAAGAGATGCTGCTGCTGAGAGTTGCTACTACTGCTACTTGATATTAAGAAACTACTTAAAATAAAAAACGAGATTGGATGCTATCCCCGGAAGTGGAGATTGCTCCCCGGGGGCTGCAGCGGTGGAAGAAGATGGAGACTAAAGTTCGGATCTAGGCTCTGATACCGTGTTAGATTTGTGAGAAGAGATGAATGAGGGTTGAATTCTTAGATCTATTGCAAGAGCCAAGGGGCAATATATAGTGTACAAGAGAGAAACTCTAGACTAGAAACCCTAGACTACACTACAATTCCATAGCCAACCCTAACTAACACTTACATGACTATTACACTTCTACCACACATTACACTATTACCCTTAACATTAAGATCTACCTCCACCATTCTTAGCTCTTTGTTAAAAAAAATGATTCTTTACTATCTCCATAATTTTTCATGTTAATACTGCTTTGCACTATATAATAACCCAATAAAGTAGGTACAAAGCTAAAAGAAAATGTACATTGGTATGCAGAACCAAGTGTAGATTGTCACTAACAACTATCCTGGTCATGACAGGAAGCAAAGGATTACCCAATTCATAATGCTCATATCCACCATATAATACTCTGCATGTTATATTCTGAAATGACCATAACAACCTTAGCACACATAAACCATCAAGAGTAACAGAATGTTTATAATTGAAGACATGTTCGTTTATTATAGCATGTTCATACTTGTAGGTAGAAACTCTAACGAGTGTTGGCGAATAACAAATACTACTAAATAACTCACTCTATGGGGCATATATGAGGAACTCAAAACTTACTGCAACATCGTCAAACTCATCAAAGTTGGATGCAACAGTTTCCCACTGATAGGACACAACTGGAGGAGTTGAAACTCCTTTTCCCTTAGATCTCTTTCCTGGCTCCTTCTTCACCTGCTCCACTCTTCTAATTTCACGATACAATCTATGTCCGAGAATCGAATCATCTTCATACCTGTTTCACGCGACTTGATTAGCATGCCCTTACCATAAAATCCAAAAAAATGAAACTTCCAGGATGCTTTCCATTTTAAATGGCTGATCAAAAAACATTCTGCCCACCAGTATGAGATTCCAAGGGAATCTCCCCCAATTCGTTCTTTACGGAAGGTAGAAAGGTCATAGCCATGCTTTAGGGAACTGTCAATGAAGTTCCGAATATCCTCTTGCTGCAAAATATATGCTTGATAGTCAGCTATCTTGTCAAACTTAACACACATGTGATGCAACAACTTCAAACCCAAATTGTCACCTATTTCCAAACATATCCAAAACAACGTATTCTCCAGCTGTTGGGAGCATTTGTCCTCTACAAAGAAAGGTACTATCAACAGAACATATCCCCATGCCTCTCTTGCTATTATGTTTAATTTGAACAGGCAGCAGACAAACTGTATGATTGCTATCAGGCATATGTATTTTTCTTAAAAATCAGCAACTTATTCATACTATCTTCATTGCTACTTTTCTACTTCGAAGCATCAGAACTAGTGCAGGGCTTCTTCCTCTGCAGTTGCACAAGAGGAAAAGAGCGAGAGCCAAGAGGTAATAGTTTTTTTATATAAAAAAAGGAAGGGCATCTTGCTTATAAATTCTAAATTTTTCATATCAGTATTTAGTATTTTGCCCTTGCCGCGACTGTGCGACAGTGAAAAGTAGCAACTACTCTTCAAAGAATTCTTTTTTATAATCAGTAACAATGTCTCTTTAACCTTTGTCAAGTTCATATGACTGGAATAAACAGCAACTGCTTCTGAAATGCACATTAATGAAATGGTGAAGAATTTTTGTTGGAACATGGATGTCTTATCTGTAGGCCGAAATGATGGTTGCTACTTACTAAAGTTTTGGTTTCAAAATAATTTTCAAAAATGGATAAATATTGATCATGTTGGTATTTTATCCATTGTAGCAAAATAAGCTTTCCAAAGTACAGAATCAATAACTGTGGAACTCGATTAGAATTGTCAATAATGAATAGGACAGACCTACACCACAAGAACATGGGGCAACAAAATACAAATGCCGAGACATAGCACCTTTCCCAAAATAATATCTACAGTAGTTATAGTTCTCTACTGCAATACATACTAGAAAAGGTTAAAAACCCATAGTTTGGCAAACTTCCATGGCTTTCCTTGGAATGACAATAAAAATGAGCACGCACCTCAACGCGTATATCACATATTGCTTTCAAGATCACTAAACGAGTAGCAGGTTCTAGCGCCTTGTACATTTCAATTTCGGCTCTGTGCAACATGAAACAATTGGAACAATTATCAAGGCAAAATTGTAGCAGGAGATTTAATAAGGCATTTCTTATGTGTTGAACTAACCCATGCGATGCAATTATTGGTAGATCACCTTCTGCAACCTACAGTTCGGATCCTTATCAGCTTATCAGTTGAATGGAATACCATTACCATGGAATATCAGTAACATACCCAATGCCACCAATCCTTTAGCTTTCTACATAGGACGGTCACCCAAGTTCCACGCCCCATAGCCATGCGGGTTATTGGAGGAATTGACTGCAAGTGATCAGCAATCATGAGAATTCAAGGATGACTTTTGCATAGTATATTGTGCTTGAGCATAAAAGATGCACTAAGACAAAATAGCAAAACATGAGATCTACATGCTAGCTCAACACCTCAATCCAAGAGACGCTAACTGAATAACATGTATTGTCCAAGAAGGCAGAAGAAATAGCTTTTGAAATTTAAACCACATGATCGAATACAGGCATACTCTAATATATGAATGAAGTATATTCCAGTCATAAGAGAGCGAACATCAGCCCAAGCAAGAACAACAGGCATGCTGCTATTATAGCATTTGGTCAAATTCAAACAGTTAATGTAAAAATCAGCAGCAAGCTCCAATAACTGCAGGCAACATTAAACACACTACCACAAAGCATGCAAGCCCAATACCAAAAAATGAATATTTTTTACTTCTCGCAAGCATAAGAGCGCATCTTTTGTGTTTGATCATGAACCAAAGATGATCTCTCCGCTCAAACCCACACTCCCACACTTTAGCAGCTAAGTGAGAACGAAGAAAACTTATGCCAACCAGGAGAGAAGAGAGATAGCTTCAACTTTAAACCGAACAGCTGAAAAGCTCACCTTTAGCAGCGGCATGTGCACATCGTCTAGAGTACTGTTGGGCGTGATAAGCGCCACCTCGAGATCCTCCGCCGTGAACTCCACCGTGATGTTCAGCAAAGGGCGGAACACCTGTAGCCACCAAAAACAGTGCAACAGCCGCGTCAAACCTTAACCCTAGCTCTGAAAATCAGAGCCACGAAACAAAACCTAAACCGCCGAGCTGCCGGCCGCGGGGGACGGGCGAGAGCGATAGTCGGGAGCACGAGGGGAAGCACGGCACGCACGTGGAGGAAGTTGAGGACGGAGGCGAGCTCCCACATGCATCGCAGCCGCCACCGCGGCAGCTCCGCGGGCGCCTCGGGCTCCGCCACGAGCAGCGTCACCACGCGGCATTGCGGCGTGTCGTCCGCGCCGGCACCCGCCGCGGCGCGGCGCCGCGGCCGCTCCGGCGGCGGCGGGGGCGGGGGCTTCGGCTTGCTGTTGCACGCGCGAGGCAGCCGCGTCTTCCTAGGGGTCGGCGCCTCCTCCGCGGCGGCCCCCCGCTTCTCCTTCCCCGGCGGCGCCGCCGCAGCAGCCTCCTCCTGCTGCTTCTCCGGCGGCGGGGGGGAGGCCCCGTCTCCGTCGCCGGCGCCGGGCATGTAAGGATCAGATCGGGGATCCGCGTCGGTGTTAGGGTTAGGGTTTGGGTGGGAGGAGGAACCGGGAGGCGAGGAGGGGGAGGGGGAGGAAACCATGGCCATGGGGGAGGGGAGGAGGGGTAAAAGTGGGATTCCGCGTAGGGGTGTGAGAGAGAGGAGAGAGAGAGGGAAGGGGAGGGCGAGGGAGGGGTAAGATGGTAAGGCGACTCCGGAGTCGGGTGGGTCGCGGCGTCAACGTGAAAAATAGAGGGTTTTTTTAAAAAAAAAACACCACTTTCTAATGTCGCGATTGCAAATCTAGTCTAATCCGATGTTGTAAAAAATAGAATACGATTGTCGGAAGGATAATATTAATCAGAATACGGATGATTAATTAAAATTACGCGGATAATTTGGCATTTTCATACATTTGATGATAATGATAGTTTCAGATATATTTGAGCACATTATATTGTCAATACTATCAAAAAAAAACTTGTACCACCCTTCAATTGTACATTATAACTTTATTAATTACTAACTCAAAAGATAACAAGATTGATTGGCGGATTATTATAGTTCTGCACCAAAATACGACTTGCAATGAGTTTAGGTAATGGATTAAAAACATGCATTATCACATAGACTAGACTAACTTAACACACTGATGATACGACAACCAAAAGAATTAAGTTTTAAATTTAAGTACACAAAATGACCCACAACAACGAGAGAATTACTTAGTCTGAATCATTGTCAAGCACAACATCACCACCAGACACTTCGGTTCAGGCTCATCAGAAGCAAGAAAATCATCTTCAAATGCAACCAACTCCTTGTCACTCTCACTTTCATCAACTACTAGTAGTTTAGATTTAGAACCACGACTGAACGATGCTCTGTGTGACAATCTTTTTGTACGTTTTGTTGATTTTTTGCCTTCACTTCCAAGAGATCTCTTGCTCTTGAAGTTGACACTTCAAAAGTATAACCACAAGCTCTCATTCTTTCTTCACCTTGCGACTCACCATTTTCAACTTCAAGCCAATCTTGTGCATTAGGAATGTCACCCTCTTCACATGTTTCCATTAAAGAGTCTCCTTTCTTTACTGAATTTTCTTTCTTATTCATTCTTGAGTTGAATTGCACAAATATAATGTCATTTAGCCTTTGAACTTCTAACTTATTCCTTTTCTTCGATTGGGTCTAAACAAAATTAGAAAAGAAGTAGTTACTAATTTAATTAATTTAACAGAGGAGAATGCTACAAAAATGTAGTGCATACCAAAATAGATAGGGAAAAATATAAGAAAAATTACCCATTCAAAAGCACTCTAATTCCTTTCACATAATGAAGAGTTGCATGTCAAGTTGAGGATTTTTGTTGCAATCCCTTGCAAGTATGGTGCTTTTGATCCCCAGACATTCCACCAGTGAGCTAATAAAGAAAAAGAAGCAGTTAGCTGCTAGGCAAGTGCAACATAAAAAAAAACAAAAATGAATGAAGCAGCCAAAAAAGATGAACAAGTTACCAGGATTAAATGCATCATCCATTTTTTTCTCTTTGCCTCTTAGCTCCTGGATTTCCAAAAGTCCCAGATGCCTCAGAGTAGGCCAACATTTCCTCTCTTGTGATCTTGTCTTGAATTTCTTCGTCGGGATAAAACCGCTGAACAAACTTATGAATGCTACTAAATATCTTTTCAAATCTAACCATGTCAGCTCTATCCCTGTAAAAGTAGTATGGATTAAGATAATATGCCATTAGATGGAGCTCACTATCCAGCTTGCCTTCAATGTAGTCATCAACAGTATTAATCACATGAATGCAAAGCTCCAGCTCATTTTTAAGGTAGTGAGCGCTTGATGCTTTGCATCCAATAAACCTCCATATATGAATCCTATAGCAGGCTTTTTATCTCCATCAACAAGTCGAAGAAGCTTAACAAGTGGAAGGAAAACATTAATGGCTAGCTCCACATCAACCCAAAACTTTTCATCAGATAAAACAATTGAGCAAACAATTTGGACTTTAACTTGTTGAAGCTATTTAATGTGAGAAAAGTTGTAGCAAAGCGTGTCACCCCAGGTCTCGCAATCTCTTTATCCTCGGTGTATGAGCACATCAAATCAAGTGTTTTGTGATGGTTATATATGAAAGAGGTAACCTTCTTGGCCTTGTCCACAACACTTTTTATGCATTGATTCTTGCAAATTTTCTCTAGCATCAGGTCGATGCAATGTGTAGCGCATAAAGTCCAGTAAATACAGGGATATTTCTCCATTAGCAACCGACCTACTGCTAGATTTGCTGAAGCATTATCAGTGACAACATGCAAAACATTTTCTACCCCGACATCTTTGATTCCAGTCTCAACAAATTTGAATATATATTCTGCATTATGAGTATCAGCTAAGCCATTGATAGCTCTAAGGAATACGGTACCCAGCTCACTATTCACACACAGATTCATTAGGCTTCTACCTCTCCTATCTATCCACTCATCTATCATGATAGTGCATCCCATTTTTTCCCACCACTCTCTATGAACCTCTAAATTCTCCTTGGTCTCCACCACCTGTCTTTGTAACAATGGTTCCCTATACTCATACCTAGTGAGAAGCTTATAACCACGGCCATATTGTCCAAGTGCCTCTATAAAAGCGAGAAAAGTTGGATCGTTAAGAGCATTAAATGAAATGTTGCATTTGTATGCCCAATGGGTCAAATAGTCACTCACGTTATCTCTATGTTTTTTTTTTTGATAAAGAATCTTTAATTGTTTGCTGCTCCTTGCCTATAACTAACAAACCGGCCACTGAATACTTATCAATTGGCCCTCTCTGTTGTCGAATAGTTAGAGGTTCTACCACAACAACATCATCTTCTTCTTGATCTCCAGATATCTTAACCTCTGCTCGCAACTCATCTTCTTGTTGTTTTTTCTCCTCTTTCTTCTTCATTGTGCTCTCTAACAGATCTCGAAATTGCTTCTTTATCTCTGGTGTGGCTACCTTACAAGGTTGGATATCACCCTTTATGCCTGCTAGATGCTTCTTCATACAAGAGATACCTGGACTCCAATATTTATTGCACAACATGCACTTCACTGATTGGGTACAATTCCTCTTAGTAAGCCGGATGTGCTGCCAAGTTGGGTCTATTGTGTTTGGCGGAATATGAAGGAACTCCCCTTGATCTGCCAAGGCCAACGAATTAGGTTGAGAGCTTGAACCAGCCATCTCTACTGTAACAAATCAAATAAGGTATATCATGATTAAAATACGACATTACTTGAGAAAATAACCAATGATCAAGAAACTAAGGACCATATGCATCTTTATCAAAACAAATAACCACCATAGTTTCCAATTGCTAATTTCTTGGAACAAAGACTCGTACATACTAGAAATCAAGAAACAAAGTAACCGATGTTGTCTTCTTGGTCAGAGATGAACTCTAGGACTTCACATTTTATAGAAATTTCAACTAAGGAGTAAAAGGAGATCAAGAAATTGGAGAGATTGGTAGAGGATTTGGTGGAGACAACCCTGAAATGGAGTCATGGCCACGCGGGAAGTCGGAGGGTCGAAGGGAAATTTCCTGGAAGCAAGCAAGCAATGAGATAAGCAGGTGTCGAACCCGGGAGCGAAGGATCCCGAATTCTCTGTGTTTATACACTAGTCTAGGATTTCTAGTGTACATAGTCAAACAAAAGTGATAGCAAAATCATATCACGCACTTTATTGATAATAATTTCTGAGTTTATTACAAAAAGGGCCTGAGGCCAAATAGAAAGGAGATAACACAGCGGAAATAAAATAGTGGTAGACCACACGACTTGCCACAAGCAATCGTCTGGGGGTGTAGCCTATTCGTCCAGATCCTCATCGTCCTGATAGAGGTCTTCTCCTGAATAAAGATTATTCAGCAAGAGTAAGCACAACTTTCGTGCTTGCAAGTTACACCCAATATTGAAGTTAATGCATGCATAAGGTAAACAAAGGATAATGGCAGGGTTGTTTTGCATAAACCGTATTTTCAGATTAAATATCATTAATAGTTTTCTAAGGCCAGTTTTAATATTATAACTGAAATCAGTAATTGAAATGACAATGAATAGTGGATAACCTCCATTAAATGAATGGTGAAGGATACCCTCCTATCACTTGGCTAACCGCCCAATTTTACCATAGGATTATCCATCCTAAAATCATATGTTGAAATCATTTTATAAACCAAAAACAAGTCTAACTTAGAGTGACTTTGCTAGCATGTCCATGACCGCGGACGCGGCTATTCGAATAGTTTCTACTCTGCAGAGTTTGTACAGCTTTACCCACACGAGATAATATGCTTTTAATGTCGGTCAAAGCACGCTTCCGAAGGCGTGTGACTAAGCAATTATCATGAGGCCGTTACAAAGTAGTGTCTTAATGTATTCATGTCCGCTAAGGTTTCGCTACCATTGGACTAACCATCCTCCGGAAGCCCCCTCTTGCGCCCGGTGGGACTAATGTCTAACCGACACCCACACATACAACATAGCATGAATAACACTAAGACACCACAGATTATTTAGCCAAATCTGTCCCATTCTATACATGTGGTGGTACGGTTAGGCGTAGCAAAATACGCTCAAAGACCGGTCCTTAACTGACTTGGGCGACTTTCCATTTAAATAACCCCTGGGCCTTAATCCTAACCAGATTAGGCCCGTGCATGAACCTGCACCCACCATCCATCCATCTCGCCCAAGTCCAACCTATTTTATTTTATTTAGAGTAAAAACCTCTTTATAACCTTTCGTGGTAAAACAATACCACATAATCAGATTTAAATCAAATTATAAATGATTTGGCTAAACCTTCCCAAATTTATAAATATGATCTAAGCATGGCTAAGTATATTATCACATTTTTACCTAAGGTGGCAAGGCATTCGTAATCGATAATCAAATTGGCCATACAATGGAAATTGGAATAACTATATACAAAACAGGACATTCAAATATTTATATAAACATATGTATGCAATAGTAATTTTAAAAACAGGAATTAAATAATTTAAAATACTGGGAACAACATGATCAATAGTATAACTTGCCTTCGTTGAAGTCTTGAAATTCTAAATCGTCGGAAGGATCTAACTCTCCGGAGTCATCGAGGTCTATACACAAAAATACGATAAATTACCTCCAAATTCAAATAAATTCAAAAAGACAATTCAAATTAGCTCCAAATTTAAATATTTTGGTTTAGATAGCTAGATTATGATTTTAGACAAATTTTGCAACTTGAACCACCCAATTTGGAGTTCAGATGCAAAATATATGAATTTTGGAAGTTTTAAACTAAATGTGTAATTTAATTGAATTTTCCGAATTATTTTTCCAAAGGAAATTCTATTTATCGCGCAATGCTGACGCCAGCGAAGAATTTCCAGAATTAAAGGAATTAAAATAATTCCCTGACATGTGGGCCCCACGTGTCATAGACACGGTCCATGTGGACTGTGCCCACCGCCACCTCGAGGAGGTGGCCGACACGCGCCACGCGAACAGTTTTGGCGACGTGGCGCCCACGCGGCGGTGAGGTGGCGCCATGGTGGCGTGTGCGTGGCCGGCCACGTAGGCCCGAGGCCGGTGGTGCTCCGGTGAGCGGTCTTGCCGGCGTTCCACGCCGCGGCGAGCTAAATGGATATGCGCATATTGGAGAGGAGACAATTGCGAACTCGTGGGTTACCAAAACGGCGACGGAGCGTGGCCGGAAGGTCGTCGGCGATGAAGTTTGGCGGCGACGGCGTGCGATCGTCGACGAAGAAGACGATCTCGAGGTCCTCCGGCGAAGTGGGTGGTGGCAGCAGCTTCGCACGGGTGAGGCGATGACGATGGTGCCGACGGCGGGGACGGAGGGGCTACGGCGGCACCGAAAACGGAGAAGAATCAAAGGTTTTCGCCAGGAGGATCTTCGAAATTAGGGCGCTACGGTGACGGAGGCGAGCTGTGGTTGGTGGCGGTATGTTGTGGAGGATGTGGCGGTCCCGGCGCACCTATTTATAGGGCGCGGGCATGGCCGAGCTGCCGTGGAGAGCACGAAGGTCCGCGCGGTCACGGCGGCGAGATTTTGGGGATTTAGGGCGCCGGAAGGGAAAGTGATGGCCGTGTCGGGGCGGAGGGAATCAAGGGTTTAAATGCGCGCATCAAATCAAGAGATATGGCCTGATTCGCTCGGTTTTGGAAGGTCCCGAGTCGGCGTCCATGGCGGAATCGCGGGGAAGAAGAAGGAAAGTGAAGGAAGAAGAAAGGAAAGGAGGAAGATGACGGGGGTACGTCCGATTTTGATCGGACGGTGGAGATAGAACATGCGAATCGGTAGGTTGAGATTGGGCGTAGCCGTTGGATTTTAATCCAACGGTCGCGATAGATCGAGGGGGGTGCGAGTGAGTAGTAATGTCTCGGATACACACGAGCCGTTAGATTTAGATCTGACGGTCCACATGGGTGGGTCTTCGGGTTCCAACGCTCACGAAGATGGCCGCTGGATTTTGATCCAACGGTGATGAGGGTTGATAAGGCGCGGGTGAGAGAAAGAGGGTGACTAATCGGTGGGCCCACCGCCGCTGAGAGGAAAGCGCGGCGCGGGGTTGGGCCGCGTGGGCCGTGACGCACGTGGGAAAAGAACTGGGCCGAGTGGGTTTTGGCCCAGTGGCTGTTTGGGGATTTTCTTTTGATTTTCGATTTAATTAATTGCTGATAATTCAATTAAGCTTTAGAATATAGTATATTAAGTCCAAAAATTTTGAGAAAATTCACAGAAATTCTCTGGTGCATTTAGGACTTAAATAAAATATTTCCCACTATTTTGTGGTAATATCTTTTGCAAATAAATTTGTTTAGCTTCAAATTGATTAAGCAAAAGCTTTTAAAAATTTCAAAAAAATCCACAAAAATCATTAAACTTTATTTTCAACTGAAATTGAATTTTGGAATGTTACAAACCTACCCCCCTTAAAGGGAATCTCGACCCCGAGATTCAAGCTTGGTTAGCAAAAAGATCAGGATAGTTGGCCTTGAGCTCTTCTTCTTTCTCCCATGTGGCTTCACTTTTTGAATGGTAACTCCACTGTACCTTGTATGATCTGATGATTCTGCTTCGGTTAACACGTTCTGCGATATCCAGAATTTTAATTGGTCGCTCCACATAGGTTAGATATTCTTGAAGGTCAAAGCTCTCCAGAAGGGTGTGGTCTTCTGGCGCTTGCAAGCACTTCCTTAATTGCGACACGTGGAACACATTATGCACTGCGGACAAAGTTTCTGGTAGCTCCAACTGATAGGCTACTTCTCTACGTTTTGCCAAGATCTTATATGGCCCGATATACCTGGGTGCGAGTTTACCTTTTGTCTGGAATCTCCTTACACCTCTGAGTGGGGTAACTCTGAGATAGACAAGGTCTCCTACCTCAAAGTTCAATTCCCTCCGACGGTTATCGGCATAACTCTTTTGTCGGGATTGGGCTACTTTCAGACGCTCCTGAATAGTCTTTACTTTACTTTCAGCTTCTTTGATCAACTCAGGTCCAAAGAGCTGACGTTCTCCTACCTGATCCCATAAGAGCGGGGTTCGGCATTTCCTACCATACAGAGCTTCAAATGGAGTCATCTGCAAACTGGCTTGGTAGCTATTATTGTATGAGAACTCTGCATATGGCAGATCCTTGTCCCAACCTTTCCCGAAATCTTAGGCACAAACTCGAAGTATATCTTCAAGGACTTGGTTGGTGCGTTCTGTCTGCCCATCGGTCTAGGGATGATACGCCGTGCTGAAATTAAGTCTGGTCCCCAAGGCTTCATGCAGACTTTTCCAGAACCGAGAAGTGAACTGAGAACCTCGGTCAGACACAATCTTTTTAGGTACTCCATGCAGGCAGACGATCTTGGCCATGTACAACTCTGCTAGCTTGGTGCTCTGGTAGGTGGTCTTGACCGGAATAAAGTGGACCACTTTGGTTAATCGGTCAATTACTACCCAGATGGAGTCATATCCCGATTGGGTCCTGGGGAGTCCGGTAATGAAATCCATACCAACTTCTTCCCACTTCCACTCGGGGATTGGTAATGGCTACAATAGACCAGCGGGTCTTTGGTGCGCTGCCTTGACTCTTTGACAGACATCACAACGAGCGACGAAATCAGCAATTTCGCGCTTCATGCTGACCCACCAATATTTTTCTTTTAGGTCCTGATACATTTTGGTGCTACCAGGATGAATGGAGTATGGCGACTCATGAGCTTCTTTCAGAATCGACTCCTTTATCTCCTGCTGGTTGGGTACGCAGATGCGGTCTCCAAACCACACTGTCCCTTGCTCATCCTCGGAGAAACCTGGAGCTTTGCCTCTTCTCATATTCTTCTTGATTTCCTGGATGTCTTCATCTTCTAACTGCTTTGTTCTGATCTGATCCTGAAGAGTTGGTTGAATTTCCAAGGCGTTCACACAACCTTGGTTGACAATCTCCAAATTTAGGTGCTTTAGTTCCTCATACAGCTCTGGCTGATTTTGTTGCACCATGATGGTGTTGCAATACGCCTTCCTGCTCAAGGCATCTGCTACCACATTGGCTTTGCTCGGATGATAATGGATTCCGAGGTCGTAGTCCTTTATCAACTCCAACCATCTTCTCTGTCGGAGATTGAGCTCGGACTGCGTGAAAATGTATTTCAAACTCTTATGATCCGTGAAAATCTCACAGCGGTTACCAATGAGATAATGCCGCCAGATTTTCAGAGCGTGCACAATTGCGGCTAACTCCAGATCATGATCGGATAATTCCCTTCATGTGGCCTCAACTGCCGGGATGCATAAGCCACAACTTTGCCTTCCTACATCAATACGCATCCGAGGCCTTGACGGGATGCGTCACATAATATCTCAAAATCCTTGCGGATGTCCGGTAATATTAAAACCGGTGCTGAGACTAGCCTCTTTTTCAGCTCTTGGAAGCTTTCTTCACAGGCGCTTGACCATTCAAACTTCTTCTCTTTCTTCAGGAGTTGAGTCATGGGTTTTGCAAGTTTAGAGAAACCTTCGATGAACCGGCGATAATAGCCTGCCAGTCCAAGGAAACTTCTCACCTCGGTGACTGATCTGGGTTGTTTCCAGTCCATTACTGCTTCAACCTTGGTAGGGTCCACTGCAATTCCTCCCGCGGATATAATATGTCCAAGGAATGCAACTTGACTTAGCCAAAATTCGCTCTTGCTGAATTTGGCATAAAGTTGGTGCTCCTGGAGTTTGTCGAGGATCATCCTGAGATGCTTTTCGTGCTCTTCTTCATCCTTCGAATAGATGAGGATATCGTCAATGAAGACAACCACAAACTTATCCAGAAATTCCATGAACACCTTGTTCATCATATTCATGAAATAAGCAGGAGCGTTTGTCAACCCAAAGGACATTATCAGAACTCGCATACCCATATCCGTGGTGAAGGCGGTCTTGAATATCTTCCTGGCCGATCTTCATTGGATAACCGCACTCGATCAATCTTCGAGAAGACACTTGCTCCCTTCAGCTGATCAAACAGATCATCAATCCTGGGCAACGGATATTTGTTCTTGATTGTCACCTCATTGAGTGATCTGTAATCAACGCACATTCTCATACTATTGTCTTTCTTCTTGACGAATAGTACTGGTGCTCCCCATGGTGAGGAACTGGGTCGAATGTACCCTTTGCTTCGCAGCTCTTCGATTTGCTTTTTCAGTTCTGCTAACTCGTTGGCTGGCATTCTGTAGGGCCACTTCGAGATCGGAGCTGTCCCGGGGACTAGATCAATTAGGAACATGATGTCACTATCCGGTGGCATGCCGGGTAGATCATCCGGAAAGACATCGGGATACTCCCGTGCTACAGGTATATCCTCAAGCTTTACTTCCTTCAAATTGGTGAGGATAGAACTCCCTCCAGTGCGGGTCTCGGGTTTGAATTCGACTGATATGCCTTGCTCATTGGTGAGGGTAATAGATCTATTGGCACAGTCTATTTGACCGTGGTTTTTGGCTAGCCAGTCCATTCCAAGTATTACATCCAGACCTTGAGAATGTAAAACTATCAGATCTGCTAGGAAGGATACACCGGATATTTCAAGGGTAAGATTGGGGCATAGAGAACTGGTTCTCATTTTCGAGTCCGAGAATGGATTATCATGGGGGTAGCTAAGGAAGATATAGGTAACCCATAATTTCCCACAAATTTATTTGACACGAAAGAGTGTGAAGCTCCAGAATCAAATAGGACATATGTTGGTATCGAATTAACTAGGAACGTACCGAGAACAACATCTGCGCCGCCTGAGCTTCCTCGGCGGTGACATGGTTCACCCGTCCCTTGGTGAACTAGTCTGCTGGTCTGGTGGTGCCTCCGGTAGTTGGAATTCCTGAGGTTGGCCTTGCTGGTGCCATACCTTGCTGCTTTTTCGGGCATTTATTGGCATAATGCTCCGTCTCGTTGCAATGGAAGCACGTGACTCCGGAAGCTGAGGACGTAGAGTGCTTCTGCTGAAACTACCCTCCTGATGAAGTGCCACGGAAGTTGGAGGGGTTGGAGCGCTGTGGCGGTGCCGGAGTACGAGACGTGGAAGATTGAAACCTCCCACGTTGCTGCAGCTGCGGTGTGTAGATGCGAGGTTTGGGCAGACCTCCTGCGTTGAACCTCCGAGCGCCATCCTCCGCTGCGGTTCTCCATTTCTGTGTGTTTGGCCTCCTGCCTGATTGTTTTATCCACCAACTGCTGAAAGTCGGTGAAATTCTGAGAGATAAGTTGGACAGAGATATCGTCATTTAATCCCTCCAGAACCTTTCCTGTCTGTCCTCATCTCTAGCTACATCAGCTGGGGCGTAGTGAGCAAGTTGGTTAAAGCGGTGAAGATACTCATTCACCGTACGGTTGCCCTGGCGGAGTGCGTGGAACTCCTTCTTCTTTAGCGTCATCATCCCCGCCGGGATGTGTGCATGACGGAAGGTTTGCACAAATTCGGCCCACGAGATGGATTGGGCATCATTATGGGCGATACAGTAGTTGTCCCACCATTCCGACGCGGGACCGGTCAGTTGGTGAGAGGCAAACAGAACCCTCTCACGATCAGAGCACTGACTGATGTCCAACTTCTTTCCAATGGCCCGAAGCCAGTCGTCGGCGTCCATTGGTTCAGTACTACTTGAGAAAGTCGGCAGACGCATTCTCATGAACTCAGACATAGTCAACCTCGGGTTGTGTGGGGGTGGAGCCGGAACTGCTGCTGCTACGGTAGCGGCTTGAGCATTCTGCACATTCTGCAGTGATTGGGCAAGAAGGTCAATCAGATGGGTCTGATTCGCCATCATCTGGCGCCAGTCGGGTCCTTTTGCCGGCGGTGGTGGTGGCTGCGGAACGTGATTGTCTTGGTAATCCGCCTGATCGTTTCCTTGGCCGCTGTTGCTGCCGCTGCCGTTCTTGCGGGTGGTCACCATCTGCGGGATCCTCCAAGGATTTAGAAAAGGTAGCAAGAAATTCTAAGGGGGATAAATCTAAAATAGCCTAAGAACCAATAAACACACAACAAAGAACCAACTTTTCAAAATAGTTCTTTTATTCATTTATTTTATTAAATGGATTATGGCTATCACAAGGGTAATTGATAGCTCATAATTCGCGACTGAAGTACGGACTAATCGAAAACATCTATGGTGTACTAGGGGTATAGTCTATCTCATTGGAGCTACCCTCGCTGGCCTTGTAGCTAGCCAGCTCTGCTTCCAATGCCTTTACCCTTGCTTCTGCGTACTCCAAGCCATCTTGAGCGGTACGCAAGTCCTCCAGGGTATTCCCGTAGGCATAGTCCAGTGCCTTTGTTAAGTCCACCTGGTGCGTCAGCTCGGGGGAATCTTCTTCCTTGGCGGTGCGAAAGACGCTGTCGAGTCTGGTCGGAAGATGCATCGGGTAATAGTGGAACCTGGTGCCGTTGAGGTAGCGGTCGTAGATGTGGCGGAGGCGACGAACTGCCTCTCTCGCTGCATCCTGGATGCCATCCGCGAAGGTGTCGCGTCTGATCGGAGCGTGGAAGGTATGGAAGACCGTGTTCGGCGACAGATCGGAGTAAAACAACACTTCCACCCTCCAGAGACGTCGTTCTCCCACCTTGTACCGATAGCCCTGGAATGTTGGCCTCTTCTTGTAATCCAAGTATTGCATCATCTCCCAGAGAAGCTCAGCCCAGTGTCCAGCAATAACTCCGTGAGAGATAGCGTCCGGTACCTCGGCCATCTACAATTTTGAGAAAGAGATGAGTCAGTAACCGTTTTAAAGAGAAGGGTTGAGAGATGACTCTGGATAGACTCAAAATAGTTTTAGTTTTTAAAAATAAGTCCTTAGGACGTTTGCGGGGCCACGACCTACAGTCGATATGGCTCTGATACCACTTTTGTCGAACCCGGGAGCGAAGGATCCCGAATTCTCTATGTTTATACACTAGTCCAGGATTTCTAGTGTACACAGTCAAACAAAAGTGATAGCAAAATCATCTAGTTATTAAATTATCTAGCTGAAAGTAAATATTTCTGCCTTGAAAGTCTCTAAATTACAGTTGAAAGTTCAATCTTCTAATTTGAAAGTCGTAGGACAGTAGCGGTAGGCTAGTGGAGCGATGAGAATGGGGTGAGAGTGCTACATACCCGATGGATGAAACGTAGATTCACTCAAGGCCAGGTGCTATATTACCATTACTAACTCAAGATACAAGTATTGGGGATACAATTGATGTGGATCTGAGGAGAAATTAGAAGAGAGAATGGAGGTACAGGAAGAACAGCAGGGAACTGGGAACGGGATACAGAGGTTGGGGAGGAATAGCGGGAGGAAGGGAATAGCATAGAGTATCTGTTCTTCGATGCTTCTTCTGCCCCTGATGTTTCCCTTTTGTACTCCCGAGCTCAACCCCCTCTTTGCCTTCGGCCCACGGCCCACAAACAAGCCCAGTCAAGGTAGGACGGTATGTGACATTCCTCCCTCCTTGAATTTCGGCTTGCCCCCAAGCCGATATAAAAAGAATAGTCACCATCATGCTTCTGCTGCACTAGCACGCAAAGACAACACAAATCAAGGTGTGGGGCTCCTTTCATCTTGTATTTTGCTAGGAACCATAGCTTTATATTTGAAACTGTCGACAGTCTTGAGAGACCATATAGAATGAGAATTGCAGTCACTTCCATTTTGGTCATCCATTCTTGAGCAATTCGACCGCCCATATGTACTTCCTCAATTGAAGATCCTTTTTCATGTACAAATTTAACAGATTCTGACAACCTATTCAGAAGATTTACCAGTGCAATGACCTCATTTCTCTGCAGTTGAAATGGTTGGTTCAAATGGTCCTCTCCATCAACAGAGAACAGAATCTTCAGTGCAGTTCCAAGACCAAGAACTTGGAGCTTCCCCCATAATTGCCATTTTGCGCTGACCAGAATGAAGCCATTATTGTTCTCGCTAGGCCCTTCATCAGGATAACTGTGCTTAGCAGCACAGGGCTTCCATTTACGCGCTTGTTTGTAGGACTTCTCCCAATGAGCAAAATTTTCACCATCAAACTTGTTCTTTGTAACAACTGAAGTCGCCATGTGCAAAAGTCTTCCATGCATTATCTGCTCTGCTTGTTCCTTCCTTGCAATGTTTTCCTTGAGCTCCTGAAGTGTTTTTCACTTTTCATGTCCAACACAGACCATAATTGCACTGATATTTCTAAATAGCTTCTGAATCTCCACCTGTAGCTCAGAGCCATTCTCACCCTGCCAGAGTTTTGCTTCCTCAAAAGGTAGCCGGCATGCAGATCTTAACTTGGGGTTATAAAGCAGCTGCTTCACTAAAGATTGTGTTTTCAGGTCCTCTTCAAGATCTTGTGCATGCAAAGATATCCCCAAATAATCGTTAGCCTCAAGAAATGCGTCCACAAGCCTTAGTTCAGTAGCCTTTACTTTGGCATAGGTATAGATAGTCCAGTGCAGATCAGCGCGTGTTGAAAACCATTTATGGATGCTCAGATAATCTTTGGCAGGATAGCATATTTCATCACCCATCACGCGCATGCTTTGTAAGAGCCTCCAGTACCGGAAATTACACCCAAGACCACGTGCTCTGCAATCGCGGCAAATGTAGTCAAATTTGTTGACATCTATACCATTGTGACCATTAGCAACAATGTCATAAAGAAAATGCTTCTCCTTTGCACTTTTTTTTGTTGCGGCAAACTTAGAACTGGCAAGTATCATTTCCTTGACAATTTTGAGATAATCAGCTTCAATATCTATAGTGTGTTTGTCAACAATGTTGTCCAGCAACAGTGAAGACATATGTTCATGGGACCAGGTTGATCCCGGAACAACACGAGGAAGAAACACATGCCCCAATAAGTGACTACAGGGGCCATGTCCAATGTCACGCAAGAAGCCTACAAGTTTTACAGTTTGCACATCCATTTCGGCATTAGTGAACAACTCGAGCGAAGTCCCATGTCCTTGAGGTGGTGGCCATGGGGGCATCCACGGCACTATGCCTTGATAGCAGTTGAATAACCACCTTGGCATTGGCCGCAGCTCAGCTCCGCCTCTTGCAATCTCCACTTGCGCAGGCGGTGGCCATCTGAATTTTAGCTACACTTGTACACCACCTTGATAGCACCTGAACGATGGCCATGGTTCTAGCCACTACTCCCAAACCATGTCTACAAAATATTGCTCCCTCTTGTTCTTATCACACATTTTGCCGAATACCTCCATTGTCGAACCCACTTGTGCAGCAAATACACCAGAGGAGAAGTCTAGGAACCAGACGTTGTAGTTGATCCATGAGTTATCGTGGACGTCGATGGCAAGCACGATTTCATCCTGACCCATTGCGGCATGCTGGTAGCTAGCCATGCCCCACGGTGCACAATCAACACTGAGGAAAACACTCTCATGGATGGGAAAGGCGGAGAGGGCACATTGCACCAGGTAGATGTGAGGGCTCAGCAGTGATGTCACCGGCAACAATTCTTCCAGGGTGTATGTGTTCCCATCCTCATCGACAACGATCTCGCTAGAGAAGTGGACAAGGATCACTGGCTGTCGTTGGTCGCCCGAAGAAGTGTACATCTTCCCTAGCATTGCATCAAACACCTGATGTGCAGTGATGATGTAGGTGCCAACACACACACTGGGTGCACCGATGGATGGAACAAGGCTGGTGATGGCGACGCCAAGAATGCCGGTTGTCGTGGGTGGAGTTGGAGCCACCTCCTGGGGATAGGTTGATGGCACTTCGGTGTTGCAGCTGCAACGCGCCATCGAACACCTGGTGGGCGTCATGGCGTCTAGCTCACCGATGTCGAACGACTTCGACGAGGAGACGTTCACAGGCTCTGCGTGTGCCCAGAGGGCTGTGGTCGCACCCCTCGAGAGCAGGGGGTATAGCCACGACCTTGGCGTAACTAGCGTTGGGGTCGGGGCCCGGCGTCGAGCACTTGGTGGGTGACTCAAGGGCAAGGGCGGCTTCTGCACGTGGAGTAGCTGTCGCCATGGCGTGGTCCACCGCGGTGACAAGGGTGGCCGTCGATGCAGGCATGGGCGGTGGCAAGGCATGCACAGGTGGTCCTAGCAGCTGGACGATGGCCTTCAAGCCGACCGTAACTCGTCCATGCATACTGCCAGGTCTTCCATCTCCACTGTCTGCTTCTTCACTTTAGCGATTAATTTGTTCAGCATCGCCTTGCACCTTGCTTCACTCTCCTTCTCCGCATCGCTCATGGCCACCCCAGAACTCAGAACCAACCGGATCGAAGGCTCTGATACCATATTATTACATACCTGTTGGAAGAACACCAATGCACATCCGGGTAGGAACCCAACGATCCATTCCAGCACAGGATACAAGTAGTTAGATACAACTTGGAAGAAAGGGGGAGCTAAGACTGGAGGTAGCAATAGGAGACTGGGAATCTAGAGAGCATTGGGGGACTGGGAATCAGAGAGAAGACGAATTGGGGAAGAACATCATTAGGGGAAGGAGCAGTTGGAGGAAGAGGAAGTCAAGGCAAGCCTGAAAATAATGTTCGATGCTTCTTCAGTTGATGTTGCCTGCCCTTTGTAGTTTCTTCTCGAGCCCTCACTTGCCTCCTGACCCACGGCTCAACAACAGAAGCCCATTCCAAGTCAGGCCGGTCTGTGACATTCCTTCCTCCTTGAAATGCGCTTGACCCCAAGCTGATGTAATTAAATGCAGGCGGATGAACTCGACACCCCTGGGATCCCATAGCACTTGTAAATGTTTGTCATGAACAAGTGCAGAGCACGAAGAAATCTAGCCAACAACGACAATACTGGCTTCAAGCACTCTACCATTCTTTAGCTTAACTACATAATTGTGGTCTTTGAATTTGAAGTTCACAATTCCCCTTTCATGTAAAATATCGGAAGAATTTGGTTCAAATTCCAATGCTTTAGTCAAGTCCTCAATAGCCTCGATGAATTCTCCTAAAGCTGCGCGAGTTTGTCCCCGCTGCTTCCATGCCTCCCCAGCTGGTGGGTTTGATTGTATAGCCTTGGTGAAGTCAGAAATAGCATAATCCAGTTCTCTTTGAAATGCATAAGCTGTGCCTCTTCCAATCAGTGCCTCTGGATATGTTGGATTTTCTTGCAGTATCTGATCAAAAATGGATATTGCTTTGTCATACCTTCCTTCATTTACCTGCGCAATGCCCCGGGAAAGTGTTTGATCTAGTGCTATGGTTTCATCAGAACTTCTTCTATGTTCCACATCTTCAGCCTGACCATTTATTTCTTTTGTACCTTTTTTCTCTGTTTTTCTTATCTAGCTTCGCTGTTTTCTTGGGAGTTTGATGTGTCGCAATGGTGTCTTTCGCCGGACTGCTAGAATCTGTATTCTCATCTTTATGATGGTCCACTTCATTATTGTCAGCCAACATTGTATCACCATTTGATGGAACTTTGGAATTCTCGATGTTCTCTTCACATACAACAGTTTTTGTATCATCCGTTGTAGTTACAGTGAACGATGTGCCAACAACACGATCTTCTGAGATAACAACTTTGGAATCACATGGCGATGCAGCCAGCTTGTCAGCATCATCAATGTCCCTTTGTAGATCCTTCTCAATGAAACTGTGCACAAATTTTCTAGCAACAAGATCAACAATCAGATAAAATAACCAAAGTAACATGGCCTTCTTAGCAACAAGCCCTTGCATGTCCTTCTCAATAACAAGACTTCTCCATACAAAATAGGACCCTTGTGACACCACCTGAATAACAGCCCAAAGCAAATTCTGCATAAATGACTCCACCACATTCAGTTCAACCCCAGCGAGTTTTGTCCTACTCAGTTTGAATCTTGTGAAGGCAAATAAAAACTGAAATATTTGCCGCACTTCCAAGGGGTGGTGGCCATGGGGAAATCAAATGCAATCCGCCTCCATAACACCTAAACGGAAGCCAAGTTGCTCGCTGTTCTGCAGCTCCACTACCTATAATTCGTCATTCCATTGGTGGTGGCCAAGGTGGCTGCAGTGCATATCGACACTAGCATGATAGCCACAACAGGTGTGAATCCGTAGCACCATTGAACATCATATCCTTCCAGTACCCATTAGTCATATGGGAACATTCTTCAAGCACTTGAGGCATCACAATCATACAATTACCGTCATCCAAAGGTATATCAGCTCCAGAAATTAGCACAAGGTAAATCCACTCATGCTGAATTGAGGAATTTCGCACCACAAGCAACTCGTCAAGACATTCATCTAGAACTGTATCAAACCCATCTGGAGTGCCTTCCAAAGAATTGAATATCACCCATTTGATTTTCCCAGATGCCTTCAAATAATCATTGCTATCAGCATATTGTCCTCCATTACCACCAAACGACAATCCATTTCGCAAACAGTTCCAAGGTTTCTTGATGCGAGGCAAAACACCACAAAAACGCAACACCACAGTAGGAGCTAATAAGTGCAACACTTTGGTTTCTGCTGTAACAAGAGTTAGTTCCCCTAGCCTGAATCGTGTCCATCCCATAGGTGGTGGCCACGGTGGTAGCAGCAGTAATGCACTATGGATGCTCAACTTGAATTGAATGTAGCCTCCACCACGCTTCTGCTGCTCAACATGGAAGGGTTGTGGTGGCCACGGCTGCTTCGACTGTGAATCACCTTGATAGTAGATGAACGCCAACCATGGTGTAGGTCGTATTTCCTCTCCACTACACTTGATCTCCTCTCGCGAAGGCGGCGGCTATCGTCGCCGCTCGTCCCACTTCATCGGTGGTGGCCACAGCACCACCTTACTCGTGTCGGATATTTTGTTGAACCCTTTATAACCATTGGGCACACAGAGAGGACGCACACAAGTAGGCTCATCACTCTAGCCAGTGGAGAGTGGGGTGGCATGCCCTGACCCGATGATGGCGTAGCCCAGAAGAACATCGACCAGGGTGTCGAGAATGATGTTAGTGATGGGATGGCTGACGCAATGTCACTGGCAACCAGACGAGGGCATTCCATCAAGCAGTTGGTGGACGCCACGATACCGATGCCAGTGGCTGCGACGCGGTGGTCGGTGTTGACAGCATGCTCTTCACACTCCATCGAACACTCAGTGGACTTCACGAGGATGGTGTTGGCAATGAAGGTGTTGTCGATCTCAAGGGTGGCGATGATCGAGGACAAAGTCGGTGGGACAGTCGTAGCGCGGACGGATGTCGGCACGTCGATGTTGTGGTCGGGACAAATCATCGAATACCTGGTGGGCATCAGGTTGTCCTGTTTGATGGTGGAGAACGACTTTGACGAGGGAGCCGATGAGTGCTCCGCTGGCGCTAGGGTGACTGTGGGCACTCCTGTATCAGGGTTGGACGCAGTCGTGACATGAAGGTCGCCGGCGTTGGTGTCGAGGCCCAACCTTGAACACCTGATGTGCGCCTGGTCGGTGAGGGTGGCATTCCCGCTTGGAGCAGCATTTTCCATGGCAAGGACCTTGTTGGTGGCGGTGGAGTTGGGGGTCGAGTCGGCGGCGCCGCTGACCAGCAGAGGAGTGGATGTGGCTAGGGATGAGCCGTCTCATCCATGACTTTTCCCCACTTATCCAGCAGGACCCTCCTCTTGTCAATGGTGTCCTTCAACTTGGCCAGTAGCTCCTTGTACCGCTCCTCCTCAGCGGCGCCATGGTCATCTCAGTACAGGCAACAACCGGGATCGAGGGCTTTGATAGAGAGGTAGGTGGAGGTTGGAGGATATGATGGGGGATGACGGCGTCATCTGTGATGGAGCAGGGATTGATGTTTTTGTTACCAACGTTTGCAATGAATGCCCCGCGATATAGCAACTCCTAGAGTAAAACATTAGGATTTTCATTGGAATTGCTTTGTTTTCTCTAAAATTACTACGGAATTCATGTGAATCTCCTGTGTTCCAAATCGGCCCTAAGTAAATATGGATGTAATTGTGTAACTTTGTCAGATAATGGTTAGATGAATATCTGACACTGTCATCAAGCAATTGAGAAAAAAAAACATGTCCTCTTAGTAATAAACTAAGAAACAAACTCTAATATTGTTGTACTAGGTGCTAACTTGTAACGCTTGCCAATGATCCACTTATAACATGGTGTTAAATTACGCTAAATCAAATGCAGTAATCTTATTATTAAACATGTTCTGCATTAACTCTTAATCTGATGATTAACACTTGCCTTTGCAGTGTCTCAACCGCTGATTGGTTCAAAGGATGTTGTCGGATCTCCTGTACCATTATGATTTACTAAAAAAAAAAGAGGATGAATGAGTGATTGAGATCAAGATGGAAAGCTTGGATTTTTCCCACATCAACGTGTATCTCTGCATCAGATTTTTCATCAGACGGTTGGGAAGGCCTGAGCACCGCATTCATTTGGAGCAGAGGATACCTGCCCGAGATCCACAGCTACAACACTGAGCACCTGAGCTGAAAATCAGCTAAAAAATGGGGTGGCTGTCCAATCTTTGTGGCCTCACAACACGAGCGGAAAAAAAGCATCAGCTTAGGGTTCTTGCATCTGCAGTTCGGTGCGTCCAGACGTAGACTCCTCGTGGTCACAGCGTCGACGTTGCTCCAGGAAAGGCATTGGATCCATCCTGCTTGTCACGTCCTCCTAATTCCCGTCACGATTTTATAGGTGCAGCTAAAACGAAAATGACATGGATAGATGCGCATCTCAAGACTTGTGAAAAAGAAACCAAACAGGGAAAAGAAACTGACTTTGCAATCGTGCCTTTCAATTCAGGGAGACTTTAAACCAAACAGGGAAAAGAAACTGAGTTTGCAATCGTGATCTTTCTTATGAACCTGACAGAAACTTGGGCCTGTTTGGAATGCTGGAATTTTGCAGGAAACAGCGCGATTCCAGCAGGATACACTGCAATACAAATAAATCTTTTCGGATTGACATGGAATTTAAACTAAAATCTCTTCCAATCCGATGGATTTAGGTCTAATCCCTCACTATCCAAACAAGCTATTAGGTGGTGAATCTTGCAGTTCATATGCCACACACAACAAGCAGCAGAATAATCACCAGCCTAGGGGCATCTGATGGTGGCATCTCATACAACTGTGTAGTCTCAAACTATGTATGCATCATCGTATCCGTATAACAGTTCTTTCCATCTCTTTCTTGACCATACAGAAACTCCCCGGGGTACATGCATAGCAGAGAAACCGTCCACAGATCCACATGGAAAAAAAATACTGTTCTTGCTCCTAGATGAATGTATCTATGGCGTTATGCCCCCAAATCAGGAATAAAAATACATTGGCAACATGATTATTCGGAAAAACAAACCTAGGACCACAGATTTGATTGATCCTGGTACTCTTTATTGGCCACCACAAGGAATTTTGTTTTACGGAATTCCATGTTTTATTCATGTCACTCTTTCATAAGAGTTACCAATCTGCATGTGAAGCCACTCTGCTGTTGAGCCCTGGGTGTATTCCCTTGGTGTTTGTGGATGGAATGTCAAACCAGGAGCTGTATGATATGGCTGAGCGCCAAACTACAAAAAAAGCAGCCACTTGAATACTTTTGAAACTTAATATAAGACTGCAAGCTCATTAACAGAATAAGCAAAAACACAAAACTGAAAGAAAAAGGAACACACATGCCACTTCAACAATGCGCTAGCCCTTAAAACTCAAATTTCAAGCTAAAACACTGGTGGCCAAAGCAGGAACGTGAAGAGCGGCTCTTGCCATAATTTCAGCAACATTTGTGACCATATTGCTAAACCGCAAGAACAAAATTGAAACCAACACGTGGAAATGCCAGGTGGACTATGAGCATTTGGGTTGCAAAATTACAATATTGTCACTTCTGTTTCAGTTAAATATTTCACACATGCATTTAGGAACAAGTCATGACCGAGAAATTTTTCAATGATTCAGATGGATTGTTTGATGGCTTTTAAAAAAAGGGAAGTCCATTTGACACCTCTAAACTCTTCCAGAAGTTCAGAAATCAACCCTGAACTGCTAAACTAGACACCCAACCACCTCAACTATCAATACCGTTCACTTTACCACCTTGAGTCCATTCCACTCCGGTTTTAAGCTGATGTGGCAGTGGTTTTGATATGTAGACTGGTTTTGACCGACATGACATCCTAGTAGGCAATAATTAGCTGATGTGGCATACATTTATTGAATCAGCAAATAAAAATTAAAAAATGGGACTCAAGAGAACGGGGAGACGATGGCGGCGACGAGAGGGAGGACAATGTGGGGTCATAGAAGAGGGAGGCAATACCGGCGACGAGGGGGAGGACGATGTGGCGTCAGAGAAGGGGAGGTGCCGCCGGCGACGAGGGGGAGCAGGATGTGACATCGGAGAAGGGAGTGACGCTACTGGCGACGAGGAGGATGTGGGGGTGGAGGCACCATGGGGGGTTGGGGATGATGTCGATGGCTACGAGACCCGCCCGTTCCTAGTGTCAGCGCAGCCGCCGAGTACCAGAATGATGGCGCCGACCATGATGTTGACCCAGTACGCCTCCTCGCCAGAGCGACGGCATGAGATTGGCCTTGGAGATGCCGCAAGGCAGCGAAGAGGCGCGCCTCCTAGGAGCCGACAGCAGCGCAGGACTTGGCCTCGACGTGGGGACCCACACCTCGTCCCGACCGGGGCCAACGGAGTGGGAGATCTAGGGGAGCCGGGAGATGGAGGGGGAAATAGGAGAGGAGGAAGAAGAGGAATAGAAGAGGGGCTGACATGTGGGTCCCAATATTTTTTTAATTTATTTGCTGACTAAGATTGTTTGTGTCAAAACCCGAACCAAAAACCAACTCACGTGTCAACACATCTGCCACATCAACGCCAACTTGGGGCAAAGCCGCCTTTAATCAGCCTTAGGGGTATTTTGTCTGGTATGGAAACTTCAAGGGTGTGTTGATGAGTTAGTATTTAGATCTAGTAAGGAGCTGTGTTAGAATCGGATTTAATTTTGTGTTAGAGTCGAATTCAATGTTTAGACTATAAATAAAGAGTGTGGGGATCCTAGAGAGACACAATTGATCCCAAAAAATCAACATAGTATTAGAGCTAGGTTCATGAACTCACCTCAGATCTAGATCCGATCCACCATCGTCGTTCAACTACCGTCGCCACCACTCAACCGTAGTCGCCGCCGCCACCCAGACACCGCCACGCCGCGCGCAGCGCCGCTGGCCGCCTCTGCCGCGCGCGTGTGAGGGCCGCCGCCGCCGACTACTCGCCTCGCCGCGCACCGCCACTAGGAGACCAAGCAACCGCTAGGGCACCGAGATGCCGCTAGGACTACTCGGGCCGCCACCACAGACCACCTGAGCCTTCACCTCGCCATGGTGCCCCGATACAGGATCGAACTACGGTCGTGGGAGCTAAGAAGAGAGGGCGCAGAGGAGAAGATCGAGAGAGGAAGCCCGATTCAGATTGGGATCTGCTTCAGACTTCGGATCAGAAGGTCGTGGGCGTGGTGACCGCATAGCGCAGTGGATTAGCGCGTCTGACTTTGGATCGAGATCTGACTAGAAGAGAGAGAAAAAGGAAGAAAGGTTCTTTTTGGAAAAAAGAAAAATTGATTCTATGGCTCTGAATGATTTGGGTAACTGTGATGGTAGTCATCACGGTTTGGCAGAACATTGATGTGTGAAGGATTGTCGTGATCGTGGAAGATACGCGCAACATATCTTGGTAGTGATTGGCATTGCTACAGTTGTTTAAGAAGATGACCCCTGGGGAGATTGAGGCTACGAGGAAGGATGAAGAAGCCGCAATGAGGGCAATAGAAGAAAAGAGGAAAGCAGTTGTTGAGACTACTTTCGCGCTGGTCACGCAAGGTGACATCAGAAACATGTTACAAGACCTCTTCATGACAGGTATGATAGGTCCGAGGGCTGATGCAGAGTCATCTGACTTAAAGCTGGAACCAGTGCCGAATGATGTAAAGTTGGAAGGGAGTAAGCATTATCTGAGTTGGTCTAGAAAGACTCAGTTAATTCCGAGGACAAAGGGGGTTAAACACTATCTGCGGGAGACTTGTGTTGAGCCTAAGGCGAGCATGGATTGGGGGGTGTGGAACACCACCAATTCTGTGGTGGTGACTTGGTTGCTAACTTCAATATCTCCATCCATCGCTCGGATAGTGGACATGATGCAGAGTGCACCGGCAATGTACTCCGGGGCGGGAAATATGATGATGATGGTGGAGGCCACGGGCAAAGTGATGGCCCTGCAATAGGACGAGAAGACCGTCCAGGAGTATGCTAGTGAATTGCAACAGCTACGAGCAAATTTAGATCACTATGATCCACTGCAGTTAACATGTGCTAGTGATATTAAGGCTGGCAGGGTGTGGCTACAACGCAAACGGGTTACACATTTTTTGAATGGACTGAACTCAAAGTTTGAGAGTAGAATGGCTGTCAATTTCACTTAGCAAACTTGCGTACTATGGAGGAGGCTATTACGGCTATGGTGCAAGAGAAGATTCGAATACGAGAGGGGGAACAACCTTGTTAGGTCCGCATATGCTATACCCAATGAGAGGGAATGCTATAACAGTGGGGTGAGAGGACATTAGAGCCATGCTTGTCCTTCTCCACAGTATGGAGGCTGAGGTGGAGGTCATGGTGGTCGAGGAGGAGGTGGAGATTATGGAGGGCGAGGAAGGAGCTGAGTTGGCCCTAGGGCTAATATGGCCCTAACAGAGGAGAGCACGTCTATTACTCTAACAGGCAAGCAAGTTATGCAGTGAGAGAAATGGCAGTAGGGAAAGGCATTAGAGACTCCTCATGATTCCACCTCATTTGGTAACTTTGCCAACTACGCCCACGTAGGCGAAGGTACTCAGGCACATGCACTTGCATCCACATATGCACTCTCATATTGATTGGTTCATAATTCAGGGGCATCCAAGCATGTCACGAGTTCAATTAGTGCGTTTGTATCTTACACTCCATATACTCATTCTGAAAACTGTCAAAACAAATGATGGAACCTCCCAACTTATTCAGGGTGTAGAATCTGCAGAGTGCACACCATCCATTGCTTTATCCTCCATTTTGTATATTCCCTCCTTTCTAGTCAATCTTGTTTCAGTTAGTTCTATCATTGTCCAATTAAAATGCACTGTCACATTTGATGAAGATTCATGTTTGTTCCAGGAGAAGAGAACTGGGAAGAGGATTGGGACTGAAATAAGACAATGGGATGTGGTACATTGATCAGGTTGATGCGACATTGGCTGTGGCTGTAGGAGTAGTTGAGGGAGAAGTTTTGTTACATAATTGTCGCTTGGGATATCCGTCATTTGAGAGTTTGTATCAGTTATACCCTTATTTATTCAATAAAGTAGATAAGAGTATACTTGTGTGTGATGCTTGTGAGTTTGGAAAGCATACACGGTCTACATATAGTAGCTCGAAAGCATGGACACGGCTGCAAGGTGTTGAGTCTGTGTCGAACACCATGTCGAACACGGACACAGCTCCGACATGGCTCCGACACGTATTCCAGGCGTGTCGGAAATTGCAATCGTGAAAAAAACAAAAACAAAAACAAAATCGAACACGTATCAGACATATATAGGACACGTATCGGACACTTAGGCCCATTCAATTCGGCCCAAAACGGTACCAGCCCATTCCATCACCATCACTAGTTAACCTGCCCGAGCTGTTGCAGAGTCCAGAGGCGACGCCGCTGTAGTCCTGAGCCCCGACAACGCCCGCCCACCCCTGCTGCGTCGCCAGATCCGGCGGCTCCCGACAATACCGCGCGCTCGCTTCTTCCTTGCTTCCGCGCGCCAACTTCTTCTCCTTCGACGCCAGCTGGCAGCTGCGCCGAGCCCCGACAGCGCGCGCGCTCGCCTGGCATGTCGCGATCCGGCGGCTCCCGACGGCCACCGGCGGCGCTCTGTTTCTTCCTTGCTCCCGACGCCGCTCGGCTTCTTCTCCCCTTCGACACTACTCGCGGCACCGTCGTTGCGCCGCGATCCACGCGGCCAAGACGGCCAAACGCCGCCTTCCGTGCTCCGACGACCGATGTCGCTCGCTTTTTTCCCTTCGACGCCGCTGCACCTCGAAGCTTCTCCTTCGACGCCGGCGCACTCGAAGCTTCTCCACGCCGCTCTGCTGCTTCTTCTCCCTCCAGAGGCCGCCCGACACTTGACGCCGCTCAGCTCGGTGAGTGTCTAAGTGTACATACGAGTTTAGTTGTTTCGGCTATTCTTGTATACATGTGACTATATGAGCTGAGTGCTGAGATAGTGAGATGTAGTGTTGTTAGACTTTGTTGGTTCCACCCTTGTGGATATGCATGGAAAATTGGAAAGTGTGGCCTCATAAGTTTGTCTATTCAATTGTTTAATGAGATTGAATACCATACTGATATTGCTTGGAACTCGGTTGGGTCATAAAAATGCAATGTCTAGTTGTCTTGTCTACTACTATAATCATGTAATGTTATGTTTTCCCTTCTTGAACCATGGCGCCTTGCTGCAGATTTAGGAATTAGGACTTAGGAGATGGAACCGGGTGGTTCAAATTCAAGTGCTGAGCAGCAAAATGTGAAGATTCTGTTGTGGAATCATGTCGAGTGCCTAGAGAGGACTGGTGGAGGAGGGAAGGAAACATTACATTGTTACTTACATTTACTAATCAAGTTTTTTCTATTCACAGGTTAAATGAATTCTGAATTTCTTGTATTAATATGAAGTTATGAAGTTATGCTTTATGAAGAACTGAAAAGACCAGGAGCCGGGGATCATCTTTGAGGTACATATTCCTAACATTTTACACTTTCTGTTTGATAAACACATAGAAAAGCATTCAATAATACATATGCATATTATTATCATTATATATACAGTTGTGTCGCCATTTTTTAGAAAATGGTGAATCCCGTGTCTGATACGTGTCGTGTCCGACACACGTGTCCATGTCCGTGCATCCTAGTTCGTGAGTATGGATGTGACATTCCGAGAGTTTGGGCCGTACTACACGAGTAGAGGTACTCTTGGTCAGTTTTTGGAATTCTCTCTTATCACTGAAGGTGACAGTCGAGAGGGAGAGAATAGGGAGGATGATAGTCAACGAGAAGAAGTTATTGTGGGGATAATTCCGTGCCCGAGCCTAACGGAATATGGTAGAGATATGATAGCCCCAAAAGAATTGAAGGTTTATCAACGAAGACGCTTCGGGAAACAGGGGAGAAGCAAAGGGACAATCAGTCAACACTTGAGCCACCAGCGAAGCTAGCAGAGGCGCAATCAGAACAGCCACAGCCTGAACAGCCGGCCTTGACAGTTGATCCAGTCCCAAATCCCACCTCGGATATCTCTCCATCAAGTTCATTGCCTCCCTTTGGGGCGAGTGGCAATGTTCCTTCTAATCACTCTCATTTAGAGTTATCACTTACGCAACATAGAGAAACTAGAACTAATGTCGGAAAGCCTCCAGTCCGGTATGGCTTTGAGCATGACAATTGCAAATTTCATCTCATATTCTCATATCTCACCTGCATACAAAGCATTCATTGTATCTCTTCGAGTGCATGTTCCAAAGGGCAAGTTGCTAGGCAGGATCCTAAGTGGAAGGATACCATGAAGGAGGAGCTTAGTGCACTTTGGAAGAATAAGATATGGGATATTGTTCCACTTTCAGCAGGCAAAAAGACAGTAAGATGCAAATAAGTGTTTACGATTAAGCAAACTCCTGAAGGCAAGATAGAGAGATACAAGGAACGGTTGGTTGCAAAAGGTTATAGTTAAACATATGAGATGGACTATGATGAGACGTTTGCACCAGTGGTGAGCACGGTAAGAACGTTGATCTCCTATGCGACTAACTTTGGATGGCCCCTACATCAGTTGGATGTGAAGAATGTTTTTCTACATGATTTATAAAAAGAGATATACATAGAGATTCCACCAGGCGTTGAGAACAGGCAAACTGATGGGAATGTGTGTAAACTCAAGAAGTCATTATACGGTCTGAAGCAGTCTTAAGGACATGGTTTGATAGATTCAGGCGTGCAGTATGTAATATGGGCTATTCTCAATGCAATGGAGATCATACTGTGTTTTACAGGGATAGAGAATCACATATCACCATATCGGCAGATATGTTGATTATATTATGATCACTGGAGATGATGCTGAGGAAATCAAGTCCTTGAAAAAAAGATTGGGAGAGACATTTGAGGTGAAAGATCTTGGAACTTTTCGATTCTTTCTTAGAATTGAGACGCTCGTTCTTTGAATGGTATAGTTCTCTCCCAGAGGAAGTATGTCCTTGATCTGTGGGCAGAAACAAGTATGCTTGAGTGTTGCCCTATTGCTTCACATATTGATGAGAATCATAAGCTATGTGCTGAGTCGGGAGATTCAGTTGACAAAGAAGCTTATCAAGGCTTGTTAGGCGTCTCATCTATTTGTGTCATACAAGACTTAATATTTCATATGCAATGAGTGTGGTTAATCGATATATACATAATCCTAGAACAGGACACATGGATGTTGTCTATCGAATCCTGCGGTATTTGAAGAGTAGCCCGGGAAAGGCCTTTAGTTCAGGAAAAATCAACACCTAAATGTGGAAGGGTATTACGATGCTGGTTGGGCGAGCAGTGTGGATGACAGGAGGCCTACCTCTAGATAATGCATCTTTGTAGGAGGTAACCTTGTGTCATTAAGGAGCAAGAAGCATGAGGTTGTGGCTCGGTCTACTGTAGAGGCAGAGTACAGAACAATGACGTTGAGTGTGAGTGAAATGATATGGATGAAGGGTTTTTTGTCTGAGCTTCAGGTATGGAGGAATAATCTCTTGGTGTTGCATTACGACAATAAATCTGCAATCAACATTGCTAACAATCTAGTACAACATGATCATAACAAGCATGTTGAGATTGATAGGTTTTTTTATCAAGGAAAAGCTTAATAGTAGGATGCTGAAGTTGGAGTATGTCAAGTCTGGTGAACAATTGGCTGACTGTTTCACTAAAGGGTTAAGTCCTAGCGATGGTAATACAATATGTAACAAGATTGGCATGATTGATATCTTCAGCCCATCTTGAGAGAGAGTATTGGTTAGTTAATATTAGGATCTAGTAAGAAGTCGTGTTAGAGTTGGATTCAATGTTTAGACTATAAATAAAGAGTGTAGGAATCCTATGGGAGACACACAATTAATCCCATGTAGCGGTTCAGTGTTGATTTCCGAACTTTCAGAAGAGTTTATGGGTGTCAAATGAACTTTTTCCTTAAAAAATATAGAGCGAGCGGAAAGCTTCAGAGTTCAGAGAAAACCATAATTTTCATGCATAATGAAGTACAAATTTACCAAGAAAATAAAGCAGTATAGCTTGGGATGAGTAAGTGTAGTAGCACTCCATGAAAGTGCAAGTTGGGCAACCAGGTCAATTTGAAATATTAAGACTGAAGCTGAGATGATGTGCAAAAAAACAGGATATGCTATAATTACCCTAAGCAGAATTTTTTTCATGAATCCTGGAAGCTCAGTTATTAATATTAACTGTTTATAACCATTGGCTAGACTTACATCTTTAGATGGAAAAGCTATAATTCCATCGTTCACATGGGCATTTACTGCTTCAAGCTTCATGGACAAAAACTGCAGAAAACAGTTAAATAGGTATTTCAAGTCTTGAACATAGATGAGAAGACTAAGTCCACACAAGGTGCGATTGTGAAAACAGCATACCTCAACTTGACGCTGTAAAGCCTGGATGTAATTTATGATCTCATCAAGGACTGATGATTTCCCGATAACCTGACAAATGAAAAAGAATGTTACAGAACAGAATCATTCACTGAGAACAGGATTTTTGAGAGGACAAAGAACCTTATGATCATTGAAACTTGTAAGTACAAGAACATGAAATTTTGAACACATGATGAAATGCACAGTATACCTTATTGCATCCAGGGACAAGATCTTGGAGAATTTTCATCCGTTCACTTATCTTCTCTCGTCGTGCCTGTCAATAAACAAATACTGAGTTGATGGGATCACCAAGTTGAATACCTATAAACCACTTATAGCAGCATTTGAGCACTCCAATTTATGAGATCAATTAGTCACTACTATTATGGTCTTGTGAGGGAATATCAAAACTTCTATAGTCAACCTAAAATACAAAAGTCCAGGGTGAAAAAACAGTAAAAGATCTAAGAGCTTACCCTTTCTGCGAGGCTATGGCTGTCAGTTGCTTGACCTCTTCTTGCCTTCACATGGATGTAGTCTTGTTTTGGTGGCTCTGATGGTGTAGGATTTTTATCAACAGCCTTACTAGCATTTCCTGAATCTGTTTGAGCTTCAGTTCTTAAATTATCATTGTTATCACTAGATTTCATCGGCTTCAACTTTTTTGCTTCTGGATCTACCTGAAAAACAGAGTGTCAGACTTTCAGTCAATTTTAACATCCAGATGGATAGTGGGAAAACACAAGTATCCGCATGAATCATCCACATTGAAACACTCATAATTTTACTTTTTGTATTCAAAATGCAAAAGAAATTCAATTGTGAATAAGAAACAGTGGATTCATATAGCACGGCACTGATTAAATGAAAAATTAATGGGGATTCATTTAAAATTGGATATGCATGACTGGTATAAAACACGAGTCCTGCAGGGACAAAAAAAAAATACAAGAATAAAAAGCTAATGGTGAACACTCTTGTCATGCATGCAATTCAAGAAACAAAATATGAGATTAAGCATCACAATTTGCAGGTCAACTATAAGAAGTGCTCAGAAACACCAAAAGCTGCACCAGCATCATATATAGAGTATATACTCCCAAAACCCTGTCAGCGCTCTAAGATTAACACAAGGAACACTCTAGCAAATCTCACATGGCCAAATAATAATGCCTGGGATTACCCACAGATTCATGGAATGATGGTGTCATCCATATTTGGCACTTTCAGTTTATTCGACAGTCTAAGCACCAACAAGAATTCCCCTACCACAACTGCGATGTGGGAGCACCGGGTTTGACCGCAAGCTATAGCTTCATGAACATAGCACATTGTTCGCTAGACTTTACCTCATTTGAACCCAATCGCGCTATATGCCTGCAAATCTGCTTCTAAACAACCTGGGCAGCACCCTCACTTCATTGAGTGCATCCCATTCTACATGGCATTGACCTCCAGCTTGTTCAGCAATGAGTAATTCAGCATTTCTAAACTAGTCGAACCACATTGACCATGTGCGTGCCTTTCGACATGTTTCTATTTGATTTGAGCTAATCAGGTTGCATTGCCCAAGCTAACTACACTGCGTTACTGCCGTACACAAGCAGCACTACATCCGAGCACATGGACGAGCAGATCACAGTGAAAGGACCGTCGAAGCTACAATTTTCAGCTCCCCAAGGCTAGAACAGCACCTGAAGTCACCAACCGCACACAGATCATACCCAATGCGGCGCGCGGGCGTGGGGAAGAGGAAATAGTCTTACCGAGTCCTGGCCGCCGCCGCCGCCGGTGCCGGAGGTGGAGACAAGCTTGGACGACTCGTCCTCGGGCGCCGCGTCGCTCTGGGGCCTCCTACGGCGGCCTCCGCCACGGCTGCCGTTGTTCCGGTCGGTGACGACGGAGGAGGCCTCGATGGGCGCGTCGACGCAAGGGGCGGCGGCGAGGTGGTGCGGTCGCCAGAGCTCGGCGGCCAGCAACGGCGCGGGGTCCATGGCGGCGGCGCGGGAGAGGGGTCTAGGGTTTCGCGCGCGCGTGCGGCGCGGCCAGATCGGGAGGAGGGGAGGAGGTGGCTCGCGGTGGCAGTGTAGCTCCGAGTTAGAGAGCTCAGAGAAGACCGGAAGAGTGACGGAGGGTGGACAGTGAGAGTGGAAAAAGATTAAAAAATGGTGGGGCTTGGCCGCTTGAGATTTGGAGACTGATGGAGGCCGGTCGCTAGTGACCAGCGGTTAGGATGGCAATCGGCGCGACGGGTTCGGATAGTGCTTACTAATAATACCTATGTTTATCAGTCCAAAAGTTATCCATAGCTATGGACATGCCCACGAAGGACGATGGCCAGAGAACCTCGCTCATGTCCGTCGTCTACGGGTACTCGTCACTCGTGGGCATGCCTTTGTACCCGCCACACACGTGAGGAGAGATATCTGAGGGCGACAGCAGGGGCGGCAGGACGTGAGAGGGGGCGGTGCAGCCAGGCATGAGGGGGCAGCCAAGCGTGAGGAAGGGGGATTTGGGGCATGCGTGTGAGGATCGGAGCTGGCCGAATGTGGTATTAGACTATTAGGGTTTCGTAGGGCCTATCTCTCAGTATGGGTTGGCGGGTAAATGAGCGAGACGGGCATGAGTGGAGCTCACACATGCACATGCCCGCTTACCCGATGGGCAAAGGATTGCCCTTATTTCCATACCTGTGGCAAAGAAAGCACCTCATGCCTAGCTCCATTATGGCAATTGCTCGAGGGCATGGTAATGGACAATTGCCTTAGTTGGGTCTAGCGCGTGAGCGTATGATGGATGGGTCCAGATCGGTTTGGAAGCATTGCAGCATGCTAGCTGTTTCATTTTCATCTTCTTATTTTCTTAAGGACAGATTCATTTTCTTTTTTGACAAACCTCGTTGGGATTTGGGATTGCTAAAAATCAGTCACACAAGAACATTCACTTTCAGAGTTTTTTTTTAGAAAATTACACTGTAGGTCTTTGAACTTATAAGGTTGTACCACTTAGTTTTCTGAACTTATATTTTACTTTCTCAACCCCTTAAATTTGCGAGGTTATGCCACTTAGTTCCTAAACTTGCGTTGAAGCGAAGTTCGTCGGATGCGATGCTGGCGACTTCGTCTCCTCCGAATTCGATGGACTTGTCGTTGCCCCGTTTCGGCCATGTTCATCGTCCTCGTAACCTCACGCAGACAAAATCGGATTTTTTTAGGCCCAGAAACGCACCGTGCTCACATCTTCACTAGAGCTCCATCGTCACAACTTACCGAATTCGGAGGGGACGAAGTCGCCAGCATCACATTTGATGAACTTCACTTCAATGCAAGTTTAGAGAGCTAATCGGCATAACCTTGCAAGTTTAGGGGGCTGAGAAAATAAAATACAAGTTCAAGGAGATAAGTAGCATAACCTCGCAAGTTCAGGGAAATGAAAAAGTAAAATACATGTTCAAAAAGCTAAGTGGTACAATTTCGCAAGTTCAGGGACCTACAGTGCAATTTTCTCTAGTTTTTTTATATCATGCATCAGGATTAGTGTTCTGATTAGGTTTTTGGGTTCATCAACCACCAAGGGAGGTGGACAAATGGCAATGGAGGTACGAGAGATGGCAACGGCAATGCTCCTACTGCAAGCATCATCATCACCAGTCAAGAATGGGTGCGAGGTGAAGGGTGTGATGAGCAGAGGTTGTGGCAGTTTTCAGGAGGGGCAGTGGGAGAGGGAGGAGGAGAAGAGTTGGGGATGAGTTAAAGTCAAAGTGATCAAAATGGTCTCAAAATGTAAGCAATGGTATGATATTTTACCCCCAAAAATAAGGCTTTTTTTACGATATCTTCATATTGATATGAGTCGACCGTTGTTTTTTATTCAATGGATCATATTAGTTAGGATTAAGTTATACTTCCCTTGATATACTAATAGTACAAATCTTGTGAGGGGTAAAATTGTAATTGCGCAACTGAGTTTGAAATGAACACGCATGGGTGGACTAGTAATATGTTCAATGAAAAATCCATAATACCCTCACACAAAAAATTACAGAGAAAGACATATTATGCCATCAATAAATCAATTGCCAGATTTAATTTCTACTACTGCCCCCTTACTACAAGTAGAAGGTATTGCAAAAAGGAAAATGTCCATTTTACAACCCTGAACTCTTCGAAAAATCCAAAAATCAACCCTAAACTACAAAACTAGGCATCCAACACCCCAAGGTTGTCAGAATCGCGATCTTGAATCGGATCGGAGGTTCTTCAGCAGGATCGCGAATCATAGGATCGAAGTAGAATCTAAAATCCTATCTGGTTCTACCAAAGAATTTTTTTAAAAAAATCTACCTTGTATTTTAACACTTCTACATTTTTAAAACTATACTTCTAGAAGTTTTGTTTATCAGAATGTAGTGCAAAGGAAAGATTATTTCTTATTTATGAAAATTATAATGGACATAAAGAAATAAAAAGTAAAAGTTTACAGTGAAAGGGATATATGCAAATAATTATTTATAATAAATCGCTAGAATCAGATAGGATAGTATGAAAATTTTGATCATGATCCTATATTTTTTTGTTAGAATCGTAATAATATTAAGGTTCTACCAAATTAAGGTTCTACCAAATTAAGATTCTACCATAGGATCGAATCGGTCCAATCAATCTGGGTTGTATAAACGTAGAATTGTATGACTAGAATCGAGATTCTAACAACATTGCGGCACCCTCAACTATCAAAACCATTCACTTTACCCCTCAACCCAAATTGGGTGGTTTTCTCTTATGTGGTGTCTACATATAGGTGGTTTCGGTTGATGTGGCACCCATGTGGACATACACGGTTGAGTCAGCAATGCTTAGTACACACATCAACGCCACATCATCCTTCTATTTTTTTCCTCCTCTTGTCTTCTAGTTACCGCCGCCGGAGAACGCTGCTGGCACCTTCGTAAAGAACCTTTGCGTCATTGAGTTGAGGTCAACGTCGAGCGTGCGAAGGAGGTCATCGAAGCCGACGCTAAGCCTACGAAGGAGGCCTTGGATGGCGGTGCTGGCGAAGGTGAGGTGAAGGAGTGCGAGAAGCGGGCAACGGTGTCGTCCTCATTGTCGCACGCCGCCGTAGAGGATGGAGACGATGAGAGTGAGGCCGATGTCTAGAGTCGCTAACGGTTGGAAGTAGAAGGCGGAAGCTAAGGCAGGTTGAGGCGGAAGCCGCGTGAGGGATCACCGGCATGCAGGGGCGGTCGGGTTGTGGGTGGTCGCGGCTGTGAGGTGCGCTGGAGCGATGGCAGCTGCGGGCGGAGTTGGTGTGGGATCGGTGTAGGGGACCAAGGCCAGAGCTGGGGTCGACAGAGTTAGGGGCAGCCACAGTGGTGAGGGGCTCTTGAGTGAGGGGCGTCGAAGCGAGAGGACGCCAGATCAGAGCCGAATGGGGAAGGCGTGGGAGGTGAGGTGTGGACTAAGAGAGAGAAAGGGGATGAAGAAGAATGTGACGTGGATGTCCACGTGGCATCCACGTTAGTCAAAACCGTTTTGAATTAGGCCACATCAACACCACGTCAGACCACGTGGTATCCACGTTAGTCAAAACCGTTTTGAATTAGGCCACATCAACACCACGTCAGACCAAACCACCCTAGTTTGGGTCCGGATTTTTGAAGAGTTTAGGATTGTAAAATAGACTTTTTTTCCTAGCAAAAATTCCCATAGCATGAAAAGCGTGGATACTTTTCTTACTCTAAGCCCAGCCATCGGAATTTAGGCTAAAATTGGTCACGCTTCATGTTCGTAACAATAATTCAATCACTTGACAATTTTCTCATGTGCCGAAGTTCTAGTTTCAAATCAAATAGCAGCATAAAACCGTAATACACATAATTTAACGTACAAAGCATGGTTTGCCTTCTCGTGAGGTGCACATATAGGCACAATATATGGTTGATATAACGTAGTGCCTTACTTTTTACAATCCTATCGAGTTCTTATCCCGATCGTAAGTTAGGTGGGGCCATATGAAATACTGGTCCAGAGTCTAGGCCTAATAATCCTTGCAATTACGGATTTCGAGATACAATCCTCCCATGTTCTTACAATTCAATTCTATGATTCGCTAGCGGATCCAGGACTAAAATTTAGAGGTGCTAATTGTTATATATATCCGTACTTTTGTGATTATTATAATTTATAAAATAATAATTGAACAAATAGCAGCATATATACTAGGCATATTCGGAACTATGAAAAGTAGTATGATCATCAATTCAAATATTTCTATCTCATATGTATGTGTTAATAAGGCAAAGCCTAGAACAAGAACACTACTAACAGAAGTAGACATCAACATCATCTCATGATTTATTTTTAGGAAGTAAGGTATAGCCATATCAAATGGTATCACCGTGATTTACGGAGAATCGTCCCGGTGAAGGTCGCGGTAGAGTCTGATGCGAATAAGATGACGCAAAGTAGATGATGAACGAACGTGAAAGCCGTGAGCAGTCGCACGAACGTTTCCCAAAAACATGATTTGATCCAACCCGTACAGGATCTCGAGAGGCGTCGGCTTCAGAGACACTGCTCTCCCCACGTCGGTGTACGCTGAAGAAGGGATAGAGTAGCCAAGGTTGCGCAACATAGAGGAACAAGACAACAATTTGGTACTGATCTCTTTCGGTTCTATATCTGAGAGGAGACTCCTATCCCTCATATAGAACTAACAGCAAGCAAAAGAAACTGATGTCATTACTCTATTTTAAACGCAGTTAATGTGTGTCATAAAAGCTAATTGAAATAGTGTAATTCAAACTTTCAGTTTCTAATTTATATGCATGATTAGTATGGTTTTGAGGTGCAAAAGAAGCAACAACTCCACAACCGATAGGATACGAAATCACCGGACCATTCGCATGCACATCTTGCGCCGGTGAGCGATGGTGTGACGAGGCGAGCGCGCGTGTTCTTCTTTTGCTTGCTTCAAATAGGTAAGACCAACTCCACCTTATATATTGGTCTCCTTCCATCTAGACTAGTTACATGATACTATACTTTCCACATTTTACCATGCATGAGTAGGTCTTTGGGATTTTCTAGAATTTTTCTAGAATATTATATAGGCCAAGCCCATAAATTCCAACACAAATGGGACGTTGCCGCCTGCCTACCCGGCCACGCGATGTCTGCCTGCCCGATTGCCGGCGCTGCCTACTCGTCCTACCGGCTGCCACGTTGAACACATACTTGTGCCACGCAGCGCTACCCTGTTACTGCCGCACCTTATGCCTGCGCGAGCCGCCCAGCACGCGCAAACCCATGCCCGCACGCCGGCTACGATGCTAGTCGCTAAGGTTCGTCACGGTGGGGATTGGGGAATTTGTGGGGACCCCGGAGTTATCTCCATAAGACCGAGACTAATCAAAGCCTTAGGGAGATAACTCTAGGTCTCCCGTGAATGGATTCCAACTTAACTCCATCCAAATGAGGGGCTTAACTCAATCTAGAGCCCCGACGATCATGTGCGCCGCTCCTCTGCGAGCACTACATGATTGCTTAGGTTCTCCAACAAGTCAAGCGCTACACTTAGTGAGTTAAATCGAAACCATGAACAGCGAGTACAACTTATATTGGCTCCCAAGATCAGCGACCAATAAAGTCATACTCTCATACAACGTTGCTCACATCCATACAACATTCATACATAAATAGTTCAAAAGACATACAACATAGTTCCAAGTTTACATCTAATACAAGTGGCCAATCGCCAAATTTAAAAGAGAGTATTAAGTAGCAGCGAAACACATAAATAGACCAAAAGACCAGCAATGGTATGCCCCATAACCCATCGGCAACCAACCGGGAGTTAGATGATAGCAAACTACTCATCGGTGTCGCCTAAATCGACACCGACAAGCTCGCTCGGTTTCAATATCCTCCTCACCGTAAAGCCAAGAACACCGGCTGAGTACAAAGAGTACTGCAAGTCTTACACAAAGAAAAATAGTTATGCATAAGGTCATTCAAAGGAAGGGCTCATATTGGCTTAATTTTGCGAAAGAGACGCATATCGAACAACCTACACATACTAGTTTTTCAAGTGCCATTTCAAAATCAGATTTGAAGTAGAAGTAAAGCATGTGAATAAGTAATGAATTCAATAACAAATGAATCATACCAACAACAAAGTGGCGGTCCACTTTGATACAACAACAAGCATGAACATCCCATTCATATCGATACCAAGTTATAACCACAATTTTAATTCCAAGTCTAACAATAGTAACTCCCGAACTCAAGCGGTTGTCCATAACCGTGGACACGGCTATTCGAATAGATTTATACCCTGAAGGGGTGTACTACTTTACCCACACGACTTGATTAGCCCGTAAGCCTCTAGATGCCTCCGAATATAGCATACTTCCTATGGTATGCCGGCCGAGTAAATCAATATACGGTCGTTTTTAGCAAGAATATCCCATTGAGCCAAGTCTCTCAACCCATGGCTCCTAGGAAACACAAGACGTTAACGCCCCCATCCTATCGGCCCAAAGGAACACGGGATTTCACGGTCCCATACCCTTACAATTTCACCACCGTGGGACTCAACACAATAAAACCTTCCCCTACTTAACCATACGGCTTCCAACCCGCGTGTGATAGCACGAATGTACTTGAATCAACGACGTTACCAAAGTTCGGTCCTTAATTGTCCAGACAAGTCCAACCACGTACCCAATTCTCGTGCACAAAGGCACCATCACTAGCCATCACTTGTCCAGACCAAAAGCTTATTTAAAATGACAAAATTTAACTTAGAAAACAGATACGAAGATCTGAAACAAAAGTATAATGAGAGTTGTGTTAATCACATAATTGTCGGGTTATTCCCGACAATGAAACTACCGTTTCTAGACTTGCATGGCTAAGCAAACTCGAACAACATTATTTCATACATCCTATCATAAATATTTTAGTACTGGGGTAATTCATGGATAGCCACAATGACAAGATAATAGGATGTGTCTAACTACTCATCACAAAAATAGCGACATTATAAAACTATCATGCAAGCAATTATCATTGCATCTACCCTAACAAAATTGGGATCAAATATGATGCAAAAAGAAAGTTCAAAGGATGCTTGCCTTGCTGGTAGGCTAATTGCTCTCCCTCAGTAGCGTATGTGTCAATATCGATAAGCTCGGAATCTAGATAAATACAATACCGAATAAACATCGAGAAATACCTCAAAATTCAAAATACTCAAAAATGCATGATTTTTCTACAGTAGATAAGTCATGATTTTAGATGATTTTTTGTGAAAGAATCATTCCAATTTGATTTAGGGTGTGAAAGTTATAATGGTTTGAATTTCAGTTTTCGATATGTCCTCTTTGAGTAATTTAATTATGAGGTGAAAATTTGTAGGGCAGTGGTGAGTACATGGATTACATGGATAAATAGGAAATTTTATTACAAGTTCAAAATAGTTGAGTTTGCTCCAATTGAAGTTTTCATGATTTAGTTATTGATTTCTAAAGTTATCAGCATTAATAATGTAAAAATAATGACTTTTAGGATCATTTTCCTCAAACTATAGTTTCTGTGACAGGGGTGAGTTTGAAACTATTTTTATAATTAAGGTTATTTGAAATATAAATTATCAAAACTGATTTCACTGCTTTTGGAGTTTACAAGAATTACTTATGAATCTTTAAAGTTATGAGCATTTTTCTATTGTACAAATAATAGTGTTAATGGCCCATCTTCCAAATTAATGCTCTCTGTTACAGGGACATGGTTGAAACAAATTTTAATATAAAGTTCATTAAAAAATAAAATTATCAGAAGTGGTTTCACTCATTTTGGAGCTAAAATGAATTAGTTATGCATTTTCAAAGTTATACATATTTTTCAGCTTACAAATAAATGGATTTTGAATTTTATATATCATTTTAACCTTTTCTCACCGAGCCACGCGCTAGCCGACGTCACTGACCAGTGGGACCCGGAGAACAGTGCCATTTCCTTTTTTAACTTGGATTTTAAATTGAGCGCTGACATGTGGGTCCCGCTGTCAGCGGCACGGTCCACGGGACTAGTTCCACGCGCATAAGCGCACGGTGCGCGGCGCTTACGCAGCTGGTCCCACCTGTCAGTGGCTGCCGTGTTTCAATTAAACCTACGGATTTCTGTGCAAGGTACCACGTGTAAGCGACTCATTAGGACGGCTAAGACAACGTTTTAACGGTTAAACCAATCATTAGCTAATTAACGATTAAACCAATCAGGTTGCCCGGCGGCTCGCCGGCGCTACGCGCCACGGCAGAGCCGGCCAAGGCCCGTGATAGCTTCGCAATAGTGCTACGCATCTATGGGAGGTGGCGACGAGGTGAACGCCCGCACCGCCATGAGCCGAGCTAAACGGTGGTGGTTCTACGGCAAAAGCGCAAGTAGCAAAATAGAGCTCCGCCGCGCATACAAGCGGGTGCCTGAGGTTCTATGGATTATGAGTAAGCTACCTGAGCTAGGAGAGGGCCTGGAGAGGCTCGGAGCTGCTGGAGCGACGTCGGCGCCGGAAAAGAAGATGGCGACGACCGGTTCAACGAGGGATGAAGATCCGAGCAAAAGGAGCAAAATGAATACTCGGGTTAGCCCAAGGAGCTTAAGAGCGAGCCATGGGAGCAAGGAATTTGGCAAAAAGCTTACCAATCGAAGTGGGAGATGAAAAGGTGTCCTTAGGCCGAAAATGAATAATACTTCAATTAACCGGAACCCTGTCGTGCAACAAAAAAATAAATTGAGGGGTTTTGATCAGTGGCCTAAAGCACGCAAGGTGACGTGGTGGATTAAGGATAATACCTCCTGGACACGAAGATGGCATGAAGGTGTCCCCGGGGCGCGCTCTGGAAATGGCCGAGAGCGCCGGTGGCGGTTCGGGAGCTACAGAGAGAATCAAGAGCTCGCATAAGCAAAAATGGACACGGGAATGAACCTAGAGCAGGGAGGAATCACGCGGAGGGAGCTTACCCGAGTAGAGAGCTCAAGCCAGCCTCCCTCTCCTCGGTCAACAGAGGAGAAGTGAGGGAGAACGGAGGGCTGCGAGGGGTAATATGGTCGGGCGATGACGGCACTGGATGCGGCGTGAAGAGGAGAGTCTCCAGGAGTGGTCGCATGGGGCGGCAACTCACGGCATTGACGGAGCTCCAACGGGCGGGAGCAGAGCGACGCGGCCGCGTGGCGAACGCGCTCTGTGGAGCGCCTGCCCGAGGAGGAAGACAGTCGACAGCGGGGCCGCGCGGCGCCGACTCAAGGTGCTGAGGTAAATCACCGATACGTGGCTGATTGGAGTCTGTTGGATCAGGATCGGGCGGGTGAGATTCTAAGTGTTGTTTTGAACTGTCTAAAAGTGGCGGAATCTAGACCGTGGATCTTAGATCCAAGGGCCTGCATGCGTCGGTGCATTTAGGCGGTCGGGCTGAGTCGGTTCGCCGAGTTAGACTCGAGCCCGAGGAATAGTGACAGCCGGTTAGGGTTTTGAGTTTGACTGATATTTAAATTTGTCTTTCCGACTTTGACCAGTGAGCTAAAAATAGAAATAAAATTCCTAAAAATATGAAATAAATCACAGAGGTTCCTGGGAAGGTCTAGTGTCCATAAAAATTATTGAACCCTACTAGTCATGATATATTTTGTGATATATAAATTCAAACTTAGGCTAGGTACTTTAAGGATGTTTGAATTTTCTTAGGGTTCAAACTAGTCCCAAAAATTTGGGAACAATTATATTAATTCATGATAATTAATATAGTATTTGAATAAATTATTTCCACAATCTTTAGTAGCATTTACTTCGGTTTCTAGTTTGGAGGTTGATTCGAAGTGTATGTTGCATGTGTATTTTGAGATTTTTCAAATACAATATGTAATTAAAAAGTTTCAAAACATGATACATGCTAATGAGATGCATAATAAACCTCTTTATTAATTTGGGGATGTGACAAACCTCCCCCCCTTACAAAAGATCTCGACCCCGAGATCGGTAGGGTGGAAGTTGGAGAGAAAGGTTCTAAAAGAAGCAAAACATCTGTTGTCTTGATTTCCTTCAAAGATAGTGCCAAGATGTCTTTGTTGGGTTACAAGGAATGGCTATTACATTTTCCTTCACATTGCTTTGTTTAAACTTTTCTTTCTCGATTCGAAGACATTTTAAGTAGAAGGAAAAAGATCTGGATAGCTAGCCCGCACTTGTTCTTCCCGCTCCCATGTTGCTTCGTCTTCAGTGTGATTGCTCCACTGAACCTTGATGAATTTGATATTACGATTACGTGTCTTGCGCTCCTTTTCTTCAAGAATGCGAATCGGGTGCTCCCGATAAGAAAGATCGGATTGCAAGTCAAGTCTTTCCAGCTCAGTTGCTTCGGTCGGGACGCGAAGACACTTCTTCAGTTGGGAAACATGGAAGACATCATGTATATCAGCAAGCGATGGTGGCAATTCTAGTTGATAAGCCACCGGTCCCAACTTTGCTAGAATTCGGAAAGGTCCGATGTAGCGAGGTGTCAATTTGCCTTTGACTTGGAACCGATGTGTTCCTTTTATTGGAGAAACTTTAAGATAGACATGATCGTCCACTTGAAAACTCAAGTCGTGACGACGGCGGTCGGCATAGGACTTCTGACGAGATTGAGCCATCCGGAGTCGTTCACGAATGACCCGAACTTGTTCTTCCGCATCTTCTACCAAGGTTGGACCATAAAATGGCATCTCCCGGCTTCGGACCAGTTCAAGGGCGTCCTACAAGCTCTTCCATACAAGGCCTCAAAGGGGGACATTTGGATGCTCGATTGGAAGCTATTGTTGTAGGAGAACTCCGCAAACGGTAAATATTTTTCCCAGTTCTTGCTATAGGACAGTACACAAGCTCGGAGAAGGTCTTCTAAAATTTGATTCACTCTTTCTGTTTGTCCATCTGTTTGCGGGTGGTAAGCGGAACTGAAAGATAGATTGGTCCCCATCGCTTGGTGCAAGCACTTCCAGAAGTGAGAGGTAAACTGGGGACCCCTATCAGAAATGATCACTTTTGGTACACCATGGAGACAAACAATTCTGGAGATATACAACTCTGCTAGTTTGGCCCCGGTGTAAGTGGTCTTGACAGGAATAAAATGGGCAACCTTTGTTAGACGATCAACAATCACCCATATGGAATCGGACCCAGCTTGAGTCTTTGGAAGGCCGGTGATAAAATCCATGCCAACTTCTTCCCATTTCCACTTGGGAATGGGCAGGGGTTGTAGAGTACCTGCTGGCTTCAAATGCTCAGCTTTGACTCTTTGGCATACATCACACCTGGCCAAAAATTGAGCGATTTGCCGCTTCATCCGGCTCCACCATAACCGCTTCTTAAGATCTTGGTACATCTTGGTGCTACCAGGATGGATAAAAAATTTGGAGTCATGAGCCTCTTTGAGAATGAGTTCTCTCAAGGCGCGGTCAAAAGGCACCACCAATCGGTTTCCGTACAACAGAGTGCCATGTGCATCTTCTTTGAAACCTTTGGCCTTGCCTTTCTTCAATGCTTCCCGGATTTGAGCGACTTCCAAGTCAGTCTTCTGGGCTTCCCTAATCTGGTCCTCGAGTGTAAAATTCACACTAAGGGTAGCGAGAGAACCTTCTTCAATTATCTCCAGGTGCAGACGTTGCATCGCAACACACAAGCCTGCCGAAATGGGAGCTACCGATAAACAGTTGCACTGAGACTTTCTGCTTAGGGCATCGGCTACCACATTCGCTTTTCTTGGATGATAATGGAGTCCAAAATCATAATCTTTGATCAACTCAAGCCATCTTGTTTGCCTCAAGTTCAGATCGGCTTGGGTGAAGATATATTTAAGACTCTTGTGATCGGTGTAGATTTCGCAACGATTACCGATGAGATAATGTCGCCAAATCTTGAGAGCATGAACAACCGCTGCGAGTTCCAAATCATGAGTGGGATAATTCAACTCATGAGGTCTCAATTGCCTTGATGCATAAGCTACCACTCGGCCCTCTTGCATAAGCACACAACCGAGGCCATGGCGAGATGCATCACAGTAAATGTCAAAGCCCTTGTGAATGTCGGGCAGGATAAGTACTGGAGCTTTGGTCAGGCATTCCTTTAGGATCTGAAAACTCTCCTCACATTCAGGCGACCATTCGAACTTCTTTTTTTCTTTAGAAGTTGAGTCATTGGCCTCGAAATTTTGGAGAAGTTCTGGATGAATCTACGGTAGTAACCCGCAAGTCCGAGAAAACTGCGAATATCAGCTATGTTTATGGGTTGTCTCCAATCAAGGACATCTTGCACTTTGCTTGGATCAACAGCAATACCGCCCTCGGATAGGACATGCCCCAGGAAACTAACTTCATGAAGCCAGAACTCGCATTTGCTGAATTTGGCATAAAGCTGATGTTGACGAAGTTTTTCTAACACAAGCCTCAAATGTTGCTCGTGTTCTTCATCAGACTTTGAGTAGATAAGGATATCATCGATGAATACAACAACAAACATATTCAAATACTCCATGAAAACTGAATTCATAAGATTCATGAAGTATGCCGGTGCATTCGTCAGACCAAAAGACATGACAGTGTACTCGTACAACCCGTAACGAGTAGAGAATGCTATCTTCGGAATGTCTTCAGTGCGAACTTTAATCTGATGATAACCCAAGCACAAATCAACCATGGAGAATACTTGGGCTCCATTCAATTGATCGAATAAATCATCAATCTGCGGAAGATGATATTTATTTTTGATAGTGACTTCATTTAACGGACGGTAGTCAACACACATCCGCAAACTCTTGTCTTTCTTTTTGACAAAGATAGCTGGGCATCCCCAAGGTGAGGAGCTCGGCCTAACAAACCCCTTGTCTTCAAGTTCTTGAAGTTGCTTCTTCAATTCTTCTAACTCATTAGGGGGCATCCGATATGGCCGTTTTGAGATTGGCGCAGTACTGGGTACAAGCTCTATGACGAACTCAACCTACCGATCAGGAGGCATGCCTGGGAGTTCTTCGGGGAATACATCTGGATATTCACACACCACAGGCACTCTCTCAAGTTCAAGGGAGGTACAAGCTTCCAAAGCATAGAGATGAGAATTGTCCACTGAAGGTGCAAAAACGACCTGACTGCTGTCTTCACTAGTGACAGAAATAGACCGTAGAGCGCAATCGATCTTTCCCTGATTTTTGGACAGCCAATCCATCCCTAAGATTACATCAATACCCGCTGATTTTATCACAATTAAGTTTGCCAAGAAGTTGATATGTTGAATTTCCACTTTTACGTCCCGGCAGACTTGATCGGTTTGGAAAACCGATCCCGACGACTGGATTTGATAAGGTGGCTGAAGTTTATGTATTTCAAATTGATTAAGTGCAGCATATTCTTCTTTGATGAATGAATGAGATGCTCTGAATCAAATAAAGCGATTGGACAAGAATTAACAAGAAGGGTACCCAAAACGACGTCCGGAGCGTCGCTTGCCTCCTCGGCGGTGACATGGTTCACTCGGCCACGTCTTTGGAATCGAGGAGGGTAGATGCTGCCCTCGGAGGTGGTGTAGGTCGTGCCACACTGGTGGTGTAGGAGCACGATAAACACAGGCATTCCCGCTGCTTGGCGAGGCAATGAGAGGCATAGTGGCCAAGGCGACCACAATGAAAGCAAGTGACATTTTGCTTGAAAGTACCACTGTTTTGGGAGTTCTTACTCCCATTGTACCGCTGCACCGTGGGTGGAGAAGGTCGTGGAGGTGCCACAGGAGGTCTCGGTGGCACTGGGCTCGAGCGAGGTGTCCGAGGCGGCCGGTGCTTCTTAGAAGAAATCGCCGCTAGCTGAAAACTGAGCGGCTTTCTTCCTCTTCCTGGACTCCTCTACAGCCACACTCTTGTGCTCCACTACAATGGCCTTGTTCACCATGTGCTGGAAGTTCCTGAAGTCATGTACAGCTAAAGCCAGCTGCATCTCCTCAGTCAAGCCGCCCATGAACCGGCGCTGGCGGCGGGCATCTGTGGAGACGTCATCCGGGGCATAGCGGGCCAAGGAGTTGAACTCCTGAAGATACTCAGTGACAGTCTTCCTTCCTTGCTTCAAAGCAAGAAACTGCTGCTGCTTGATCGACATGACCCCATCAGGAATATAGGCCTCCTCAAGGTCGCTCAAATTGTTCCATGATGGAACCTCTTCAGCCGCATGGCGGAATAGTTATCCCACCACGCACTAGCAGCGCCTTCCAGCTGATAGCTGGCAAAAAGAACTCTCTCAATGCCCGTGCACTGAGTAATGGCTAGTTTCTTCTCCACATCCCTCAGCCAATCTTTAGCTTCCATAGGGTCTCCGGTACCCGCAAAGGTGGGAGGATTTGTTCGCTGAAACTCAGCGAGACCCCCACGCTGCCTCTGATGTCCCCCTCCCCCTGCTGCCGCAGGAGCAGGAGAAGTGTTGCGAGCTATAGCTTTGAGAATCCTTGTTTGATCCATCCTATTACGCTCGATCTGAGCCAAAACCTCTGCCATAGTGGGTGGCGGAGGGAGCACTTCCTCAGATGAACTGCCCTGCTGCTGGTGCTGCTGAGAGGGCTCACCCGCTCCTCGCGGGCGTAAAGTTCTTCTACAGCAGCAGAACGAGTGCCCTGGGGTGGAGATCCCCCATTGCGCTGAGCTCTAGCACGAGTGTTAGGGCCTAACATCCTGGAGTGACAAGGGATGTTAAAAAGAGGCCAAGATTGCTGAAAAAATACGAATAATAAAACTTTGGACAACAAGCACAAAGTTCTTAATTAAGCATACATAGTGATATAAGATGCACCAAAAACATAACACCGAATGGGCGTACAAAGGCGCTAATGCCAGTACAAGATCCATAATTTCAAATCACAGTTTTTCCAATGCAATTACATCCAGAAAGGCCCGTGGGCGAAAAGCAACTGCCGGAATTAAAAGTTCTTGCAAGAAGGACAATAATAGTTCAAGTACCACTAACCTATTACAGGGAATCAAAGATACATGCCCAACCATGAGCTAACACCTACTACATCCTAAATGTTGTTCCGATCAAAGTTTACCGGAAACTCGTCCAGAAGATGTGCCTCAGGGGATCCCGTATCATCGGGGTCTCCAAAATTAGGAAGACGTAAAGGGGAGCCTTGCTCTATCACATGGCCTCCAGCAGGTTCCATCCTACGAGTACGAGCAAATCCAACTGACATGCGAACTTGGCGTCTCGCCCCATAGTTGGGTACATGCCCTGGCACTTCTGCAAGACGGTACATCGGCGGTGCTGAAGCATATGGGGAAATCTCATTTGCGCCATAAACCACATGGCGGTCAATGATCCCCATGCTACACATGAGTTGCAAGTGTTCTTGGGCCACCACGAGGCGACGAGTCTCGTACAACTCATACACGGTGCAGATGGATTTGGTCCATGATATGAACCAATCTTGCCAGCCGCCTAACACGGGATCTTCCCCAAGCGAATCCGGCAAAGGTGTCTACCTCGCGCCACGCTCTCATAGGAAAATGGTCGTAAGGCGGTGAGACAACTCGTCGGATCATAACGGAGGTGGCTCATGGCCACACGAGCCACTTCCTGTAGAGCCATGGCCTCAGAGGTGCCATGTGCCTGGAAACAACATGGGATACTCCCGTGACTCGTCTGCGATGATGTTGATCACGGCCAAGTATTCCTCCATGCAGCCCCTGTCGCGCGATAGATGGCGTGGGTTGGTGATAAGTAAAGTTCGCCCTCCACATCATCTCTCGGAGAAGCGCCGGGTATCCATCCACGTTCTCAGCTTGAGTTTCTTGGACCAGGTATTGGCGACTCATCTAAAAGCAAGAACAACAAGGTAAGACTTCTTTAAAAACCGAAATAGGGTAAGAAAGGATGCTAGGATGGATGAGGAATAAAGGATATTCCTAACTTAAACTTTCTGAAATTAATTTGATAATTTTCAAAACATTTTGACTCAAGAAGGCTCACTAACTCTAACGTCAGTGCTATCTCTAACCTACAATCAGTATGGCTCTGATACCAACGCTGTGGGGACCCCGGAGTTATCTCCATAAGACCGAGACTAATCAAAGCCTTAGGGAGATAACTCTAGGTCTCCCGTGAATGGATTCCAACTTAACTCCATCCAAATGAGGGGTTTAACTCAATCTAGAGCCCCGACGATCATGTGCGCCGCTCCTCTGCGAGCACTACATGATTGCCGGTTCTCCAACAAGTCAAGCGCTACACTTAGTGAGTTAAATTGGAAACCATGAACAGCGAGTACAACTTATATTGGCTCCCAAGATCAGCGACCAATAAAGTCATACTCTCATACAACGTTGCTCACATCCATACAACATTCATACATAAATAGTTCAAAAGACATACAACATAGTTCCAAGTTTACATCTAATACAAGTGGCCGACCGGCCAAATTTAAAAGAGAGTATTAAGTAGCAGCGGAAACACATAAATAGACCAAAAGACCAGCAATGGTATGCCCCATAACCCATGCAACCAACTGGGAGTTAGATGATAGCAAACTACTCATCGGTGTCGCCTAAATCGACACCGACAAGCTCGTCGGTTTCAATATCCTCCTCACCTGTAAAAGCCAGCAAACACCTGGCTGAGTACAAAGAGTACTCGCAAGTCTTACACAAAGAAAAATAGTTATGCATAAGGTCATTCAAAGGAAGGGCTCATATTGGCTTAATTTTGCGAAAGAGACGCAATACTGAACAACCTACACATACTAGTTTTTCAAGTGCCATTTCAAAATCAGATTTGAAGTAGAAGTAAAGCATGTGAATAAGTAATGAATTCAATAACAAATGAATCATACCAACAACAAAGTGGCGGTCCACTTTGATACAACAACAAGCATGAACATCCCATTCATATCGATACCAAGTTATAACCACAATTTTAATTCCAAGTCTAGCAATAGTAACTCCCGAACTCAAGCGGTTGTCCATAACCACGGACACGGCTATTCGAATAGATTTATACCTTGAAGGGGTGTACTACTTTACCCACACGACTTGATTAGCCTATAAGCCTCCAGATGCCTCCGAATATAGCATACTTCCTATGGTATGCCGGCTGGGTAAATCAATATACGGTCGTTTTTAGCAAGAATATCCCATTGAGCCAAGTCCCTCAACCCATGGCTCCTAGGAAACACAAGACGTTAACGCCTCCATCCTATATATCCTAGGAAACACAAGACGTTAACGCCGCCATCCTATCGGCCCAAAGGAACACGGGATTTCACGGTCCCATGCCCTTACAATTTCACCACCGTGGGACTCAACACAATAAAACCTTCCCCCTACTTAACCATACGGCTCCCAACCCGCGTGTGATAGCACGAATGTACTTGAATCAACGACGTTACCAAAGTTCGGTCCTTAATTGTCCAGACAAGTCCAACCACGTACCCAATTCTCGTGCACGAAGGCACCATCACTAGCCATCACTTGTCCAGAACAAAAGCTTATTTAAAATGACAAAATTTAACTTAGAAAACAGATACGAAGATCTAAAACAAAAGTATAATGAGAGTTGTGTTAATCACATAATTGTCGGGTTATTCCCGACAATGAAACTACCGTTTCTAGACTTGCATGGCTAAGCAAACTCGAACAACATTATTTCATATATCCTATCATAAATATTTTAGTACTGGGGTAATTCATGGATAGCCACAATGACAAGATAATAGGATGTGTCTAACTACTCATCACAAAAATAGCGACATTATAAAACTATCATGCAAGTAATTATCATTGCATCTACCCTAACAAAATTGGGATCAAATATGATGCAAAAAGAAATTTCAAAGGATGCTTGCCTTGCTGGTAGGCTAATTGCTCTCCCTCAGTAGCGTATGTGTCAATATCGATAAGCTCGGAATCTAGATAAATACAATACCGAATAAACATCGAGAAATACCTCAAAAATTCAAAATGCTCAAAAATGCATGATTTTTCTACAGTAGTTAAGTCATGATTTTAGATGATTTTTGGTGAAATAATCATTCCAATTTGATTTAGGGTGTGAAAGTTATAATGGTTTGAATTTTAGTTTTCGATATGTCCTCTTTGAGTAATTTAATTATGAGGTGAAAATTTGTAGGGCAGTGGTGAGTACATGGATTACATGGATAAATAGGAAATTTTATTACAAGTTCAAAATAGTTGAGTTTGCTCCAATTGAAGTTTTCATGATTTAGTTATTGATTTCTAAAGTTATCAGCATTAATAATGTAAAAATAATAACTTTTAGGATCATTTTCCTCAAACTATAGTTTCTGTGACAGGGGTGAGTTTGAAACTATTTTTATAATTAAGGTTATTTGAAATATAAATTATCAAAACTGATTTCACTGCTTTTGGAGTTTACAAGAATTACTTATGAATCTTTAAAGTTATGAGCATTTTTCTATTGTACAAATAATAGTGTTAATGGCCCATCTTCCAAATTAATGCTCTCTGTTACATGGACATGGTTGAAACAAATTTTAATATAAAGTTCATTAAAAAATAAAATTATCAGAAGTGGTTTCACTCATTTTGGAGCTAAAATGAATTAGTTATGCATTTTCAAAGTTATATATATTTTTCAGCTTACAAATAAATGGATTTTGAATTTTATATGTCATTTTAACCTTTTCTCACCGAGCCACGCGCTAGCCGACGTCACTGACCAGTGGGACCCGGAGAACGATGCCATTCCCTTTTAACTCGGATTTTAAATTGGCGACATGTGGGTCCCGTTGTCGCGACGGCCCAGGACTAGTTCCACGCGCATAAGCGCACGGTGCGCGGCGCTTACGCGGCTGGTCCCACCTGTCAGTGGCTGCCGTGTTTCAATTAAACCTACAGATTTCTGTGCAAGGTCCCACGTGTAAGCGACTCATTAGGACGGCTAAGACAACGTTTTAACGGTTAAACCAATCATTAGCTAATTAATGGCGTCATTTGCGTAAACGACAGCTCGATGGCTGCCGCGTCGACTGCGCGCGCGCGCTTGCGCGTGCGGCGGCTCGCCGCGCTACGCGCCCACGCGAGCCGGCCAAGGCCCGTGATAACCGCAATAGTGCTACGCATCTATGGGAGGTGGCGGCGAGTGCAGGCATACCTGCACCGTGGCGCCGAGCTAAACGATGGTGGTTCTACGGCAAAGCGCCGTAGCAAAATAGAGCTCCGCCGCGCATGGCGGGTGCACGAGGTTCTATGGACTATGAGTAAGCTACCCGAGCTAGGAGAGGTCTGGAGAGGCTCGAGTCTTTGGAGCGGCGTCGGCACGGAAAAGAAGATGGCGACGACCGGTTCAACGAGGGGATGAAGATCTGAGCAAAAGGAGCAAAATGAATACTCGGGTTAGCCTAAGGAGCTTAAGAGCGAGCCATGGGAGCAAGGAATTTGGCAAAAGCTTACCAATCAAAGTGGGAGATGAAAAGGTGTCCTTAGGCCGAAAATGAATAATACTTCAATTCAGGAACCACAATGGTGCAACAAAGAAATAAATTGAGGGGTTTTGATCAGTGGCCTAAAGCACGCAAGGTGACGTGGTGGATTAAGGATAATACCTCCTGGACATGAAGATGGCACGAAGGTGTCCCCGGGGCGCGCTCTGGAAATGGCCGAGAGCGCCGGTGGCGGTTCGGGAGCTACAGAGAGAATCAAGAGCTCGCATAAGCAAAAATGGACACAGGAATGAACCTAGAGCAGGGAGGAATCACGCGGAGGGAGCTTACCCGAGTAGAGAGCTCAAGCCAGCCTCCCTCTCCTCGGTTAACAGAGGAGAAGTGAGGGAGAACGGAGGGCTGCGAGGGGTAATATGGCCGGGCGATGACGCGGCCGGAGGCGGCGTGAAGAGGAGAGTCTCGGGAGTGGTCGCATGGGCGGCAACTCACGGCATTGACGAGCTCCAACGGCGGCGAGAGAGCGACGCGGCGCGCGTGGCGAACGCGCTCGTGGGCGCTGCGAGGAGGAAGACAGTCGACAGCGGGCCGCGGCGACAACGACTCAAGGTGTTGAGGTAAATCACCGATCGTGGTGATTGGAGTCCGTTGGATCAGGATCGGGCGGGTGAGATTCTAAGTGTTGTTTTGAACTGTCTAAAAGTGGCGGAATCTGGACCGTGGATCTTAGATCCAAGGGCCTGCATGCGTCGGTGCATTTAGGCGGTCGGGTTGAGTCGGTTCGCCGAGTTAGACTCGAGCCCGAGGAATAGTGACAGTCGGTTAGGGTTTTGAGTTTGACTAATATTTAAATTTGTCTTTCCGACTTTGACCAGTGAGCTAAAAATAGAAATAAAATTCCTAAAAATGTGAAATAAATCACAGAGGTTCCTGGGTAGATCTAGTGTCCATAAAAATTATTAAACCCTACTGTTTATGATATATTTTGTGATATATAAATTCAAACTTAGGCTAGGTACTTTAAGGATGTTTGAATTTTCTTAGGGTTCAAACCAGTCCCAAAAATTTGGGAAAAATTATATTAATTTATGATAATTAATATAATATTTGAATAAATTATTTCCAGGCGATCTTTAGTAGCATTTACTTTGGTTTCTAGTTTGGAGGTTAATTCGAAGTGTATGTTGCATGTGTATTTTGAGATTTTTCAAATATAATATGTAATTAAAAAGTTTCAAAACATTATGCATGCTAATGAGATGCATAATAAACCTCTTTATTAATTTGGGGATGTGACAGAATTAGTTAGGGATTGGAGTGGGACTCGATGACGGGTGCGAAGAGAGAGTGGAATCATAGTTAGATACATTGGTTTAATGGGCTTGGTCAGTTGGCCTAGGACAACAACAACCGATACTTGGCTTTGTGCAGCCCATACAAGGGAATGCCGACCCAAATCATTTCTTTATTCTTCTTCTACCACTAGAGTAGCTAAGCTTCAAACCGTGATCTTCGATGGATGGGGATGCTAAGGGATACTTATGGTCCGGACAGCCATAGGGATGCTTTGCCCCTCTTAGCCCCATGTTGGGTCCGCCACTGTATGATCCTAATTCTATCACATGAAAACACTCGTAACATTTCTATGAAATGGGGCAAAAGAAAAACAAGAAGAAAAAAGACGGAGAAGAGGGAAAGCAGCTTGCACGCTAAGGCAAAGCAACACCTTGGATCTACACTGTTTGGCTTGTTGCTTTAATTCCACGTTGTCTCCCACAACAAACAAAGGGCAGCATTTTAGAGTGCGGTACAGTAGGACAAGGGGAAAGTCCAAACAAAGGGCGGCATACTTTTAGAGTATTTAAAGCGAAGGATACGGATCCGCTGCAACGAAAGTATAGTAATCAGTGTAAGAATGATGGAAGTCCAAACCACCCAAAGTGAAGAAAGATGAAGATCAGTCGATCTGAACGGTCAGTTCCACGATCGACGGATGGAGTGATCCATACAGTTGCAAAACTACGTCTGCTACGGATCCACGTCCGTTGTGTTAGGGGGAGCGAGATTTAGCGTGGCACCCCATCCCATCTCGAAAGCAAGGGGACAGCTAACAATGTCGCTGGCTCGATCGCATCATTCGAACGGCCGTGCACGGGAAGCATTGTCCAGCTGTCTATCTCGACTGATCTTGATTTAGTACACAGCAGCAGCGTGAGTCCAACGACTGACAAGTAGGGGTGGTAGAAAGCAGCAGGTAGCGACGGCCTCTCTTTCTCTGCCTCGGCCCCTTTCTTGTCTCGTCCTAGTTAAACCTGTGACGGGCCGGGCAATTAAGTGTGGGAAAGGGACACCATCCGTTTAGATCTCTTCTTTAAGAGAGGGAAAGGAAAGCAGAGGAGGGCCATCGATCGAGCTCACGAGCTTAGGTGTGGTTATCTGAGACAGCCACAGCGGCTGGCTTTAGCTAGCTAGCTTCACGAGGGCAGCGACGAACTCTTGTTGGAAACAAGTACTCCTCTCCATCTAGTTTTTACACGGAGAGAGAAAACGGTTTTGGAAAAATATGGGATACCTAGAAAAAAAAACTGGGTATCGACGTGATTAAGAAAAATAGGCATCTAAATTCAAGCCGAGCGGAACTTAGAACAGGGTGGTAGGGTTGTACACCTACACCTCCCATCAACTGAGCTAAGCTCAATCCCTCATTCATACTGTTTCAAAGACAACACGTAAGACAAAAGCATTTTGGCTTGAGATCTGCAATGAAGCGTGTCGTCGAAATTACTAGCAGCATTTTGGCTTGAGATCTGCAATGAAGCGCGTCGTCGAAATTACTAGCAACTCGGTTACTTTATATCATAGATACAAGTCTACATAGTAGATTTGTAAGCATCCCCGGTTGACCACCAGGGGTATGTAGGTGGGGAGCCAAGCGTACGTGACGCAAGGGCACACTCAAAATTATATTGCTCAAGCATGATACGGAGTACAAGTAACCTCCTCATTAGAATGAGTCCTATTTATAGGATGACAGGGGAGAAGAGAAGTTACACAATTGCCCTTAACCCTAGTACAATTTTGAGGGCAATCTTGTCTTTTCTGGTCAAGTGAGCCCACCAACACCGGTCCACGTGATGACACCGAGCGCGAAGGTAGTGCTTTGGTTCGAGTCCGAGCTCGGATTCGAGATTGGGGGTGACGTACGTCTATAGACATCCGTCGCGCTGTTAGAGCTATCCAACGCCGGCTTCACGCTGACATGGTGGTCAACGCGATGGAGCGCCAGGGACCCTTCCCTCGACACTTTCTTTTAGGGCTTGTTTGGAAGTAAGGGGTAGAAAAACCAGAGGGCAAAATCCATGTGAGGGCTTGTTTGGGAGAGTTAATCCCGGCCAAATCCCAGGGAAAACTTGGCCTGGGGAAGATTTTCCTCCCTCATCCCAAGTGGCTGTTTGGAATCAGAAGGGGAGAGGAAAATCCCGGTCGAATCCGGCCCAATCCCGGGGGAAGAAACCCACGCCTCCTCAGGTCGGGATATTTTCCCCTCACACGACAATGCCTCGGCTCCTCGCCTTCATGACTTCTGTCGCCCGTCGCCAGAGCGGAAGGGGGAGGTGGCGAAGCTTAAGGCCCTCAACGCCAAGGTCGTCGAGTGAGACTGTCGAGATGCGGGGGCAGGAGGCCGCGCTCAAGGCGCACATCGAGGAGTTCTCCGCTAACGCCGCCGCGCTCGCAGACGCAGAGTGCGATGTCCTCTAGGCCGCGCTCGCAGAAGCGGAGCGCGATGTCGCCGGAGCAGAAGGGGGAGGTGGCGAAGCTTAAGGCCCTCATCACCAAGGTCATCAGGGAGTCCGTCGAGATGCGGGGGCAAGGGCCGCGCTCAAGGCGCGCCTCGAGTTCTTCGCCGCGCGCGCCGCGCGGTCTGATGCGGCGCGATGTCCTCCGGCCGCCTCGCGAGCCCCCTTCGCCGTGAGGAGGAGGAGGCCACGGTCTGCGCGCGCTCATTTGTCGCCAGAGTCGCTCGAGGCCGCCTAGGTGATGGCGACTCGCGGCGGCGGCCATGGGCGCGGCGATGGCTCGCCGACGGCGCGGCGGCGAAAGGCTGGGTCCTGGAGCTTCTCGACACGAAGGAGGCGGAGACGGCGGCCACATCCAAGAAAGTCGACGAATTGGAGGGCGTGGTGGTCGATTTGGAGGTGCAGAGCACCGGAATGCGTGCGGAGAGAGGCGAATTGGAAAAGCAATTTGGGGAGATGCAGGCCTCGGGTCTCCAATTTTTCCCACGACCACCCTTTCCAAACATAGCTAGGGATTTTTCTTCATGTGAGTTTTTCTCCACGGGGATCCTAGATGCCACAAAAATCCCACCTGGGATTTCCAACCCGTGGAAATATTCTCCCTGGTACCCAAACAAGCCCTAAGGGATTTTAAGGACACATGGAATCCCCCTCAACTCAAGGGAAAATCTTCCCGTTCGGGAACAAAATCCCTATTGCCGTTTGGGAACAACATGGATAAAAATCCCGGTCATGCAAAAAAATTCAAAAAAAATCATAAAATTCAGAAACAATAGCACAACTAAACAAATAAAAGAGGTAACAACACAAAATTTCCAGTTGATCAAAGGTCTTTCAGCGTGGTGAAGGCACACAGATTGTCAAGGGTTATGCCGGTGGTGCCATAGTTGATCAGCACCAGGACTTTCAGTTTCTGCATAGTTGTGATGAATGATGGAAGGTAGTATACACTTGAGGCGAAGTTGAGGATGAGCACTTCTGCCTTGGGGAAGCTCATCTGGAACCAGTCAGATTCTTTCATATCACCTGAAGTTTGAAATCAGCTGGTCAGATCATTTTGTCCAATGTTCCTGTATGTTTCTCGTAATAGTGATGTAAAATGGAATTTTACGAATGTTGTGTAAAACCAAACATCAGCTCAGTACAACAACAGGTGGTTTTCAGGAAATAAAGATCACTAGATCTAGTCGAACCTTGCAATGTCATGCAAAGAAGTACATTATGTCGTACTTGTTCCTACAATGGCCCTTCTACCATTACTTCTCAAATTTCAGTAGGATCAACTTTCAGAAATATGGCAAATTACACAACAAATAACCAAAGTGAGGAACAGTGAGTGACCAATATATTCACCTGTATGAATGGAGACTATCTGAGCTTCAAATGGAATGTCATTATTCCTATGCCAATCCCTCGCAAGTGATTCTTATGCCAATCTCATGTGAATGTCCTTATTCCTATGCCAATCTCATGTGAAGTGCCAGATCCCTCAACACATCATGTTGTGTCACTGAGTAGTCATGATAGCTACTGTACAAGCATCTGGCTCATCAAGATCATGTATCTCCATCCAATTTTTGATCAACACATCAAGGGATGCGGATGACTTCAGTCTCCTCTTCTTTCTTGACCCCGGTCTTGATCTCAGCTTCGAGCGCTTGGGACACGACCTCACATTTGGTGATAATCAAGGCCCTGCCATACATGCACATAGCACAAAGATTCAACACAAGAAATACACAACAGTGGATTTACTTGTCCGACTGGTTTGGGATGGTGTTGCAGGTGTAGTCGAGGATGCGAATGAGACCGAGGTTCTGGAGGTTGCCAGAATGGATCTCCGACGCGAAGTGAGTGGGGAGCATCGCCTTCCGTCGCTAGCCATGAAACTACAAGGCAACAATAGATCTTCAAACTCACTGACCACCCAAAAGAACCTCGGTCTTTTACCCCCAATTGAACAGATCTGCCAATTCGCAGCCCAAAATTGCAAAGAACCAGTAGATGGTTAAGACAACCAAACGAGTGATTTGAGGTGAACTATTTGCAAAAGGAATAGATCCAGCAAGAGGGTTAGGGAGGGGGGAGAGACTGGGGAGGAGCGCTCACGTGAAGCGGGTGCCGATGGGCTTGAGTCGGCGACGACCGCGCGACCTGGTGGCGGCGGCGAATCTGGCGACGGTTCACGGGATGAGGCCATGCGCCAGGCGTCACCGAGTTGGCGGCATCCATGGCCATGTTGGAATTAATACGGGCTGGGCCCATGTTTAATCCTAATTAATTCCTGAAAAATCCCAAAGGCCCATGTGCATGTACTAAAACTATTTAGTCCCATATGGAGAGTTGAATGGGAGTTACACCACTTTAAAAGGTGGAACGTGGTAGCCCCCTTGTGGAATTGGAAAGAGCCAATACACGCGTGCGCTCGCTCGCTCACCTCGCCACGCCTCGCCGAGCCGCGCGTGCGTGCGGTGCGGTGCGAGTGCGCGCGTGCGTGCGCGCGCGTCGCGTGCTGTGCGTCTGTGCGCGTGTCGGTGCGTCGCGTTTTTATCTATTCGAAAATCGAAACGCGAGCGACTTCGCGATTAGTGGCATTAACAAGCGGTGGCGATAGCAGTTCGATTACCGATGAGTAATGGTGACCGTTTCTAGTCTCTTTGTTTTGCCATTAAGTAGAACATGCTCTGTTTCATAAATCGGTAGCGATAATGGTTTGCGGTTACTAGTATTGGGTAATGGCTGCGGTTACTAGTGACTGGGTAATGGCTGCAGTTACCAGTGGGTAATGACGACCATTTCTAGTCTCTGGGTTTTGCCTTTATATGGAACAGAGCACTTGTTTTTCTGGCAAATGAACTCTCTCCACGAAAGACAATAGTATACCATCGGTTTTGTTCTTTGTCTCTGGCGATCTCCATCCGGCGAGCGTGTACGATCCACCGGGAGAGCGAGCCTCGGAACCCGTCCTGAAGGCTTGCGGGCGGGGACGAATAAGGTTTTTGGGGAGCGTTCGCGCGACTGCTCGCTTCATCTGTTTTTCTACTACGACTACATCTGCGCGACTACTACCACGACATCCACGAAGGTCTCTGCTGCATCCACTACGCTATGACTAACGACGACCTCACCAAGACTCCTGCTTCTACTTCTGCTGCTCCTTCCGCTGGTTCTGGGTATGCCTACCTCACACTTGTTGTTTACTTAGTTTTATTATCAGTTGTTTACATGAACACTGAGATAGGTATACTAGTTTATGTCCTTCTGGATCTTAGTATGGCTATAGTGTTCTTGTTCATCTACTTTGTGAAAATGACTAGAGTAATTCTCATGATTTATCTACTATATTTCTGGATTAAAGTAATTCGAAAAATGCTCATAATTTTAACAATCCAAAAACCTTACCTTAGGCATTTTTCATCACCTGGTTTTGCCGCTGCGCTAAAACCCTCTGAATTCGACGGTGCGAATTACAAGAGGTGGCGCACAAAGATGGTGCTTTGGCTAACTGCCATGAACGTTTTTCATGTGGCAAGTGGCAAGCCTGAAGGAACACTTACTCCTGAACAGGAGCAAGCGTTCGAGGCTGTTGATAACCTTTTTAAAGGTGTCGTGATTAGTGTTCTTGCTGAGAAGTTAGTCGATGCATACAAGGTGATTACAACTGGGAAAGAGATGTGGGATGCACTCGAAGCCAAATTTGGAGTTTCGGATGCAGGCAGTGAATTGTATCTCATGGAGCAATACCATGACTATAGAATGGTTGACAACCGTTCTATGGTTGAGCAGGCTCATGAGATACAATCCATGGCCAAAAACCTAGAGCACTTCAAATGTGTGTTACCGGACAAGTTTGTCGTGGGAGGCATTATTGCCAAGCTTCCTCCTTCTTAGAGGAATTTTGCTACTTCCCTCAAACACAAGAGACAAGAGTTTTCTGTTAAAAATCTCATTGGGTCTCTTGATGTTGAAGAGAAGGCGAGAGCAAAAGATACACACATTAGAGGTAATGAGGGACATTCTAGTGCCAATGTGGTACAGAAGAAGAATGGCCAAGCTCAAAATTCAAAGGCAAGAACAAGACCGCACAAACAACTAGCTTCAAGAAGAAGAAGAAGAACACAAAAGATAGCCCTTGCTTTGTGTGTGGTGAACCTGGTCATTGGGCCAAGGATTGCGATCCAACGCAAGGGTGGGAAGAATCGACAGGCGAATTCTAAATCTGCTAATGTTGTTGTTGGTACTCTTGAGGCGGAACATCGGGGTATGGTAATTTACCTCTTTGTTCTTTCCGTATGTCAATCTACCGATTGGTGGATAGATCTTGGTGCTAATATACATGTGTGTGCTGATATTTTATTGTTCTCTTCTTACCGGTCACTCGGGATTCACCGTTCTAATGGGAGCGGGTCACATGCCATTGTTCATGGTGTTGGCACAGTCGATCTGAAGTTTACTTCGGGGAAGATTGTGCAACTGAAGAACGTGCATCATGTGCCATCTATCAATAAGAATCTCGTGAGCGAATCTCTTCTGTGTAGAGATGGTTTTAGACTGGTATTTGAGTCCAATAAATTTGTAATGTCCAAGTGTGGACAATTTGTTGGTAAAGGCTATGTGTGCGAAGGCTTGTTCCGCCTATCTCTTTCAGATTTATGTAATAATGTTGTGAACCATGTTTTCAGTGGTAATGAGACTACTATTTGGCATTCACGACTTTGTCACATAAATATTGGTTGCATGTGTGATTGCTTGATTTAGAGTTAATCCCGAAATTCATCCTTGCCAAAGGTTCTAAGTGTCAAGTTTGTGTTCAATCAAAGCGATCTCGTAAGCCTCATAAGGCGCGGAGGTAAGAAACTTGGCACCATTAGAACTCATACATTCAGATCTGTGTGAGATGAATGGTGTGTTGACAAAAGGTGGTAATAGATATTTCATGACTTTGATTGATGACTCCACTAGGTTACATTATGTGTATCTTTTGAAAACTAAAGATGAAGCTCTTCACTACTTTAAAATCTATAAGGCGTGTGAGAACCAACTTGAAAGGAAAATCAAAGGATTAGGTCGATCGTGGTGGAGAGTACTTTTCTAATGAGTTCAATTTATTACTGTGAGGAACATGATATAATTCATGAGATGACGCCTCCCTATTCACCCCAATCAAGCGGGGTTCTTGAAAGAAAGAACCACACTCTAACGATTTGGTTAACGCCATGTTAGACACAATGGTCTTTCCAAAGCATGGTGGGGAGGCTATATTGACTTCATGTCATGTCCTAAATAGGTTCCCACAAAGAATAAAGAGATAACCCCATATGAACAATGGGAGAAGAAAAGACTATCACTTTCATATTTGCGCACTTGGGGTTGTTTGGCGAAAGTCAATGTGCCAATTTCCAAAAGCGTAAGCTTGGACCAAAACCGTGGATTGCGTTTTCTAGGCTATGCACATCATAGCGTTGGATATAGATTTCTAGTGGTGAAATCTGGAGTACTGGCGTGCATGTCGGTACAATTATGGAGTCCAGAGATGCTACATTCTTTGAGGATATTTTTGATGAAAGATATGTCTATTTCATCAAGTCGAGAGCTGATACAACTCCCGAACTGCCATTCCAATGGAATATTTTGAGCAAACCCACGAGCAAATTCACGAGAAGGAAGACAATGAAATTCGAGGAAGAGTAAAAGACAAAGGACTGCAAAGTCTTTTGGTCCCGATTTCATTGTGTACCTTGTGGATGATACTCCAAGTACCATTTAGAAGCATATGCTTCTCCGGATCTTGAATCTTCGAAGGAAGCGATCAGTAGTGAAATGGATTCCATTATCTCTAATGGAACTTGGGAGATCACCGAGCGTACTTATGGTTGTAAACTTTGTAGGAATGTAAGTGGGTGTTAAAAAAGAAGCTTAGGTCTGATGGTACTATCGAGAAGTACAAGGCACGACTTGTGGCCAAGGGTTATACTCAAAACGAAGGCGAAGATTTTTTTGATACTTACTCACTTGTGGCTAGATTGACCACTATTCGAGTACTACTATCTCTGGCTGCCTCACACGGTCTTCTCGTTCATCAGATGGACGTTAAGACGGCTTTCCTAAATGGAGAGTTGGACGAGGAAATTTACATGGAACAACCAGATGGATTTGTAGTAGATGGTCAAGAAGGAAAGGTGTGCAAGTTGTTGAAATCTTTGTATGATCTTAAACAAGCACCTAAGCAGTGGCATGAAAAGTTCGACAGAACTTTAACATCTGCAGGCTTTGTTGTGAATGAAGCTGACAGATGTGTGTATTATCGCCATGGTGGGGGCGAGGGAGTCATTCTATGTCTGTATGTTGATGACATACTGATCTTTGGGACCAACCTTAATGTAATTAAGGAAGTCAAGGATTTCTTGTCTCAGAATTTTGAGATGAAAGATGCAGGAGTAGCGATGTTATCTTGAACATCAAGTTTGTTGAGAGGTGATGATGGTGGGATTACATTGTTGCAATCTCATTATGTGGAAAAGGTTTTGAGTCGTTTTGGTTATAGCGACTGCAAATCCTCTCCAACACCTTATGATCCTAGCATGTTGCTTAGGAAGAATCGGAGAATAGCCAGAGACCAATTGAGATATTCTCAGATAATTGGTTCACTCATGTATTTAGCTAGCGGTACTAGGCACGACATCTCGTTTCTTTGTGAGCAAACTAAGCCGTTTTGTTTCTAATCGGGAGATAATCATTGGCATGCTCTTGAGAGGGTAATCGCTATCTAAAAGGTACTATGAGTTATGACATTCACTATCACGGTACCCGTGTCTTGGAGGTTATAGCGATTTAAATTGGATATCGATCTTGATGAGATTAAAGCCACAAGTGGATGTCTTCACACTTGGAGGTGGCGCTGTTTCATGGAAGTCTTGCAAGCGCACCATCTTAACGAGGTCAACAATGGAAGCGAACTCACGGCATTAGATACTACCATCTTGCCGTGAGCTCTTGATGGATTTGCGGTGGTTGAAAAACGTGGTTGAAAAACCGGATAATATGAAGGCCATATGTGAAGAAAGATCGATGAACTTTGGATTATACCCAACGACTAAGACAATCCTTCACAAAGGGTTTATCACGAAATGTGATCGCATCAAAGTGAACAAGCTATTAACCCATTCTATATGATCGGAGGAGAGTACCTTTATAGACCCACTCCATTGGAGATGCAATTCTCTCCTAAATTTGTATGGCAGTTGATTATTATCTTAATGTGTTCGTGGCTTGTTTAAGCAAAGATCTTTGTCTATAGAGCGATCTTGAAAGAACACACCTATATGAGCCCGATCGCTAGTCACAGTCTATGAGATAGGGTAATCTCTAGGAAGCTCATGAATATGCCAGAGTATGACTCATATGCTTCAACCCGCGGGATGCACGACAACTTAGTATCGATTAAGGACTTAAGTAAAACTTATTCACACAAAACTGTCAATTCAAGGCTCAGTCCATTGTGCAGTTGTGGATAAGTGTAGCTTCAGTTCTAGGTGGATGTTCAACCTTAACCGGTCTCCATCAAAACACCGGTATATCAAAACAATACATGGATCAAGACATTTGACATGTGCCCTTGGGATCAGTGGGGATTGTTGGAATTAATACGGCCGGGCCCATGTTTAATCTAATCAATTCTGAAAATCCCAAAGGCCCATGTGCATGTGCTAAAACTATTTAGTCCCATATAGAGAGTTGAATGAGAGTTACACCACTTTAAAAGGTAGAACGTGGTAGCCCCCTTGTGGAATTGGAAAGAGCCAATACACGCGCGCTGCTCAGCGCCGCCACGCCACGCCACGAGCGAGCCGTGCGTGCGTGCGTGCGCGTGCGCGCGTGCGTCTTGCGCGCGTGTCGGGTGCGTGCGCGTTTTTCTTTATCTATTCGAAAATCGAAACGCACTGACTCGCAGTACTCACTGGTGACCGTTTCTAGTCTATTTGTTTTTGCCATTAAGTAGAACATGCTCTGTTTCAAAAATCGGTAGCAGTAATGGCTGCGGTTACTAGTGACTGAGTAATGACTGCGGTTACTAGTGACTGGGTAATGGCTGCAGTTACCAGTGGGTAATGACGACCGTTTCTAGTCTCTGGGTTTTTGCCTTTATATGGAATAGAGCACTTGTTCTTCTGGCAAATGAACTCTCTCCACGAAAGACAATAGTATACCACTGGTTTTGTTGCTGTCTCTGGCGATCTCTATCCGTGCGGCGTGTGTACGATCATGATCGGGAGAGCGAGCCTCGGAACCCGTCCTTGAAGGCTTGCATGAGTGAGGACGAATAATGTTTTTGGGGAGCGTTCGTGCGACTGCTCGCTTCATCTATTTTTCTACTACGACTATATCTGCGCGACTACTACCACGACATCCACGAAGGTCTCTGCTGCATCCACTACGCTATGACTAACGACAACCTCACCAAGACTCATGCTTCTACTTCTGTTGCTCCTTCCGCTGGTTCTGGGTATGCCTATCTCACACTTGTTGTTTACTTAGTTTTATTATCTGTTGTTTACATGAACACTGAGATAGGTATACTAGTTTATGTCCTTCTGGATCTTAGTATGGCTATAGTGTTCTTGTTCATCTACTTTGTGAAAATGACTAGAGTAATTCTCATGATTTATCTACTATATTTCTGGATTAAAGTAATTCGAAAAATACTCATAATTTTAACAGGCAATACCTCCTCTCCTCTCCTTTTCCTTCTCTATCCCACCCAAATCAAGATCTAATCGTCTCTCGGAAGATTCTACGGAAGCGGCGGCGGAAATGTTTTCAAGTTGCAGGGAGCGGATGACGAGATCTGCACGCTTATAATGGTGTCGCCGGAGTGGGAGGAGGAAGAGCGCGGTGGAGGCGACGATCGGGAGCGAGGCGGAAGAACGCGGTGGAGGCGACGCTCCGGACTAGGGAGCGAGACGAGGAGAAATTCCTGACCAGCAGTGACATCGATTTTCTCCCCCGTAAATCTGGCCGGGTTGTGCCGAAATTTCCCCATCCCAGCGTGACCCAAACGCACCTACAGGCTGCACCGGGAAACTTTACCACGAGATGATTTTTCCTTGGTTTTGGACGGAGATCCGGCCGGGATTGCTCCTCCCAAACAAAGCCTTAGACATACACCTCACCAAGGAAGACAGAATCACTGGACACACGATTGCTTTCCGGGGTATATAACGTGTTACGTGGAGTACTGCCGTACAAACGGTGCAAGCAAGTGTTGTTAACCAACCCCGACACGATCCTTATAACAATGCATTCGAGATTAATTGCATCGGGTACGTATTGCATGGATGTTGCACGAGACATGAGCTACGTACGAACTTAATTACGATCCCGCCGTACCAAAGCCGGGTTCAAAGTCCTAACTGAGCTGAATACTCAACACCCGTTGCGGAATTAGGATTTTGGCACGTCAAGCTATGAAGGGCTAGAGGTCACTACTACTTAGACTGAGAAGGAAAATTGCGACTCGGACTTAATTAGACTTAGCTTTGTTAAATATCTTATGCTTCAGACTGGAGCCGAAACTGTTGTGGGCCTGGATCCGTCCCTACTCAAAACCTTGGTTTCTTTTGGAGAAAAGTATATATGCTTGCAATCTATACTTGTTTTACTGCATTTAGAAGCACAGGCTATATGTAGTATGATGCGGAATAACAAATTCGGATCGCCAACTCTCTTCTTAGTGTGCACGTATATATATATATATATATATATATATATATATATATATATATATATATATATATATATATATATATATATATATTTCTTTCACTGTTCGCTATCAGTTTGATCATTAGGTTACTCTTTTTTTTTTGTGCGAGGGATGTTAGGTTACCAACTGATAGCGAACAGTGAAAAGAAATATATATATATATATATATATATATATATATATATATATATATATATAAAATACGCGCCATTCTTTTCACTGTTCGCTATCAGTTTGATCATTAGGTTACTCTTTTTTTTTGTGCGAGGGATGTTAGGTTACCTGTTGTGTGCTTCCACGTAATTTTTTTTTAAAAAAGAAGTGTGCTTCCACGTGCATGGTTGCTACGAACATACAGTAATCACACATTCACACTCCAAGTGCTACACAAACGTGAGCACACATTTAGTACTTCGTTGCTTGATCGAAAAGTAGCAGTGGTATACCACCTAGTCCAGCGTTTGTGTTCATACTAGCCTTATTTCCGTGGACGTACGGTTCCGTCTTCCCGTAATCCATATCCAGTGAACCCTGTTTGGAAGCTGGCGTGTGACCAGTTTGATGTGTAGGAGACATGTACGCATATACGAGTATAGTGTGTGTTAAGGGTTGAGTGTATACGTCTATCTCATACGCTCTTGAAAAAAGTATCCACCGTGTTTATGTCTCGTTTTTATCCCCAGATCGTGGAAATCATCGCCGGAAGCAAGCGGGTTTAGCCCAAAATCCATCTGCAAGGTGTCGTCTGGTCTTAGTGGTCTGCCCATCGAGACGGGACGGCGCAACACGTCCTGAAGCGTTCAAATGCCCACACCACAAATGTCACGACGCGTCAAGTTTCAAACTTCAAAGGGGAAAAGGACCATCGATCCTTTGGTAAGCACAATCTCTCTTTTTTTCTTCTTCTGCATAACAAAATGGTGCTGATGCGTTTTCTTTTGCGTAGTTTTTTTTTCTCTCTCCTAATTTAAATTGACGGAGCCTCCACTCGTTTTTCTTGCTTCAGGATCCAGCAAGTCCAGCGTGGGGGTTCTAGATGAGAGACCTCCGAAGTCCTCAAACTATCACTGTACCACAAACAAGCACCCGGGAAGATCGAGCAAGAGTTGGTGTAACTAGAAACAAAGGGCCACGTCATCCAAGCCGTAACTTAGCCTAGGGATCATCTGAGGCATTGTTAGCTTAGGGATCACCTGAAGCATTGTTAGCCTAGGGATCGAACTATGGGGAGGCTTGATTGTATTTTTGTTCACTTGTCGTCACATTAATAAATCCGCCTGATCAATGCGCTAGGTAGATTTTGAGACGGTACGATATCTTCTTAGTCACTGTTATTTATACCATAACCTTTAAACCATCCATACCAAGGGAGGAAATTAGATATCATGGTTTTTAGAAAGGCTCAACAGCTAGAATCTTCTCTTGAGATCATATCCTACGCCCTGTTCCTCCATTTTGCTTGTTTCTACAACTATTATTTTGTAGCCAACCGTATCATAATTTTTCCCACTCTATAGAAATACCTTTGCGCCGTTCACATGAAAAACTGAAAACAAAAGCAAATAACTACACACAAAATGGTTAATACCATCAAAATTTCCGTACTTTATCGATAATTTGATACGAATGTAGTAGTTCATACAATGATACTACACGTAGCAATAGGCGAGCGGATAAGTGTCATAGTGTCAAAGACCACAAAACCAGTCAAGGCAGGGGTTTACCCGGAAATAGCGCGACCCACCGAGTACCAAGGCGTAAAAGGCCACATCGAATTCGATTTCTTTCTCCCCTCTCCCACGCCCACCATTCCCATCCCCCCCTTCCTCTCTGCCCCTTCCCTTCTCCACCCGCCTCGCCATCGCCATCCCTACCTCCGGCGAGCTCCACCACCCCACCGGCGGCGGCTTTCGGCGTCGAACAGAGAGGGAGAGGAGGCGAGGCTAGCAGGCGAGAGAAGAGGCCATGGGGCAGCAGTCGCTGATCTACGCGTTCGTGGCGCGCGGTACGGTGGTGCTGGCGGAGTACACCGAGTTCACCGGCAACTTCACCACCATCGCCGCCCAGTGCCTACAGAAGCTCCCCGCCAGCAACAACAAGTTCACCTACAACTGCGACGGCCACACCTTCAACTACCTCGTCGAGGACGGATTCAGTGAGTATCCCCTCGATCCGATCGATCCCCTCCTCGGTCCGCTCGATTGGGTGCTGGCTCTGCACCGATCCGCTGGATCTGCTCCGTTGCGTGCTTGATTTGATACCCCCCCCCCCCGTGTGCGTGTAGATCTCGCGGGTTTGCTCGATCTGCTTAGTTAGGTTCATCTCAAGTAGTTGAATTCGCCGTTTGCGCCGACTCTAATCTGAGTTGTGCTGTGCGGTTTGTTGCTAGCGAGAGGTAGCTGTTTAGGCTTCAGTTCGAATTGAGATATGCTTGGGAGGGACAGGTGTAGGAATTGACTATTTTTAGGGATGCCCGGATATTTCCATGTATGCTTGCATGTTGCTAGTAGAAAATATAGGTGCGTTTCATTTGGAGAGGTGTTTGTTTTGAATATCTTCAATGTTCGAGGCACCGATCGCCGTTAATTTTAGGGAACTTCACCAGATCGGGTATTGGCCGTGCTGGATGCGTTGCTCTGATCATAGTCACCAGGAACGTGGGTTGACCGTGTTGAGAAACGGGTCGCGGGATATAGTACACCGCTTTTCCTTCTAAATTATATAGGAATGGTGTACCACGTCCCATGAATCGTACCCGAGTTGATGAATCTGGTACGTGGTACACGGGGTTGTGGTGAATCTGGTGACTATGGTTCTGATGTATGTGTGGATGGTACAACGACCTATATATCGGATGAAATGGTGTGACATTTATCTGTGCTATTATGCTTTGTGGTGATTGGAAGAGGCACCTGCTTGGTCGTTATGGTTAGTGTTAGTCTATGTCATGGCTGTGTAGCTCAATTGCTTTTCCATTTGGTACTTTGTTTGATAGAAGAGGTTGCAGTTCTTAGATTCCAGATACGCTGTAAGTTCCCATTTCTACGGACTGCGTTGTTTCAGAACAAATAAGGCAAGTTATGATGCAAGATGAGGTTGCTGTGAGTAATACAATGTCCTTAATGAAACATTTGTAATTGTTATCATGAGCTAGGCTGTAGAATGCATGATTGAGCAATCGATGGCAGGACATGAAGGATAACAAGCTTGCAGGAAACGATGGGGGTGGGGTTGCAAAGGGTCTTTTGCTGGTGGCAAACTATTGAGTGAGGGTAACACCTCCCCCTTTTATGAGAAAGTAATATGTTTGCACAAGGATTCAGCAGCCTCAAATTCGCTACATAAAATTTAAAAGTTCTATTTTTGGAACTATTTCAGTATTATTAGGTTAGCCTAAGTACCTAACATTGTTTGGATTTTCTGATCTATCCATTGTGAAAGATCTTCATAGATTACTCTGCAAGCTTTTTGTGCTTTAATGTTTGCTTGTGCTAAGGACCACTGCTCTTAATATCCATTGGGAATAAACAACATTTTCTTTTCTGCAGCATACTGTGTAGTTGCTGTTGAATCAGTTGGTCGACAAATCCCCATTGCTTTCCTGGACAGAGTTAAGGATGATTTCACCAAAAGATATGGCGGTGGGAAGGCAGCTACTGCCGCAGCAAACAGCCTCAACCGAGAGTTTGGGTATGTTCTTGCTGCTGCTTTTATGATGTTTGAGCTAGATGTGGTACCCCCTGCTCCCCTTGACTAACATTTGTTTGTCTCTACTATTTAAAGATCAAAACTGAAAGAGCACATGCAGTATTGTGTGGACCACCCCGAGGAGATCAGCAAGCTTGCCAAGGTGAAAGCCCAAGTCTCTGAAGTAAAAGGAGTTATGATGGAAAATATTGAGAAGGTACTGTATTAATTATTAACCCATTCCAAAGTAAGATCTACACATTATGCTGTTTGAAAACGACAATACTTTTCAAAGGTTATTCTGATTTTTTATTACATTTTTGAAATACAGGTTCTTGACCGCGGTGAGAAGATTGAACTGCTCGTTGACAAGACTGAAAACCTGCGTTCTCAGGTCTTAATGCATTCGCTTAATCTCTTGAACGACTATTTATTTTGCATGGATCCATTGCATAGCAGATAGGACGAAGATATTTTACGAGAAATATTTTTATCATCCCTGGAATCTTTAAACAATGATTATATTGAAGAGAAAGTACTTATGCAAGTTGGCATGAATTCAATTGATCACTAACAGGGTCCTGAATGAGTCCTAAAAGTCTAGACTTTTGTTCTACTCAGTCCACCCAAAGCATCATTACAAGAATTGTGACGGTTTTATTTGTTGAAACATCATTATTACTGGAACATGGATGGGCCGGATGGCATCATTAGTTGAAACATCATTATTACTAGAGCAGGTATTGCTTCATTAGTTGAAACATCTTCATTACTAGAATGGAGTTAATTTAATTGGTTGGAACATTCATATCATGACACACATGATTGTCTCAGAGCAACAGATCGTGTAGTCTGAATGTCTGATGTAGCATTGTAGCTACAACTTTCTGTCAGATGACTAACAACTGGTAAGCTTCCATGTAGACAGCGTTGTATATATATGTAGAAACACTGCATTATGCTTTCTAAGGTGATATGCAACTAAATTTACTAATATGGACCTCAACATACCTTTTTAATGATTCTGTTGTATTTGGAGTCTGTCTGATTATTGGCTGCATCCTATGTGTTGCCACAATTACCGACAGGTCCAGCACTTTGGTACTATATATAATGCCACAATACTAGTGACATTGCAATGGTGGGTCTAAGTTGATCTTTGAATGGTGTACTTAGCAATGGGATATTAACTCATGGCGACTTACTGACTTCTGATCTGGTGTAAACTGACATGTGTGCCTACCATCCATAGTTATTCCACTCATGCGGAATAATATGAGCTCTGGTCCAAGTCTTAAAGAGGATGCTAGTATTAGTAGTTGGAGATGTATTCTGACACTTGAGATTGATCTGAGTGATGGCAAGTAACAACTGTTGAAAAAAGTGAAAGAAGTAGCGAAATGCATAAAAAACATTTGCTTGGCATTATTTAAAAACCCATACATTGCAGTATTTTAACCGCTAATTATGCTGCACTTCATTCTTATGTGCCAATCTGTATGCCTGTATCTCAAGACAATTCAAATCTGTGGTTTGCAGGCACAAGATTTCAGACAGCAGGGTACAAAGGTGCGGAGAAAGATGTGGCTACAGAACATGAAGATCAAGCTTATTGTTCTGGGCATAATCATCGCGCTCATTCTCATCATCATCCTGTCCGTGTGCCATGGCTTCAAATGCAAGTGAGGGTGGACTTCAGAGCGCCGCATTCACCTTGCCCTATAATACCGCCTACTTCCGGTGAGAAAGACCATATGTTTTTTGTTCTGTTAGTTGAGTCCTGCCCTGATTCTTGGTGGTCGAGTATTCCTGATGTCGTCTTGGTCGATTGCTGTTGGATAGTGACTGGGTTTATGGGTTGGAGTGTCGTGTATTTTTGGATATGCTATTCATGTATAGCTTGTATGCTACCCTCTTTCACTCTGCTATATGAGTAGATGTTACTGCGTTCGCCGCAGATTATGGTCTTAGCTCTTTGTCAAATCGCGAGAAGAAATAATGTGCATTTTCAATCTGTGATCTTCAATTGAACAGAAGCTAATTTTGAGCGATTACTGGATCCCCGGATTCAGAACTTAGCCTGTGTTTTGTCTGGTAGATCCATTTGCATCCAGGTAGGCAGTTGTTCCCGAATGTGGACTGTAGGAGTCTAGGAGGTATCCATATTTCCTGAAGAAGATGATGTTATGCTGATGTGGTGTTGTGACTGTGTGAGGCTCGTCCTTAGTCCTTACCATCAGGCGACGAGGATGGGTACTTTCTTGATCTGCTCTACTTAGGGTTTGTTTAACGGATGTTGTTATCGAATAGGATTTGGTTTTAAGGAGAGCTATTTGATTTGCATCTTGAGTTCGTGCTAAAACTATAGTCTGAACTCTGAAATCTTGTAGCGCGTGCCTCATTTGTGACTTGTAAATACTTCAGTTGAGCCTGTTTGGAGCACTACAAATCTCTCGGAGGGCATGCACAATGGTACAGATAGCTGCTGTCTATAGCAATTTTTTATATCACCTGTAGACAGCATTAAAGACAGTTCATATAATGGTACAGACAGTTGTTGTCCTTTTAATTGTTTTTATAGAACACAATTTTTTAATACTTTTTTGTTTCTGATGCTACAGTCGGCTACAGGATTGTAGACATTATCTTTCTCTCTCTTCATTCTTTTTTATCCACGCCAGTAAAAATCTTTGGTCACATCTTTGGTCACCACCACGTGGCGTGACAAAATAACACTGTCACGTCAGCTTATTTTTGGTCAAAGTCTTGTCACGCCACTGGTGATGGCGTGACAGTGTTGTTTGGTCACGTCACTACCGGTGGCGTCATAGAAAGTGCGATTTTGGGGATTTATCCTGTGGCGTGACCAAAGGGATTAGAATTGGAAATAAAGTTTGCGAAGAGTTAACTTTAAAATAAAATTTAAAAAAAATTAAATAATAAAAAAAATTCACTGTTGGGCCGTGTTTGGAGATTCGGGAGATCAAGATCGGATGGTGGCGGGTAGTCCCCACGTAGGGATGGACCCGTAATAGTTTTCTCTGCTCAGCCATGTTGAGTTGGCGGCATCTGCCTACCTGGCAACACTCGACACTCAATTGGCCGAGCTGGGAGCCTGCGATGCGTCGAGTTTTTGGTTCATTCAGCACACTTTTAAAGCGGATTAGCAAAAATAACCTCATACGCGAGGACATAGGGTCTGTTGCGCATCCAATCCGATGGAGGACACATGGTAGCCTCCTAACGGGTGGCAGGTGGGTGTATTCCCACGGCAAGGATATTATTTTTAAGAGCTATTTTTGCTATTTAGTTTAAAAACATGATAAATAACTGGTCACGCCATGTGGGCACTATTGCAAATTTAAGACGTCTCAGCGATCTCTTGAAGACGTGGACTATTGAACTCCCTCACCATCAATTATGCCACTCGTAAACTGAAGCAGATCCTCTGATTAGAGGTTTGAATGCTGAGGATCTACATTGTGTTGCATTATACTAATCTTAATAGTTCGATAAAAATTAATGGTTCAGATCACGCACCACCGTACCAATGCTAATAAAAAAAAATGCTACAGTATTTTCATGTGTAATAAAAAACAGCATAGCTGCTGGATTCGGATCTCTTGCCTGTAAATGGTGTTTTGTGGGTGTATAAACAGTACTTAGAGCGTGTCTGTATCCATGTCATGGTGTTTTGTGGATGATCTGTATAGGATTGTAGACAATACACAATCTTTAATGTTTTCTTGGTTTTGATCTTTAGCGAGATTATAGACATCAATATTCTCTCTTCATTCTCTTTCATCCACGTCAACAAAAATCTATGTGGCGATCTTTATAGGCGGTGACATGCGTTATCATGCTCTTAGTATATATGTAATGGCGGAATATATGTAAAAATAATATAACAAAATACGGTAGAAATTGATATAAACATTTGATTTTTTAATAGACGACGAAGATCGCTTTCTATATCATATGCTATACATCCGTTGCATTAAAACCTTAATGCAGATGATCTATTCCTCACTACGCCCATCGACACTGCTGCTACAGCAAAACTCCATATTACTGTAGAGCTCGACTAAAAAAACTGTTACACGGTGACTGTGCGGTCACTGCAGAGGAGCCGCGTCTCTCGTAAACGCCCTCGTGGCCCCGCCGGCCGGTCAAGTGCCACCCTGTCAAGCAGCAGTGCACGAGTCAGCCTTTGACCGAAGTGTGGGTACGGACCAGCCGATCACTGACACGCCCACCTGACCGTGGGGCCCCGCCCGTCAGTTTCATGCATGCGCCACCCTAAAGCGACCATGATGACGAGGGCATGACGCAGAGTTTCGCTGTCATAGCACGCGCTGTGTGAGCTTTGTCTCCATGAAAAAGGCTCCAGGGAGCGGTACGTACGTGTCACGGGCGAGTAACATTTGTTGGGTTCACATGGGCGAGTGGCTTTGTTGTGGGGTCCTTTTTTTGCAGTACAACGTAAAGCAGGAAAGACGCAGGTAGGTGTATTTTTTTTTTTTGAAACAGGAAACATCTTAACTTTTATAAAAGCTAATATCAACGTTTACGCAGCAGGTGTAATTAGTTTCTTGATTAATTTTGTTCACAACATTGTACGTTAATTACTTCGAATGTAGATCTCTTTACGGTATAGACCAGAAGCCGCTTACGTGCTAGTCGGCAGTCGGCACGCTAGGAAGGTACTGAAAACACTTTTTTGTTTTGTTAATTAATTAAAGAGGCACATTAGTAGTAGAGTAGCTCTCCTCTACAACCACATACTTCATTTATTTGTAATAAGCATCAGGGTACATATATGGCAGTAGAACTTCGTAACATTAATTAGACACGCGCACACTGAGTACTGAGACATCTCTAACGATGATACATTAGTAGTACATTACGAGTCCACACAATTAATCACAAGACTAGGAGGGCGCATCTTATTACACCAACGCATGCATGCATGCACACACGCACTACGTACGTACGCGCGCGCTCATGCTCCGGCCACCTTAAGGCACCATTCCGCCGCCGCCGCCTCCTCCGCCCCCGCCGAAGCCGCCACCACCTCCGAACCCACCGAGCGGGCCACCGCCGGCCCCGAACCCCCCTAGCGGCCCGAACCCGGCGATGCCCCCGCCGAGCGGCCCGTTGACGCCGCCGAAGAGGCCGCCGCCATTGCTCCCGGCAAAGACGGCCTTGGCTTCATCCACTCTGGCGCCGGCGCCGGCGTCGTCGCGGCCGGCCGCAACGGTGCCGCAGTCGTCGCGAGTAGGCACGCCCCTGGCCGCCGCCGCCGTCACGGCGAGGCACAGCAGGAGGGAGACAATGCACCACCACTTGGCCATTGGCACGCTAGCTGTACGTACTATCTCGATCGATCTCTGTGAGGTGGCTGAGTCGAGGCGAGTACAGTGGTGGGGGGAAGGCGAGCGCGAGCTGAGGGTTTAAAGGGGAGGGACAGGTGGAGAGAGTAAATGGTGGTCGGCAAGTGGTTGCCAAGGTGTAATAAATCGGAGATGAAGAAGTAGATCGATCAATGAAAGAGCAGTTATTGCGAGAGCAGGGGATCTGTAAGATGGCTCTGTAGAACACCGGTACTGTTACATACTAAGTAATTAGCACTGACACTGTATATACATTATAGCCTACATGCCAACAAACAAATGCACAACTCCACCAGGATCATCAGTCATGCATGGCACTGGCACTTTGGCAGACCTGAAGAAATCATATCATCTGCGTTGTTTCATTTAAGGGAATGTCTGGTCATCGGTTGCCTGGAAAGTCCTTAAATTTCAGTCACCTATTCGGACCGCGGTTTTGCTAGTTTTAAGTTGCCTGAAATTTTGTTAAGTTTAAATCACTTGTTATAACCATTGGATTTGTGTAGAGATTTGTGTGTCATATGATTAGATATTGATCCAATGAATGTCATATGATTGGATATTGATCTAATGGTCACAACAAGTGACTTAAACTTTTCTGAGGCAGTCCCTTCGGTCGGATTTGGTTCCAATCATCCCCATCCATTTCCCATCTCATATACAATCCACACTAACCTAACTCTATCTAGCTATCCCCCCACTCACCTCGCCCCATCCCGACTCCAGGCACACGCCTCTAGGCTCGCCAATGAGCTCCTCCTCCTCCGCCCTCCTCCAAACCCACACCGCCACCGCTACTTTCTACCACCTCCCTGGCGTGATTCCCTTGCACCGCCCTCTTCCTCATCTCCAGCGGCTACCGCCGTGGGATTCGCCACCACCTCCCACCGCCTCCTAACCACTCCGGTTCTTTTTGCCCCTACCGACCTCCACCGCCCACCACCCTCCTCCGCTCCGCGGCCGAGGCGATGCCACCGCTGCCCCATCGCCCTCCGCCACCGCCGCCCGCTGCCATGCTTCCATCACTCCGGCCTCCCTCTAAGCCCGGGGGGCATCAGTGAACCTAAACCCTAAACGGGTGAACCCATGTCCTATTCCGCCGTCCGCCGTTGTCACCGTCCGCCATTGTTAGAGAGGATGAACCGCACGAATCGCAAGATCCAACGGTGAGGAAATTGATTGTGATTTTTGATATTTTTAGTCGCATGTGAATTAGCAAACCCGATAAACCCTTGTTGACATAGTGACAACCATCTAACCTTTAAGACCATGTTTAGAACACATGAATTTCACACGATACAATTCATTTCTTGTGAGATTTAGGAAAAATTCATACGAGCCAAACGAGGCCTAAGTTTTCCAGAGTTGGATGTATTGTGCTTGGGTTTCGGATGGTTGGGCCAAAGACTGTCAGACCCCAAATTTGAAATTTGGAATCTTCTGTGTTCATAATACTAGTCCTGGATCAGTAGCTAGTGCTCACAGTTACATCATTGGATATCAAATACATATCACAAAAATATAAAGCTATTGCATAATAATAATAATAAAGCGTAAATATACCTTATAACGTTTGTCTTCCAGAATGGCGACCAGGCTAAATACCTTTAAAGAATCAACAGCGGAAGCAGAATAAAAGTACACCACGTGAAGCCCTCACGATATACCCACATGCAATTGAATGGCCCAGGACCTAATTCTTGGCCTTCTTGATCTTCAATCTTGATCAATGCTTATAACTGTCCATGTAGTCTTATTTTATTCTTACTGAATAATAATATAATAAGAGAGCATGAGTACACAACCGTATTCGCGAGCCAACACAGAATACAATTATTATATATGCAAGGCTAATCAAAGGGAGGTTCATGGTTCTTTTATTTGCACAAGCTAATTAAGTTTGAGTTAGAATAGTTAGTAAGCAATTTCTAAGACCTAGCATTTTAACTAACACGGGTTTTGATAAAACTAAGTTGTCTTGTAAAGTACTAGTGGAGGTTCCAACCTCCTATTTCATTGAGAGGCTCCATCCACCCAATGCTCATGTTCTTTTCTCGGATCACATCCCGTACTTCTCACTGGCTCTCAACCAGACCATCTCAAATCTCTAGGCTTCCACCCATATTTTTATTCCACCCACAAATTGTTTTAGAAAAATCAAAGCTAATTCAAGTAAGTTCTCGACACCACTCATGACCATGGGCACAACTATCCAAATAGTTTTTTGATTCTGCAGAGTTAACACACTTTATCCACAAGAGATAATCAACTTATAATATCCTTGACACACTTCCATAGGTGTGTGACTAAGATGATTGTTACAAGGCCTTTACAATTTCTCACCTCAACGTAACCACACCCGCTAGGTATCACCTTTTGGGCCTTGCCCCCGGGAGGTCTCCCATTTGCTCCATGTAGTTCCAATGGTTTCATTACCCTCTACCCACTCACACACCCTCCAATGGCGAAGCCACGCCGAGGTGAACAAATTAGTTAGCCAGGTCGTACCTATTATAGACTTATGGTTGCGCTATTTTTACACGAGAGGTCGTACAAGAACTCGGCCCTTTATTGAATTGGGTGGTACTTCCCCATACCAACTCTATCGTGCTCTTTCCAGCACCCGTCACGCTTTCTAGCCGCCCAAGTTGGAATCTATTTTTGGTTTTCCTTTTGTTTTAAAATGCTTTTCTAGTTCCACATACTAGTTGAGCTCCAACTTCGACTGCCCAAATCAAGTTTTCATGTTTTGAATAATATTAGGGCAAATTATTGCCCATATGTCAATGTATCTAAACAAGGTTAAGTATTACACTTAGATACAAACTTATCAACTAGTATGTATACCATTAGTTCTAGGGTGACAAAGGATAGTGTATAAGTTCAAGGATGAGAAGGTTATATTCAAGTATCATTAAGGTATTAACTATGAGCTAGATCAACATAGTTGTATAAATCATAGCAATGCAATTTCATAATTTAAAACAATATAATTGCATTTCAAAAGTAGGTGCAACATGATCAAAGTGTTGACTCGCCTTGCTCAATGTTCTAATAATCATCTTGCTCAATGTTCTGATAATCATCTTGCTCAATGTTTTGATAATCTTGGTCTTGTTCTTGTTCTATCTCGGACTGCAACTCCGTCATGGCTTCAAATTCTAACTACATAGAATACAATTGAATTCAAGAACATCTGAAAGCATTCAAATGAAATCTAATAAATCTAAAGATATTCAAACAAACGAAAACACTTCAAACGAAAGTAAACAAACCTAGGCGTGTTTGAAGAAGGAAAACATTTCAAACAAAACTAAACATACCTGTCGGCATATTGAAAGAAGGGAGTACTGTAGATGAGACCAAAACATACTCATCTTGAAATACTACAGACAAAGTATATCCAAGGATATTTGGAATGAAGAAAATACTTCAAACCAAGGTAGATAGATCCAAACTCTATTCGTTTGGTCTAGTGGTGGGGTCTTTAGTTGACAGTTAGGCTTAGGGTTAGGTAACCGTTTGATTCGGAGTGAGGGCGAGAGGGATCGGGCTCTCGGGAAGTCCGCTGGTGCAAGGAGTTAGGACTCCAACAGAAGGGGAAGAATATTCATAGGAATATTCCTCACCGGTTACCTAGATGGGAGTGGTCACCTTGTTAGGTAGGACTCTTTTGATCTACCTTCGGATCACGAACTATACTTTTATCGGGAACAGATAGCGAGGGGTGATGGCTAGAGCCTAGACGATGTTGATTGGTGGGTGAACTATTATCACCCACTTGGGGACATATCACCACTATCTATACATGGCGCCTAGTTGCTCTAATGATTCCCTTAGTTATTACTTCATATTTATCAAGAAGTTCCATGAGCCTTAGCTGAAACTTTCAAGCGTTGGCTAGACATCAGCCCTACATCTTTAGCGGTGTCTAAAGTTGTGGGTTCACCATTGCGGCAATCTTTAGCTAGCTTCAACTAAGGTCTTTTACACTTACACTTTACTTGGCATCGTAAGGTAGTTAACCTTATGTTAGGGGATCCTAGGGTTACTGCCTAGGGTTTGGATACACGTGAAAGGCACATTGCATTAAAAATTTAGATAAACTCTAAAATGGATGTTTTCTGGCTGATTGGGTAGGGTTTGATTTTAGATGAATTTAGAAACAAGAATAGTTAAATTTGGATTTAAAATGAGGGAGAACAGACTCTTTGAAGTCCAAACCCTAGTTTAATTCTTGGAAAAAGAAAGGGGAGAGAGAATTCTCTTTCCGACAGGTGGAGCCCGCTGCCCTTTTCTTTTTCTTCTGATTTATTTTCTAATTAAAAATTCACTAGTGAATGATAAGTGGGCCCTGGTTTTTATTTTCTTTTTTTTTTAATTCATTTTCTTAAAGAAAATCCACCCACTAATAGGAGGGGCCCATCTGTCATGGACTTGGTCTATGTGAACAGTGCATGGACCAGAGGTCCACATGCAGTGTGATGGTCTACGAGGTGGTCTATGTTGGGGCCCGATCGTCATAGACTCACAATCAAAACCGTTTTCAATTATTTCCTACTATTCACTCTTGGGCCCACACGTCAATCTAACAGAGCCTAATTAACTAAATCCTTATTCATTGCTTTGTCATAACGTTGCCCTAATGGCCACAGTGATTGCTAGCTACAATAATGGTCCTAACCGATCGGAGCAGAGGAGATCACGGGTAGTTTCTTGCTGTGCTTGCCACGCGAGCCAGGTCACAGGGGTGGCTGGGGAAGCCCAAAATGGGTTCCCCACCGGCAGGCGACCCTAGGGGTACCGACGGTGTGGACCAAGACGACCCATGGCAGCGGTGCAACAGCGTTGAACGGTGTCGGGACCCAAAATTACGATTCTGGAACCCTCTGTGTATACTGTACTAGTCCAGGATCACGCTAGTGCACACAGTGTCAACTTAAGTAAATATCGATCCACACAAGCGATAAATAAAGTAAACGATTAGTTTGAATAATAAATAAGGGTTTTGACCTTATGGTCGAGTTTACACTTATTAAGCCACGCAGAGCTAACAGAGAATAAAACAGCAGCGGAACGGAAATAACTCCGGTGTAGATCCCATCAATTCACCACGAGCAACCGATCGGGATCGGACCTTAACGATCAGCAACCTTCGGCGAACTCCTCCTCGAAAGCAGGCATAGACTCCTCCTCTTCTGTAGGTTTGGGCGCAAGTTTTACAACAGTGTGAGTACACAACCGTACTCGCAAATCACACCACAGAATGCAGTTTATAGATGCAGGCTTTTTCCAAAAGAAAAGGTTTATGTGGTTCTTTTGCATAAAAGCAACATTTGCAATTGAATACAATAATAGATTGAAAGTATAATTCAAAACAAATAGACAATATTAATTTAACAGTTGTTTTCACAAAGACACAAAGCTAAACAGATTATTTCACATAGCCATATGATTGAGTCACGTAGCTCCCATCCCAACATTTTATAAAAAAACTACCCCTCGTGTGAAATCCCCGAGCATGTCCATGACCGCGGACGCGGCTATTCGAATAGATTGATTTAACACTCTGCAGAGGTTGTACACTTTACCCACAAGATACAACTAGTGTAGCAAGCACTAATCATAACAAAGCGGTTGGAAACTTCATCTCAAACATTGAAATCCCGATGTGCTTTCCGCTAGACCAGCTCACAAAGAACTAGTATAACACACACCGCTGGACAGGGATGCGGCGAACCGTCCCGCGATGCAACTACCAAGTAGTAACACCTCCACCCTGTCACAAAGCCTAACCTATCCACCTGTACATTAATACCGAGAATCCATAACTTACTAAGTTAGACCCATCCCATACCAGGCATGTGGTCGCATGCATGAGGCTTCGATTCAATGGTGCACAAAGTTAAGTCCTTAATTGACCAAGGCAAGACTTCTAATTTCTAGCTAAATCACAAAGATCATTATTCCCATGCACATAGCTTCCACCATATCACACAGTATCCACCACTTGTCTCAGTCTAAATCCTTTCCCACCCAGTTGGTTTTAGTGCAACACATGCTATCACGAAGTAATAACATACAACACACAGTTTTACACAAAGTTCCATAGTCACTTAGTCACATTTAATATTTGCAACTTACATGAGATGTGAGACTCGTAGCATGGCTAAGCAATTGTACTCGCATCTAACCAACCCACGTTGGTGCTATACTATTACCAACTAATAAACCAATCTAGGGTGACAAGGAACTATGGCATACAAAGTCAAGGGGTGATATCAAATTGGATAATAACTATGCCCAAAGCATTTAAATAAATAATTTAAGTAGAATGCAATACTTTGAAACAAAGTAATTTAAAAACTGGGTTCAAGATGATCAAAGGTATGACTTGCCTTGGAAAAGGTCTATGTACTGGTCTTGATCTTGGGGTGCTCCTTCTTCTCCAAAGTTCCTCGATGAATCGACGTCTACTCGCAAACGAGACAAACAAACAAAACAAATAAATAACAGAGGCAAACAAGCTTCAAAAATTAAATAAAAAACTCAGATAAATAGAGCTCGAATTTAGATAAATTTAGAAATTTGAATGGGCTCAATCGGAGTTAGGATGCAAAAGTTATGGCCTCTGGAAGATTGGAAATCTAAAGAAACCCTAATTTGAATTTTCTGGAATTTTCCGAATTATTTCTTAACAGAAAAATCGGATTATTGCGCAAGCACGACGTTAGTACAGGGATTTCAGAAATAAAAGAAATTAAAAAGAAAACGCTGACATGTGGGACCCACATGTCAGTCTCACGGCTCACGGTGGACTAAGTCTACCGAGCCGGTTGGATCTGGAACCGGTGGACCATGCCACGCCGCCTTGGCGACGAGGCGACCACGCGACGCGCGACACGTAAGCGCGGGGCTGAGCTGGACATGACGTGGACGCCCACGTGGCTAAACGAGGACTGGTGGCGCTCTGGACCGCCCGACAACGGCGAACGGCGGCGCCTCACCGGAGGTGAGTGGTACTAGGATGTAGCCGGTTGTGCGAACTGTTGAACCAACTCCGGGTGGTCAAGGTCGACGGAGGTGGCGGCGGTGAGGTTCTAGCGGCGGAGGACGTACGGGCTCGACGGGATCGGCTCTCCGGTGACGCTCCGGTGAAACGAGGTGACCACGAGTAGCGCGGCTCCGTGCAATGCGTGGTGCGGACCACGAGGCTCGGCGGCTCGGTTGCGGTGGAAGAGCTCGGCGGAGTTGGCGGTGGCGCGGTCGATCTTGAGCTCCGCGGCGGCTAGGGTTGGCCAGCGAGGCTAAGGCGGCTAGGGTTGGGTGCGGGCGCGAGGGCTCCTCTCTTTTATACTCGGGGCTTGGGAGAGTCCGAGCACAAACGCCCAAGTCGGGATTGTGCGGCGGCGACGAATCCCTAACTGATTCGGAGACGATGAACAGTGGATTCGAAGGGGCCCACTCGTTAGCGGCTAGGGCTCGGACGCGGGCGCATGCGAAACGGCGCGGCTGCGAAACCAACTCAGAGATCTGACCGTTCAGCCAAGATCTAACGGCCCAAAATCGAAGGAACAATCGGACCTCCGAATCGATCACGCGCATCCAGCCGTCCATCTTTGATCGAACGGTGGAGAACAAGCGGGACGTTCGGAAGGAAAAAGAAGAGGCGGAGAGACCGACATGCGGGGCCCGCATGTCGATTGGAGAGCGCATGTGCGAAGTTGAAATTGTGGCGGGAAATTGGGCCGGAAGGGGAATAGGATTGAGCCGGCTTCAAAGAATTCGGCCCACAACTTTTCTGAGATTTTAAATAGCTTTTCTATTTTAGAAAATACCAGAAATTCAAATAAGCAATAGAAAATAGCAAATGAACTCAGAAAAATTCTAGAAAAATCTAGAAAATATATCTGAGCACAAAGAACCCAAATAAAATAGTTTTGACTATTGTTCATGTTGGGATTATTCACATTAAAGGTTTTTGATTGTAAAGTCCAATATTAAGCTTTTGAATTTAAATTCAGATAAATCCAAATGGTAACTTTTCCCTACTATTTAAACGATTTTTTTTTAAACTCAGAAAATTGGGATGTTACAAACGGCTGCGATGTTTGGGACTACGACGGCTTCTACACCCCAGCGACGCTCTCGACAAACTCTCGCATGCACGAGTATCTATAGAGGGTGGAGAAAGATGAGGGCGCCGAGGAGATGCTCTGGGTACGAGGAATCGAGCTGGAGCTCCTTGGATGGGGCATGGCGGCACCGACGATGGTTTCAGTGGACCTAGAGAAGAAGAAGGCTTCGGCGAGCTCCTGCGAGCAAAAGACCAAATTAGCATGGGGGAAAAGATCCTCATGCCCCGGAACACGTGGTGACACAGGTGATTTGGAGAGGAACCCACTAGGGCAGTGACGACGTGGTGGTAGGCGCGATGGCGGAATGAGGGCTTGTGCTCTCCTGGCAATTGAGCTTGGTGAAGGAGAAGGGAAGAGGGAAAGTGATAGGGGAGGCGTTGGGTAGGCTATGGGTCAGGGATTTATAGGCAAGAAGGGAGGGGGAGCCGATGGAGAAGCGTGGGGTGACGAGATGGTTGGGGGCCGATGCGGTGTGGGAGTAGTGCCCGGGACGTGATGCGGGTTGACAGCCGAGCGACGACATGGTGACGGCTGAGCGATGGCGGCGTGAGAGGAGCTACACCGCATAGGAGGGGAGGACATCCTCGCGGTATGGCTCCAGTGACATTGTCGAGGCGGTAGGCAGAGGTGTGAGGTAGTGCTGTGCGGCGATGGGGCACAGTGGCGACGATGTGACGGGGTAGGTGCGTGTCTCACTGCTGCTCTGTGGGTGACAGGCGGCGTGGCGCCAGGGGCACAAGGCGGCAACACGGGATGGCATGGTGCTACAACGGCAACGATGGAAGGACAGGGGAGGTTGTTGGGTGACACGGCGGCAGCGTCCGGGTGAGGACAGTGTGGCGCTAGTGGCCGGGGCATGGGCGACGTCTCCCTCCGCGATGCTGTGGACGACGAGAGTGGCGCCGGGTTGTGGAAGCACTGGGCGTCGCGGGCTGGCGCCATGGCGCCAGTGGAGTGGTGTCGAGCTGCAGGAGTGGTGATGGGATGGCGTTGATGCGGGCGACAACGTGGCTCTAGTGGCGGCAGCACGGCACTACAACGACGGTGATGGCGAGAGCAGTGGCGTGCGAGCGCGTGGAGAAATAGGGGAGGAGGAAGAAGGAAAGTGAGAGAGCTAGGCTGGCGCGTGGGCTCGGGAGAAAAAGGAGGAGCGAGGGCTGGAGCAAGGGGTGCAACGACTGTGACACATCGCATAGGCGGCGACGCGGTGGATGAGTGCGGTTGAGGATGTCGTGGCGCCACGACACGAGGAGAAGCGGTGGCGGCGGAGAGAATGAAAGCGAAGTCGGTGGGCGGTGGCTTCGACCGGACCGCGCTTTTTGAGGTCAAGATTTCAAATAGCAACTTAGAAATTCGAACATTGATCAAGTGCATCAATTTTTTTAAAAAAATCCCTTATTTTTAAACATTTCAAATGTTCAGATTTTTAGGATGTTAGGAATACTGAATCAGGGTTCATGCTCGGAGTAGGTTTGGGTTGGGCGATATGGAGCCACGTATGGGCATCGCTTGTGCCAAGATACCATTATCCTAATAATGCTTGCAATTAATTTACCTTTTATTTTTTCGTTATATGGGCAATGATGACATCTTTTCCTTCTTTATGCTCCAGAAAAATAAGAACAAATTTTATCTTATATACTAAATCAACCATGTCTCCAAAATCTATTATATTATTAAAACAAAAGAAAAATAAGTAACCATATTTGATATGAGAGGTTAGAAATTCACACAATTAGAGAAAAAGAAAGAAATATCTACACCGTTTATTTTAGCGAGTTTATATAATGACGGTGTAGATTAATTAGATATATATTAGACTTTTTATAGTTATATAAGAAATACAACTATTTAATCATAAGCATTAAAGTTATATAACAAGTGCAAGTCTATTTTTAAATAAAAGCATATGTATTTTCAAGAGAGCAACGAAACTGGCTCTAAGCTGGCTGTACAAACTGGATACACCTGTCCCCACTTTAGTCTGCATCTGTTACAGTGAAGAAAAGCACTTGGTACACATCTTATTCCCAGTCCAGGACACAAGAAGACTGGCCAAGAAAATAATAGATAGTCCCAAGAAGAAGGTTCATCTTTTAAACCAAGGACAGAGGTTCTTATCAGTCTTGCCCACACAGCTTTGCTTTTAGGCCTCATTCAGGGGCACCTTTGGCTGTTCAAAGTTATACTCTTGCAAGAAAAGAAGACACAGAACAGAGAACAGAGAGAGAGAGAGAGAGAGAGAGAGAAAAGCAGCATGCATTGGAGAGAATCCATGCTGCTTTGCCAGCTTGGAACTTCTTTTCTTTCTTTAGCTCTCCCTCTGCCATTTGTCTTGTTTCTAGGCATGCTTCCTGCTGGTTTATTGCAGTAAATTCATTGGTACGGTTTTGTGTAGGAGAGAAATTATAAAAGACAGTCAAGTCTTTTCTTAAAAAAATAAATATGAAAAAGGAAAGTGTTTCCATGTTCTTGAAAAAAATAGTTGGTTTCAAAGCAATCAGCTGGGGATTAAGTAATTGAAATATATCACACTTTATAAGCTTTCATAGATTCCTCAAATAATTTTCTTGTTGCTAGCGAATGGTAGGGTTAGTTGCAAGTGTAGCATGCTAATTGGCAAAACAAAAGCATCTTCAGTAAGTAGGTCTACTTTGCTTTGGTGCTTGGGCACAAACTACAATGGATTTCACATCTCATCACAAGATAAGAAACAAAGCCTGGAAATTATTGGTCATCTTATCTTTACCTCTTCCTATATAGCAAACTTGCAATGTCCTTTTCTAACCAATACAACAGATAGGAAATAAAAAGAAAAAGAATGAATACTACTACAAACATGTGCAAAGCAACTACTGAAAGAAAGGAGCTCTTGCCCATATCCCTTAGCCAAGAACCTTTGATGCCTGATTTTTGTGAGAGGGAAGCTTGGTACTGCCTTCTTTACAAACCCCCATCAGTAGAATAGCTTTTGTTTTGCAAAAGCAAAAGTTTTATGCGTAAAACCGTCTTAAATAGCAGTGCTTAGAACAAGATAAGCCACCTTCCCCTAGTTACACCAGCATCCCGGCCAGACCAACCACAAATGCAGCACATGTTTTTCCTTCCTTCCTTTCTTTCAACACAATGATCTGATCCACAACAAGCACTTCGGAAGCTTCCATCCTTCGGGGTGCGTGCCGCCTACGCTCGGCCTGGCGATCTTCCCGACTCTCCAGCTCCCCTGAAGAATGCAGAGTGATGAGCATTTGAAAATTAGAGGGAGGAAAGGAAAGCATTGGAACAGCCTGCAAGTGTTATGTTCAAGGTGACCTATACCGCATCATTGGGCTTGTGATTAAGTAGTAATAGCTAATTAACAATGCCATTGCACAGTGTACTTTGTTTGACTGCTTCATATGCATGTTGGCTAATCATTTCAAGTATTATAAGTGCATGCAGGGTGCTCATTAGGAGAGTTTAAGCAATAGACTTGCCTTTGTTAAAAGGTTAGCATACTATCATCACGGGGAAGTGTTGGTGTAACGAGGACAAACAGTGTGGCCATCTTTTGTTATTGTTGTCAACTTGTCATCTCACTATCTTTATTATGCATGTATGCTAAACAAATTTAAATCATACCTTTGAAATTGTAAATGGGTGAGGTTTATTTTATATTTAGAAGATGGAAACTGTAATAGCCAAAATCCAACTTATAGTAAGCACATTAAGACAAAACATGCCTGAAATCAACATTGAAACAAGAGCCATGCGTTAGACATTAAACTTTCTTTCTGTAAATTATCACTTCTGATTTACTCTAAATTAGAAAGATGAGAACAATAATCAGGAACCATGAGTTTAATACCAAGTTCTTTGAGTTTTATGCTTCTAGGTCCAGCACGAAAACCTAAGGCATTCTTGAACAAGGTGACACCTCAGCCAACACAATTTGCATATTATGTTCTTCTCCTTTGTCAGTTTTTTTGGTGCCAAATGAGAATTTATCGAGATCCATGGAAGGTTGGAAGGCCATTAAGACAGAAACTTGATTGGTAATGTGAGACATCTTAAGCTAATATTCAGACTGAAGTTAGTGAAAAAAAGAAGGAAGAATAAAAAGAGCAGCACATGTCATGTTTGAATGCAAGAAAAGTTACCTGTTGTGGATTGGATCCGGTCTATTGGGCACCCTCCTCTTGCTGCTTCCGAAAGGATCATCAGCCTTGAATTCCTCCAGTGTCCTCTGAGCCAATCCTCCATTGACTCCGATCATCATCCTTCTGCCGCCTTGTCGGACCCGGATTTTCTAATCCAGAATCCTCTTTGAAACACTGTGCTATTCCCTGGATCAGTAGCTAGCACTCACAGATACATCACTGAATCAATTCATACATGGCGTAAAACCATACCATTCATTAATTAACACAACAGAGTTTACATAGACCGCGTCAGGTCAAGTTTTACAATACGGGCCGAATAGGCCAAATTGATTACATTACAAAAGCGGAAGCGACAACGGAAGCAAGAGGGGTGAGAGCTCATCTCTCCACAGGCAAGCGACTGGGGAAACCCGTGTGCGACCGATATTAACCATGGCTTGGGTAATATTGGATGCACGCAAGTATCGACGGAGTCAACTGGACTGAGGCGAGACTAGAACAACTAAAGACTACACTACGCTTCATCGTCTCCTGGACCTCCAACTTCTGGATCCTCGTAGTAATCGTAATCTCCAGGATTTATTGCTTCTGAGGGTTTTGGGGGAGAGAGCGAGGATGAGCACAACTTCCGTGCTCGCGAGCCAATACGCAATGCAATAATATACATGCAGGGCTAGTCAAAGATGGCTCGGGTTCTTTTATTTGCTAAAACAATGTTTTCAAATATCATAATTACAAATTCCTAGCACTTAGCGTTTTAACAAATTGTATTTTAATAAAGAGAGTAATTGTGCAATAGTTGATATCAGTAGAGGTTCCCTCCATCGGAAACTCTACCTGATGCTTAATTTGATTGGAGCTACCTCCAATTATTAACCGCGCTGAGTCTGAAACTCAGGGAAAAATCCAATCTCAGGGCTAGGTGAGCCCACCACATTTTTATACCACCCACAATAGTTTTTGAAATAGAACTAACTCAAGTTAAGTTCCCATGTCCGCCTTTGACCGTAGGCACGGCTATTCGAATAGTTTATTACACTCTGCAGAGGTTGTACACTTTACCCACAAGAGATAATCATCCGGATATGTACACACGCTTCGTAGACATGTGAATCGGGAGATCATCACAAGGCCTTTACAATGCATCCAGCGAGTATTAGTTACACCCGCTAAGGTTTCGTCTTGAAGGGTTACGTCCGTTTAGATCCGTTAACCCTTACCTAGACCCCTCTTGCGCCCTCTTAACGACTTATGTCGTGCGCCCGACACCCTTCGCCACGAGGCTTACTGGCGTCGCAGACATCTACCGTGCAACTCGCATCGAGAGATACAAATTATTTAGCCGGTTGTATTTCACGGACTTGTGGTTGCACTTCTTTTACACGGAGGTCATGACATGATTAAGTCCTTAGGTTGTCTCAAGGTTCATTCCACATTCCAATCCACAAAACGACAGTCCTTGGGCTACATTAGCACCCATGTCACACCATCCATCTTACCGTCCACCCAGACGGGGTAATAGCAATTTAGGGTTTTGGAGGAGTAAAACCAAATTACCACATTTGTCTCAGTCATGGACTACCAATGACTGCCCAAACCAATTTATGTTTGAAAAGATGATGATTGAGACATTTTAATGTCCCGGTACTTAAGCAAGACTAGCATGTCGCTTAAGTACGACCTACAACTAGTATTACCATATAGTTACTAGGGTGACAATGGTTAATGGATTCAAGTTGTCAAGGATGACGATGACGGCGGCGGTGAGGTAAGCCTCGCGGCTTTTTTTCTTCTTCTTCCCTTCTTCCGCTTTTCTTCCTCTCGGGTTCTTGCTTGGGGATGAAGGGGAAACGGGAGGAACGAGGGGGCGCGGGGTTAGGGCTTTAAAGCCGGCGGAGGAGGAGCGGGAGAAGGGGGTCCGGCGCAGCAGCGCTGGCTTCTGCGCGCTGCGTGCGCACTGAGGTGATGATGGCGGCGGGAGGCGTGTGGAGGGCGCCAGCGGTGGCGTGCACGCAGCGGGCGAGGACGGCCGCGACGGACGACGCGAGGAGGGGTCCGGCGGGGTTGACGGGAGGAAGAGAGAGGGGTCCGACGGGTTGACCCGAAGAAGGGGGGAAAAAAGGGGCGCTACACCTGCCAATCCTCCATTGACTCCGATCATCATCCTTCTGCCGCCTACCGCAGCAGCAACACTTACCAGCTACGGCGGTTTCGCGCCTCACTCCAGCAACAATGACACCAAAACAAGGCCTCCAAACAGGATAGCAAATGCCGCCGCCGTTGCCCGCCTCGCAGACCTGCCCAGCCTGCGCATAATATCCTATTTCTTGTTGCTTCGCACTGTCACCACACAACCCCTCTGTGAGCTGTTGGCTAAATCAGAGAAGGTAGCACTCGCAGAACACACACACACACACGAGTAAGGGAGACGAACTCACAGGGAGAAAGAACACAAAAGTTTTTGCGTAGCGCTGTAACTGCTTAGCGCTATAACTGCTTAGCGCTACTTTTCTTCTTTCTGTTATTCTCTCCCGATAAAACAAACTGGTTACAATGGTTTTTTTATAGCTTCAATATGACATGTAACTTCCCCATTAACACATTCAAGTAGGCCACTGCCTCCACTACATGCACTAACTAATTACTCTATTAACTAATTTAATCTTGATTATTCCTAATAATCTCCCCATAATCAAGATAGCTTCGCAGCAGCGTCGGTTCGTCGTCCTCCACGAGATGCGCCTGTTCCTCCTTCTTCTTGCGGCATTCAGAAGGAAAATATCCATAGTTATTGCAATTGTAGCATCTTACTCTTTAGCCTTGTCGAATTTACAATTCCTACGGCTTCGGCCACCATTGCCGTTAGAGCCGCCGGGCTCGCCGTCTCTATTCTTCGCCGATTGGGCCTCCCACTCGGCATGCGTTAAGATAAGATGTTCGTTGTCGTTGTTGCCGCTCATACCGCGTAGACGTTCATCATACACCTTGGGATGGCTAATCACTTCTTCCACCATCATTGTCTTCAAGTTCCCAAATTACTCAATGGTTGAGACAATCTGCAAGTACTTGCTTGGGACGATGCAAGAAGCTTCTTCACGACATACTCTCCTTCACCTTGGCACCAAGACCACAAATCTGGTTGACGAGAGTTGTCGATCTCACGACGAAGTCATCCACCAACTCCGTTTCCTTCATACGCAAACTCTTGAACTCGCTCTTGAGAGTCTGCACGTATGCTTCCTTGATGCGGTTAGTGGCGACATACATCGTCTTGAGTGTGTCTCACTCAGCTTTCGCCGTCTCTTTTTCGGCGAGTAGGAGGAGAGTCTCCTCCGGGACTCCTTGGAAAATGGCTGCAAGGGCCATCTGATCTTTACGCTCATCAACGTCATCGGTCACCACAGCTTTCCAAACACCTTGAGCCTTCATGAACACCTTCATCTTAATTGCCCACGCGCCGTAGTTGCTTTTGCTCAGCATAGGGTATTGAAGAGAGACGTTGCTTTCTCTTCCCGGTACTCTCGACGGACCACCGCTGTCATGTCAACGATAGTGTGGCTCGACGGCGACAAGGACCTTGCCCTCGACATGGCTCTGATACCAATTGTTGGCAAAATCAAAGAAGGTAGCACTCGTAGAACGCACACACGCGAATGAGGGAGACAAACTTATGGGGAGGAAGAACACACATAAGTTTGTGTGTAGCACTGCAATTGCCTAGCACTACTTTTCTTCTTTCTATTATTCTCTCCCGATGAAATAAACTGATTACAATGCTTTTTTATAGCTACAATATCATATGTAACCTCCCCACTAACACATTCAAGTAGATCACAACCTTCACTACATGCACTAGCTAATTGCTCTATTAACTAATTCAATCTTGATTATTCCTAACATGAGCTTCTCATAGAGTGGTGCAAGTGTAAGGCCCCCCAATGTGAGGTTACCTCTCTCAGCACATTATATTGTGGAGGCAGTGGTATTTGTGTTTCTCGCTTCTTGTTTTCTTCTGAGTTTCTTTTTTTCTTGAGCTGGTTCTGATCTGCTTTTGAAGGGCCTAATGTAGGGGGCAGGGTAGAACCGTAGAATCAAAGCAAGTGAGCCATACTTGCTTTTGTCCTTTGCTTTTTGAGTTATGTTATTTCCTTTCTTCTCTTTTAGTTTTTTATCTCTTTGATCTTGAGAGGTTAAAAGATCCAATAGGAGTTTATGGTGGTAAACTGACAATGCTGCCTGATCCATAATGATTCCTTGGTTGCCCTTGAAGTACAACCCGGTTAGAGGATAATATAGATTACATGAAAGCGTTTAGGATAAAGAAAGAATGGAAAGAACTAATCTTTGAGTAAATCTAGTAGGAGGCATGAGTACATGACAGATGAGGCTCCATGAGAGATTGCTCTCGTAAAGCGAGCCCCAAAAGCAACTTCAAAGTGAGAAGCACCCTGAAGAAATACACATCTGTATGCTACCACTTTCAGGTGATATGTCAGTAATGTCACTATCCTTTTTATTGGACTGACTACATGTATTGCACTTACCTCCTCACCAACCCTACAAAACATTACTCTGATTCTATGCTATATTCTCCTTGCAATGCCATTTTCATTACACTGACAAAATATACTCAAATTCAATTTTTTTTACATGCGATGGTACAAAATATTTACGAACTGAACTTGTTTCAGATGTGGTTTATCTACATGTTTGAAGAAAACAAACTTTCCTTGACCAAAAGCCAAGCTGAGGCAGGATACGTAGTTCATATAAGTTCTATATAGTGGAAAGGGCCAAAGGAGTTTGTTAGTTTTGAGACACACTGGCTGTCCTGAAATCCACTGTTATGCGAGCCAACAAAATTAAAGTGGAACAGGTAGTTGCATTGCTGCCAGTAGGACAGCTTCCATTTTTACATCAGTAAACACTAAAAATTACTTTCACCTGCACTGCATCAGTAAATACTAGAAATTACTTCACCTGCACTTGCACTAAACTTGAAATTTGAAAACATAAAAAAGGAAGTAATTTTACTACTGCTCACTGTCCGAAAATTCAAACACTGCCTCATTTCATCTGAGAATACTCTATGTACATATCAAGTATTCAGTAAGTGATGCCAACATTGCATTAAGAAAAAAAAAATGCAAAACTGTTTACGAATCACAGACGCTGCAGCTCTTTCGGCACTGACCAGGTGAGCCCTCGGATCCTACCATGTGCACCGGGTTTTTCACGCATTCGCCAGCTGCAGCCCATTTCGCGCAATGCTCACTCTCATCGGAACATCCTTTGGTCTGCTTCAGGACTGACGGATGCTCATAGGACCTGATACGGATCCACTTCGGCGCAGACCATTTTTCACCTTCTATCACAGGGCAGCTTCCATGGAGACTGAGCGGGTCAGGTATGCCGTCAACATGAAGGCTAAAGAAGAGCACCGTGTCACCTTTAACCGGTTTCACTGCAAGCAATTAACCTGGTTAAGTTCAGAGCTTCTCCACATGTTTCAGTTCTTGAAGAGGTTCTAAAACATACAGCAGATATGTCACATTTGGAACAGTTAAAAGGTTTCACTATAAGACGAAACATTACCTGCTAATCCTTTTTGTGCGCACTCAGAGAAAGTATCATCCTTGGGCTGAGACTCCCACCCCTAAATCAATTTGCATTGCCAATGTCACAAATGTAGCACTTCTCCCTAAAAAAATCATATAGCACTTGGGCTAGGAAACGTCAAGAACATCAAATCTGTAAGGTACCTCAGCATTTGGGAACACGGTCTCGCCTCCCTTCTCGACAGTTGACAGATACATTAGCACCGTTGCATATCGGTGACCTCCCCGTGCTTGATTGACCTTGTCGTGGAAATAATCGAAGTGCGGTTCATACTTCTGACCGTGCTCGTAGCGTAGCATCTGAATGTTCTCAGCATTCTCTGGTGAAATCAGTGGCTACATGTCAAAGGTTGCTACCTGAACAAACATTGCAAGTAGAACCAAACAATCTCAAGAAAGCTTAGCCACCTTCAGGAAGAAAGGTCCACGCTGCAATCCTTTCTTCAATCCTACTGATCACCGGATCCTTCACAAACAGGGAAAACATTGGTATAATTCATCAGAATGACAGGATCCAATGATCCATTGAAAAGTACAAGAACAAATAGGAGATGTGTTCACGGCAGGCATTACGTGGTGGCGCGGCAAGGTTTTGAGGCTGTACGGGAGGTGAAAAAGTTGCTGGCCACGTTTTGGATTACGTGAGCGCTTTTTGCATTACGTGAGCTACTGCTGGCGGCTGTAGGCAATTGATGCGCAGGACGTGAGCTGCAAGTGCGGCTGGAAGAAATTAAGTGCTGCGGCTGGAAGAGATTAGGGGCATGCTGTGAGGACTAGCGGCGGCTGTTTGATTTGAGATTTTGGTGATTAGGTGCTGGCATAGCCGCTGTCCGCTGCATGTGTAGTTGATTGCTAGCGGCGGCAGCACAGATGCTTAGTTGATTGCTAGTTGTGGCGGCTGTACAACTGTGATTTTCTTCCTAGTTTTTGAGGGTGCTGTAAGTGCACTTTGTAACCACAAAAATGATGATCCAGAAATAATCAGTGAGATCCAATTCAAGCAGTTTTTTTGATTGAAGTCTTCCTGCTCTTCCACAATCATTCACCCTCTTTGATTATCATTAACGATCCTACACTAACCATTACTATTACCAATTTGCCTAAGTACTGTCACTACCAAAACTGGTCCCAAACTCCCATTTGCAATGAGTGCTGCGCAAGTATCAGTTGCTGCAGTGATGGATGGATACTGGTCTCTGGATCCTTAGTCTCCAACTGTTGGTTCAAATGAGGAGAGAAAAGGTATTGAATTGATTCAATACATTGAGAGGCATGAAACCTCTAGTTAGCCAAAGTTAAACAATTAATAGAAGCATTAAATAACCATAGTAGTGCGGTTAAGAGAAGATATTATTATTTTATGATTTTTTTAATGTAACTGACGCCATTGGTCTAAAAATATTTATGTGGCATAACTTTGACGACGTCGGTTCAATACACTAAAGATGCTCTTAGTAACTGTTGCTCAGAAGGGGGCCAGAGCCAGTGGTCCAGTAACTGACGCCGGTCTAAATGTTTACTGGTTGCCGGGGCGTGACGCGAGCAGGTCCATCTGATTCAGTATCAGTACAACAAACCACTGATGGTGATCTAAATGTTCAGTAATTGCAATATTGCATTGCAACAGGAATAGCATTGACCTTGTGAACATGCGAGAGGTCAGAGATTGGATGGATTGGAAGGCTTCTTGGCCTTCAAAATATGCAGGGAAAAGGACCACTTCAGGAGATGTCACAAAGTCAGAACCTAGATGACCTCCAGAACTTCGCGTGACTGGTGAGGATGAGGCCTCAGAGTTTTTGGCGTATTTGGTACTGTTGGCGTGTGATTTAGTAAAATAGCCTCCTCTTCGAATTAATTAAAAAAAATATACTATAGACAAGCGAGGACGCAACACGTGGCTTGTCCGTGCCCCTGGGGGCCGAACTTCAGAGGCATGAACAAGACAGTGTTATGCCCCTGGGGCACGGAAATCAGCCAGCCGAAATGGGTTAAAAAATTGATCGTTGATACTATTGGAAATACTATGTACAACACTATTTAACACTTAAAAAAATCAGCCAAGAGCACCTTTTCTTTGAAATTTTGTTCTTTTTGTTTTTTTACCGTGTACTCGCAGCTTCAAATGTATTATCACATGTACAAAAAAAAATTCCATAAAATTTTTCACATGAAATCACGTTGCAGCACAACACAATCTCCTTGAGGCAACAACGATTCGCCGGACGAGACAGCGGTGACAAGTAGTAGTATACCGTCATCGGCCGTGGCGGCGGGTAGTAGTACATCGTCACCGGTCGCGGCGGCGAGGGGTGCATGTGCACCCATGTTTGACACTATTTAACACTATGGACGGTGGTGGCCTGGTGCCCTTGCTGCTAGGTTCAGGTTGCCGCCTACTTGCTGCCGGTGCGGCGTAGGGTTCGTCTCCAAGTGCTGCACCTGCGCGCAGTTTGTGAGGAATGGGGTGCCCGCGCTCTCGCACTAAGCATGGTGCACATGCAACCCTCCCCCTCCCCCGCCCCCGCGGTCAGTGATGGTGTACTACTGCCCATCGCCATGGCCGGTGATGGTGTACTGTTGCACATCGCCGCCTCATCCGACGAATCGTTGCTGCCTCAAAGAGATTGTGTTGTGCTGCGCTGTGATTTCATGTGAAAAAATTTGTGATTTTTTTTTTGGTATATATGATAATACATTTGAAGTTGGGAGTGTGAGGTAAAAACCAAGAAGAAAACATTCAAAGAAAAAGTACTCCGGTATTTTTTTAAAGTGTTAAATAGTGTTATACATAGTGTTTCAAATAATGTTCAAATAGAATTTTAAATAGTGTTTAAATAGTGTCAGCAATCGTTTTTAACAAAAAAATTTACCCATTTCAGCCGACTGATCCTTTGTCGTGCTCCGACACTGCCTTATCCGTGCCCCTGGGATACGGTGGAGGCATGTTTGGCCCCAAGGGCACGAACAAGCCATGTGTCGCGTTTCCACTTGTTCGTGGTACCATTTTTGCAATTGATTCGAAAGGGAGATACTTTTGCTAATTCGCATGCTAACCATGCCAAATGCATCAAAAACTCGAGATCCAATTGGATAGTGGATCGCACTAAGATGCAGCATTACCTCAAGTTATAGCCACAAAATTTTAACAATGTGAGCAATGTGGTCACTGGTAAAAGAGGTAAAAATTTGGAGGACAAGCCAAAAAAGAAATTGTTTGCATAGCTTGTAAGTATTTGTTCCAACATGCTATAAGTAAAACTAGGGCTGTAGTGATTAGGTGAGAAGGAAAAAAGGCTGTAGTGCAGGATGTTATTCCTACGCTACACCAGATGTATGACCTACCCCTGTTTTAAAACTAGATGTAGGACCTACCTAATAAGCCACTTATTGTTCCATCTCCAAATTGTTACACCGGTAATTTTTGCAAAGCTACATACTCGGTCAATACTATCAGTATTTTTGAAAATAATATTAATTTAAAAGATAATTACAAAAATTTTTTTTTAAATGCCACTATCATCATCTCACATGACGACAGGCTCCTGTCGTCCGCCATTTGAAATGGTGACAGGATGCCATTTACTGCCCGTCGCCATTCTAACTCCCTATCGCCAATTGGAATTGTGATTTGCTTCGAAGAGTGTGCAAATCACCAGTTAAACTGGCGACAGAGGCTGGCTATATAAACCCCAAAAATCGGATGATAAGTCATTTTAATTCCAGAAAAAAGAGAAGAGAGAGAGAGAGAGAGAGAAGTGACGTAGCAAAGCCCTGTCAGTTCGTAGCGGAGAGAGAGAGAGAGAGAGAGAGAGAGAAGAAGAGGGAGAGGGAGAAGTAGATCTGGTCCATTTTGCATGTAAATATTCTTACAACTTTGTACATAAATTCGAAATCTAGTTGGTTAGTAAATAAAAAATAGCGACATAGAATTCAAAAGATTAGATGATTTTAGCGGTATTGCAGTTTGGTGCAGTACTCGAATGATTTAAAATAAACCTGCAAAAAATACAACGAAAACTTTGTAGGTTTTTATTTTTACATGGTAAATATTTTGTTAATACCGAAAATACTTTTTGAACTAGAAAAATAGGAAGACATCTCTAAAAATTCTATAAAAAATCTAGAGTTGCTACATAGGGTATGTAGAGCTGAATTAAAATATTATCAACTTAATTTTTGTTTTCATTTGTACTTGGTAAATATTTTGTAAATGCTGAAAACACTTTTTAAACAAGAAAAATATCAAGATACCTATAAAAAATCTATTAAAATGGTAGAGTTGCTAAATAGGGTATGTAGAGGTGAGGTTAATCAAAATAATCCTAACTTAATTTTGGTTTCTATTTGTACACGGTAAATATTTTGTAAATAAGGAAAATAGCAAGATACCTATAAAATTTTTATGAAAATTCTAGAGTAGCTAAATAGGGTATGTAGACCTTAATCAAAGTATTATCAACTTAATTTTGGCTTCTATTTGTACACGATAAATATTTTGTAAACAAGAAAACTATCTAGGTACCTATAAAAATTCCAAGAAAATTACAAAGTAGCTAAATAGGGTATGCAGACCTTAATTAAAATATTATCAACTTAATTTTGGTTTTCATTTGTACACGGTAAATATTTTGTTAACGCCAAAAATATATTTCAAATTAGGAAAACAGTAAGCACCTCTAAAAATTCTATAAAAAAATCCAGAGTAGCTAAATAGGTTATCTAGACGTTATTTAAAATATTGTGAACTTAATTTTAGTGTCCATATGTATATGTTTCGTAGTATTTACTTTTTGAATTAATTAGATATGTCGCTTCTTATTACTTTTTGTTTATGTATTGTAGTATTTACAATGTATGCACTGAATTTTTAGGTATGATGGACCCAAGACCCGCTATGCAGTGGCCATACGAGTTGCTTGATCCGGCCGTTAATGCGAGTCACCGTAGTTGCCTCAGTACCATCCTCCCCTTGGAGGGCGAGGCGGCGATTGAGCTTGGTGCGTTGCGACTGCGCATGCCCATGTGGTCATGGAGGGTGGACTCACGTTGGGTTCCGAGGTACATTTAGTTGTGACCCTCGTGTACTCAATTGCAGTCTGAGTAGTGTGGGTGGACTCACGTATATTCTTAATCCTTTCGACACAGGTTGAGAGTGGCAGACCTCCTTCCACTAGCGAGGATGGTGGAGGTGACGTGAGAGGACAACCCAGACCGCGCAGACAGTGGTTGTACGTCCAGCGGTTTTCGTATGACCGGTGCTTCCTGACGGCACTGGTTGACCAGTGGAGGCTGGGGACTCACATGTTCCACCTTCCATGCGGGGAGATGGCGCCGACGCTTCAAGATGTGACCTTCCTGACCGGGTTGCCTTGCGCGAGCATCCCCTTGGCGGCGCACGAAGTTCCTCATGAGGTTCCAGGGGGTGTTGCTACCCAACACCGGCTACAGGGAGTTTAGCAATACCCACGGGCCGTCACTGAAGTGGATCTGCCAGTTCTACGTAAGTTTTTATAACTATTATCTTTCTACTTCACTTGCTTTGTACAACTTAGTGATGTGTCTCTGTCTTCTTGTAGTCGAGCATATGGCAGAGAACGCACCCCGAGTACACAGTGAGGAGGCACTTCAAAGCCTACTTGTTGTGGCTGTTTGGGTGTGTGATGTTCCTAGGGTTCCACGGTGATAATGTTGACAAGCATATGATCCACTATGCACGCGAGTTGGCGGACTTGGAGGTGGAGGTGATCCAGCCGTACACTTGGGGCCCAGTAGTGCTGTGCACGACGTATCACACCCTATGCAACGCATCCCACCTGGTTCGAGACAACTCCATCCTCTCTGAATGCTCGTTGCTTGTTCAGCCGTGGTCATTTGAGCATTTCCAAATCGGATGGCCACAACTGGACTTGAGAGCCTATAGTTCTGCCATGTACGCCGCAGCCACCGTGGACCGACTGACTGTGGGTACGGTGTGGTGTCGCCGATGGGTAAATTTTTAAACATTTATTCCTTTTCGTAATGTAATTTTATTTCTTGTGCTAAGTTTTCGTTGTTCTATTTCATATATCACCTTCACTCCGATCACTACGCACGCGTCCTACCCGAGTACATTGCGATGTTCGATCATTTGATAGATGACCGCGTCATTTGGACACCGTACACTCCCGACAGGGTGTATGTGTGCGCACCTCGAGGCCTGTCGAGCCTGTGCATGCGAGACCACGCGTACTGGTACACGCAGAGGAGCTTGGTGCATGATATATTCGTGGAGGAGTACCATGTGCACCCGGTGATGCGCCAGTTTGATCTGTGACAGGAGATCCCAGTCCCCTGGGGGTAGTGGTTGTTGCCAAACGTCTATGGGTAAGTTCACTTTTTGTTTATGTCATAGCATTTGCCTTACGTACCTATGAAATAATCGTTTTGCCTTCCACAGGTACACTAGGAAGGGAGTACTTGCTATGACTTCCTGGGCTGATAGGATGCTCCCTTGGGTTGAGGGCTGGCTCCACGCCCTGGAGGACGTGGTCCAGGAGGATGCTCCCTACGACCCCGGGACGTATGAGGAGTACATCGAATGGTACTCCAGCTGGATGAGGGTTCATTGCATCAGGGTCGTGGATGACTCAGCACGACACGAGGCCTCGATGATCGACACGTACTCCACCTAGTCGGACTCCACATTCTATCGCGTGGTACGTATTGAATGGCCCATACTTCTTTTTTGCTTCACAAGTTTTTGGTTTCTAACTTGTTAATTATGTGTACAGCCGATCTACAATGAGAGATGCATGACTTGGCAACCTTCGTGCATTGTATGACGCTCGAGGAGCGCTTCGTGACGACGCAGGAGATACGAGAGGTCATGGACCATTTTATCAAGAATACAAGGCAAAGCATCCAACTTGCGTCTTGTCGTAGGTCGAGGGAGGTGTTGGACCCACCTGTGTGTGGATGGGGGGTGAGCCACGGTACATCACGCTCCATGACTCCTCACTCTAACGTGGGGAGCGGGTCCTCGTGGCACCGTGCTGGAAGTACCCTGGCACAGTTCGTAGGTCAACATGAAACACTCACGTCTAGTTGCTTATTTCGAACTCCACAGTTACTAACAACAATTCTCTCTGACAGGTGCTAAGTTCCACTCGTACATGAGGCAGGAGTACGTAGAGCCGTCTGCTGCTTTTGTGCGACGAGGTATGTCTATCTTATTTGCATGTAGAATATACTATTTCATCATTTTCACTATCTTTACATGCATACGTACTATTTCATAGTTCGTACACCCCTTTGGGATGAGGAGGTGATGTCCCACGAGGATTCACACTTCGGGGACTTCGAGTTCGAGCAAGCGTAGACACTACGGTGACTGGGCAGTGGGCCTTCGAACGGCAAGAGCAGCCAGGTCTTCGTTGGGGCTTCACAGCTGCACGGTGCGCCCAGAACGAGCCAGCTGATGCAGCACCCCTTCGCGATATCCCCTCAGGCTACTCACGTCTATAGGGTACCTCAGCCACCTAAACCTTTGACGTACTCGTACCAGCGCCCGTAGCTGCCCCAGATGAGGCCAGGGGCCACACGTGGAGTACGCCCCAAGAGGGCCGTGAGTAGATATTTGTTCTTATAAATATCAGTCGCGCCATGTAAATATTGTTATGTACAACTTACATTATGTTAGTCTTGTGTTTCGATCTTATTTGTTCTTGTGTGTACATGTAACCATGTGAAGGAGTCAGCATCGCGACACCCCACACCACCCTACTTCTAGCCTTTACACCCCATTTTTGCAGAGCGAGATGACCGCACACTACGACGCTACTGTTTCATATCGAAAAGATCGCACTTTGACATGCCACCTTTTTAGACCGTAAAGGCCACACCCGCTCACGCCACACACTGCCACTTTTGCAGGCCAAAAGACCATACTCCGCTACACTACCTTTTCAGTCCAGAAAAGACCCTTTATAAAAGGAGGAAGAAGAAAACTGGAGGAGAAGAGAGTTGGAGGAGAACACTACACCACCATTCCAATTAGTGATAGGGATCTACCCCGTTAAAAAAATTAATATTAAAATTTAGGATAATCGTCATTTCAAATAGCGACAGGGATCCTGCAAGTTCTTAATTTTTTAACATTAAAATTTAGGAAAATCACCATTTCAAATGGCGACCGGGATCCCGCAAGTCCTTAAATTTTTTTAATATTAAAATTTAGTAAAATCGTCATTTCAAATGGCGACAGGGATTCCACAAGTCCCTATCCTTATTCCAAATGGCGGCACAATCTACCCTATAAAAGACCACAAAATTCTGGCATAACTCACTTTTATTCAGAAAAAGAGAAAGATGGAAGGGAAGGGAGAGAAGCAGAGAGGAGTAGAGGAGAGGAGAGAAGCTAGTGAAGCGCTGCCCATCTGGTCGTCCACCTTTGAGGTAAATTTTTAACCGAATGGATTACATAGTTTTAAATGTATGATTACGTAGTGTAGTTTGCTGTACATAATCCTTTTAGGTGGCTAGTTTAGTTTTACATATGTGGTTAATCGTAAAAATCAAATATGTTGGATGACACCATTCTCAAAATTTACTACGGTCAGGGAACTATTTTGGAGGGTCTCGAAGGGATTGATTTCTGTTATTTCCAATTGGCGACCGTGGCCCTAATAAGACTAGAGCATCGTACATGGGTTGCTGTGATACGGTGGTTGTTCCACACATTCGATTTTCACCATGTTGTGTGTGAGCTGAGATTGAGTTGCCTTGCCAACCGAGCACCATAGGGCACATATTGAGAGTTAGTGCAGCTCAAGGGAATAAGGTTATGGCAGTCATATGTACGCAGAGTGAGGGAGGAACGGTGGGATTTGGTCCTTCTGGCCCAGGCATATAACAAGCCCACTCTTGCATCGACGGCTGAACAAGAAGGGGGTGGTGATACGGAAGAAGTCGGAGACTCCAGCCACAACACAGTGCACACAATGGTCGAAGGTCCAGGAGTCGCTGATGCTGTCGATGAGGATCATGTGGAAGGAGCTCCTTCAGTTAGGCAAGCTAGTGGGATTGCTGACGAGGGTGAGGAGACGTAAGCCCATGTCCAATGGATAGATTTTGAAGACCAGGACTACTTGGCATTGTCAGAAGATGAAGGATCCGACGACGAGGATGCTTTGGAACGGCAGGCGGTTCCATCCGAGTGGAACACATACCAGTTCAACAACCTCGTCCTTAACGAAGGCTCTCGTGTGCCGTGGTAGGATAACTAGAGCAAGGTCAGGCAAGGAGTCATGTACAAATACAAGGATATCGTGCAGGAGGCGGTCAAATTCTAGGCCTTGTCGGTGCGACATATGTTTATAGTCCTCAAGTCTAATCCAAGATGCTACAACGTGAAGTATGACATAGAGGGATACCCTTGACGAGTGCACGCATTTCAGCCGAAGTGGGACACGTACTGGAAATGCTCTATAGTGGTCTCTCACAAATGTGTTGTCGCTAAGTTAGTGTAGTCCCACAAGAACCAGCCATCAAGCTTCATCCCGAGCATCATGTACGGTGAGATCGTGGATAATCTCAATTTTGAGCCACGATGCATCATTCGGGCAATTGAGGTAAGGTTCCAGTACACAATCAGCTATGCCAAGGTGTGGAGGGCAAAACAAAAGGCATTGAAATCAAGGTTTGATACGTACAGGAGAACTCTAGGTCACAAGGACAGGAATCCCGGTATTCATGTCGTCATTGAAGATTCCACGCATCCGAAGTGGGGAAATAAGAGGGTACTGAAGCGAGTATTCTTCACCGTTGGTCCATGCATTAATGCATTCTGGCACTACCATCCAATCTTGTGCGTGGATGGCACATTGCTGATCGAAAGTACAAGGGCCAGATACTGACTGCAATAACGACAAACGGAACAATTAGGTTCTTTCTATGGCATTTGCATTCATTGAAAGTGAGAACACAGATAGCTAGTTGTGGTTCCAAAGGAATTTGAGGATTTCTATTGTACAGAGCCATCCTAACGTATATGTCATACATGATAGGTATGCGGGCTTGCTGAGTGCAACAACTCAGCTACAATAAGGAGAGAATGAACCAGTTCCATGGGTGGATCTGTAGAGCAGGTGGTGGATGAGGCACTTGCTTGCAAACTTCTACAAGCAGTTCCACAACAAGGACTTGATGAACCTGTTCAAGTGGCTGTGTAACGAAAACCAGTAGCGAAAGTCTGACACACTTTAGAAGATTCTGGATGAGTGGACCTGAATGCACAGAAGGGAGGTAGCGAAAAAGGACGCTACAAGCGCTGACCAAGCCCCCGAAGCATTGCCACAGTTACCCACAGATGATTCTAGTGTGGCAAGGAAGATGGGGGCGCATGTGAAATGCTTCTCAAACTGGATTAAGCACGAGCTTAAGGAGAAGTGGTCGTTGCAACATGACAGGGGTGGTGCTCGATATAGTGTTATGACAACCAATTTAGCCAATGTGTACAATTGAGTCATACACGGCGCTAGGTGCCTCCCTTTGGTTGGTATTGTAGAGTTAATTCTCCACGGTACCACAAATTACTTTGTTAACATAAGTAATAACGCGTCGCTCTCTATGGCAAATGACAGAGTACTCTACTCCACCATGATCATAAGTACATGGAGGGTAAGAGTAAGAAGGGTGAGATGCACTGGGCATTCAAGATGGTCACAAGGGAGCTTTGCTTCGAGATACTATGCAGGGATAAAGGACGTCGCGGGACGAACCGCAAGAGGATCACCCACGAGTGCACGCTATGCCGCGCTAGTTACGTATGCACTTGCAACAAGCTTCTTCTTCTGCATAGATCCTGCTCACATGTCATGGCCGCTTGTTCGATGGTGGCACAACATCCTAGCTAGTACCTATCTGATTATTCCAATAGGAAAGAGGTGATGCAAATCTGGAGTGCAGAGCTGTATGGTTACAACGTGGTTGGCCATTTCACTGGCCATCTAACCTAGAAGCAACTTATTTGGGCCGCGAACATTGACAGGCTGAAGGGAAAGGTTGGCTGGTGACATGTACGGCGTATCAGGAATGACATCGACGAAGTCGAAGTCGGACGTTGTACGAAGAAGTGCTCCATTTGCAGGGAGTCTGGGCACACCTTCAAGAAATACCCTACGAGAAATGCACAGGATGAAGAAAACATCGGTAGTCCGGACGGCGTCGCGGGGACCTCATCCAACCACCCCACTCAAGGTGGTTGACATGGCAGACGTTGCGACGCACATGTATTGTAGATGTATTTCGGTTTGTTGATTCATGCATGTTGGCATTTATAATGTACGTAACCAAACCTAGTGCGATATGTAATTCACAATTAAATTATGAAGTCTTTCAAACTTATATCTCTTTTCCCAAATATTTCGACTATTAAATATTACGTAATCTGTATCACCCCGATTTCCAGAATCGGGATGTTAATATTTAATTTGGCGATCTATTAAATATTTGATTGTGTTTTAAAATTTTCCCATGTTTAAGTAAACGATTGCTTTTAAAATAAAATCAACTTGTTTTTTTTTTAAAAAAAAATTGCATAAAAACAACAAACAACAACAATAATAAATAATATTAAATTGAATAGTTTGAAAGACTACATTTAAAAATTAAATTGTATTGATTTCCTGATTCACATGCATCACAAAAATCATGTCATCATACATGCATCAGTATTGCCGCTCCTTTTTCCAGTTCGACCAACCGCAAATGAAACACCTGTCTACCCATTCATCTTCACTGCCCATCTCTCCCAACAGCTAACCCCACTACCATCCCCATGCCACCTTCCCAACCGAACAACTCACTGCCATTATCTCCTACCCATCCCAATTCCTTAACCCCACAGCCAACTTCATCTAACATACAAAAGCCTCCTCACTGCCATTTTCTTCCAACAACCAAAGCCCCCACGCCACTGTCATCACTCCATCCTCCACGCTGCCATTCCTTCTTCCAAAGAACAAGAGCTCTAGCTCATCTCCACTTCTCTCCTCCCACTCACCACCGAAAACCAAAAATCAATCCATGCATGTTATATCGTTGCGTTCATCGTCGCACGAGCATTCCATTTTCGCAAGCTGTTCATGCATGCGATTTCTTGTGAGCGAATTGAATAAGAGGGGAGAAAGAACGACAGTGCACAATAGCTCGTGCAGTAGAAGAAGAGGAGAGCAGTGGATCGCTGCAGCCATGGTGTCGACGCGGTGGTGTCGAGTGCACGGTGACGTCGAGTTGGCATGAAGCGATGATGGTACATGCATGCTGTGCACGGTCGGCTCGGTAGGTGCATGCATGCGGTCGGGCTCGACTGATGGAATCAGCCCTCAGATCGATGAACACGCCCTAAACACAATTCAGATGAATCTCTGAAATGTACTCACACGAGAAGTAGCAAACACAAAACGACAATATTCGTAATGAGAAGATGGGGTATACATACGTAACTAAATGCTCGTCCGCTTTTGTATTTCCGTGAAGCACGCATAAAGAAAACTTCCCACCGAACTTTACACCTTGAGGCAAACAAAACTAAGAACTCACATCGCTATTCTTACGAACAAAACAAACTCAATGCGAATGGATCCGCACTACTTGCGTGACCCGATCTACACGCACCCACTAATTGCAAGATGCTAGCACTTAGTTATGCCACTCGACTCACCAAAATGAGTGGCTCGCGACCAAGACCAAATCAACCAAGTCGGTGATTATTGCTCACATTCACCCTCCTAATCCCGACTTGCTTACTCCAGATTCTTCACGCCAAGTAATTCCCGCATCTCCTCATACTTGACTCTTCCAAGTGCTTTGGTGAGGATGTCACCACGCTCCTCCGCGCGAATGAACTTGACAAAGAATTAAACCATTCTCCACACACTCGAATAAAATGGAATCGAGTGTCGATATGCTTACTTCTCCCATGAAAACAGGGTTCTTCATCGCTATGGCTGATTTGTTATCAACATACAAAGCAACTTGCTCGCTCTTGTCCCGTCACCACTCAACAATCCACGCAACCAAATGGCTCGACATGTCGCACCGTGGCTGCCATGAACTCACCGCAAGATGATAATGCGACACATCTTTGTTTCGTGATGCCCAAGTGATGACATTCCCACAGAAATAGAACACCAAGCCACTTGTACTCCTCCTATCGATGACATCCCCGGCAAGATTGCTATCATCGTAGCCTATCAAGATCTCTTCTTCCTTGCCTTTTGTATACGGAGTCCATAGTCAATCGTTCCTTCACATATCTGAGGATTTGCTTCACAGCTTGCAAATGCAAAGTCGTTGGCCTTTCCATGTATCTACTAACCATCCCAACTGAGTGAGTTAAATCAGGTTGAGTATGAGTTAAGTACCTCAAACAGCCAATGATCCTCCTGTACTCGGTTGCATCTACAAGTGTTCCTTCCTCATCCTTCCCTAGTCGCAGCTTTGCCTCCATTGGACAACTGGTGGAATTACAATCACCATCCCCGATCAGAATAAGATCTTCCTTGCATATGAGGCTTGCTTCACTTGATACAATGCTCTGACTGCTCCACCTCAATTCCAAGGTAGTACGAGAGAAATCCCAAATCACTCATTTCAACTCCTCCTTCATCCGGCTTTTGAACTCCTTTATCTCAAACAGACTTGTTCCTGACAATTAGATCATCGACGCATACACCAACTATTAGCATCTCATCTCCTTTGCTTCTTTGTAGACACTGCTCTCTGTGGGCATTTCATGAAACCAAGGCTCCCCAAATACTTGTCAAGCCGAACATTCCAAGCCCTTGGAGCCTGTCGCAAGCCATAAAGTGCCTTTGACAACCGAGTACACCTTGTTCTCTTGGCCATCTTGCACGAAACCTTCCGGCTGCTTAACGTATACTTCCTCTTGAAGATCTCCAATCAAGAACGCCGACTTGACGTCTAGATGGTGTACAGTCCATCCCTGTTGAGCCGAGAGTGCCAAAAGGAGTCTCACAGTCTCTAGCCTTGTCACGGGAGCAAAGACTTCATCGTAGTCGATCCCTTTTCGCTGCACATACCCCTTTGCCACCAGCCTGGCCTTATGCTTGATAATTTTGCCATTGGGATCCTTCTTTAACTTGTACACCTACTTCACTCCAATTGCCTTGTGACCAGCCGGCAATTCGGTCAAGAACCAAGTTTGGTTCTTCTCAATGGCATCAAGTTCTTGCTGCATTGCAACCTGCCACTCATTTTCTTCTGCAGCTTCATGGTATGATGCTGGCTCTTCAGAGGCAAGAAGGAACAACTCATGTTGATCAATGTGCATCTCTTCCGTCTCTGTATAAATGTCACTGAGGGGGCGAACCTTCTTTTGCTCAGTTGTGGTAGATGAGGAACCTTCATGAGATGAGGGACAGTCTCCGGTGGTAACCGGGGTTGCAGGAATTCCCGATGTCTCACTGATTCTTGGACCACCCGGTGTTCCATTCCCCTCTGGCACATCTACCACACTTTCGGTTACTCCCGGCAACGTTGGTGATCCTGGTGAGAAATCATCATCCTCAACCTCCTGCTCGATTTGGTCACGTGAAACCCACATCTCCTTCAATTGTGAAGGTAACCCATTCTTGTGGATCATTGACTGCAGCCTTGTCCCACTCATCCCACTGTTTTTCTTCTTCAAAGATGACATCCCTGCTGACATGGAGTTTGCCTGACTGTGGATCAAACAAGCGGTATGCCTTGCTTCCTTCTTCAACCCCTAGGTAGACCATGGGTTTACTCCTATCATCAAGTTTCTTGAGTTGGACAGTGGGCACCTTCATATGAGCAATGCACCCGAACAGCTTCAGATGATCCACGCGTGGCTTCTTTCTTGACCAAGCTTCATAGGGTGTGATGTCGGCTACTGCTTTAGTGGGCACACGATTGAGAAGATACACCGCGTGCCGCACCGCTTCTCCCCAAAGCTTTCCTGGCATCATCTTGCTCTTGAGCAAACTGCGAGCTGTGGCCATCACTGAGCGATTTCTTCTCTCCACCACCCCATTTTGCTGGGGAGTATAAGGAGCTGTGAAATGCCTGTCAATCCCGTGTGTTTCACAAAAGTCCTTGAACTCGTGAGAATAGAATTCACCTCCTCTGTCAGTTCGAAGAATCTGGAGCTTGTGTTTTGTTTGGTTCTCCACCATTGCCTTGAACTTTTTGAATGCAGCAAGTGCCTCATCTTTTGCCTTGATCACATACACCCACATCATCCTGCTAAAGTCATCAACCAAGAGGAAAATACTTGTTACCAAAGACTTGTTTGTGGTGTGATTGCCCCACATAAATCAAAGATGCACCAATTGCAGTGGACAATCGGCTCTGTAGCTTGCTTGTGGAGGGAACGGGATCCTTGACTGCTTGGCTACCAAGCAACTTTCACACAACTGCGTGGGGTGATCAGTTCTTGGGAGCCCTATAACCATTTCTTTCTCAAACATAAGTTTGAGAGCTCAAAATTCAGATGTTCTCACCGGCATGCCATAGCTGCGGATCACCAAGACTTGCAGCCAAGCAAATGGGATTGCAAGTCTCCAGTGAGATTTTATAGAGCCGATTCCCTGTCATTCTGACTTTCATCAGTAGCCTTTCATTCCTATCATACACCCACAGGAATGCAGCTTGCAACACAATTCTGCTGCCCTCTTCGGCTAGCTGTCCAAGGCTAATAATATTGCTGCACAAATCAGGGATATAATATACCTCGGAGAGAAGTCGTTGTTCGCTGTTCTTGCATTGCAACAGGATGGACCCTTTCCCCTTGATTTGGACTTTTGAACCATCTCCAAACCGAACATGTCCAGAGATCTTCTCATCGAAGTTCCCGAACATGGATTTCGCCACCATATGATTACTTGCGCCGTTGTCGAGGTACCGCACCTTGACTCAACTTGGGTGTGTTCATGCTTGTACATTGCCTGCACAAACTTGTCTTCACTCAAGAACACCTTGTCACCAACACCCTTGTGTGTTTCTTCACTGCACAGCGCCATCACCAATGCAGGTTCATCTTCTTCTACCCGTGTCAAATTGGCCTGCTGCTCACGTTCCCGGCGTGGTTTGCGACACTCTGACGCATAGTGTCCATACAAGTCACAATTGAAACATTTTATGTGACTCTTGTATTTACCTTTGCTGGTGTCGTCCTGACGCGGCGCAGCAAAACCACCACGGCCTCCTCTGCCGCGGCCTCTCCCTCTGCCACTTCCTTTACTACCGGCACCATGGCCTTTGTTGCCTGACGAAGAATCCCGCCGCCAACCTTCTCGCTGCCGCCACTCGGCATGAGTGAGCGTGAGCTGCCCTCGCCGGCTCGCCGCTCGCTTCTCAGACGCCTCGTGACGCCTTGAGACACCAATTGCCTCATCAAATGGCATTGCATCTACATCGAACTGTTCAATTGCAGCAACAACTCCGCAGTACTTGTCAGGCACCGAATCAAGCAGTTTCTTGACAAGAGCATCATCCTCCAGAGATTTCCCAAGCCCACTGAATTTACTTGCCAACGCACTGATTTTGCCGACAAATTCATCGATGGACTCGGTTTCCTTCATTCGCAAAGCATCGAAGTCGATCTTCAAGGTTTGAATTCTCGCCTTCTTCACCCGATCAGCACCAAGGTACCGGGTCTTGAGACTCTCCCATGCCTCCTTTGCCGTCTTCTTCTTGGCGATCTGCAGCAGCACTTCCTCAGGCACCGCTTGAAAGATGCACGCAAGCGCCATCTTGTCTTTCTTCCTCTCCACGGTCTCTCCGGCCGCGGATTCAATGGCGTCCCAGACCCCCTGGGCTTCCATGAAGACCTCCATCTTGATCGCCCAAGTGGAGTAATTTGAGGAAGACAACATCGGGTAATGCAGTGAGACATTACCTTCCTTAGCAGCCTGATGTGTAGTGATCGCCATGGGTTTGAACTTCAAGTATTTGGGCATGAACCAGCTCTGATACCAAGTGATGGAATCAGCCCTCGGATCGATGAACACGCCCTAAACACAATTCAGATGAATCTCTGAAATGTACTCACACGAGAAGTAGCAAACACAAAATGGCAATATTCAGAACAGAGAAGATGGGGTACAGACATACAGAACTAAATGCTCTGGTCTGCTTTTTTTGTATTTCCGGGTGAAGCACAGTACAAAGAAAACTTCCCACTGAACTTTACACCTTGAGGCAAACAAAACTAAGAACTGCTACTGCTATTCTTACGGAACAAAACAAACTCAATGCGAATGGATCCGCACTACTTGCGTGACCCGATCTACACGCACCCACTAACTGCAGCATGCTAGCACTTAGTCATGCCACTTCTGACTCAGCCGAAACGAGTGGCCTACTGACCAAGACCAAATCAACCAAGTCAGTGATTATTGCTCACATCGACGACGTTAGCCTGGGGATGTCGCGGCGGCAACTGCACATGCATGCGGCGGCGCGGTGACCAAGTGCGCCAGCGGCATGGCATCGGTGCGGCATGGCGCCAGTGGCACACAGTAGCAGTGCATGCGACAACCGAGGCCGAGGGAGCGCCAGAGCGCGGAGCTGTACATGCATGTGACGCACGGCCGGTGCGGCAGCCTTGGGCACGGTCGAGAATGGCAGCTGGCGCACGACGGTGTGGCCGGGGCGTGCATGCGGCTGAGCCAAGCTCTGAAGCCGGCGGCGGCACATGCATCCGCACATGCGGTGGTGCGGCCCAGCCCAGCACAGCCGGCGTGGCGCGGCGTGACCCGGACGCCAGCGAGGCAGCCCGACAGCGGTCGAACCGAGGCAGTGCGACGAGGCCAAGGCGGTGCAGCGGCGCTGGCAGCCCAAGCCCGACGGCGGCGCGACCCTGTGGCTCCTTGCTGCGCGGTGGCCCCAGCACACGCGTCAACAGCCGAGGCACGACCGAGACGGAGAGGCCGGCGATGGCAACGGTTTGAGGAGGAGGTGGCTCGGTCTGATCCGATTATGCCTGGAGAGAAGGAGCCGGAGATGGGAGCTCAGGAGAGGATTCTGGAGGTAGAACGAAGAAAGAGAGAGAGAGGAAAGAAAGAATTTAGGGAAGAAAGGAGAAGACAGGCATATAAGCTGTCGGTGGAAAGAAAAAAACAGGGAGAAAAAGAAAAGAAAAGAAAAAGAAAGAAAGAAAGAAAGAAAGAAAGAAAGAAAGAAGGAGGGAGGGGAGAGGAGGAAGGAAGGAAAATAGTAGAAAAGACACGGGCCCAAGTTTGGCGTCGAAATTGACCGGCGTGGACAAGAGGCTGACCGAGACGCGGGCGCGGATGCGGACGAGAGGTCAAGCGGGACGCAGAACCAGCGGCGACCACAGCGGACGTGAACGAGAGGTCGAGCGGGAAGCAAAACTGGTGACGATTACGGTGAACACGGACACGAACGAGTGGTCGAGAAGATGACGTCCGGTGATGATTCACACGCCTAGTGTTGTGGTAAAATCCTTAGTGATAATTGAGTTATCACGTTTAATATAATTAGTGGTCTATGTTGCATAATCATCATAAGGATGGTATTGTTTAAGTGTAAAAATTGTTGTTTGGTAGCTTAGACCGGTGTAACTCCCCGGTTAGGTCTTAATTGTGCATGTGTGTGATATGTGATGTTATATCGGTGGATGCGAATAATTAGATCATTATAACAGAATATATGTATTGTTGATAGGTGGATGTCAAATTAAATATATTACTGGATTAGTTGATCGAATGTCTTAAGTAATAGTTATGTGACTAATATATGCTAGAATTGGGAGAAGGTAGCAATTGATTATTTGATTGCGGATAAATATTTGGATTGCTATGTAATTTGTAGATAAGTCCTATGTGCCGAATTGATGGAATTGTGCCCTCAATTGGATTAGTAGATAAATGATTATTAGTTGATCGTAGAGGCACATATGTGATTGGATTGGTAGATGTCATACACGACTAGTTTAGTGATATGGATACAAGTTGATCGATTAGTGAGCTATTAATTGTTGGATGTGCAATTACATTGTAAACCTCATTAGGTGCTGGTTAATCAAATAAACCTTGATCAGTGGAAATTTTTGGTGTATGCGATTATGATTTGCCGAGGTAAGACTAGTAGAGTTTGATAGTTAGTATTAGCTTAAATAGTCTAGTGAAGAACAAGTGACGGATTTAGTCGTGGTCATATGCCCATAAGTTGGTGGATTTTGTATAATTATCAAATGAGTTGTATAGATGGAAGATCGCGAGTCCTGTCATCATTTGTGGATTGATTATCTTGATTATGCCTTAGTGGGTGTTAGTACAGGGTTTAGATCGAGATATGGTGATATGATCGGGGAATGTTATGCATGTGATTGAATTCAACACTGGAGAATCGGTTAAGTGAATGATTATGAGATGACTAGATGCATGAGGTTGTGCATGGTGAGTCACCCTAATTGAGAGTAACACATGCATAATGTGTTGGATCAAATTAGATAATTTATCATGGATTACTAAGTCCGATAAAGATCATGGGTTAGGAAGAATGTAGAAGTTAGTTTCGGATGTCTGAAGCTCCGTTAGCATAGAATGTTGTTTTCCCTTTTTCAACGATTTAATAACTGAGCTAAATGCAAATGGCTATAACTTTTGCATACAAACTCCAAATCAAATGAACCTTTTTTCTAAATTAATCTAAAATCATGATCTGTATTAATATGCAAAAATATTTTGATTTGCTTGCTGTTGAATTTATTTTTCTATTTGTGATTTATTCTCGGTTCTTTCGAATAGACGCCGGAGTTCGCGAGCGAACTTAACAGCGATCAAGCGACTTCACTCTCGGAACAACCTGAGAAAGGCAAGCAACCCCTTTGACCATGTTGATCCATTATTTCAATTATTATACTTCTTTTTACAAAATCTATTATACATGCGTGTATGTTTGATATAAATTCGCTACGTTGGGAATGTCGGTAGCTGTAAATCCTATCCGTTGCATGATCCTCCTTAATATGTTGATGTCCTTGCTGTTGTAGCCAATAGGATTATGGTTTAGACAACAAATAATGCCAATTTGGGTTTTTCGAATGTGAATCTCGCATAACTACTTAGTCGGGCTACAACCTTTCATGAAAATTGTAAAAATGATGACATGATAAATATGAATTTGAGAGTTTTAAAAAGAAAGTCCAGAGGGGTGTACCTCTGTTATTTTGTATAAAAATAAAAGTGAAAAAAAATCTAGTTTTCGATGCGGGCGAGTTATATTATATTCTGAGAAGTATGAGAGAGGAGTCTCACAAGTATATAGGGGAGATTCTCACCCGGATCAATTAAGAACCGAACTCCAGCAAGTCCAATCTAAACCTAAGCGTACAACCACATGTGCTGGTATGGGACGACCTTAACTAATTAAGTCTTAAAAAACTAGCCTTGCATGATTTGTAGGCAATAGTAGTGCGAGCATGTGTGATTGCTGACACAACGACGAATGCCTCACTGAGACGGGGGTGTAAGTGAGTGTGTTCATTCACCGAGCTAAGTGTAAGGTTAGGACTAGATGACGTAAAGGCTTCGACGCGTGCTATAGACTGCTTACCAAAGGTAGTGAGCAGTGTTATTGACGGATGCCAAACAAACTTGAGAATTCGTGTGCTGTGAGTAATGTTGTACACCTCTATAAAGTGTAAATATATTTAAATAGCTGTGCTCGTGGTCATGAGCGTGCTTAGTATAGACTTAATGGGTATAGTCTTGGTTTTCACAAAAAATAGTTTTGTCAGAAAACATAGGAAATGGTTTGTTGGTTTATGTTTGAGTTGAGTGTCATGTCTATGGCTGAAAATAAAATATTTCTTGTGGTGAGGAGGGTTGCGAGTTGTTATTTGTTCAATTACATACTTGTTGTCTTTATTTATTTAACCGCTCTTTAAATTTTTCGTTGCAAAATACTACGTATTGATATTGCAAATAAAATCTGCTTGATGCAAAACAACTTGTAGCATAGAGCATCATCTCTTGTTAGCCTTACATTTATATAAATTTTGTGATACACTACAAGTCTTGCTGAGTACGCAATATACTCAATCTTGCTTAAATTGTTGTTCAGAGTATGGAGATGAACCAACTCCGGACGACAACGAGTCTTTCTAGAGCTTAATCCTTGTTGGTTTCCTGTGGGATTGGATAGGGCATACCACTGGTCTATTTTGGTTTATTTACTATGCTTTCCGCTACACTCTGTTGTTATTTGAGTTTTATTTGGCCGGTCGGCCTTTGTAATGAAAATTCGTTATGTATCGTTCAACGTTAAATCCTTTTGTAATATTGTTGTATGTCTGAAATGTGTATGTATGTGATTATAAATGTTTTGGATGTATGTACTAGCCACTGATCATGGAACTAGTACGGTACACACACGAGGGCTTTGGGTATTCAAAGCCCAGATCCGACATAATCTTTTATCAAAGGAATCGGTTCCACAAATAATACAATCAGGACAACAACGTGCATAGCAACACTAAACCCAAATATCTTTTTCATTTCGCTCCGAAGGGGCCTGTTTGTGTTATTGTGTCGCAGAACTTGCGTTCCAAATCGCGTCGCCGATCTCACATTCTCTACTCCACATTTCGTTATCTTCTCCAATTTTGGATTTTGAACTACATGAACACTTCAAGGTATTACCAAAAAACTTTATGAATATACTAAATCTTTAGGCTGAATTCTCTACACATAATTTTTTTAAAAAAATAAATATAGGGTCATTTCACCATTTCAAATGACAACAAGTGTCTTGTTTGCATTTGGTGTGGAGAGGAAGCTAGATTTGCTATTGGACACGTAAAAAGTGCTATATTAGCAAAAAAACCTAATGATAGCAGCGTAGGGCGTTAGTCCATGGGGTGGAGAGTGCTATTGCTACCGCTAGTGTGGGCCCTATGCGTCGAGCAATGACAGCATCTCATCAATGCTCACACGGTCACACCTGTTAATGGGTGATTCGGCCGACCCAATTTTTCTGGGCATGAGACCGAGATTTCGGCCTGTAGGACCCACCTGAACTAATTCAAAGCGTATTCGGGAATGGAAATGGTATCTGATATGTTTTGTCGGATTCAAAATCGGTATCAGATAGTACTTGTCGGATATGGAGCCGAAATCGGGATGAAGGTTTCGGACGCATAAGGAACGTCCGAGCTTGGAGGTGTTCAAGGCACTTCTTGAGGTAATCCATGTAGTTCTTTCACTAGTTGATGGTGTGAAGCAGACGTCGGACAGAGTGCCATGGTGTGCCTAATGATAGAGTTTTTGGCTAATATAGTACCGTTGACACTGCATCCCTAGAGGGCCGGAGTCACCGACGGAACGACATGTCGCCGCGTCTGTGCGCCTAGGGCACGGACGTGTCGAGTCCGTGCGCCCAGTGCACGGATGCGGGGCTCACGTCGGCGGGGTGGGGTGCACGGACGCGGGGCGAGGCGCACGGACGCGGGGCGAGGCGCACGGACTCGAGGCGGCTCTGCTCCCGGGGCGCACGGACTCCTCGGTTCTGTGCCTTGGGAACACGAACTAGGCGGCACCGTGCCCCGAGCGCACGAACTAGACGACGTGTCATTCCGCCAACGACTCTGATCCTCTAACGCACAGACCCGATGTCTTATTTGCATTTGGCACGGAGAGGAAGCTAGATTTGCTGTTGGGCACGTAAAAATACTATATTAGCCGAAAACTCTTAATGATAGCAGCTTGGGGCGTTAGTCCATGGGGTGGAGAGTGCTGTTGCCGCCGCTAGTGTGGGCCCTATGCGTCAAGCAATGCCAACATCTCACCAACGCTCACACCTATTGATGGGCGATTCGGCCCGGCCCAATTTTTCTGGGTAGGAGCCCGAGATTTCGGCCTGTAGGACCGACCTGAAGCCCCAAAAAGCCCAGCGTGAATAATAAAATAATATTCTTTTTCCCAAAAAGTAGGAAAAATTTGGAAAATTCAGGCTTTTTGGGGTCTTCGGGCTTGGCCACGCTTTTCCAAAGCCCTGCCCAGGGTTTTGAATAGGTCTACTGTCGCTCATGAGTTGAGGCCTAGAAGTAGTGGCGGAGCTAGGAATTTAGTAATAGGGGTGCACACTTCAAGGATGAAAAAAATCTTGTACGACACATATATAATTTCACAAGTCCAATACAGTTACACAAAAGAGTTTGAAGTTAGTTAATAATGCAATACAAATAGTTCAAATAAAATCTTGCATAAATAAAAGAGTCCTAAATAGCTAATGGAAATCACAATACCACACGACGCGATCTCATTCCTTGGAAACACTTGATTATATCATCACTAACCTTCGAGAAGATATCTCGCTCTATAAAGGTGACTAAACAATCATTCAATATTTGATCGCCCATACTATTTCTCAACTTGTTCTTCACAAGATTCATCGTCGAAAATACTCTTTCAACGCTCGTCGTTGCCACCGGTAGGTTGAGTTATTCAACAAGCTTAGTAGAAAGCTCACCGAGATTCTTGTTTCTATAATAAGAACCCCAACGAGTGGCACAACAATTAATTATGTCTGTTTGTATCTCATGGGCAATTATCTTACAATTCCCAGAGACATTGCTTAAGACAACCTTAGCAACCTCCTCATTGTTGTTTGTAAGCCATTTCAAAAGTTCAATCAAGAAAATTCCTCTTATCGCTAGAATTTGCATTTTCACATATCCACGACATGCTAGTCCTTGACGTAAAATAAACATTAAGCATCTAATTGAATATGTCAACCTAGAAATGTAAAGTTGTTTGTCCTCTTCAATTTGCTTTCTAAGAGCTTGAGCAATTGATCTTGTAGGTTTAACAAAGAAGTTGTATTTATCTTGAGCTCGATTATGCACACTTCTTATACTACCCACATGCTTGTTAACGGAGTCATACCTATTCCAATTTCTAAATCATTCTTTAATAAAACTATCGCCTCACACAATTTTCTCCTTAAACAAATAACAGACAAAACAAAATGCAGCATCCTTCTCGACACTATATTCAATCCAATTGTACTTATCAAACCAACTAACATTGAAGTGACGTCTTTTATCTGATATTTCAATCCAAGTGCCAATTGTTCATACATATACATAGTTTTTAAAAAAAGTACACTTTTTTTTGGGTATACCTAGTTTTAAAAAAATTGCACTTTTTAGGTATACCTAATTTTTAAAAATTGCACATTTTTTTTGGGGTGCCTGCCCATGCCTACAAGGGGGTTGATGTGGTCATTGATACGAGGAAGCATATTCAATGGAGGTCAAGGATGTGAACTTTATCAAAACGTTTTGCCGAACCATGTGTACTTTAGTAAAATGCAAAATGTGTAGTTTTCTTATTAGATTTTAGAAAAATATGTGTACGCTTGCGGAATTTACTCTTGTGATATTAATTTCTCTTCTGTAGCCTTTACCTTTTCCTTTTTATTTACTTGTTATTGCGTGTCAGTCTCTAAAACCAATTTAGGCCGCCGGCTCAAATAAGAACGGTTGAGATTCACCCGGCACTATAACAAAAAATACAGTAGAAATGTACCTCAGCATCACCACCGGGTATTGCAGCGATTAATCTGGAGCGTTTATTTCTTGATAGGACCGCAAAGATACAAGGAATGGGAAAGTAGCGTGTAAGAATATGCCAAGGGCACGGTCCCAGGCTTGACTGAAATAACAGAAGTAAGTAGCACTGTACCTGGCGTTTGTCGAGGAACATGCCGGAGCTGGTGCGCACCTTGCTCATGACGCTCTTGCCGGACTCGTTGTCCGCCACCATCGACCTCTGCATCTTCTTCTTCCCCTGCTCGATCCACAAAACGACACAAAGAATTCTTGCAGTAACATTCGTGCAACAATCCATCGTTTGATTGCCACCCAAGCATGCATAGACTGCGCGATGCTCACCAACTTGATGAGGTGGTCGCATTCGTCGTCGGAGAGGAACCCCTTGTACACGAAGATCCTGCGTGCATGCACGAACCACATCAAGAAGGCAAGAACTCTTTTAACACCAAGCTAGTGCCGTGTAAATATCTGTCTACCTCGGCTTCCAGGAGACCGCCGTGACGCGCGACGAGTTGAAGGGCGGCGCCGCGGCGACATCGCTCGCATCATCCTCCTCGCTCAAGAGGAGCACCAGGACGGCGGCGGTGGCGGCCAGGAGGAGCGCGAAGAGGAGCAGCACGCGCCGCAGCTTCATAACGATCAACAGCAATGCAACCGTCCAACAAAGTAACGCAGCACCTTCCAGGCTCGGCGCTTTATACCGTGTAGACGGCGCCCGCGGGAGCGATGTCTGATTTGGTTTTTTCGGTGGTTTTCCTGCGTGCGTCAGACCCCGGCCCGCGCGCGCCGGGGTTTTGTGCCGTGGGCGTGGGGTTTGCGCGGTCGCCAGTCTCTGCCCACGGCATGGCGGAAACAGGGGGAACTAAGCATCGTGGTTTCTGGTGGCCGTGTAGCCGTGGGTGCGTGCTGGGGGGCGTTGGGTTGACTCGTGGTTTCTGGTTGCAGACGTTGCCTTGCCCCGGTATGAGATGGGAAACGAATCCGCTGGCATTGCTTGCTCTGGTATGAGATGGGAAACGAATCTTCTGACATTGCTAAGCAATATCACGAGTGAACAGTATCATAATATTACGTAACATCTGTCGGATTAAAAATCAGCGGTTGAGATCAAAATACTGTAGCAAACTATTGTTTATGAGCACCGTTCACAAATACTGTAGCATTACACTGTACATGAGTGATGTAGCAGTTGATCTGAACCGTTTGTTCACAGATCGAGCGGCTCAGATCTGAATAATGTCATGATACTATTCACCCGTGATATTCCCATAACAATGTAGAGGATGTAAATCCTATAACATGATATGAGGTGGTCTAAACCGGAGGCCGCGACAGGTTGACTTCGTGTTGGCATCGGGCTTCGTGTTAGCACATCGATCACATGGCATGGTAATTTCCTCTACGCCCACAGGCATGGTTGGCTTTGTTGGTTTTCACCTCACACGGTCTCGCCCCACTCAGCTTTCAATCGTCTCACCAGAGCAGAATTTAAAATATTTCAGCAGCTAATAAGCGATTTACGGGTCATCAGCTGTTTAGTCCCAATTCATGAAACGCCGTATATCATCAAATAAGTAACTCAGAAAGTTTTTATACACATGCGGTATATACCACCACCCTCTCAAAATTCCTAGGTCAAATTTTTTTGACGCGAGTATAAATATCAATAAGCGTGAAAGAATCCCAAGAACATCCATCAGGTGTCAGGATCAGCAGCTTGGAAACGGGCCGTCGACCAAAAGAATTAACGAATCATATGAAAGTCCAAAGGAGTTCTCTCCTCCAAACTTCCCTCAGCGTCGCTGATGATTTTCACTCGTTCCATAAGCGAGCTGTGCTTACGAGCTGACAATTTCTATTTGCTCCACAATGCTGCAAATTTTTCTTCGTCGTCATCTCACGTTGCAGCATTGGGTGCTCCCGGACTGCAGTTTTCTCCACAGGCAAATCATGTGCTGGGGGGACTGATAGTGCGCCGTGAAGTAACCATCGAAGCAGCCAGACTGGTAGAACCTGACATCGTGCCAATACTCCACTGGCCGACGAGTGTTATTGAACTTCTCAACCCACATGCCCATGCTTACATCTTCCATCTTAAATAGCTGCACCAAAAAGACGTAATTTAGCTATCACTATTTCTACATGATGGATGGGAGTAGATAAGGTCCAAGTGAAGCTTACCCGAAGTGTCTGATTGTCAAATTCAGATAAAATGTAGCGTGCAATATCTGATGAAATTACATAGCCAGGTCCATTAGCATTAGTTTGGGTACGCCTCCTCTGGCCATTCCTGAAAGAAGCAGGAGAAATGTAACATTTAGGGAAAATAGCATTATTGTAAAAACAAATTAGTAAGTTGCCAACAAGAGCTACCATCCACTCCTGATACTAAAAATTAGGATAGAGGCTGACAAGTGACAACTAAGGACAGCATCAGAACAAAATATTCAATATTGAACACCAGCTTTTGTGAGATATATAATTCGCAAGGTTGCCCATATTTGTTAAAAATAACATATGAATGCAAGGTGTTGGGATGATCTTCGGCTAACGATTTTCCGAAATTCACGGGAGATCATGTCACGACCGCGCCTTGATCGGAGGCGTGACCAACTTCTTTGGTTCGGGTCCCGATCACCTTAGCGCCACATAAAAGCAGGGGCTCGGCAGGCATGAACTAAGGTGGTTCTTGGCCAACTTAAACCCGTACATACCCGATCTTCGAGCGCTAAAGGTGAACGAAGACCTAGAACCGCCAACCTCCTCGCCCCGTCGCGACCGACGACTCGCGATCGACCACCACTACGCCCATCGATCGCTCTTCTTCTTCCTACGCTACACCGACTCATCACCATCCTAATGGCATCGGCAACCTCGGTATGTCACGCTTATGCTTCCGCATCTAAGGTTTAATCTAGGTGTTTCATGTTTTGAGCTAGGGTTAACGCTTAGTTCATGATTAGACTCAAGTTCTTGCTCACATTTGCATCGAGCCTAATCTAGCTCATCATGAACCCTAATTAGTCAAAACCGGTTGTCTTTGCCTAGATCTAAAAGATTAGAGGCTCGGATCCAAGTTTTGTGGCCGGATCTATTGTCTAATGGCTCGGATTAGCAATTTAGAAGGAGGAATCTAGAACCCTAACGATTAATCAAGAACCCTAACGAAATCCCTCCATCCGAACCCAAATCGAACCTCCCAAAATCAAAACCCTAAGAAATGATGCGCGGAAATCTTACCTTTGAAGATCCGAGTCCTCTGTCGCCGGCGCCACCACAGCCTCCACTCGACGGCCGCGCGCAACCTCGGTTGCACGCACGCCGCGGCGAGAGAGAGAGAAGGAAGCGCCACCTCCCGCCGCCATCGAGACGCCACCTCTCCCGGCCCTCACGCGCGCCGCGCCGCCGAGTCGCCGCTCGCTTCCGCTCCTCGCTGCGCAGCGCGCCGTGTTTTTCGCGAGAGGAAGAGCGAATGACGCTAGGTTAGGGTTTTCGGAGTTTTATCTCGCCTCGCGACGCTGCCGTCCGTCCGATCGAATCCGGCGGTCACGATTTTGTGGGCGGCTAAGGTGTTAATGAAGTTTTTTCGATCGTCCGATTAGAATCTGACGCCGCTATGGATTCGGGCCGGCAGACGGGCTGGCCGCGACGCAGCCGGTCAATACGCATTTTGGGCCTACCATATGTTTTGGGTGAATAGTGCTTTTTCTATTTTTGTTTAATTTCAAAGGCAATTTCTTATGTCTAAATCACTTTTGTGCAATCGATTTAATTATTGTTTTGATGCCCAAAATTATGGTATATCATGAATAATGTATTATTGTCCAATATTATGCTTAATCTCTTATTAAAATTGAACCAACGAGATATTTTAATTAGAGACTTTACATTTTATGTTTTTGGCATTATGTATATGCATATGATTATATTCTCACTAACGTTGATTATAATTATATGTAGCCATATTAATTAGTTAGTTCTTTTCATTATCCATCAACGTGATGTGAATTAGAACTATAGTTTTGTGTGTTATTAATCGCACCAACGTAGGGTTAATTACATGCAACATATTCTTATGATCATTTCTAATTTTGTGCCCGATTTTGGTATTCAAGAATAAATGCATCAAATGTCGCCGCCACCATCGACAACATTGAACAACTTACGGAGCAATTTTCCCTCCCGGAAGGAGAGAATCCATGTTGTCCTTGGGGTATTAGATCTCGATTATGCTTTAAGGATGCCACCCCATTCCCTCCGAGGCGAGGAAAATTATGATGACAAAAGAAAATTTATGAAACTAATGCCGAGAAATGGGAGCGGTCCAACCGCTCATCACTTATGATAATGAAGACCTCCATTTCGCTTGGGATCAGGGAGCAATCTCGATTCAAAATGCTAAAGAGTATCTCGCATCGCTTGAAGAAAATTTAAGGGCTCTACAAAAGTTTATGCTAGTACTGATTCTGAGGCTCTTGACAACTAAGTATGATGGTTCCGGCAGATAGAGAACACATAATGATGATGACCTGATATGGCTTAAAACTTAAGGGAATGGACATGGAGATTTCGATGGTTTCCTAGTCCATTTCATTATGACCTCTCTCCTTCCGAGTATACACTTTTTAAGATCAATTATAACACTCGAAAGAAAAGTGGAACATGAGCGATTTAATCGCCATGTGTGTTCGTGGAGGAGGAAAGAATTAGGACGGAAAAGAGGATCTTGCACTTCAAGTTGGTGGCTCCAATAAAAGGAAGTTCCAAGGGGACTTCAAATCTAAGAAGAAGTTGACGTTCTCCCAATGTCGATAAGTCGGGCCTAAAGTGCACAATGCACCTAAGCCTCATGTAGCTCTCACGAGCACCTAAAGGGGTGAATGTCATTTTGCAAGCAATGACACTTTCGTAAGGACCGTGCCTGATTCCTAAAGTGGCTCGCAAAGAAGGGTAATGATACAATAACTTTTGTTGATGAAACACTTTATGCTAATTTTTCCATTAATTCTGGTGGATTGACTCAAAGCAACGCACGCACTAATTCTTTACAGGATTCCATACCGCGAGAACCCTAAGAAAGGGAGCAAGCCTTAGAGTCATGGATGGAAAGGAAGTCAAGTGGAATCAATAGGATCAATTACATTAGTCTTAGACAACCGCTTCTCACTTCGTCTCAATAATGTAGTTTATGTTCCTTCTATTAGGAGAAATTTGATTTCATTTCTTTGTTGACGATGAAGGTTTTAAGTGTACTTTTGGTGATAATAAATGTATTATTACGCTTGATTCTAATGATATTGGTCTTGCTTTTAGACGAGACAAACTCTATATGCTTTCCTTAATGAATCTCCTGTATCCTTGAATGTGTGTGATGCTAAGGGTAAAAGAATAATGAGACTTCTTCAAATTGTGGCACCGCTGCTTAGGCCACATTTCAAGGAGAATGGAGCGTCTCATTAAGGAAGAGATTCTCCACCCATTAGATTTCTCGACTCGCACATCGCATTGATTGCATTAAAGGAAAATATGTGAAACAAATAAAGAAGGAGCTACTCGCAAAGACAGACTTTTAGAATTAATTCATACCGATATTTGTGGTCCTTTTCCGTGACATCGGTGGATGGTTTTGATTCTTTATAACATTCATCGATGATTTCTCCCGTTATGGTTATATCTTTCCCATTAAAGACCGATCCAATCACTTGATAAATTTAAGATATTTAAGGTCAAGTTGAAAATCAGCACAACCTAAGAATTAAAGTGGTAAGATCGGATGGGGAGAATATTATGGAAGACATGCCTCTTATGGACAAATTCTCGCCCTTTCGCTAAGTTTCTTCAAGAAAATGGCATTGTTGCCCAAAGATTCTATGCCAGTGAACCTCAATGAGAATGGAGTAGCTAAGAGACGCAACCGTACACTTATGGATATGGTACTGAGCATGCTCACCACTCTAGTTTACCCATTAGTTTGTGGATGGAAGCACTAAAGACACCGCACATATTCTTAATCGGGTTCCCAGAAATCGCACTAAGACACCTTATGAATTATGGATGGAGAAAACCGAGTATGAAATATTTACGAGTGTGGGGTTGTCGTCTCAAGCTAAGTTATTTAATCCACATATTGGGAAATTAGACCCTAAAACAATAAGTTGTCTTTTTATTGGATATCCCGATAGATCAAAAGGGTATCGTTTTTCTTGTCCGATAGGACAACTAAGTTTGTAGAAACAAGGCATGCCGTGTTCTTAGAAAATAATGAGGAGCCGGAGCCCAGAAAATAGATCTTGAGGAGAAGCGGGTTTACGCTCCTTCACCGCTCATCCCGAGACCTTTATTCTCGTGCCTCAGTGGTCGCACCTCCGTGAGAAAATACCGTTGTTGCACCCACCGTTGAGGTCTCTGAAATTCCTAATGTTGTACCTAATGACGAGCCTCGCAGTCTCCGTCATAGCTAATGAACCTATTAGAAGATCACAATGGAGAGAAGATCCGCCATCCCGAATGATTATGTTGTATATATGAATGAGGATATTAATGATGTAGGAAGATAGACGATCCCACCTCTTATAAGGAGGCCATGATGAGTGAACATTCTCCTAAGTGGCTTGATGCCATGAAGGATGAACTAAAGTCTATGAGCACTAATGATGTGTGGACCTAGTAGAAATTCTCGACGAGTCAAAACAAGAGGTCAGAAATGGGTCTACAAAACCAAGCATGACTCTAAGGGAAATATCGAAGGTTCAAAGCAAGGCTTGTAGCAAAAGGCTTCTCACAAAGAGAGGATTGACTATAATGACACCTTTTCTCCGTCTCAACTAAAGATTCATTCGAATAGTTATGGCACTTGTAGCTCATTATGATTTAGAGTCAGCATCGATGGATGTTAAAACGGCATTTCTTAATGGCGACTTGCAAGAAAATGTTTACATGGCTCAACCTAAGGTTTTGTCGTGGAAGGCAAGGAGCATATGGGATGTCGACTTAAGAAATCAATTTATGGCTTGAAACAAGCGTCGAGGCATGGTATCTCAAATTTGATAAGATTATAAGAAATTTTGGTTTTAAAGAAAATGAAGTTGATAATCGCATATATGTTAAGTTCAAGGAGTAAATTCACCATCTTAGTGCTTTATGTGGATGATATCTTATTGGCCAGATGATAAGGATATGCTGTTTGAGACCAAGAGATTTCTTTCATCTAACTTTGATATGAAGGATCTTGGTGATGCCTCTTACGTTCTTGGCATTGAGATTCACCGAGATAGGTCCAAAGGAATATTAGGTTTATCTCGTAAGGCATACATTGACAGAGTAATCAAGAAATACAATATGCATAAGTGCTCGCTCGCTCGCTCCTATTGTTAAGGGCGATAAGTTTGGGACATTTCAATGTCCAAAGAACCAATATGAAATCGATCGATGAAGTCGGTTCCTTATGCTTCACCGCCGGAAGCATTATGTATGCTCAAGTATGTACACGCTCGATTTAGCTTTTGTAACCTGGATGCTTGGCGATATCACCAAATCCAGACCGGACCACTGGAAGGCCGTTAAGAAAGTCTTGCGCTATATGCAAAGCTACTAAGAATTTCATGCTCACATATAAGATTTCGATAACCTTGAAGTTGTTGGTTATTCGATTCGATTTTCTGGGATGTGTTGATACTAAGAAATCCACGCGAGTTATATCTTCACACTCACGGAGGAGCTATCTCGTGGAAAAGCTCCAAACAAACCCTTACGCATCTTCAACGATGCAAGCCGAGTTTGTGGCATGTTATGAGGCCACCGGTGTGTGATGGCTTAAGAACTTTATCCCGGACTTAGAGTGGTAGACAAGATTTCAACCACTCACCTTATACTCGCGATAACGAACTCCGCAGTCTTTTATGCAAGTAACAACAAGTCAAGTGGTGCCGCCAAACACATTGACATTAAGTATCATGTTGTGAAAGATAGAATCCAAGATCAAACCATTAGTATCAAGCATATTAGTACTAAGTCAATGCTTATGATCCGCTTACTAAAGGCTTACCACCCAATATTTTTCGTGATCATGTTGTTTGCATGGGTTTATTGGAAAGCCTCTGATTCTGGATAAAAGGACCTTAAAGAAACCAACTCCCATTAAGTATAATGTATATCCATTTTAAGATGAGATAGTACGCTATAGATACTGAGGTTGTATGGCACTTCATTGGTCATGTGACACATTATCTTGGTGTGCTGTTTTATTGAGAATGGGCTTATGATGTTAGCCTTACGATCAAAGGGGAGAATGTTGGGATGATCTTCGGCTAACGATTTTCCGAAATTCACGGGAGATCATGTCACGACCGCGCCTTGATCGGAGGCGTGACCAACTTCTTTGGTTTGGGTCCCGATCACCTTAGCGCCACATAAAAGCAGGGGCTCGGCAGGCATGAACTAAGGTGGTTCTTGGCCAACTTAAACCCCGTACATACCCGATCTTCAGGAGCGCTAAAGGTGAACGAAGACCTAGAACCGCCAACCTCCTCAGTCCCGTCGCGACCGACGACTCTGCATCGACCACCACTCGCCCATCGATTGCTCTTCTTCTTCTTCACGCTACACCGACTCATCACCATCCTAATGGCATCGGCAACCTCGGGTATGTCACGTTTATGCTTCCGCATCTAAGGTTTAATCTAGGTGTTTCATGTTTTGAGCTAGGGTTAACGCTTAGTTCATGATTAGACTCAAGTTCTTGCTCACACAAGGAAGTCACAGCTAACAAGGATGAAAAACTTATCAAAACATTCTATATTATAATAGAAGTTAAAGCACAGATGGCGATGCATAATCTCATAAAAAAGGGGAAATCAATGACAACAAGCACGCGGAAGACTTCACCAAAAGAGGAAAATGTGCTTGTTCGATTGGCAGCAAAAGAAAACACAGATGCAGGACAACCCATATCCGAATATTCTTTCAGATTCCATTTTAATTAAGCAATATAATGTGTGTGGTTGAGCCACAGGATTAGAGCGGGGTGGGTGAAATGGCGCCAAGCATCGGATGTCCTGTGTAACAAAAAAATTCCTTAAAAGTTAAAAGGTAAGTTCTATAGAACGGCGATCAGACCTGCGATGCTATATAGAGCAGAATATTAGGCGACTAAAAGACAACATATACAGAAGATGAGTGTAGCGAAGATGAGGATACTGCGGTGGATATGTGGTCACACAAGACGAGATCGAATCCACAATGAGAATATACGTGATAAGGTGAGGATAACACCAATTAAAGAGAATAGAAGCTTGTCCAACATTGCTTGAGATGGTTTAGACATCTCCAACGGATGCCTTCCGAGACACCGGTACGTAATGGAATTTTAAGACGTACTGAAAACGTAAGAAGAGACAGAGGTCGACCAAAACTAACGTGAGAAGAAGCAGTTAAAAGATATTTGAGGGATTAGAATGTAGCTAAAGAATTAGCTTTGGATAGGAGCGCATGGAAGTTAGCGATCTACGTATCGGAACCATAAGAAGATTTATAGGTTGTGTTTTAGGCTCTCAGCTTGGATGTACAGCTTAGGGTTTTAACCTTATTATTATTATATTATTATTATTATTTATTTACAAAGCTCTTTGACTTTGAGGAGGTTTCATTCCCAGTGTGGATATCATGGGGATATGCTCATGATCTTAGGATGATGTGACAATTGGAAATGACGTTGAAGGTTTGCGGAAACACGCGTTTCCGGCAAAGTTCAGTTGCTGTCAGGCTTCAGGCGGTCGGTCAGACCGGCCAAGGTGGCGGTTAGATCGGCCTTGTGGCGGTCAGACCGGCCACCTCTGGCGGTCCGACCGGTTTTGCTTCGGGCGTAAGGGCTAACGGTCCGACCGACCTATGGTTGGCGATCGGCCGCAGCAGGAGCGGTCCGACCGCCATCTTGGCGGTCCGACCGGTTTTGACTTAAGTTCTTGGCCTTCTTGGCGGCGATGTGTTGGTTGTTAGGTCAATCTCATGGGTTTCAGTGCATATGTGTTGCATGATGCATGTTTTGACTAACGTGGGTCAAGTTGTGAAGAATTTGTTCCCGGATTCGATTTGGTTGTCTATTGTTGTGCAGGTTGTTTGGTGGTCAACGACGGTCAACAGCGAGGATGATCGGGACTAGGCTTGGAGAGCTGAGGTTCAGAACGATCGACGATGTCGGGTGAGATCAATGGACTCAAGCATGGTGCAAGATGGACAAAGGTGACCGAACAGGCGATTCGGTGCGACGGTTGGATCAAGCGGCGCGGGGTCGGTCAAAATGCCATGGTGGTTTCGGTGGGAGCCGGATGGGAGAGACTTGCCGACATGATGAGAGCCGTTGGATCAATCTACACGTGGCGGAGCATGCGACTGCTTCGCGAAGTTTGGACTCGGTCTTTGAAGAAGGACCGAGAAGGGGTATTTTGGTAATCTTACCAAATACCGCCTTGGTGACCTTTTGCCAACCCGTGGCGCAAGACGATACGTGGAGAAGCGGATTAGGTCAAGAGGAGATGAAGACGACGCTTTAAAATGTGTGCGTGTGTGACCCGTTTGTGTTGGGTCTTAACGGGAGCCCATTAGGGAAACTCTTCTAGAAGGTCTAAGCCTCCACTATAAATAGAGGAGGGAGGTGGCTGCACCCCCTAAACCGTTTCATGTGTTTGAAACCCTAGTTTGCTTAGGGAGAGGATTAGTGGAGGTTAGGGTTCTAGAGAGTTTTGATTTGATTTCATGCTCATGTCTTGAGCTTTGTCCTCCATTATTGGAGTGGCTGTAAACCAGCACCATATCAAATCAATCCAAGAAAGTTTGCTCAAAGATGTGTTCATTTGCTTTCTTTCTCTCTATTTGATGATTTTGAGTCTTTCTTTGATCCGCGAGTTTTTGGTTGATTTTTTGCTGTGATCTAACTTGCTGCAACATGTGAGAACCCATCTAGGGTCATCTTGATCATCAATCACCCACGGTCAAGTCTCTAGATCATATTTCGATTTTTGCTCGGTTTTGAAGCAGGGTTCAAACTGAAAAAGATAGGAACTTTGGCAAGGATCTTCACGATCGTCGCATGGAATAGGTTCCTGATATCCTTAGGAAGGTGTGTTCCAAGTTTCGTGAATTTTGGAGTTACGAATCAAAAGTTACATCAATTTTTGTTTTTGTTTTTCAGTCTGTTTACTATTCATCTGTCTTATTTTACTTTTCACCGGTCTGACCGCCCACTGTTCACCGGTCTGACCGCTGGTACTGTTTATTAGGCTGATTCTTGTGTTTTTGATCATTTCTTTTGGGGGATTGAAGGAGATTTAGTACAAATCTTCCGCTGTGCTTATATATATTGATCTTTGTAGTTTCTATAGCTATGGAAGTCAATATCATGTTTGAATCTCTTATTGAAGCAAAAATTGATTGAGCTCCTATTCAAACAACGCCCCGTTCAAACTGAAAAAGATAGGAACTTTGGCAAGGATCTTCACGATCGTCGCATGGAATAGGTTCCTGATATCCTTAGGAAGGTGTGTTCCAAGTTTCGTGAATTTTGGAGTTACGAATCAAAAGTTACATCAATTTTTGTTTTTGTTTTTCAGTCTGTTTACTATTCATCTGTCTTATTTTACTTTTCACTTGGCCGATCGCCCTTGTTCACCTGGCCCACGGTGCATCGTTTATTAGGCTGATTCTTGTGTTTTTGATCATTTCTTTTGGGGGATTGAAGGAGATTTAGTACAAATCTTCCGTTGTGCTTATATATATTGATCTTTGTAGTTTCTATAGCTATGGAAGTCAATATCATGTTTGAATCTCTTATTGAAGCAAAAATTGATTGAGCTCCTATTCAAACAACCCCTCTCTAGTCGCCTTTTCGGTCTAACACCTAGCCTACCCCAACTTGTTTGGGATCAAAGGCTTGTTGTTGTTGTGGTAATATAATGTGTGTGGTTCTGCAATAGAGGAAACAACAATTTACCTTATAAGTTACGGCCCACTTGCCAGATCTTAGTGGTCTATGGTAGTAGTTCATGCTTCCCACATACACACTCTTATCACTTCGGACTTTCTTAACTTGATCCAGTACTGAATCAATTCTAACAAATGTATCATCGTCACATTTCATTACATATTTTGCAGGGATGACTCGAACCTGCATAAACAGAGAACATTAATGAGTCTATAAATGCCAATGAAATTGACCTGCAAACGAGCAGCACGTATGTAAATATGCAATTGTCTTGACATATTCAATTCACTTACCCCATAGTCGGCAATGGCAATAGTCTTCAAAACAACAAGATCATAACTATCCATGAAAGGCACTATAACAATGTCATGAAAGAACTCTGCCTCCCTTTTCAGATCTGCATTGACCTCCTTTTTTGGGTTCTGAGAATTTGGTTAATTTGGTCAGAATTTCCAATATGCAACTGAGTAGTAAAAACATGAGTCAAACTAGTTTACCAGAGCCACAAAGAACCGAGCTACAATATTAGATGATTTCCTTGTATACATCATCCATGACTTCCGCACAGCCATACGCTCAGCAAAATGGCTGGCTGCTGAAAGGATGCCAATAAAAAGCTCAACAGGTTCAGTTGGTAGGGGTGGGGCCCTCCACTGTTCAGACATTTCGAGGTATCTCTCTGGGGCGAAACTAGGGTGTGAATTGGGTAGAGAACTAGCAAAAATCGACTCAATATCAATGTCCCCATTCAGAGACAAGCCAGTTGCATCCTCAAGAGTGTAACCCTGCAGAGACCATCAGTTGACCACAATTAGCTATGCAGATTTCAGGACTCAACTCATGCAACCGAACAAGATTTATGAGGCTTTACGGTGAACTTACAGTACGGTAAGGAAATGAAGTGACATGCCTCCCATCAACATTGACATGGTAACCTTCCAAACCAGCTGTTAGTGTCAAAACAAATAGCTTGCCTTCTGCGAATGGGTATGGCCAACTGATGTGAACATCTTTTGGCCTACCAACTAAACGTTTCACCCACCATTTCATCTTTGACTCCTCCGACTTGTTGTCATCATCCCGAATCCATTTCTCACACTTCAGTTGGCCATCAACTGAAAGATCAAAATGACATGTCACATTAAACAGGCCAATTTTGCAAAGCAATGTTGGTACATTCTTGAAGTAAAAGAAAACCCAGTTTTGACTTCAATTTCAAGTTCAAGCCTTTATTTAATCAATTGCAAGACGCAGGATTTGCTGCAAAAACGAAAATGCCTACTTTCTCATAAGTACTCCCAATTATAAAGGTTCTTTAAGCACAGCCACAACCTTTCACACAATCAGGATAATTGCTAAATTAGACTAGTCGCGTCTAATTAGACATCTAGACTACAGCGTAACCAACCAATCAATTACTTGCGTTCTTTCCTCTTTAACTGGGGAAGAAGAAAAAGAGAAAACAAAGTTCAAGTTCCCACCGACATGTTACCAAGTCCAACTCGACATTTAGCCTTCAAACGTGGTTGCAGGTCAATGCTTTCTTTTAAGATTCTACTAATTTGACAAATCAAACACAATCACCATCACAAACATTCCCGAGAAAAAAAAAGAAACCGAACCCTTTCCGGAAATTTCTTGCCCAAAGTTTACACTTTTCGTGCCAAATTCTGCCAACCTACGCTATTCCACGCAATTAGACCACTGAAGTTGACGCGTTTAATTTTCCTAACTAACAAAAACCATCCCTTCCTACCAACTTCATTCCATCTCGTAATCTCCTTAAGCCAGATTCTAAACAATCGAAATAACACGAGATGATTAGATCGAATCAAATCAACATGAATTCAACGAAAACAAATTAACCCAATAAATCTGGAGCTCGAGCTCCGCAACTCACCGGTCTCCTCGGCGGGGCGGGACGCGAAGCCCTCGCACCGCTGCGAGCGCCCCCACTGCATCCTGTAGCAGCTGTTCATCTCAATCACCGGCTTGCCGCTGTAATCCCCGCGGATCCTGGGGTTGAAGTGCAGTATCCTTGGCGGCGCCTCCCCGTCCACCGCCTTGGTGCCCACCAGCTCGACCATGAACTGCGACACCATGAGGGGCGCCTCCCCGTCCTTGCGCTCGGCGATCTTGGGGTCGTACTCGGGCCGCGCGGCCCTCGGGCGCGCCACCACCGTCACGTGCGACCCCACCGCGAGCCCGCACGGCAGCTCCACCGTCTGGACCCCCTCCGCGGGGAGCTGGTCCGCGTGCACGGAGATCGAGGCGGGGCAGGTCGGGGAGGACGGGGGCGGGGACGCAGCGGCGGCGGCGGCGGTCGGTCGGAGGTGGGCGAGGTGGGTCTTGGCGGCGGCGAAGGCGTCGGCGGCGGTGCCGTCGAAGGGGGTGGCGGTGGAGTTGGGCCGCGGGAGGAGGAGGAGGGAGGAAAAGATCGGGAGCGCGGGAGGGGACGGGGCGGGGGACACCGCCGCGGGGAAGGCCGGCTTGGCGGGGCGGACGGGGGAGAACGGGGAGGTTAACGCCGACGCCTCGAGCTCCCGGCGGCGCGGGTGGTGGGTGTCCAGCGACGACGACGAGGATGGGGAAAAGGCGAGGGAGGGGAGCTCGAAGAGGAGGAGGAGCGCGAGGTAGCCCGCGCCGGCGGCGAGGAGGGCCGCGCGGCACAGGCGCTTCCGCGGCGGCGGCATCGGGAAGGGGGCGGAAGGCGGCGGCCGCGGAATTTCTAGAAGGTGGCGGAAGGAAGCGGAGGAAGTAGCCGTTTGGGGAAAGGAGATGGGGTGCTACTTATTACTACTAGTCGGGGTTAGAGTAACCATGGGGACCCGACCGTTGCGTGGTGGGGCGGAACACCAAACAGCGATGGGTAATGGAGGCTAACGGTTTCTTGCTTCGGTTAAAAGTCCTAGTTTTTTCTCTCGAAGAAAGTAAGAGTAGGAGATAGAATTTAGGAGTACGTGAGCTGGTCAGCAGTGAGTAGTGACTAGTTCAATGGGGTTATATAGAGGAGTTGGAATATATTTTGAATTGGAGACGTTGGTTATACGTATGTTGTGTGAAACATATTCTTATTATCTATACATCATCTATACTATGTAGAAAGCATACTACGTAAAAAGCATGTGTATAAGTATCTAACAATTCTAAATGGACAGATGGAAACCATCCTTAGGGCATGGACAGTGGGGTGACATCAGCAGTCTATTATCTTTGCCATGTAAGATTTTTAGTGACGTAGATGTGAGAGAATGAAGTTGTTTGGCATGCAATAGACAGTCTATAAGGCCCTTATAGACGACTGTTTTGCTGTTGTATCTATGCCGTCTGTAACCCACAAGTTTTATGACATCATTTTATGGAGGACATATATAGATAACTTAGAGACAATCCATTGTATGAGTTGTGTTTAATTTTGTCTATAGATGACATGAAAAGTACTACATACAACCACTCTTTATACCACTGTACGTGGTAGTGGTTTGGGTATCATGGATAAAACACCAAACCACGGATAGGTTAAAGGAGGCGGCTAACAGTTTGTTGGTTTGGTAAATAAGCCTTAATTTATCTTTTGGACTTTTGGACACAGAAGAAGGTAGGCGATAGAATTTGCAGGTACGTGAGTTGGTTGACGGTCAACCGGTAATATTTGGATTATAAGAAGAGATTCTAGGATAGAATTAATAGTTTAGTCTTATATAGTACTTTCTTCGTTTTTAAATACATAACGTTTAACCAAACGTACAGTTAAATTTATATAACTTTGACCATTACTGTTTATATAATTTTGTTAGTAAAAAATTACAAAATTATTATATTATGAAAATATTTATCATGACAAATCTAATGATACTATTTACTCATGATCAATCTAAATAGTTTTTTTTATATATTATTAGTCAAAGTTAGATAAGTTTGACTGCACGTTTGGTCAAACATCATGTATTTAAAAACGAAAGGAGTAAGGTAGGTAGCATGTGCTACTTATATACAAGGTGAAAATATACTCGTCGGTGTTATAAAGATACAAATTCCATATACCACGATTCGGCTACACTGTCAATGAACCCCGTGAAACTCCACCTAGATCATGCTCTGACCGCAGAGTGCCACATGATGCGGCGAGCGAAGGTTGTTTCGTGAGTGCTAATACTTAATTGTAGAAAGAAGCCACATGGCCCATCACCCAAACAGAAAAAAGCGAATGGCGTTCTACAATACACACGTAGTCAGCCACACGTCTATAGATGGATTCTCCATTTCATTTAAAAAAATAGTTGGATGCTCCATGATTTTTTTTCCCATATGTTTTTTCGAGGAGTTTCCCATATGGTTTTTAACTAACTCTCAAGACGATTAGAGTATGAACAATGCAGGTGTTTAGAGAGGTATTTAGTTAAAAAAAAATTGATTTTTTTGTCACATCGAACAGATAAGGTGCTTGCTTATTGATTAGGCACAATGCTTGATTAGGCACAAATGCTGATGTACATAATTATATATAATTAATAGATAATACAATCATCTAAGCACTTACAAAAATGTACTTGCATTAGAGAAAATGACTTTTACATAGGTGCTTGATGACGTAGCTATATTCTCTTTTTTAAAGTACTCGTATATAAGCATCTAAGAACGTGTTGTAGGAGTAACCCATTACCTTTTGGGTGGAATTTCCACAACATGGGCATTCTTCTCAGTAAGAATTATTGCACTAGGATAGTGGGAACTTTTTTATTAATTAATTATTTTTTAAATTTAATTTTAAAGTTAACTCTCGCGCATTTTATTTTCAATTCTGATCCCTTTGATCGTGCCACCATCCATGGCGTGACAAAACAACATTGTCACGCCATAGAATAAGTCTGCAAAAACGCACTTTTGTCACGCCACTGGTGGTGGCGTGACCAAACAACACTGTCACGCCACCACCTGTGGCGTGACAAGAGTTGGCCAAGAAACAGGCTGACATGACAGTGTTTTTTGGTCACGCCACGGATGGTGGGTGTGACCAAAGGGTTAGAATTGGAAATAAAGTGTGTTGGGATTAACTTTAAAATTAAATTTGAAAAAGGATTAATTAATAAAAAAAAATTGGGTAGTGGCTAGGAGGATTTAAAAGGCATTATGGAATTAAGATTTCCTAGGTTTAGCTAAGGCTTAGTTCAGGACCCTACTACTTGTCGTATTTGGTTCGTATTTGGTTTGGTATTGCTACCACACTTGATTTTGAAAGTCATGATGATATTACTGAGGAATGTTTTTTATCAGAACATTTTTGCTTCTCACTTTGGGCGTTTAGCAATAATCTTTTTATATACATCCGGAAATCTGTTTGATGTAGCTTGGCAAGGAAGTTTTGAATATATATGCCCTTAGCGTGGCTGTCCGCGTGCGATTGGACCGGGCGGGTGTTCGGTGTTGGGGCGTCTAGATTTGACGCGCGCGGGGAGGGGGAGGTTGCTCGTGTGCTCCATTCCAGTCCACGGGTGGCCTGTGCAGTGTACGACGCGGAGAAGCAAGCGAGAAACATGGAGGCCACCCCCGCAGCCAGCCACCCAGGCGAAGCGACCCAAACGCGACGCTGGCGAGAAGGGCAGCGCGGCGTCGAGACGCGAAATATTTTGCCAGGCGGGCGGGGCTGATGGTTGGCACGCGGCGCATGTCTGGTGGTCCGGCCCCGCCGCCTCGTGTGGACGCGCTCTCCGCTCCCCTCCGCTGCGGTGCATGGTTACGTTAAGATCGATCACTTGGATCGGTTGGCGGGTGGGGGTGGGGCCGTGTGATCTTGCAAACGCGCCGGCGCCGGCACGGGTGCGTCGGCAACGGCCGCAGATGCGTCGCGGTTTCGCGTTTTTTCTCGTGGTTTTTTCAAGCTAGGCCCTGACCGCCGCGCGTGTACTTGTACGTACCAGTGTACCACCACCATGCATCACGGCCGGAGACACCGGGCCAATTACAGATTTGATACCGTGCATGATCTTGCATTCGCCGGTTCGCAAATTTGATTTCGTTTTCCTCTACCTACACCAGTTTGCTCCGCAAAAATCCATTTTTTCCCGCCTGTTCAGCGACTGTTACTATTCCCTCCGTCAGTTCATGTCCTTTTAGAATGCATTGACCGAATGTTTGCGCACACAACCGTTCAAAGGTGGCTCTAGCCCCTCGATCTGTGCGAGAATCTGCCAAAGTCTGAATTAAGTGAAGCATTGGCCTAAATGACACTGTTTCAAAGTGTAATTGCGAGAGTAATTTTTCTCAAGCGGCATATGTAAATTTGGCACCTCGTCAACCTAACACCGACATGTGGTACCTCATCCACACGGTGGCCGTGCAGACGAGTCTCACCAAAACCGCACGGTGGTCGTGCGAACGAGCCTCACATCGACACGTGGCTCAAAAACAGCACAGTGGCCGTGCGGACAGGGCAAAAATCACATGGTGGTTGTGCGGACGAAGCTCCACCGTACGGTGGCCGTGCGGACGAGGCTCCTCCGTACAGATGTCGACCTCTTAACTCGTCTGGACGGTTATTTTTGTAAATACAATGGAAAGAGTCATTTTCGCAAAATACGTCTGGGAACCTTGTCATTACTGAAAAAAAATTCGAATTAGGCAACACGAATTTGTGTGGCATGTGGTTAATTTAGCTACCGGTCGTGTCAGGCAGTGTTAAAATTTAACTTAATTTACATGGATGGTGCATACTTGCTGGCTTGCAAGTAATCCATTTTATCATGGTACGTACACTGGAGTTTTGAATCGATCAAATTGCTGCCAAAAATGTCTTCGAACGTTTCTACACTTCTCCCATCGAAACTATCGAGGCAAACAAGACCCACATATATCTGACACCCAAAAAAACGCATATATCATTAGTAAATTCACTATAAAAAATAGCAGATCAAAACAAAACACGCCGTCTGACACATCGCCTATCTATCATCTAAAGACAATACAAACATTTCATATTACCCCAGACCATAGCCGCACACATAAAAAAAGGCAGGCAGCATAGCATTGGCCAACCCACGATGAGTTCGTTTCATCTTTTTTAGCAGGCCGCCACAAACACAGGGTGGCAATGCCCTATCAACAGCGCATTTGCCCGAAACACCAGCAACTCATCAGACAACAGCATGGGATCATTAGGATAATGGCATGGAATAAATCAAAGAGATCATTATTATATTTGATTGTTTTGTAAATAAAAAATAGAGATTATGATTAGATTTATGTTGGCATGGAACTGGACCGAATCAGAATCAGAAAGTTTATATGTTCTTCAGCTGGGGCCATTTGGAAGGCTGTCGCCAGTTGGATTATGCTTTTTATTCTTCCCTCTTCCTTTAATTGGCTGGTGGCCGGACGTAAGGGAGTGGCATTATCATTGATCAAAACCGTCAACTTTGCGTAGTGATGTAATGTAATAATAATGATGGGGAAAAGCCTAAGTGCCACTGTATTTTATTCCCCTTGCTCTCTGATGTTAACTTGATCAAATCAAAGATTAAGTAGAAATTTAGAACCAATGTTCTAAAAACTAGTAACGATATTTGATCGGTCACCTCACTTTTTAGTGATCATACAACCTAGCCCGGAAATTATAAAGGAATAGGGAGAGCGCATGTTCACTTTTTAGTTTGTGTTTAGGACTCACCCAAAGTGAGGTGGACACTATTGGCTTCCCAATGGACTGTAATTCCAAATCTATCCCCCCCTAGATAGGAAATTCCGTTTTGACCCCTCCTCCGCGTCTTCGCGGTCGGAAATGCATAGCCCACGTCTTTGCGGCGCAACGCAGCGAGCTGCCGCCGCGCCATCGCATCGCAGCAGCTAATAGTTGCTGTGCTACCACACCGCACCAGCTTTGCTGCTGCCCCCCCCCACCACAATAGGTCCCTGCCACACGCTGCTCGCACCCGCCCACCCCCGCGCGCGCTGGCGCTACTGCGGCCACGCGCTAGTGGCAGCGCCTGTCCCCGGTGTGCGCTGCGCACTGCTGCGGCCACGCGCCGCGTCACCCGCGCCCGGCCACCTACGCACGCTGTGCCTCGCCGACTCGTGGCGCTGGCTGGCACGCCGGTTCCTCGTGTAGCGATAAAACAAGGCGAACTGAATTGGTTCTCTTCCTCCTCTCCATTCAACACGATAAATTTTCTCGTTGAGGCAGAGAAGCAGAGAGGAAGCGAAGCAGATAGGAAGAGAAGGGAGCTGTGAAGCAGCCCGCAGTTGCAGTTCTCGCAGTTGCAGAAGTTGTTCATCGTGTTTTGCGCTCCAAGAAAAGGTAATTATGATCGACATGCGCAATTCCTATAGTTCTAGCAATGTGATTAGCACGTAATTAGTGGAATGGTAGATTCTTATTGTAGCAAAGCAGTAGTTTTGGTTGTGTAGTCGGTGCATGCCCTTGCTTGACTTAGAAGAATTAGTGTTGTTAGTGTGGTAAATTTGTACTCAGTGTGGAACCTGTTGTAGCAAAGCTGAATGGTAGCTTTCAAATATTGAACAACTTGGAAACTGTTGTCAAAACGATTTAAATGAAAACAATTGCTAGTACACATAACAGTGCATGATACGCAATAGAAATGAATTGAAAACAATGGTAGCTTCCAAATGTGCATGATACGCGATAGAAATAGAATTGAAAACATAGAGTTTGAAAAGATAGTGTAAAGTGATATTTACAAAATTACTAGAAGAATTCATTGGAAAAAACCCACAAATATATTTATATAACAGGAAATAAAATTATGAAAATTTGGAACCTGTTGTCAAAATGATTTAAATTAAAACAATGGCTAGTACACATAACAGTAGATTTTCTATATTTTTCGAGGAAAACGTAGAGTAATTTAAATTAGGAAGAAATTACATAGTGATATGCACAGTGTCATGAATTTGAACATAAAATTTTAAAATATTCCGAGGTCATAAAACGTGTGATTCAAATGTGCATGATACGCGATAGGAATACAATTGAAATCATAGAGTCTGAAAAGATGGTGTACAATACAGTTGCTATATGGTATGAGCATTGCATATAAGTGGTTTCATATGCACCTGTGTTAGGTACTTGATGGTGGAGATTCAAGATCTGTTCATGTTCCACGGGAACGCTCTCGTACGCGACGGACCATACGGGGTGGACCTGTCGAATTGTTAGTGGACTGTGATCCGGGTGCGGGGTCTGAAGGACATGAGCCTCTCAGAGCTAAGGTGGTGTGTGCATTCCGCGTTCGATTGCGCCACTGCAAGGAAGAAGCTGCACATCGAGGCGTTGTATGCCTCGGTGGTGGGTGGTGCAGGGGAGACTTTGTCAACTTATAAAGGTGACGAGTGATGCTTCATGGGCCAATTACATAGAGGTTGTTTGCAACCCTGCTGCTGTGATCTATGAGCGACCGATGGTCTATGTTTAGTTCGTGGAGAGGACGGGGACATCTGACGTGGGTGGTTCTGGTGAAGCTACTGGTGAGGAGGAGCCTGCGTTGGTTTGCGGTGTTGGAGGAGACGCGGGCGAGGAAGTAGGCGATGGAGACCTAAGGAGGCGTGCCGACAATTTCGAGCCCAATGAAGGAGTGGAGAGATGGTGGGCGGCCCGTATTGATTGCCACGAGTACCTGGCCGACCAGGTGGAAGAGGTCGAAAGTGAGGAGTGGGAGGAGGAGGTGGAAATAGGCAGCTCCGAAGACGAGGAAGATGGAGAAGCTACTATGGGAGGTGTAGTTGGTGGTGTTGTGATCACCAACAATGCTTACGTCCCCTCAAGATTGGACGATGTTGCCATGACATCGCTGATTCTGCCACAACCAGAGGGGGCCGAGTGGGGGTTCAATGAAGACATCCTGCTCCTAGGGCAATGCTTCTGTAACAAGAGCGCCACCCAGCATGTTATTGCCAGATACACCATTAACATTGGCCGGACGTATCGGGTGCAGAGGTCCAACCCCGACACCTACATCGTTAGGTGTGTTGATGAATCCTGTGCTAGCAAGGTCCGTGCGCAGCGGTTCACGGCTGTAGCCACGAGCTTTTGGATAACGGTGATGAAGGACCACACATGCGAGCTAACTGAGCCGCTTCATAGGTACCACAACATGATGTCCTCGTATGTTGCCAGCCTGATAAGCCACCTCGTCGCTGCAGATGTTTCTATTTCGCCAAAGCTTCTATTGGCGGATGTTGCCAATACGGTGGGGTTTCGGTCAGCTACAAGAAGGCATGGCGGGCGAAACGGAAGGTCGTGGAGCAAATGTTCAGCACATTCGAGGAGGCTTGCAACCTGGTCCCAAGAATGCTGCATCAAATCGCAGAATCAAATCCCGGGACATACATAAACAAGTTTGATCGGGTGCATCCGACGAAGGGGCCCAATTGTTTTGTTCTTGATAGGGTCTTCTAGGCCTTCCGTCGGGAGATCGAAGGGTTCAAGCATTGCCATCCCGTGCTGACGATGGACGAAACCTTCCTATCTGGGAAGTACAAGGGTACCATCCTCACCGCGGTTGCAGCCGATGTGAACGACTAGTTACTCCCCGTGGCCTTCGCAATTATTGAGAGCGAGAACACCGATAGCTGGCTATGGTTCATGTCCAATGTGAAGCAGGCGGTGGTCCAAGACCGCCCAGTTGTGTGTGTCATCTCGGATCGCAATGCTGGGTTGCTATCCACGTTGAGCACGATGCAAAACAGGACGCAGCCGCCGTTCCAGTGGAATGATGTCAGGAGCCATTGGTGCATGAGGCATCTCGCGGCGAACTTCCACACAAGGTTTCGGAGCAAAGACCTGATGAAGATGTTCAAGAAGCTTTGCATGCAGAACAAAAGGCGGAAGTTCGATGCGGTGTGGAGACAGCTCGACGAGGAGACCAAGAAGCATTTAAGGAACTCGGATGATGTCGAGGTAGGGGCAACGGCAGGAGGGTCCACAAGAGTTGGGGAGTTCACGCAGTGGGTTAACTCACACGCACTCGACTTGGAGAAATGTTCCCTGCTGTACGACACCGGTGGTACAAGGTACGTGATCATGATGACCAACATGTTTGAGGTGTACAATGGTGTCCTCAAGGGTGTCCGATCCCTGCGATCGTGGAGGAGAGCTAGAACCTTACTGTCAGGTACTTTGTTAACAAAGCCATGATGGCTAAGAAGCATATGGACGATGGCAAATAATTCTCGAAAGTATTGCGTGGAGAAGAAGATCACCAAGGCTCGTTCGCACGTTGCTCGTACCATGGATGGCGTCAGGCAAAAGTTCGAGATCCAGCTCAGGGAGAAGTACATCATGGGCCACGCTAGAGGGGATCGGAAGCAGGTATGCACGATTGGTGATGAAGCGTCGTGCACCTGCAACAAGCTGTGTCTTCTTCACAAACCATGCTCCCATGTGTACGCGGCGTGGTGCCAGGCCTCAGAGCGTTACATCTCAGAGTACTACGACATCCACCACCTGTATGGCACTTGGAGTGCCGAGTTCCATTCGTATGGCCTGAACATGCACTACAGAGACCTCTGGCTGGGGCAGGTGAAGTGGGTGTTGAACGACGCACTGAAGCAGTCTAGCCGTGGAAGACGCCAGTCACGACATATCCAGAATAACATGGACGACAGCCAGCGCGGACAACGAGTTCGCCACCCCAGATGCGGACTGTGCAAGACGGTTGGGCACTCCATCAGCCGTTGCCCAAACATATCTAGCACAAGCAGTGCACTGTAGCGACCAAGATATAATTACCCTGTTGTGATGTTGTACGCATATTTGAATGCCTTGTATGAGTTCTATTGTTGTATGAGTTGCATTGTGTACGGCTGTAATGTTATATTGTATGAGTCATATGTTCACACATTATGGTCATATCTATTGTTATGTTGTACGAGTGTGCGTATGGTGTTATTCATGACCCTACTTTGTTTACGTTTTATTTACATTTGAGAATTGTAGGAACGATTTGATCTCGTGCCATATGTTTCGCTTTTTTTGTGTGATGTATATCCTATTTTTCTACGGACTAACATGTTGTTTCACTCTCGGCAGGAGATGGCGCAGCCTCCAGTTGACGACATGTACGAGCTGCTCGACGCACGCTGGGATGGGCAACACTGATGCCTGGCGTGGTCGTTCAGCGTCGGCCCTCCGAGCCTGGTCCTGAGGTGCCCTAGAGAGAGCTAGTCTCTGAACGAGCGGTATGTCCCAAGACTATGGGACACCGGTCTCCTACCCATTGCCCACATGTTGGACCTACCGCATGCGTTCAAGTTTGACGTGGCACTCCTATCTACGCTCGTGGACCGTTGAAGACCGGTGGCTCACACCTTCCACTTCCGGTGGGGGGAGATGATAGTAACTTTGGAGGACGTAGCTTTGCTTACAGGCCTCCCGCTGCGTGGTCTTCCAGTGGTGCCACCTCCCAGGCGAGTAGACTGGAAGGTGCGCATGGCTGACAGATTCAGTCATCCGATCCCTGACAACATGTCGGGTGTGCCACATTCCTGGCTACGGGAGTACATGACCTGCCCCATGCATGCGACTGTGGAGGCAGTGAGGACACACTTCCTCGCGTACCTTTTGTTCCTGTTCGGATGGATCTTGTTTCCTACAACTCAGGGAGACTGCATGTACCCTAGTTACATCCATCTCACAGAGTCTTTGGCGGACGCCTAGCCTAATGAGGTGCCATAGTACAGTTGGGGGTCTGTAGTGCTTTCCGCCACTTACTGAGGGTTGTGCGATGCCTCTCAACGCAGCACGGGCGGGGAGCCAGGCCTCGTGGTATGCTAGACCCTGCCGTAGTTATGGTCATGGGAGCACTTCCTGGTTGGCCAGTCGTATTTCTGAAGCACCGTGCACCCTTTCCAGCTTAGTGCTGAGCTTTACAATCATGGTGGAGGCAACGACCCCGTCGACGGGCCTACAATGGTACGTGTTGGACACGTGATACACTAGGGTGGGCCAGGGGAGACCGAGGCATGTGTACCCTGAGTTTCATAACCTATTTGAGACTTTACACAAGGATGAGGTCATCTGGTGGCCATGGACTGCACAGTTCCTTGCAGACACGACCCCCTACGGATTGTCCTCGTAGTGCACTCAGGACAAAACGCACTGGTTGACGACCTGCCACCTGGTCTTCTTCCACATGGTCGAGCCGTACAACCCACAACGGGTTAAGAGATAGTTTGGTATTTACCAGCAGGTGCCACTGCCGCCGGGACGACCTCTCACAGCGAAGGCCCATGAGTATGTCGTTATTCTGTATCATCGCTTTTCCTATTAGCCGCATGTCCGACTATGATTTTCTAACATCCGAATTCAATTCCAGGCAAACGAGGAAAGGCCAGAAGAGTGATGACTGGAGGCAGACACAGTAGCTGTGGACGGCGCTGTGGGTCGAGAGGGTGGCAACGGACGTGGTGCATGAGTTACGAGGCTACGACATCCAGACGTATGCTGTCTACTTGCGGTGGTATGTTCCGTGCACCAAGTGCAGGCTTACTAGGCTGGCGCCACAGCGTCCAGTGGAGGTCATGCACGATGCCATTGTACGAGCAGGTCCCGTCTGTCACCGGGCGGCACACCACGATGAGATAGTAAACCATTCTTCGTACTATTTTCGTCTAGCAACACGTTTCTAACTTACTATCGGTTTCCTTGTAGTACTACCACTGTCACATCCCCAAATTAATAAAATAGGATTATTATGCATCTCATCAGCATGCATCATATTTTTGAAGCATTTGCATAAATTATTGCACTTGAAAAATCTTAAACAAACATCAAAACATACAACTTTAATCTGAACTTCCAAAAGAAATTAGTAAAAAAAAATTATGTTCATCATCTGGAACTAATTTATTCAAATACTATATTAATTATCATGAATTAATATATTTTTTTCCAGATTTATGGGACTAAATACAAACCTCAGAAAATTCTAACACAATTAAATGAGCTATCCTAAGTTTGAATTTATAATATACAAAATATATTATGAAAAGTAAGGTTTAATAATTTTTATGAACACTAAGCCTTCTCAGGAACCCCTTTGAATTATTTCAAATTTTTAGAAAATTTATTTCTATTCATAAGACCCTGGTCAAAGTAGAGAGGCTAATTTTAATCCCAGTCAAACCCTAGTACTGTTCCTCGGGCTCAAACGTAACCCCGACCCGAGCCACTTGATTTGGCTAAACCCCCTACCTGCACCACGCTGAACCCAATGTGCGCACAAGCCATCTGATTTGAAATCAGCCGTCAGATTTGAGCGGGAACGTTCGGACCTCCGAACAGCTCTCGCGATCTGGACCGTTAGATCTTAATCGGACTGACCAAAACGATTAGGAACATTCAGACCGGCGAACATCCCTTTTGATCTTAGCCATCCAGTCCAGATCCAGCGGCTCACACCGACCCACTTAACCTGACTCACGTGTGCGCCGCTTGTTTCGCTGACGAGGCAGGCCCATTGGTCAGTTCCTTCTGCCCCCTCTCGCTCATGCGCCTGTCGAGTCACACAAAGCGTGAACGCCACGTCGCCGCCGCATGCTGCACTGCTCCGTCACTGCCGTGAGCTACCGCCCATGGCAACCAATCCTGGAGCCTTCTCCTCGTGACGCCGCCACCATTACCGTCATCTTCTCTGGGTTAAAACCCCTCCGAACCCTAGCTTCTCCTCACTTCTCCTCTTTTCGACCAAGGAGAAGGAGGATCACTTTCGCTCATTTCTTCGGTAAAATCCTCATCACTTTGTCCCTTAGCTTCTACCTTCAATGTTGTTTCCATTTTAGCTAATCTCAGTCTCTGTCTTTGCTTGTAGCTCTCAGTTCATCTTCATGCTCTCTGAGGCTCCAAAGCACGCACCCGAAGACACCACCGTGCCATTTTCGTCCACGGTGAGTATTATCCTTTGTTTTTCGTGTCATATCGTGTCCCTTGGTCTAAGATCTAAAACCCCTAAATCAATTTTGACAATGCACAACAGGGTTTCGGTGAATTGAAGCTTGGACCGTTTTCGGTCGGAAAGCAACTTTTCATCTCCCACCTTGTTTCGGTAAGCTATTTGTCGATTCCTTGCTCATATAGCATCCTTGTAGGATCTCTGGGCTATCCTGAGCATCCACTGGTCTTTGTTTTGCTCAGGGTTTTCTCTTCTCGTTGAACCGCACCGCCGCCGTCTTCTTCTCCGACTCCAACGCAGCTTCAGCCATCTCCGAGCTCCTCGAGCACCTCCGTCACTCAGGTAGCTTCCTGGTAGTCCTTAGATGCTTGGGCACCTGCTTTTGTGAATGCTGCGGAGCTATATCACTGTGTGCATGTTTGCCGTAGCTCTCTCACTGCTCCTCTCTGGCTCGCCGCCGGTACAGGCCAGCTTTGCCGTTAAGAACACCACCATCGGGTGCACAATACTATTGTGCTCCCATCCGTGCCCTTGTTTCGCCGACGTGGTGCGTAGCGCCGGCAAGCCGCCAATGAAGCGCGTGGGAAGCAAAATCCTATTGTCGTACACGGACATACACTGTAGCATAATGATTAGGAGATAAGTAACAAACATTAGCATTGAAGTGCTGTCTTAAAGTGCTAATGTGTCGCTTACACGTTAGCCCTTAAAAAGGAATCGGTTGAGTTAAGTAAAGGAGTAGAGTGGTTGTCATGTGAGCCCGAGCCTTAAGCGCACAATAGTAAACCACATGAACCGATCGAAGACTCTCTGTCCATGCACTGTGCGATGGACCGTATCGCTAACATGCGGACCCCACCTGTCAGTTTTGAGTCTTGGCGACGTTCGAACCCCTCCGAACGTAGCTTGTCTTTGGACCGTCCGATTTCGTTTAAATCGCCTAGATGGGTTGAGCCGTTTGGACCATCCAAATGTGACCCCTCGCTTGGGCCGTTCGATTAGATATAAACGATCTAGACATTTTAACCCAGGAAAGCTTTAGAAAATCCCGAGACGATTTATTTGCTCACTGAAAATTGCTTTTAACTTCAAAAATACATAACTAATTCATTTCAACTCCAAATCCAGTGAAACAAATTTTGATAATTTTTATTTCAATTGAACTTTATTCTAAAATAGGTTTCAACTATGTTTCTGTCTCAAAATTGTATTTTTGGAAAATGAGCCAAAATTGAATTATTTTTTAACCAGAAAATGCTATTAACTTTAGAAATTCATAACTAATTCATATAAACTCGAAATGGGATGAACCAAATTATTTTGAGCTTATATTATTATACTCTATTTTTCTATGTAATTCCTTTATCCACAACTACTCTGCAAAGTTTCATCAAATAATTAAAATTAGTGAATAGTAACAGATCCTAATTAAATTGGATTTTTTAGAAAACTGAAATTCAAACTACCATAACTATCACATACTAAATCCAAATGAAATGATTCTTTCACCTAAATTCATATAAAATCATGATTTAGTTACTGTAGAAAAATCATGTATTTTTGATATTTTGATTTTTGAGGTATTTCTCAGTGTTTATATCGGTCTTTATTCTCTAGATTCTGAAGTAATTGATATTGACTCGTACACCACTGAGAGCGAGCAGTTAGACTTTCAGCAAGGCAAGCATCATTTGAACTTTCTTTTGCATCATTTTTTTATCCCAGATTTGTTAAGTTAGTGCAATGATAATTGCTTGTATGCTATTTTGATAATATCGCTATTTTTGTGATGTGTAGATTAGTTATCTCCTATTAATTGAGGTTATCCTTGAATTATTCCAGTACCTCATGATTAAGATAGAATGTGTGAATTATATTGTTCGGGTTTGCTTAGTCATGCAAGTCTAGAAACGGTAGTTTGATTGTCGAAATAACCCAATAATTATGGGAAACATACACTTTCTTATTCTTTTTATTCCAGATCTTCGTATCTATTTTATGAATTAAATTTTGTCACTTTAAAATGAGTTTTGGGTCTGAACAAGAGGTTGCTAGTGATGGTGCCTTCGTGCACGAGATTGGGTATGTGGTAGACTTGCTTGGACCAACAAGGACCGAACTTTGGTAACGTCGTTGATTCAAGTAAAACTCGTGCTACCACAAGCGGGATATGGGTACCGCTTGGTCAAGTAGGGGGAAGGTTTTATTGGTTTAGACCGTAGGTAGTGCGATGACATAGAGACCGTGAAATCCTATGCTCCTTAGGAACCCAGTGTAATATATACTGTGCGGATGAGCACGATTACTTATGTTGGTTTCGCCCAACATACTAACTACCTTACAAGCCCCTCCGACGCAACATGCTTGCCCACTTAGCATTTGCTATATGCATTTGTACTAAGTTGGGGTTTCATCTTGTATGGGTGGTCTATCTCAATAGGATTTTCTTGTCGAAAAATATCGAATCTCGATTTCTCTGGCCGACACACCATATGAAGTGTGTCAATTCTGGTGGCTTATGGGCTAGTTGAGTCGTGTGGGTAAAGTAGTACACCTTTGCAGAGATAAATCTATTCGAATAGCCATCTTCGCGGTTATGGATGATCGCTTGAGTTCAGGAGTTACTATTGTTAGACTTTGAATTTAAATTGTGGGTAAATTTGGTATTCGGCATGAATGGGATGTTCATGCATTTTGTTGTATCAAAGTGGGCTGCCACTTTGTTATTTGTCTGATTCATTTTTCATTTAATTTATTACTTGATCGCATGCTTTACTTCTACTTCAAATCTGATTTCAAAATGGCAAATGAAAAACTAGTATGTGTAGGTTGTAAATTGTTACATCTTTTCGCAAAACTAAGCCAATATGAGCCATCCTTTGAATGACTTTGTACATAACTAATTTTTATTTGTGTAAGACTTGCGAGTACCTTTGTACTCAGCCAGTTTGTCTACTGGCTTTCAGGTGAGGAAGACTTCGAGCCCGTTGAGCTCGTTAGCGCCGATTTATGCGACGCTAACGAGTAGTGCTATCATTTAACTCCCAGTCGGTTGCCGATGGGTTATGGCATACCATGCTGGACTTTTGGATGATTTACTTTGCTTCCGCTGCTACTTTATGATCTTATTTGAATTTGGCCGGCCGGCCACATGTAATAGTTGTAGACTTAAATTATTTCGATGTATGTCCTTTAAACTATTAATGTATGAGTGTTGTATGGATATGATCAATGTTGTATGTGAGTTTGAGCATGTTGGTCGCTGATCTTGGGAGCCAACATGATCTCATGCTTGCTGTTTATGGATTCCCTTTTAACTCACTAAGGTGGTCTTTGATTGTTTAGAGAACCATCATCATGCAGTACTTGCAGAGGAGCGGTACGTATGATCACCGGGGCTCTAGTTTCAGTCAAGATTTCTCCCTTAGATGAAGTTAACTTAGAATTCATTTACTGGAGACCCAGAGTTACCTCCATAAGATTGGGATTTGCCTTGGCCTTACAGAGATAACCCGGGGGTCCCCACAACTGCCTTGATCGTATCCAGCGCGAGGGTGCTGGCGCTCTACGTCGTGGGAACAATAACACCTTTGATTGCCTCCTAGAGTTGAGAATATACTTAAAAGACTGGATGAAAGGATGAAAAGAGTTGAGAAAATACTTCAGAAATTAGTTAACAAAGTTAATGTTGCGACCTTTCTTCTATTATTTGCTGTTCTTGACAAGTAAAAGTTCAGTTGTAATGAGATTGTAATATCCACTCTTTATTTATGCATCGCAATCCTTCATGAATGAGAATAAACCAGTAACATTACATGATGTATGTCTTTGCAACGTTGTTGTACTCCTCTGTATCATGTATGCCTCTATCTAATTCTATTATGAATACTTTGTGTGGGAATTCATGAAACTCTAATTTTTGAAACCTAAAATTCAAATTTTGGAGACCTCAATCTGTAATGTTCGAGACAATTTTAGAACACTTACTTTTCAGAATGACAATACCACACGACTTCTCTCTGCAAAGCAAGACGTGACCACTCTCTGCAAAGTAAGACGTGATAACACTATGCCTCACTTGCAGGACATGACTCCTCTATGCAAAGGAGGACGTGACCACTCTCTGCAAAGTAAGACGTGACAACACTCTGCCTCGCCAGCTTTTTAGATCGACATGACAACACTCTAGCTCCTCAGCTTTTCAGACCGAAAAGACAGGACTCTGCAAAGCAGAATATGACCACTCTCTGCAAAGTAAGGCGTGACAACACTCTGCCTTGCCAGCTTTTCAGATTGACATGACAACAGTTTGCCTCGCTAGCAACTTTTTAGAAAGACAAGACAACCCTCTGCCTCGCAGGCTACTCACATGAGTTTAACCACACCATACCAAACGTGTGGCTTACAAAAGGAGGTGGAAGAGAGCTGGCAGAGAACACTACACAACCAAACCCAACACTACACCAGAGGATTGACATGACAACAGTCTGCCTCGCTAGCAACTTTTTAGAAAGACAAGACAACCCTCTGCCTCGCAGGCTACTCACATGAGTTTAACCACACCATACCAAACGTGTGGCTTACAAAAGGAGGTGGAAGAGAGCTGGCAGAGAACACTACACAACCAAACCCAACACTACACCAGAGCTTGCTTCACCACGTCGGGATGGACAAGATACAAAAGAAGCAATGGGACAAGATGAACAAGCAATGGGGTGAGATCCGCGAACAAGCAAGGGCTGCTGCAGCCCGGGACGAACAAGCGGAGTGTGCCATGAGGTCACATCCCCGCAATGACACCCCTCATAGCAGCAACCCTATCCTGAACGTTCCAACCGAGCCTTCACCACAACACCCACCCGAGGGCGAGACGTCGTCCCTCTGTTAGTGCAGGGACACATGCAAGTTCTTCAAGTCCAAGCAGCGGCTCAGCCTAGGCATGCATTACTGGAGTTGCGCGAACTACTCCTACGACTATCCCAATTGCCGTTGGGACACGAGCTATCGGCAGCCGGTAAGGACTAGTTACAGTATGTTCTCCTACCATTTCTCTTTCAAAGTACGCACTAACAACCTCTTCTGTCTACCCGTAGTCCCCGGATCCACTATGTGGCTACCGCAATTGGATTGACCTAGAGATCCACCCACATGACTAGTGGACTCTCAACTACGATGAGTGCGATGCCAAAAGGGCCCACGAGATTCGGGAGGAGGAGCGCCGCAACGACGAGCACAACGAGCGTTTTCGTCGGGTGGAGAAAGCTCATCTCGAAACGCGCAAGCGCAGGGAGTGCGAGGCTTGCGAGAGGGAGCGTGAGAAAAAGAGAGAAATAGTGGCCAAGGCCAAGGAGGCTGGCGAGGAGTTCAACGCCGAGCTCGCAAGGAAGGGAAAATGCCCCCAGTCCACGCATAGGTTGGGCCATTCCGTACTAATCCCCTAAAGGTTGGATTTATTTCCATTCCAAAAGGGCACATATGTATCGTAGGAGTACTTCGGTTTGTTGCATCATGCATGATGTTGTTTCTTATGCACGTAACCAAACCCTGTGCGCTTGTTATTCTAAGCTTTATTATAAAGTATTTTAATTCGCAACTTGAAATCTCGTCGCCTTTTCGCATTCAATTCTTCGCGTAGCAAGGCATCCAACAACATAAAAAAAATGTATTCTGGAAGTAGGCACCAAAGGTTCTCTGACCCCAAAGTGACGACGAGCACGACCTATCATCGCAATAGGTTTTCATGATCCGATTAAATTCAATTTCAAATCTTGTCTCTTTACAAGCAAAACATGAGTTATAATCAAAGGAAATTAATTTGGATTGGAAGGATTAATCGAGAATTATTGAGACAATTCCAGAACATATATAAAATTATCGAAACAGTACACAATCAAGTTCACTACGTGAGGAGCCTTCAATTTTGTTTTATAATTTTTGGAGCTAAGTTTCTAGATTTACAATTTTGTATGAACAGTACACTTATATGAAATTGCGAGAAATTCTGAACGAATACAATTATGGCAAGTACACTATGTCGGGAGGCTCCACATAAAATTTTGTAATTTTCTGTACTCATTTGCTATATTTTCAAATTACTACAAACATCGTTGAACCGCGATGAAACCATGATTTTAGACAAAAGGAAATCCTAATTTACAAACCTCGGTGCCCACATTTCTTAATGAATGTTTTTTTACAAATCTCAGTGCCTATATTTCTCTCTGATCACTGAAACCCTAATCGGCGAAATTTAGATTTAAAATTGTAAACCATTCCCCGATTCAATCCCAAATTTAATTAAACCATGAGCTTATTTCATAATTTATACCTCGATTCAAGCCCAAATTAAATTAAATTAAACCTTGTTATTTCCTTTGAGTTCTTTTTGTTTCTTTTTAGTTTTTCCATTTTTCGGAGTCTTTTGAAAGCTCTAAAAAATAAAATAAACTATTTGTATATTATTGGATTAATTAAAGCTTTATTGGAAATTTTAGAACATGGAAAATATTTTAAATGGATAAAATAAACTTCAATTAAATTCAAAATTATTTTATTAAATTTATTCATGTTCCAAGGATTTTTATGGAATTTTCTTGAAATTTCTAAAATTTATTTTATTTTAGATTTTTCCGGTTTTTTCCCTTTTCCTTTCCTCTCCTCTCTCCTCCTTTCTCTCTCCTCTTGCTACCTGCTGCGTAAGGGTGCTGCAGGCCTGCAGCACCTTGCTGCTGCGGTTGGGTGTTGCGGCATCTGACTACAGAAGAATATCGTTTTGGACATTGACACAGTCATCAAAACACATCTTTGACTACTAATTTATATTCTAATATATTTATAAAACCTAATAAAATTATATTATAATGAAAGTTATTTTCAAGACAAATATATACATATCATTTTCATATATTCAACCTAAATTGGAAAAAAATATCAATAGTCAAAGTTCACAAAGTTTGACTACACGTACCCAAAATGACATTCTTTTATGACCGTAGGAATTGTTAGATGTCCTGACAAGTTGTTATTCATACCAGTGTGATTCGTTTTTAACCAATCCATTACAAATTTTCGCTGAAAATGGAGTCCACCAATAGTAAAATCCAAGTAGGGCCCACCTGTCACTGATTGTATAACATAGATTGGAATTTGGGAATCTTGGGTAATGCACATGGAAATCGGACAATATGCACTAACGCACAAGCATGTTTTCAGGCAATCAGATACTGCTCTCTTAGAAGATTATTTTACATGACAGGAGTAAATCCACGAGCTCATCTGTTGAAATGTTTGCTCTGGTGAACCTGGAGCTAAAAGAAGAGTTTCAAAGCATAAATCAGCACTACCGATGGAGCTAGAACACGCTAACACGGCAATGTAAAGCACAAACACCTCATTGGGGAATCACAGCCCCACAATGGTCATAGTATTTGATCTTTTGAGCTAGATATCAACTGGGCGAAATATACATCTTGGCATGCATGCCACCGCAGTAAACACACAAGATGGCACCGGTAAACTTGCAGTTATGCACCAGCCGCGTCAAGACAAGCCGTGCAATTTGTGCCACGGCATTGATCAGGTGTTACAGCAGGACGACCACCTTGATGAGGCAGCACCAGTCTGATCTAGTTCTTGCCTACCGATTTGAATAGTTGAGGGCTGCATGATTCGGTAAAGGTTAGAAGTCACAATTGACACGGAACGAATGAGAACCCATATACGAGTCTATGGCATGCCAGAATAGCTACCTCAGCCACGGCAGCAACAGTTTCAGTCAATCTTTGCTTTATGTCCCTTGCAATGGTGAAGAATACCTGCTCCACGTTTTGATTTGTTTTTGCACTCTGCACACAATTGAATTAAAATCTGTAAATTTAATCATCTTGGTATACAGCTAGTCTTACGATAAAGACTTGACTGCTGCTTGGGAGGTATTTTACTTAGCTTATACTGTAAAATCTTACCGTCTCAAAAAATTTAATCCCATACTCATCTGCAAGCCTCTGACCTTGAGCTGTGGACACCACCTGTTAGCCGAACACCATTATGTCGTGAGCATAGAGAAGGAAGTCGGCCATAGATGTCTAACGTTTAGGAATTAAAAAGAACATTTACCCGCTTTGCATCCATATCGACCTTGTTGCCCACCAAGATCTTGTTGACATTATCAGATGCATGTTGTTCTATGTTGCGGATCCAATTTCTAATGTCTAGAGGTTAGTTAAGAAAATCAAGAAAGAAAAAACATATTTTCACCCTCAGTCAACAAATGGGATGCACAAGCATGTTGGATACTGTTGAAGGATGACTCATCTGTAACATCATAAACAAGCAGAATACCCATAGCTCCTCTATAGTACGCTGTGAAAAGAAAAGTAAAGGAAATACATAAGGGGCAGAAATCTTGCTTAGAAATCAATAAAAATGTATAGCTATAGTAAACATTTGGAGAATTATAGTGCTAAACTCTCAAGTCTCAATGACTAGTACATAGAGAATATATAGATTGTTATCGCCTTTACATAAATGCCCAAAAAAATTGTCTATAATTCACCAGCCTATAGACATGGTCATCAATGAAAGATTTCCACACCACTGACATATAGTTGGGCATATGCACATGCATCTGGCCTGGTTACAGTTTCAAAAACGAGGTTAGGCAGGTTTGCAACTGGCCAGGTTACATTTTAAAAAATGAGGTTAGGCAGGTATGCAATTAAGAAGCAAGTTTTTTATATTAAAAAAAATAAGAAAGAAGCAAGAATGTGAAAGGAACAATTATATTGTGCACATTTCCACATTTAAGCACATAGCAAATGGGGTATACTTTTTATGCTATTCCAAATATGATGAGAATCTGAAAGCATATCATGTTAGATGGGTGGTTCAAATTTCATCTTTTCCAAACTGTTCAACACGAAACCGGCCAAGACCAAGCCTGTTAAGCACGTCCTGACTTTTTTGGGCATGTGCAGTTCGTTTGGACTTCCAAAATATCACATAAACCCCACATTTCACCAATAAGGCCTGAATCAGCCCAGCCTTACGCCCTTACCACTAGAGAGTTAATTTTTAAATCACAGTCATGTTCTTTTATGTTCTAAAATTCTGTCAGTATTCAAGCCTGGGTCATGGATCAGGCCTTTTCGCAAGACCAAGTTCAAGCACCTCAAATAAAACTTTAAAAATACGAGGTATTGCTATTACAGGCAGCAGAAGGTCAACAGAATGCATCTAGATTCCAGAACTTTTTAAAGTACGACAAATTTAACAGAAATTCTGGCTACATCTCAGAAGTGGTAGCACATTTATACAGGTGTTATTCACCAATAGCATACAATCCTACACCAGCTTGAGGACAAACTGGAACCTCTAAAATGTTATGCATCTGCTCAAAATGACACAATTCTTTAACTAGCTTTGACCTCGAGTTCCAAATGTGGTGTTTTATTGAGAAGCGAAGATATATTTACTTCATCTTTCATATCTAGTCCCACATGTGCATCATAGTCAAAAAGGAAGAAACAAATAGATACCAGTAGTAATTGTTCGGAAACGTTCTTGACCAGCAGTATCCCAAATCTGCAATTTTACACGCTTTCCGTCAAGCTCAACTGTCCTAACCTTGAAATCAATGCTTAACAGAAAGAAAAAGCTCAAGTTTAGAATATTGACTTGAATGCCTAAAAGAGAGAATGATGGCTGTGTGCATACCCAATGGTGGTGATAAAACTCGTAGTGAAAGTGTCATCAGAGAACCGCAGCAGCAAGCAACTCTTTCCTACTCCTGCAGATTAAAAATAGGGGGGCCCAAATTAGAATGAATACAGTATTTTATCTGAGATAAAGTTGTCGCTATGCATCATATAGAGCACAACAATGAGAACAATGAGGGTCCACCAGGTGTGCCAATGTAACTGCACCTGAGGACAACACAAGATTTGGACCGTCTAATAAACAAATTGATGGTCAAGATAAATCGCTCTTGGGCATGACCAAGTATCAGTTTTGTCCTAGGGGAGCTGAACAAGCATGCAGTTTCTTTTTTGCCGAAGCTAATCCTATGGTCTACTAATATATTTCTTATTTCATGATAATACAGTATAACAGCTGTACAAGGGTGCAAGGAAAGGGCTAAAGGGGGACGGTGAACCAAAACAGTTAGTTTTTTTTTTGTCATGAACATGATGCTCGTAATCCATTTACGTTTCTTGTGCTTCTGATCTGATAAATAAATGGAATCTTTTGATGTTTCTAATAAAGTGGTTGACAAGTCTTCTAAGTGTGAACTATACTTATTTTTGGAAGAAGTACACAATATTATGGGTAAAGCTTTCCAATCTAATTATCTAATGTAGAAGGAGCAAATTCATGGTAATTCCTCAAGTGTCAACCACCAAGGTTGCCCATGAAGTTTCCAGTGCAGCGATTTGATTATTGCAGGAATAATTTTAATAATTACTTAAATCACTTGTTCCAATAATTTCAAAACAAAGGGCAGCCAAAAAGAACACAACATAACTGATGAATCTACAGTCAGTTACACAAAGATAGCAACTGAAGTTAATTATGCTTTTAGCGTTCCAAATTGCAAACAAATACAAAGAGTAGATGCCAATATGATGGCAGCACAATCAGCATGCATATGAAGAAAAGGGGCAAGAAAGAGAGGATGGAAATGCTTATACAAACATATAGAAGAAGATCAACAGAAGATCTGATTTCACTGCCTTGGTACAAAGCAGAAAACAAGAGAAGTGAATGAGGAACAGTTATGTCACAATTAATAGATGCTGTGTGCAGAAAAGATGCTCTTCTTATCTTCTGCCTTCCCTTTTTCTCAACAAGAACGAATCATTTTTCTGACCTGATATTGATCTTGTAACATATATTGACCCAAACAACAATAACCAGTCCTTCCCTAGTATTTTTTTTTTACCATTCTCCTCCTCAACATGCCAACAAGCACTAATACTTGTCTCAAGTGGTATAACAGTCAATATGGTTGCAGCGTACTGTACCAAAATAATAGGTATAATAATGCAAACAGCACCTTGTTACCAAGGTTCAAGGACCATGAGCCAGTTACAATCTGGACTAGTAAGCAGTAAATTTAATATTTACATGGTTGAGTTTAAAAAACATAAAAGTTTTGATCATGCTAGTAGGTTAGATGTAAATAACAGGCAATGAATTTCGGTTCGGAGTTTCTTTCTCCAAGGATATAACACAATAAGATAGTTAGAAAGAGACCAAAACTTGCGTATCTGAACAAAATACATGATGAAACACTTTCACTGCCGGATTGAACGGCAACAATGTCTGAGCTGGTGCAAGTAGGATATTAGGACCCTGCCAATGAAATTCGGGTCCAACAAAGCTGCCAGTGCAGCTCTCTAGTCGTACATATTTAGACCAACAAAATCTCCCAACCATAGTGAAAACCCAAACCTAGTCAACTTTAAGTGAAGTAGGTCACCTTTAGGGGATCCCCATGTTATTCAACCCATTTGTATCCCTTCCTATTTTTAGGCCTCCCAAACTGGAAGGATTGTAATCCTAGTCTAAACTAACTCAATAAACTACCTTGAGACTATATGTTCCCACCTTTTCAGGATGTTCCCAGCAATCTACCACTTCAACAAAGATGTAAACATACAGAAGAAGGGCAAAGAGCATTGTATAACCAGAATAATTGTGTATGATCCGAATAATAGTGCACACAGAAAGCGCTCTTTCACCAACTAATCTGCACAGCGCATCAATTCTGGTCCAAGCTACACCCTCTGCTTAGTCCACAAAAGGTTCTATGAAGGCCTGCCTATGGCTAGCAAGGTTCTCAGAGAAGAATGTCTGTGACAACATTGGCAACCATCCAACCAACTAAATCAAGAAACATGTACATCTTTACGAAGCACTGAAACTTCAATTATAGGTACATAACACTCTAAGCAACCAAGAGACAAACATCATGTTCCTTAAATCGGTGGCAACACCCCGTACTACTCGTTCCGAACTACCGAGTAATTCGGAGATGCAAAAGCACCACACGAAGCAGTAAAGAGTGAAAACAGCAGGCTACTTCACCTGAAGCCTGCTGGAAGTCGATCTAAATTAAACCCTAGTAGCATCCAAGAACCACAACAGCAGCTAAGAACTGGGGAGGAGGAGGAGAGCTTTCTTTGGGTGTAGAACAGAGGTACTACCGCTGTCGCCGATGAGTAGGAGCTTGATGAGGTGGTCGAAGTCGCCACGCGTCCTTGACGGAGCCGCCGTCATGGTCGCCGGCGACGAGCTGCGCGTTTTGCTTCGCCTTGCTTCTCCTCTGTGTGGGCGGTTCTTGTGCCGCGTCCCCGACTGGCTCTCAGATTCACAGCAGAAATTTGGGTAGGATACAAGATAAATCGCACCAGAAAGAATTTGTGGAGGAAGGAGAAGAACACAAGGGAAAGGAAGGAGGAGAACACAAGCGAGAGGAAGCAGAGACAGCGGAAAACGGAAAGAACTCTATTTCGTCGATGGATTCCTCAAGTCTCAGACAAACGGGATTCCCTGTTTTACTCGCCAACGCACACTGGCCATTGGGACCCAGCGCCCATGGACCAGGCCCACGCACACGGCATACAAGACTCCTTCTCATCTCCCTGACCCCACTTGTCAACAGCTTTCTATCTCTATCCCTCTCTTCTCTATTTGGTACCAATGGCAAGGATAGAGACAAGGCGGCGGAAGAAGCAGACGAAGAGTCCAGCTGTACGCGAGGAAAAACAATTGACGGGCAAGCAGAGCTGTATTTGAACTGTATTCGGAAAGTATTTTTGTAGTTTTGCTGCGCGCCTATGCGGGCATCTTCAACAGTAGCCACTCTAATCGTCTCTTACCTGCTATATCACTTCAGCCGTCTCTTACCTGCTATGTCGCTCAAAAGTCTAGTTAGAAGAGAGAATATATCATCTCTTATATAAGAGACAAGCTGCACACATAACCATCGCAAATGGTGAGTGGTTAATGAGAGAAGTTGTGTTAAAAATGAGTGATTTATAGATAAATTGTTGGAGATGTTATCTCTAAGATTGTCTGTAGATAAGTTGTAGCTTTTAGAGACTATCATAAGAGACAAACTGTTGTACATGCTCTGAGTGGTGTGTTGGTACGACCGGAGTTATGGCGCATGCATGGTTCATGAATAACATCTAATATCTTGGTAGTTGCCCACCGTTTCAAAAAGGAAAATGTCCATTTGACCACTGAAGCATCGTGCTCTGGACACTTAACCCTCTGAACTAAAATAACTGGCCTTTTGGCACCATCATGTTGTAAAACCAGTGCACTTAACTCGAATGTTGTTTTGCTCGGTGGTATTGCTTGCATGGCACTGAGTCAGTTTGGTTTTGCCACTTTGATGACTACATGGCGATTACTCACTTCCCATCATTATCTACATCATCCAAAATGCATCGAGATTCGTACGCCTCTCCCCATTCATTTCTCTTCCTTCACCTCTCTTCTCACATCCTCTCCCTTCTTGGCTCCAGCCAGATCTAGCGGCAGCGTGGCTCGGTGACAGAGGACGGCGACGGTGAAACTCAATAGTGCAGCTCGGTGCGGAGGATGGTGACGAAGCTTAGCGGCCACGTGAGTGCTTGTTCTGGCCCCACTGGAGCGCTTATCGTGGCCGGCGCTACCGCTTGGGCCGCCTTCGGTGGAGCTCAGGGAGGTGGCGTCGAGGAAGTCGAAGGAGGGGTGGTGGTGGCTGTGGCCACGTGCCAGGCTTCGGGTCATGGATGAGGACGGCGGTGTTGGGGCTGGTGGTGGCGACTACAGAGCGCGAGCACGCGGCTTGGACCCTAGCGAGGTGGCGGCTAGGAAGGATGCTAGGCGCAAGCTATCAGTGGCGGCGACCGGGGCGTCGTTGTCCTTGCTCGATCTGGGAGTAGAGAGTTGACCTCGCGTCGACGACGTGCCCGAGCCCGCGGAGAAGATGGAAAATAGATGGCCGCGGGGGAGAGCGGATCCGGCCACACGCCGCCTGATCTGTTCTTCTTCCCTAGCTCCAGCGAGGCGCCACGCCTCCTCCTCCGGTGTTCGCGGCGACGAAGTGAATATGGAGTAGATCTAACGGGTCTGGCCTCCACCACTTGCCCCGCCTCCGCGCGCGCTGCCCGCCGCTATCGTGCCCTACCCAAAGACCGGCCACCACCGCCACACGTGCCCCACCGGTCACCGCCGTTAGTGGAGAAGAGATGGGGAGAGTGAATGGGAGTGTGAGGAGAGAGAGGAGCGTGAATCAGAATTAAATAGCCACGTAGTAGCCACAGTGGTGAAACCGGGCTGACTCAGTGCCACGCAAGCAATACCACCGAAGCAAAACAACCGTGGGGTTTAAGTACACTGGTTTTGCAATGTTAGGATGTCAAATGCCCGGTTTTTTAGTTCAGGAGGTTAAGTGTACAGAGCGCGATACTTCAGGAGATCAAATGAACATTTTCGTTTCAAAAATTGCCAAATTGGGTAACGGTAGTTTCCAGCACTATACAATTATTAGCCTATTTTTTTGGAACACGGTATATTTTTTTTTTGGGAAATTCTTCTGGGGACTAAACTATTTCCTTATTCTTTGAAAATCCATATATAATCTTTTTTGAAGGACGCAACAATGGGCTTTTCTCGCACTTGAGAAAATACATATATGCTTGAGGATTTATAAAATACATCGTATATAGAGGTCCCGTGAGCCGCAACCGCTAGGAACCGTAGCCACCGGCTTCAACTCCACTAGTCCGCCACCGGGCCCGCCCCCCTCTTCTTCGACGTTCTCATCGGCGTTGAGTGGTAGGGAACCCGTTGAATTTCAGAAGTAATTTTAGATTTCTTTATTTTTCTTCTGTTTTGTTCTAAATTAATTTGTTTTAGTTTTGTTCTTCTTCGTGATTTCTAAGCTAGATTTTCTTTACCTAGATGGGTTTTATCAGATTAACTCACCTGAATGATTCTTTAGTCAGATGGATTTTTATCAGATTGACTCACCTGAACGAAGATAGCGACACTTATGCCGGAGTTGACACTAGGCCATATTAGATATAAATAAACCACCTTTGATTTTCTTTCAACGAACAAGACTACTACGAGGTGTATGCCCTACATCTCATCGGAGGTTGTCGACAATTAGAGCTGGCCAAACGGGCTGTGCCTGTCGGGCCGGCCCGAGGCACGACACTATAGGCCCGGCCCAGGCACGACATAGCCTGCATTGTTCATGGGTCGTATTGGCCCGGCACGATGGCCTGTGCTATGCTTGGACCGCTACCCTGGCATGATGGGCCGGCCCGACACGGCACAAATAGTCACTACTAAAAAAAGTAATCATAGGCGATTCAAAATAGTCATCACAGACGGTTTTCTGAACCATTTGACTTTATGGATCAATAATGACATGAGGTCATCACAGACGATTTTTGAACCATCTGTGAAAAAGCTATCACATTATCATAGACGGTTCTTGTCAAAAACTGTTTGTGATAGTTTTTTCTATTACAAATTTTTTTCGAATTCTAAGCCAAACCAATCAATTACTGAATAGTTGGACCCGAGTATCTGCATATGGTTAATTACACAATCTGGAATGAAAGAAAACTCAAACTGGATGGCGAATGAGCGGCGAAAACGGGTGCTAAAACTTCAAAGGCAGTTTTGAGGCCCTAAACGATATTTTTTGGATTTTTTTTCACTTTTTCAAAGCCTCAAAATGGATTTGACCTAGATTTATGGATTTTTGGATTAAACTTTTCATTAGCTTTTAAACGAGCCAAAGAACGTCGAAATCCGAGTTCGTATGCAAAAGTTATAGCTGTTTTATCGGACAGTGCGCGAAAACGAGTCCAAGATGAAGAGGGAAACGATGGCCTGGTACTCCAAGTTAGGGATGCCAAGGTACTCGCTGTCGATGTTCACAATCTTATCTTGATCTATTCATTCACAAGAAAACCACAGTCACCACTGAGAGCCACCAAAAGCAATAAGGCAGGGGAGGCGACAGGCGATTGATCACTTACTAGCATGGGGGATATCAACTAAAAAGAGAGGGGAGGGGATCAGATGGGGTATATCACCGGCAATGAAGGAGAGGCGGCGGCAGAACCACCATTGTGTCACGACCGAGACAGAAGCTCACGATGGTAGTCAGCGATAGTCGGAGCTCGGCGTGGGAGAGAGGGAGAGACTGATGGAAGATAAGGCAGGGGTGGCTATAATATATAAGGATAGCGCCAAAACATTTCGCCTCTCGCGCACGCGTCCGAAAATTTCCGCCATCCCGCGCTACGAATTAGAGACGATTTCAAATAAAAACCATCTGTGTTGACCTTAATATCACAGACGGTTCATGTTGAAAACCATCTGTGAAGTATCACAGACTGTTCTGAACAAGAACCGTCTGTAATATCACCAAATATCACAGAAGGTTCATGTTGAAAACCGTCTGTGAAGTATCATAAATGGTTCTGAACAAGAACCGTCTGTATTACCAAATATCACAAACGTTTCTTGTTCAGAACCGTTTGTGATACTTCACAGACGGTTTTCAACATGAACCGTCTGTGATATTATGGTCAATACAGACGGTTTTTAGCGCAGAAAGTAACACAGATGGTCGCTAAACCAAAACCGTCTATGATTGTGTTTAATACAAACGGTTTCGGTCAACTGTGTGTGATCAGACGTCCAGTATTAGCCTTTTTGTAGTAGTGAGTGTCGGGCCGTGCCAGGCACAACACGAACACGGCACGCCCCGAGTGGCCCTAAAGCTGAGAGAGAACCAGTCAGCCAGGGATTCAGGGAGGGAGAGGCACCAGCGCGCCGACAATCACATTCACACATGCACATCAAATTATTCTAGATGCTCAGGAACCACAGTTACCACACCTACCATTCCCTTCACCATACATCAACCCACCTCCATCAACTTATTGTAGGGATACGGGTAGGCTACGCTAGCAACAATTCAAAATTTCTACCATGTAAACCAGGATGCCAAGCAAGATAGATGATCATAGATCATTACCACCAGGCGCGCAGTGCAGCGGAAGTAGAGTCGGGGCAGCCTAGTCCGACGATGAACGCGTCGATGTAGTGGTCGTAGATGATCGTCCAACATCCTCGTAGTCGATCGTCTCCTCCAGCAGCCTCCACAGTTCCTTGTGAAGATCGCGGATCGTCCTCAGCGCAACAGCGACTGCAGTAGCGCCTCTACGGTATCCACGCGTCTTGAGAAGGAACAACCGTACGCAGGTGTGCTAGCACCAAGTCGCACGGGAAGACTCTCTCAAGAAGATGGTGGCTAGGGTTTCGGTGGAAACAACTCACGTGTCTCTCTCGCATCACCATACTAGCCTCAAGCATCTCCTTATATAGTGCCCCGTGTCGGATTCTATCCGAACACGTTTGACGAATCCTATTCGCACTGGTTTGTTCCATCCCATTAAGTGTGTGACCCGTTAGGTTTATGTGTAATCGGTTGTGACTCGGAAACCCTTTTCGACCACGAGTCGTAGCGGTCCCTAGCAGGACATAACGATTCCCGAATACACACAAATTATATCGGACGAACCTTAATGCAATATGATCTACGACTAGGTCCTCATCACTTACGACTAGGTCCTATCTTTATACGACAGTCAGACTTTCGGTCACGACTCGATTCAGAACTCCTTACGACTGTGTTTCGACCACTCGTGATTTCGTTCGATCGGTCTACGACTTGCTCGTATCACCATACGACTTGTTTGGATCTGATCGAACTAAGTGACTTACTCTAGTATTCTCCTTTTGCCTTACGATATCTGGTTTGAACTCCAGGTGAGATAATGTGTCATCCATGGACTGTTCAATACTTTCTCGATCGAGTTGTCGGATAACCTTATGTGGTCGAACACTTCAACTACTAGTGGCATGGCCATGTACTTTCTTTATCCGATCACTTGAGGCCCAGACATCTCTCCCGTTATGTTAGGAGGGCAAATCCCATATCCGACCGGTCCATATCCTCCGCATGTTTCATAGCATACCCGAAAGCTACCTTTATAACTACCCAGTTACGAGCAGCGTTTGACAACCCCTAAGAGTGCTATTACACATGTAGGGAACCATGCTGATCTCAGGTCTAAGGATTATACATCATCATTGATTGAGACCAACTAATGACACATAGAATCATAACAATCTCTATAGTATCTCAAGGTGGGTTAATCCAACCCCATGTTCTCTAACATGTGTTTACATTATTGATTCGATATCCCTATATCCATGACCGGTGAAACATGATCATCAATCACCACTGAGAGCCACCAAAAGCAATAAGGCAGGGAAGGCGACAGGCGATTGATCACTTACTAGCATGGGGGATATCAACTAGAAAGAGAGGGGAGAGGATCAGATGGGGGATATCACCGGCAATGAAGGAGAGGCGGCGGCAGCACCACCATTGTGTCATGACCGGAGGCAGAGAAGCTCACGATGGTAGTCAGCGGTAGTCAGAGCTCGGCGTGGGGGAGAGGGAGAGACTGATGGAAGATAAGGCAGGGGTGGCTATAATATATAAGGACAGCGCCAAAACATTTCGCCTCTCGTGCACGCGTCCGAAAATTTCCGCCATCCCGCGCTACGAATCAGAGACGGTTTCAAACAAAAACCATCTGTGTTGACCTTAATATCACAGACGGTTCATGTTGAAAACCATCTGTGAAGTATCACACACTGTTCTGAACAAGAACCGTCTGTAATATCACCAAATATCACAGAAAGTTCATGTTAAAAACCGTCATGAAGTATCATAGACGACCAAATATCACAGAAAGTTCATGTTGAAAACCGTCTGTGAAGTATCATAAACGGTTCTGAACAAGAACCGTCTGTATAAAATATCACAAACGGTTCTTGTTCAGAACCGTTTGTGATACTTCACAGACGGTTTTCAACATGAATTGTCTGTGATATTATGGTCAACACAGACGGTTTTTAGCGCAGAAAGTAACACAAACGGTCACTAAACCAAAACCGTCTATGATTGTGTTTAATACAAACGGTTTTGGTCAACTGTCTGTGATCAGGCGCCCAGTATTAGCCTTTTGTAGTAGTGAGTGTCGGGCCGTGCCAGGCACAACACGAACATGGCACGCCCCGAGTGGCCCGCAAGCTGAGAGAGAACCGCCACCAGGGACTCAGGGAGGGAGAGGCACCCGCGCG